>CP140199.1:0-1200000 GCA_037349495.1 Lotmaria passim
ACCCTAACCCTAACCCTAACCCTAACCCTAACCCTAACCCTAACCCTAACCCTAACCCTAACCCTAACCCTAACCCTAACCCTAACCCTAACCCTAACCCTAACCCTAACCCTAACCCTAACCCTAACCCTAACCCTAACCCTAACCCTAACCCTAACCCTAACCCTAACCCTAACCCTAACCCTAACCCTAACCCTAACCCGCACACCCGTACACCCTAACCCTAACCCTAACCCTAACCCTAACCCTAACCCTAACCCTAACCCTAACCCTAACCCTAACCCTAACCCTAACCCTAACCCTAACCCTAACCCTAACCCTAACCCTAACCCTAACCCTAACCCTAACCCTAACCCTAACCCTAACCCTAACCCTAACCCTAACCCTAACCCTAACCCTAACCCTAACCCTAACCCTAACCCTAACCCTAACCCTAACCCTAACCCTAACCCTAACCCTAACCCTAACCCTAACCCTAACCCTAACCCTAACCCTAACCCTAACCCTAACCCTAACCCTAACCCTAACCCTAACCCTAACCCGCCCACCACTACACCCGTACACTACTACACCCGTACACTACTACACCCGTCCACTACTACACCCGTACACCCGTACACCCGTACACCCGTACACCCCTACACTACTACACCTGTACACTACTACACCCGTCCACTACTACACCACTACACCTGTACACTACTACACCCGTCCACTACTACACCACTACACTACTACACCCTAACCCCCATCAACAGCCACACAACACAACACACCAAAGCACGCACCACCACACCACACCACACACACACGCAACACAATTCAGCTCCTCCACAATGCAAGTACCATCCAATCCTCTTGCAGCACAGTAACACAGTCTGTCCAGGCACACACAAAGGCAGTCGTCTGCTCACCTGCAAAACACACACATGCACACACGCACACACACATGACTCACCTTCACAACAGTTCAGCACCACCAGCTGCGTGCGTACCAGTGCCACACATCTACGCAAACACACATACACACACAGAGAGAGTGAGAAAGAAGAACAGCTCCTGTGCAGCTCCGTCGCAACAACAGCAACATAGCAAATCGCTGTCTCAAACACCTTCTCCATGCTCCCCTTCACAATAAACCACAGACACAAGGCGCACACAGCAAGCAGTCCACCACACCCACATCACCAGCCTATTCATGTCTGCGCAGCCCTTCACCTGGTGTGGCTCGTCGTGGTCCTCCTTCTCTCTCCCTCAATCCGCTGGCTGCACCCGCCTCTGCCTTGTCGTCTGCTGCACCCTGGCTGTGTGTCGCCACAACACACACGGGCTGTCCAACGCCGCACCATCAGGGCAGAACACTGCATGCACAACACACCGTCATGAGGACGCACCCTCACCACAAGCGACTCGGCACGCTCAACTTCACCTACGCACCACCATCGTCGGTCCAACGCGACCGCCTTGAGTGAGGCCAGGCAAACACACGCAAACACACACATATGGTCGATGGTGTTGTGCAGTGCCGAGTGGCTCAAAACGTCGACCACGCTAAGCAGCGGGCAGTCGCGACATCCAGTGAGAGATGCTCTACATGGCGCAGCGAAGCAGACTTATGCGTGTAGCAGCACCTGCATCACAGCTGCAACTCGCGTCAATAGCATGGCGTTGCAACGGATAAGGTACGGTGGTCCCCTTTTCGTCATTCAGGCCACAGGTGCAGGGCAGTGCCTTTTGATAGACACCTCTCACTTTCGCGCTTCTACAATCTGACACACCATGAAATAGTGTGGGTCACAAGTGTGGAGAAAGGAGGTGACGCAGGGAAGGTGTATCTGTGAGTTGGACAGTGCACAAGTTCGAGCACGTCTTCAAACCCTGGAGAGCTCAACCCCTGCAGGCAAAAAAAAAAAAAAAAACGCTGCAGATCAAACTAAGAGAGCCGGTATAGCACCTGCTAGAGCAGGCCCATCAGCCGCGACGAAGTCGTGTGTGGGTGTGGTACGCAAACAACCACACACACGAGCTACTTGTCTTGCGAACGGTTGAATTGACAGTCAAGAGTGCCTTGATAGTGAATACCTTGCTTTTTCTCACAAGAGCAGGAAGGGTGGAAAAAAAAAAAAGAAAGGTAGAGGTGAAGAAAACGAGGAAAAGGAGAGAGAGAGACAAAGACGAATAGATGTTTCGAGATCAAGTGCTAATGTGTGGTGTCACTTCCAGCTAATGTGATACTACAGTGTTGAACACACATGTTTTTTTCATTTTCCCTTGTTTTTTGCTTCATCAAGTCCAGCGAGTGACGCAAGAAGTGAGCTTTTCGCACCTAATCACAAGCTCGTCCGGTCTTTCTTGCATCATGCAGCTGCGCGTTTCGACGCCTTTCCCTTTTTCCTTTTCTTGTATTTCTCTACTGCAGAGGTAAACTCACTGCAAATAAAAAAGATCTCCCATCAGTAAAAAAAAGTAGTTTAAACATTAAAAAAAAAAATAGTAATAATAATAATAAAACTGTTTTCTCGATGTTCTTGGAATGTTGTGGGTGGGAAGTGGCAAACTCGCTCCGTTTGAGGAATGAGGTTCATAGAAAGTAGAGCTCTGACGCGCCTGCAGTAGCCAAACCAGTAAATTAAGAAATAAAAAGAGAAAGGAAACTGTGGCTGCTGGTGTCCTAGTGGCCTGAACAAGCACTTTGACAGAGCAGTACTTCCATGTCCACACCGCACACGACTCTTTTTTCCTTACGATTATGAATGTGTATATATATCGAAACGTGAGATACAGCGGCCCTTTTAAAACACTCTTTCGGCTTTCTGGTAAACAGAAGAGAGTCACGCACAGTCACTCTATTTGCACTTTTCTACGGGTGAATTGCGATAAAGAGAGAGAGCGTGACTAGGATCACCTCCCCTGACCTGCGCCACGTTGCTCCTCTTGAAGTTGATCTGTAACATGTGAGTTCAAGCAAGCAGCAAAGACGCAGAGGGAGTGCCCCGGAAAGAGAGAAAGGTCGTGTATGGCCGTGAACGCGAGCATACACACGCTGTCAAAAGCCATGAAGTCAAAAATGAAACTAAAGAAAAAAGACCCTGTGTTTGCAGCAACAAGTTCAGGAAACATGAAGCGGCAGCAGCGATACGTATGTATGTGTTCTTTGTCCGTCCTAGTGCTTTTCCATGGAAAGACGGCTGCGTGCCTCACTCCTCAATCCTGAAAGCTGGCGCAAGCTGGTTTACCTTTTTTGTTTTGTTTGTCATTTCGGTTTACTGTGAGAATCAATCAAAGAAACAGATTCAACGCCGACTCAGGTTTGCACATCTTTTCCGGTGCAGTCTATGAAAGAGAAAACACAGGGCGTACAACAGAAGTTGAAAAAAAAAAAAACATGTTTCATTGCGAAACGTGTTTGCTCTATGCCCGAAGGGTTAAAATAGAAAAAAAGGGGTAATATTGGAAAATAGAAAAGGGAGAAAGGAGGAAAAAGACGACAGCGGTCACACTCACGCAATCGCGGCGTAAACGACAGCCACCGCCGCAGTGACAAGGGCAGTGGGAACGCCGGCAAACGACGCCGCGTTCACGCACTTGCCGTACTTGTTGACGCTGATTTTCTCCGAGTCGGTCACGTACTGCAGCTTGTAGCCAGGCTCGCAGGAGATGCACCGGCCGAAAGCCTCGCAATGAGCGCAGTGCTCCGTGCTGCATTGGTTGCACCCGTCGAGGTCGAGGTAGTAGCCATTCTTGCACGCGATGCACCAGCCGAACAGGCAGGATTTGCAGTTAGCCTCGCACTCTGCATTCGCTACGACGACCGCGGCCACAGCCACGAGCAGAGCCACAAGGAAGAAGCGACGGAAGAAGAGGGACATCACGAACTGCGTGCGGAGAGATGAGAACAGTGCTCCTTTTGTCTTAGGTGTGTGTGTGGGTGTAGGGATGCCGGTGAAGAGTCTTCGAGGTTTGCCTTTGCGGAAACGAGGAAGCTGAGTGGAGTGAAAAATGAGATAGCTTTTTGTTGTTGCAGACGCGCTGTATAGCTTATGTAAGCCTGTGAAATCAGAAGAAAGACAAGAACAAAAAGAGGAGATGAGAGAAAAGAGATGATCCTGGAGAAACAAATAGCATCATGGGAAAAGTAACTGCAGACAGTTGAGCATTTTTTATCACCTTTCAACGTCAAAGAGCTTAGATTGGTTGCTGCTCTGAGACCAACGCCGGAGTCCTTCCACTACTCGACTTTCTAAAAAAAAAAAAAAGAAAGACAATAATGTAGCGGAGAGAAAAAAGAGATGAAGGGTCAGCAATAAAGCACATCCGAGTACTTACACAAAATGCAAGCAGAAGCACAGTAGTAAAGCAAAGTGCACATCCGCTCATTTCCAAAAAAAAAAAAAGCTCAGATCGCTTCTACGGCTGCACATCACTGGCTCTAGTTCCAACAGAAGAAAAAAAAGGAAGATGCTGGCGATGCTGTCACACGCACCACCAAAAATGCACCCACGCAACGCCGGTGTGTTGCAGCCACCACACACCTCAAAGCACTTGTTTGTGCAGGAGCTGTGGCCTGCTGCAAACGAAACGAAGCTGAATCGCACTTCACCATCTTCAATAAACGAGCTACTCGAGTCGTTACAGCTAAAAGTGAACGCCTCTTTTCATCGAACGTATTACAGGCTTTTCCCTTCGTGTGGCGATAAATACGGTGGTTCCTTAGAAAGCGGTCAAAACAAACTACGATGAAAACGATCATAATGTGCATCACTCCTTGTGTGCTGGAGCACGAAGCACTGCTGCCTTAAACGGCGACTCTTTAGGCCCTCGCGACTTACCCTCCTGACATACACTAGGACGACAGAGTAATGAAGACGGTCAGAAAGAAGCAACAGAGGCACATGTACAAGGGGGAGAACACGCTACACAGGACAGAGTAGATGCGAGCGAACAGAGTGCACTAACAATAAAAAAAAAGGAAAAAAGGGAGGCACAAATAACATTTGCTCTCTCCACATACATACAGGCCTGGCGTCATAAAACTGCAGTGTCTCACATCTTTGCATGCCACACTTCGACTCTGCTAGCTTTTCAACGAAAACTAGCTCCTCCTTCCTTCACGTCTGTCAAGTTGAGTTTCTCCTTCTTCCCAGCAGCTGTTGAAACGAAGAAGATGCAGAGAATCTGTGAGCAACGCACATGCACCCTTTTGCTTTCCTTCCTTCCAACCAGTTGGGAATGGCAAAGCCAATGCTAATGGTGCCACGAATGCGCTGCTGCAGCTTGATCTGTCCTTCCTTTCCCACTCAACAGCAGATGCTCCTCCATCTCCGTCTTCGTTGCTCAGCCGTTGTGAAGGCAGACACGCAGTGCAGTCAGCGCTTGCCTTCCCAGATGCAGGTGTGAAAAGCCCGTCAAACAGTAACGTCAATGAGGAGGACGCTGGGCACGTGGAAACAAGCGCCACACGCACAGATCCGTCAGCCCTGTTCGCTTAACAAGAATCCCTTGTGTTCGCAAACACAGCCGAGGTAGCGGCAGCAGCACGCACCGTTGTCTGGCAATTCTTCGTTTCCGCTGCTGTTGGCGCTGTGAGAGCGTTGACGACTCACTAATAAAGTCTCTGCAGGAGGGTCGGTCCCTGTCTGCTTCCATTGCCTCTTTGATTCCAGCAAGTCAAGCTAATTGGCAGCAAAGAGCAAAAGGCTCCATTTGCATCTATGCGCACATCGCACGCTGACTATCATCCTTGTTTCCCCAAGAGGGGCATCTGCATTCTCTGCAAAGGACGGTCTTAGCGTTGAGCAGTCAAAGTGCCCTTTTTTCCGCGTCGCCTCTACAAGGTGGAAAGGCAGAAGCAAGAGCACACAAAGACAACGGAGGAACGCAGCAGCAACAAGCTGCCCACAAAGCACAAGCACAATCACGAGCAACAGCTTGGACCTTTTTCTTTTTTCTTTTTTCAATTCTGAGAAACAGCCTTTCTTTTCACCTCCTGGGGATATGAAAGCTGCAAGCAAAAAGGTGTGCAGCGAGCAAAAGCACTCCCCATATGCAATTGGAACGCTCAAGGCAACCTCCTTCAGTGGAGCTCTCCTCTTGCACAAACACACACGCTTCAGCCGCAACGTCTAGATGCTGTTTGCGTGTGCATCTAGAAGTCAGGCAGTCCTCCTAATCAAAGGAGCAAGCAAACCACTTCTCCGCACGTACAAGAAACTCAATCATCATCACAGCGCCTGTCGCTTCATAAAGCACGTTTATTGCACACATACACACGTTGCGCAGATCGGATGCCACAAGGGGAAGCTTGGCAAATAGGCACCACACCTGCTGGGGGTGTCTTGCAAAAGCCAAACAGAAGAGAAAAGCAAAAGGAGAACCCAACGCCCAACGCGGTGCCACGACGTCACTGTGAAGTGAAACGCTGACCAAAACGAAAGCCCAAGCAGAGCTCAAATGAGCAGGCAAAGAAGAAACAAGAGAGAAAAGGCAGGCAACGTCACTGCTTGTGCTATCGCACCACGCAAACGAGTGGCGTTCCATGGCAGCGCTCCAGCGCAAGGCAGCTAGCGTGGTGCAACAGCCTCTCGTAGTGCCGTGTAGCTTGAGCTACTGCAAAGCACTCCGAGGACAACATCATTTAACACTCAACGGAGCTCAGAGACGATAAAAAAGAGAAACAACAAAGTGCAGCGGCCTCTTTCCATCTTAAAGGGTGAACCGAGCTTTGCCCATCAGCTTCGAAGCACCATCACCACCCCGGAGGCGCACACGACAAGCACCTGGCCTGCAGAGATGGAATGGCAGCTGTTGCAAGTGAAGGAAACGAGCACAGGAAAAACGCCACTTCACCTTAGCGCCACAAAAAAAAACAAAGCAGAACAGCAGGCACCCCCATTTCAGCCCACCTGCGTTCAGACGTTGTTGAGAGGTGCTCCTTCAAGAGCACTTCAGGCCTCCTGTCGTCACTCCCAGGCACAAACCAACTCCACGCACCAGCAGACCACTGTCCAAGCAGCCGATGCTTCACAGGCCACAGTGCGTTGATGAGGTGGCTCTGACGAGGCATGGCAGACCATCTAGACCGCGAAGACTGCTTCAAGTGCCTTGAAAAAAAAAAAAGAGAAATGGCACCTGAAGTGGGAAGGAAGCCGATCCTCCACATTTGCTGGGTGTACGAACTCTGCAATGCTCATTCTGACTGCAGCAGTGAAGAAAGAGGGCAACAGCAAAAGAAGAGAAGAGAGACACTCTGCCTGCTGATCGGTGCGGAAAAAGTGCAGGCACTGTGAAGTCACCAAAAGCGAAAGTGAAAGAGCAAAGCAATGAGCCGATGCGCTGTAAAGGACAGCAAGCGGGATGCCTGGCAACGCACTGTGAAAAAAAAAAAAATGAGGTGACACCAAGGCGAAACAAAAAGCCCTTGCAAGTAGCAAGCACTGTTGAAGGAGAGACAGAAAAAAACAGCTTTGCTGGACGTGTATGTGCGTGCGTGAACGAGCAACACCAACAACAAAAAAGAAGTACGAGAATCCCCTCTCCGATAAAAACAAGGCCCACTGCACTGTTCTCAAAAGGCTGAGAAAAGCAAAAACAGTCTCGTGCTCACATCAGAGCAGGGGTGGCTAAAGGAAGAAGAGAGGGAACGAAAAATAAGGAACCAACAAACGACTGCAATGACCACTACAGAGAGACTTAAATAACGAGCCTGACTTTAAGCTGATATCTCGGTAAAGCTGCACGTCGTTTCGTCACAGTTGAGGAGTTAAAAAGCAAAACTCGATTGCCAATCCCCGCGATCCACCCGTGTGCTTCAATGGCATTTCATTATCCGCTCTGTTGACAGTAGTTTCTGAACCTAGTCCGGTAAGGCATAATAACGAACGAACACAAAAAAAAAAACTGCACGATGCTAGAAAATGAGCAATTTTAAAAAGAAAGGAAAAACACCAGCCGCGTAGGACATGTTGAAAATGGCTAACGGAAAACAAAGAAAAAAGAGGAAAGCGAAACACATAAAAAAGAAAAAGACAAGAAAAACACTTCTGAAGCTGTCATTAAACCAGCGGTGCACTCGGCTTCATTAAAATGCCCCGTGACGTCGTCACGCCGTTGCACTTTCAGCACTTTATTCATAAACCCTGTTTTCGTCTTCGTCCGTGGTCATCTTTACGGAGGGGTCTACCACCCGAGTGTTCGTCACGTTGCAACCCTGCACGACCACCTTTTTCAGAGACGGTGCACCAGCGAGGCCATCAAGATCAGTAAGTCTCTTGTTGTGTGACACATCGACGTCTTTCAGCTTAGGACAGCTGTTGAGCCCGTCTACGTTCTCCAGGCCGCAGCTTCCCGCATTGAGTATCTCCAGCAGCGGGGCAGCAGCGAGACCAACGAGGCTGCTAAGTTCCTCATTGACGGAAACGTAGAGCGTGCGCAGCTTCGCACACTGACCCAAGCCTTCCACGCTGACAAGGCCGCAGTTCCGCGCCACGAGTGTCTCCAGGCACGCTGCGCCCGCCAGCATCCTCAGATCACGCACGCCACGCATGCAGGAGATGTCCAACTCGGTCAAAACGGGCAGCGTGCTTAAAATGGAAAGGCACCTGGGATCGCAGCCTGCCACCTTCAATCGCGTGAGGTGCGGTGCGCCGGCGATGTCGGAAATGTCAGACAAATCGTTGTTGCGGGAGACGTCCACGTCAGTGAGGCTCGGGCAATTCCTGAGGCCGTGCAGAGTGGTCAGCTTAAAGCTATATGCAACCACTCTCTCCAGGCACGGCAAGCCCGCGAGGCCAACGAGGCTGGTCAGGTTTTCGTTCTCCGAGACGTCGACCACATGCAGCGTTGTGAAGCTGCTCAGTCCTTCAAGGCTTCGCAGATTGCACTCACTCGCGTTTAGCGTCTCAACTCTCAACGCGGCGGCGAGTGACGTGAGGCCCTCCAACGTTGGATTGTTGGAAACGTCGACGTCGGTCAACTCAGGACAGCTTGCCAAGCCTTCCATTGACGCAATGGCGCATTGTCGGGCACTGATGGAACGCAGGTGTTGCGCTCCGGCCAGCGCAGAGAAGTCCCTCAGAGACCGAAACCCTCGCACCACAATCTTCGAAATCGGCAATCCCGCTGCTGCACGCAGAGCCTCCGTGATGTCTGTGAGACCTCCTTTGTTGTTCTCGCTTTGAACACACAATTCCTGCAGATGTGGAAACGTTGGCAGCGCTGCGAGGAAAGTGGTCCTGCGCACTTCTGACGACTGAAGAGGGCTCAATAGACGTTTTCTTACCCGGACTTTGACGCGTAACGTCACCACACGGCCTCGCAGGCGCTCCGGCAACAACGCCAGGACATCGTCACGTGTGTTGTCGACATCCAACACCAGCGGCAGCCCGCACCGATCCGCCTACCACAGCGATGATGCAAAGCTAGGCTGATGTTGCGAACGGCTGCCAGCTACCATGTCATACACCAGTCCGCGTTGCATGTCCATTTGCGCACAGCTGCTGTCTTTGTCGCTCGGCGACCCGTAATTGTAGAGGAGCTCTGTGCTTAGTCGCATTTGTGGGCTTACGGCACGGAGTACATATTTAGTGATAGAATAATCTGGAGCATCGCTGAAACTCATCACCTGCGCAACACCGTCTTCACACAGCATCGACAACGCTGTTTGAGGCTTGTATGGAGTGCTTGTAGAAAGGGCTGCGTTGAGGTCCTTTGCAAAGGGTGCATAGCCCATGTGAGAGAGGCTCATGGCTTATCGGAATGCGGTTGCGCGGAACAGGAAACTCTACAACGAGGTGAAGAAAGCAGCACGCCGAGCAAAGAAGAGGGGCAGAACGCTTGGTGGAATCGGTAAGACGCTGGCAACGCATACAAGAAGCAGGCGTTCCACTCAAGAAAAGAGGAGGAAAGGAAAGTGGGAGCAAGAAGAACTCGGAGCGCTCTGTCTGTGTGTGACCTGCAAAGACCTGTCGTTTACTGTGCTCCTCAACTGGCATCATAAGGCGGCAGAGAAGTGGTCAGGTGTGCACGCGTCTACGAGCACTCCGTCCCACACACATGGCAAGCTGGGGGACGCTGCAAAGCAAAGAAAAGCACTAAAAAGAAAATTACGCTCTCTGCTTGTGATTTCCTGCAGTTTTGTATCCTTGTTCCATCTTTTACTGTGTGTCCTTCTAAAAAAAAAAAAACAGTAGCCTACTACTGGGGGAAAAAAAAAAGAAACTGAGTAAGAAAGAGCGAGTTCCACTTGCAGCAGTGTCAACGCTTTGACGGAGAGGGCTCTTTCCTTCCGTCTCTGGATACGTGTGTGCTGTCTCAGTGGTTCGGCGCAGCAGTCAAGGATGCAGTGAAGCGGCTTATGCGCAACGAGTCAACATTGTGCCTTTGCAAGAAGCGCGTTGCAGCTTCAGTGCGGCTCTCACGATCGCCGTTCAGTGCTAGCGTGTCCACCAACAGCAGAAAAGTGCGCCGTCTCAGTCGCACGTCGGCCTCATCTAATGCTGCCTGAACTGCGTGAGAGGTCAGCTGCGCGCCAGCGCCGCGGCGTCGCTTTCGCGTGTCCTGAATGACAGCTAGCAACGCGTCGTCGCCTGCCCTTGGCTCCCGCAACGCCGTCGCCGCCGTCTTCGCGTTGATCCTCAGCTCCGTCTCCCCTGTTGCTGCTGCGGCGGCGTGCAGCGATGTCGCGTCGCGTTCCCACCACTTCGGCACCCATTCCAGCAGACGTGCTCGCACTGCAACGTCGCCCGACGCAGCCGCCGACGCAGGCAGCAGCGTGTCCACCTCCGCGACGAGACAGGAAGAGAGTGTGCCGGCGTTAACTTTGAGGGCGCTGGTGTCGCTAAAGAAGTCGGTGACGTCCTCCTCTTCGGCCTCTCGTTGACGAGTGCGCACGGCACCTACGCTTTGAGAATAGGACCGCCCTCGATTGTACATCGCTTCCCGTGCCACGGCGCGCATCCGGGCAAGCACCTCACGCACCGGCGGCGGAGGAGTTGCATCGGTGAGGGCGACGAGTGACGTTAAACTCGCGGCATCCGCACGCGCCAAGAGAGCAAGAAGCCCGTGGCTGAGGTCGAGCATCGTTCTCCCACTTGGCATGCTCCCGCGGCGTTGCACCGTGAGCGCAGATGCGACCAGCAAGAGAGATTGCGTCAGCGTAAGCGACAGCGCAACGTGCTGTGTTCCGTACGTCTCCAAAAGGAGCCGCGCCGCTCGAGACACCTCACTCAGCCGCTTTACCGCTATCTGGTGCGTGTTAGCCAAGGCAAACAGCATCGCTGCAGCACAGCGCTCCTCCTGCGGCGACAGCAGAGGAAAAACGAGGAGGGAAGCGGCGTCGCTGAAGTGCCGAATGAGAGTGCCGCTGTACCAGACCACAGTGCCGCGGCCAAGAATCTCAGCGGCCTGCTTCACCAGCTCCTCGCGCTCGCGGGGCGTGTAGGCAAGCAAGGCGGGAAACGCCGCCTCCACGCTCGGCAGAGGAATGTTCTTCAGCAGGGGATTCCTGTTGAACGCATAAAGCGCCCATCGTAGAACGCGTTTCTGCAGAATAAGAAGGCGCTGTTGCTGCTGCCCCTCGTGGCACACACACACCGCGGGCGAGCACTCGTCCATCCAGTAAAAGTGGGTTGTGTCCACGCCATTCAAGCGAGGCGCCGGAGCAACAGATCGGAAAGAGAGCACTGCCAGCAACTGTCTCCGCCGCCTCCGCGCAACGTGAAATCTAACCTCACTGGAAAGCGACAACGACGAGAGTGCACCGCCGTCGTATGTGGTTTCCTTGACGAGGTCGTTGCGCAACAGAGCGCAACGTGGGGCAACACCGCCCGCCAGCTTCGTGTCCCACAGGAGCACCTGCACACACCCAGGCAGTGCTTCGCGCACACTCGTGTGTTGCGTGACACTTGCGTGCGCCATTTTTCGTCGCGACGAATGCTCAGCCAGCCGCTGCGCGAGGTCGGGAGCAGCAAGGCTGCTCACTTCGTCACATGCAGCATGAGTTAGCATGCATGTCCGAATGATCTAGGTTTGTATGTTCAGCGTGCGTCAAGGTAACAATACCTAAAAAAAAAAAAAATGAGTTGAGGAGTTCAGGGAAAGAGAGAGAGGCAGAGAAAGTGGGACAATTCAAAAAGCTCTTCGGCTTCACAGTCACGATAAAAAAAAAAAAGAAAGAACAAAAAAGCGCAGCTGAGGGACAAGGTAGACGAAGGCGTTTGGAGATCAAAGTTGTCGGCGACTTACCGACAGTAATGAGGAAAGAAAATGAAGTGTGATAGAACATTGCTCGCATGTGACGAGCAAACGGTTCGGGGAGCGGAAAGGAAAAAAGAGAGGTAAGGCGTGGCAAGGAGTTTCTCGGCCGCGAGTAGCTAAGAAAAAAGCCAAGACGACTGCTTCGCCGAAATAACCACAATTCGAAATAGATAAAGAAGGTCTCCTTGTTCACACTTTAGCTGTTCAGTTTTAGCTTTGAATGGAGCACCCGCTCTAGCGGGCCCACGACGGTGGAAGAAAAAAAAAAAAACAGATAGCGCTAATGCCAAGTAAGGCACAGCCTTCGAAAGAGGAAAAACAGCGAGTGCGCCGTTCTATACATCTAAGGTGCTCGCCGGCAACACATAGGAAGAGCTGCAAAGACGAATTGGGTAAAAGAATATACATTCAGGGTGTGGGATCGTCTTCTACTGCATCCGTTGAAAGAAGCAATATACAGCAAGTTCAAACACAGAGTTTTTTGGAGAACGTTCACGCTTGGAATGACACTACGTGGCTTTTCATGATGAAACGGCTTTGATGCTCCAAAAATACAAGCAATCAACCAAACGCAGAGAGAGAACGACAGGCTAACCGAAACTCAGTCTGCTCTTACGCCTGAATCATAAAAAAAAAAAGGAGATCCTACAAAAAACCGTTTTGGGTTGCCACATCGCCTTTCTTTAGGCTCATCAAGTATGTCAGCCGCATGCGGTTTGAATCGGCGCGGCTGTCAGATCGGTTAATCGGCACAAACCGGGGGGCATCTCGAAAACACCGATACAGTGCGACGTAGTCGTCTTCGTCCAAGGTGCAGCGGTGGTACATGCCGGCGGGCACGACGATCAGGTCGCCTGCCTTCAGGTGCACCCGAATCCACTGATCCTGCTTGGAGCGTACGTCCAAGTAGTACGACCCGTCCATTACCACGCGCAGCTGCTCGTCTTCCGCGTAGTGCTCCTGAAACCAGCGATCCAGAAAACTATCGTCCTTTGCCGTTTGTGAGATTTTAGCCTCGTCGGTGTGCTTGTAATCCCGCTCCTTGATGATCTGCTTCACGATGAAGAAGTCGTTCATGCATACATGAAACAGCACCACCCCCAGCTCTCGAAGGGTCTTCATAGTTGGTAGCGGCGCGCCTACCTTTTTGCCAGGCTTAAGGCTGGCTGTGGTCAGAGTCGGTTTGGCAGTCTCGTCGTCGAGATACCACATATCCAGCGCACCCTCCGTCTTGATCGGTGCCGGCACCGGCGGGAGGTCGTGAATGACGTCGGAGCCGAGCCGCTTCCACTCCTCCTCTGCCCTCTTGTGTCGCTTTTCTTCTTCGATGCGCTGCTCAGCCGCCTCTTGCTGCTTCCGCTCCTCCTCTGCTTTTTCCTCAGCGACGCGACGCTCGTAGTCCTCTTTCTCTTGCTGCCGCTTGCGATCCCGCTCGAGAATCTCGGCCTCCTCGCGCAGTCGCTGCTCCTCCGAGATGCCCTCCATTGTTGGAGTCTTTTTGCTTTTCCCTTTCACGTTGCCGGCAAGGTGGAGCGAGGGGGGAACACTCAGGTCGCCTTGATGAAATGTCGGTAACTTCAGCCTTCTATACGCGCCGAGCACTAGTGTAGAAGATCTTTATATATATATATATATATATATATATATATATATTTCTATTTATTTACTTTCTTTTTCTTCAGCAGTGTATACACAACGGCCACGCTCACTAACCAAAAGGCGAGACATACAAGAGGAAAGAAGAAAGAAAAAAAGAGAATAAAACTCTAAAAAGGGGTCAGTGGGCTGAGAGAGAGAGAGAGAGCGCGGACTTGTGAAGGTTCGCGACAAAACCGAAGACGGCAGCTGACTTCGAGAACAGCACCGGTGATGTTCAAAATGTCTGAAAAAGCTCTAATAAAAGGGGCAAAGGCCTGCTTGACTGTTTTGCTTTTTTTTTCCTTTTGGCTTTAATACTAGAAAAAAAAAAAAGAGGCTAAGTAAAAGACGCTGCCTGATTCAAGCTGTTACAGGCTTCTTTCAGAGTTCTCCTTTTTCTGTTGTTGTATTGTTGTGAAGAGTCCAGCTTGTTAAGTCGCGCATGTTCTATTTATCTTTTTTTTTTTTTTTGGTACGCATGCGTACAAGCAGGTACAAATGTTTGAACGTGTGCACCAACTGAGATGGGCAGTCCTACAGCTTTTTATGCACCTGTAGAGAAGACAGCGTATTTCTGTCCTCTTCGCATCGCAACAAAAACCTGTTTTCAACCCATGTTTTTGCTTCTCGTTCTAACGTGGCTGTTTGTATAGAATTCAGCAGATGAGGTTTCACTTATATCAGAAGCAAGCAAAAACACGTCGAGACCAGTGGCAGAAAAAGGAAAAGCGAAACAAAAAAAAGAAGCGGCAGTGACTTTTTCCTCACACACCCCGTTCATGCAGCTCCTCGGCTATTTGGCAGATGACACGCGCCGCACTCACGTTACCGACGAGCTTTTTTGAGCACTCCTCGAACCGTAGGGTGTCGGGAGAGCGACTGAGGCTCAGCAGAAAGCGCACCACTCTGTCTCTCACCTCCTCAACGGTGCACTCATGGACACGAGCCAGCTCGCCCAACGAGAGCTGACTATAGCACAAGGACAAACAATAGTAAAACTCGTCGAGGTGACACGGCCAGCGCAGCGGCAAAGGGCACATCAAGTTCGCCAGTTTCCAGTAAAGATGGTAGCGAGCAGGAACGAAGCGCGCAAAAGCCAAGCGCTCAAGCTCTTTCTGCAGGTATCGCGGGTTCACCTGCAGAGCCCTGTGGTCGGTAAACCGGCTTGCCTTCACGGATAGCTCGTCGTAGTCCGGGTGCTGTGCACTTACCGCGTCGCTGTCGAGCAGCTCGGTCAGCTGTGAGGAGGTGAGGTGATTTTGAACAAAGGCGCGCCGCGTGCAAAATCGATACTGCCGGGCCACGTCGAACGGCTGACGCTCATGACCGAAACGCTGGCGCAGCACCTTGCACACCAAAGCCCAGTTGTACCCCTTCTCTTGCACCAGCTGCGACAGCGCCTTCACTTCCGCCGTGGTAAACTGAGGCGCCGCAGGCTGAAGACGCTTCAGAAGGGTCAGCAGCTCGTACGGCGTGCACGTCTGGTGCCCGGCACTGCGAAGCGACGCAGCAACGGTCTCCCAGTCTCCCTTGTGGAGGCGAGTGTCACCTCCTCGGCACTTCAGCTTCTGCACTTCTGCCTTAAGTGCTGTAGCAAAAGCAGGGCTGTACCACTTCTTCGGGCTCTCATGCTCAACGTTTAAGGCGGCAGGAAGCGGCTGCTTCGTGGTCCCTCCGCGTTTACGTGTCTGTGTTGAGGACAGCGCCAACTCGGCACGCAGTGCCCGCAGGTGATCCAACTCGTACTCCACGTAGGCGGTACGGCTGGAAACGCTGCGGCAGAGCTTCTCATTGTCGCGCAGCAGATTGGCCAAAACGTCTGCGTTCATTGAACACAAAACAATGGAGGGCGGTGAAGAGTCGAGTGCAGGGAAAGTGCCCGCGTAGCCATAGATGGCAGCAAACGCCTTAACGCTCACGTTCGATCGCACTGTGGTGCTACTCAACGAACTGAAAAAGGCAACTGCGTACGAACACCGCACAAGTGGGAAGATGAGTGACACAGAGAAAAGGAGAGGGAAGCAATGACGTTCACGTAAAACCACGTTGACGAGGGAAAAAAAGTGCTTGCATTCTCTATATTCTTCTTGTTTTCGTTTGTCGTAGCAGTCACTCAAAGTACATCTTTTCCCAGTTCTACTTGGCAAGAAGTACTAAACGTAACACTGTCTGCTTTTCCTTGGTATTCGAAGATGACACAAGACCTTAGGTTCTAGACTTAAAAAAAAAAAAACTAGTAGCAGGAAGCCACACAGCCATCATAATCATGTTGTGTTTTCCCCCTCCTTTTTTTTTTTTACCTCTGAGTTCATATGGAAGAATGCTGTCAATTTTGCTTATTTTACATCGAGAGGTGCACGTGTAGCAGCGTGCCGTCCTTACACCCGACAAGGGCGTCAGCGCCGAACTGCGTCATATTGAGCGGCTGGGCTGGTAAAGCGGCGCGTGCCAGCACGTAACCGGAAGAAAGCGTCAGCACAATCAGCGAAGGCGGAGAGACGGTCAGGCACCACACGTAGCCCGTCTCCGCGCAAAAGCGGCACACCACCACCCGTTCCTCAACCTCCAGCTGCGCGCATGCCTTGTCCGAGTTGGCCTCCATCAATTGCCCCGTGGCGCTGTCGAAGAGCTGCAGCGTGTCGGCCGTCTTGGGCGACGCGACGAGGACGAGGTGCGTGCCGGTCACCGGCTCCACACAGTCGGAGCTCCCCTGCACACCAGGGATCTGCTGGTGGGAGCAGCCGCTGCGTAGATCCCATACTTGCACCGGACTCTCCCAACCTGCGCTCACAGCGAGCGCGTCGCTGACAAAGCGCGCAGAAAAGACGCGATTGATGTGCGTCGGTCGCGACGAGCCGTCCGAGTTGACTCCGTTGACCAGCCTCGACAGCAGCCGCAGCGACGCGTCGTACAACCGCACCACGCGATCGCTGCCGGCAGAGATGACGAACTTACCGTTGGGCGACACGTCCACTGTCATGACTTCATTGCCGTCCTCACTCACACTGGCACCACGCTTGAGGGAGCAGTCGGCGCGGTCGAAGCTCCACACCATGACGCCCCCGGCGCAGCTGCTGCTCACAAGCTGCCAGTCTGCATGACTTTCCGCTGGCGCCCAGCGGACGCACGTTGCGGGAACGCTGGCGAAGTCTTTGCCTGCAGCGCCGCGTGAGACGGTCGCAAAGAGGAGAGTGTCCAAAATACCGATAGCGCCGCTGCTTAACGCACACGCGACGTACTTGGTGTCGGGCGAGCGTGCGCAGAAGTGGATGTGTCCCTCCGCCTCTAAAAGTTGATGTACCGCGATGCTGAGGGACATGACAGGACGCTAACGTGACAAGCAGTATAGAACAACACTACTTTTGTTCGCGGTCTTCGAAAGGAAAAGAAGAACGGATTAGCTAGGAAGAGCAATCAGTTTGAGAATTGTTCAGCGAAGTCCGTTGCAATATAAAAAGCGGTTTTGTTGAGATAGAGGCTTTGCGAAAGGAAAAAGCTCCGTTTTAGGACGGCGTGAGAACAAAGAAAAACAAAAGACCTTTCTTTTTCGCGTGTTGGCAGTGAGAGAAAAACTGGTACGGCAAGCGGATGAGCAACGAAACAAGGCAGGTAAGGAGTTGGGCAGTTTTGTAGGGCGACGAAGATGGTAGGAAAAAGGCGTTGAGGAGCCCGCATAAAAAAAAAAAAAGAGCGGGATAAAGGCATATCCATCGTTATTGCGCAAGGCAGCCCTGAGTTAGGTCTCTGTGCAGAACAAGACTTTTTTCCTCGCTGTTGCCAATGCAAGTGCTTTCTTCACTTCATTTCAAAGAGAACCTGGAAGTCCAGTGCTGGTGCGTTCATGCCTCACGCACCAATAAAGCCCCTAAAAAAAAGGAACAAATATGCGGCTACAGCAGCTGTTGTATCACAATCTGCACCAAAAGAAACAAAAGCAGCGGTGGAAAAAAAAAAAGAACACCGAGAACGGCAGTTAATCTCTTCACGCATTTTTAAAGTGGGAAAAGTCCTCGTTTTTTTTTGTGTTGTTTGGGGGGTATATGTGTATGACACAAGCAGATTACATGGTTACAAGGAGTACAGGATGGCTTTGCGGCCGCACGCAAAGTACAGTGTAATGACGGTCATGATACCGCTGTACAGGATCATCTCGCCGTTAAGCATGGGCTTGTCAAACGTTTTAAAAACGCACGCAACGGCGAAGCAGAGAAGGGCCAAGGTAAAGAAGGCGTGAAAGACGCCAATAAAAAAGTAGAGGATCGATATAAAAATCCAACGCGTGTCTTTTGCGATGAGGCGGCGACACGCGAAGACGCCAAAGATGACGTAAAAAGCACCCGTTGCCATGCAACTGAGGAAGATGAGTCGGCCCCAGATTGGGCCAAGACCACCTTCATACTCAGAGTAGCGCAACACACTTTTCGCCATAGGAAGGAAGGAGGACAACTAAGAGTGGAGAAGACGCGCGCCGGGGGAGAGGGGGGGGGGAAGGAGAAAAGAGGGGACAATAAAGAACTCGTTTTCGATGCGAAAAGGAAGCAGGCGTGTAGCATGAAAAGAGAAAGAGAGGGAAAGAAAAGAAAGAAAAAAAAGCGTATGCTTGTCTTAGTGCATTTGTTGGTTTAAGCAGACATGGGAAGCTCATTTTTACTAGCCGTCGCGTTATTTACAACTGCGAGTAGTAGTGAAGGCAGTGGAGTTTGGCTCGGCGGTACAGGTGCAGTACCACAGCAACGGTGCCAGTAACAAAGCCACTGCTTAGGGGCGCATGATAACGTGCTGCTGCATATCTACATTTCGCAACACGAGAGACTGACTGCTCCAGTCGAGATGAGCTTGGAAAAGCCACACAAAAAGGCCTAGCAAAAGACTGCGTCATCTACATTTAAATAACTAAAAAAAAAAAAAGAAGAACAACGGCGGCTGCGGCAAATGCTACATCTTTCCCAAAAGCGCACGACTACACTTTGTGTTTCTTTTTTTTTTTTTTTTCGTTGCTGTGTTCGTTGCACATTTAAAAAAGCAAGACATAAAAACGTATTCAAAATTAACCAAAACCTCCCATTTTAACATCGAAAAACGACTGTGCGCGGGAAAGCAAAACACGGCGCTCGATTTTGTTGTCACGGTCAGCTCGTCGATGAAGAGGAGAACTTAACCATGGCGTGGCGTGCCGTTGCACTGCATCCAACTCCGCCAGAAAAAAAAGAAAAGAAAACTCGAAACAGGAACAGTGTCGACGACGATACGGGAGAAACGTGAGAAAAGGAGAAAAGTTGAATAAAACGTCAGATGGCGGCGGTGCCGCCAGAAGAGCGAAGTTGGAAAGCAGCAACGGCAACATCGACAAACGCACGCACAAAGAAAAAAAAATGCCAGCGGCGACAATGCTTCCGACAGGAACAAATTTAAAAAAAGTCGAAGTCACACATTGCCGCAGCTCTTCTGATGGTCTTATCCGTTCGCACAGTTATTCTTCTTACATCTTAACCTAAGAACCTTCCACACAAGTCAATAAAAAAAAAAAAGGAAGGGTTAGAAAAAAAAAAAAGAACCATATATAGAGCATATGTACTCTCTTTACTGTTTTTTCCCAACTTTCTTTTACTAGTTGGTTGTACGTGAAAAAACTGGAGCATACCTCTCGACGTACACGTACATACACGCATACCCAAACACAAAGACGCACGAGGATACAAAACACAAACAACAACAAAAGATTCTCACAAAGATAACGTTTAAAATGCCACACATTTGCGTAGAAGAGACATATGCTAATGAATGTATAATAATAATAACAACAAAGAGACAAGGGATCAAAAGAGAGACTCAGCACTTAGTTAGCAGCCATGCACACAAACAAGCACATACAAGCGTACGTCGTGTAGTGCGCTACGATACGGACTCAATGCCTTTTCGATGCCTCCAAACGTCTACGGACAAAAGGCTGTCTCCGCCGACGCCCCTCACAAACTGCCGTCCTCATGCGTAGATGCCTACAGCAAGCATTTGACCGGTTGGAAAGAGGGACCCGTTCAACTGCTGCACCACCAACCCGTGCTTCGAGATGTCACGCAGGCGCACTGCGATGCCGCCGTCGTTGTCGAGCTTCTTGATCGCCTCAATGTCACCGTAGGACTGCAGCAGCAGCCGCAGCAGATCTTCTGTGAGCGGGGGCCCGCTGAAGTGGAGGTCGCCCTTCTGTGGCAGCGGCAGCGGCGGCGGCGGCGGCGGCAGCGGCACTGCTTGGGCGGAGTAGAACGGCGGCAGCGTCTGAAAGATCGGCTGCGGATACACAATCTGCGTCGGCGCCCCGGTGGAGGGTGGAGTGCGGGGGTATACAATCGGAAACGGCATCGCGTTCATCATGGGAAAGCCCTGCGGCGACGGGATGACCGACAGCGGGGGCGAAAGGCCTGGGTACGGCGAGGCGAGGGAGCTAGGAGTGTTGCCGCTACGATACTGCGGCGAGGGGATCCAGTGACGTTGCCGGTTGCGGTTGCGCTCCTGTCGCATTTGTCGCACCTCTGTCGATTCGGAGTACTTTACCTCGAGCTGGTGAGGCCAGTCGTCCATGCTAAGCGAGTCCCGCGCCTTGATGGCGGCGGTTGCCTCCTCTTGAGAGGAGAATTGCACAAAGCCGGAGCCTTTACACTGACCGAGTGGGTTCATTAACACGGCGCACTCCGTGATCGTGCCGAAAGGCGAGAACATCTGGCGGAGATGCTCCTTTGTGGCCCACTGCGGCAATCCCCGGATAAAGAGGCGGTCGTTCGGCTGGTCGTCGAGGCCCTCGTCGTGCATTGCAATGGAGACGTGCAGCACCGTTGTGCAGTTCGGCGCGGGCTGCGTTAGATGCGTGGCATTAATTGCGGCGTGGGCCGAGTCTGCCTTCCTAAACATTACAAAGCCAAAGTGGCGGTTCTTGACCACCTTAGTGGAGACAATTTCACCAAACTCTTTGTAGCGGTTTCGCAGCGCATCCTCGTCCCACGAAGACGGGATGCCGGCCACAAATATGTTCGTTGACACGTGGGGCGTCACTGCTTTTTGCGGGCTCGCACTGCCGTAAGCTGGCGGGTCTTCACGTGCAGCCTCGTTGCCGCTAACATCCACCGTCAGCGCCGGCTTGTAGCCCGCCATTTCCGCGGCATTCGACTCCATCTGGATTACACCAAGACTCGAAATGCGAAACTGTGAGGACGCGGTCAGGCGCTCCGAAATAATAAAAGAAAAAAAGGTAGTAACTAGCCGGAAAAGAAAAAAAAACGGATGAACGTGAAGTACAATGATGGTCAACACTGGGATGTTGATCAAGGCTGCCCACAGTTGCATGGAGGCAAGAAAGCGAAAGAAGAGGAGGAGGGCGAAGAGAGTAAAAAAAAAAAAAAAGTATGAGTAACAAAGAGGAAGAAAACCACCTGTGAGGCACACTTTCGCCTTCAAAAACGCAGTACGAGACTCAAACGTGTGAAAACGATCAGAAAACGCAGGTGTCGGTTGTCGTGCCATGTATTCAAAACCCTGACTCAAAAGTGGTGATCGTCCACATTACCGTCGCAGCCAGAGTGTAGATTCGTTCGAAAAGAAACAAAGGCGTTTTTGCCAGTCAAATTGATACGGTGCTTGCAGCACCCCGTCGCGCGACGAAGAGACCCAACAACAACTCAAAAAAAAAAAAAACTTTTCTTTGTTTTCCTTCGAGTTGGTTCTTTGCTGCCACTTATGCCAAGAAACTGCTTCGCAACGCTTCTGATCATTTTTGACAATTCGCATTCTTAACTGCATCCACGTTTTCTCGCGCGTTGAAACGCGAAAGAGAGAGAGAGAGAAAGGTAAAGGAAAACAAGACTAACAAAGCCACCGCAAAACGACCTATATAAATGCGGCGTAGGAGCCTCATCCGTCAGATAGCTACCACTTGTGCATTTCTTTCTTTTACTCTGTTTATTGGATCATCGAAGTGAGAGGAAAAAAAACCTCAGTTGGTACGTATATAAAGAGCGCACAGCCTCTCCTCTGTTTTAGCCCCGCACCTCTCTGCTGCACACAGCGCAGCTACAAATAACAACAGTTAATTAATAAAAGCACTCTAAAACAGACATTAAAAAAAAAAGCTAGGCTTTTTCGTCTGCAAGGCGGCATTGTGGCGCATTACGCACTCTTGGCCGTCTCACTGATGCGCCGCGCTCCCTCGTCACCAGTGTTGACAAGCAGCTGGAGCAGCCACTTGCGCATGTTCTGGTCCTCGTCCAGGTACTCCTGGAACGTGTTGTTGCGCAGCTCTTCCGGCAGGATTTTCGGCAGCGCCTCGCGTGCCCGTTCGTTTTCCGAGAGACGCAGGTAACAGCGAATAATGTGCTTCAGCAGGCGTGAGCCGCACACGTGCTCGCCCTGCGGTCCCTTCTCTGACACCATCTTGTGCAGCACGTCCGCCACCGCGGTGAAGCGGTTGGGATTCTGGCAGGCGTAGCTCAGGCCCTGTTCCGACATGAGGAGCTTCTGGATGATAAAGGTGGAAATAATCTTCGAAATCTCCACCGCCTGCTCCATAATTTTGAGGCAGATCGGGAATATCTCGGTGTTGAGGAGGTACGAGATAATGGCTGGGTCATCCGCCTTTACTAGTGCGCCAATGACGCCGAGGGAAGTGAGACGCAGCACCTCCGACCGCTCCGCCGGGATGGCGCGCAGAAACGGGTAGAGGAAGAGGCAGATGTTGGATTCCATGAAGGGTCGGCGCGACGCGTCGTGCTGTGCAATGACCTGCAGCAGCGTCAGCACACTACTCACACGATTGATGATCGGTTTCACTGGCGCAGAGGCGGGCGTGCTGAGCAGCGGGTACATGGAGACGATCTCCTGCAGAAAGATGGCCATCACACCGACGCTGTACCACAGCGTAGGACCAAGCAAGTTGAACTTTTCGCGACGCTTCGACAAGGTGAGGATAGCCTTCTCGCGCGTCTCCGACCGGTACAGATTCTGAATCTGCGTGAGCATCTCGCGAACCACGTCAGGGTACTGGCTAGGATCTTGCCGAGAGACCTGCGGAGGAAGCTGTGGTTGCTGCATCTGCTGCGGTAGTTGCGGCTGCGGCTGCTGTGGAGCGTAGGGTGGCTGCTGCGGCGGCGGTTGCTGCGTGTAATCCGCAGGCCTCCCGTACCATTGCTTCTGCGCCATCGCAGCTCCGTAGTCTTGGTTCATCTGCATCGGCTAAGCGGTGCTGTAAGTGCGTGCAGCCCAGAACAGATAGAAGGAAAAAAAAAAGAAAAACTTAGTTTGGAAGAAAGAAGGAAGCTGACCGATAACTCTATCGTTTTTTTTTTTCTCTTCTTTCCCAACCTCTCTTTCTACTGATTAAAAAGACGTGTGGTTTTTGCCGCCGGTCTATTTGTGTAGATGTACTGAAGAAAGTCAGTGGCCCTACCACTGAGGTTGAGAGACAATCTAGCGCAGCGGGGAAAATAGCGAACGCAGAGAAGGGACGAGGACAAGAAAGAAAAGGAGAAGGGACGATAATGAACAAAGCACTCCAAGAGAAAAAAAAAGCTCGTTTTTTAAGCGCTAATGTATGCACTGAATACAGATTTAGTTTGTTTGTTTGCTTTGCGTGCGCGCTGTCAAAGCGTCACCATTACTTGGGGAAGAGACAAAGGTCAATGTGGTTATCATTTTTGTAGAACGTAAAGAATGGGGTTAAGCCAGCGGAACACGCTCATGAGAAAATGAAAAAAAAAAGGAAAAGAAAAAGGAGTTCAGCTGTCCATGGTAGTGCGGCTTCTGGGCGTCGGACTTCGCGTTTTCGTATTAGTTTATGTGGCTACCGTTTTAGTCTATTTGCGCCCGCAGCGCGGAAGACTCTTCTTTTGCCGCCGAGAGAAGTTTCTTGGAGGCGTCTAGGATGTTCTTGAAGGCAGAGTAAGTCTCGGAAATGCTCCGGTCTAAGTCAGTGCGCACTGCGCGCTTTCGTGCAAGACTATCGTCCAACGCGGCCAGCTTTGTTTGCATGGCACGTAGCTCGCCCATCAGACGGTCGCGCTCCGCTTCCTCCACAGAAATGTGCTCGTCGAGCAGCACCTTGCGCTCCCGCATCTTCTCAATTACGGACACAAGCTCAACGCTTGTTGCCTGAACGTCAGAACCTAACGCTGCCATTCTGTTCTCTCAGATACAGAACGAGAGAAAGAGAGAGATGCAGAGCTTGCGAGCAAAAGACGGCTTGGACAAGGATGGGGATTGGCTAGTTTCACACTTGCTAATAACAGCAATGAGGCAGTGGCACTCCAGCAGTTTCGAATGGAAAAAAAAAAAAATTCCGCTAAGCCCACTCCTGCGCTAATTGATTAAGAAACGGAGGAAAAAGAGATACAAAAACAGAGCTTTTTCGGTCTCCGTCTTTCCTACACAAGCCTGGCGACTGAGCCGACAATCCGAGCACACTCAGTCGGGTTGATTCAATGAAGTCTTCTCTATAACGTTGACGCGTTAAAAGAAAAGCAGAAGAATATGCTCAGATGAACAACAACAACAACAACAATAAGACAAAAGAAGGCAGAGCGAACAAGAAGAAAAAATGTGAGAAGACGGCGAATGTAGAGAACACCAAGTCTTCACATGCAAAGATGCTGTTAATGAAGTGGAGAGTCGTCACTGTCCAATTTCAATACTAGTAGCAACAGACCACCTTCGGCAACACACCCGGCTGGTAATCAAGAGAAGAAAAAAAAAAAAAGAGAGAGAGAGAACAGTACTGCAAACAAGAAACCTGGTGATGAACGAAGACTGGGCACTGTGGAGAAACTGAAAGTTGCTGAGATGCGGACACGTCCATACGTGAGTTAACGCCACCTTCTACTACAAAAAAAAAAAAACGCACATACACGCATGAAACAAAAAAAAAAACGCCTTTGAGCGTACCCTTACTATTTTCTGTACGACAGTGTAGTACAACGTTCGAACCAGTTACTTTTTTTCCCCTTTTATTTAGGGAGATCTAAGCGAGACGATCATAAAAGCAATAGGAGGGAATAACAGACGAAAACAAAAGGAAAATGACGAAGTCAGAAAATGAAAAAAAAGGTGAAAACAAACATGCATACAAATGCAATTATATTGTATGCGGAAAACAAGCACAAAAACAACGTACCGCAACACGCAATTCCCCGTCATGAGTTGTACATCACGCACCACTTCAACGAGCAAACGTACGGGGGGAGGGGGGGGGGGGGGGAGAACCAACCAAATATACAGATATGTTCTCAAACAACAAATCGCAACCAAGGCGCAAAACCACAACTAAAACCACATTGACAGAACAAAAGCCCAATAAAGCACACACATATATACACATCTATATATATATGTATATAGAAAGACAAAGTTGAACAAAAAAAAACGAGTAATAGAGGTGCATGCGCACGCAGAGCAAAAACCGGCTTTAAGCGCAACAGGTGCTGTTCACCTTCAGTAACATCTATGTAGCTGCCGCAGCCTCGCTCTGGCATAAGGCTCCTCTCTCACTGCAGTACTTCAAAAAAAAAAAAAAAAGAACAGAATACATGATCGGCGACGGTGAAAGCGAACGAGAACAACAGTCAACAACACTCATATGAGGCTACCAGAACGGATACCACCCAGACCACGACTGCGCCACGTTGGTGATGTCTGTGGCTTCCTCGATGAGTTGCCCGACCTGCGTTCGCGGGTCCAGCACCTCGTTTTCCGTCGAAATAAAGTCCTGCCCCTTCAACTTCGAGCTTAGCCGGTTGAAGATGAACACGCCTTGGTGCACGACATCCACCTCCTCTCCGAAAAGGTGTTTCGCCACGCTGAAGGAGCTGGTGTTGTGCTGGCCGATGGAGCCGCTGATCGACTCGGCGTGCGCCGTCGACGTCCCGTTGCGCATGTTGGCGATGTTCACCTGCTCTTCGATTGTCTTGTGGTCGTTCGATGACTCCGGCTCCTGCCCTGGGCGGTTGATGAGGCGCCATGAGATGAGCGGGTCCTGAATGAAGGCCTCCAGCAGCGCGAGCACGCTGTGGCTTCCCTCGCGAAGGACGCACATGGCCGTCTCGGCGCATGCGCGGTAGGCCCCGTCGACGCCCGACACGTCGAGGGCACTGCGCAGCATTCGCGTGAGGCGGAACGGCACCTTCTCCGGGAACTTGTCGCGCGTCATGGCCACCTCGAAGCAGTCTCCGAAGTCGATATGGACGACCAGGCCGGAGGTGCGCTGCAGCATGATGTTGTTCGGGTGGCGGTCGCCAAGGCCGAGGATGTAGCCGACAATGCTCATGTTCGCCAGGGAGGTGGTGTACATGTGGCGGCGCTCCAGCCAGACCTCGCAGTTCGGCGAGGTGTTCCACATGGCCTTTCGGATGTCCTGGCCGGAAGTGTGATCTGCCAGAAACTCCATCACCTCGACCTTGGACATGATCGTTAGAAAGTCGTACGCTTTAGAGTTGTCAAAGCAGATGATCTGGTCCAGCATGCGCATCTCCAGCTCAACAGGAATGACCTTGCGCTCGCGGTAGCGCTTCACCACCTCGTGTAGCGTGTCGCAGCGGTCGACCCAGCCGATGATGCCGACGTTGTCCTTCAGCGGCGTGACAGAGTAGCGCTGGATCTGGAAGCCGAAAGCCTTGCTCGTCCGCGAGTCCGACTGCATGAGAATGTTCACGAGAGAGAAGAGCTGCATGACGCGCTCGTCAAGGCGCAGGTCCTCGCGGCCCTTTAACAGGAACTTCTGAGACTTACCCTCCATCGTCACGATACCAATACGCTTGGGTCGCTGTTTGCTGGAGATAACGATCAACTCCTTCTGGAAGCTACCCACCTTCGCCACCGACTCCTGATTCGTTGGCCGTGCGTCGGGGATGCCGATGGACAGGTTGCGTGCCTCAAACAGCTTCGGGCTGCAAAACTGCAGCTGCAGTGTGTCGCTCGCCTTGATTTGGTCATCGATGTCGCAGTAGACGCTATGGTACAGCTTCCAGGCCGACTGGATGTCGCCGATGCTGCGCGTCATCGAGTAGGAGCGCAGCCACTCACGCGCCTCCGTCAGGCGCTTGCTGAACTTGGACAGGAACTCCGACTCTACTACCGTCTCGGGGACCCGCGTCAGTGTCTCGTGGATCGGCAGCAGCGTGCGCACCATCTCCTCCCTGCTGCGCCGACCAAAGAAGGCGGTGGCGGCAGCCTCTAGCTTGTCGTACCACTGCTCGTAGATAAGGGCGGAGATGCGGACCAGCTCGTCGATCATGAGTCTTCCCTGCAACACCGTCACGGGGTAGCGTTCCTGCAGCTTGCTCAGCACCTCCGTCGAGTACTTCTTCCGCCGCTCCGAGTCGGACATGGTGCACAGGTTGAGCGGGTACACCAGTGTGTGTGGGTAGTCGTAGCCTACATTGGCCAGCACGTCGGAGACAAGGCGGCAGCTGTCGTTGGAGCCGGTGTCGAGGCGGGCGATGAGCTGCGGCACGACGAGGTGCCACACCCGCGACGGCACGTCAAGCACGTGCTCGCGCAGTATCTTGAGGTTGCGCTCGTTGTCGCAGTGGTTCGACCACAACGTCAGCAACTTCAGCACGTCTTGAATGAGCGTGGAGTCGGACGTGCCGAGCTGGATGCTGCGGATGAAGCCCTCCACAGCGCTACGACACGTATCCTCCGTCGCGTCGCTCTGCAGCAGCTCCGCGTTCGCTTCGCCCCACTTCCGCCACGCCAGAAACCACTTTGGGTCGTACAATGTTGCCGCCTTGAAGCACTGCACGCTCTCCACCAGCTCCACCTTCGACCCGAGCCGAGTGTAGGCGCGCGCCAACACCGCCGAGTTCTCCGCCTTGGTATGCACGTCGATCATCTTGCGGATGAAGTCGCTCTCGGTGCCGTATGCGCTAGTCGGGCCAAAGGCGTTCATATCCGACAGGTACGAGATGTATTGCATCACCACGCGCGGATTCGCCGTGCGGCTGAGAAGCTGCTCCAGCGTCGGGTTCGAGTAGCCTAGCAGTTCGTCCAGAGTGAAGCGTTCTAACTGGCGCGCGTTTTCCTGTCGGCACAGCTTCGTAAACTGAATGCGCGTTTTCACGTCCTCGGCCGGCGCGATGAGGAGGCCGCGGACGCCGAGCAACTGCTTCCACGTCGGTACCGTGGCATTCATCATGCGGATGCGCTGCTCCCACAGGTGGCACAGGCGCGGAATGTGCGCCTCGGAGCACAGCGACTTCTGCGTCTGCTTCGCGATCACCACCTCCTCCACCTCCGTAAGCTGCTGCGCCACCACCAGGCCTCCGTAGGCGCGCGCGTACGACTCGTGCAGCAGGCTCGTCAAGTCCTCCAGAAGCATCTTGCGCCCATCTGTCACACTGGCCAGAGCGGCCTCGTAGTGGCCGCGCACGATCTCGAGCGAGGCCTTCGACACGTGATACAACACCACGTCGTCCGGCAGCCAGTCCATGACCTGCGCGAGGGTGTCCCACGACTGCAGCCGAATCGAGGCGTCGGCGGCGTACTGCGAGACAAAGTACAGCACGTGCGACTCTTCCGAGTCCGCCTCGCTGTCCTGGTGGCTCTTCAGCATCGCGCTCCATTGTTCCAGCACCTTGTCGTACTCGCCCAGCTCGCTCAGGCAGAGCATGAGGCGCGCGCTCACCTCGATGCGGCGCTCGCGCGTGCTCTCCTCCGTCTTTGAGAAGGACGCGCTGAGATCACTGCCGGTGGTGTAGTGGAGCATGCGTGACCAACCACGATGGCTGCTCTTGAACTCGTGGTTCTTCGTGCAGCTTCCTGAGCTGCTCGCATCCGACGTCGCGTTGTCGCGCTCAAGCTCCTGCTGCGTCAGCTGCAGCGCCTCCGTGTAGCGGGCCAACTTCACCAGGCTCGTCTGCAGCAGCCCGCGCCGCTGCTCCTCGCTGGCCATGTTTAAAATGCCGACGGAGGAGTCCACCATGTGCAGCTCGCTGTAGAGGGAGACGAGCGACTCCACCGTGCCGACCGGGTCATCGCGGTAGGCCGCCTCGCGCCAGAAGAGCGCCTTGGCCAGCATGCCGCGGTTCCAAGCGCATTCGGAGAGGTCGTTGTATGAGATGAAGAGCGCCTCGCCGACGTGGTCCATATACTCCACGATCCCGAGCAGCGTCGTCAACACCTCCGCCGGCACCGTCGCCGACACCATCGCCTGGCGGAAGGACTGCCGCATGAAGTCGGTGATGGCCATCTGCAGCGCCGAGCTCGCGTAGTTCCACATCGACCGAAACGCGATTTGGAGAGTGTCCTGGACGAACTGACTCGACTTCTCCACCAGCGGCACCGCGTTGATGCCGATGGGAACGGCGGTGCAGCGGAAGACCTGAAACGGCGACTCCTGCAGAATTGTGATGGCGAACTGGTCCGCCCACTTCACCCACTCCTCCTTCGTCAGCGGCACCACTTTCATGGGGCCGATGAGGCGCTGCTCGTTGATCGGCAGCGTCCGCTCCTCGGCAGCGACGTCGTCTGCGCTCTCCTCGCCCAGGCTGGCATAGCTCCACACCTCACCCATGCGCGACATACTCTTCATCACGACCGACTCGCAGTTCTTCAGCAGGGCCGCCACCTCGGCGTTCTGCTGCTGGATCGACGCCGCACTGCGCGCGCAGCGCAGGCCGGTGGCGACGCGGTTGTTCATGATGCCGAACTCGGTATTCGTAATGCGGTAGTTCTTGAGGGCCTGAATGATGTACGTGGAGTGCTTCATAAAATTGCCCTGCATCTCCTCGATCAGCACACAGAAGACACTCATGATGTTGTTGAAGAGAGCTACACTGTCATGCCCGCGCGTCTTGCGGGCCAGGTCGTTCGACAGGCAAGCCAGCAAGCACCGCACGATGGCTCCGACAAGCTCGTCAACGTAGAGCTTGAGGCAAATCTCCTTCAGCGCCACCACGCAGTGATTCACGTAGTCGAGCGGGTTCGCCGGGTTCTGGATCGCGCCGAGCAGGTTGTCCACCGCCGCCTCGGAGCACGGCTGCAGCGACTCCACGTGCCGCACGATGTACTCCAGCACGGCGTACTTCAGGTCGACGCGGAGGTCAGCGCGGTTGAGAGTGTCGAAGAGCTGCGGCAGGATGCGGGAGTGCTGCTGTCCGTAGTGCAGGTTGCCCGAAGCCTCAAAGTTGGCGACAAAGGACAGCATGCGGACCGCCAAGAAGCGGTAGCCCAGCTGGAACTCCCAGATGCTGTCGAACAGGCGGTAGATTTCGTTGATGTCGTTCAGCACACACGCGCCAGCGTAGCGGATGATGTTGCAGAACTCGTAGAGAATCGTTGCGAAGAGACGACCACCGGGCAGCTGACGCATCACACGTGCCAGTGGGCTCACGACGAGGCCGATTTCGCCCTTCGAACAGGGCACACGCTCGCAGATGTTCAACAGTGTCTGTACGCCGGTGCGCAGCAGCCCCTCCCGCGAGCCGGCGGAGCGCTTGTTCTCGGGGTCGAGCAGCGCCACGATCGCCTTAAGCACGATGCGGCAGCACTTCACGTGCGACACGCGGTCCACGATCTCAGCGCTCGCCCCGGTCGTCTTCTCATCTTCGTTGAGATTAAAAGACTGGAAGACGTGCGAGTCCAGCGCGCCAATAACACCGATACAGCGCAGCGCCTCGACGCGGATTTCGATGCTCTCCTCCGTCTTCAGCAGAATGGCACACAGCTGCTGGAACAGTTGCGGGTAGAGAGAGTACGGCGACGAGCCCTCGATGAGCGGCGCGAGAGTGGCCGAGAGGAAGCGCAGGCACGCCAGCCGGGTGGCGTGGTAGGAGCGGTCAGCCGGGAGGTTGTCCATCATCTCACACACCAACCCGATTTCACGCTTGAAGGAGAGGGGCATGTCGCCAAACTTTCGCAGCGCCGCCGCGACGGCCGTGCAGCAGTGCAGAAACGACAGCAGTGTGTTGGAGCGAATGGACAGGGTGCTGAAGTACGGAATGAGGGCTTCGCAGATGCCCTCAGTAAAATTCACGACCAGCTGTGGGGCCCGCATCGAGATGGCGGCGAGAAGGCGGAAGCCGTTCTGCACTGTATCCATGTTGAAGGTCGACGCGATGAAGTGCAGAATCACCACCATCTCCTCCCGCAGCGCGGGCAGGATGTGCGAGGGATCGTAACGGATCATCTGGCACAGCTGCTCTGTAGCAGCTACGCGGCAGTTGATCGACTCGTCACCGAGGGCGGAATAAAAACGGAAGAGGTACTGCTGTTCGCTGAGGTACGGATAGAAGTCCTCGGTGAAAGCGCTAAGAAGGGTCTGCCGCACAACGGGGTTCGGGTCAGAGAGCCCGACCACCAACATGCGGGTGATGACGGTGTTGACGCACATGCAGCGCGCGATGCTGAGGTCGCCCTTCTCGCCAGGAGGGATGAGCAACTTCACAATGGTGTAGATCGCGGCGTTGCGTACGGCAGCGCTTGCATTGTCGATGAAGGGAAGCACCGACACCCGCAGGAAGTCGCCCATCAGCTCTGAGTTGGAGAAGCCGAACTGCATGAGGGCGTTTAGCGCGACGGAGATTTGGTACTCAGACGGGCCGGCATCCGCCACGCTGTCGCTGACGCGCGGCGCATCCAACTGTTGCCGGAACGGGAGACCGCAAAGCGTGACGGAGATCATGTCCAGCAGCGACTCCTCCAGCTTCGCGCGGTACTGCGAGCTCGATGCTGCAATGATGGCTCGCATGCACTCAATCAGCTCCGCGGAGAGGCCCCAGCTAAACACGTTCTCGATGCAGATGTCCACGCAGCTCTCCATCTTCGCCGGTTTGCACTCCTTGCAAATAATGGAGAAGCACTGCAGCGCCCTCCAGCACGGCGCGGTAGACTGCTCAAAAACACGCATGATGGCCTCGCATGTTTCCTCCACGAACGGGTCGAAGTCGGCCTTCCCCACAATCGGGATAATCTCCGACAGCATCTCAAACGCGGTGTTTCGCTGAATATTGCGGCTGACAGAGTCCAGCGCAAACCGCACAGAGTCCTTGAGCTGGTTGGTGACGAAGAGCGGCGTATTAAAACGACACAGCACGACGAGGCAGCGAAAGAGTAGTTCTCGCATGTCAGCGTTGACGTTGGCACCGCCGCCCATGACGTATGGAACAAGGAGGATGGACAGGTCCTCGTAGCGGATGTTGCTCGTGCCAATGGAGTTGATCACGATCGGCTCAAACGCCAGTAAACCGGCAACGCACTTGTCTTTTGATTTGGAGGCCAGATAGCCCTTCAGGCGCAGCATAATCGCATCGTACGTCTCGGCGCGAATCGACGTGGGACGGTTGACCAGCAGCTTTGTGCAGAGTGTAAAGAGGCAAAGCGCGCGCGAGCGCACCTCCTCGTCGTGCACCGTCAGACAGTCCCAAACCTTGTCGAAGACCTCCGACAAGCGTGGAAGAATGATCATGGGAATGCGCAGCGCCACCTCGGTCAGCACAAGAATACCGCAGATGCGCCGCGGCTGGTCCTTGGTGTCAGACAGAGCGACCCACTCTAGCGCCTCGCCAATTTGTGTCCGCACAAAGTCCGTCGTCATGCTGTAGCTCAGCGTCTCTGCAAAGGTTTTGGTGGCGGCAACGGCGACGGGGATGTCGCTCACGGCAATGAGGCAGAGGCGCAGATAGCTGTTGCACTGCGAGAGCTGAATGGCGGAGAGGTCCAGACTGAGCAGGATGTCCAGCACCGTGAGCTCGCACATCACCTCAAGCGCCGAACCGTGCACCACGTCGAAGCTCTCGAGGCACACGAGCAACGACGTCACCACCGTCTCATACTCCTGCACGCTCTTGCCCTGCAACTCTTTCGCCTGCTTCACACCCTCCGTCACAAAAGCAATGCGTTCATCATGGCTGCTCGCAAGAGCGCGAATGGACGCTGCAAGCCGTTCTGGGTCGACGGACGCCATTAGCAGCAAAATGTATAGAAGCCAACCTCCAACAAACAACAAGAAAAAGAAGAAAGAAAAAGCTGATGAAGGACGACAACGATCAGTCTTGTTGATCTACTGAAAACCAAAAAAAAAACCAAAACGGGAAAAAGAGAAAAGGACAACCGAAAAGCTCCGTAAAGCTCTCAGGGTGCACTTTCAAAGGGGAAAAAAGGAAACGGTTCAACTCAATGTCTAAGAGTTGGGTATATTGAAAAAGAGAAGAGACCACAGAAGAAGAGAGAAGCTAAGACTACTTTGAAGAAACAACGGGCTGCTTTCCAAAGAGGCGGCAAAGAGAGAAAAAAGGTGCAAAAAAAAAAACTCCAACTCCTGCCTCTCAAGACAAAACCGCTCATGCACACACAGCGGAACAAAAAAGAAAAAAAAAGGACAGATTGCTGCGGTAAGCAGAGTATTCTGCAAGAAGAGATTAGTGTATTTCTGCCAAAAAGCGTTAGTGAACCTTGTGTCGCGGGGTGTCCAACACGAGAGTATGTTGATAGAGAGAAAGCGAGACGTGTGGGGATCAACCCAATTTGATTAAAAAAAAAAAATAGAATAAAGATGTGAAGACCAAGCAGCCTGAGTCAAAGAGCATGTGTGACGTAACAGCTTCTCATGTTCATCCAGCTTCTTGAGACAAACACAAACGTTTCACTTACAAAGCCACACACATACACACAGACAAAAAAAAACTGACTGTACGGCGCTTAAAATTGTGGAAAGAGAGAAGAGAGGGAACACAGAAAAAAAAAGGTAGGAACGACACCAGCAGGTCTACATAATTAACACTGAACAGTTGAACAACAAGCTTTACATCATCTACAAATTCAAAGAGCAACATTGACTTAAAATGAAACTGATGCTCCAGAATAAAGTATGTACCAGCTCATCTCAAAAAGCTGCTCGAGGTGCTGAAATAGCACTCACACCGCAACATAACAAACAAAAAAACAGATAACAAGTTTCGTTTCCTTCCTCCTTTTGAAATAGTGAAGCACCGGTGTATTGCAATAGAAGGAGAAACACCAGTCTTCTTTCGCTTTTCCTCAGATACTACGCACAGAGCACACAGCGAAGTACAACGAAACCGGTCAGCATAACTCTGAAATCACACGAACACGTAGGCGAAAAAAAAAAGGGTTTACAAGGTCTTCACAGCTAGCGAATAATGGCTGTCTTCTCAAAGCAGTAGCCCTCCAGCTCCCAGTTCGTGTCCACGTCGAAGGGCTCGCTGATGCTCACCGCGTCGCCTGCGGCGTCGGCGATCTGGAACTTGTTGATGGCGCGGCACTCGCGGTAGAACAGCACGCGGAGGCAGTCCTTCAGCAGCCGCTCCGCCTCGGCCCGCGTCAGGCCGTCCGGCTTTTTCTCCAGTGCCTGGCGCAGCAGCGGCAGCGCGATGTGGCCGCCGTAGCCGGTGGCGACGCAGTCATCCTCCCAGCGCGTGCCCACGTCATCGACAGCGCCGAGGAAGGACTCGCCGAAGCGGCTGCCGATGAAGACCATCTGGCACAGGCACGGCTCGAAGTCGCAGCGCTTGGAGTAGATGGAGCGGTGCAGGTAGCTGAACACCTCGCTCGGGCACAGCTCATCTACGTTGTGGTACAGCCGCTGGCGCTCGATGTTATCCTCCACCTGCTTCGCCATCATCTGGAAGTCCGCATAGTCGCCCGTGGCACACACGGCGGAGTGGCTGCCCAGCAGCTTGATGCGCGGGATGTTCGGCCACTTGGCCAGCGAGCCGTAAGACAAAAGCGTGTCGCACGCCATCAACACGCCGCCGTTGTACTTGACCGCAATCACAGACCCACCCGACGCCATCCTTGACTGACGCAGGAGAAAGTCAAGGAACAAGAAGTGGGGAAAAGTGGCTTGTGGGCGAAGGGCGTGGAGGCCGTAGCTGTCAGGAGCGCAGCCAAAGCACCAAGGGAAATAGACAGGAGAGAGCTTCCTGTGTATAGCCGAGCAGCGAATATGGGAAAGCGACAGGCCTTGAGCACGGCTGGAGAACTAGAATGCTCAAAGCCAAAGATCGTTTTTCTTTTTTTTTTTTGTGGTGTATATGTGTGTGTGCGCAGTGACGACAAAGACAACAGATTTCTCCTTTTTTTCTCTCTCTTCAATACCTTGTTAAGGCTGGGTAGGAAAGACAGAAGGCAAGGCTCTGTGAAACAGAAAGAAGGAGGAGCGCAGTTACGGACGAAAAGCCTATTGGCTACAAAAGCAGCACTAAACACACTGCGCAAAAGGCACCACACAAAGTGGCGTTTTAGGGAGGACTGACAAGAAACCAGTTCCTTTTCTACAATTCTCTGGGAATTGTGTCACATACTCGAGGAGTAGCGGCCTGTCTTATCGCCCTCGTGCGTCGGGTATTTGACAAACGTATCTTTTTTCCCTCACCCTTAGCGAGAACGCTGTGCTTCCTTTCCGAATCCTTGACGGTACCTCCTTTTATTTTTCTCTTCTCGGACGCAGCAAAGGCATTAACGATAGTAAAAGACCAACAGTAGCTTTTTTGAGGCTGGGCGCAAGCAACCTCGCAATACGTCGGCATGTAAAAGAAAATCCGCTCTTTCTTCCTTGTACCACGGTCGCTGCTCAATGCGGGCGTTCGGCAGCTACAGCCCCATCATTCCTCGAAGGACTTCTGCCTTAGCATTTCCGCTGCGTCTCTGTCTTTGAGTTCATGTGTGAAGAAGCGGCGAGAACCGTTAAGTGACGTTGGCGGCTCTCTCTCCTTTCCTAATAATGGACTCTCTCCTCAAACAACGTAGCGTGTGCCTTTCGCATCCGTCACAATGCTCACCAACGAGCCACTCTCTGGTCTTCCCGTGCCGTCACTCCACGCTACAATCTGGCGAGCAACGTCGTCAAGCGGCGTCCAGCTGCTGCGGTCGGCGTCGGGCATGGCGCTGCGATTTGCCGGCGTGTCCAGCGTAGATGGGAGGATCGTCACGACGTTGGACTGCGGAGGTAGTGTGGCGGGATCTGCGGCGATGGACTTGCACAAAAAGTGGACCGCACTCTTCGCCGTACCGTAGCCGATCATTCCCGGCGTGGGGCCCACCGCCGCTGCCGCCCCGGTGAGCAGCAACAGACCTCCCGCTCGTCCGTGCTGGCTAAACACGTGTGCCGCAGCGAAGGAGGAGAAGAGGGACTGGCGCAGCATTAGCTCAGCTGCGGCAGCGGTGCCGGCGTCCGCGATGGAGCCGCCCGCCCAGCCACCCGCCACGTTGACGACGGCGTCGACCTTCGTCCCAGCCAGAGCCGCGAGGTAGGCCCGCTGCAGCTCCTCGATGGAGCTAGTGGCGCCGACGCAGTGGCACCCGTCGCTGAATGCACCAGCGGCGCCTTGATCCACGGAGATGACAGACCACTTGTTTTGCGTGAAGGCGCTCGCAACGGCACGACCAAGCCCTCCACGAGCGCCAATGAGAAGTACGCTCTTCATTGTTCTAAATTTAGCAAACAATATGAACTAAAAGTTCTACAGTGAAATCTGAAGAAATACGTTGTGATTATAAAATGGAACAAAGGTCACCACGTTGAGCTGTCGAGGGTACAACGATAAATACAGGTCAGGTAGGCGATGCCAAGTACTTTTTCGTAGAGCTTGTGCAACTCAGAGGCACAAAGTATCGGCGAGAAGAACAAAAACAAGTTAGCCAAAGCGGGCAGGCGGTACTGCAACGCAGCAGCAGTAAGTCCGCTTGCCAGCCCTTCACTCACACTGTTCTACTGCGGTGCTGTGCGAGATGACAAACGCCCAGCCCTGAAACACTCTATTGATGGTGGCACCAAAGAAGAAATCGCTAGACAGAGACTGCCAGCAACCAACAATAACAACAACAGAGAAAAAACGCAACGGCTCCCATTCGTTACGCGCGATGCTACTGAGAAAACAAAAAGCCCAGTTTTTTTTTTTTTACTTCCCTTTTCTTTTTTCTTTTTCACAAATTTCTCATTTCGCATGCTACAGGTTTGGCACCTGACAGAGTCACAATACCTAAGCACGAAACGGTGTGCATACAAAAACCGTGCCATGCGCTACAAAACGTGAATGGGCTGATGAGTCTTAGTGACGATCTGGCTGGATGTCGCTGGTGAAGGTCTCCCCCTCCAGCACCATCAGCTCCTGCGCTTCGCGGCGCAGACGCATGCGGCGCAGCGCCTCCTCGCGTGCCCAGTCCATGCGGCAGTTCAGCTTCGAGTAGTACGCCCACACGGCAAACTCCACACCCAACACGCCAACGGCCAGGTGCCACATCTTCTCCCACATCGGCCAGTCGTCCCACTGGTAGCGGAAGGTGGCGCGAGGGGTGTAGGGGTATGGGTCGCCGTCACCCCACGCTAGGCGGCGGAACTTCGACCGCCGAAAGGCCATCTTGGCCATCTTCTGGTTCCACCCTCCTGTCATCGTGCCGAGGTCACGCCGAGGTGGGCTGCTATGCTACAATTCCCTGCTCTACGTGACGCGCTATGCACAGACTGACGTAGAGGTGAAGGTACAACTGTGCCTCCTGCTACTTCCTCGAGAGAATAACGTTACTTCGTGCCTCCTCTATGCTACAAAACTAAAAACCAAGGCGCGCAAGAGAGAGAAAAGCACTTGATGCGTTGGCTCTGCTGGCAGCAGCTGCGGTGCCTGCTTGCTTGCTTGCACTCTTTGCGGTTTCTAAAGATGCCTGTGGCGCGTTATGTGGGTATGACGGTCGCGGTCAGGCGCGTTGAGAAGACAGTCAGAAAGAGGAGGATGAGGTGGCAGGTGGTGGAGAGGTGAGTAGCGGCTGTTGCAGTAGATGAGCACGCTGGAGCAGCCGGCAGTGCAGCTTTGCACGGCAATCACGATGACACACACACGCGCACACAGGGAGCACAGGCAGGGTGCGCACGCAGAGGGGCAGCGAGAGAGAAACAAGGGGCAGATGCGTGGGTGAGCTCGCACGATGAATGCCGGCACGCGCTGCGCATAGCAAAGGCACGTGCAACACAACCGTACACCCACACGTGCACGAAAACACACGCGAAAAAAAAAAGTGCGAGGTGCGTCACGTAGGCGGCAGAATTTGCAAATACACGCAGAGCGCACTGCGGGGTACGGAGAAGAGTCACAGAGAAGGAAAAAGAGAAAGAGACATCAAACACGAGGACGATATTACTACCACCACAACAACAACAAAAACAGCACCAACACGCACAGGGAGCGACAGTGGACCTTCCACACAATCGCCATCAATGAGACACTCCGAAGAACAAAAAAAGACAACAGACTAAAGCCAACTCAAGGGTAAAATAGGAAAAAAAAGGCGAGGAAGAAAGGGCAGCTCAAGAGAGAGACAGTGCCAGTGAAGGCGTGCACAGAGCTCCACATACGCAGCGCACAGCCCAGTACGCTGGGGGCGGAAGAAGAGCAGCCGCTCCCTCCTCACACAACAGCGCGGCGCTAGGCGCGGTTGGCCAGCCCCGCACAGTCGATGCCGATCTTAGCCACCTTGCACACGGGGCACAACGCACCCTTGTACGCGGGGTCCGCCGGCGAGAGGCAGTAACTGCAGCGCACGGGCTCGGTGACACCCTTGTACATGGGCTTGTAGGTAACGGAGCACATGACGAAGGGGTTGCGCTCGTCGTAATCGAGCTCGACGGCGTTGGTGGGGTTGCGGTCCGCCTCCGCGATAATGGCGGCGGCCTGCTGTGCCTTGGTCTTGGGCGGGTCCTGCTCCAGCAGACGGCGCGCCACGCCGGCGGCCGTCTTGAAGTTCTTCAGCTTGTACGCCTTGCTCATGGCCTGCGACAGCGCCAGCGTGAGGTGTGCGCGGTGCAGGCGGAAGTGCGTGAAATAGAGCGCGAGCTGCAGGGCCTCGACGGAGGACGCGCTGAGGGTGCGCAGGTGCAGCTGCAGTGCCAGCGCACGCACGTACTCCGGTGCCACCGCCATGATCTCGCGCAGCGTGGCCTTCTGCTGGTCGTCGCGTACCACCGTCACGACAGCCTGGTGCAGGATGCTCTGGAAGGTATCCAGGCCCTCGGCGAACTTGCCCTCGACGAAGAGCTGGTAGCCGATGCGCAGCTTCTCGGCGAGCACCGGCATCAGGTCCGGCAGCGCGGGTGCGTGGCGCGCCTCCACCTCGCTCTCCGGCGGCTGCGTGGAGAGTGGGAAGACGGCCGACGGGCCGCTCGCGGCGGGGCGGCACGCGTTCACGGCGGCCCACAGCTGCAGCATGTACGGCCGCAGCGGCGCGGGATCGACCAAGCCGATCTGCCGCTGTAGCAGGTGCAGCGCTGTGGCGAAGGAGCCGGCAGCGACGTGGAAGGAGGGCTGCGTGTAGGCGTCGGCCCACGTCTGCGTGATGGGTGGGAACTCGCGCGGCACCACGTAGCCGCTGCTGCCAGCGCCGAGGCCGCCGGATGGTGGAAGTGCGGTCGGCAGGTCGATGTCCAAGTCGTCGTCCCAGCCGCCGCCCTCCTCCTCCGCGGCGCCGTCGGCACCCGCGGCGCTGTGCAGCGGCGCACCCGCCATGGCGTCGACCTCGGCGTCGTCGTCGTCGTCCCAGCCCGCGCCGGCGGTCACCTCCTCGTCCACCTCCGGCTCCGCCATCGCGTTCAACTGCCCCGGCTCCTTCAGCAGTCGCGCGAACACCGACTCCTCCACCTGCAGCATTGGCCAGTTCTCCGTCGCCGGCTCCACCACGCGGCGCGGTGCGGCGGGGTGGCACGGCTGCGCCTGCACGCGCGCCGCAACCTCTGGCTCCATGCGCGCCAGCACCTGCTCCGCGACGTCCGCCAGCCCGTGCGACTTGGCTGTCACGTAGGCCAGCGGCAGCTGGTTCGCGCGGCACAGGATGTCCACGCGCTGCTGCGCGTCGTCGACGTACATGCCGTAGTGCAGGCTGAAGTTGTCGTCGCGCGTGGTGTCGACCAAACTTGCGATGGAGGCAGTGTTGCCGGTGAGCAGCGCGAGCAGGCCAGAGGTGTAGTAGTTGCCAGCCTTGGCGCTGGCGAACTGCGCAAGCTGGATGTCGCCGAAGCGGGTGGCGGTGTCGGCCAGGCGGCGCCAGATGGCTGGCTGGTTCAACTCCACTGCGGTCGTCTTGGCGATGTCCAGCGCGCCGCACTCGACGGCGAGGTTGAAGCGGATGAGCGGGTCGCTAACGAAATGCAGCGCGATCTCCGAGTGGCCGTGCTTGTGCAGGTAGCCCACCAGCGCCTGGCCACGCAGCTTGCCCTGACGCATGATGCGGATGAGGTCGCGGTAGGACTGCTGCTGCAGCTTCAGCTTGAAGTTCAGCTCCGCGTTGTCCAGCTCCTTGCGCAGCACGCGGCCGTCGCGCGTGAGTACATAGATGGTGTCGCCCACGGCGCGCACGAGGTACACGACGTTCTTGAGCGTGCTGATCGTGCTCGTCTCGCCGTTACGCAGGTAGCAGTACTTGAGGTGGTCCGACGTGGTGAAGTACATGACGTCGCGCGTCTCGTCAAAGGCGACGGACTTGATGCGTGCGGACGACTCGGCGACCGACGCGATGGGCTTGAGCCGCTTTGTCAGCACCGTCACTGTGTTCTTGGCGATGAATGCGACCTTGTTGAAGTCCTTGTCCCACACCACGTAGCGCACGCCGGGCACCGCCGCCTCAGCCACCGCACCGCGCTGTGCCACCTGGTACATGTGCATCTTATCGTCACTCAGGTACAGCACGCAGCCCACCGGCCCCTGGAAGACGCGACTGCACGACACGTCCGTCTGCAGCGGCTTCGCGGCAGCCTTGCCAAGGTTGTGCAGGCACAGCTTGCCGCTCGCGTCCACGTAGGCGAACTTGTGGCCGCCGAAAAAGACGCCGTCCACGCCTTTCACCGTCGCCGTCACGGCGCACGTCGCGCCCGGCGCCGGTGACGCGATCCACTCCAGCCGCGGGCCGCCATTGACGTACGACAGCACCACGCCGCCCGTCGCCGGGCAGCACGACAGCCCCACCGGCGGGTAGAACTGGTAGTTCACCGTGCACGACGTCAGCGCCTCCGTCTCGAAGTTGTACATGTGCAGCTTGTTGTCGTGCGTGTAGTAGAGCTGCGTCCCGCTGTGGATCGCGCACGCGGGCCGCTCGCGCGTCAGCTTGAACACCTGCAGCCCGGCGTCGTGGCCGGCAGCGAGCAGGTTGTGCACCGGGTCGCACGCCATGATCCAGTAGCGCTCCACCTCGCGGCGGAACGTCTGCACGGCGGCGCCGGACGACATGTGCACCACGCGCACGGTGCGATCCTCGCCGCAGGACACAACGTAGTCGTTCTTGTAGAAGACAGCGCAGCACACGTTGCTGGTGTGGCCGGTGAATGTGCGTGACACGTAGCACGACGAGCCGGACATGGTCCACAGCCGCACGGTGCGGTCGTCCGCCGCGGACAGCAGCAGCTCGCCGCACGGGTGGAAGGCAACCCAGTTGACGCCTTTGTCATGACCTTCCAGCTCGTAACGGACCACCACGTCAGTCGTGCCCAGCAGGTCCTGCGTGATGCCCGCCTCCTCCTTGCGGTGGCGCAGCGCCGAGATGTCCCACACGCGCACCGTCTTGTCCAGACTGCCGGACACCACCAGGTCGTTGAAGGGGTGGAACTGCGCACACATGACGTAGTGGTTGTGCCCCGGCAGGCAGGCGATGCTCTTGCGGTTCTGCCAGTTCCATATCCGGATCGTGAAGTCGTCGGAGCACGACACGATCCAGGGCTGCTCGTGGTGGAAGAAGGTGGTGCGCACGTAGTCCATGTGCCCGCTCAACGTGAAGAGGCAGCGGCGCAGCTTGTAGCTCCACACCTTTACCGTGTAGTCATCGCCACCAGTGACGAAGAGCGGCTGGTTCGCATGGAAGTCGGCACCGCGCACCGCGCCGACGTGCTCGGTGTACGTGTCTACGCACGTGCTCATGCGGTAGTCCCAGATCTGCACCGCGCCGTTGTGCAGCCCGCACAGCACCCACGTCGCACTGCTGTGCAGCGCCACAGCCTTCACACGCGACGAGCGCGCCTCGAACTTGGTCAGCATTGTTTCTTCTTCCCTTTCTTTCTCTTACTAATGGCGGCAGAGGCTACCAGTTTGACTAAAGACCTTTCGAGATGGTCGCTGGGTGTTTTGCAACTCTAAACTGACTGAAAAAAAAAAAAAAACAGTCAAGGCTTCGTGTGTTGCGTTGCGTTTTAGGAGGACTCACGTTAAGTAGTTTCTTGGCGGCCGAGAGACCTCTATACACTTCTTTTGACTAAATACGAAAAAAGAAAAAAGGCGAAAGTACTAAACTGTGCTGTTAGTAAAGAGTACTTCAAGATCTACAGGTGCAACCAATCGCCCCTATTACTGCCTTGCCAAGGCAACTGCAAGTGAACAGGAGATTAAAAAGAGGAAGCGATCAAATAAACACAAGTGACGCTCGTTGAAGTCTGCACAACTCTCGAAATACACACAACTACAGCAGCGAATAAAAAACCTCGTTACAATGCCATCCAGCACGCAAAGAAAAAAACCATAATAGAAGTTAACATTGCAACAGTGTAATTAGGTAAATTGTGAACAGTGAGAGAAAAGGAGAGGGAGACAAAAAAAAAGGTAACACACTCTTAACCCATAATAAGGGAGAAATGCACTTGAGAGACAAAAAAGAACCACCAGGAAACAGCTCCTCAATGGGACACAGGAGTGTTCTAAAAAGACAACTGAAAGAAAAAAAAAAAAACAGACGAACGTGAACACAAACGGCGCTTCGAATACGCAGTCAAAAACGGTGCAAAGCCCTCTTTACTTTCTTTTCGAAATCCTAAAACTCAGTCGGCGATTGAACAACTACGATTACTTTTGAACCAACGTTTTCGCACCCTCCTTCGATACAACCCGCATTCCGGCTGTCAATCATTTTTCGTAAGAACCTTCAGAGCTAACGAATAATGGCTGTCTTCTCAAAGCAGTAGCCCTCCAGCTCCCAGTTCGTGTCCACGTCGAAGGGCTCGCTGATGCTCACCGCGTCGCCTGCGGCGTCGGCGATCTGGAACTTGTTGATGGCGCGGCACTCGCGGTAGAACAGCACGCGGAGGCAGTCCTTCAGCAGCCGCTCCGCCTCGGCCCGCGTCAGGCCGTCCGGCTTTTTCTCCAGTGCCTGGCGCAGCAGCGGCAGCGCGATGTGGCCGCCGTAGCCGGTGGCGACGCAGTCATCCTCCCAGCGCGTGCCCACGTCATCGACAGCGCCGAGGAAGGACTCGCCGAAGCGGCTGCCGATGAAGACCATCTGGCACAGGCACGGCTCGAAGTCGCAGCGCTTGGAGTAGATGGAGCGGTGCAGGTAGCTGAACACCTCACTCGGGCACAGCTCATCTACGTTGTGGTACAGCCGCTGGCGCTCGATGTTATCCTCCACCTGCTTCGCCATCATCTGGAAGTCCGCATAGTCGCCCGTGGCACACACGGCGGAGTGGCTGCCCAGCAGCTTGATGCGCGGGATGTTCGGCCACTTGGCCAGCGAGCCGTAAGACAAAAGCGTGTCGCACGCCATCAACACGCCGCCGTTGTACTTGACCGCAATCACAGACCCACCCGACGCCATCCTTGACTGACGCAGGAGAAAGTCAAGGAACAAGAAGTGGGGAAAAGTGGCTTGTGGGCGAAGGGCGTGGAGGCCGTAGCTGTCAGGAGCGCAGCCAAAGCACCAAGGGAAATAGACAGGAGAGAGCTTCCTGTGTATAGCCGAGCAGCGAATATGGGAAAGCGACAGGCCTTGAGCACGGCTGGAGAACTAGAATGCTCAAAGCCAAAGATCGTTTTTCTTTTTTTTTTTTTGTGGTGTATATGTGTGTGTGCGCAGTGACGACAAAGACAACAGATTTCTCCTTTTTTTCTCTCTCTTCAATACCTTGTTAAGGCTGGGTAGGAAAGACAGAAGGCAAGGCTCTGTGAAACAGAAAGAAGGAGGAGCGCAGTTACGGACGAAAAGCCTATTGGCTACAAAAGCAGCACTAAACACACTGCGCAAAAGGCACCACACAAAGTGGCGTTTTAGGGAGGACTGACAAGAAACCAGTTCCTTTTCTACAATTCTCTGGGAATTGTGTCACATACTCGAGGAGTAGCGGCCTGTCTTATCGCCCTCGTGCGTCGGGTATTTGACAAACGTATCTTTTTTCCCTCACCCTTAGCGAGAACGCTGTGCTTCCTTTCCGAATCCTTGACGATACCTCCTTTTATTTTTCTCTTCTCGGACGCAGCAAAGGCATTAACGATAGTAAAAGACCAACAGTAGCTTTTTTGAGGCTGGGCGCAAGCAACCTCGCAATACGTCGGCATGTAAAAGAAAATCCGCTCTTTCTTCCTTGTACCACGGTCGCTGCTCAATGCGGGCGTTCGGCAGCTACAGCCCCATCATTCCTCGAAGGACTTCTGCCTTAGCATTTCCGCTGCGTCTCTGTCTTTGAGTTCATGTGTGAAGAAGCGGCGAGAACCGTTAAGTGACGTTGGCGGCTCTCTCTCCTTTCCTAATAATGGACTCTCTCCTCAAACAACGTAGCGTGTGCCTTTCGCATCCGTCACAATGCTCACCAACGAGCCACTCTCTGGTCTTCCCGTGCCGTCACTCCACGCTACAATCTGGCGAGCAACGTCGTCAAGCGGCGTCCAGCTGCTGCGGTCGGCGTCGGGCATGGCGCTGCGATTTGCCGGCGTGTCCAGCGTAGATGGGAGGATCGTCACGACGTTGGACTGCGGAGGTAGTGTGGCGGGATCTGCGGCGATGGACTTGCACAAAAAGTGGACCGCACTCTTCGCCGTACCGTAGCCGATCATTCCCGGCGTGGGGCCCACCGCCGCTGCCGCCCCGGTGAGCAGCAACAGACCTCCCGCTCGTCCGTGCTGGCTAAACACGTGTGCCGCAGCGAAGGAGGAGAAGAGGGACTGGCGCAGCATTAGCTCAGCTGCGGCAGCGGTGCCGGCGTCCGCGATGGAGCCGCCCGCCCAGCCACCCGCCACGTTGACGACGGCGTCGACCTTCGTCCCAGCCAGAGCCGCGAGGTAGGCCCGCTGCAGCTCCTCGATGGAGCTAGTGGCGCCGACGCAGTGGCACCCGTCGCTGAATGCACCAGCGGCGCCTTGATCCACGGAGATGACAGACCACTTGTTTTGCGTGAAGGCGCTCGCAACGGCACGACCAAGCCCTCCACGAGCGCCAATGAGAAGTACGCTCTTCATTGTTCTAAATTTAGCAAGCAATATGAACTAGAAGTTCTACAGTGAAATCTGAAGAAATACGTTGTGATTATGAAGTGGAACAAAGGTCACCACGTTGAGCTGTCGAGGGTACAACGATAAATACAGGTCAGGTAGGCGATGCCAAGTACTTTTTCGTAGAGCTTGTGCAACTCAGAGGCACAAAGTATCGGCGAGAAGAACAAAAACAAGTTAGCCAAAGCGGGCAGGCGGTACTGCAACGCAGCAGCAGTAAGTCCGCTTGCCAGCCCTTCACTCACACTGTTCTACTGCGGTGCTGTGCGAGATGACAAACGCCCAGCCCTGAAACACTCTATTGATGGTGGCACCAAAGAAGAAATCGCTAGACAGAGACTGCCAGCAACCAACAATAACAACAACAGAGAAAAAACGCAACGGCTCCCATTCGTTACGCGCGATGCTACTGAGAAAACAAAAAGCCCAGTTTTTTTTTTTTACTTCCCTTTTCTTTTTTCTTTTTCACAAATTTCTCATTTCGCATGCTACAGGTTTGGCACCTGACAGAGTCACAATACCTAAGCACGAAACGGTGTGCATACAAAAACCGTGCCATGCGCTACAAAACGTGAATGGGCTGATGAGTCTTAGTGACGATCTGGCTGGATGTCGCTGGTGAAGGTCTCCCCCTCCAGCACCATCAGCTCCTGCGCTTCGCGGCGCAGACGCATGCGGCGCAGCGCCTCCTCGCGTGCCCAGTCCATGCGGCAGTTCAGCTTCGAGTAGTACGCCCACACGGCAAACTCCACACCCAACACGCCAACGGCCAGGTGCCACATCTTCTCCCACATCGGCCAGTCGTCCCACTGGTAGCGGAAGGTGGCGCGAGGGGTGTAGGGGTATGGGTCGCCGTCACCCCACGCTAGGCGGCGGAACTTCGACCGCCGAAAGGCCATCTTGGCCATCTTCTGGTTCCACCCTCCTGTCATCGTGCCGAGGTCACGCCGAGGTGGGCTGCTATGCTACAATTCCCTGCTCTACGTGACGCGCTATGCACAGACTGACGTAGAGGTGAAGGTACAACTGTGCCTCCTGCTACTTCCTCGAGAGAATAACGTTACTTCGTGCCTCCTCTATGCTACAAAACTAAAAACCAAGGCGCGCAAGAGAGAGAAAAGCACTTGATGCGTTGGCTCTGCTGGCAGCAGCTGCGGTGCCTGCTTGCTTGCTTGCACTCTTTGCGGTTTCTAAAGATGCCTGTGGCGCGTTATGTGGGTATGACGGTCGCGGTCAGGCGCGTTGAGAAGACAGTCAGAAAGAGGAGGATGAGGTGGCAGGTGGTGGAGAGGTGAGTAGCGGCTGTTGCAGTAGATGAGCACGCTGGAGCAGCCGGCAGTGCAGCTTTGCACGGCAATCACGATGACACACACACGCGCACACAGGGAGCACAGGCAGGGTGCGCACGCAGAGGGGCAGCGAGAGAGAAACAAGGGGCAGATGCGTGGGTGAGCTCGCACGATGAATGCCGGCACGCGCTGCGCATAGCAAAGGCACGTGCAACACAACCGTACACCCACACGTGCACGAAAACACACGCGAAAAAAAAAAGTGCGAGGTGCGTCACGTAGGCGGCAGAATTTGCAAATACACGCAGAGCGCACTGCGGGGTACGGAGAAGAGTCACAGAGAAGGAAAAAGAGAAAGAGACATCAAACACGAGGACGATATTACTACCACCACAACAACAACAAAAACAGCACCAACACGCACAGGGAGCGACAGTGGACCTTCCACACAATCGCCATCAATGAGACACTCCGAAGAACAAAAAAAGACAACAGACTAAAGCCAACTCAAGGGTAAAATAGGAAAAAAAAGGCGAGGAAGAAAGGGCAGCTCAAGAGAGAGACAGTGCCAGTGAAGGCGTGCACAGAGCTCCACATACGCAGCGCACAGCCCAGTACGCTGGGGGCGGAAGAAGAGCAGCCGCTCCCTCCTCACACAACAGCGCGGCGCTAGGCGCGGTTGGCCAGCCCCGCACAGTCGATGCCGATCTTAGCCACCTTGCACACGGGGCACAACGCACCCTTGTACGCGGGGTCCGCCGGCGAGAGGCAGTAACTGCAGCGCACGGGCTCGGTGACACCCTTGTACATGGGCTTGTAGGTAACGGAGCACATGACGAAGGGGTTGCGCTCGTCGTAATCGAGCTCGACGGCGTTGGTGGGGTTGCGGTCCGCCTCCGCGATAATGGCGGCGGCCTGCTGTGCCTTGGTCTTGGGCGGGTCCTGCTCCAGCAGACGGCGCGCCACGCCGGCGGCCGTCTTGAAGTTCTTCAGCTTGTACGCCTTGCTCATGGCCTGCGACAGCGCCAGCGTGAGGTGTGCGCGGTGCAGGCGGAAGTGCGTGAAATAGAGCGCGAGCTGCAGGGCCTCGACGGAGGACGCGCTGAGGGTGCGCAGGTGCAGCTGCAGTGCCAGCGCACGCACGTACTCCGGTGCCACCGCCATGATTTCGCGCAGCGTGGCCTTCTGCTGGTCGTCGCGTACCACCGTCACGACAGCCTGGTGCAGGATGCTCTGGAAGGTATCCAGGCCCTCGGCGAACTTGCCCTCGACGAAGAGCTGGTAGCCGATGCGCAGCCTCTCGGCGAGCACCGGCATCAGGTCCGGCAGCGCGGGTGCGTGGCGCGCCTCCACCTCGCTCTCCGGCGGCTGCGTGGAGAGTGGGAAGACGGCCGACGGGCCGCTCGCGGCGGGGCGGCACGCGTTCACGGCGGCCCACAGCTGCAGCATGTACGGCCGCAGCGGCGCGGGATCGACCAAGCCGATCTGCCGCTGTAGCAGGTGCAGCGCTGTGGCGAAGGAGCCGGCAGCGACGTGGAAGGAGGGCTGCGTGTAGGCGTCGGCCCACGTCTGCGTGATGGGTGGGAACTCGCGCGGCACCACGTAGCCGCTGCTGCCAGCGCCGAGGCCGCCGGATGGTGGAAGTGCGGTCGGCAGATCGATGTCCAAGTCGTCGTCCCAGCCGCCGCCCTCCTCCTCCGCGGCGCCGTCGGCACCCGCGGCGCTGTGCAGCGGCGCACCCGCCATGGCGTCGACCTCGGCGTCGTCGTCGTCGTCCCAGCCCGCGCCGGCGGTCACCTCCTCGTCCACCTCCGGCTCCGCCATCGCGTTCAACTGCCCCGGCTCCTTCAGCAGTCGCGCGAACACCGACTCCTCCACCTGCAGCATTGGCCAGTTCTCCGTCGCCGGCTCCACCACGCGGCGCGGTGCGGCGGGGTGGCACGGCTGCGCCTGCACGCGCGCCGCAACCTCTGGCTCCATGCGCGCCAGCACCTGCTCCGCGACGTCCGCCAGCCCGTGCGACTTGGCTGTCACGTAGGCCAGCGGCAGCTGGTTCGCGCGGCACAGGATGTCCACGCGCTGCTGCGCGTCGTCGACGTACATGCCGTAGTGCAGGCTGAAGTTGTCGTCGCGCGTGGTGTCGACCAAACTTGCGATGGAGGCAGTGTTGCCGGTGAGCAGCGCGAGCAGGCCAGAGGTGTAGTAGTTGCCAGCCTTGGCGCTGGCGAACTGCGCAAGCTGGATGTCGCCGAAGCGGGTGGCGGTGTCGGCCAGGCGGCGCCAGATGGCTGGCTGGTTCAACTCCACTGCGGTCGTCTTGGCGATGTCCAGCGCGCCGCACTCGACGGCGAGGTTGAAGCGGATGAGCGGGTCGCTAACGAAATGCAGCGCGATCTCCGAGTGGCCGTGCTTGTGCAGGTAGCCCACCAGCGCCTGGCCACGCAGCTTGCCCTGACGCATGATGCGGATGAGGTCGCGGTAGGACTGCTGCTGCAGCTTCAGCTTGAAGTTCAGCTCCGCGTTGTCCAGCTCCTTGCGCAGCACGCGGCCGTCGCGCGTGAGTACATAGATGGTGTCGCCCACGGCGCGCACGAGGTACACGACGTTCTTGAGCGTGCTGATCGTGCTCGTCTCGCCGTTACGCAGGTAGCAGTACTTGAGGTGGTCCGACGTGGTGAAGTACATGACGTCGCGCGTCTCGTCAAAGGCGACGGACTTGATGCGTGCGGACGACTCGGCGACCGACGCGATGGGCTTGAGCCGCTTTGTCAGCACCGTCACTGTGTTCTTGGCGATGAATGCGACCTTGTTGAAGTCCTTGTCCCACACCACGTAGCGCACGCCGGGCACCGCCGCCTCAGCCACCGCACCGCGCTGTGCCACCTGGTACATGTGCATCTTATCGTCACTCAGGTACAGCACGCAGCCCACCGGCCCCTGGAAGACGCGACTGCACGACACGTCCGTCTGCAGCGGCTTCGCGGCAGCCTTGCCAAGGTTGTGCAGGCACAGCTTGCCGCTCGCGTCCACGTAGGCGAACTTGTGGCCGCCGAAAAAGACGCCGTCCACGCCTTTCACCGTCGCCGTCACGGCGCACGTCGCGCCCGGCGCCGGTGACGCGATCCACTCCAGCCGCGGGCCGCCATTGACGTACGACAGCACCACGCCGCCCGTCGCCGGGCAGCACGACAGCCCCACCGGCGGGTAGAACTGGTAGTTCACCGTGCACGACGTCAGCGCCTCCGTCTCGAAGTTGTACATGTGCAGCTTGTTGTCGTGCGTGTAGTAGAGCTGCGTCCCGCTGTGGATCGCGCACGCGGGCCGCTCGCGCGTCAGCTTGAACACCTGCAGCCCGGCGTCGTGGCCGGCAGCGAGCAGGTTGTGCACCGGGTCGCACGCCATGATCCAGTAGCGCTCCACCTCGCGGCGGAACGTCTGCACGGCGGCGCCGGACGACATGTGCACCACGCGCACGGTGCGATCCTCGCCGCAGGACACAACGTAGTCGTTCTTGTAGAAGACAGCGCAGCACACGTTGCTGGTGTGGCCGGTGAATGTGCGTGACACGTAGCACGACGAGCCGGACATGGTCCACAGCCGCACGGTGCGGTCGTCCGCCGCGGACAGCAGCAGCTCGCCGCACGGGTGGAAGGCAACCCAGTTGACGCCTTTGTCATGACCTTCCAGCTCGTAACGGACCACCACGTCAGTCGTGCCCAGCAGGTCCTGCGTGATGCCCGCCTCCTCCTTGCGGTGGCGCAGCGCCGAGATGTCCCACACGCGCACCGTCTTGTCCAGACTGCCGGACACCACCAGGTCGTTGAAGGGGTGGAACTGCGCACACATGACGTAGTGGTTGTGCCCCGGCAGGCAGGCGATGCTCTTGCGGTTCTGCCAGTTCCATATCCGGATCGTGAAGTCGTCGGAGCACGACACGATCCAGGGCTGCTCGTGGTGGAAGAAGGTGGTGCGCACGTAGTCCATGTGCCCGCTCAACGTGAAGAGGCAGCGGCGCAGCTTGTAGCTCCACACCTTTACCGTGTAGTCATCGCCACCAGTGACGAAGAGCGGCTGGTTCGCATGGAAGTCGGCACCGCGCACCGCGCCGACGTGCTCGGTGTACGTGTCTACGCACGTGCTCATGCGGTAGTCCCAGATCTGCACCGCGCCGTTGTGCAGCCCGCACAGCACCCACGTCGCACTGCTGTGCAGCGCCACAGCCTTCACACGCGACGAGCGCGCCTCGAACTTGGTCAGCATTGTTTCTTCCTCCCGTCTGTTTTTTTTTTTTTTTTAGCTTATTGTACGTTTGTACTTTTACTCCTTTGATATCTTGCAGTCTTTTTTTTGCGATTGTATTTATGAAGAGTATCAGAGTTGTAGAGCTAGTTGACGGTGGTAAAGAACATGGTGAATGTGATGCAGGTGTAATAGGGGGAAAAAAAAGGATGGAGGCGTCAGAAATCACACCAAGCAGTAAAAAAGAAAAAAGAACATGTAAAATAGCGAAAGGCTGACTTGTCAAACTTCAGGCTGGTTTTCCGTTTCAGCCACCTGAATCTGCTTCAACGCAGAGAAGCGTAGCTTTTTTTTGCAGCTTCTGCTTTCAAATATTCAGTTTTCCTTTTCTCCTATCGTTGGTGGTTTTGAGAATCTTCGAAAAGAACAAATTCCAAGTGCGGTGCTTTTTTGGTGCTGTTGTTGCATAAGTGTGTGATGTTAGGTGGAGGGGGGGGGGGAACGATGAAACCCTACATCAGCTCAGGTTTGCTGAGGGATCTGGAAATTCTACAAAGCAGCTTCAACAGCAAAAAAAAAAAAAAAGAAAGAGACAACAATATGGAAGTTAGAAGCCGCAGGTGTGTTCCACATGTCCACGGTCACCCCACAGCAAGATCACTCATTTCTTCGGCAGCAGAAACCGTCGTAAAACGGTAGTTGTGTGAGAATTGAGGGCGAAACACATTTGCGAATACGAGAGAAAGCGACCCACGCTGCGTCTTGCGGCGGCGGCGACGTACCGAACTCCGGCCAACACACGCAAGATACACGTAACGGAGACATAGAAAGATACACACCGCACCACCGTATATGGCAGCCACGCTAAGCAGCAGCAGGCACACATGACGAGTCGACGATGCCCAGGCAGCGAGAGATGTTCTCCATGTTTCCCACTCCACCATAGAGGAGCTTGAATTCTCGGATTGAATAGAGGCTAACGAGAGCATGATGTAAGTCGCGTTCTCCATGCCGCCAATAAGGCAAAGGAGCGAGGCAAAAAACAGAAAAAGGATGAAGTAACACATGTTTCCTTTGCCGATGCACACTCCTACAGCATCGCAGTGATGGTCAAAGTCCTCCACCTCCATTTTACAATCCGGGCAACGGCAGCTCAGCTCGGTGGGCTCTTCTATGAAGCCAGGATCAGTGACAAGGAGGAGAAAAAGACAGCATTCTCCCAGTGTGCAGAACAGCCATTCCAGCAACACCTCCATCAGCACGTGGCTATTAGCGCGACGCTCCACGAAGAATGGTGTCAGCACGACCGTCTTCATGTGAACGATCACCAGTAGTGGTATACCGATGAGAAGAGCAGGCCCGCCTACACAGTTCTTCGCAACATTGAACCCGCAACATGATTGCCTTGTCGAGAGATACATTCTATTTTCTTTCTCTTTTTTTTTAAATGAAAAGGTCTGAGTGGTGCGTGTGACACACAACAATCCTGTAGAAAAGGGAGGGGATGATCATGAAAAAGGCTTTAATTCTTGGAAAGCACCATGTGAGCACGAAAACGGAGAATAACAACAACAGCAAAAAAAAAAAGAGCGAAAAATTCGAGGCCTTGTGATGCCTGGTGGAAGTCGCCTTCCTCTCAACTGCGTGTCCCTTTGTTTTGCGCCCAACTATTGTCAATGGACTTTTTGGCAAATTAGAAAATAAGATGAGTTCGCGTTTTTCCTGCCAGCACGTTTCTTTTCCACACAAGGAAAAATATATATATGCTAAAGCAGCAGGATGACAGCTTCCCTGCATGGACTCAACACTCATAGTTAGCCTGTCCTTCTATTTCCATCTTGTGGTGGACACTTGCGCTTTTAGAATATCAAGCTTGAGTAGTTCAAGCACTTGTGAGCACTAAGGTTCCTTTTTTATTTTTATTTTGAGCTTATCAAGCACCAGAGCATTTATCGAATTTGAAAAGAAAAGCGACTGTGTTAGCATTTATTTTCCTTACAAGAAGAAACACCGTTCTTTTTTTTTTTTTGTCGCAGAGGTTTGTTTTATTGGTGTCACAGAAACCAGCTGTTATACCCGATGCCTACCTCATTCATTATCATTGTGGGTGCGCGCTAACTGGAAAACAAAACGAAGGAAGCATTAAGGTGATTAGAAGCCACGACCACGGCCGCCAAAGCCACGACCGCCTCCACCGCCGAAGCTGCCACGGCCGCCACCGAAGCTGCCGCGACCTCCGCGGTCGCCAAAACCGCCGCCGCGGCCACCGCGACCGCCGCCACGGTCATTGCCGAAGCCACCGCGGCCGCCACCGCGACCACCGCCGCGACCACCGCGACCGCGCGGCTTCGGCGGATCGGTGAAGGCGCGCAAGGGCGTGAACTGCGTGCTAGAGATGTACACCTTGTCGCCCTCGTTCAGTGAGGCGGCCTGGACGCCTGGGGAGGGCTTCACGGAGAACATTACATCGGTGGTGTTGCCGAGAATCTCTTCGATCTTGCCGATCTTTGCCTTGTTTTCTGTATACACGAAGGCGTTGAAGCGCGGTACCTGACCCGATACCGTGACCTTGTACACTAGTTCGCCCTCCGCGGCGTTCATGAACGTGCCTACCTCCTCCACGTGCTCCGGTGGGTCCGGCTCGGCGTTGAAGCCGCCGCGGCCACCCCCACGACCACTGCCACGACCGCCACCGCGGCCACCGCCAAAGCCGCCGCCGCCGCCGCGTGGACCGCCAAAGCCGCGACCGCCGCGATCAGCACCACCGCCACGTCCTCCGAATCCACGGGGCATAGTTCCTCGAGTCTGAGTAATCACGACTAAAAATGTGAGAGGGAAGTGAAGTGGTGCAAGGAGGTCCAAAACCACATTGCAGGAGTACCAACGAAGAGAGAAAAAACATAGGTAAGAAAAGAACCCGGATGAAGCATGGAGGATTTGCCCACGACAGCGACGCGGGACAACATTTAGTGTATATGTGTGCTGCCGGCATCATGTAAGACTGGCTTTTCTCAGCACCTCACCTCGTTGCACTCCGATACACACAGCAGCAACAAAGCGTGCAAACACTTGTCACTGTTTAAAAAAAAAAGAACGCCATTTCAGACATGAACGAGACAATGGCCATTCATTTCCCTGGTGTCCTTTTATTCTTCTTCTCTTTTTGGTTGTTCCCAAAAGAACTGTAATGACGGAGTCTGAAAAGGCAAATGCAAGAGACAATACACATAGAATGCAACGCTTTGATCTGGCAAGAAAACTGTGAAACGGTTGTCGAGCGGCGTTGTGATATGGAAACCAATAAACATCAAAAAAAAAAAAAAGTTGTGGCGTAAAATACAAAAAAAGTAGGATATAATAGTAATAATAAGTCGAGTCGATGACTATAACGAAAGCGGAAAGGCCGACAACAGACCAAACCACCAAACTCACCAGAGCATTGAAGAAGGAAAATTAATCAACAACGACTTAGAAAAAAAAAATGAATCTTCTTGAAACAGCTAGCAGCTTATCTGACCACAGCCGTAGCCGACCAGAAAAGCGATGCCCACCAAAAGCAGCGTTCCCTTGTTCTTTCGGATCGTGTACATGCTGAAAGGGCAGTGCGGGCGATCGTCCTCGTTGTCCGCCTTGTACTTGTTGGCCTGCTGCGCTGCGGCTCGCGCCAGAAACGGGCACTTGCCGTGGCTCGGATCGCCCGACGTCAGGTTCAGCATATCAGCCGGCACAGTGGGGTGTCCCGCTGGGAGCGTGGCGATCTCCTTGCCATGCGTGCCCTGGCGCTCCGTCTCAAGTGCCCGCATCACCCCCACCAGCTCCTTCGCTTTAGCCTCCTCGAGGCCGACCGTCTCGATCAGATATTGTTGCGTAGCGGTGACTAGTGTCATGTAGTTCAGCTCCAGCGGCGCACAGAGCAGCTTGATGGCGTTGTCGAAGAGGAGGACGAGCGCCTTGGGGAGGGAGGGCAACGTCGTCTCGGCGTAATGCGTCGGCAACTCGCCCTCCTCGTTCGCTTCGTCGGGGCGTACGCCGTTGAGAACGAGCAGGACGGCGATGTCGAGCTGTGTGTCCGGCAGCCTGTACTGCCCTTTCAACTGCTGTGCCATGCGGTAGTGCAGCGCGTAGTGTAGGAGGTTATCTCGGTGCGCGTCCTTCAGCTGGATGCCGGCCTTGTTCTTCAGCAGGAAACGGGCATCCTTCACGCGACCGAGATTGACGGCGAACAACAGAGGAGTGTGACCATCCTTATTCGCGCAGTTGATGTCGGCGCCGAACTCCACCAGCTTTTTCATGACAACGCTCTGGCCGCGAAATGTCGCGACATGCAACGGCGTCCATTTGTCTGCCGCGGTGTGGTTAAAGTTGGCGCCATGCGCCTTCAGCACCTCCAACACCGAGACACCGTTGTTGGCCGCTGCGTAGTGTGCTGCCGTAAACCCTAGGCTGTAGCCCTGCTCCTCTGACTCTTGGTTTACATTTGCCCCGTGTTTTAGCAGTATATCGACGCCCTTCGCGCAATTCTTGCTCGCCAGGGCGTGGATGGCGTACTGCCCGTTCGCGAGAGGCTGGTTGCACAGCTTCGGGAAGGAGTCGCTTGCTACAGCCTTGGCGATCGCGGCATCGTTGCCTTCCAGCAGAATGCTCACCAGTTCGACCACGTCCATTATTACTACTGATCAAAGTAGTCTGGAACCCAAAAGAGTTTTTTTGCCTTCGAAGAGAGTTGTGCGCAGCGTGAGAGTGTACGATTACATATATATGTCAACGGCTTGGAGGGGGAAAACAAAAAAAGAAGCCACTGTTGCTGTAATACACACTAGAAAAAAAAAAAGGAAAAAAAAAAAGGAAAAACAACAGTGGAGCACTATTCAATAATAAAAAACGTAAAAGCAAGTAAATGTAATGCTACTTTGGATTGAAGATAAATGCAGGGATAGCGTCCGACCTATGCGTATAAATGAATGAAGAGAGTTAAGTGACAAGTAGACGAATCAATGAGTGATTTAAAAAGAAAATGAGGTGATAAAAGACAGCAAGTAAGATACAATGTTATGCTACGAGTGCATAGCGCTATTTAAAAATGCCGGTAGACGCCACTTTGTTGAGTCGCTGACTTTTTGAAAGCCGAAAAACGCACAGTGAAGGAGCTGCGCATCAACAAGACATGCTCCATGCTCGCTTTAGCTGACGTGGTCCCTCATCACCACCACCAACAAAAAGGGGGAAACAAAGGCGGTCGATGCTCGAAACTGAATAAAACGAGCAGTTTTGATGAAGATTCTGTTCTGAACTACTATACACGTCCCATTTAGACGTAACGCAGTCATGCTGCTTTTCCGCTTTGTTCCAAAAAGCTCGAAATGACGGTAGGCAGGGCAGCGCTGGAGCCCGTCTCGCTGCCATTCGGCTTCGATTCTGGGCTCAAAGTGAGCAGCACACCGACTTGCCGCCACAGGTCACGCGTGACATCCGACTTGATGTGGTCAGCCGCCCACAACTTCCATTGCGGATAGCGCTTCTTCTTCTCTAACAGCACATCCCACGCTTTGGTGGCGTTGGCGAGCGACATGCAGCGGTCGTCCTCTCCGCGGACGTAGTCGTACACGAAGTTATACATCAGCAGGAAGCTACCATCGCTGCTGCGCACATCCTTAGCCCACTCCGCCGCTTTCAGCTTGAGTTGAGAAAGGGACTCGATGCCGTGGGCGTACATGGCCATGATCCACTCGGAGCGTGTGACGCAGCCCTTCTGTGTCGCACCAAGCTTCCACAGCACCGCAAAGCAGTCCAGCGAGGACGGCGGCACGGCGATCTCAGAAAAAAGCTGCGCTAGCCCACGGCCAGTGATGCCCTCCGTCTGCAACGACCTCTCCAGCGAGCAGTATCGGTCGAAGTGGAGTTCCATCTCGTTGCGCGCGCCTTTTGATTGGAACTGCGTGACGCTGGGCTTCGAGCTTACCGAGCTGGCGCGGTTGGGCGGAGGCGGCGAGGATGACTTGCTCCGCTCACGCCCTGGACTGATGGACGACTTGCGCCGAGCCAGTGGCTTGCTTACCATAATGCCCTAAAACAAAACAAAACTGCTGTTTTTTTTTTTTTCTTCCTTTTCGTTGTCTGTATGTGAGCGTTGCTTCGTTTCGTCTAAGCGGAAGCCAGATTCGCAAACATTAAAAAAAAAAGGACAACGTATTATTCGAGAACCTCAGGGCGAGAGCAGAAGAAAAAAAGAGAATCAGATTATTGGTGTTGTTCTGCACGGTTTCGGGTAAACTCAACGAAAGACGCCTTCAAAAATAGCAGTCGCAACACTGACGCTATCAAGCAAATAACAAAGTTCGCTGCGTCTGTTTAATTAACCCGACAGCATACGGAGAGCGGCTCAGTAAGCTAATGGAATGCAAAAAAAAAAAAAAGACGGAGGGAGGGGGGGGAGGGCAACCACGTCGTTTCCCGTTCATCTGTTTCCGGTCTTTTGAATTCAACGCAAAAAGATGTAAAAAAAAAAAAAAGAGAAAAGAGAGAGGGAAGAAGAGGCTGCGCCATCCGGACAATCGTCTCCGTTTTTCCGTCTCTCTTTATTTGCTGATTTGAGTGCCTTCATCACCAATGTGTTGTACTTTCTTTGTCAACAACAAAGAGAAAGAAATCAAATGAGCTGATACAAAAAAAAAAAAAGAGGTAAAACGGCCACGAAACGTTCACCAGAAACCGACCAGAACACTAGACAGCAGCAGAGAGCTTCTGCGCCAGGTAGGCATGATAGACAATCGGGTTGCTTGCCTGCATCATTCGCGTCCACCGGCGACGTCGGATGCGAGTGGTGGCCGTGGCGGTCAGCTGCAGCTCGGCCTCAACACCGTCCGCGTAGACCCAGCCTTGTGGGTCGTCCTCGCGCTGTTCGTGCCGCCACTCCGTCAACCAGCGCCACGCGTGCGGGTCGGGCAGCGTAAACGCGTCTCGCTCACGCGCCTGCGTCGGGTCGTCGGAGGAAAAGTGGCACACGCCGTCCTGCACGGCGGAGGCCGCCGCCCACCGGCCGTCAGCCCGCCGGATCTCGTTCTCGTAGCACGAGACCAGCGTCGCACACCGCGCGTCGCGGAAGCCCAGTGCACTGACCTCGGCGCTGTTGCGCTCGTAGTACAGCTGCAGGACAACGGCCGTCAGCTTGCCAACAGTACAGCCGCGGTAGTACAGTGGGATGTGCAACAGTGCCGGCTCGGCAAGCTTCACAGACTTCATCGGAAAGACACCGGAGGCAACCGCGATGCGCTTATGCGCCTCAACCGGCCCCACGCTACCGAGGACGGTGAAGGTTAGCGTCTGCAGGCGTAGGTATTCCGTGCTGCTGACGCAGGGCTGCAGGCATGGCTCCGTAGAAGTGGGAAGGACGTAGTCGCCGTCACGCTTGGCGAGGCGGTAGCACACTGGGGAGTCCTCAACGGTGTCCATCGAGATTTGCAGCTCCGCATCGCCGATTGCGGGGAACCGTGCGCCGCTGACGGCGACCTGGTCTAGCAGAATCTGCACGTTCGGCACCGCCACGCCGAAGAGGCTCAGGAAGGAGCGCTGGCAGAAGATGTCAGTCGAGAGAAACGCGTTGGCGAAGCCCAGCGCTCGCGACGTCGAGTAGGCGGAGACGTCCATGCGCGATACGCTGGGCCGCACGGCGTAGAAGATACGCAGCGGCGCGGGCGAGCTGCGTAGCGTTGCACTCGGCTCCATCTCATGCATGTTCGACATCAGGTTGTCGGTGATAATCTCCCGTATCAGCGCGTCCTCGGCGCTGAAGTCGCCACCAAAGTGGAAGGCGCCAGACACCACAAAGTAGTCAAAACGCACCGAGATGTCCACAGACGGGTCGGCGAAAGGGAAGCTGGAGAGCAGTGTGCGGATACAGGCGGCGCGGGTGGTGGCGGAGTAGTCTCCCGGCTTCGAGTTGATGAGAACGACGCCGATTGACGATTCGTTGACGCGCACGGCACAGCCGGCCGCCGTGAAGTCGCCGCGGTGAACACCGTCCCTGCGAACCGTGACGTTGTCGAAGAGTTCGATGTTGGCCACTCGCACAATGAAGGAGCGCTTGCACAGCACCACAACAGCGTTGTTTGCGTGGTGCTTCTTGGAAGAGACGGCGGTGCTGGCAAGCACAAAGTACGTGGCTGTGCCGAGGTAGGCCAGAAAGTAGCGACCCAACTCATCCGAGCCGAGAAGAGAGGTGGGAACATCGGTGACACCGATGATGTAGATCTCGCGCTGCTCCTTCGGAAAGAAGCCGCTGAAGACGGCGGTGCTGTGCGGCAGGGGCTTGTTCTCCAGCGAGAAGCAGCCGTACCAGAAGTCAATCACCTCGTACGGCATGCGAGCGACCGTCATCTTCACCTCCCCGCTGACAGGGATGTCTTTGTTGCTCGGGCGGTCGATGGTGGTGCCGCGCACCGTAATCGTCACGTCGTTCTCGCCGTCGGGGCATAGGGACGGGCACCACAGAATCGAGTTGCGCCGCAGCAGCATAGAAAGCTCGAAGAACTGCTGCCGCCGAGCGGTGCTAGTGAACTCAAGTTCGTACGGGTGGGGGGCGTCGAAGAAGTACAGCGTGAGGCGGCGCGAGTGCGTCGCGCTCTTCTCCACGCGGAAAAGGTTCATTGCCGGCAGCTCGAAGGACTTCACGCCGGCGGTGTCGAGGTTGCTGAAACGGTTGTGGAACATGTCAATTTCCCAAATGCGGTCCTTCTTGTGCCCCAGCAGATTTGACTCCCGTGTCTTCGTGACGCGGAAGGGCTCGTGCAGGAAGCGATTGTTGGGCACGGCGTTAGACGGGATAACGAGCTGTGCAGTGTGATCGTTCGGGGCGTAGATCTCTGGTCGCTCGCTCGACTTGGTGAAGAAGTCCTCCAGCGCCACCTGCATTTCATTGATGGTCGCACCCTGCTGCGTCGGCTGCGGTGACGAGGCCGGCTCTACGGGAGAGGCGGGAGCCGCACTTTCAGCTGCCGCCGCTGTTACGGCTGGGTCGCAGTGTCGGGGCGATACCGTTTCCTTCACCTGTGAAGGCGAAAGAGAGGAAAAGGAAGACGTCGACGGTTCATGTGGGGCTTTGTCTTCTTTGTGTTGCTGCTGCTGTGGGGCTGCTGGTGGCAGGGACGGTGCGGCGTTCACCACGGTGGGCGATGGAGCCGCTGTGTCGCTTTGCGTGGACATCTCCCCACGAGCCGGTGGCGCTGCTGGGCCAGCAGCCGAGACGCATTCCGACACGTGACTTGTCGCTGTCGTTGCTGTGGGCTGCTCCGGCGACGGCGACACGGAGGCGACGGTGGCGGGGACAACGACACTTTCTGGTGTTGTAGCCCTCGTCTGCGCTTCAGTTGCAGCCTTCTTCGACTCTCCGTCGCTGAGCACGATGGCGGAATCGGCACGCTCCGGCTCGGCGCTGTCGAGCGGCACATCCAGGTCCGAGTCGTCCGCAAGGAGTTCGTCCAAGTCCGAGTCGGCCTGCGCGGACAGCTCCGGCTCCTCGTCGAAGACAAGGTCTTCATCCGCGATAAGGTCCTCATCCGCGCTCTCGTGGTGGGACTCGAGAGTATAGTCGTTGTCCACCACTATCATCTCCTCCTCCTCCTCCTCCTCCTCCGGCATCTCCGGCTCGTTCATGTTGAACAGTGCGATGGAGGAGGAGGCACGGCTGCGCTGGATGGCTGTGCGGACGGCGATTGGCATGCCAGCCTCGGCAACTTGTGACGCCGTGCTGGCCGGCGTCGACGTGGGTGTGGGCGGCATGACGGCTTTGCTCTCCTTGGCGGCCGAGGCAAGGGAGGGGCCGTCGTCGTCGTCCTCGGAGGCGTCGACGGAACCGCGGACTTGCTGCTGGCATTCGCGCAGGTGCGTCTCCGTCTCGTTCTGCTCTTGCTCCAGAGCAGCCACCTGTTCTCGAATCTCTTCCACCTTTGCTTCGTCCCGCACGCTGCCCGAGGCGTCGAGGTTTTGGATGCGTCGCAGCAGCTCGTCGATGCGCCGCTCCTTCTCTTCATTTGCGAGTCGCAGCTTTTCAATTTCCTCCGTCTGCGCGTTCAGCTTCGCCTCCAGCTCACGCATGTACTCCTCACGCTCCTCCATTAGCCGCTTCGTCTCGGTGAGCTTCTCCTCCAGCGAAGAGGTGAGCTCCTTCTTCACTGCCTCACTTGCCTCCAGCTCCTCCAGCAGCCGCTCCCGCTCATTCGTTGACGCGCTGGCCAGCTGGCTCTTTAGAGCTGAGATTTCTCTTTGCAGCGCCGCTACGAGCTCGTTGTTGTTGGTCTCGTTCACAACGGCCTTGTTCACGATCTTCTTTGCCCGCTCCGCGTACCGCAGCGTGCTCATCGTCTCCTCGTACTGCATCGACGACGGGCTAATCGTGGCGAGCATTACGGTCTTGGAGTTGCCGCCAAGGTTGTCCTTCAAGATCCACGTCAGTGTCGAGTCGCGGTACGGCACGTGCCGGCTCTTTTTCGTCTCTTCCATCTCTGCGAGGGCACTGATGACGTTGCCAAGACATGTCAGCGACAGATTGATGTTCGAGCCCTCCGTCAGTCGTTTGCCGGTTGCCAGCGTCTTGGAGGCCCGCTCGCTGCCGGCGAGGTCAACCAGGTTCAACCGCGACGTCTTCTGCGTCACCAGCGCGCCTTTCTTCTGCTTCTGCGTCAGCGTAATGGCGAAGACGGCGTGCGAGCGGCTGCTGGTGGCGTTCATCGCCGTCGAGGCCGTCGTACGCACCTTGTTGCCGTCGCTCATCAGCTTCAGGAACTCCGCCTGCGTCCCCACCACAAACTTCGCCAGACCCTCGATAAAAGGACCGTACTTTGGGTGCTCGCGCACGCGCAGCTGCGAGTCCTCGTAGCCGCCCTGCGTAGGGCGCAGCAGGCAGCGCACCTTCTCATTGTAAATCTCGTAGTAAGACACCTCGACGCACACCTCCACGTTTTGATTGCGCAGCAGCGCCGACTCCTCGAAGAGGTTTTGCGCGATGCGCGGGATGATGCCGGGGTTCTCGTTGTTGCCCATCATGCAGTACGTCTTCCCGCTGCCAGTCTGTCCATAGGCGAAGATGCAGCCGTTGTAGCCTGTCGTAATGTGCTCGAGCAGCTCGGCGCCAATGGCGTTGTACACAAACTCCTGCGTCGCCTCAACATTCGACGACCCTTCCACCACCTGCCCCGTTGACCAGAGCGCGCTGTCGTAGAGAAACCTCCCGCCGTAGCCCTCGACCGATTCAACCACTGACACCTCGTTGCCGTTCATCCGGACAATCACCTCCGCATTCGCCTTCACCTCGTTCTCGCTGAAGGGGCGGGTGCGGACAGCCACCTTGACAGACATGGCTGATTCGTGAAGAATCAAAAGTAGAGAAAGACAAGTCAAGCGGCAGCTCTTTCAAAGATGTGTAAAGATATAACGTGTATTGGATTTCTTTCTTGTCGTTGTTGTGTTGTGTGTATGTTTGTGTGTAATGTACACCAGGTGCGGCTCAAGGTTCAGTCACATAGCCGTAAGAGGATTGTCAAAAGGAATGCAAAGCGGATGCCGAGGCCTTACAAAGCGCAAACTCATAGACCCAGCACGCCAACTGATTCTCACTCCCTTTTCTTCTCAGCAACGACACCTGTGAAAAGCAAGAAGACAAAGAAAGCAGAGAGAGAGAGAGAAAAAAAAAAGCAGCTTTTTTAATAGAAAAGAGCGATAACAAGTAAGCGAGAGTGTCCACGCTGCATATCATGCGTACAACCCTCGTCGCAGGACAACGGTTGTTGGTTGCGCGTGTACGAGCGAGAGAACAAGAAAAGGCATAGGTGCTTCGGTGCTTTTTTGACTTAAAAAAAAAAAACCTGAAAGAAAATCACTATCCAAGACAAAATGGAAGACCTCGGCTCGTTGTTGCTACGAGTCCAATTTCTGTTTCTATTCAACGCCATAGAGGCACTCTATGAAGAAAAAAAAAAAAAGAGAATAGTGAATGGAGTGACAACGTGTAGATAGTACACAACAAAAACACACACACAAAAAAAAAAGGCTGCAGCACTGCTGCTTTCTTCTGTGTTCTCAGAGAGAGAGAGAGAGAGATGGCTCATGTCAAGCCAGACGTCAACGATTTTTCCCGTTCGTTCGATGACAAGGCCTCTTAAAGCAAGTCGCCTAGCGTCACCTCGTCAGCGTTGTCGTCCTTCTCTATGCACGCAGCTGCAGCAGCCACAAAGTCAGCTGGGGGGGCCACCGCGATGTGGTTGCGCTGCCGGATGCGGTCCACGAGAGCGTCCATCTCCATCAGCGCCTCCTTCGTCAACGTGCCAGCGGTGCTCTGAAAAAGGAGGAACTCCTGAATGATAGCCGCCACCATCCGCATGGGTTGGCGGTCGGTTAACCTTCCGATGCGCGTCCCGCGAGACGCCGTCGCGACCGCCGTCATGACTGGCACGCGCAGACTAGGCGGTTCACGACCAGGCACGTCCACCAACGATAAAGCACCCAAAAGAAGAGCCGCATAGCCACTCAATACTAGCTGCTCGGCCTCGCTGCAGTGGTAACGTCCTGTCATGCTTTTCTCCAAGGCAGGAAGCAGTTCAGTCCGTTGCATGAAGGCCACAGTGAAGGTGGGCTGCACGCCCGCGTCGTCTCTCGCCTCGTACTTGACGACGTTGATGGCGCAGCACAGCGCAAACGTCTCTCGCTCCTCCACCTCCTCCACATCCGTCGCGGAGTAAGAAAAAACGCTCGGCAGAAACCCCACGAACGACGTCGCCGTGCTGGTCTCGCTGAGCGCTGATGGCAGAAGGTTTGTTATGTTCGTCAGCACCTTCAGCACAGACACCTGCACCGTAGGCGCTGTGGCGGTGCTTAAGTGGCGCACGAGTGTCGGCACGAGCGGCAGCAGCCGCGCTTTCTCGCGACGCAGCGCCTCCGACGCAGTGACCACCTCCAGCAGTGCAAGCGCAGCCTCGCGGGTGCTGGCGTCGCGGAGGAGCCCGCTGACACGCTCCAAACCACCTGCGTGAGCGAAGGCTAACGGCAACGAGAAGGTGGCGGGACTCGCAGAGAGAAGACTTCGGTTGTACTGGAAGAGAAGCGTCAGCAGCGCCTGTAGAGAAAGTGGTGCACTGCTGGCAAAGGCTATGGTGGAAGGAGAGGAAGTGACTACACAGGACGAAGAGTGATCGAATGAGATGGAAGTGCAGAGAGCCTCAACGCGCTCGAGCAGCTCGTCGTTGTCGCTGGAGCTTTCCGCCAGCAACGAAGAAGAGTTACTGCTCGTTGACGGAGAAGAGGGAGACACACGCTTCGGTCGAACAGACCAGTGCAGTGCGCCGCGCGTGGGTGACGGTGTTGCGCTGGCTGCAGATGCCGTTGCTGCTGCGTTGGCTTCTGCTCCATCTGGCTGCATGAGCGACTCCACCAAGAAGGCAACGACGCTCCGCTGGAAAAAGACCTCGACGTCTGCGAAGAGGAGAAACTCAAAGAAAAGGCGGAGAAGCAATACGCGCAGTGCGAGAGTAGGTTGCGCTAGAAAAAGAGAGTGCACAAACGCTTCCGTGGCCTCCGCGCGCTTCAGTGCGAGCAGCATGCGAGATACACCTGATTTTTCCAGAAACGTCACAAGCTCGCGCAGTGACAGCGGCGAGGGCGCTTCGCCAACGGCCTTGGCGAGAAAAAGCGCCATGTCCGCCATCGCCTCATCTTTACGGCACAGCAGGTTGATCTCATCGCCACCTAAACCGTTTATCGTCGCGGTATTCGAAAAGGCAGAGGCGTTGGTGTCGGCCGACTGCGTCCTTGGTGAAGATAACGCGTGGTCTGTCGAACAGCTCACACGTCGGCGTTTGGATAGCGAGTTGGTGGAGCTGTTTGCCGTCTTCTCCATTCTCAAAGGGCTGTTTTGATTGTCCGGGTAGGAGGAGCCGTTCTCGTCATCAAGGGCAGACGCCACGGGCGAATGCACTTCCGAAATGCCGAAAAGCTCATCGAGGTCGCCCAGCACGTCCATTGACATGCGCGTACGCTTTTTTGACATGGCTCTTCGTTTGGCTCAAAGGGTTTGCTTTAAGATATGTCCAGCAAATGCCGCAGAGAAAAAAAAAAAAACTACCTATACGTGTGCGTTCGCTGAAAGCACGCTGGAAAAAAAAAAAAAGAGTGTGCGCATCAAAGGGAAGGACGGAGATGTTTGGGTGGAAGGTGAAGAAAGATAGGCAACAAAGTGCCAGTGATCACTTATGAAACCGCTCTCTTTCTCTTTCTCCGGAATTCAAAAATAACAATAATAATAACTACTACTATTATTACCTGAGAGAGAGAGAGAGCGTTCTTTCAAGAGAACAAAGATCTTTCCTGAAAAAAAAAAAGAAAAGAAGACAAATGCTGAAGTTCTAGGGCAAACACCACGTGTAAAGCGACGCTTCAAAAACCAACACAAAAAGCCTAAAATGCAGTCAATATTTGCCATCTTTTTTTCTTTGTATGCTTGTTTGTTTCACTTCGGCTACAAAGCCGGCATTTAGCAAGGCTTCAAAAAAAAAAAAAAGTGTGAAGTTGCAGCCCATCAAGCACGCTCAATCACTCCTTCGTTTCACTGTGCTTTCCCAACCCCCAACCCCTCTCCTTCTGCCTTCACAACGACTGCGGAACCTTGCCACGCAGTATGGAGTCATATAGCGTATCTACCTGGTCCTCGGTGAGGTTGAGCGCGTCCGCCTTTTTCGTGCGAATCACCGCACCACCCGAGGCGGTAATGATCTCTGTCGCCACGCTCTTCGTCTTGTTCGGCAGCGCCGATACGTTGATGCGCACGCCCTGCAGCAGTGGGCGACGATCCTTTCGGTAAATTACGCTTTCCAGTGCCGCTGCCGAGTAGGTGTGCTGGTCCGTTTTGAGTCCCACAATGTGGTGCCGTGCGTCTTCCAACTCCGCCTGGTCGTTGCAGACGTACTTGACCGACACAATTGGGATGCCGCGCGCCACCGCTATGATGAACTTCGGCGTCCGCACTGCCGGCATCGCGACAACGAGCAGGTTGGCTTTGGTGATGTCCTCTGTCACGCGCCCCTTCAGCTGCCTCACCCGCTTCGTGATCGCTGCCCGCTCGTCGCTGTCCATCCCGGTCAGGCAGACCACCGGCGGGGCGGTAGAGGTGTTTGGCGCACTTGGCCGTGAAGAGGACTTGGCCGCCTCTGCGAGCGTCCCTGATGCCGCTGGCGTAGCTTCCTTCTTTACTTTTTTTTGCGGAGCGGGAGAGAGGGATGCTGAGGAGGGCGCATTGCGCTTGCCGCCTTTCTTTGTGGTCGTCTTCCCTCCCACTTCTGTTGGCGCGACGGGTGAACTGCTGTTCTCTCTAGAGAGGCTGGCACTCTCATCCAGGTAGGGGACGTCGCTGCGGTGCACCTTACTGCTGTCCGCCTTGTCCGGTGTCTTCCCTTTATCACCGTGCGGCTTGAGGTCTGCAGTTGCTCCAGTAACTTGCAGACGTTCCGTTTTGCGCGAGGCCCGTGCTGTGGAGCTCGACGGGGAGGTATTTGTGTTTCCGGCCGTGTGAGTATGACCACTCAGTACCTCAAAGACACACTCCACATCGCCAAAAACGATACGGCAGCCTGGCGTGAGCTGATAGTAGCGGTTTGCCTCCAGTCGAATGCCTGGGCCGGGGCGTACGCTGAGGAAAGTCCCGTTGGTGCTGTTGCAGTCGCTAATCCACGCATCCCCGTTCACCGCCACGTCTAAAAACGCCTGCATGCGGCTGATGGCTGCCAGCGGAGACTCTAGGTTGATGAACGACACCCCGTCCACCGGAACGCTGCTGCGCCCGACCACGTTCTTACCGATCTGCAGAGGGTACTGCTTCTCTTGCGCGACGAGGGCGTACACTGCGGCGCTCGGCATGACCTGTGTATGTATAATAATGACGCTCTGTGAGAAGGAGACACCATATATACATATATATATATATATATATATATATATGTGTGTGTATGTGAGTGTGTGTGTGTATGTGGGAGTGTGTTTGAGTGATTTTTATTCACGTGTATCTGCTACAACAAATGAAAGATAAAACGTGAGGATCTTGCCGCCTTGACGAACAACCGAAATAATAATAATATTAAAAAAGAATGAGAAGAGGTGCGTGAAAAGAGCGAAAACAGAAGAAATTGCCTTAACGATACTGAGAACTCCGCCCCGCTTATTGCAATTTTGTGACATTCTTTGCGAGCATAGCCGTCTTTAGAGCTTTTTGTTTTCCCGCGTTAGGTAAAGCCATCCAAATCTACAAAAAAAAAAAAAAGAAGCACCAGCTTTGTGCAACGCAACATTGACATCGACGAGAACGAACAGGGACACTTGTAGGATCAAAAAAAAAGAAGAAGAAGAAGAAGAAAACACAAGACCAGGTGCGCTGGCCATTATTTTTATGCGCCTTAATGCGCTTGAAGCAGAGGTGCCAGCAACAAACATTTCAGTCCATACGCTTCTCTGTACTAGATAGTTGTGGTGGTGATGGGTCGCTTTGCCACCACGCCGTACACCGTCTTGTTGTCCTCTACCGTAGTGGCGACGTAGACGATGTCCTCGAACTTCATCGTCACCCGCTTCATCGCTTCACCTGGCGTGGTGAGCGCAGAACATTGCTGAATAATGGCGTAGGCCAAAACCTGTTTTTCCTTGTTTTCAAAGTCGCCGCTGTACTCCACAACCTGGCCAGAAGAAGAAAGGACCACGAAGTGGTTGATGCCTTGGCTCAGCATCTGATCCTTCACAATCGACAACTGGCTCATCGCTACAGATTGTTCCAACTACTCAAAAGACACAAACACATACACACGCAGACACACAAAGAGACAAACAGAAAGCAGAGTATGATTAAAAGAAAAAAAAAACAGTTGTTAATACGCCAATTCCCCGAGTAGTAAAACAAAGAAAAAAAGTTGGCACCTGATGGCTGCGTAGACTCTATGGTATACATCCAACAACACATATTAGCCACATGAAGAGGAAGAAGAAAAGAGAGAAAAGAGAGTTTCAGCTCGGGTTTATCGCCCGGTGGCCATTGGCAAACTTTTGCAGTTTTGCACGCACGTCACCTCGTGCATGCACACGCGTTCACAAAGGTCGCGTCGCATTGCAGCGCGTGAGCGCCAGCCATCCACCTGTTCTTCACCAGCCTACTGGGTGAAAACAAAACCGTCATTTGCAACCTTCCCTGTGCCTTTCGTGCAGGCCTTGTTGAATCTCACTTTCTTTTTTTTTTGCGTAGTTTCGTATGCTGTGAGTGAAAACACAAGTAAAAATGCAGTGGAAGAAAGCAAAGTGAGCACAACCAAACACTTTCCTCACACAATAAAGTACAAAAGTTGCTTGAAGATGACGAACGAGCAGAAGTGGAAGCAACAACAGAGTACTAAAAGAAAAGAAGAGCTTACGTCAGCAGTTACGAGGAAACGCTTCATAGGTCCTCGGAGCCTCATGCAAGAAAAGAGGAAAAAAAAAAAAAAGCACGTGGGCGCTGGGACACTAGAAGTGCTTCTTTGGAGTCTTGCGCATCTTCGGCTTCCCCTGGAAGTGTACGTAGAGCTCTTCTTCGAAACTCAAATCCTCCAACACCATCGGTTTTGGTCGGTCACGCCAATGCGGCCCCATGAAGTGCTGCCGGTCCGTAAGCTCTTTATGCTTGGCGATAGCGTCAGGGTCCATGTTGCCGTAGCCCCAGTTCGACATGGGCACGAAGTCACGGTTGCCCCTGCTGTGGTTGAACGCGTCTGGGCTCTGTCGCTCTTCGCGGCGGCGAATCAGCTTCTCGTGGTTTTCCATCGGGTTCACAACTCCCCAATCGTACGTCTCGCTGGCATTTGGCAACAGTCGCTGCCGAGCTTTTGAGTGGCACATGCGGCCGTACGAGATGCGGTCAAGGCAGCTAGCGAGCTGCAGCTGTAACGTGTGCCCGCCATCGCCGCGGTGCTCAAACCACTTTTCACGCACCTCGCGCAGCGTGTGCTCCCGCACCAGCTGATCGCGTACCAAGTAAGCAAGCGCAAGACACTCCTTGTACAGGGCTAGCTTCGCAGTGCGGCTGTGGATGTCCTTCCCCTTCGCCAGCGGGAGCGTTTGCAACAACTGTTTGCTCATTCTATACGAACAAATTGCTTTTCCTTTGTTGAATAACTTTGTCTACGAAGCAAAAACGAAAACAAAAACATATATATATATATTTGTACACTATTGAAACAGCGTGAGATGTGGCGAGTGGTTGAGAAAGAGGGAATGGAGGTGAGGGAACAACGTAAACTACTGTAAAACCCAGAAGATTGCTACCTCGTTTGTAGTAGCAAATAAACGCAGTACACCTTGTTGGGCTCGCCGGGTAGAATTCAACGCACCCCGTTTAGAGCTCAGTTCTTATGTTCAAAAAGCCGTGTGCTGTTGTTGGAAGCTTCTGAAGCGAGAACGTATGCAGATCTTTCTGTTTTCTGCTCTCATGCTTCATACATGAGTAATCCAAAACAAGGGGAGAGAGGCACGCTCAAAACAATAAACACACTGATTTGAAAAAAAGGAGGTAAAAGAAAAAAGACACTTGTGGATCTCTCATCACAACGCGTGCTTCTATGGTAGTTCTATGTTGCAAAGAAAAAAAAAAAATGAAGACAACAACAAAAAAAAAGCGCCCCTCTAGTCTTTTCGTGCTGCGGCGGGTTTGAAAAAGGACATCAGCGTCTTGGCGGGAGTGGGTGACGACTTGGTCTTCTCTGCTTTGCCGTTAGGGTTCTGCGACGCCGATTTTGCGGCCGGGCTCGGTGGTGTGACAGCCACGGCGCCGGCGGCTTTGTGCGTGGGCGTCTCCGTTGTAGTCGCGTCGCGGCTGCGCACGAGCTGCGCGGTCTTCTTGTGGTACTCCTCCTCGCTGATCACATCACCCGTGACCTTGTGCTTGAAGCACGGGACATCGATGCAGATGTACTCACCGTTCTCCACCTTCATCTCCGTGCGCACCTCGCGCACGTACGACTTTTGGAAGTCCACCACAGCAGGGTTGAAGAACGAACCGAGGGTGCACTGAGCCGCGCCAGGCTCCGCCGTGCTGTTACTCTTGGCCGCCGCCATCTCCCTCTTTCCTGCTGTTGCAGTGGCGGACGCGACAGGCTCAGCGGGGCGGAAGGCGAGCGGCGCGGCGTCATCGCAGAGAATCACGTCGTCGTTCGACGCGGAGACCTCCACCACATCTAGCACCGGTGTCTCCACCGCGACCCCCGCCAGGGCATCGTCATGCGTGCTCTCCTCGCTGTTACTGGAGCCGTTCATGGCGTCTCCGTCGTCCTCGTCTAAGAAGCTGCGCGCATACGCAACAGAGGAAGGCGCGGCAGCTGCCCCTGCTTGCTTCTTCGACGCGCGTGCCAACTTAGCCAAGCTCGTCGTGTTCTCCGTCTTCGCAGCCTTCTTCGACTTCGCGGCGGCGGCGGCCTTCTTAGCCTTCACGGGCGCTTCGTCAGTCTCGCGCGGCCGTTTCTTAGCAGCGGCTGCTTCTTTCATCATGTCAAAGATGGTTGGCGTGCGCGGTGCTGGAACGGCCACCGGCTGCGCCTCCGTGGCCGTCAAGACAGGCTGGGCAGGCGGTAGCGTGGCTGGCGTGGGCAGTCGGGGGGCTTCATTTTTCACAATGGGAGGCGCCGCAAGAGATTCCACTTTCACCGTCGCTGGCGCCGCAGGAGAAGGAGAAGGAGAAGGAAGATGGGGAAGCAGTTCCGTGGCAGATGCGGCTGTCGAGAGGGTGTTGGCAGGTCGACTCTCCATGACGGCGCGTGACACAATCGGGTAGGCGCGAAGGACATCGCATGTGCTGGGCCGTAAGGCGATCGGCGCTGCCGAGGCGGTGGCATGCGCCGGGTACGTCAGCGCCATCAGTGCGTACGCGGAGTCCTCGCTGTCAGTGCTGGTGACTTTCTGCATTGTCACTTTGGTAATGGTGCTCGCAGAGCCGCGCGCGGCCTCCTCGACGGTGCCGCGCAGAAGAGCGTAGTCGCCCGCATTCGCGTTGGCGACGGCGGCAAAGGCAGCACGCACCTCCACCTCGGAGCTGTGCAGGAGGTACGCCGCCTCGTTCGCCGTCAACAAAGTACGCGAACTTAGCAGCGACACAATTTGGACCTCCATCAGCTGTGACGTGGTCTACGTGTGGCAACGAGTGCAGCGCGAGCTTTGTATGCTGTGAAATTGAAGGTGAGCGGAGAGCCAAGAACAACAACAAAAAAGCTCAGACGGTTTCGCTGAAAAGGTGCTTCAAAGTGGACGATCAACAGCAGCGCACATAGAGAACAAAAAGCACGGATAACTTTCACGGATTTTTCCTTCAACGGATAAAAAAAAAGTGCTAAAAGAAACACAAATTAGACACATGGAGGAAAGAGAAAGAAAAGGAAAAAGATCATACGAGAAAGATGTGGAAACGTCTCAACGCCCCCGACATTACAGAAAAAAAAAAACGGGACTTTGAGCACACAAAGGCAGCTTCGAAAGGCAATAGAGAGAGAGAGAGAGAAAGCACTGTAGAGAACAGCTTAAAGTACATATATGGTGAATGAGCCCGCTCACAAGACACCAAATAAAAAAAAAAACGAAGGAGGAACTAAACAACTGCTAAAGCGACCAGGATAGTCAGTTGATCTTTCTTTTCTTTTTTTTTTTTTACATTTTGCGTTTTTTTGTTCCTAATCTGGGAGACACGCAACGCGTTGCAGCAACACCACAACCTGTTAAGTAAGTAAAAAATGCGCGCTGAGGCTTGTGAGAGAAAAAGAGATAGATCAAAGGCCTTTAAGACAAAATGGCTGCTCTGAATGCGGTTAGCTCGACAATAAGACCATAGAGGAATGAAGAAAAAAAAAAAAGAGCAATCACTTGTACCTTTATGTGAAAAGCCAGCCCTGACTCGCCGGTGGACTGACTTTGTGTTACGATGTAACCACAACAGCCACTTCAAATTCACTGAGGTACATTCTCCATGGAACAACTCATGCTGAGATGGCCGGAAAATAAGTCGCTTTTTTTCTTCTTCTTCTTCTTCTTTTCGCCCCCATGATTGAGAAGCAGCCGTGTGTCAACATTTTGCTTTGTACTGACGAGACACCAGCATCCATGAACATCTGGCTTTCGATTACCCCCGCATGCCACTTCAAGAACGGCTTCCTCAGTGTACGCTAGCGAGCAACGAAAAAGTAAGCGTAAGCAGCAACGCACTGTTCACCAGCCGACAGGCTTTACAGAAAGTACGCGGGCTCCTTCGTTTTCGGCTCGTCAGACATCGCAATCTGCGCGTCTACCTCCTTGAACACCACAAACTCACGCGAGCTGTCTTCGTAGATGCGTAGGACACTCGCCAGATTGCCGCAACGGTAGCAGTAATTCGGTGCAGACCACACAGTGCACAGGTACTCCTCGTCGAAGTGATATTTGAAGCCCTCGTGCACCAGCTGGTGGGCCCGCGCGATCAGGTTTAGGCGATTGCGATGGATGAATTCGCGTGTAACAGAGGATCCGAAGAGGAAGCCGGCACCTCGCTGCGACACCACCCAGCCATCGACGTTCTCTGGGTCGGACCACACCAAGTCTGAGAAAGGCCCCTCATTGGGGATCTCTTGTCGGCGGTTAAGGAGCCGAATCTGATCCACGCCGCGGATCTCCGGCGAGAGCCCGCCGTGAATGCACAGACCTCTGCCCTCAATAAGGGCTGCGATCGGCATGCAATCGAACACCTCCGTGCACAACTTCCAGATCTCCACCGTGCCGTACTTCTCCGCGCACTCGTCGTAGAAGCCGTACATCGTCGTGACCTGACGCGTTTCGTGGTTTCCACGGATGAGGGTGATCTTTTCCGGGAACTTCAGCTTGAGAACAAGGAGAAAGGTCAGCACCTCCACACTGTTGCGACCGCGGTCAACGAGGTCACCAAGAAAGATGTAGTTCATGTTGCCCGTTTCGCGCTTCAGCTCTCCGGCAACTTCGAAGAGGCGGAGCAGGTCAGGAAACTGGCCATGAATGTCGCCGCAGATGGTGACGGGAAGGTGCACGGCCTGCACATTGCTCTCCTCCACCAACAGATTCACGGCTGTCCGCAGCAGCAGCTGCATCTCCTTCACTTCAAGCGGCTGCACGTGACGCACTCGCTCCTCCCACGCATCGAGGTTCATTAATGCCTAAAGTGCGTTTTGTGCTTTCTGACAATTTTGTGTGTGTGTGTGTGTGTGACCACTAATGCGAGTAAGAAAAAAAAAAACGGAAATCGGCGAATAGAGTTCAGCAGCAAAAATCGAAGGTTGATCTCATCTATCTTTTTTTCTTTTCACTCCGCAATCTCTCTTGACTGCAGTTGTGCAGTCAAACCAGTACTGAAAGCCGTGCTAAAAGAGAAACAACTGTAAGAACAACAGGCGTCAGAAAACAACAAAAAAAAAACAGGACTTTCAAAAGCGCAGAGTCAACGCTAGCAGAGAAATTTGGTACAAAGACACAAGCATCGGTAAGAACAAAATGGTGTCAAGGTTTTTAAAGGAAAAGTACAAACAGTTGAAAGTGAATGTAAACAACAGTGGTGATTTGAATGAAGTTCATAAGTTTGAAATGCGCGCCACGGAAACACAAACACGAACACGCATACATACATACATACATACATACACACACATAAAGGAGTTTGTGCATTTATGGTAAGCGAAAACAACAACAAAAAAAAAACACGAGCAGTCGAGTCATCAGGCATACAAAGCTCTCTACAACGAGAAGTACTAGACATCGACCGTTTCACATTAGATTCCTGCACCTTTTTCTTTCTCTCTCTCTTTTTCTTAGTCACACGTTTTCTTTTTTGCCTGTCCGTGTCGGCATTCGAAATTCTGGATACATCGGCTACACCATCACGAAACACGCGATCATGCGAAAATGCATGCAGTTCAGTGAAGATATTACATTCTCTTTTTTTTTTTTTTTCAGAGCAGCCCAATGCAACATATGAAGTCGACATAAAGGAGAAAATGAACCGTTCTGTCAAGCCTGAGACGGATTACATGTCTTCACATAACATGCGTAATTGCAAGCACCTCCCCTGAATGACAAAACAGCAGCGGAGATAGAGGGAGAAACGAACAGCATTCCACAAATGAACCAGCTCATGTAAGCGTGAGTTTACCCGTCGCATGGTGCCGCCTTCGCAACGGTCTCCCGCCTCTTCATTCTCAATCTTTTTGAAGGCTAATCCCACTCCTCGCCCAGAGTCGCGTCCTCCTCTGCGATGCGGATTTGGTCGTACTCGGGGAGGGAAAACACCTCTGCGTCGGTGTACTTTTGGCGACACGTGTTCACCAAATAGACGATCTTGTCCAGGCGGACCTGCACTTTGCGTATGACGGATTCGTGACTCACTTTGAAGATGGAGGGCGGCAGTGACTGTTCCACCTGCTTGATGAGGGGGTACGGCGCACGACTGGTCGCGGCGAACACGACAAGGTTGTCGTAGGTGGAGCGCCGGAAGCGGCATATCGCGATGCGGCTTGCATCGCCGAAGAACGGGTTCCCGAGCGGCTCCTTGTGGGAGTAGAGGCTGCTGCCGTGGTCAATGTAGGCGTACTTGGCCAGCCCTTTAATGCGTTCCTCTGGTCTGCCGACTTGACACTCTGTCTCTGCGCTGCAGCCGCCGTACACGAAGTTGTTGTGGTCGTTCATCCCGCGGTCGGTGTTGCCGATGAGGAAGTCGAAGATGCTGCGGTCCAACAACTCGCCGATGGCGCGCAGACGAGCGCGTTTGGTACCGGCAAAGAGCTCGTGGCCCGGCACGTAGTACTTACGAATGAAGCTTTGGTCGAGCTCGAATGGGAGCCCCAGGAACGTCTCGAGCGCGCTGTGGATGTCCTTCATCCACAGCTGCACAGTTGCCATGCTGCACTCCGACACCTGGCGGGTGTGGTAGCTGCATTGCACAAAATGCTGACTTGTGTTGTTGTAGAGAACGACGTACCGGTTGAACCACTGGGAGAAGAGCGGCGAGTAGGCCACGGAGACGCGCAGGTAGTCGAGCGGGATGGGCACGTAGACGGAAGTCGGCACGCGGTTAAACTTTAGCGCGCGGTCAAAGGAGTATGCCATGTACTCGCTGGCGGCTTCGTAGTAGAACTTGCGCTGCGAGAGCTTGACGATGGTTTTGATGTTGTTGTGTGCGTAGTAGATCTGCATCTTGATAGTGCGGCCCTGCAAGAGCTTGGACGACATCGCCTTGATGCTGCGCATGTTGTTCACGTTGGTCAAATACTCCTGGCAAAGGCGGTCGCGCTCCGGGGTGAAGGACGCGTCGCGTGGGTCGCACGCCATCCACCGTGCTGTGTCCTCTTTGAAATGTGGATCGTACGGCAGCGGCGACCCGGTGCCGTCGTCGGCGTCGATGTCGATGAAGTCTTTGGTCGGCTGCTCCGGGTTGCCTTTGAAGTCGGTGCGCCGTAAGTTGTCGTCAAAGGTCTTCAAGTTAGCATAGAACGCCGCCACGCTTTCCTCAGGCGAGAGTGTCGGCGTCTCTGGCGGCAGCGGGTCAGGACTGACACGGGCTGCGGTGGTTTGGGCTTCCCGTATCGGGGTTGACGGCACCTGCCCAGCCGGCATCGCGGTCGCGTGCGGCGTCGGCGGCAACGAGGGAGCGGAGGTGGAAATGACAGTCACACGGTTGTGCGGCAGTGTTGGCTCATAGTTGTGCAGCGGCGGTGGAGGGAAAATGCTGGTGTCGGTGGACTGCTGACCCCGTTTTCTCCTGTACCAGGTTACGCCGTTGCCTGGGACGATGGGTGAGTCGTCATGGTCACTCGTGTCGAAGCGGACGTTTGGCGCTGCGGTCTGGGGAAGATAAAGAACCACCAACCATGCATGGAGGAGGAATAGGACGAGAAAAAGACCACAACCTAGAGCCAGTTGCCTGCCATTGCGACGAGTTGTAGTAATAGGAAATAATAGCTTTCTGATCATTACCTGCTCCGACGTGCGTGGGAGGGAAAGGGAGAAAGAAGAGGAGTGGGGAAGAGAAGAATGTAGAGACGTTAAACTGATCCGAGTCGTGAGAACACTGACGTCCTCTGTTTTGAAGCAACGTACCTGCGAAGAGCCAGCATGCCTTAGCTTTTGCAAAAAAAAAAAAAACAGGAAACGCAACCATGAATCACTGGCGTTTCCCTTGCCTTTCTTCTCTTTGTTTTTAGTGAGCTCGATGGCTTTCTTATTAGTGAACCATGATTCACTATGAAACGCATTGTTGGTATAAACCGTCGTTGATGCCCGCAACGAGGAGAGGAAAAAGAAGCTCATTAGGCATCGTTGTTTTCCCATTTCCGCCGGCAATTCACTAGTCGCCTTCCTCGCTGCGCTCCTTCTTCACGTAAACAGCACCATCAGATGGTGACTCTGCTTTAGACGCGGTTGAAGATGTCGGCATTGCGCGCTCCAACTTGACGGAGTCGCCTTTCTGCTCCGTAGCTTTTGCCGCCTTCAATTCGCTGCGCACTTCTGCCGTCAACACGGAGCGCAACTCCCTCATCTCCGCATCAAAGACTTCGCGCTCGGTCGGCTCCGGTACGAAGTGCGCCAGCTTCGGCTTCACACCATACTTCAGCATCTGGCTGCGGCTCAGCTTCACCGTTTTCGCACTGCTCTTCTTCGCAACAGTGTCTGCAATGGTAGAGGAAGAAGATGTGGCTTTCTTAGGGCATTCAAATGTCCAGTGCTCCGCGCTTGAGCAAAGCTGGCAGTGCTTCTTCGCGTTGGTGTCATAGCGCGGAACGCTGTACCCCTTCGGTGGCCCTTTATCACCGTACATTTTCGCGTGTATGTGCGTATGTTTGTGTAAGAGAGAAGTACCTTTTTTTTTTTTTTTTGACGTCGCAATTTTGAGTGGCAGTCACAGATGGAGGACGTTAAGAGAGAGCGAGAGAGGAAGAAAGAAAAAGAACAAGACGATTTCGGTGTTTTCCACCTCTTCTTTTTAGCGACCTGCACACGCAAAAAAAAAAAAAAAAAAGAGAGAGAAAGAGAGAGGATCTGTAGGGAAAAAAAAACTCTCCAAAAGGTGCAATAATAACAATAACAATAACAATAACAATAACAATAATAATAATGAGAAAGAGAAAACCAGCCAGGACAGCGTGAGTAAACCACCAGCAGCTAGCGTTTTCTTTTTTTTTTTTGTTGTGTGTGTGTATGTGCGTGTATTTTCCGCTTCCTTTTATTCTAATACACATGTCAAAACGCAACTGTAAGCATGTTCAGATGTACATCAGCATCGAATAAAATAATAATAATAAAACGAAGCGCTTAAAATGGAAAACAAAAAAAAAATGACGCGGTATCCATTCAACAACAAAGAAGTGCATGCACACACACAGAAAAGGAAAGAAAAGAACGTCAGGACAGGGACACAACGGCGAGATCTCTCTTTCCCACACAAGAGGTTGAACAGCAAAAACTAAGATTCAAAAGAGAAACTGCGGCCCATTCAGTGGAGTAAAACGCCGCGCTAGTCCTGCACATAGAACAACGACAACTGAAAAAAAAAAAAACACCACTTGTTACCGATTATTGCTCTAACACTATCGAAACGCCGCACAGCACAAAGTTACGTGCTGCCTCGGCGTCAGCGCAGGGGAGCACGAAGTCGCATACGTAGTCTTCCTTGCTCAAGTTGGCATACACGGGTACGAGGACGGAGGCCTGCAGCGGTGGCGGGGCAGCCATCCATGCTACGAAGGCCTTCTTGATCGGGAAGACGGCCGGCTCGTCCGCCGTCGCAATCGCTTCCAGGCGGTCGGCGTCATCGAGGATAGCACCCTGCAGCAGCAGCCCTTCCAAAGCGACGGTGCATGGCGCGTCCGCCGGCGGTGTAGACGTGGTCGACACCAACGTCAGTGACACGAGCGGCTGCTGAATCACATGCGCCGTCTCCTGCCGCAGCGCGTTTAGGAACGTCTTGGCACGCAGGAACTTCGACAAATCGAGACTCGCGCTCATCAGCGTGCCGGCAGACACCAACTTCTGCCACTCACCAAGCGTGACGGTCTTGCGCACTAGCGACTGCATCCACGCGGTGAAGCGAGCTGCACTCGGGAAGTAACCCTCCCACGCCGCCGGGACGTCGCCTAGCAGCATCGCTGCAGCCTCTTTGCGGCGGTCCTCCGTCAACAGTGCACCGCCCTCGATCACCTTGCGCAGCTCACTCATGGTCGAGTTCACCTGCGCGACAAGTCGCCGCGCCGTGAGCAGCTCCGCGGCGATGAAGCGGTCGATCGGCTTTGGCGCAGCGGAGGCGGAGGACGGGCTTGGCGGCGCCGACGACGGCGGCGCGACGACGATGTCGCCGTGCGGAGCGGTCAGCGCGGCCCAGGCGTCCAGCAACGGCATCAGGCGCGCCGCCCAGGCCTCCCGGTCCACCGCTGTCTCGCTCTGCGACTCGCTGAGGCGCTGCAGGGCGTTCGTCAGTGCGCGGACGCGCGTCAACTGCACCACGCGGTCCGCATTCGGAGGCAGCGAGAAGAGCACTGGGATGTCGCTGTCAGGCAGTTTTTTAATGACCCTCTCGAATTCCGCGTAGTCGCCGTTGGGGATACGGGTGTGATAAAAAAGCGCCTCCTGCGGCTTGGCCCCGGCGACGCAGTTCGCGCTGAACATCTTCTCAATGTAGGTCGTCATGATGCGCGTGTCGTAGGCCGTCTCCATCTTGCCGCCGTAGATCGCGTCGTTTAAGATGCCGCGTATGCTGCGCCAGTCCACCTCACCCTGGGACGATTGGCGCAGCACGACGTCGCCCGACGACTTGAGGTCGGCCGCCGTCATCTCGTAGTCCTTCGTCCACCCCTGCGGGACGTAGGAGCGGCGCTCCTGCACAATCGCCTGCAGCGCTGCCGCAGTAAAGAGAAGCTGCCGCTGCTTCTCGTCCTTCTCGTTGATGTACGCGGCACCCCAGTCGCGATAGGTGCGCAGGAGGTTCTGCTTGACGCCCGGCGGCGGCTCGAAGGTGATCTTCAGCGACTGCCCGAGGAGGATGGACGGGAACTCGTCGTGCGCCTCGCTCGTGAGGAAGAGGCGAAAAGCGGCGTTCGGCTTCAGCACCGTTAGCTCCTTCTGCAGCTGCGACACCCACGGAATGACGAGGTGCAGGTTCTTCAAGAAGACCCATTCCCCCTTCGCCGCGGCGTCGCGAACCATCCGCATCGCTTCGTCCGTCTGCCCGCTGCCCATCGCCAGTTGGTGGAAGCGGCTGCGGCCAACCTTTTCGTGCGCGATCGTCTGCAGCTCCTGCGACGGGTCGGCGCCGGCGGTGATGAGCAGCAGCACCGGACGCGCCGCCTCCGACTGCCCCACGGCAGAGCTCAGCGTGCTGCTCTCGCCGAGGGAGTCGACCTTGAGCAGCGTGCACGAGACGACGTTCATGGCCGCGGTGAGGCGGTCGCCACGAAGCGTCTTCATGAGCAGCAGCCGCTGGAAATGCGTGAGCGGCTTCAAGAAGTCCGGGTAGTCCGTCTCTGGGGTGGCCGAGCGCATCCACTGCAGCCACACATCCGCCTCCTGGAAGCGCGCCTTGGCGGCGAGGTCGGGAAAGAGTGCGGCGAAGGTGCGGAACATGTCGATGCTGTCCGGCAGGACAAAGGTCGGCACGCGTACCTCCTTGCGCTTCTCCTCCGGAGCGATGGCCTGGTCAACGAAGAACTCCCACTCCGCCCCGGTGCACTCAGACGGGAAAAGGTTGCGGCTGAGGTGCACGCCGTAGATGACGCGGTGCTCCTTGAAGAGGGACTGCGCGATGGCTGATACGGTGATTTGAATGAACGTCTCCTGCAGTGCTGCGATCTTGGTCTCTGGGTCGGTGCGCAGGTCCTTGTGTTGGCGCAGGGCACCCTGGAAGAGGTCCAGGAAAAGGTGGAAGGAGAACTGGTACATGTGGGACAGCTCCTCGAGATTCTTCGTTAGGAAAAAGATGGAGCTGGCAGTGGCGGCGAAAGGGCGGTAGACGTCGCGTTTCACGTCGAGATCCGCCTGCACCACCTTCGACTGGTCCAGCGCGGCGGTGATGTCGCTCGCCTGTGACTTAATCTGATTGAGTGACTCAATCAGCGTCTTGTTCTCGAGCAGCGAGCCCTCCGAGTTTGCCAGGTTCGCCAGCAGCCGCTCCTCCAGCTCCGCCAGCTGCATCTTGAGGCCCTCCTCCTTCTTCAGGATCTCCAGCTTCTCTTTCTCCAGCTGCGGCTGTTCGTGCTGAATGGTGATGCCGAGAAACTGGCCCTCCAGCCCGCTGTGCGTGATGGTGAAGCTGATGGGCGTGAGGTAGCTAAGGATGTCCGGCGCGACGCGGAGGTCAGTGCTGCGCGTCACCAGGAACAACTGGAAGCCGTCCGCGTAGTCGACGGTGCGGCGGTCACCAATTTGGATGACGCGCTTCGTTCCCTCATTGTGCAACTCCTTACGCAGGATCGGGTAGAGAAACGGCTCCACGCGGTCCACGTCCGTGATGATGAACTTCTTGCCAAAGCGCAGCGCTAGCTCAAGCGCGGAGACGAGGCGGTCTTCGGAGACGTTGCACACGTCCACCACCGCCTTCTGCTTCTTCAGGTTCGTCTGCAGCCACTCCACGGCCTGGCCTGACGGGTCCTCGATGAGGGCGGTGTTTACCTGCTCGTGAATCATAACGGCGTTGTCGAGCGACAACTCGTCACCCGGGAGACCCTCGGCCTTGTAGTGCAGCTGCACGCTTTCGTCGCGCAGAAACGTAAAGAAGTTGAACTCCGGCAGCGTCACCCGCGCCTTCCACTCCGCCAGGGTGGCTCGCCGTTTGTCCTCGGCGTCCTCGCCGAGGTACGTGATGAAGGCCGCGGCCAGCAGACAGCGCTTCGGCAAAAGGTTCGAGTCTTCCTTGATCGTCTTCATCTGCGCCGTCCAGCGCGTGTGCTCGTCCACAAGCTTCCCCAACAGCTCCTTCGCATTCGTCAGAAGCTGCTCCGCCTGCTCGAGCTGGTCCTTCAACCGCTCCGCCTCCGTCGTCTTCTCGCCGAATTTCTGCTTCAGCTCGTCGACCTTCTTCTCCACCTTCTTCAGTTTGCCCTCGTACTTGGCCATCTCCTCCTGCCCTTTCTGGATGTTCGCCTCGTAGCCCTTCAGCTCCGCCCGCATCGGCGCCACCGTCTCCAGCACCTTGCTGTACTCCACCACCGCCTTGAGCCACTCCGCCATCGGCGCCGCCGCCTTCGACGCACGCGCGATCGTCTCGCGCTTGAAGGCGTCGCTGTTCGACGCTATGAACTTTTCCACCTGCCCTCGCGTGTCCGGGTTGACGTTGTCGATGTCGAAGTTCAAGATCTGGCTCTTGATGTCGCCAGCGAGGACTTTGCGGATGGCCGCCCACGGCGCAGCCTCGGCGACCTTGCCATTATCGATGAGCAGCACAACACCCTGCATCACGCACTGCACCGCTGTCGGCGGCTTCGCCATCGAGCGCAGCTCCGTCAGATGGTCGGAGCGGATGGAGCTGACGGCGGAGAGAGCGGCGTCGAGAACGGGCTGAATGCCGCTGAGGCGCCCCTCGATCACCACCTTGCGTTCCTGAATGGCTGTCTGCTCCTTGTCCAGCTCCTTTTGGATGCTGTGGATGCTGCGCTTCTGGTTGCCCGCCTCCTCCATCTTCTTCTGAATCTCCTTCAGCGCGTCGTCCGCCTCGCGCTGCTTCACCTCCAGCAGGCTCTTCTTCTCCGTCACGTCCGACGCGATCTTGTCTACGTTCTCCTGCGCCTCGTCCAGCTTCGTCACGCCGCTCTTCAGTCGCGCCAGTCCGTCCGCCACCTCCTTGCTCTTTGTCTGGAAGAGGTGGTCGAAGGTCTCGCAGAGCACTTTGAAGTGCTGCGGCGAGAACTTCTCGCCAAAGGAGCGGTGGAGATGCACGAGCTCGGTGGTGAGGCTGAACTCCTTCTTGTCGTCCCGCTGGTCCAGCGCCTTGAAGGCGTCGGCGATCATCATGCGCGGCACCACCTTCAGGCTGCCGCTGTCCCACGTACCCATCCAGTACACGTTGCACCGCGTGAACAGTGCCGGGTTCGCGCGGCACTGCAGCTCGTAGTTCGAGTTTGTCGGATCCATCACGACGACGACGTGCAGGTAGCGGGAGATGCGCTCCACAAAGTAGTTGTACGCGCTCATGCCCTCGCCTAGCGCGTCGTCCTTCAGCGGGCCGAGCATGGCGTCCTGCTCCTCCTGCGTGAAGAGGCCCGGGACCTCGCCAGAGGACAGGATGGAGTTGACCGTCTCGAGGAAGTACGGGTGAAAGAAGTTGAAGTCCTCCAACAGAAGCACCACACTCTGCCCCTCCACGCCGGCTTTCGTCATGACCGACTTGATCTCCGTCGTGAACTGCTTGACACCGTAGTCGCGTGTGATGCCGAGGGTGACCACCTCGGTGCGGTTGTTGTATGCGACGAGCCGCACGATCTGCGGCGCACACACGCCGGAGCGCGCCACCAGCAGCAGGTTGCCACGCTGCTGCGATAGAACGCGGTCGACGCGCGTGATCCACGCGCACACCTCCGGGATGAGCTGCACATGGAGGTCGGCGTTCTCGCGTGCGTACTTGAGGGCGAAGGCGTCGACCGACTTCTTTACGTCGTCGAGCGAGGACGCCATCAGCCGCTTCTTGCCCGCCGGTGCGCCGTCGAGCCACGAGACGTAGTACACCGACTCCTTCTCCGGCGGTGCGTCGCGGTGGCCGACGAGGAAGGCGACGTTGTCGCGCACCACCTTCGACAGCTTCATGCGTTCCTCGACCGTCATGAGGCGGTCGACAAAGATACGGCGCGCCTCGTAGGCGAAGACGTCGCCCATGTTCGGCGTGTCGTAGTTCAACAGGTTCAGCACCCACTGCGTGAGGTCGCGTGGGTTAAAGACGTAGTGCGAGGCGACGTCGACGGTACACTTCATAGCCACCGTCTCGTACACGGCCGTGATGACGCGTGCTAGGTCGGCAGCACCTTTGTTCGGCATGTTCAGTTGCAGTCTCCCAGACTGCAGCATCACATTGAGGAACTCCGAGTACACCTGCTGCAGCGACTCCTTGGACGGGTAGGAGATGGCGAGGACAGAGGTGATGGCGAGGAAGCGCGGTGCCACGGGGTGGCGGCCCATGCTGCCTGGCGGGTTCATACTACCCACGATCTGCACCCGCTCCACTGTCACCCATTCCAGATCCGCGTCATAGAAGCCGTTGTACAAGATGAGTTGCTGCAGAAACGAATGCAGCTGCACTGTGCCGTATTTGTCCGGCTTCGGCAGGTTTAAATCCTTCAGCAGCAGAATCAGCCGTTCCGCCTCCTTTGGCCGCAGCACCTTGCCCTGGTTGGAGTTCAACATCGTGCACGTCTGTTTCAGCTTCTGGATGATGTGAATGGCTTCCGTCTGCGCAGAGCAGTTGACACTCGCGACGCGCGTGCTGTTCGTGTGGGCGAAGAGGTTGTTCAGTAACATCGACTTGCCGCAGCCCTCGGGGCCAACGAGGATGAAGGGCCGGTACACGCCGGGCTTCGCCGGCGTCGTCCACGCCCGCATTACCTCCAGCGCGCGCTGGCAGTCCACCGTGGACACCATCGGGTGCCGATGAAGCTCCTCTACCGTCAGGCCCACCGCCGGCTCGAACTCGAGCGGGACGAACTCGTGACGGTCCGGGTCGTACTTAAAGTCGAGCGGGTTCTTCGGGTCGGGCGCGCGCTCCTCGGCGAGGAAGAGCACGTCCTTGGCATAGTCCTGTCGCGCCCTCTCTGGTAAGTAGGAGCCGAGCCCGTAGAGAAGGGCGAGCACGAACTGCTTTTTGGTGACGCAACTCTTCAGCTGCGCCAACCCTGACATGACAAGCCCAGTCCGCGTCGTCTGCACCACGAGCTCCCCTACAGAGAGGAGAGAGTCGATGGCTTTGTAGAAGTACGCGTCGATCCACTCGCGCAGCTGCGCCTGCGTCTCCTCCGGCTGTTCCGCCAGCCATGTCGCCACCGCCACCTTCGGGTCCACGTCCTCCTCGGAGAGGTAGATGATGCCCATGCGTGACACCGTCGCCGGCGAGGCGAATTCGAGGCTGTGCGTCTCGAACAGAAAGTTCACGTTGTCGCCGAATTGAATGCGGACGCCGTTTGGCATCGTCAAGAGCTTGTTGTCGTCCAGCACGGAGTTGAGCGACTCGACCCACTCCGGGTCGATGTCGCCGTCGCAGAACACCCACGACTGAACCGACGGCTCCTCCTTCACCACCTTCTTGGCCGCGTCGGTCAGCACCCCGTCGAACCACTCACGGGTGTCCGGGTCCATGTGCCCGAGAAGCTGGTCGCGTGGCAGGGCCTTTGGGTTCACGACGTAGAGCGGGACCTTCTTGCCGAGGCGCTGCATCGCGCGGCGCAGCACCCGGATGAGCGTGCTCTTGCCACTGCCGCTCGGCCCCACGAGAACGACGCCCATGCGTTGCCGCAGCGCTTCGTACAGCTGGAGGATCTTCTGGATCTGCGTCTCCACCACCTGCAGCTTCAACTCCTTCACCGACTCTTCAATGGCGGGGCGGAGCTCCTTGTAGTCGATCTCCACCACCGGCACACCAGGGAAGATGTCGCTTAGTAGCGTGTTGAAGAGCACCGCATCGTCGAACGTGAGCTTCGACAGAGTGTTGACGCGCAGCGACTTGATAACGATCTCGCTCTCCTTCTGCAGCGTCTGCTCCGCCGTGAGCTCCACCTTGCCGGCCACCCGCTCCGTCAGAAAGTCGTGGATGAGAATGCCGCCGAGGCGCAGCACCGCCTTCATGGCACGCAGGCCCCAGTCGTAGTGCTGCTGGTAGGACAGCAACTGGCTTGACAGCTTGAACGTCTCCACCACCTTCGTCGCCAGCTGTGTCGCGTTCTCGAAGCCCTCGCTGTAGAGGATCGTCTCCGTAATCAGCTCGTTGTCAGGGGCGCTCATCGAGATGGAGCGGAAGAGTTGCTTCAGGTTGTCCGGCAGCTTGCTGCGGCCGCCGTAGCCCTTGCCAGCTGGGTTCATCGTCACAAAGATGCCCGCGTTCGGGTCGACGTTGATCTCCTTCCCCAGCAGGCTGCACGTCTTTTCCCCGTTCTTGAGAGCCTCCTGGATCACCTGGATCATCTGCGACACGGCCGACAGCTGATCTACCTTGAGGCGGTTGAACTCGTCGAAGCAGCCCCACGCACCGCATTTGACGAGACCGGTGAAGATGCGGCCCATGGCCTTGAAATCGATGCCCTCGTCGCAGTTGAAAACGAGCACCTGCCGGCCCATCGCGTTGCCGAGCGCCTTGACCGACTCCGTCTTGCCCGTGCCGGCCGGGCCGTACGGGTTGCCGCCGTACCCGAGCTGCATGCCCTGCGTCAATGTCAGGTAGCACTTGTCCGTCAGCGGCGTGTGGACCAGCTTTGGCGCGTTGCCCTGGTACTCGTAGCTGTAGCGGAACTCCGCGTCGACCATGCGGAGGAGGCACTGCTGCGCGTTGTCGAGGTAGAAGCGCAGCTGTTTCTTCCACAGCCAGTGTGACTCCTTTTCCACGTTGTTCGCGATGAGCAGGTCAACGACGGCGATGTTGTGGATCAGGTCCATGATGAGGGCCTTTAGTTTGATGCCCACCAAGGCGTCGCTGTTGCCGCCGGCGTACGCCGTCAGCTCGCGCAGGCGGGTCTGCAGACCGGCCTTCAGCTTTTTCAGTGCGCTGCCCCCGGCCGACTCGCGGATGGCGGTCTCGACTTTGCGGGTAAAGGACACCATCTCTGCCGTGCACAGCACCTGCGACGCGTAGGTGCCGATATCGGGCTTCGCCACGCACTGCGCGACGTGCGCCTTCAGCGTCGACTTCACCTCCACGTCAAGCTGCGAGAGCCACACCTCGACTTCTTCCGTCACGCGGACCGGTCTCAGCAGCGTCACCACCTCCCCCTCCAGCGAGAGCACCTGGAGGATGTTCTCCTTTTGTGCATCGAACTGTACACTGTGGACGCCCATGAAGAGTTTCTTGAGGTGCGACTGGATCACGCTGGGGTTCTTGCTCTGCGCGAGAATTTCGAGCAGATCGTCGTCGCTGATGAAGTAGAAACGCGGGAAGCTGTCGCGCTTCGACTCGAGGTACTCGTTGAGCGCCTTCTGGCACCGCTCCAGCTGCTCCGAGACGTCGCGCAGCGTGCTCTTAAACTCGCCGTGCTCGGCCAGCGCCATCAGTCGGCTGTCCTTCTCCACCGACTTCATAACGGTCAGGTAGGCCGCGTCGATACGATCGAAGCGCTGCTTCTCGTTCGGCAAGGCGCCACGGCGGAAGATCGGCTCCAGGTAGACCCACTTGCGTTGGATCTGATTCATGTGGCGCAGGTACTCGTCCAGGGTAGACAGGCGCTCCTCCCATTTTGTAGCGTCGTTGGAGAAGAGGCTGAAGTACGGTGACTCCTTCATGCTCAGCAGCAAGGCGCGGTTGTCGCTGAGGGCCGACATGGTGTCCTTCCACTCCGTGATGAGCACCACGCCGGCGCGGTCGGGGTGCGGCGTGAGGGCGAACCGCGCCTCCGTGCCCCACGCCCGCACGTCGTCCAGCGCCTCGCGGATCTGTGCCTCGCCCTGCGCGCGACTGTGCAGCTTCTTGATCTGTGCTTCGTTGTTCAGGATACTCTCGTGGTGGTCCAGAATCTGGCCGAAGTTGACGGTGTCCTGTGTGACGCCGCGCAGCTTCAGCAGTGTGAAGAGCTCCGTCCAGTGCGCCGGCGTGAAACCGTCGCCGCGCACGTATTTGAGCAGCGGAACGCAGCGGCCCCACTGGTCCAGCATCGTGCGGATGTGCACCGTCACCGAGTTCGCTGGAATCTCCTTCAACTTCTCCTGCCACATCTTCACAAAATCCTCAAAGCGGTACAGCTTGGCGCGGAAGCTGATCCACGGCTCTGCGCAGATCTCCTGCACCTGCTGCTGGAAGTCGCCCAGCATGCTCCACATGTTGAAGTAGTCCGCAATGTCCGCCTCGGTCTCCTCCAGCGGCTGTAGGTCTGGCTCGTCCAGGTGGAAGTACTCGCACTGCTTCTTGCACTCCTCGCCGCGCTCCTTCAGCGTCTGCAGTTCGGCCTTCTTCTTCGTCACGAACTCGAGCGGCTTCTGCGAGTTGAGGTCCTTCGGCTTCAGTTCATGCCAGCGGGTGGTAAAGCGGATCGAGTCGTTTTCCCACTCCTTGACGGAGTCCGCCACAGTGTTCCGCATTTGGTTCAGCTGGTCCTCGACTTCCTTCTCGTGCGAGTCGAGGCGCTTCATAAAGGTGTCCCAGCACTCCTTCGTCTTGGTAAAGTCCAGTCCCGCCGTGCCTGTCATGTTTTGCAGGAGCACGTTCTTGTTGTAGAAGTGGTAGAACTCCACCTCGATGGCGGGCCGCTGCTCCATCAGCTCGCCGTAGAGCAGGTTTGACTCGCCGATTTCATCCAGCTTCGTCAGCTTGCTGTCGAGGCACGTCGCCGCTTTGGCAAGGTAGTCGTTGACGGCGGTGAGGTGCTGCTCCGCGCTCTGCTTCAGCGTCACCTTGAGTGCGTCCGTCAGCCGCACTAGGTGTTCCTCAACCGCGCCTTTGATGGCGGCCGTGCACAGGGTGATGCAGTCGCACTTAATGAACAGCTCCTCACTGTTGATTTCCTTTCCCTTCTGCTTCAGCAGCCGCACGCTCTGTTCCCAGTGCTGCACCTCCGTGAGCGACTTGCTCACAATCTGCTCCAGCGTCGGGTTGCCGCCCCTGCCGCACTGCCCAATCACGAGGTAGGGTGTGAAGCGCTTCAGCTCGTGTGCGACGCGCTTGAAAAGTTGCGCGGCGTGCCGCAGCACCGCGTAGATGCCATTGGCATTTCGTGACGGCATGTCCTTGAAGACGCTCTTCTCGCAGCAGCCCTGGAAGCGCTGCGGAAACGTGATGAAGTCGTGTATGCGCTGGTAGTACTGCGCGCGAAGGGCCTCGAGCGAGGGACGCAAGGCAGCCCGCCCGCTCTCGGCGTCCCACACGATGTCAGCCTTCATCTCCTCGATCGTCTCGTGCAGCGACTCGAGTCCCCGCTGGTACTGCGCCTCCATCGCCTTGTACAGCTGCATGTCCCAGAACTCGCGCCACGCCTCCGTGTTCTGGAAGCCTGACTGCTCAATCTTCTCGCGCATCTGCCGCACCTTGCGCATCCACCGGTCACGCGAGCGCAGCAGACTGACCTCAAAAAGCTCCATGACCAGGCCCTCCATCTCCTGGTGGATTTTGTGGAGGCGGCGGTTGCAGTCCGTTAGCGACTGGGAAGCGTTCTGCAGCTGCCCAATGAAGCGCGCCGCCTCCTTGGCACTGCGCCAGGTGAGCTTCTTGCTGCCATCAGCTGTGATGACCTTCTCGAAGCCCAGCGCCGGCTCCAGCAGCATGGCCCGCGTGCACGGAATAATGTCGGCCGCCATGGAGTTGTACGTGTGGGCAACCTGCTTCAGAGCCACGCCCATGGGCAGAAACTGTGCTCCCTGCTGGGCGATCTTGGTGATCTGCCGCGGTATGGCGAAGCCGAGGGTGCCGAGCACGCGAACCTCCTTCAACAACTGCACCAGCCGCTCCGCAAAGTTCACCTCCACACGCCCCTTCGCATCAATCTCCATCAGCGGCGCGTCGGCGTCGAGTGTGAGCACATCACTCTTGTCCTCCACATCGGCTACCCAACCGCGGAAGCACTCCTGCTCGTAGTCCTGCACTTCTTCCAGCAGCTGCTTAGCTGCTGTGGCGAAGGCGCTCGCGTTAGGCAGGTCGTTGAGGATGGAGGAGCACATCTCGATCATCTCCTCAATGCGGCCGCGCAGCTGGCGAAGCCAGATGATGTTGTTCACCACACCCGGAAAGAAGCGCCCGGTCTGGCAGCGGCGGTCCTCCTCCTCCAAGACACGCTCGTCCTCGGTGCTCTCCGCGCGATGCTCGTACTCGAGTCGGATCGCAGCGAGGCGATCGTTCAGCTTGCCGAGCAACCCATCGCGCTCCGTCACGAGCTCACGCGCGATGATAGGCCGTTTCATCAGGTGGCAGTAGCCGGAGAATTCGCTCAGGATGGCCTGCGGCGCCAGCCCGGCACGCGCCGCGAAAAGCTCGCGCAGCACTGTCGCGCAGCGGTGCTCGATCGGTTCCAGGCGGCGGTAGTAGGCAGCCAGCGCGGCGTTCCACTGGTTTTGCACGCTGGCCGAGCTGTCCATCACCGCGACGTCGCTGAAGACGTCCCACAGCACCCCCGTCTTGAGCGCGCGGAAGTCGTCGGCGCCGAGCAACTCGCTGACCTCCTCGATGATGCCCCGCAGCACTAGCGCTGTGCGCAGGCGATCGCGGACGCACACCAAGGCGGCGTCCTCGTAGCGCTTCCCCCATTCCGAGGCCCAGTCAAGGGTCGTCAGCCGGCCGCAAACCGCCACCCACTCTTCACAGCAGAGGTGCGCCTCTTCGACGAGCTTCTTGTCGCCGCGGAAGACGCCGCCAGCAGCGGCGATTTTGTCCGTGAAAAAGTCACAAATGTCGCTGCCGACGGAGCTCATGAGAAACACGGCAACGGAGCGGGCGTGGTCGTCCTGCGCACTGTCGTGCCAGTATTCGCTGATGGCCAACTGCACATCCTCTAGCGCGTCCAGCAGCTGATGCGGCTCCAGGCTGCTCCGCTTCGCCCACGTCGCGGGCAGCACTCCGCTCGTGAAGGCGGTGCTGCACATACTGCTCATCACGGTGTCCACAGCCGTGGTGAAGAGGCGGACGACGACGCTCTTGTCCTTTGCTACGACGATGGACAGAACAACGTAGCCGCCGACGCTGACATCGAAGCGGGAGAGCGCGTCGCGCAGCAGGCAGGGCGGAAACTCCCCCACACCGTACACGGTCAAATCAGAGGAACGCTGCAGGTGGCGAATGTAGGTTGCCTCGGCAATCGCGCACAACGTCGGGTTATCCGTCGGCAATTCTTCGAAGCGGAAGGTGCTGACGCGGACGCAGTCGGCGAACGTCCGCACCGGCAGCGGCGCTGCGGCGTCGACGATGATTGCGCCGGTGGGGAGCTTGGTGGAGCCTTTGTCTGCGCCGCACGCCGCCTTGGTCATCGCTGCGAACAACGTTGAGGCAGCCTCAGGCATGGTGGACAGCGAGGCCTGCACCTGCAGCTCCACGACTGTGCCAACGTCTTTTCTATCGACAACGTCGCCAGAGAGCCGCTTCTTGATGGTTTTGGTGACCGCCGTCACGCAGTCCTTCATCGCAGGAGAGAGTTCCATTTTTTTTTTTTCGTTGCTTCCAAGAGTATTAACCTCTCAAGCTGCTCAAGACCAGAGTAAGTGTTTTGCGTGCCCGATGCACAGGTTGGTAGCGTGAGTGCACGTGAGGCTGAACGTACGCTACAATAGGTAGAGCTTTCTCGGTTGCAGAGAAAAACGATACGAAAACCAACACACAAAATGTGAGCGGCAAAAACAACAACAAAGAGAGGTGAAAAATGGCAAGCAGAAAAATGGTGAACACACACACAAAAAAAAAAAAAGCTCTGACTTACTCAAATGGCTAGTGCTTCTAATATACACTCTGCTGACTACAGCGTGCCAGCACGTAAAATGAAAAAAAAAAAAAGACAGAAAATAAGAAAATAAAATTGAGGGAAAGAGTGAAATGCAGATCAAGTGCCCTGCAACAAATACTGCATGACTGATAAAAAGAAGAAACAAGAAGGGAGAGAGAGAGAGCGAGAGGGAGAGAAGCAGGAGCTAATTTGAAGAGGGATTAAGAATGGTGTGTGTGTGTGTGTGTGTGTGTGTGTGACGGCCAGAGTCCTCATTGAAAAAAAAAAAAGGCCCCTTGGAAAAATAAATATGGCAATGAGCGTATAAAGTTGTTGATGTAGAACGGACTGCGCTGAATGCACGGCGTAGTAAAGAGGCTGCTTTCCTTTTCTTTTTTTTTTCCTTAGTGCTTCTCGTCTTCTTGTCGTTGTGTAAGTCGAAGATAAAGCAGAGAAAACAGCCAAGTTTTAAGAACAGGAAGCCACATGTAGGAAGTGCGAGTAAATGGAAAAAAGAAGCAACAACAACAACAGTAAGAAAATTGTATATATATATATATATATATATATATATATATATATTAGTTCTGTGAAGCTGTATTCAAAGTGCCAATGCCAATTTCCTCAGCGAAGCCCTCCAGTGCAGACAAGAGCATGTGGCAGCCGGAGACAAAACGGATATGCTTGCATGCTGCAGCAATATAGCGCTGCGAGCCGCCTCTCTCCACCACGTCCGCCACCAGCCACATTAAGATAGGCAGGCCTAGCAGACGAGCACAGAGCTCCGCACCTGCAGCGGGTCGCCGCTGGGCAGCACGGGTCAGCTCCATCGCTGTAGTTCCCAGCAACGTCTCGGCAGCGCTGCCATACAACGTTACTGTCGCAACGCAGAGGCCGTCGCTCACCTGCAGCTGCACAGAGTAGGAAGGAGAAAGTTCCGTGCCGCCGCACATCGCGCAGCGCTCCGGAAGAGTGATAAGAGCCCACTCCGGGTTTTCACGAGAACTGCCGTCAAAGGCACTGTGGCAGTCAGTGCAATTCCAAGTGAGTAGCGACGGCAGAACCTCCTGCACCCGTGCAAGCACCGGCAGCGTCGACGTGGCCACGTGAAAATCAAGCACAAACTGCCGCGATTTCACAGCGGGGACAGCAGTGGAATGAGTTGAGGCGACAGTCCCCGCCTCGCTGCCTGCCGCCAACGGAGACACGTTAGACACAGCTTCTCTCGCGTTCTCGAGCTTCTCACATCGTAAAGATGTGACCTCTGCAACTTCTCGAGGAGGCTGCACAGGTCGCAGCTGCACCGCCATCGTTGACGACCGGCTCGACAGCGTCTTGCGTTGCTGGAAGAGCTGCACAGCACAGGAATGAAAGACCCAGCGTTCACCTAGCGCCGGCTCCACTGATTCTGCGACGTCGCCCCACAACGTCACCTCGACGTAGCCGCCCCCGCCGCTGTCGTTGCCGTTGGCATCGTCAGTATCATTGGCAAGCGTCACAACAGCCCGCGACACACGCCCGCGCTTGGTTGTGATCTGCGCACTACCCTGCACCGCCGCAACGACGCCGACGACGGAGGTAAAGTCGCCGATCTGCGCGGTCGCCAGCACCTCCGCGACGGAGTGCAAATCCTGCGCCGCCTCGCCGACGAGGGCGGCAGCGTAGAGAGGAAATGTGCGCTCCAACTGTGCTGCGTTCGGAAGCTCCTCGATGGACTTCTCAACAAACTGCAGCTCGACCGGTGCCGCCACTTCGCCGACACCCCACTTCACTGTTCCCTGCGCCAGCAACAGGCAGTCGTGCAGCTGAACGCGGTCGAGCAAGGCCTCTCCGCCGAAAAAGGCCGCCACTATGCCGTCCCCGCACTCGTCAACGAGGAGGCAGCGAAACACGTAGCGGGGCGTGCTGGCGACGCCGCTGCCAACGGAGGTGGAGCCGAAGGCGCGAGACGACGAGTTTATCGAGTAGTCACGGCCTCGCCACACCACCCGCACGGCAATGGACCAGTTCCCCAGCGCCTTTTCCGGGCTAGCGACAAAGTCGCGCACAGCGATGCGATGTGACGGCCGCCGAACAGCGGTGGCGGGCTTCGCGGTGGAGCTAGTGTTCGCTGCTGCGTCGACTGCTGTGCTGCGCTGGACGAGTGAGGTGGGTGAGAGGGAAAAGAGTGTGGCGGGACAGCTGGGCTGACCAAGAAGACGCAGCGTATTCGACGAGTACTTCACCTGCAGCGGCACCACGACGTTCAGCCCATTTGCCGCTGTGACAAGCGTGTGCGAGAGCAGCGTCACACAGCAGCCGACTTCTAGCTCAAAGCCCGCAATGGCCTCCTCCAGCGGTGTATGCGGCGGAACGACAAGCCACACCAGCGACTGCCCATCTGAGGCAGCAACGTAAAATCGGCACGGCTGCGACGCCACGGTGGGGGTACGAGGGTAGCGCTGAATGTCCACGACTTGCAGAGTTGGCTGCGGCCATTGCTGCTGCCACTCCTCCGCCTCGTTGCATGTGAGTGACTGCGACAGCGCTGCAGCGCAGAAGCCGGTGGACAGTGCCTCCATTTCTGGCGTGTTTCTGTCAGAGAAAAAAAAAAAAGAGCTCAAAAAAAAAAAAAAGACGACTTACTACTGCAGCATTGCAATACAAGCCGTGGGCGTAGACTCTCCTATCGTTTCTGTGCTTACGTTTCGTTAAAGAGGGTCGGCAAAGTCCTCAACACATGAAGAGCAATCGGAAACGGTTTTGACTGCCGATCGAAGAGCAAGGGAAGGCGAAGGAGAGAGGGAAGAAGAGAAACGAAGGTCAGACTTACTCCTTCCGTTAAGAAGAAACGACTGCTAGACACCATTAAAAGTCACGATGACGTGTGGAAAGAGGAAAAAAAAAAAAAGAAGAGCATTCCGCAGAATAAACAGCACTTTGAGGCACGTGGCCTTCTGAAGTAAACTCAGCATACAAAACGCTTAAAACAGCAAAAACAGTCGTACACCATAAATGTCTTCAGCGAGAGCCCTTTTGCTTCCTTTTCCGTTTCCAGTAGTACGTGGCGACGCCACACTTCGTGCAATGAGGATACAGAGGAAGAGATGTAGGTAGATGTACAGTGTGTGCGCGCGCATTCAGATATCACAGTTGCCGCAGTTTAAGCAACGACATACGTGGATGTACGTGTGTATGTGTGTGTTTGTATGCGTGGGCAGTGAACAACGGAAACCACAAAATAAGTGTCCGTCCCTTAAACGCATCCGTTGCTACCTCGCAGTAGATATTATCTATGCACGTTGACCATTTTTGCCCTCCTCCCACCCCCTACCCCCACGAAGACGGGTTCCATGAGTGCGTATGCGTGCACATCGTAAACGAGAAACGGCCTCTACGACGTACCTTGGAACAAGTCGTCTCGCTTTAACACGGTGTCAGGCATGCGAAAGCCATCCAGCAGGGATGGATTCTGCTGCGATAGGTTCAAGACGGCTGACGCGCCAGTGGCGGTTTTCCCCGCCCCATCACTGCCTCCTGTGCTTCTCGGAGCAGTCTTCACCGCCGGAGAGGGCGTCAGCGGTGACACCTCGACCTCTGCCTTTTCTCTCGCCACCGCCACCGGAGCGCTGACGGCAGAGAAGAGGGAAGGCTTATGCTCATCGTAAAAGCGGGAAGGCGAGCTGTGCCGCGTCAGCCCTTCCCATGAGCGGCGGCTCTCCCACGGCGTAATCGACGCAGCCGTGAAGTTCTGCGGTGCAATCGGCTGATAGGCCGACCGTGCCGCTCCACGTGATGGCGACGTCCAGCTGTCGTGCAGCGGCCGCCACGGGCTTGTCGCTGAGTTGGTCGCACGTCTTTCCAACGCAGCTGCGGTGGCAAAGACTGAACTTGACTCAACGCGGGAGGCGTGCGTGGAGCTCGACGAGTACGTCAACGATGGTTTGAAAGGCAAGTTCTGCCCCACGCGCAGCGACTGTAAAGCCCCGTCGCTGTACCGCCGCGAAGGGGTGCCGCTGGCATATGCTCGCGGCGGACTTCGCTCCGGCTGTTCGTAATACTGCGGCAGACTCCAGCGCACTCCAGACGGAAGAACGGCAGCGGAAGCAGCAGTGGTGAACGCAGAACTCCGCGTTCGTGCAGACCTCCACAAACGTTCATGCGGTGCGGCGCCAACAGCAGCGGAGGAAGTTGAAGGCGCGGGATGTGGCTTTGGAAAGGGAGCCGCCGATGGAACAGGTTCGACAGCAGCAGCAACCTCAAGTGGTCGTGCGGGGGGCGGCGTGACCGTGCGCGGTAGCGGCTGCAGGGCCGTCTCGGCCTGTCTGCGCTGCGCCGACGCCGCATATGCTGCGCTGCGGGTTGCTGTCAGCGCGGCCTCCCATTCCTCCCGCTCGTGGATGCGCCTCAGCGCGCGTTGGTTGGCCTGCATTCGGAGCACAGCTGACTTTGTCCACTGCTCCGCGGTGCCGTCAGGTGACAGTGATGTCGGCGGCACGATGGATAGCAGCTGCGTGGCGTCCTCGTCGCGCCGTGACGGGCGGGGCGGCGACGGCTGCAGCCGCAGCGGACTCGGCGCGTGGCGCTGGAGCTCTCGAATCCGCCCTTTCGCCTTGTAAAAGTGAACGTCTGCCGGGTTGATGTGGGCGCTGGTGTAGTAGTTCAAGCGGTAGACCTCCTTGTTTCCGTTGGTGCTGTCAAGCTCGCACCGATACTCGTCGAGGTTGTGCGGCAGCTGATTGTCGTCTGGCGGACTGCCAGGGGTTTTCTTCGGCTGGCCCGATGAACCGTTGGCGGGCACCGATGGAGCCTCACGCCCTTGCGGAGCAGCGGCAATACTGCCGGCGTCTTTGCGTACGGGGTGGGGCTTCCGACGGGCGGCCTGCTGCAGGCGGCGGTTGCGCTCTTGCCGCATCGCCTCTTCCAACGCCAGCCGGCGCTCGTGCACGCTCTGCGCCTCCGCCTGCAAGGCGACACTCTCAGAGGTCACACGATGCACCTCTGCAGCGTACGGCCGTGATACAGTGACGCGGCTCGCCATGGTCGCCAGTGCTACTATTCGATGTGTGTTTACTCAAAAACTGTGCCTTCTACCGTGCCGGTTGTGTGTGTATGGAGCGGCAGCCGTCGTCTGTCTGATGTGTTGTGCGAGTACGGCAATGTGGAGGCTTAGCATGAGGGAGAGAGGAAGAAAAAAGAAGGACAAAAAAGAATGTTATACATGAAGAAAAAAAGTTGGACTAGTTTGGATGGCACCATTGTGTAATGCGTGTACACGCCAGCGTAGTGCATAGCACTGCTGCATGCAATGGGCCACATTATTTCTCTCCCCCCTCAAAAAAAAAAAAAAAAAGAAGCGGGAGCTGCGTAGTCGCTGCAGCGCTAGAAGACTTGTGGAGCAGCATTACTTGCCTTAACCCTTATCCATGCTTACCAGAGCCAGTCCATCCTCTTCGAAGCAGCCGTGAACTCTCTCCCTATTTGGCTGGAAAAAAAAAAAACACGCAACCTTTTCCCTCGCCTTCAACGGCAGAATGGGATTGCACTACTGCTTAGGAGGAGTTCCGTGTGAAACACATCAGTACACGCCTTCACTCACCCAGGCTTTTGTTTCGTTGTCTCTGTATCTCTTACATCTTGTTTTGTCTGCTTGGAGTTACACCATTGAACTGTTTAGTAGAATCCTTATGCAACCTTAAAACACGTCTTTCAACACTCTCCCCGTCTTTACAATTCTCTGTCCTGCAGTAAGCACAAGGAGGAAAAGAGTAGTCAAAAAAAAAAAAAGCTGGCAAGTGAAAGACCCCAGCTAGAACCACAACAAATATCTCTGGCGTATCAGCACGTCGCCTCTCCGTTCAAAAGAACAAACAAAAAAAAAAAAGAAAGGAAATCACACACATACACAACCGAACAAGCAAACACGAAACGCACACCTGAGACAACGAGAACAGTTACAGAGAAAAGAAATAAAGGAGGCCAACACAGAAATCACTGTAGCTTTGGCGATAGATGGCCAAAGTCTGACTTGCGGTACGCAAGTGCGCCGGAAAGAGAGGAGGAAAAAAAAAACACAAAAACAAGAAGCGCCTCCTTGCCGTCTTGCGAAACAATCACTATCTCTCTCTCTCTTCTCTTTTTTCCTCTCTTTTCAGGCAGCAAGATGCACGAAAGCAAACTATGCCTTATGCTACTGCCATGCCAAGTTGATCGCCTTACGGTTAACGAAGTAGCGGACGATAATCGACAGCGCCGCAAAGCCGCACACTAGGGTAACGAGCAGCGGCTTGTTGAAGTCGCTGTTCAACAAGTCGAAGGGCTTGCCAGAGGAGGAGCGGACATAGAACAGGTCCAGGCCTGAGACAACGACGTGGCACGAACTCTCCAGCCCTGTCGGCTCCGTCGTGATCTTCTGCGGCAGCGCGAGGCGGTACTTGTGCGAAGCGAAGAGCAGGCTGGGCAAAAGAACGTGTGAGAGCTGACGATCCTTCACGTTCGGCATCGGTACCTGCCCACCCGCGAGCAGCCGCATCACCTCAACAACGACGACGCGACCCGTCTTGAAGGCTAGCACGAGGCTCTTGCGGGCGATGGCGTTGTAGGACGTGGTAACGCCCATGTCAGCGAGCGGGCCGCCAAAGACACCGAGCGTCGACACCGCCACGGTAGGCGGACGAGTCACGCGGGAGCTGAACTCGTGCTTCGTGTTGACGAAGAAGGAGGCGATGATCTGCGGAATCGTGGCGCCGGCAGACTTGGTCACGACCGGCACGTTCTCACTCTCGAAGAGTTCCCACACGCCGAAGCAGTAGCGCATCTTCTTCGCATCGAGGAAGTAGTAGATGATGGAGTGCTCCACGATGACCATCTTTATGTCTCCCTCCACGTTGGAGTGGCGGGCTGTGGCCAGCACGCTGCCCGTCACGACGTCGATCGCCGTGACCACCAGCGTCGGGAGCTCATCCTCGGCGGATTCGTAGTGCGCGACAGCGATGACGTTGCGCATCGGGTAGGTGTGGCGCACCTCCTCCACAAGCTCCTTGCCAGAGATGTTCGGGTAGATGTGCATGTTGTTCACAACGTCCGTGCGCCGCGGTGGCTCGCTGCCGGAGGCGTGTGCGACAATGCTAGACGGCATCCGCACCACCCACGTCGCACGTGCCCCCGCCTTCGCGTCCACACTGTAGCCCTCGATCAAGCCGCTCGCGCCATGGCTAACGTACGTGTACACGGTCGAGCGTGGCAGCGAGCCCCTGAAAGAGAGATCAGCAGCCACCTCCAGCAGAGGAGTGGAGAGGATGGCGTTTTCCGACGTGACGACGTCCTTGATTCGGCCCTCCACCAGGTCTACGGCGACGTAGGCGTTCGCGGTGCCGTGCACGGCGAAAACCACCGCCGTGTTGCCATGGTCGCGCACCTCCAAACTGCGCACCTGCACCTGCGCAATCGACGACGCCTTCAGCGCCTCCACAAGCTCCTTCGAGAAGTCGGTGATGAGGCGCACCTCGGTCCCCATCGACAAGAGCGGGATAGAATACAGCGTGCCAAAGCGGGAGGCGAGCAGGACGTCCTTGTTGAAGTGGAAGTGGTCGAGTTCCCCCATCGGCTCCACGATGGCGGTGGCAGCGGCGTTGGCCAGACCCTCGTAGCGGCGCCACACAAGCCCTTTTTTCGCGCTGACCAGCAGCAGGTTGTGCGCACCCGTCTTGATCAGCACGACGACATCGCCATCCTCTGCCTCGAAGGCGGCGATCGGGTAGGCGACGCTGCTGCTGCTGACATCTGGGATCACCAGTTCCGACTCCGGGTAGGTGACGCGCATCACCCCATCACCAGTCCCCACGCGCACGACGCCCCTCGAGGCGCCAGACTCCGGATCAGCGACGACAGCGATGCCGCAGTCGGCGCAGGCGAAGTCGACCGCGCCGCCGTCACGCGGGAAGGAATGGAGGGCGGCCGCGTCGCGTGTGGTGAAGTGGCCGTCTGCCGCGATGCTCGTCGCGATGCCGGCCACGCTGCGCTCCAGTTGCAGCGTCTCGGCGTTGCGCACTTCAGCAGAGCCGGCGGCGTGGTTCAGCAGCAGCGTCTTGCCAGCGACGTACATCTTCGAGATGTTGCCCGCCAGCGCGGCGGCGGTGGCGACTGGGATTGCCTCGTCCTCGGAGGCAAGCGAGAAAGCGAAGCGCTTCAGCTTGGTGCCGTCGTGGGCGACAACGACGGCGTTACTGCCCTCGATGGCGCAGGCGGCGGCGTGCAACGGAGCCTCGACGGTCTGCAGTGCGTAGGTGACTTCGATACTGCCGGTGACGGGGTCCAGCACCGTCGCCACACCCGCGGCGTTCACCGTTAGCACGGCTTGGTAGGCGGCGGCTACGCAGAGCGGCCTCACGGTGGACGTGAGGCGCCACGTGAGGTTCAGCGCGCCAGCCTCCCCGACGTCAACAGCGGCCACGGCGCCGTCCTCCGAAACCATGTAGAGCAGTTGCGGGTTGACGGCGACCTGCACAGCAGCGTCCTGCACGTTGCCCACCAGATGCATAATCCAGTCGCGCAGGCCCTGCTCATCCTCGTGGATGGCCGACGTGGTCACGGAGCCCAGCAGCAACGCACTCACAAGAACGAGCGCGGCTGCGCGGAACACGGCGTCGCTACGGCGGCACATTGCAGCGAAAAAAAAAATGAAAGAAACGTCGTGCACTTCTCTAATTGCGGTTTTTTTTTTTCGGCGGTGAAACGAAACAAAGAACGTGTGAAAACGGGGTAGAAACAAAAGTAGTTGGGCGTGGACGTATCCTTCAAACAGAGGCTACAACCACAGCGAAAAGGTATAGTGCTGGGAAACCAGAGAGAAAAAAAAAAAGACAGAGAGGGCGATCAGCGTCCTCTTAATACCGTTTTTCTATGAGTGGTTTCTCAGATTGATCAAACAAAGAAAGACAATGAAAAGTGAAGAGCGGAGAGGAAACCTAGTGCAACTGATTTCACAGGAGTATTACCTCAATAGCAGTTAGAAAGAAAGCGGAAAAAAAAAAACTGCAGCCCGTTAGACAAACATGAACGCATTCGTACAATGACAGCAGCAACTAATAGAAAAGAGAAGGGAGGGGGGGAAGAGTGTCATCTTGAAGCTCTTCTCATACGACTTGCTTGTAAAGGCTTTTTGAGAGCTTCGGTAAAAGGCACCACGCGACCCAAAAATGCAGCTTCTCGTCATCGTTTTTTTTTTTCTTTCTTTTATTATTATTAAATAAGGTGTTACATTTGCCATCATTCATCCAGGAGAAAAAAGACAAGCACGTTGTGTGCTGTAAATAGAGGTTTCGCAAACACAAACAACAACGCCAAGAAAGAAGAGAAGAGAATTTGAGAATCAGCAGATCACAACTGCTAGCCACATGTATGTACGGGCGTATGATAGAAAGCGTATGTGCTTTTGTATCAACCTTCTGATCCGTCATTAATCTTGCCCACCAGTCCGCACGACTCAAGCACGAGTGGGACTACCGGTATCTGATCCAGCGTGGCAACCGAGCCTTCCGTGTCGACCTGAACGATGGCAGCATTGGGAAAGCGTGCACGTATGGCCGCCTCCGTTTCTGGCGTGTCGTTCCCATTTATCTTGTAAATAAAGATGGTGGTGGGCTTCGTGTATTGCCTTCCGGCTGGCGCCTGCAGCTTGAAGGTCTCGGTCTGGTCAAGCAACTCCTTGTTGAGGCGAAAGCGGCATGCCCCATCGCGGACTTCCACGGTGGACAGCAGGGTGGCCCTGTCAGCGTGACTCGGCACCTTGTCCTGCAGATACAAGTTCAAGTCTGCCAGGCACGTGGCATTGCGCGGGGCGTCGCGAATAACTTTGGCAAGCGTGTACGAGGACGGCTTGCACTCCAGCAGCTCGTTCAGGTTTTTCACGAACAGCGTCAGCGAGGAGAAGGCTTCGGGAGCGTGCAGGGCGGCGCAGGCCGCGACGAGGGAGCCAAAGCCGAAACCGAACAGCGGCGCCTCGCTACGGAGGACGTCTTCCTGCATTTTCAGAACGTCCGCCGCACACGCCAGCGGAAACACGGCGGCTGGTGTCAGCGGCGCGTGTTCGGAGAAGTTGTGGCCACGCAGGTCCGCGCAATACACCTCGAGCGGGTCTGACGGGGTATAACGCCGCAGGGGGAGGTCGGCGGTGAACGTGTGCAACATCTGCTGCCACACCGCACAGCTGCCAAGGTAGTCGTGCAGGGCAATCACCTTCACCGGCGTCCGCGTATCCATGTGCCAGCGGAAGGAGGCCAGAGTGTAGGACAGCGCCGCGGGCGTTTCGGCAATTTTGACAGCGCTGGGAGCGGCGGCCGACGTCGCCTTGCCGAAGACGGTCTTCAAGAAGCCACTCATACTCAGCCTCCTCTTCTCTTTACTTGAAGCACTTGTCTTTTTTGGTGTTGTTGTTTGTTTTGTATTGTATTGTTTTGTTTCCTTCTGAACCAAAAAAAAAAAATATATATATATATATATAGGAAGAGTGAAAGGGACATCGAGGGAAAACAACAACAACAACAGCAATAGCAAAACAAAAAAAAGTAGTGATGAAAGACCTTCCTTCTTCATGTAGAAGAGGGGAAAGGAAAAACGTATATGCTTCAAAAGCCGGAGGCAATGATGCCTCTCCCTCGGAGTGCGCACAGCAACTACCAACACACTCGAAAAGAGTGACTTGTCAAACGCTGTTTTACGCAAGGCCTTCTTTAAAACGAAGAATAAAGACAGCAAAAGAACGCTGCTGTACTAGTTTGCTTGTTTTCGACATTTTCTACCTTTTTTTTTTAATAATAATCAAGTGCCTTAATGCTCCGCCTGCTTTTTTTTTTTCCGCATGAAAAGCTCTGCATACATCAAAGAAAACCAAAAAAAAAAAAAGGAGACTCAATTACATCAAAAAAAAAAAAGGAAGTCCTTCTTATTTCCGCGTGCAGCGATGCACGCTGCGTCGTTAGGCCTTCTGCTTGGTGTTGCCGCTGCTGCCCAAAAAGCCGTAAAGCGTGACCTGCGGCGTCTTGACGTCCTTGGCCTTCCCCTTCAGCTGCTCTACCAACGCCTTGGCAGAGGAAAGCGAGGAGAGGCACCGCCGCGTGAGGCTGTCCGACACGTCAGGACTGCATGGGAGGGCACTTGCCACCACAAACCGCGCTCCGCGCAGCAGTAAGAGTAGCTGCACCATCCAACGCGGCGGCACGAAACTGACGACGCCGCCACCGCTACCACCGCCGCGGCCGCCCAGCCGCTGCCGCTCCTCCCGCTGACGCGAGTCGGTGTTGACGGCGCCGTCAGCCATGACAGCGGCGTTCACTTGGGAGAGTCGCAACGCCGCGAGCTGCGGCAGCGGCAGCACGTCTGTCAGGCTGCCGCACATGTCTACCACCACCGAGCTGGGGGCGGAGGCGTTCAACACCCACGCCAGGTAAGCAGGGTCGGGCGGCGCGCCAGGCGAGCTGCAGGTGACAACGAACTGTTGCGTGTTCCTTGCCTTGACAGGCTCGGCATTCAGCACGTTCTCGATCGACTCGGTGTGATCGCCGAAGGCGTCGATAATGCAGACAGACGGCCCAGCCGGCGCTCCTTTTTGCGAACCTGGACCCGTCGGCTTGGAGCCGTGCGTGGAGGGCCCCCGCACCGTCCGGCTGGCCTCGCCGTACTTACACACCACCGCCGCAGCGCCAAGCTCGCGCACCACCACGGCGCACGCCGACAGTACGTTCGACTGCTCCCACGCAATAGCCTGCACGCATGGCGCGAGGCACAGATACAACGCAGACTTCGCGCCAAAAGACTGCAGCGAAGGTTGAAAGTCCAGCAGCAGCCTCGACGTGATGGCCGATAACAGGTCTAGCACGCCGGCCGCATCCTCGGAGGTGGTGCGCTGCGCCGCACTGCCGAGCCGCCCACATTTTTGGCCACCAAGCAGCTCCGACATCTGGCGCTGCACCGCCTCAAACTGCTGCGCCAGCGGACGCCACTCTGCCTCGGCGAAACTGCCGCGGCGGCCCTCAACACTGCCGTCAGGATGGCGCAGCAGTACGAGGCAGTAGCCGACGTGGCTGCTGCTGAGGGCGATCGTCAGCACTGGTGCGTCCGTCACGAACGGCGACGCCTCCGCCGCGGCTGCCTCGCGCGTCTGCGGCGACGTTGGCGGCACCGCGTTCTCGTCCTTCTTCTCGTCCACGCAGAGCGACGCACAGCTTCGGATGTACCTACCCATCGGTGACACCGTGAGTGCTTCCTCCATCAGCGCCTTGCTGGCGGTGGCGCCGCGCAGCAGGAAGGGAATGCAGGCGAGTTGCCGCCAGAGCCGGCCCTCCACCGAGTCGGCCATCTCCAGCGTGCTCTTTGCGAGCAAGAAGCCGATGAGCTGGCAGGCCTGCAGCTGCTCCGCGGCGGCGGCGGCGAGCCGCGGGTGGCCAAGCAAGATTGCCAGGCTGCTGAGGTGGTCGAAAAGCTGCTCCGCCAGATCGAGGTGCAGGAAGCGAACCGCCTCCGCCGCACCGTCCGTAATGCGCTGAAGCAGCTCGTCCTCCTCAGCGGTGATAACCGGGGTAGGAAGCATCTCCGATGCCTCGTTGGAGTCGTGCTGCTTGCCAGACAGCAGTGATTTACAGGCACGGCTCGTGGCCTTATCCGTCTTAAGCGGCACGAGAGGCGTGCGGTTCCACGCCGCCGTGAGCACCGCCTCCCGCTGCCGGTTCAGCTTCTCGCCCAGCATATCGTCTGCCGCCGCGACCTGGTTCTCCGTCAAGCGCAGCACCTCCAACTCGGCAAGCGTGATAAGGATATCCTTAGCAAGGCGGGAGAACGACCACGGACGCGACAGCTCGAAGGACTGTTGGATGAGGGACTGCGTGGAGGAGAGGTCCATGACGGCCTTTGTCTCGTGCACCGGCAGCTCGTAATGCTGCAGCGCCTGCTCGATCTCCGTCATGGCGGACTGTGGTGTGTGCTGCCAACGCGCACCGACTTTGCCGTACGTCGGGCTCAGCGTCGCCGTCGCAGCATCTTCGACAGGCGCTGCGTCGCTGTCGCCCACGCCGCGGATGAATTTTAGCACCTCCTTCTCGAGGTGCGCCGGTGCGTCGGTCGTCGGCAGCTGCAGCTCCGTCATGGAGAGACGCCGGAAGCTGCCGACAAGGCACTCCACGATGCGGTGGGCCTCCAGTCGATCCACCGCGCTCCAGTATAGCATAAATGCCTGCCAGAAGGAGAAGCTGGTGGAAGTTGTGTCGCTTCGCGGCGCGATTAGTGCTGTCGTTGTCACTGATGGGTTGGCAGGCGTGCCGACAACGTCGCCTTTTGTCATTGCGCTCTCAAGGCTGTCAGAGAGCTGCTGCAGCGTCTTCATCTCTGACAAGAGCGTCATCAGCCGAGGACACAGGTGCTCCTTGGCGGATTCGGCGTACTGCGCCACCCAGCTCGGCGTCACGCGGTCGCGCAGCCACCACCGCGCCATCGTCTCGTACATTCGACAGAACATCGTTTCGCCAACCTCCATCAGCGACACCAGCTCCTTGAACAATCCTATGGCGGTGCCGGCAAGCGGTTCTTCAAAGGCAGGGAACAGCTGCAGCGCTGTGAACGAGGGGTGAAGGTTGGTCGCCAGCGTCAGCAGCCCCTTTCCCCAATATTGAATCGCATCGACGAGCTCGCCACGTAGGCTGAGCAGGCGCAGCGTCGACGACGACGACGATTTGGCCTGCGCCGCTCCCCCCGCTGCTGCTAGTGCTGCTGCTGCCCGTGGTGCTGCCAGTGATGCCGCGGCGGCAGTGCGCCACTCAAGCAGCTGCTGGTGGGTCGCGGCCACCCACTGGAGGGCGTCCTCCACGGCTTTCTTGCCAAGCAAGGCGCGCAGCTTCGCCTCGCGCAGTCGAACCCAGGTGCCCACTGAGAAGTGGCTGGACGACTCGAAGGCGTCGCAGTGGTGCCTCGCCACGCGTTGCAGGGCATCATCGGCTATGCGCAGTGCCTCGTCGCAGTGGCCACGCACAACCTCGCGGAGCGTTACAATGCGCAGCCCGTTCAGCTCTGTATTCGTCAGCGACTCCTCCCCCTCCTGTTGTTTTGCACCTGTCGCGCTCGTGTTTCTCTGAAGCAGCAGCGCCGACGCCAGAGCAGCGGCCTCCTCCACCTGCCCGAAGATCACTCGTGTGTCGCACTCGGCAATTACAAAGTCCATCAGCCACGCCGGCGCAGCCGACAAGACAGGTTGCGGCAACGAAGACGACGACGATGACGACAGCGTCACCACCGCGAAGTTGTCCAGCGGGAGTGCTGTCTCGCTCAAGCGCTGCAGCGCCGCCACATACGGCGCGTCGCTCAGCCCGCTCGCCGTCGCTGCGAGGGACATCTTCAAGTTGCACACCCGCTGCACCAACGCACAGGGCGCGCTGCTCTCCGGTGCTCCCAGTGACACCACCGCGGCAAAGCGCAACCAGGAGTAAACCATGAAAGCGTGCGCCTCGTCCCCAGCGTTAAGAAGGTAGTCGCCTAATTCCAGCAGACTTTGCCATACACCTTCCGTGTTGAGCTGCAGCTCCTCGTCTGGCACCAACTGACGCACCCGCTGCGCAATTCCGACGGGCTCCACAAAGCCGTAATACGCCGCTGTACTCTCTGGCAAAACGAGGTGCGCGCTGCCAACCACGCCATTAGCACCGCTGCTGCCGCTGCTGCTATTGCCGTCATTGCTGACCTCGTTGCCTTCTCCACAGTCAAGCTGCGTAGCTGCTGCTTCACCTGGCGCACTGTCGTCGCGCACCAGCTTCGCGCACAGCTCCCAGAGGCACGAAATGTAGTCGAGCAAGACGTTAGCGCAGTCTCGTCGCGACGCCATCGCAGCGTTCTTGCTGCTCGCCCTCGCCGCGGTGGCGCCGGTCCCGGTCGCGAGAGCGGCCACCGGAGAGGCAACGCGAAATAGCAACGCCACGATGCGCAGCCCTAGAAAGACGTGCTGGAAGTTGATGGACGTAGCGGTGGCTTGGTTGGCCGTCTTCTTTGCCGGCGCGCGTATCGCAGCCCCTTTCTTTTCGTCTCTTGGCGTTTCCACCGCTACTGCTGTGCTTGTGGTGTTCGCGATGGGCACGTCGCTGCCGCTCTGCGGTCGCACGCGCGTGGTCCTGAGAAACGACGCAGTGAGCGACTTGTCCACAAGCATGGGGTTCAGGTTCCTCGGACTCGCGGCACCGTCGCGCAGGAGCGGCACGTTATGAGGCAGACCTTCCAAGGTGCGGAGTGCCTCTCGTAGCTGATCTGCTGCCTGCGTCAACGGCGCGGCGCCTTGCTGGAGAGAGGCGTAGGCGAGCTCGAAGAGACACTGCGCCCGTGCGAAGGCGTTCGCCTGCGTTCCGGATAGCGCCAGTGCGAACGCCTCCGCCTTGCTGCATTCGTCCGCGGCCCGCTGCGCCACCATGAGCCAGCCGTGCGTCTGCAGCTCCGCCTCCATATTGCGCGACAAGAGCAAGAAGCCCTCCACGCTCGGGTTTTTGTAGCACGCCTCCGTAGTTTCGCGCAATTTCAACGACTTACGATACCGCGGTGGAAGCAGCTCGCGCAGCAGGCGCAGGTGCGTGGCAAGTTGCTGCACGTCCTCGTCACGTCCACTGCGGTAGGAGACATGCACGAGAATCGTCCCAAGCTGATAGACCAGCTCAGTGAAGGTGGCGCTCCACTCGCGCTTTGGAATTTTGGTCAGGATGGCGTTGGAGAGCAGCATGCGCAGACTAGGCAAGATGAACGTCGCATCGGACAAGGGAAGCGTTCTGCTGTTGTTCTCGCGCAGGATGGAATAGTAGGTGCCGAAAGCGCGCGTGAAGTGGCTCATCTTGGCCGACTCTGGTCCGTGGATGGCGGCAATGATGGAGTTGACACAGGTGGTGAGCAGTTGCTGCAGTGCCACGCGTCGGATATCGCCGCAGAGGCCTTGCAGGTGGTTTGCGCCGACGAGTGTCTTCATGGCGAGCAGCACCGCATAGGCTCCCCAGTCATCCATATCCGGCTTCACTGGGCTTCCGCCCTCACGCTGCACCAGCACGAGGCTGAGCGATCCTTTTTTGTTGACAATGCTGTTCTTGCCACTATTCGCAATGCCACTGCCAGTGCCACCAAAACCGTTGCTGGCGTTCACGTTGTTAGCACTACTGGCCGTCGCGGAGGCGGCGTCGGGGCGCTGCACGTCATAGGTAGAGTCCCAGCCAAGCCGGCCAGCAGCGTAGAGGGCGTCAGCGAGCTGGCAGCACTCCATCACCACGTCCTCGAGGTGCAACTCCGCCGCGATGGTGGCTACCCAGGTACAGAGTCGCACGCTCGGGTCTTTACGCAACAGCGGCCGCATCTCCTGCTCCAGCAGCGACTGCCGCTGCGCTTGTGCCAACGGCGGACCGGCCAGCACGCCGAGGTGGGCGAGCAACTGCTCCTGCGGATGGAGGAAGGTGACCGGCTTCTCGTTCAGCAAGCGCAGTACGGTCGGGTACAGCATCGCCACGAACCACTTGTCCTTCGGGGCAGTGATGAGCTGCAGTGCCTCGCGGCTGAGGGCCTCAGCTTTGCGAAGTTGCGCGTTGGAGGCCTCGACAACGGTGCAGGACTGAATCCGGTGGATAAGTCCGGTGTACGTGTTGTCCTGTATGGTGCTCGCAGCGCCTTGAAGCAGGCCGGCGGGGCCGTTCGGCGAACCACCCGCCGCAACGCTCGCCTTCGCTGCCAAGAAGCCAGCGAGAAGCCCGATAACGCCAGCGACGCTGAGATCCGACAGCAGCGCCACGTCTTGCACGCGGCCCTTGGCGAAGAGCGCGGCGTACGTGGCGTGAAGCTCCAGCAGCTCGGCCACGTGCGTGCTGTAGTCCCCGACCGCAAAGGCGCCCTGCTTCATCTTGAGAAACGTAATGCAGGCGTTGGCGACAACCCAGCCGCCGCTGCCAGCGCGCCGCGCCTCGAGCGAGGCACCGCGCTGCACCGTCTCCTTGAGCAAGCTGGCCAGCTGATTCTCAACGCTACTGCACCCCGGCAGAGGCATCGGAGTGTCCGCGGTGGCAGCTGTGGCGGCACCTGTGGTGGTGCCAGCCACCTCGTCCTCGAGCCGCCTCCATTGCAAGGTGGCGCTGTGCAGGCAGGCTGCCGCCTGCATCTCCTCCAAGTCGTCGACGGCAACCCCAGGCGGGGGCCGCGGCAGAGTTCGCAACGCCTCCGCGACGGCGCTGGCGACGGTGTAAAGCGACGGGGTCACATCCTCCATGCAGAGGTCCAGCAACTCCTCATACAACTGTACGGTGGAGCGGCGCTGCACCGGCACGGACGCGGGGGACGACACGGCTGCTAATTGTTGTGATTGCTGCTGTAGTTGCGCGTGCTTTGATGGCGCCTCGGACGCTGTTGTGACTGCTGCTACGTCGGGCTGCGACTCCTCGCGCAGAAGAGGCGGCAGGTGCTGGAAGGCCGTCTTGAGAAAGGGAATGCGCTTCAACGGGTTCGACGTGGTGCGGGCCTGCTCAATCGCAAAGAGGCAGCGATCCTGTTCGTTCGTCAGGCTGCTCTCCGGCTCGTCTAGGACGGTCAGCTGGTACTGCATCCACTGGAGCGGGAACTCGATGTTCGCATTGGCGCCGCGCGTGGCGCTGTGGGCGCACTCCTGCTTCAGCACCGGCAGCAGGTGATGCAGGGTAGAGCGGTTGTCCTCGTTGTACGCTATGTGGCACTGCTGCAGACCCACCTGCAGAAAGAGCTGTCGTAGCTGGGGGACGGCAGCTTCACTGACCTCCAAAACGGCATCTAGGGCGGATTGCACGTCGCCCGCAAACACCGGCTGCAGAAACGGCAGCAAGTAGTTCCACAGAAGCGATGCACCGACATGCAACGTGTACTGCCGCTCGCCCCCGTCGTGAATGGCGTTGGTGCCCTTCAGCACGGAGAGCAGCTGCTGCGCCAGCGCCATGGCATCGCTGCGATGCGTCGCCGTCAGCACGGAGGCGTCGGCACACGTACCCAGCTGCGCCAGTCCGCGTTGGCGGGCCTCCTGCACGAGGTGGGCGTACGCGTTGAAGCTGCGCACGCGCCGGTTCGCGCAGTTGCGCTTCCGCTCCAGCTCCTCCTGCTCCTGCATGGTGAGGACGTCGTACAGGGAAATGCAGAGCAGCAGGTCGCTCTTCACCTCTTCGATCACGTCCACGTCTGTCACGGCGAACGCCTCAGTCGCGCGCGCTTGTGGGGCCACCTGCTTGGCGGCCGGCGCCTTTTTTTTGCCCTTCGCACTAGCACCCGCCGCGGCGGCTGCCTCAGCCGACAGCACCACCTCCGAGTTGCCGCTCTGGATGGCTGCGTAGGTGCTGTGCAGTTCCTCCCGGCAGGTGTCGACTTCGACCTGTCCGGTGAAGACGAGCTGCGTCAGGAGGACGGCGTAGACGATGGGGCGACCGCGGTAGGCGCCGAGCAACTCCGGCCGGCCCTTCGCCGACGTGGCCGCCATCTCCTTTGCGTTGACAACGCCGGCGAACATGCGGAGCAGCTGCACGTACAGCCGCTGATTTGACAGAAGCGCCGCGGCGTCCATCGCGGTGGTGAAGTGCGCAAAGGCCTCCGCCACCCGGTCCGCCGCGTACAGGCAGAGGGCGCTGCGGGCCATCCACTGAATGAGGGTGTAACCGCCGCCGATGCGCAGCTGCTGGTGCAGGGAGGCAAGGAAGACCACCGCGTCGCACACTTCGGCCTGACGTCCGGCGTCAAACAGGGGGCCGATGACGATCCACAGCGTGCGAATGCCAATCAGCACCGCGTCCACGCTGTCGGGCCACATCTCCATTCCCTCCGCCAGCGTCTGCAGCACCGTCGCCGCCCTCATCAGCTTCTCCTGCACCTTCTGCTCCTCGGAGAGCGATGCGTTGGTGTCCACCTCATGCAGGGAGACGAGCACGTCGCAGAAGATCTTACGAATGCGCAGCAGGTGTGTTTCGTGCGACACACCCACGCCTCGCAGCAGCTGCGCGGCGATCTGCCACTGCTGCAACTCCACCGCGATCTCAGAGCACAGAACACGCAGCTCCGTTAACGTCGTGCCCGCTTTGCCCTCCGCGGCCAACAACTCCTCCACGACCTCCTGCAGCAACTCTGGACGGTGATGGATGCGGGCTGTGGCGAGGACTTGCTTGACATGATTGCTGTCGCTGCCCATGACGTTTGTTTGTCTTTTTTTTTTTTTTTTGCATGCAAAGCAAAGAGAGGGGAAAGCAGGGCAGCTCACTTCACACTGAAGTGGCTAAAAAAAAAGTGTTTTTTTTTTTGCAGCCTGTTTAAACTACTTGAAAAAGAACCCACAATTTCAACCAGGGGCAGCAAAACCCGTAAGTAGGAAATGGAAAAGCGCGATGGAGAAATATTGCCGAAGCGAGACAGTACACTGTGGAGGATGGTTCAAAGCGGCGACTACAGTGACGTCTACAGCACATTAGCTTGCGTGCAGTAAACCTCTTTTTGCTGCATCTCCGGAGTCTCGTTGCGGACGGCGAGAACGAAGCAGCCATTGACAGTTAAAAAAAAAAAAGAAGGATAAAGGAAAAACTTGATCACAATCGAATGCAACGAAGTTTCCCCAGTACTCTTCTTTTTTTGTTGTTATTGTTTCGCACTCAAGACAGTACCACGAATGGTGGATGAAAAAAAAAAAAAGATAACAAACCGAACAGCTGCGATCCTTATTAGCGTGATCACAAAATGCTGAAAGCACTCAAAAAAAATGAAACGTCTTTTTTTTTTTGTCGATATCGTGTGATAACAGCCTAATACGTCTACTTTGAAAAGAGACAGCGAGAACGAGAAAGACAAAGACAGTTTACGCAGCGTGACGCATACATACACCACATACGAAAGGTGAGACTACAAGCATATGCATACACATGTTAAAGAAAAAAAAAACGGCACAGGAACAGTCCCTGCATGATCGTGCGACACACCACGTTACACCTGAACAGCCGGTGATTTAAAAAAAAAAAAAGCACGCTGTGATAGGACTTTTTTTTCTCTCTTTACTGCTCCTTTAGCATGTGCTCGACGCATGCGTACCGCGACGCGTTCAGCGAGGCTGAAGCATACGCCAAGAATATCTCCGCCGTGATGGCCGGCACCGCGGCCTGTCGGAAGCTCTGGTAGGCGTTATGAAAATACTCCAACGAGGCGTCCTGCTCGTTCCGCGTCCACTTCGCCGCCTCCTCAGCAAGGGATAGCGCCGCGGCGTATTGGTTCTGCTCTACGAACTGCGTGAACTGGGTCGCTGTGCGGCGCGCACGGATCTCGTTCTGGTCTACAGTGGAGGGACTAAAGGCGGTGCGGAACTTGAGAAGGTCCAGCCAGCCACGCACGGGCTGCTGCACCGGCGCCTTGCCCGTCTCCTGGATGGACCGCGCCAGGTCGAAGGCGGCCGCTCGCACCAGTGTCGACTTCGGAACGCCACTCTCGGCGAAGTGCTGCAGCGGGGCTGACATAATGGTAAGGTCATCGCTCTCTGCGTCGTCAAGGGCGGCCTTCAGCTCCTGCGCAAACGGCTGGCCTGACCGCATCTTCTGCCGCAACGCCTCGAAGTTGAGGCCAACGGAAATCAACTTCTTACTCATATAGCCGAACTGCTGCACCTCTCGCTGTTTCATTTGATCCACAAAGCTCTCCTGTGCGCTAACACTGTTCATCACCTCCTGGTAGTAGTGCTGCGAGATAGCGATGTCGTCGAACTCCTTCAGCATCGGCGCCGCCTGCACGACGTAGCGCTCCTTCTGTTCCTTGATTTGATTGTCTAGCCGACTCAGCTTATCCTTGAGATCGCGCTCCTCCTGGCGGTGTCGCAGCCGCGTCTCCATCGCCTTCGCTCTCGCCTCCTCGTTGCGCGCCTTCTCGGCTGTCAGTGCGTCATCAGGGTCTCTGAAGAAGAAGACGGCTGCTAACCGATCTTTAAGCGACGTCATCGGGTATAGTGACACACGTGTGTGTGTGTGTGTGTGACACGGATCCGATTGTACAGAAGCTGCTATGTCAACTAGAGGGATTTGGGTTTTTTTTTCTTCCTTTGGCAAAGCAGCCAGTTGTTTACGTTTCTTCTTAGGGAAAAAAAAAACAGTTGCTTTGCCGTGAGAAAAGAAAAGGGAGAGTTAAAAAAAAGTCGAATTTACTGAAACGACGAAGGAGAGAGTCTCACGCTTTAAATGCACTTTACATACATATATACATACATATAATATATATATATATATGTAGCACAGGAATTCAACTTCAACTTGGCAGGAAAAAAAAAAAACGCTTGTAAGAATACACCAAGCGGGTGGTGTCGTGAGGGTCGCATCAAACTGCATTTATTGTTTCTTCTCCCCCCCCCCCCCTCCTCCCGGTCCCTCACTTCTACGGCTAGGGAGAGAAAAAAAAAAAAAAGAGGCACTGAAAGGAACTCTCTGTAGCCTTGAATGGCCATTTCACCGGTGATGGGTCCACTGAGGCATCGCTTTGGTCACCGCCTTCAAATCATCGTCGCTAAACTTGAGCAGCGTGCTCAGCACAGGCACCAGCCGCTTCGCAACGCTGGCGTCGTTGAGGGAGCAGAGCAGCTGCACCACAACAGAGCGGAGGTACTGCGTCTGCTGAGAGCCGAGGCCATCAGCCGGCGTTGACTGCTTGGAACGCTTCAGTTGCATCACCTCGCGGCGGCTACGACTGAGATCTCCCTGCAGTGCGACGAGACGCACTCGCTGCTCGCCAATCTGGCGGACGGCGTCCTCGACAGTGATTCCGTCCACCACCGTTCCTGCCGATCCGTTACTTCCATTGAACGCAATGCCGCCTGTTCCAATGGCGCGGAAAAGGTCCTGGAGTTCGCGGAGAAGCGCCTTCTGCTGGTTGAGTGCAACGTCCCTCTCTTTCATCGCGGTGGCAGAGCTGGCTTCCAGCGCCTTGTAGTCGTGGAGCAGGTCCACGTACGCAGCATCTTCTGTCCCTCCCACATGCTGCTCTTGTTGCTGGCGTTGTGCGAGTTGCGCAGACGCGGACGCCAGTGCCTGCGCCTGACTTGCCAGCGCGTTTTGCACAGCCTGCGAAATCTTCTCCTGCGCATCGCGTTGGATGTCGCGGATTTCCTGCTCGTGCGCCGCGTTCAGTGCCTGCATCTCGTTGCTGTGCTGCAAGACCAGGTTGCTCTCCCGGGTTTCGTAGTCGAGACGCGAGCGTTCCAGCTGGTGGTCCAACTCTTCTTGTGCCGCCCTCCATTCCTCCGTGTTTGGCGCGTTCATCAACTGCTCCTCCAGCGAGACGTTCGCCGCCTCCAGCGCTTCGATGCGTCGCTTCAGCGAGGCTACGACCTCGTCCTGCCGTTGCAGCGCCTCGACACGCTGCTGTCCTTCATTGATGGACCTCTTTAGTGCGTAGCGAGTCTCCTTCAGGCGGTCCGACTGATCCTGGATGGTGCGTTGGAGCTTTCTTATTACTGCATCCTGCGGCGACGGAGACGGAGACACAGCAGCTGCAGCACCTGGAGGAGTAGAAGTCGCGGCAACGTCGCTTGACGGAATGTAGAGCGCCTGAATCGTGTCGATGAACAAACATGCGGCGGCAAAGGAGTGGGTGGCGGCGATATCCGACTGCGCCAGTGCGGACGCCTGCATTTCGTCAGCACCGCAAATCTCCATCGACTTTTCTTGCTCAGACCGCTCGAGCCGCTGTGTCAAGTCGATGATTTGCGCTCGCATGTTGTCAACGCCGCTCTTGGCCTTGTCTTTCCATGAGTTAAACTTCGTTTGGCATTGCTGCAGCTCATCGCGTAGACGGGCCACCTCTGATGACGGCGACTCCGCGGAAGCAGCTGCATCGTTCTCTGCTCCACTGCGACACCCTGCTGCGGTAGTCGCAGCAACAGCGTCGGACGACGTAGCTAAACTCATCGCGGAAGTGGTCCAGGTATCATAAAGAGACAATTACGAAGAAAAAGAAAAGAGGAGGTTCAGAACACAAGGATATATCATAATAACAATAACAATAATAATAATAATAAACACAGAATCACCACCAGTAGTAACAGCAGTGATAACGACAACAAAAAAAAACGGTCACTGTTGTCTCCTTTTGGCTGAATAATAATGAGGGTGACAGCCGATGTAGCGCTGAGAAAAAGAGGAATTAAAGACGGAAGCCTGTGGTACCCGTGTGTACAGCTTTGTTCCTCTTCTTCACAGAAAAATAGCGCTGCGGAATTCGTGAAAGCCGTAAAATACTCCAGACTAGAGACAGCACTAAATGAACGTGTGTGTGTGTGTGTGTATGTGTACGTATGTGTGCTTAATAGACAAAGAGAAGAGAAGATGAAAGGAGAGAAACCACCCAATAGCGGCGCGCGTGGCTGAAAACTACAATACTCCATAATTAAAGGGGGAAAAAAAAACTGTCAGGCATATCGCAACTTTGTATCTCATACCGCCTATGTGTGCAAACGCCTTCAGCACATTTATGTCAAAAAGTACCTCGTAAAGAAAAAAGAAAAAGCAAAGGGGACGGTCTAAATTCAAACCAGAGAACCATGACGCCTTCGAACTGATGTAGTCTGTGGCTCCGAAAAAAGCCTCGTCTTTTTTTTTTCTCGTTGGAGAAATGAACTATACAAATGAATGTAAGAACACAACGATCAACACTAGAATAGGAAAACAGCTAGACTACTCAACTTATTTGTCACGGTGTGTGTGTGCATGAGAAGCGGAGAAGCGATACGTACGTATATATACATATATATATATATATTTGTATCTGTGTGTGTGTGTGTGTGAACAGTCCGGCAAGACGGATGAAAGAGATAAAAAAAAAAAAGAGAAACGAAGCCTCACCATTTCGATTCAAGGCAACAGCAACAACAGCAAAAACAAACACATACACGACTACACATGCAACGCGCCTCCGTCGCCCTATCATCTTCTTACTCCTTTGAATGCGCTGCTTCAACGGGTGGCTCGCTTTCTACCGCCTCCGGTGGGAACGCTGGTTCCATGTGCCGCGAGAACGGGCCACCTGACTGCCACGGCGTGTACACGAGGGGAGCCTCCTTGCGCTTTTCGTTGATCAGCTCGCGGCGCACGCTGCCCTGCAGCACCGCAATGTCGTCCATACGGTCACGTGTCTCGGAGTCCGCCATCCACGGGTGCCACGCTGTCTCCGACACGTTCTTCCCCTTGTAGTCGTCGCGGATCTTGTCCTCGGAGTAGCTCCACCGACTGCGCAGCACCCGCATTTGCGTGGTGTAGGTCTTGTAGACGTAGTAGCCGCCCACGCAGGAGATAAAAATGAAGAAAATAATGAAGTCCTGCAACCCGAAGGAGCGGTACTCAGGTTTGTCGGCTGTTTGACGGTGAATGGTATTCGTCAAGTTGTCGTAGTTCATTCGGCGAAAGTTCACTCCGCCGCCGGCCTCCGCCTTGCTACCTGGTGCGGCGCGGTCGTTTCCGCGGTCGTGGCGGTGGGTAAGCAGCAACTGCTGTGCCTCCTTCAGCATCTGGAACTGCTCACTCGTGCCACCGTGGTCGGGGTGGAACTTGAGGGCCAGCTTCTGAAAACGCTTCTTGATCTCCTTCTTCTTCCACTCGTCGTCAAGCTGGAAGCCAAAGATGGTGCACGCCTGCTGCAGCGTCATGTGGCCTTTGTCACCGGAGATGTGCCCTTCGAACTTCTCATAGACGCACCGCAACGCAGTGCGGCGGAACATTACGAGTGGCGATCGCGCAATCCGGCTCTCGCCTGCGCAGCAAAGAAACGAGCAATGAAGAAAAAAAAAAGTAGAAAAAGATAAAGTAGGCTGAAAAGCGGAAAAGAAGGAAGTGCCGCTGCGCACTTTCACTGCGACACGACACTCTTTCTCTATGCACCTCTTTCATTGATGCAGGAATTGGTTCGTTTTGGTGAGTTGTAAAACAGGGATCAAACACCAACGAAGGAAAAAAGTGCCGAATCAAGAAGATATATACGCACCAGACGAGGCACGGAAGTTTTAAAAAAAAAAAAAAAGAGAGAGAGAGAGAGAGAGAAAGGCACTCAGCATGAATCTCGCTACGCCGGCATTTCATGAAGCTGTCAGATTTTTCTTTTTTCTTTTTTTCGTGGGAGGGGGGTTGCCGTGCACCATCGGCGTACCAGTGAGTGCAAACTGAACCAAAATGATTCACGACGGTGTTGTGAGAGTCTCTGCTGAGCGACCAAGTTAGAAGGAGCTTTTGCCGTAAACGAGAACAGCTTCCATGTCTCTTGTTTTTTTTTTTTTTCCTTTGATGTTTGATTAGTCGTGTTTCTTTTTGGAGGACAGAACACACATGCGCGCTCACGTAGAGAGAAGCACATGGTAGGCTAAAGAACATGGTTTGAACAAAAGGTAACACACACAAAAAAAAAAAGGAAGAGGAGGCACCGTGCTACTCTACATAGAAAAACGCACATAAGCATCAGCAAAGAGAACAATAATAGCAAAAATCGGCTGTTCATCGTACACGTTGGCTGACGTCAACTAAAAAAAAAAAAGTTACCTGTGCACTTGCCCTCTCCAATGCGTCAACGCGCAAGGACACAAGTGCCGATGCTCAGCCCCAACTCAACGGCCTTACGAGATGGAGAAACTGGGTCACACATCGGCGTAGCAGATAGTTGGTGCTGAGCAGCTGCCCACGCAGCACTTCCTCCCCCTCTACCGGGGCCAGCAACGAGTACAAATTGAAGTGCGTCTCCGCCTCGTTGATCAGGTGCAGATCCGTTGTTTGGTCCGCCTCGGTGAAAACGACGAGAGCGCAGTCGTCCTTGCGGTAGCGCACGGAGTGCCACGCGTCCACCGCGGTGCGGATGTCGAGCGTCTCGTCCTCCTCCTCGGGACGCAGCCACGTCTTTGACACACGAAAGAGCGCCATATCGGGGTCCTCGCCGTACTTGTTGTGGTGTGTGCTTGCAATGGTGAAGTACTGGCAGAACTGCGCCATGTCCGCGTACGCCTTCTCCTCCAGTGCCCGCGACTTTGGCACGACATTGTCAAGGAACGCCGCCTCCTCATCGTGCACGAGAAAGTTGAAACCGGCCTGCTTCACCTTACGCAGCAGCACGGCCGGGCTCCACCAGCCTTCCCGCAGCGCGGCCAACGCCTCGTCGCTCGGCGACAGCAGACGACACCGCGCGTCCTCTATGAGAAAGCGAAACTCGCGGTCGGTGGCGTCGCCACGGTGGCGGCACTCGAGCGAAATCAGCACGCGGTTGCCGTCAAAAGGTTTGAGGCTCCAGCTCTCGTACAAGACGTCAAATACGGTCTCGTGCAGCACGGCGAACTGCGCGAACTCGGCCGTCACAAACGTCGCGCGGCGCGGGTTTTCGGCGACGTGGGCGGTGTTGCCGAAGGAGGCTCCGAGCAGCGCACGGCTGCACGGCTCCCACTCGTGCGTCTCGTCGTTCCACTTCCCTATGAAGAGGCTGGGCTGCCGCACAACTATGGACAGCGGCACCTCAAAGGAGATCCGCAGCGCAGGGTCCTCGGCATGCGCCTCCGCCGTGCGCGGTGGATACTCTTCCACGTGCAGTTTGTGCGACTCCGTCGTCTCAGCACGCAGCAACCACTCCCCATTGCGCCGCGGCCGTTCCTCGAAGCTTAGGAGGTCCACCTTCATCGTGCAGTCCAGTGCGTAGTACTGCGCGCGGCGCTTCGCGTAGCAGGAGAATGGGTCGAAGGCCAGCTGCACGGCCCGCACAGCGATGTTCTCACGGCTCAGTCCCAGGGCTTTGGGCAACTTGGGCAGCGTGACCTGCTTCGGGTCCAGTCGTATCTCAATCTCTGGGAAGGCCAACGAGGTAAAACTGCGCGCAATCTCCTTCGTCTTGACCCACATGCCGAACTTGATCACGGGGTTGTCGCCGGTTACGGTGCGCATGAGCGTCTCCCCATCCGCGCTGTCGATCACCTCGTCGTAGAAGCGCAGCACGCTTGCTGCCACAAAGTCGAAGGTAGACCGCAGCTGTGCGTAGACCTCCTCCAGCGCCTCGTTCGGCCTGTGCGCCGTCTTGCCCGACCGCGCGGTAGAGGGCAACCCGTTCACTGCTGCTGTAGGCGATGCGGTTGTGGTGGACGCAGTAGCCACGGCAGCGGCGTCTAGCGCCACGTCCTGCGCCTCCTTGATCTTCTCCGCCAGCTCGTAGGCGTCGTAGCACTGCAGCAGCTCCTCCCGCACCTCCTCTCGCCGCTTCGCCGGGGGCAGCCGCTGCTCGCCGCGGAGAAAAGTCAGCCTCTTCCTCTCCCCAGCCTCACCCGCCACACTCGACGCGATGATCGTTGTCTCCGGCACGTAGGTGTCGCTGGCGGCCTGACGGCTGCGCCAGATGGCCAGGAACGCGTTGATGTCCGCGGGGTTGTGCACATCAGGCAGCCGCGAAGCGACCGAAATGCCTTCCCATTCTCTGTGTTTTGCGTAGGTGGCGTAGGCGAGCTGCTCTTCCGTTTTCAGCTCCACAACGAGGCTGCGGAAGTGCTGGCGCTCCGTCTTGAGACGAGCGCGGGCCACCGTCTCATCCAAGTAAAGGTTCTCGCGGTTGCCTTTCTCGATCTGGTCCGTCTTTACCCGCAGCTGCTCGCGCTGCTTGTAGATGAGCTGCGCTGCGCTGTTCGCCTGATCTACCGCCTCCTGTAGCGCCAGCGCCTTCCTCGACTTGGGCTTCTCTAATTGAGCTTTTGTCTTGGGTGGCATTACTGTCGTTTTCACTAGAAAAAGAGCTGTTTCTTTTCTTTTCTTTCTTCTCTCTTCTTCTTTTGATGCAGTTCAGATTTTCTCTTAGCTCCTCTGAGCGTGTGTGTGTGTGTGTGTGTGTGTGTGTGTGTTGCAGTTTAGTAGCCGTCAAGAGACAAAAAAGAAGGAGACAAACAAGTGAAAAGGTGTGCACCGCAGCCAAGCTTAGAATGGGACCTTTTTTTTTTTTTTTTCGTTTTATGGCGGATGAGGGCACGAAAGAGCAGCCAAACTCTTAGCTTTTTGGCGTCGAAGCGCCCACGCCTCTTCATTTTTATAAAAGTAAGCAAACGAAAAGGGCATTGAAACACACGTGTGTCCAATATGTACACATGTATATTGATCCAAACCCAATTCCTCCACTCTCAGCTACGCCTCGTAAGTGAGGGAGCATCTGTTCCTCCTTTTTCATTTACACTGGCGCATCTTTCGAATCAAGCTTCTCAGACTTTCAAAGCACATCTGATCTCTACACGCGTTTGCGAAGGACATGTGCGCCTACCGGCTTCTGCGTATGGCTTTTCTGTGTCGTTCGTCCTTTTCTGCCATGAAGACGGAGCAGATTCGTAATAAACCACTGTAGTGAGCAATACAACTATCCATAAAAGTAAAAAAAAAAAAAAAACACCCATAACCTCATAACAAAACAACAACAGTGATACTCGCTAGACATCAACAGAGGCTGAGCTATCTAACATTGAGCCACTTTCTCTCCCAGTTTCTCTCTTTCGCGCTTGAACACAAAGCAAAACAAAACAACAACAAAAAGAGCAGAGGAAGGATGTTCGCATATCTTTTGACTTTTTCTTCTTGCACGACTCGAACATGACAACGTCATTTGCGCGTTAGCCGTGTTTCGTTGTCCCGCCCCGAGGACAATAAAGTAAGGTTCAACAACGGTAGAGAACAAATGAAGAAGAAACGGTAGGAACACCTTTCAGCCAAGATGCGGGCGCAAATCAGCAACTTATGACGAACCAGCGGAAAACAAAACAAAACAAAAAAGACAGTACCAACAACGTAAAACAAGTTTCTGTTGTTATAAGCAACTCAAAGTACGCCTGATCGTTTTTTTTTTCTTCGAATTGCTTTCCACTCCATGTCGGAAGAAGTTTTGTTGTTTCTTGTTTTTTTTTTTTTCTTTTAATGTATGCGCGCTGTTGCTGTTGTTCTGCCTCTCGCTCACCTCATAAAAACTCGCACAGTCTAACGCATGCGCTTCGAAAGGAAAAAGGAAAAACCAGCGTTTTGCTCCTGATGCACACAAGAACAAGATACACTCACATCTCTTCTTGAGCAACCGACCGCTGCTCAAACAATGCGCAAACAAGAAAAGCGTGAAGCACAAACTAGAAAGCAAATAAGTACTATATATACACACACAGCTCACCTGTTGTGAAAGACACTCGAAGAACCAACACAAGCCTTCAGAGGTTACATAAAAAGGAGGCCAACAACAAGAACTAATAGTATTAAAAAAAAAAAGCACCGCACACAGCAACCGCAACAAGCCGAAGTTCAATGGTGGTTGATAGAACTACAGAGCAGAAAAGAGTTAAAAAAAAAAAAACGAGAGTTGACAACACCCACCCTATAGGGCGGAAAGGTCACTCTTGGATGTTGATTTGATTATGATGGACTCCTGGTGGCGGTCCTCCGCCTCCGTGCCGTCCAGCTGCAGCACCTGTGGACGGTCCACCACAAACACAAAAGGTGCGCCGCCGACGTCCTTGACTAGGTCTGCCAGCACTTCTCTCATGCTCGCCGTCCGCGTCTTGCGGGTGGTCGTGTTCATGACGCACAGAATCCACTTCTTCATAGCTTCCTCCACATCTGGGTAGGCGAGCTTTTTTGCAATGCGGCGCAGTACCACCTCGCCTCGCTCGCTCAGCTCCGCCTTCACCGTAATGTTCGTCGGCAGCCCAAAGAAGCGTTCGCCGGAGCGGCGGCTGCAGAAGAAGACGTCGTACCGCACGTGCCCCGGCAGCATCGGCGACAGCTTGTCCAGCACGAGGTTGCCGTGACGCACCAACGACACCTCCTGCTCCTCATCCACCACGATGCGCTTGATCTCGCCCCGCACCACCAACAGCAGACGTACCGCCTTCAACTTGCCGTCCAACTGGTTCGTGAAGCTGGAGAGCACGCTCTCCCGCATCTGTGGACCCAGCTGCTGCACCAACAGCTCTAGTAGCAGCCGAAGCGTCACGACGTCGGTGTCAAGGGGTAAGTACACGTGCGGCATGTTCTGGTACCCGCCGTTGAAGATGACGCGGATCGAGAGGTCGATGTGGGTCAGCGGCAGCGGCAGGATCGTCATGACCAGCTTATGGTTTTGCTCCCCCCGGCCCCACAAATTGCCGAGGGTTGTCTTGTACACGGACTGGTGAATGGAGTAGTTGTCTTGCACCGGCATTGAAAAGGCATAACTCGTCTTCGCGTCCGGCCTGAAAAAAGCGATGTGGGCAGGAGTGGTCGCCTTTGGCAGAATAGCCTTCGACTTCTCCAGCTCATTGTACAGCGTCTGCTGCAGCTTGCTGTAAGTGGTGGAATCCTCCAGCCGCAGCCAGAACACCTCCTCCTCGACACCGCTCCATTCGTCGTAGAGATACACGCGCGTCTTCACCACGAGGCGATCGCGCAAGAATTGCGCCACCACCTGATTCGCGTTCTTGGCCTCACAGTAGAGCAAGTTGTCCCCCGTTACCACCTCACTCATCCGAGTAATGTTACGCGCCGTGAGGTTGCTTTTGTGGAACGTGTACACTTGGCATTTCTGGGGGAGGATCTTCTGCAGCTCCGGCAACGACCGGATGATGTGCACGCGGGCCTTAGTGTCGCCGTTTGCCGGCACGCCCCGCAAAAAAATGAGGGTTGGGTTTTCCTCTTCCGTTAGATCGTCTGCAGCAGAGGCCGTCGCAGCTTCCAGCGGAAGCACATCCACGTAGAGGTGTGGGTAGTGCGAGTCGTACGGGTTGCAGACCGCCTCTACCCTCGACCACGGACGGAGCTGGATGCGGTCGCGGTAGTACAGCCGCACCTGCGTCGGCTCCACACCGAGCTCCTGCGCCAGCGCGCTTGTCAGCACCGGCTCGGACGACTGTCCCTGCGGCACGCGTACCGAGAGCTGCCTCAGGCACTTTTCAGAGGCGCCCTCCACGCCGTCAAACACGTCGACGATGCTCTTGTCGCAGAGGTAGTAGCCGAAGGTGCGCGTCTCCAAGACTCGCGTGCGTTCGTCCTCAATGAAACGGCCGAGATCGAGGATGGCCTGAGGCGGCGGTGTCTCCTGTAGCACCTCTGCCTTCACGTCGTCGTTCACGTAAAGGAGCAGCGAGGCGCGCTCGTTATCGAAGAGGCGGTAGCGGGACTGGATGGACTGACCACCAAAGGCGGACTTCTGCACGTCCTGCTGCGTGGCCGCCTCGACGATTTCGTCATTGAAGCGGACCCACTCCCCGTCAAAGTTCACGTAGACGTAGTAGTGCCCGATGGTGGCATCGCCGGCGTGGGTCAAGATGGAGCGCAGCGTGTAATTCGCGCCAAGGTGAGAGCGATGGGTGATCGTCGCCATTTTTTCCTTGCTCTCCTTGTCCAGCCTCAGCGACGAGTCGTCCACAAGGTAGCTCGACAACGACATGGTCAACTCGAAGCTCCACACGTTGCGCAGTGTGACTAGCTCGAACGTCTCCATGTCGAAGGCTACACGGTTGGGGTGAATGAGCAGCACCTTCGGACAGTCAAGAAAGTGTTGACTGCGCTCGATGGTGTGCGGGGTCGGCGCGGCCCCGGGCGTCAGCTCCACCGACACCCCCTCGATCCGCTCGCCGGAGGAGAACTGCTGCAACGACTCCTCCATGTTCGCCTTGTCCTTCACGACAAGCTCGACGTCGTAGAAGTCCTCCAGTCGGTCGGACAAGAAGTCGGCGCCGTCCACCGCCTTGCTGCGGTAGATCATCAGGCCGCCGAACATGTCGCGGATGAGATTCCTCTGCGGTGTATCCTTCAACGCAGTTTCCAAGCTGTCGAAAAGCTGCTGCATGAGCTCCTGCACGTCGTGCTGCACCGCTGCCTCCTGCGCCGACCACCCAAACGCTTTGGTGAGTTCAATCGTTGTAATGGTGCGGCTACGACACTCCAGCTGGGCAAAGACGTCGCGCAGCGCCTGCGACACGGCGTCGTTTGCCACATTCGGCAGGTTAAAGACCTCTGTGCGGAAGGCTGGCAGGTGGTACAGGGCCTGTATGACAGAGTTCAGGTAGCACGTGCTGCCTTGGTTGAAAATGCCAACATACCCAGAGCGCATGGTGGGCACGTAATGGAAAAGACGAGGGAAAGGGAGAAAAAAAGAAGGGCCCAGCAGCTGGTCGGAGTACGCTGTGCCAGCGATGATCGGCTAATCCTATATATATATGCTGATGGAAATAAAGGAGAAAAAAAAAAACGGCGAACACCAGAAACGACAGGAATAGCAACACTAATCGCGTATGTATGTGAGCGAACGGGAGCACCAGCGCTCGACGCACCGAAAACAGCGCAGGCGACAAGTTGAAAAGCGGTACTCAAGTGCACCACAAGAATCTCCCGCAGCACGACTGGGAATAGAAAAAGTGCAGCGCAGACTGTGTTTTTTTTTTTCTTTTTCACTGTTCACTGGAAAGAGAGTGTGCCAGTGATTGTTGTGGTTCCCGTTGTTTTATCGAGACAGTCGCAGTGAACACGCAAGAAAAAAAAAAGAAAACAAGAACAAATGGAAACAGCAAAAGCGAAAGTTCATCCAAGAACGGCATACTTCGATCACAACACAAAAACCTACGCTGTCAAAACAAGCAAACAAGCCAGAAGAAAAAAAAAAGAGCAGATTGAGCACACAAACAAGTGGAAAGGCATAGGGAGTCTGCGTCGCGGTGGTGAAGCCACGAGGACATTCGTGAAAGAGCGGCCAACGCACGGCAAAAAAAAAAAAGCAACTAATATACAACAGGGTAAGCAAAAGTCATTGCGGAAAACTATCCAAGCGAAAAAAAAAAAAACATAAGAAGAAATGGCTTAGTTGTTCCAATGTTCCTGTGGTGAGGAAAACGCTGTACTTACATCGTGTGTTAACTGGGAGTCTCCGTTCCTTCCTCTTTCCGTAACGGCAATAGTAATAAAGAGTTCAGAGTAGCAGCCGTAATACGTCACAACTTAAACGGACGCTGAAAAGGGTAGGTATGATTTTGAGGGACGCGTGCGCAGCTCGTGGCAAGTCGCGGCAGCGAGGCCACTGGAGATGGTGAGTGGGAAGCGCCGCCGCCGCCTCTCTTCCCACTGCGCCGCACGCTCGTCGCCGCAGATGAAACCGGTTGCGACATCGCACCAGCACCTCCATCGCTGATGCGCTGTAGCTCGTCAATAAAGCGAACTTGCTCTCGCTTCTGCGTCGGGTCTGAGGTGTAGGAGGGCACGCCGTCGGGGCCGTCGTAGTGCAGCGACGACACCGTGACGGTGTTGAGCCGTGCGTGGTCGTGCTGCAGCCGTTGCAGCTCCGCCGCACTGAGTGCGTAGCCGTGTGCCGGACCTGCCGACAGCGCCGTCCCCTCTCCTGAGGTGTGCAGTTTGGTGACGGCCGTCCGTTCGGCTTCGTCCTTGTTCTGCGAGAGCGTCAGCATTTTATCCGCCACAAAGGCAGCCAAGCGCTCCGTCCGCTCGCTACGCCCGTATACCTCCAGCGTCTGTAGGTACTGTGCCACCTCCTCCGAGACATGCATCGACCGCGCCGTCGCCACGCCATCCAAGACGTTGCGCAACAGCATCCGTGTCTGCTGCGTCTCCTCCTCGAGCGCACGGTATTGCTGGTGCAGCGCGGTGTTGTCGTTGCGGCTGCTTGCCCACAGCTCATTCATGCAGCGCAGGCGGAAGGCGACGGTGGACACGCTGGCGTCGTGGTCGACACTGGGGAGACAGACTCTGCGTTGCCGCGACTGCGCCGCACCACGAGAGGCGAAGATGGCGTTGACGGGCGCGCGATAGACGAGGGTGGGCAACGTGCGGTTCAGCGCCTCCTGGCCCACCTCGGCGGCCTCTTCGATGTCGTCGTGCAGGGCGGGTGCGAGGTGTGCGGAGAGGCTGCCGACCTGCGCATCGCCGGGGTGTGCACGGCGTCGTATCGCCTCTCCAATGCTCGCGTTGGTGAAGGCCTCGGCAGGATAGCGACTGAGCGTGGTGGCGAGGAGCCGCGCCGCGTTAGCGACGAGCACCTCGTCCTCCAGGCTGAACCCGCGCAATGGCAGCTTCGTGCTCCCCATCTCACTCGCGTCCACCACACCGGGAAGGTGCTTGTTTACGGCGTGGATCATCCCGCATGACTTTCCCGCCCCACTCGACGCGAGCAGTGGGAAGAGGAGACAGGTTCTGATGTCCTCCACACCACTGGATGCGTTACTGCCGCGCCCACCGACACTCGAGGGTGGTGGGGTGGCGGTGGTACCGTCACTGCTCACGGTTCCGTTAACCGCCAAGCAATCACAGCACACCGTCTGATGCACCTCGCGCACCGTCATCAGCGCCAACGGGCTGGACCGCATAGGGTCCGCGCGGTGGGCGTGGTACGGGAACTGCGCCGCGCACCACAGGTTTGCGTGTTCGTCGTACAAATAAATGCGAACTGTCTCGCACTGCAGCAGGACGGCGAGCGACTCGGCCACGAGGCTGAGGTGCGCTGAGAGAGTGTCTCGCACCTGCGCCTGTGCTTTGACGTTCGACTGGTCACATGACGAGGCTGCATCGGTTGCTGCATGCGACGGCTGCGGCCGAGACGCGGAAGCTGTCGCTTCTGTGGGAGACGTCTCCTTCCGCCCATCCGACAAGCGACTCTGCCGCATCAGCGTCTCAAAGCCAGATTGGTAGCCTTCCTCGATGAACGACATGGACTGGCGCAGTTCCCGGTTTACCGCGGCGCGGATACTGTGCAGCAGCGACGTCTCCCTGCTCACGGTTGACGCGGAGTCTTGCTTCGCCTCGATGAGGCGCTCTAGCTCCGTGAAGAGGCTTGCTGTCTGGTCGGACAGTAATTCTAGGGTGATCGGAAGGTCGCCATAGTACGCCGCCGCGGCCTGCAATGCAACATCCGCCTGCTTCCGCTTCTGTGCTGCGACCAGTCGCTTTTGCCGCGTGTAGTTCTCCTGCAGCCTTGTAAGGAGGGCGTCAGGCTTTTCCTGCGCCGGAAACGTGAAAGACCCACCACTCATTCGAAGAGTAGCACAACGACCTTGTTCCTCGTTTAAAACAAGTATGTGCAACTGTTTAAAAAAAAAAACTATCTGTTTTTCACGGTGTTTTCTTTTTCTTCTCTTTCACTTTTTTTTTTCTCTCTTTTCCGTTGACGTCGCTAGATTCCTTTTCGACGAAGTAACGTTCGATTGCTAGGAAGCTCCGCCAAAGAAACATCAACTATAAATATAAGAGCGCCTCACGAGAGGAGACAGTGGGGAAGAAAGTAGGCTGTGGTAAGAAAAGCGTTTAATAGTTCTTTTTTTTTTTTTTTGTGTGTGTGTGTGTGTGTTGTCGTTGTTGTTGTTGTTGTTGTTGTTAGATAGAGAAGAAAGGACTCTTGTAGAACTTGTGAATCGAGCTGTCAGCCTACAGACAAACCTCACAATGGAGACTTGTAGCCTCAGCACCACATTTTTTTTTTCTTTGGTGGTGGTAGAACGGCTCTGCTTTTAAACCAATCGGTCATTGCGAAGAGTTTTAGTAAAAACAAACGGAAACGAAGAAGTCCAGGCGAGTCAGACCACGATCTTCTTCAATCTTTGTGATACAGGACTATGCTCTGTGAGAAGAAGCAGCCATCTCAAGATAAACAGCCAAGCAAAAAAAAAAAAAAAAGAAGATTTGCAATCTATCATTCCTGACCAACCACATAAAACCACTCTCATACAGTGTCATCCACCCGATCCGACACGCAATCGAAAGGCGAGAGAGCAGAGCAGAGTAGCGTGCTTCCTTTCCAGCACGACTGCTGGCAAGGCAACAACAGCGTCGAGACATGCGCCACTTCCTCATTTGTCTTCGGCAACAGGCGTTAGTCGGGAAAAGATAAGCGAGTGACGCACCTTGTGTTCACGGAAGCACCGCAGCACATTGCGGGAGTCGCGGAGGTGAAAGTGCCCGAGCAGCTGCTCCGCACGCTCTATCAGCAGCGGCAGCAGCCGACGCAGCTCCGTACCACACGAGTACGCCAGCGTGTTCTGCCTGCACGTCGGGTTCAAAAGAGCGACGTACTTACAGACGGCGCCGAGCTGTCGCGGCGTCATGGACGGCGCCAGCACACCGGCGCGATCGAGCACCGCCCTCGCGTAGGCCTCGTGGCACCCGGGCAGCAGCGCTGCCACCTCCAACCCGTACACAACGTCCTTCACGTTGTAGCTTGGCACCTGTGCGGTGGCTTTGCGTGAGACGGACGCCACAACGTCGCCGGCGTGTACAATGGAAATGCGGTGCAGTGCACCGAGCACCATGAGGCTTTCACGGGCGCTGAGCGTGGCACCAGGCAGCACCGACAGCAGGCGGTCCAGCGGAGGTGCCGGCAGCTTGCAACGCTTCACCGCCAGCGAGATGTCATGCAACAGCTGCACCGCCTCCATCGGGGTGTGGTGCCGACACGCCTCGACCGTCGTCAACACGTGCACCAGGTGCTGCAGTGCCTCCACGTCACCCAGCTCCAATGTCACCGCGTCCTTTAGCAACTCCCGCATGTAGTCGTGACGGGATCGGAGGTCATTACGCCGCTCGTCATGCTGCACATCAGCCGCGCCGCCTAAGACGCACTCGCGCAGGCAGAGGCACAGCACATCGTTTGTCTGGAGCGAAAAAAAGGGTGAGGCGCCTGACCACGCTGCCGCCTCGTCGCTGGTCGCGGCTACAGCAGAGCCGCTGCTGTGTCGACGCGTGGAGGAGGAAAAGACTCCCGCTTCCGCCATGCCCTCGCCATTGTGGCCTTCGTCGCACCGAGGAAGGTACATGACGCTGCGCGAGAGGGCGCGCAACCACCGCCGCATCAGCTCCCGCCTCTCTTCCGCACCAAGGCTTGCCTTGGCGACGGCAAGACTGTCTACGATGCCCGCCTCCATCTTGTGGACCGCGCCGCGGATGCGCTTCCGCTTGACGGCGTACGGCTGCTCCGCGGCACAGATCGAGTTGAGAAGGCGGCACGTGTACGACAAGCCGATGCCCTTCTCTAACGAAGGAGTGCTGCGGTGCAGGAGTTGTGTGGATGAGGTGGTGCAGCATCGGGCGGTCGGCGCAAGCGACGTCTTCATGGTAAGCAGAGGAAAGCCGCGTCGCAAGCACGTGCTTAGATTTCGGCGCACAGACCACATAGTCGTGGGTGAACGAGTCTCAAGAAGAAAACAAGAACGCAAGCACCTTACAGTCTTACCTACCCGTCATTTGAAGAAGTGGGTAGGAACTATGAAGCAGCTTTATGAAAATAAAAAAAGAGAAAGAGAAGTGCTGAAGAGAAATAACAGGCAAAGAGAGAAGCATATAAGCCTGCTCTGCTCTTTCTTTCTTTCTTTCTTTCTTCCCCCAGCTGCTAGGCACCTAGCCTTGCACGTTTGCTCACTTCATCCTTATCGCGTTTAGTGTTTGTTTGCCAATAACGACGCCGGCCGCCTCAACGTGGTGCTACGGTCCAGTACCCCGGTTCCAAGGGGGAAGCCAAGAGCCAGCCAGCGTCGCTCTTATGCAACGTAGAACTGCTCATGGCATCGGCAAGCAGGTCAAAGGTAGAATCACGCTCGGAAGGCCTGGAACTCGTTCTACGTCCGCGCTATCCTATGTAGAGCTTGCACGCGTAGTGCTTACTCTCGTAAAAAAAAAAAAAGCTGTAAGCACGCCCGCGGTAGGCAGAACAGTTCAACGCGTTTGAAATAAATAAACAATTATTTTTGTCTGAAGGCAAAGCAATAAAGCTCGAAAAAAAAAACTGTTTACTCAGGAATGCACTAAGCGATTATGTGCTTCGCCCCTCTTTCCACATCAGCACCCAGCAACGCTACTTTTTGTCGGTAGAGGTCAATCCAACACGCGCTCCGTACTCCTCCGGGATCTTCAGTCGCTCCAGCACGTCATATGACAGCGCGTAGACGGGGTTAATCGGCGTCAGATCGTAGTCCTTGTATCCCAGCAGACTGAGGCCGCATAAGCCGAAAAAGGTGTGGTAGACATCTGCCTGGTTTCCCGGCTTGTCGGAGAAGCCGCCGTCCTGTGTGTCTTGACAGCTCAAGATGTACCCAAAAAGCGCCTCCTTGTCGATCCAGTGTGTGCGTCCCAGCACGGAGAGGGACGAGACGACCCACCAGCTATAGCACACGTCCGCCTTCTTCTCCGGGCGTCCGTTCAGGCCACCAGAGGGCAGCTGCCGCATCGCGAGCCATGCCGCCACGCGGTCGCAGTCGATGCGGTCCAGCGCGTTTGCGAGGCGCAACGCGCCAACACAGCAAAAAATCTGCCCAGCGTGGCTTTCCGCGCCAGGCGAGACGCCAAACCCGCCATCCCAGTTTTGGCACGCCAGTACGTACTCCACGGCCTTCTCAACGTCGATCAAGTCGCAGCGGTTGAGCAGACGCAGACAGTTCAGTGCAATGTACGAAAAGCGGGTGTCCACTTCGCCCCATTCGTCGCCCGCAAAGGAGCCGTCGTCGCACTGCAGGGAGGCGATCCATTTGGCCGTCTGCTCGACGTCGATTTGGTCGAGTGCGTCGAACATGCACAGCAGCTGGATGGCGGACATGGTGTAGAGAAGGTGGGAATCCTGGTATATGTTGCCGCCGAAGCCGCCGTCGTAGTTGTAGCAGCTAGAAACGAAGCGAAGCACATCCTCACGCTTGTAGTCGAGGCGGCGGAGGAGAACGAGTGCGCCGAGGCCCCAGTAGACACCATTCATTTTAAGGTGCTGCACCTTCCATTGCGCCTTTTCGTCGACGTTGTGCACAAACTCGACGTGTCGATCCGCCGCAATCGGAGACGCAGGTACCGGAGCACTCATGTGGTTTAACAGGCAGAAAAACCCCCTCTCTACTACTCTTTTTTTTTTTTCAGTGTAAGCCGATTCAAAAGAGTACCAAACGGCCTTTCCTTTCCGTAGCGGAGTTTGCTGACCGCAAACGGAGGAAGAGGAACGTTATGTGAGAAAATAACTAAGAGAAAAAGGAGAAAATAGTGAGTCACGCATCAACACATCAGTAAACAAAGAAAAAAAAACGGTAGGAAAGCACCGATGAGATTGTAACAAACGTTGACGAAGCGGATAGTTTGTATAGTTGTCTGTAAGCGCCATCGATAATGACATACGTTGATTAAAAAAAAAAAAAAGACAGAGAACTAAACACAGCCTCTCCCTGTATCAGAGGAGAACTTCTCAGTGAAGACGTTTTTTTTTTTTTTCAGGAGGGTTGCTGCTCCGTTGTGCGTTGTGTCAAGACAGAAAAGAAAAAATGATCCAGAAGTGCATATGTGAGCAATGGCAATGAAAGAAGAGGAAAAAACTGTTTATGGGGGAACGCTCGAGATAACCTAGATCGCAGACAGCGCGGGTAAGCGTTGCTAGCATACGTGACTTAGCTCCACCAAAAGTTGAAGACCGAGGCAACGGATTGACGCACAGCGCGTGCCACCTCGTAGTGAAACTGCGGCTTCTCCAGAGAGTCTACCGCTGACTTGAGCAGGAAGTTGGAAAGATCGGCCTTGATTTCTGGGTTGCGCAGCAGCTTCCGCACCTGCTCCTCCGTGATACCCTGCAGCTGGTCCTGGATCCACGGATCTTGCACCACCTGTAGCACGAACTTCTTCGTCACTTCCTGCGTGTAGTGGTCTTCGAAGAGGGACTGTAGAAGAGAGGAGACCGCGATCTTTGTTTCCTCGCGTGCCAGAAGCTCAACGACCACATTCACCGCCGCATCCAGCGACTTAGGGTCACGCAAGACCTCCAAAACAACGTCCTTTGAGAGCTGCACGGCTTGACTCTTCAAACGGGCGTCCGCCAGCGCCTCGGAGGCGACCACAGCGGTATGGTGCACCGTGTCCTCTTTCACAGGTGTGTAGAGAAAGTACAGGAGGAAGCCGATGCCCATGACGGCGCCGATACTCGCAACGACGCCTTGCTGCCAAGAAGTGAAGAGGCGGCGCAGCGCACTTTCCGGGGAAACGACGGTCTGCGTGATCGTTTCGGACACATCTGCAAAGGAGGCACCGCTAGCCCGTGCGGCGGCACCGTCCCCGGCATCCTTCGTCGTCGCCGATTGTCTTCGTTGTTCTGACGCCGCTGCCGTCGTTGCATCCGCCTGTGCGGGAGGTGAAGTAGATGCCGCGGCGGTTTCAGAAGACGCGCGATGGGCGGCCAGTAACACAGAGGAGCAGTGGTAGTGTCGGACGTTAAAGAGCGCTGTATAGTGTCTGTTTCGGTGAACACGGAACGAAAATGGCGCGCACCGCCGCCGTACTAACGGTTGCAGCCCAACAGTGCTTGAATGTCGCCACATTCTTCAATCCTCCTCTTTTTTTTCTTCGTTTGGAGGGGGAGGAGGGGAGTGGATTTGCAGAGGGCGTAACAAATAAACAACGAAGATTGCAGATACAGCGTGTGCTATAGAAGAAGAGAAAAAAAAAAAAAGAGAGAGCAAAATATAGAAAGGTGCTTCGAACGAGACAGAGCTTGACCAAGAAAACGGGAAAGTGCGTAACAAGAAAAAAAAAAAGAGCAGTATTCGCGTAGCAACCTAAATTGAGGCACTGGTCACTGCATTTTCAACTAACGAACAACAGCCAAGAATTTCTCCAACGAAGCGTGTGATCCGCCCTTTGCAAGAAGTTTGCAGAAAGGAGCCCTTTGCAGTCACTGTTGAAGCCTTCACCGGATATATATATGCAGGCAAAACACCACACCGCAGCATCCGAAACACGGCGCAGCGTAAGGTCGAAAAAGATGCGTCTTGCCTGCACTTTTCTTTGTTGTTGTTGTTTTGAGTAAAATAGTGGCGTATTCACTCCAATTTTTGACTCCCTTTTCAGTTTTGACTGCTTTTTTCTTTTTTTTTGCGTGTTTGTTTGTTTCTGTAATTCCTACTAACTAGCTACACGGTACGTAATTTATAACCAGAAATAAAGTGGTGGAATAACGCCAACAGTAAAGACAGACGTGTCGATAAAAGTCACTTGTGGGTTGCGAAGAAAGAAGGAGGGGCGGAGCAGGCACTTTTTGAAAAACAGACAGACCTCACCTTTCCCATTGACAGCTCCTCCTTTTCCCCCACCTCGCCACACGACTACCTCGAACGAACGGAAGGGTGCGTTTGCCTCTGTGTGTTATCGTATTCAACCGTGGTGGATACAGAAAGAAAAAATGAACGTTGGACTGCAAACAGACAAAGGAAACGAGAGAGAGAAGAAGCGAGGCCACAAAGGGCTATGGGTGCTTAGCCGAAGCAGCACCCTCCACAAATAAAAAGAAACTCCCTTATCACCTTGTCTCTTCCGCCTTCCTTCTCTCCCTCTCTGCCAGTATAACTACAACGCATGCGTCCATTTCGTCTCATGTACTCTCAATTTCCTTAAATACTCTTGGGGAAGACCAGCTCGTAGAACTGGTAGACGAAGGCGCACTCCACACCCCATAGAAACAGATTCCAGCTGCTCAGCCCCTCAATGATCTCGGGCGAGTTCTTATACGGGTCCTCCGGGTCGTAGTCGCGGAACTCCTCCGGCCACTCGGCGTAGTTGATCTTCACCTTAGCGCGCTCCTCCGCCGACATTTGCGGACGGCGCTCGGGGTTCTTGAAGACGAACATGTTGTAAGCGCGAGAGCTAGCCAGTAGGGGGGCGGCGGCCACCATACCCGACTTGTTTGCGATGCGGCGCAGCATTATGACACCTTACAAGAAAAACAAGTTTCGATGAGAATGCAAGACGGAGAGACTTACTCGAGGAGAATCAGCTGACAGCAGCAATGGCGATAAAACGTGCAGAGAGCGTCGGGGCAAGTCAGTTATGTCACAACAGCAAAACACCAATTTTTTTTATTTGTTTGCGCGCGTGTTTCACAAAGAGATAATGAGAGAAAAGGAAAAGAAGCAGTGACAGAAAAAAAAAAGCGTTAGCATACACTGATATGGCATTGCGGTGCAATAAAAAGCAAAATGACAACGCATCAGTATCTTGCAAACAAGCAGCTGTGCGCTATTAAAAGAGAGTCAAAGCTCTTTTTTTTTTTTTTTCATCTTACCAGATGGTTGCAAGCCACTGCTGATGAAAGCTGAGAACACATCCGTCGCACGGTGTTTCTTTTTTCTTTTTTTTTTTTTTGGCCTCTGAAAAGGTTTCCTTAAAAGCACCTTTAACAGGTCGACGTTCTTTGCTTGAACAATGTCTTTCTTTGACATGACACAGCTGCAGAAGCCCACGCACATGCAATAACAGCAAAAAAAAAAAAACACATTACTGCAATAAACAAAACTAACGTGGATCGTAGAGGTCAGTGCGAGGAATGCACAGGTTGTACCAACTGCCAGCCTCAAAAAAGGTTGACGCCTCCTTCCACCCAACGTAGCCTTTCTTTATCGCTGTCCTCAGTTGTGTTGGGTTGGCGGAGTAGTGCGGGTCGAGAATGAGGTAGCGCGCCTCCATCGTGTTCACGTTCACGTGGATGCCGAGGATGGTGTGGGCGTAGCTGCTGCCGCCGATCATCACCGGCGCCGCGCGCGGGTGACGGAAGTGCTCACTCAAGAGCAGCTGCACCGACGCGTCGCTGTCCAGGTCCTTGCCGCTCTCCAGACGCTTTATCGTGCAGTCGAGACCCGGCATGTAGTGCTGCAGCACGAGCATAACCTCAAAGCTGCCAATCCACTCGCACGAGCCAACGAACTGCCTCTTATTTGCCTTGTCAGGATCCGTGGCGTAGAGGATCTCCTGGATGCGATGGATCGATGGAATCGGCGCCGTCATGAAGCCAGCGTGCTGGAACCACGAGAGGACGGTCTGCAAGCTGCGGTAGGCGCAGCCCCAGCCGTCGTCGCGGAAACCGTCAACGCGATAGTGGTAGTAGTCATAGCTGCCACTGACCAACATCGTTTCGGCACCGTGCAGCGCCGGGGCGGCGGTGCTCGGCAGCTCTGCATGAGGGTTCGTCACGAGATGCCGCTCCCACGACTCCCCTGTGCGGAACGCACGTGCGCCACCACCGAGCCGCCGCTGCTGTTGGTGGTGCCGCTGTAGGTCCTGCCATGTGGACCAAACTTGCACTGCGTTTGAGTGGTGCAGTAGGGCTCTGCTGGGGAGCAGCAGCGCGGCGTGCTCGGCACGGCGCCGCGCGTCGTCGCGTGTGTGCACGTTCACAGGAAACAAGAGCTCGCCAGGCCAGCACACCTCCATTTCTGCGTATTGTCGTGCATCGCCGAGGAAGAGGGCAGTGAAGAGGTTGCGCAGCGCAGCCACGACTTCGGCGACTGAGTTGCCCAGCACGACGCGGGTCGTTACGTTACCTGCTGCATCTGGCCCTGGGGCCAAGGGTAGATCGTTCAGGCTGCTGGACATGGTGCTGGCCACCACAGGCTCACTCATCAAGTAAACCTGAAGGCTATGACAGGAGGAGTCGGTAGACGTTGCCGCTGTCTTCCACAGGTCCGCGTTGGCCTCGATGCTTGCGATAACGCCCTTCAACTCCTCCTGCAGCTCGTCGCTATTGCCGCTGTTGCTACTACCGCCGAGGAGATGAGAGACGGTGGCATTTGTCGATAGGTTGCGGAGCAGCACGGCATGTCGTTTCGACAACGCAGAGACGGAGAACGTCACGCGTGCGCACCACCTCCACGTAACCTCTGAGACGACTTCACTCCTGTTCTTCGAGAGATAGGCCGCCGCCTCTTCTCTTGAGTCCACAACGTGATCCTTGTAGGTCGTGGCCGCAAAAGGCAGCGCCGTCAGGGCTGCATCACCAACTAGGCCGATTGTCTCGCCGTTTACCTCCAACAGGTGTAGAGGGAATAGCGTCTCCAGATCCCCTAACACTAGCATCTCAAGCAAACCAAAAAAAAAAAAAAGAAACTGGCAAGAGGCTTTACCGATGCGACGGGAAGAGAGAGTCAAGCAACAGACCAACGTAAAACACCCCAGAAAGAAGAAAGAGGAGTGAAAAAGACCAAATAAGACAAATCGAGAGAGTAGGAGAAGCGTTGTGACAGTGAGACCTTCTCAGCGTCATATAAGATCCTAAGTCCACGGTGCACCTCTTGGCAGCGAAGAACAACAAAAAAAAAACTCGTTACGTGCTGAGCGTTGCGCTGGTTTCCCTTTACAGTGCTCGCAAAAAGTGCAGACCAGAAGACTCCTGTGCGCGAGAAAGATCTTTCTTCTTCCTCTTCTTTTTCTTTTTCGCATGTTGACTACTGGCTTCTTTTTTTTATTTTTAAGGAGCACACGCAACAAAGACACAGCGCATGAGGAAGATGCACCACAAACTCAAAGGTTAGCACACACACACACACACACACATGTGCAGACAACAAAGCTCGTAAAGGAGGGAGATCGCAGTAACCTTCATATCCCTTTGCTGTCTCAAGCCCACTCAGGGAAAAAAAAAGGTATAAAAAAAAAAACACAGCGTGTGCTTCAGTACGGCTCTGCTCCTTGGCGGCCTTTCGCGGGCATCACTGGCGGCACAATGAGCAACGGAAAGACGCCCGAAACGGGCTCCAGCAGCGGTCCTAGAGTCTCCACGCCTGGCAACGACGTCTTTGCCAGCGACTTCCGCGCCACCGCCGTTACCACCACCCGCAGCTGCCACAGCAACGTGGTGATGTCCGTCACGGTGGTGGCCGGCACGAGGCCGATCGGCAGCGAGAACGCAAAAGGTACCGACGGGGTGTCCAGCACGATGAAGTCGGCGTGGTCGATGACGCGCTTGTGCAGGCACACAAAATTCTCAATTCCCTGCGCCTTTGTGTCGCGCATGCTGTCCTCGTCTGTCGTCAACGCCCACTCCGGCGTCACACACTCCAACAGCTCCAGCGAGGCCGTGACCCTCACCGGTACGGGCACCTCCATGTCCTTCTTTCCACTCCGCCGCTCCGCGCTGTCGGTGCCGGTGTCGCACACGGTGAGGGAGCCTTGTAGAAAGCTGCCGAGTGCCACGCAGGAGGACCACAGCTGCACCATCAGGATATTCACACCGTTACAAGGCACCAACAGCGACAGCGGCTGCCGCTGCCCGGCCAGCGCGTTCTCCAAAGTCGCCTTGGCAGCGCGGCGCACCGTCAGCGAAGTGCGCAGTTGACTGTCTTGCGGGAAGATAACGTCGTCCAGTGGTGCTGCCACGGACGGGGTGGGTACGGACGGTAGTGACACCACCTGGAACTGGAACTTCTCCTTCACCAGCATGGCGTCGCTCGGCAGGGGGAAAAGGGACATGAGCGGGAGCTGTGCGATGCTCGCGGCGCTGTTGAAGATGAGCAGCGGGAGACGCATCTTGCAGATGCGCGGCACCACCGCATTTGCTAAGCCGGCCCGCGCATTCAACCACGTCGCGGTGACCTTCACGACATGCGTGTATTCCGCCCCTTTCCCGCTAAAGCTCGGCGGGCACCCGTCTGGCAGCCGGAACACAAACTCCAACGCGGTGCACTGGTGGCGGTGCATACACACGTCTTCCTGCAGCGTCATCTTTCCCGTGCTGTACAGAGTGTAGAATAACTTCGACTTGGCGGTGCTGTGTCGGGCGCTGGGGCTAGGCCGCGAAGTGCCTATTGCGCCGGGCCAGGCCATCGTCTTCATCACGCTGGCATCGATCTCTACCCCGCCGGTGAGCTCGGCAGTCAGCGTCTGCACGCGCAGGTCCATCTCACGCGTCTCCGCTTCGGAGGTGTCAACAGAAAAAAAGTTCCGGCGGGTGATCGGCTGCAGCGGGACAATGTCGCGTTTCGCCTCGGCGACAGCCTCCGGCACGCACGACAGCGTCACGCGAACTTTTACAATGTCACCGTCGATGTACCAGAGGCGGTGCGCCGCGACGTTCATACACAACAGCGACTCCATCGTTTCGAACTAACTATGAGAGCAGGGTAAAAAAAAAAAAGGAGAAAAAAACGAGTTCGACACATAGATCAACGAGTCGGCAGCAACACGAGCAAAGAAGGTGTGGCGCAGACAATGAAAACGCCACCCACACAAGCAAACAAAGCGAAGAGCGCGAGCCTGGAAAACACCCTCACTAGCACTGCACGAGTTGCAAAAGGATAAAGATGGAGAGAGAAACATGAGAAAAACAATATCATTCGATTCTCTTGGTCGGAGAGGGAAAAAAAGAAGATCATCTTCTGTTCAAGTCTTTGCCAAACTTCATGCTCGCGGAGCTACAAAAGGAGTTTGTTTCCTACGTAAATCACCTCTCTGACAGAAAAAAAAAGAAAAGAGTTCGCGATCGCACACAGAGCTCTTTCGGTTGACAGCGGATTTCGAGATTCGCTCAGTTTTTAACCATTTGCTTGCTGTCCCTGCCATTACGTATACAGGAAACAACAAAAGAAGGGAGGAACGTGCACTAATAAGAGGACAATCAGCACGGGTCAACACACGCACGTAAACACTCCCCTCAACATACACACTTTGCATCTGGGTTGCAGAGCTGCGTTACATTCGTGCACCTCTGCCCATGTTGTTCGTTGCTTGCCTTACTTTCTTTCATTAGGAGACTGTTAAATCGCAGAAGTTACGCATAAAAAAAAAAAAACAAGCGCCATTTTAAGTCTCAAACGGAGCTTAACAGGTATGTGATGGGCGCCTTTCTTCTTTATCAAAACAGACACACAAACACGCACAATATATATATATATATATATATATATATATATATATAAGGAAAGCATAACCCGTGCCGCGCCACCACAGAAGCGAGAAGCGTCCATTCTCTCCGTCCACCACTTCCGAGTCCCCTTCTTTCGCTCAGTGTTCTTTTTTTTTTGTTGTTGTTGTTTGTTTGTTGTTGTCATAGAACTTGCTCTGTAAAACTCGAGCTGCAGCCATTTGGCTTCAAAAAAGAGAACGTTGAGCTGCCTCCTTCGGTTAGGGAAGAACGGCTTTTGCTCCACATAAATGCACAACTAAAACTGTGGCCCGAATCGGCGCCGACTCTCTTTTGGCACGCACACCGACACCGTCGACAACACTCCCACTAGGCGGCAGTTCCTTACTCCTCGGAGTTGAGGTCCTCGATGGCGAGCACGATCTTGTCGTAGCTGGACTTCAGGTCCTCGTTCATCTTGAGCAGCACCACGGACGTTGCGCGCTTGCACTGTGTGGCAGTGCCTAAGTCCTGGCGAGAAGGCACCCACACGTACGGGATCTTTGCCTCCTCGGCCATCACGGGGAAGTGCGAGACGACATCGTACGGCGAGGCATCCGCGCCAAGGATAAGAATGCCCTTCTGACCCTTGCGGATCGCCTTTGTCACGTCCTTGATGCCCTTGACAATACCCTTTTTCTTGTTCGCTGTGACGGACTTCTTGATTAGCGAGTACACCTTTTTCGTCATCTTCGGCTTGTCAGAGGTGATGGGCCACGAGATAGGGCACCGGTACAGCTCGCGGTCGTAGTCGTACTCCTCCGTCTGCTTGGTCTGTTCTTCCTGGGACATGATGACGATGGCGACAAAAAAAAAAAAAAGAGCTTCCTGTTTTGGAGCTTTCAACGAGCACCGATTAGTTGCTTTTCTTTTCCCTTTTCCCTTCACTTGGTTGTGTTGAAATATCAACGCTGAGATGGATGAACTCCTGCAAGATTGGCTCTGATGTCGAGAGAAAAACAAAGTTTAGAAAGTCGAGAGATCAGGAAGCAAAAACGGTATCCGTTTCTTTGCTCTGTGTAGCAACACACACTCAGCATAAACGGGATACGATAGAGGGGAAAAAAAAGGCGTGCTTTCTCGATCGGAGAAACACCGTTCCGTGTACATAAAGCTACCTGCTTTCGATAGTCTTTGAACAACGCTATACAATCAACGCCCATTTACCCGTGCAATACAATCATGTAAATGAGGGAAAAAAAAACGAGTTGCAGGGAGCTTGGTGTTCAACAGCTATGCGCGGCTAAAGCCCTCCACAACAACGATCAGGTTGGCCAATTCAAGAAACCCGTAACAGACATATTGCTTGGTGATCATCTAGAAAAAAAACCGTTTGAAGAAAAGACAAGACAGAAAAGGCAACACAAGTATGACAGACGTTACAGCACTCAATCAAGGGGAAGCACACGCACCCACAACGCCCACTGAGGGGTCAAAGAAAAAGCAACGCTAAAAAAAAAAAAACTACGACAAGCGCGCACTTCTCACGACATGTTCAAAAACCACACTCGAGAAAAAAAAAAAACACATAAATAAGAAGAGGCAAGCACAGTAAACCGGAAGGAAACAAAATCTGCACATATATATATATATATATATGTATAGCGGCACGGCGTAAATCCGGGAAGCGCCACCCTTGTCTCTAGATTTCCTGCGAAACTTGGAACATCTGCTCCCTCGGCTCGCCGTTTATCACGTACGACACCTTCACGCGCAACGTCAGCGTGCGTGGGTGGGCCGCGTTCTGCGTGTTATCCACCACCAAGTGCTGTGTCGCCGTGCCAAACGGAAGAATCGTGCTAGGCAACGGCGCCATTTCTACCGTGCACACACGCAGAACCGCCACGCTGAACGTGAGCTGCTCGATCAGCGCGCTCACTCCAGACTGCACGACGAGGTCCGCCGTGATGTGCGTCCCCTCCATCCGACCAGACAGCAGAACCTTGAAGTCGGAGCACGTGCACACGATGACGCCTGACACCGTGTTGGCGGCAATGGCTTTCGGCGAGGCCGGGTTGGAAGACGGGCCGTCTATCAGCGGGGTGCCGGAAGCGGAGCCTGGGTTCTCACCAAAGAGGTCAGCCAACGCGTTAGCAGAGTTCGATGCTTGCCTTGCCCCTTGCTGCTGCTGCTGATTGGGCGATGCAGCGGTAGCGGCAGCGGCAGCGGCACTGCCAGGGGAGCTGGGCTGCATCGGCGACGTCGGCGGCTGGCTTAACGTGTCCGCGCTGGACGGCGGTGGCTTGCTGGCGCCCTCAAAGTTGAAGAGGTCGTCCAGCGTGTGGGCTGTCTCCTTTTGCAGCTGTTCCTGCGTGAGCGACACCACCTCGACTGGCTTCACTGCCTCCGTCTCAGGGTGGATGGCAGGCATACGGCTAAAGCTGAAGACAGCCTCCTGTGGAAAGTCCGACAGCAGCGTCGTGTACTCGCAGGCACGCTGTTGCAGCTCGCAGTCCATGCTCGTCATGTTGCTGGCAAAAGTGGTGAGAGCACGCTCCTTGGCATCTGGGCACTTCGTCGCCACCTTCATCAGCGCCGTCAGGCCGTATTGCTTGATGATAGTGTAGTTCGTGTTCGTCGTAAGATCGCTCAAGCACGCCGCCACGTCGGAGCCTTTGAGCCCCTTGACGGAGATCAGCAGCAGGTCCACATACTCGCCAATGCACCACAGCGCCACCATCAGGAACGCCTTGCGTGACTGGTGGAGGGCGTCGAAAGGGTAGGACGCCTCTTCCCACAGGGACTGCACCGCGCGGGTCTTGACCTCGTCGCTCTGGTTCGACATAAGCGCGAGAAGCCGGCGCGCAAAATCCAACGGCGCGTACTGCTTTGCCACCTTGAGCAGGCGGATTGAGAAATCGACGCGCCACTCATCGGTCGGGTGGTGGTTCTCAATGACGTCGCAGATATGCCGCGCCACGTCGCCCTTCATCTCTTCCGTGCAGAGCGTCATGTAGGTGATGAGGTCCGGCACGAGGAGGCGGACGTTGTTAACGGTGATGAGCGTCACGGTGAGGTCCAGCGCACGCCGACGGATCGTGAGGTCGGGGTCGCGCAGGCACTCCAGAATGATCGCCTGGTGCTGCACCACCGCGTCGAAGTCTTTGCTGGCGTAGGTCAGCAGCGTCTCCAGCGCAACAAAGCGAAGATTGTTGTCCTTCGCGGACGACAGGAAGCGGCTGATCGTATTCACGGCGAGCGTGCGCAGCCCGTCGTCGCTCTCGATTGCGTTGATGGTGCGCACGCACTCGTACAGCACGGCGCTGCCGACGTTGCGGGTGGCGTCGGTGTTCGTGATGACCTGCGCCAGCACGTCGTTCAGGGCCTCGGAGGTGGCCTCGCTGTCCGTGCCGATGATGCGCATAAAATGAAGCAGCTTGATCTGCAAAAAAGGGTCGGTGATTCCACCTACGTCCTCGTCGGTGATGCGAGAGGACAGGACGAGACCCTTCAGTGCACGCACCGCGCTCATCGCGTGGCGACGGAACTGCCCCATCATCGCAGCCCCCGCTTCTGTTTGCAGGCACTCAATAACGAGGGTTAGCGCGCACATGAGCGACTCCTCACTTGCGTCGAAGATGTCGGTGCAGTGCTCGAGAATGTAGCCGGCCTGGTCCGGGGCCTTGCGCACCACCCGCAGCGCCGCAAGCACCGCCTTGCTGCGCAGCTGGTACGGTGAATTCTGAAAGAGCCGCAAAATCGAATCGAGCAGGTCGCGGCACATGTCCTCGCTGGCGATATTGGCTGCCGCGTTGAGCGCGACACTGACCAGGCACCACTGCTCGTACGAGACACCGCGGCGAACGCCTGCGATGTTGAGATGAGCAATCATCCTGTTTTCCACGAGCGTCAGCACCTCGTCACCCTCGTTGAAGAGCAGCTGCAGCGCTAGGTAGCCGATGCGCACACCTGAAAAGTCAGACTGCGACAGCAGTTTCAGCACCTCCATGTGTCCGAATTCGGTGGGGTAGCCCAGCATGCCGATGTACAGCAGCATCAGCATGTACCGCACGCGCAGATACGGCGTGGCCTCCTCGAAGCCTTTGCGCAGCTGCGCACTTGCGATCTTGACGTTGGAGCGCTCCTCCTCCACTGTCTTGCACTGGCGGATCATGCGGATCAGCCCTTGCAGACGCATCGAGTCCATCGACGACATTCTCTCTTGTATGTACTGAAGTCACCTGCGTAATATCCTCTTTTTTTTTTTTCCGTGGGCCACTCCAGTAAGTAATAAAGCTCTTCGAGTTTGGAGTCAACCAAGAAGGTGCGAAAAGGGGGGAGGGGTGGGCAAAAAAAAAAAAAAAAAGAAAGGTGTGTGTTTGTGTGTGTACGAGCCAGTGGTGACGCGCTGCTGGGGAGGGGGGGGGGGAAGTTCGGCTCAGAAGCGCAACGACAGCACTTGCCCTATGTTAAGCAACCGCAATGAAATAAAGAAGGAAAAAAGAAAAAAGGGAGTAGGCGCAAAGGAAGGTGAAGAGTTGACGATTAAAACGAAACAAACAAACAAATAAAAACTGAGCAGCAATAAGGTGATGACAAAAAAAAAAAAAAAGAGTATCGAAGCGGCTGCATTGAGCCGTCGCCTGCTGGAGAGGAACAGTAACAGTAATGTAATAAAAGGCCTGCAAAAACAAAGCAGTTGATAGAAATCACTAGAATGCTCTTATGGAGTGCAGGCGGTGTGCCTTTCAGCAACGGGAGAATCGAGAAGAGAAAAAAAAAAAGGAGACACAGCAGGCTTGCCTAATAGGCTGTTTGAAAAGGGGGCAGGTTTTCCAGTCTTTTTGGTCTGTGTTTTGTGCATTATGTCTTGAACATTAGTCGGTTATTGCCTTCTCGGCTTTAGAGTTAAGTGAATAGAGCTTACAAAAGAAGAAAGATAAAAAAAAAAAAAACAACCACAGAGGAACAACAGGCAAACAGCAATAGCAACAACAACGGTAGTTTGAAACTGTGATTGACGCCAGAAAACAACTTTTAAGCGCGGCTAAAAAAAAAAAGAAAAAAAGACCTACACAAAAAAAAAAAAGCGCAGCGACAGCACCAAAAATGCACGATGCTCTCCCCCTTTTTTTTTTTCGAATTCACCTGAGACTGCATCTTACGACAGGCTGTAGTTGCGGCGACCCTCTGTGATCGCGAACAGCAGTCGAGCCTTCATGATGTCACGTGTGCTGTAGGGAGGCAGCTTCAAGTAGAGGAAGCACGTGTTACACGAGGGCAGCGTCAGCTCCTTCTTGCTTTCCATGTCCTTCATCGCCACGGTGATCAAGCGACCAAGGCCGGCAAGCCCGTTAAAGGGAAGCCGCGGAGAGCCGGTGAGGAACTCGAGGAAGTCATGCTGCTGTGCACGCGTCAGCTCGCCGCCCACGATGGAAAGGAACATCTGTACATGCGGACTGTCGCTACTGTAGCCGTTCCCCACCGTCGTCTGCATTCGCAGCTCATCCTCTGTGAAGAGAAGACCGTCGCCTCCCCTGTCTGCGCCACATAGCACCGCGCTGAGCTCGCTGTTGCTCAGACAGTCCAGCGACTGCACCTCCAGCACAGACAAAAGTCCCCACTGGAACTGGCGCAGGTTCTCCAAGGCAACCTCGTAGCGCGTGAGGATGGTGTGCTCAACATGCTGATCCAGCGCCGCGTGTGTCGCGATAGGTGTGCCGTCGTCCATCTCCAGTGCCATGGCGGCGAGCTCCGATTCTGGGCTAGCGCGCAATTGTGCAAACGTACGGTGCAGCGACGGGTCCAGCACCGCCAGAAGTCGTTCGAGCGCTTCGCGGGCTACTCTCCCTGTCGTGCACGGCGCCTCGCCGTCCACAACCACGACGCCCAGCGAGGGAATTCGTAGCAGATCCCACGACTCGGGCAGCAGGTCCAGGTTCATGCGAAAGTCATCGATGAAAGAGCGCGCGCACGACGCGCCGAGCACGTAGAACTCCCTCAGGAAGAGCGCTGTAGTCGTGGGAAAGGCCAGCGTCACCGGGTCGGCGCCGCCGTCGTCCTCCGTCACAAACCACAGCTTGGTCTCGTCGCGGAAGTACGCGGAGAGTTCGGTGTACAGCTCCTGTGACGGCCCGCTGCCGAAGCCCTCCTCGCCTTCAAAGATAAAGTCGACGCGCTGCACGGGGGAGAGCAGCGCGCGATACCTCTCGTACAAGATGCTCAGCATTGCAGCCTTGTCGTTTCGTGGTACCTGAATGCGATGATTCTTCACCGAGCTGCCCGGCACGCCGGTCACTGTCGACATGACGACGGCCGACTGGTCGTGCAGCACCTGGAAGGCAAAACGACGGCAGTCCACCGCTAGATAGCGCGCCACTATGTGCTTCACGGCGAGGGTGAGGTGAGGGGCGAGTCCCTGCGTGAGTCGACGCAGCGCTGGCGGAACAGCCCCGGCACCGCCGAGAAAGACGAACGTACCTGCGCTCTCATACGCCTTCAGCAGGCACCGCTGCACCGCCACGTCCTGCCCACAGGAAGCACCGAAACAGCGAAGCAGCACGTCGAGTACGTCTCCAGTGTTTCCGCTGTTCGCCTCCAATTTGGCGCCGGCTTCGCTCGCTTTTATGGGGCCTGGACACACTTTTCCACACGCGCACGACCGGCACAGCTCTGCAACGTGCAGGGGCGCCTGGTGGAGGCAGGCGAGGGGCGTGGCGGCAGAGACGAGGCCGCCGCCCTCCGTGAAGAGCTCCAGCAGATTGCTCGTCTCCGTTGACTGCTGCTGCTGCTGGTGCTGCTGATGTGGCCGCAGCTCAGTGCGCAGCTTCAGCAGCACATCCTGTGCGGTGGCCGTCACTGCCCCCTCCACACGATTGCACAGAGCACGAGCACACTCGGCGCAGAGGTCGTAGTCACACAGCCGACACGACCACGCGCTGTCGAGGTCGACAGCAGCGCACTTGTTGCATACCCAGTTGGTGCTGTGGTGATGCCGCAGTGGGTGGTGCTGTGGGCAACAGAAAGCGGGTGAAAGACCGACGCTGCACAGCTCCAGCTGCGCAATCTCCGCTTCGCCCACCGTCTCCGGCAAACTCTTCGCGGGCTGGCACTGCAGAGCGAGGTCTTGCAGATATGTTACCACCACCCCAGCCAAGACGTGCTCCAATTGCCCTACCCAGGCAGCGGACGAAGCGCTGCTGCGGCTGCTGCCGTTGACAATGCTGTCGCCCCCCGCCCCTGTCTCCGTGAGTGCCATCCTGATCGCGACGGCGGATTCGCCTACGCGCCTCGCCGCCTCCACACACGCCGGCGTGTTCCACGGCGATGCGTCGTCCGTCAACGACGTCAGTAGGTCGCGCACCTCTTCCCGGCTGCCGTGCTGCAAAACGCGCCGCAGCTGCGCAGGATCCGTGAGGACGCCGGTGCTCTTTGGCAGCAGCGGCGGCGTCACGGACAAACTCGCCGCCTCGCGCCGCAGCATCCGCACAACGGGGCTGCGCTGCGGCGTCGCTGCGGTGCTGCGGTGCAAAATGGTCTCCGTGACGCCCGCCTCCAACAACGTGGTGGCCCAGGTGCGGTCGTGCCGGAGCAGCGCCTTCGATGTCTTCTCGATAAGGGCGGTCGACGCGTCAGCCAGAAAGCTGCGCAGGGCCGACCGCGCCGCGTCGTCAGCACTCGCGCCGGCGGCGAGCAGTACCGTCAGCAGCACCGTCCGCCCGTACTGCGCGACAGCGCCGTCGTAACGCGTCACGACGTTGAGGTGCTCCAAGAGATTCCTGAGGTCGCACTGGCGCAGCGCCGCAGCCAACTCGTGCGTTCGCTTGGCTGACAGCGGCTGCAGCGACGGCGCCTCACACGCCGCTACGTCGTAGGCGCAGGGCACCGGCTGGAAGACAACGCGGCAGCTGTTCACAAACGGCCATTGCACCTCGCGCATGGTGGAGAGGTGCACCCGGCTGCCGCGCTTATTCAGCTGTACCGACTCGCTGCCGGCGAAGAATGCGCGGGTGAGCTGCGCGCGATCGTTCCTGGTAAACCGCCACGCGTAGTCGTCGTCGCCGACCCACCACCACATATACTCCGTCGCCGGCATCGCGGCAGCGGACAGTAGCGTAGAGATCAGCACAAGCAGCGGCCATTCCGGCTCGGTGGTATGCCATTTGACGCCGTCGCCGTTGTTCAGCAAGTCCTCGCCTTGATCCGCGTCGTCGTCGGCCTCGCCGTCGGGATCGGCAAACGGGCTTTGCCCTCCGCTTGGATCAGCAGGAGACGACGACGGCGAGGCCACGCCGGTGGCCCCTGGCACCACTTCTCGGCTAATGAACGGATTTGTGATGACCAGCGTGGTGCGTGCGTTTCGGCTCAACTCCTTTGCAAGGTCGGTGATCACCGCGACACACGTCGAAGCCGGGACTGCGTGCAGCGCAGACTCCTGGGAAAGCACCGTGCTCGCACAGGAGAAGACGGTGCTGCGAAAGGCGCGATCGAGACGTGGCGTGGCGCACACCTTCTGGCACAGCCGCAGCCATGTTGACGCTTCATCCTCCCTCTGCACGACATCCTCCGGCCCCCCGGCAGCCCTGCGGCTCTGCAAAGTTGTCGCAGAGGCACTACGCTGCCGCTTCCGGTCGCCCTTCTGCGTCGGTGGCGTCGGCAACGGCTCAATTGCGGCGTCCGTCTTCGTTGCCGCCGCGTAGGCCCGCAAGGTCACGACACCCTCCGTCACGTGCCGCAGCAGCCGCAGCCAGTCTTGATTCACCTCCATCGACTCCAGCGCGAGTAGCTTGTCATGCAGCACGCGCTGGATGCGCAGAGCCACTTCGGAACCCGGGTGATGGTTGACACGGCCGCTGCGCAGCAGTACGCCACACATGCGGAGCGCCTGCAGACACATGTCCAGTGACACATCCATAACTGATACACAGAAGGCGAGTTGCTGCGCTGGCGGTGGTAGTGCCGCCCGCACGCTCTCGTCGCTTTGCGCCGCAGCCGCAGCCATGCATTGCAGCAGCTCCTCCTGCAGCTCCCATAGTTTCGTGTGAGCAAAGGTGACGGCGGGGGTGTGAGTAGGACCGCCGGTGACAGTCTTTACGCGGCGCAGCGCGGCCCGCACGCATTCGACCAGCTTCCCGCGAGACTTCGACTTCAGAAATGGAAGGAACTTGTCCAGCAAAATGTGTACCGCACGGACGGAGAGCACCATGGCGTCGCCGCTGAGGTGCTCGCAGTGCAGCAGTCCAGGCAAGACGTCGAGGGCCTGGTGGATCAGCGGTTCGTCAGTGCCCTCGCTAATGATGAGCTTCGTGCATATCTCTAGCAGCGAGGTGTAGACGTCCTCGTCCGACAGCGGTGATGCCGATGGCACGCCGGAGAGTGTCTCCGCTTTGTGCTTTGAGGCCATAAAAGGTTTGGATAAGCAACCCAATAGAAATCAGTAGGTAATCAAAACGCGGCTCGCGTCTTGGCTTGGTTCAAAGAGAAAAGCTCACCTTTAAGAGCTTTCTTTTAATGTGTATATGATTTGGTGGAAGTACACAAAGATGTGTAGTTAGTGTGCGCAGCCTGCCTCCCTTCCAAAAGCTGCTCTGCTGACTGTTGTTACGCAGAGCTATTACGTTAAGAAAAAAAAAAAAAAGCTGTACGTAAACTCACAGTAAAGGGGAAAGGAGAAAAAGAAAAGGCAGTGTGTTATATTAAAGCGGAATGGTAGAACCATAAAGCGACGGTCCATTTCCCCAGGGAGACTGCATTCATCCAGAAGTTATGCATCCCGTTTACGTGCTGTTGTTATTGTCGTTGCTCTTCTTTTCCTCAACAAGGGTGGCTACTTTAAAACGAAACGGAAGATTTAAGTCAGGTCGTAATTGGTAGCGGCAGCAGTCGAAATTGAAGGAAAACGGGATACCAATATACCGCTGTGCTAAGGAAACAGATTTAAAAAAAAAAAAAAGGAGGAGCAGCCGGTGAGGCACGAACAAAAACCGTCGGGACGTCCAATTCACAAGTGCGAAAAAGCAAAGAAGAGGAGAAAGAAGATTAAAAAAAAACTGGTCGTTTAGTATGTGCAAAGCGAATTGGTATACCTGTATTTGAGTATTTGAGTGTTTGTGTGTGTGTGTGTGTGTCCGTCCGTCTTCTACGAAGTAGTCAGGTCTGGCTCCGGCAACGACAGCGGCCTAAACATATAATTCAAGGTCAAAACGATCTCGTTGATCCAGTAGTCTTTGGTGCTCTGCTGCCCGCACTCCTTCAGCATCATGTCGTACAGATAGATGTCGCGAAAGCAGTTTGCAAGATACTGTTTTAGGTCTCCTGCATCGACTTCCGCGGGATCATGGAAAACGGTGTCCTTCTGGTTGTACGACGGGTTCTGCACGTACTTCTCCCAGAACTGCCGATGACCGACAAACTGCACGCTGTAGTCATCGTTGGAAAAGAGCTGAACCACCTCACTTCTAAGCGCGTCAATGGCGAAGATATTGAAGCCTTTTTTCCCCTTGACGAGCAGGTCCTGCTGGACGGAGTAGACGACGTTCAAGAAGACGTAGATGCGAAAGGAGTAGTAGGCTTGCAGATAAACGCCAAACCCATGTCCCCAACTGAGATGAAACAGCTGGGAAAGTGGCACGGCCTGGCAGAGCGTGAGAAGAGCACGGCTTTGGTGCTGCTGAATCAAGAACTTCACGGCATCCGCCAGGTAGCCGTGCGCCGTTGAAAAACCGTCCGCGCCTTCCTTCTTCCAGAAGTCCACCGTCTGCATCTCTTTCTTTAGAGGGAGGCACGTGTTGTCGTTGCTTCCGTACGGTTGCAGGTGATAGCGCTCCTCGTCAAGCAGTTCGTCAGGGAAGAGAGGCACGCTCATGTCCAGCTTTGCGGGGAACTTTTTTCGCTCCGTTTTGGCAAATTCCTCAATGGTGTCGGCGAACACACGAGCAAAGTGCAGTCCGTCAGACTCCTCGTGCTCGTCTCTTTTTGGAAAAAGTGCGCTGGGATGTCCGTAGAACGCTTTGTTCTCGTTAACATATTCAAAATGTCGGCTCAGCCCGTTCCACGGAAGGGTGTGAGAGAGATGCATCATTGTTACAATGAGGTAATGTCAAAAATAACAATAATAGGAAAGAGTAGTAGGTACTTATTGCTTTTACTCGTCTAAGTGCACTAGAAAAATAAAACAAGAAGAAACTCAGAAATCAGCAAAGAAGTAAGCAAGTCAAAGGAAAGGCAAGAAAAAAAAAAGAACGAATAAACACGAGAGAGAGGGAGAGGAAAACACGATCCAAAGCGAGAGAACGATAAACCACTTGAATCTACAGTTCCTTGAACGGCTACCAGCACTTCAGCCCCACGTACCTTTTCGAGAAGAAGCAACAGAAAAAAAAACGCCGTGTTTCAAAAACGAATCACACAAACACATGGAATGGGGCAAAAAAAAAAAAAACCCGCTCGTTCTGTGCGCCATGCAGTGGCTATGGTGAGAAGAAAAACAATGCGACAGAGAAATGAACTACTTTGAGTCTCACGTACTCAGGAATGCCAACGCTTACAACGACGAAGAGAGGAGGTTTTTCATTTTTTACTTTTTTTTTTTACTTTTCATAACCATGTAAAACTAACAGCAGATTATCGCAGCAATCAGACGCATGTATTACTATTTGTTTGTTTTATTTGCTTGTTTATGTGTTGTTGCTGCAAATGCAATCACATGGCGACAAACACTCTCTTTTTCCCTCTTGTTTTCTTTTTCTTTTCTTGCTATTTGAATAAAACCCTTTCGACAGTGAAACAGTAAATCTGCGCGTCGCTGTCGAAGGAAAGCACAGATACAGACACTTCAATTGCTGACCGCTTCGCTCGATTGCAAGGAAATAGGACTCTCCCGCAAATAACAAATAATAATAGAAGAATAAAAAAATAAAAAAACACTTGAAGAAGGGGAAAAAAAAAAAAACAATGCACAGGGCTGTTCACATAGCTCAATAAAGTAGCACTAAAGAGAAAGAACATGAGAAAGCTACGTGAACATTACATGCAAAGCATCCATCGCGAGAGAGAGAGAAAAAAAAAACAAAAAGCTACACAAAAAAAAAAAAAAAGAGAAGATCAGAACTGAGGAATCCAATTCAAGAAAAAAAAAAAGCAAGGGAATAGCGGAAAAGGAGAAGGGGAAGAAAAAAAGGGTCCTGTTGAAGATTACTACCACTCCTGGAGACATATACAATAGAAAAAAAAAAAAGAGAAACAAAACGAATTGGCTTCGTGCAAGACTGACAGGTATTTTCTTTTTTTTCCTCTTCTTTTCTTCCCAAGCCGATTAGGTAAGATACATTGGATCAGCTGTTGATGAAGCATGAACGAGAGAAAAAGGAAGATAACGTAGTCTTTTTCTTTGTTTCTTTTGCCTGTGTTTTTCTATAAAGAGCATCTTGGAATGAGATGAAAAAAAGCAGGGGAACTGTTTTTTTTTTTCTCCTCAATTATGGCGGAAGAACTTCCAGCTCATCCACGTGGTGTAGATACTCACGCAAAGGCCTTGGAAGATGAGGGGGGCGGCCACCACGTAAAAGACGTCTTTTCGGACGGAGTTCGAACTAGAACCAATACGCTGTGTGGAGGAGGTGTCAAAGCTCCTGAGAAGACAATGCGCCGTACCGTAAAACGTTAAAGAAACAAAGAGAATGACGCCGATAAACGCGGGCCAGGCATAAATGAAGCGGACAACAGGCTGTTGCCGATAGTCCGGAACGTCAAGCATCGTTTATTGCTGGTAAACAAAACTGCTGAAAAACGCTGTTGGACACAGTACAAGCAACAACCTCGTTTTTTCTTTTCTCCTTTAAGGGGTTGAAGAGGAGAGAGGCGGAAGTGGAAAAACAGAAAACCAAGTTTTTACTTTGCTAACACGCCCAACACCGCTATAAAGGTACTGCGTATAGGTGTGCGTTTGTCTTATTGCGCGGCAGCTTTTTGTTCGTCTCAAGAGCACTGTGTGACTTAGAAACAGAAAAAAAGAAAATGATAACAAGAATAAAAGTCCCTCAAAAAAAAAAAAACTGTTTTAGCTAGGATTAGAAACAAAACAACAGAAAGAAAAAGAGATTCAAAATGACTACTTCTGAGCAAAGACAGGAAAAAAAAAAAGGAGGAGGGAGGGTACTACGTCAATGTAACCGGATGTGGAGGTGTATACGCGTTGTAGAGACTCAAAAACTCTCTGTTTTTTTGTTGTCTATAAGTAATACCCACTGTAGAGATTACAACGCGTTAACGTTGTTGTTGATGTATGCGTGCGGGTGTTTGGCAAAACAGTTTTTTTTCCTTCTCTCTTTGGTGTTAATCACCCTGTAAAACACTGCAGTGGCATAGTAAGAACAACAAACAAGTCCAATTGTGACAAATAAACTTAGAATATGGGGGAATGAAGGAGAAAAGTGAGTGGGGGGTTCTCTTTTTTCTCTCTCCATCGTCAGAGAAGAACTCGTTGTCGCTGTTCCGTCTCAGCGCCCAGCGCTACCTCAAAGGGAAGTCCACCATCAAGGGAAGGGAAGGGAAGTACTCATCAGCTTTCGCGGCGCCAATGACAACCGTTGCCCTGTAGAAAGCAGCTAATTTGCTTCTGGTCACATTATTGCGCCGATAGAAGACAGGGAAAACACATAGAACTCTGATAGCCACAATAATAATAATGAACAGGTAAATAACCATAATACTAGCAATAGCTTGAAAAAAAAAAACGAAATGGAGATCTGTGTAGCAGAAGTCACTAGAATTACGAGGAGCACCCAAAAAAGCAGGGCAGACTTACACACATAAAAGCACATGCCAAAAAGTAATTTAATCAGTAGTTTATGACCAGGTTTCGTGACGGTGCCTCTGTTGATGCCTCTAGGCACTGAGTCCGCTCTGTTTTTTTTTTTTTTTTCCTCTCATACGATGTTGTCGTACATCAACCAACGTGAGAAGATCAGTTATGCTTGAAGAACTTCCACCCAAGCCAGCTTGCATAGGCGCAGAAAAAAAGCAGCTGCGGTGACACAGCCGCCCAAAAGACAAGGTGCAGGCGTGAACTAAGAATCGGCGACGCGGTATGAAACACCATCACTTTCTCCCGAACGCATACATAAGCGTTATATGCAAACCATAACATAAAACTCACAGCGCAAAACAGCGTCGTGTAACCGAAAATGATCGGTGGTTGGTCTAAGTTTGGTGGGGGAATTGCATTTCCCTCTTCGCTGTTTTCTCTTAGCGGAAGAGGAACAGTGTACGGTGTATCTTCCATACTGCAAGCACCAAATAATACAAAGATCTGTTTATCCCCCTTTTATCTTCCTTCCAAAGTGAATCTCGCGGTCAGTTTGTAGATGGGGAGAAAAAAAAAAAAGATCAAAACGATTACGTGAGCTGTTTTGCGTCAACACAAGCAATTTATCCTCCTTTCCAAATGGTAATAATAGTAGCAGTAAGTAAGGAAAGAGGGGAGAGGGGGGGAAGAGTTAGCTTGAACCGCCCTGCACCTGCATTCGCTGAATGCAGAGCCAACACGCAGCGTATGCACAAGAAAAGAAAAATGAGGGGAAAAACAGCTTCACAGGTTGCTAGAGGGGAAAAAAGGGATCTTCGCTCTCTATTTTTTTTTTTTTTTAAGCAACTAACGTCTCCAGAGCCTTCAGCGGATTAAGATAATTAGACAAATAGTATATATATATATATATATATATATATATAGAAAGAAAGATAGAAAAAAAAAAGTAAAAAGAGCACGACGGCAGGATGATCACGAAGTCGTGATATTTGGCGAGATAGGTGGTATAGTAAAAGGAGAAAAAAAAAAAACCGCCAATAGACTGCAGCAGGTCCCTCAGACGTTGCTTTAGCACACTGTTTCTTCGCCTAAACACTCTCCTTTTTCTAGCGAAGGTGATACGATGCAAGGTTGCAACGAGAACAAAAAAAGCACAGGTGTATAAGGGTAAGGCAAATGCATGAAAATAAGGCTATGGCAGTGTGGACTTCCTCTCTCGTGTATTATACCGATTTTTTTTTCTCTTCTAGGTAGTTCGTGTAACGACAAAACAAAAGACGACGTGTTGGAGCAAAGCTGTGACGTGAGTGGACTATAGTAACAAGAAGAACATGACAACGTCAATCCCGATAGCTGTGTTTGTTTTGAAGCAAGGGACCTATAAATGTAGAGTTTCACAGTAAGTAGCAAAACAGCGGAAGAATAAGCCATGAAGCACGAGGTGCAAAATGGGTTTCATAGAAGGGGAGCTGAAGCAACTGCCCGCACATGACACACGTATCCCACGCGCACGGTATTTTTCACTCATCACCGTTTTTGCTTCTTTGTTTTTGTTTTTTATATTACTTGTACGCGAGTGGCACAGAGACCTTTATAGCCGCCACCTTCTCTATCGCGGCCCAGTGCAGGAGTATAGCACATAGAGAAAAGAGCATATGTACGGCGTCCTCCGCAGTTTATAAACGAGCAAAAAAAGATGTTCTCAGGGAACAAAGCAAAGAACAAGAACAGCAAAAAAAAAACACGACGCATTCTAACAGTCATCTAAAGGGAGGTGTAATATATAAAAAAGCGAGAAGTTGAATAAGATATGCGCTCTATTCGGCATAAACAGCGCGCATTGGCGAATGGTTGATTTGCTTTTTTCCCTCTTCACTTTTTAAGGAAAGCGCGGAGGATGAGAGAGTTTGCTGTAACGCGGTGTATACGCGCCAGGGCCAGGCGTCTGGTCGTAACGCTGTGCCACGCGCTGGTACGTGGCGTTGTCAAGGTGATCGCGATTCAGCAGTTGCTCCACACCCACATCCGTGCTGAGATAGTACTTGCCACGCTGGCCTACGACAGAGCGGAACCGACGCTCTCGACCAAACGTGCAGGTGCGCGGGTTATCTTCTGGAAGAAAATCCCCCATCAAAAGTGTGCTGTCTCGCTTCGCTGCTTCGCGAATGGCGCTCTTCATGTCCAGTTGTGGCGTGTGCTTCAGATGCCGTTGACGGCTCTGCTCAGAAGGGATGGCGGACATGTTTGCCAGCACAGTGGAGTCTATATAAGGATGGCGAGCGACGCTGGTCGACGCCGACGCCGCTGAGACCGCATCGCTCTGCCGTTGCGTCGAGGTGAGCCCCGCAGTAGACCAGACGCCGTGGCCATCCCCCTCACGCAGAGAAACAGAGCCGGAAGCGCAAGCGGCGGTTCGCCTGGCCCGCCGTCTGTTCAACTTCTCATCCAGCAGTCGCTGCCGCTGCGCCTCGAGCTCAGCGCGACGCCGCTTCAGCTGCTCCAGCTCGTGGCGAACCATCTCCAGCTCTGCATGACCATGATCTAGCGAGGCAGTGAAACTGCTCGTCGAATGAAGGAGGAGCTCCCCGGCAACGTGGCGCGGTGGGGGTGAGTCATCGAACACCTCCGAATGCGTCTTCACAACATCCGCGCTGCGGTGAAAAGCACCATTTGGCATGAGAACGTTTGCAAGGTTAAATGAAGAGTGTATAACCAGGGCTACGAACTCGCGGTCGATGAACACACACCGGGAGAAAAAAGAAAAAGGCTGAAAGATCCTTTGCCGTCTCTGCTCCTAGAACTTCAGCTGTCGGTGAAAGAGGGGAGCGGACGGCAGGAACAATCGCGGAGACACAATATCGTGGTGTGGTCTGGCAAGTATCTCGCAGCAACAACAGCAATAGCACGAAGACAAAAATAAAGGAAATGAAAAGCAGCAAAGAAAAATGTGCGCAACAGTGCAAAATAAAAAAGATGCAGCTTTCACCTGTACAAAAAAAAAAACCCTTTCGCCTCCGGAGAAGGGGAACAGGGAGGTGGAGTAAGGGAGGTGGCGGAGCACAGCAGCTTCCGCTGTGCCAGATATGAAAAACAGGCAACCACGGACAACAACAAAAAAAAAGTCGCCTCAACACGGTAGCACGGAGCTCGAAGAGTAAAGCCCTTTGATGCTGTGTTGAGTATTTGGTGTACCTTTTTTTTTCTTTTTTTTTTGTTGTACCTCACTCCGGAACTTTACAACGGGTTAAAAACAGTGATTCGCATACGTACACAAACGATGCCTCCGAATGCTGCAACAAAGTAGAGAAAAGAGCGTGAGCATTTTCTCTTTTTTTTTTTTCGTGTTTAATTTCTTTTTTTTTTTTTTTTGCATGATGTAGATCTGATTTTGATATTATGACGTGAAGTACAAAGGTTTCAACACTCGCACTTGATCATTCAATAAGCGCACAAGCACACTAGCCCAAGGGACATAAAACGTCACCACCCTTTACTTCAAGCACAACTCCTACTAAGAAAGAGAAGAAGCTAGACAAGCAAAAAAAAAAAAAAGAGCTTTCACTTATGCAGCGTCCTCAATGTGGAATTGTGAAGATACTGCAAAGCGTTTAAGCTGTGCGATCACAGGCAACAAGGCCGAGAAAGAAAGAAAAAATGAACTACGTTTCTCACTCAAAGCACACATATACAACAGAAAAAAAAAAGGAAATAAATGAGGTGGGAAACAGCGTGTCGGCTGCCTTTTATTTAGTCAAGAAAGGAAATGGCAGACAAAGTCGTCCTTAAAGCGTTTCATCCTTTTCTTGCTCAGAACTGCTATCTGTGCGGCGAGAACAAGCTGCAATGGGCAACAGCAACACGATCGAAATGACCAAGAAAAAAAAAAAGTGGAGTAACGTGGAGAAAAAAAAAAAAAGCGCTGTCGATTAAATATATCGATAGAGAAAAAAAAAAAACATAAGAAGAGTCAAATAAAAAAGAAAACAAAAGCCGTTCACCATCTGACCAAGTAATAGAAAAAAGAAAAAAAAGCTGGGTTCGCGGCGTCACAGTCAATCTGCGCATAAATAACGTTGGGTTGCAACCCATGCATGCGTGACCTCTGCAACCAAGCACAAACTCAATGAACACGCCAGTTGATCATCCGCATTCAAATACTACAAAAAAAAAAAAACTGCTACACTTAGTAACGGTAAAGAAAAAGTAAAGCCTATTTTTCTCACCAACTTGCCAGCGACACGATGGGCAGCTCGTGGCGGCCGAGCATCACCTCACAGAAAACGAGTTCCTTCACCGGAGCGGCGTGACTGGTCAACAGCTTTGCCGTCATGTTTACGTCTTTCAGTACCTCAACTGAGGCAGCTTTTCCGTTGCATATGCCCTTCATCACCATACACCAATCCCACGACGCGATGTCGTTGTACGCCTCGTTCCACCCGTGGATCACGCGCTCGATCACGTAGCCGTCGTTGTTCACCAGGAACACGATCGGGTGCAGGCCGTGACGCAGGAAGGAGCCCAGCTCCTGGACCGTCATCTGCGCCGAGCCGTCACCCACAACAAGAATAACGCGGCGGTTCGGCTCCGCGAGCTGCGCGCCAAACGCAGCCGGCAGCGAGAAGCCAATCGAGCCCCACATGTTTTGGATAATCATCGTTCCGTTCTTGGGCAGCACCAAGCCTGCCGTGCAGCAGCTCGACGTGCCCTGGTCCACCACCACGATGTCGCCCTCCATCAGGTTGTCCTGAATTTCGTTCCAGAAGTGGCGCATCGAGAAATGATCGTTCTCCGGCGCAGGGAAGCGCGGCGGCTTGAGCTCGTTCCGGGGCCAGTTGTCGCAGTACTTCATCGCGATCTCGTGTACCGCGAGGATGGCGTCCTTCATCGGCAGTGGACTATAGACCACACCAGCCACGCTGCTCTCAAACGGCTGAATATCGACGCAGTGACTCTCTTCGATCTTCTGCGAAAAAAAGCCGGTGCCGAAGTCGTGAAATCGTACCCCTAACTTGACCAGAACATCAGCGTCTTCGATAGACCCACGCACGTGTTCGAGAGACGGCTTGCCATAGTATGTGCCAATAAAGTTCGGCGACTGCTCGTTCAGTACGCCTTTCCCAAACATGATGCTCGCAAACGGGATGTGCGCGTCGTCCACCAGCGCTTGCGCCTCCTTGCAACACTCAAAACGATCACAGAAGTGTCCAGAAAGCGCGGCGGGAGCCTTCGAAGTTTGAAAACTCTTATCCACAGCAGCCTTAAACGCTGCCAAAATGCTCGCAGACCGGGGAACTTCCAATCGCGAAAGAGGAGCGGAAGGAGCCGCACACGGAACGAGCGCGACGTCCAGCGGCAGCAGGATGTAGCCGGGCTTCTTGTGGTGCAGACACGCCGCAATAACACGGTCGATCTCCGTCAGCGCGTTTGTATCGTTAAGATGACAAACAGCGCAGGACACCTCAGAAGCCATTCTGACAAAATGCTCAAAATCTCCATCACCCAACGTGTGATGCAACACCAGCCGCGCCCGCTCCGCCTTAACAGATGGTCCGCCGACGATGTGGATCACGGGGCAACTTTCCGAACAAGCGCCGGCAATGCCGTTCATGGCGCTCAGCTCGCCCACGCCGTACGTCGTCAGCACCGCGGCGATGCGGCGGCAGCGCGCATACCCGTCCGCAGCGTACGCAGCGTTCAGCTCGTTCGCGCAGCCGACCCACTCCAGGCCCTGCTGCGCAGTCACGTCGTCCAGGAAGCGCAGGTTGTAGTCGCCGGGCACGCCGAACAGGTGGCCGCACCCGATCTCCACCAGGCGGTCCAGCAGGTAGCAGCCAACGTTGTACTCCTGGGCGGGCATTGTGCTCTTTTTCCGAGGACACTTATGTGCGTGCAGGTTGAGAGAAAGCGAAGTGCTAGGGGGAGGTGATGATGGAAGCTTAGTTAAACTCTGTGTGGCGCGCATGGGTTGCGTGTGGGCGGTGGGCGCCGCAGCAGTGGAAGGGGGGAAAGCAAAGGAGGGGGGGGAAAGTGGAGTACGGGGCGGAGGCGCCAGACGCGGCGCAGAGCGCACCAGCAGGCGCGCCGCCGTCACCGTCAACACCGCGTCGCTGTGTGAGGTGCAAGCGGCCGCTCGTCGTGCGAACATCGCCACCGGCCAGCGAGCGTGTCGCCGCCGTCGCTGCTTGGCCGCTTGTCGGCCAGCTCATCTCTCTTCGTCTTCTTTCATCTACTTCATTTCGTCCTCTCTCCATCAAGACACTCCGCGCGTCCCGTTCATTGGCTGTTTGGTTGCGCTTTTGCTTCAGTTCAACACTGCGAGGCAAAGAAGCGTTGCGCTGGCGCCGTTGCAAGCGACGGGAAAGGGGGAGGGGGAGAGGTCGTGGGACGTGCCACGGCAGCCTGCGCCAAGCACGCCCACGACGTAACACCCGCAGGCCACGGACGCCAGACGCCACAGGTCCACCTAGTGGAGAAACATATATAGAGAAACAATTAGGTACTAAAATAAGCTGCACGTGCTTGCGCCAGCGGAGCCGTGCTTGGCCACCAGAACCTGTTGCGCGCGTGTGCACCCGCAACCAAGGAAGCCTCACCTTCGGCGGCGCACCACTCGCGCCAGCGCAGCACGTGCATGCACACAGGAACCTGTCAGAGGAGTATGGCTCAGGTCTGTGCAGCGAAACTATTACCGACCACCGCAGCTGCACTCGCCGGCCACCATCTGGCCCGTGTGCAAACCAATAGACGGCGGTGTTAGAATTACCATTATCTTTTGAGCCTTTTCGAAAGGCAAGGGGTATAATTAAAAAAAAAAACCATAGTTAGCGTGATTAGTGCAGCCTTTTTTCCTTATATATGTATATGTGTGTGTGTATTTTGAGAGCGTACTAGCGCACGCGGACGCGTCGCGGCGAGCACACCATTAGTTCGGCTTCCAGGCCAGCGACACGATGGGCAGCTCGTGGCGGCCGAGCATCACCTCGCGGAACATCAGCGCGCTGCGCTCCTTCTGCGTCTCCTTCATCATCTTCGCGATCGTGCCCACCTCCTTCACCGTCGCCGTGTCCGCCTGGTTCTCCGTCGCGCTCATCGCCTTGGCAAGCGCGCACCAGTTCCACGACGCGATGTCGTTGTACGCCTCGTTCCACCCGTGGATCACGCGCTCAATCACGTAGCCGTCGTTGTTCACCAGGAACACGATCGGGTGCAGGCCGTGACGCAGGAAGGAGCCCAGCTCCTGGATCGTCATCTGCGCGGAGCCGTCACCCACGGACAGGATCACGCGGCGGTTCGGCTCCGCGAGCTGCGCGCCAAACGCAGCCGGCAGCGAGAAGCCAATCGAGCCCCACAGGCACTGCACGATGCACTTGCCATTCCGCGGCAGCACAAGGCCGGCGGCAGCAGAGCTCGACGTGCCCTGGTCCACCACCACGATGTCGCCCTCCGTCAGGTTGTCCTGCACCTCGTTCCAGAAGTGGCGCATCGAGTAGGCGTCGCTCTCCGGCGCAGGGAAGCGCGGCGGCTTGAGCTCGTTCCGGGGCCAGTTGTCGCAGTACTTCATCGCGATCTCGTGTACCGCGAGGATGGCGTCCTTCATCGGCAGCTGCGGGTACACGCGGCCGCTGATGGTCGCCTCGAAGGGCTGGATGTCGATCATGTGGTCCAGGTGGATGTTCTGCGAGAAGTAGCCCGTGCCGAAGTCGTGGAATTTGACGCCCAGCATCACACACACGTCGGCGTCCTCGACCGTCAGCCGCACGCTGTCGGGGCAGGTCGAGCCGAAGTAGCAGCCCAGGTAGTTCGGCGACTGCTCGTTCAGCGTGCCCTTGCCGAGCAGCATGTGCGCAAACGGGATGTGCGCGTCGTCCACCAGCGCCTGCGCCTCCTTGTGGCACAGGAAGCGGTCGCACAGGTAGCCCACCAGCGCCGACGTGCGCTTAGAGTTCTTGATCTTCTCCTCAGCCGCGACCTTGAAAGCGTCGAGGGACTCCTGAGAGAACTCCGCCAGGCGTGGCGCAAGGCGTACCGTCGGCGGGAACGCCGGCACGATCGCGACGTCCATCGGCAGCAGGATGTAGCCGGGCTTCTTGTGGTGCAGCACGCCACGGATCACGCGGTCGATCTCCGTCAGCGCGTTCTCGGCCGTCAGGCGGCCCGTCACGCACGAGATCTGCTCGCTCATCAGGCTGAAGTGCTGGAACAGGCCGTCGCCCAGCGTGTGGTGCATCATCTTGTGGCTGTGCTCCGCCTCCGTCGCGGGACCGCCGACGATGTGGATCACGGGGTTGCGCTCAGCGTACGCGCCGGCAATGCCGTTCACGGCGCTCAGCTCGCCCACGCCGTACGTCGTCAGCACCGCGGCGATGCGGCGGCAGCGCGCATACCCGTCCGCAGCGTACGCAGCGTTCAGCTCGTTCGCGCAGCCGACCCACTCCAGGCCCTGCTGCGCAGTCACGTCGTCCAGGAAGCGCAGGTTGTAGTCGCCGGGCACGCCGAACAGGTGGCCGCACCCGATCTCCACCAGGCGGTCCAGCAGGTAGCAGCCAACGTTGTACTCCTGGGCGGGCATTGTGCTCTTTTTCCGAGGACACTTATGTGCGTGCAGGTTGAGAGAAAGCGAAGTGCTAGGGGGAGGTGATGATGGAAGCTTAGTTAAACTCTGTGTGGCGCGCATGGGTTGCGTGTGGGCGGTGGGCGCCGCAGCAGTGGAAGGGGGAAAAGCAAAGGAGGGGGGGGGAAAGTGGAGTACGGGGCGGAGGCGCCAGACGCGGCGCAGAGCGCACCAGCAGGCGCGCCGCCGTCACCGTCAACACCGCGTCGCTGTGTGAGGTGCAAGCGGCCGCTCGTCGTGCGAACATCGCCACCGGCCAGCGAGCGTGTCGCCGCCGTCGCTGCTTGGCCGCTTGTCGGCCAGCTCATCTCTCTTCGTCTTCTTTCATCTACTTCATTTCGTCCTCTCTCCATCAAGACACTCCGCGCGTCCCGTTCATTGGCTGTTTGGTTGCGCTTTTGCTTCAGTTCAACACTGCGAGGCAAAGAAGCGTTGCGCTGGCGCCGTTGCAAGCGACGGGAAAGGGGGAGGGAGAGAGGTCGTGGGACGTGCCACGGCAGCCTGCGCCAAGCACGCCCACGACGTAACACCCGCAGGCCACGGACGCCAGACGCCACAGGTCCACCTAGTGGAGAAACATATATAGAGAAACAATTAGGTACTAAAATAAGCTGCACGTGCTTGCGCCAGCGGAGCCGTGCTTGGCCACCAGAACCTGTTGCGCGCGTGTGCACCCGCAACCAAGGAAGCCTCACCTTCGGCGGCGCACCACTCGCGCCAGCGCAGCACGTGCATGCACACAGGAACCCGTCAGAGGAGTATGGCTCAGGTCTGTGCAGCGAAACTATTACCGACCACCGCAGCTGCACTCGCCGGCCACCATCTGGCCCGTGTGCAAACCAATAGACGGCGGTGTTAGAATTACCATTATCTTTTGAGCCTTTTCGAAAGGCAAGGGGTATAATTAAAAAAAAAAACCATAGTTAGCGTGATTAGTGCAGCCTTTTTTCCTTATATATGTATATGTGTGTGTGTATTTTGAGAGCGTACTAGCGCACGCGGACGCGTCGCGGCGAGCACACCATTAGTTCGGCTTCCAGGCCAGCGACACGATGGGCAGCTCGTGGCGGCCGAGCATCACCTCGCGGAACATCAGCGCGCTGCGCTCCTTCTGCGTCTCCTTCATCATCTTCGCGATCGTGCCCACCTCCTTCACCGTCGCCGTGTCCGCCTGGTTCTCCGTCGCGCTCATCGCCTTGGCAAGCGCGCACCAGTTCCACGACGCGATGTCGTTGTACGCCTCGTTCCACCCGTGGATCACGCGCTCAATCACGTAGCCGTCGTTGTTCACCAGGAACACGATCGGGTGCAGGCCGTGACGCAGGAAGGAGCCCAGCTCCTGGATCGTCATCTGCGCGGAGCCGTCACCCACGGACAGGATCACGCGGCGGTTCGGCTCCGCGAGCTGCGCGCCAAACGCAGCCGGCAGCGAGAAGCCAATCGAGCCCCACAGGCACTGCACGATGCACTTGCCATTCCGCGGCAGCACAAGGCCGGCGGCAGCAGAGCTCGACGTGCCCTGGTCCACCACCACGATGTCGCCCTCCGTCAGGTTGTCCTGCACCTCGTTCCAGAAGTGGCGCATCGAGTAGGCGTCGCTCTCCGGCGCAGGGAAGCGCGGCGGCTTGAGCTCGTTCCGGGGCCAGTTGTCGCAGTACTTCATCGCGATCTCGTGTACCGCGAGGATGGCGTCCTTCATCGGCAGCTGCGGGTACACGCGGCCGCTGATGGTCGCCTCGAAGGGCTGGATGTCGATCATGTGGTCCAGGTGGATGTTCTGCGAGAAGTAGCCCGTGCCGAAGTCGTGGAATTTGACGCCCAGCATCACACACACGTCGGCGTCCTCGACCGTCAGCCGCACGCTGTCGGGGCAGGTCGAGCCGAAGTAGCAGCCCAGGTAGTTCGGCGACTGCTCGTTCAGCGTGCCCTTGCCGAGCAGCATGTGCGCAAACGGGATGTGCGCGTCGTCCACCAGCGCCTGCGCCTCCTTGTGGCACAGGAAGCGGTCGCACAGGTAGCCCACCAGCGCCGACGTGCGCTTAGAGTTCCTGATCTTCTCCTCAGCCGCGACCTTGAAAGCGTCGAGGGACTCCTGAGAGAACTCCGCCAGGCGTGGCGCAAGGCGTACCGTCGGCGGGAACGCCGGCACGATCGCGACGTCCATCGGCAGCAGGATGTAGCCGGGCTTCTTGTGGTGCAGCACGCCACGGATCACGCGGTCGATCTCCGTCAGCGCGTTCTCGGCCGTCAGGCGGCCCGTCACGCACGAGATCTGCTCGCTCATCAGGCTGAAGTGCTGGAACAGGCCGTCGCCCAGCGTGTGGTGCATCATCTTGTGGCTGTGCTCCGCCTCCGTCGCGGGACCGCCGACGATGTGGATCACGGGGTTGCGCTCAGCGTACGCGCCGGCAATGCCGTTCACGGCGCTCAGCTCGCCCACGCCGTACGTCGTCAGCACCGCGGCGATGCGGCGGCAGCGCGCATACCCGTCCGCAGCGTACGCAGCGTTCAGCTCGTTCGCGCAGCCGACCCACTCCAGGCCCTGCTGCGCAGTCACGTCGTCCAGGAAGCGCAGGTTGTAGTCGCCGGGCACGCCGAACAGGTGGCCGCACCCGATCTCCACCAGGCGGTCCAGCAGGTAGCAGCCAACGTTGTACTCCTGGGCGGGCATTGTGCTCTTTTTCCGAGGACACTTATGTGCGTGCAGGTTGAGAGAAAGCGAAGTGCTAGGGGGAGGTGATGATGGAAGCTTAGTTAAACTCTGTGTGGCGCGCATGGGTTGCGTGTGGGCGGTGGGCGCCGCAGCAGTGGAAGGGGGAAAAGCAAAGGAGGGGGGGGGGAAAGTGGAGTACGGGGCGGAGGCGCCAGACGCGGCGCAGAGCGCACCAGCAGGCGCGCCGCCGTCACCGTCAACACCGCGTCGCTGTGTGAGGTGCAAGCGGCCGCTCGTCGTGCGAACATCGCCACCGGCCAGCGAGCGTGTCGCCGCCGTCGCTGCTTGGCCGCTTGTCGGCCAGCTCATCTCTCTTCGTCTTCTTTCATCTACTTCATTTCGTCCTCTCTCCATCAAGACACTCCGCGCGTCCCGTTCATTGGCTGTTTGGTTGCGCTTTTGCTTCAGTTCAACACTGCGAGGCAAAGAAGCGTTGCGCTGGCGCCGTTGCAAGCGACGGGAAAGGGGGAGGGAGAGAGGTCGTGGGACGTGCCACGGCAGCCTGCGCCAAGCACGCCCACGACGTAACACCCGCAGGCCACGGACGCCAGACGCCACAGGTCCACCTAGTGGAGAAACATATATAGAGAAACAATTAGGTACTAAAATAAGCTGCACGTGCTTGCGCCAGCGGAGCCGTGCTTGGCCACCAGAACCTGTTGCGCGCGTGTGCACCCGCAACCAAGGAAGCCTCACCTTCGGCGGCGCACCACTCGCGCCAGCGCAGCACGTGCATGCACACAGGAACCTGTCAGAGGAGTATGGCTCAGGTCTGTGCAGCGAAACTATTACCGACCACCGCAGCTGCACTCGCCGGCCACCATCTGGCCCGTGTGCAAACCAATAGACGGCGGTGTTAGAATTACCATTATCTTTTGAGCCTTTTCGAAAGGCAAGGGGTATAATAAAAAAAAAAAACCATAGTTAGCGTGATTAGTGCAGCCTTTTTTCCTTATATATGTATATGTGTGTGTGTATTTTGAGAGCGTACTAGCGCACGCGGACGCGTCGCGGCGAGCACACCATTAGTTCGGCTTCCAGGCCAGCGACACGATGGGCAGCTCGTGGCGGCCGAGCATCACCTCGCGGAACATCAGCGCGCTGCGCTCCTTCTGCGTCTCCTTCATCATCTTCGCGATCGTGCCCACCTCCTTCACCGTCGCCGTGTCCGCCTGGTTCTCCGTCGCGCTCATCGCCTTGGCAAGCGCGCACCAGTTCCACGACGCGATGTCGTTGTACGCCTCGTTCCACCCGTGGATCACGCGCTCAATCACGTAGCCGTCGTTGTTCACCAGGAACACGATCGGGTGCAGGCCGTGACGCAGGAAGGAGCCCAGCTCCTGAATCGTCATCTGCGCGGAGCCGTCACCCACGGACAGGATCACGCGGCGGTTCGGCTCCGCGAGCTGCGCGCCAAACGCAGCCGGCAGCGAGAAGCCAATCGAGCCCCACAGGCACTGCACGATGCACTTGCCATTCCGCGGCAGCACAAGGCCGGCGGCAGCAGAGCTCGACGTGCCCTGGTCCACCACCACGATGTCGCCCTCCGTCAGGTTGTCCTGCACCTCGTTCCAGAAGTGGCGCATCGAGTAGGCGTCGCTCTCCGGCGCAGGGAAGCGCGGCGGCTTGAGCTCGTTCCGGGGCCAGTTGTCGCAGTACTTCATCGCGATCTCGTGTACCGCGAGGATGGCGTCCTTCATCGGCAGCTGCGGGTACACGCGGCCGCTGATGGTCGCCTCGAAGGGCTGGATGTCGATCATGTGGTCCAGGTGGATGTTCTGCGAGAAGTAGCCCGTGCCGAAGTCGTGGAATTTGACGCCCAGCATCACACACACGTCGGCGTCCTCGACCGTCAGCCGCACGCTGTCGGGGCAGGTCGAGCCGAAGTAGCAGCCCAGGTAGTTCGGCGACTGCTCGTTCAGCGTGCCCTTGCCGAGCAGCATGTGCGCAAACGGGATGTGCGCGTCGTCCACCAGCGCCTGCGCCTCCTTGTGGCACAGGAAGCGGTCGCACAGGTAGCCCACCAGCGCCGACGTGCGCTTAGAGTTCCTGATCTTCTCCTCAGCCGCGACCTTGAAAGCGTCGAGGGACTCCTGAGAGAACTCCGCCAGGCGTGGCGCAAGGCGTACCGTCGGCGGGAACGCCGGCACGATCGCGACGTCCATCGGCAGCAGGATGTAGCCGGGCTTCTTGTGGTGCAGCACGCCACGGATCACGCGGTCGATCTCCGTCAGCGCGTTCTCGGCCGTCAGGCGGCCCGTCACGCACGAGATCTGCTCGCTCATCAGGCTGAAGTGCTGGAACAGGCCGTCGCCCAGCGTGTGGTGCATCATCTTGTGGCTGTGCTCCGCCTCCGTCGCGGGACCGCCGACGATGTGGATCACGGGGTTGCGCTCAGCGTACGCGCCGGCAATGCCGTTCACGGCGCTCAGCTCGCCCACGCCGTACGTCGTCAGCACCGCGGCGATGCGGCGGCAGCGCGCATACCCGTCCGCAGCGTACGCAGCGTTCAGCTCGTTCGCGCAGCCGACCCACTCCAGGCCCTGCTGCGCAGTCACGTCGTCCAGGAAGCGCAGGTTGTAGTCGCCGGGCACGCCGAACAGGTGGCCGCACCCGATCTCCACCAGGCGGTCCAGCAGGTAGCAGCCAACGTTGTACTCCTGGGCGGGCATTGTGCTCTTTTTCCGAGGACACTTATGTGCGTGCAGGTTGAGAGAAAGCGAAGTGCTAGGGGGAGGTGATGATGGAAGCTTAGTTAAACTCTGTGTGGCGCGCATGGGTTGCGTGTGGGCGGTGGGCGCCGCAGCAGTGGAAGGGGGAAAAGCAAAGGAGGGGGGGGGAAAGTGGAGTACGGGGCGGAGGCGCCAGACGCGGCGCAGAGCGCACCAGCAGGCGCGCCGCCGTCACCGTCAACACCGCGTCGCTGTGTGAGGTGCAAGCGGCCGCTCGTCGTGCGAACATCGCCACCGGCCAGCGAGCGTGTCGCCGCCGTCGCTGCTTGGCCGCTTGTCGGCCAGCTCATCTCTCTTCGTCTTCTTTCATCTACTTCATTTCGTCCTCTCTCCATCAAGACACTCCGCGCGTCCCGTTCATTGGCTGTTTGGTTGCGCTTTTGCTTCAGTTCAACACTGCGAGGCAAAGAAGCGTTGCGCTGGCGCCGTTGCAAGCGACGGGAAAGGGGGAGGGAGAGAGGTCGTGGGACGTGCCACGGCAGCCTGCGCCAAGCACGCCCACGACGTAACACCCGCAGGCCACGGACGCCAGACGCCACAGGTCCACCTAGTGGAGAAACATATATAGAGAAACAATTAGGTACTAAAATAAGCTGCACGTGCTTGCGCCAGCGGAGCCGTGCTTGGCCACCAGAACCTGTTGCGCGCGTGTGCACCCGCAACCAAGGAAGCCTCACCTTCGGCGGCGCACCACTCGCGCCAGCGCAGCACGTGCATGCACACAGGAACCTGTCAGAGGAGTATGGCTCAGGTCTGTGCAGCGAAACTATTACCGACCACCGCAGCTGCACTCGCCGGCCACCATCTGGCCCGTGTGCAAACCAATAGACGGCGGTGTTAGAATTACCATTATCTTTTGAGCCTTTTCGAAAGGCAAGGGGTATAATAAAAAAAAAAAACCATAGTTAGCGTGATTAGTGCAGCCTTTTTTCCTTATATATGTATATGTGTGTGTGTATTTTGAGAGCGTACTAGCGCACGCGGACGCGTCGCGGCGAGCACACCATTAGTTCGGCTTCCAGGCCAGCGACACGATGGGCAGCTCGTGGCGGCCGAGCATCACCTCGCGGAACATCAGCGCGCTGCGCTCCTTCTGCGTCTCCTTCATCATCTTCGCGATCGTGCCCACCTCCTTCACCGTCGCCGTGTCCGCCTGGTTCTCCGTCGCGCTCATCGCCTTGGCAAGCGCGCACCAGTTCCACGACGCGATGTCGTTGTACGCCTCGTTCCACCCGTGGATCACGCGCTCAATCACGTAGCCGTCGTTGTTCACCAGGAACACGATCGGGTGCAGGCCGTGACGCAGGAAGGAGCCCAGCTCCTGAATCGTCATCTGCGCGGAGCCGTCACCCACGGACAGGATCACGCGGCGGTTCGGCTCCGCGAGCTGCGCGCCAAACGCAGCCGGCAGCGAGAAGCCAATCGAGCCCCACAGGCACTGCACGATGCACTTGCCATTCCGCGGCAGCACAAGGCCGGCGGCAGCAGAGCTCGACGTGCCCTGGTCCACCACCACGATGTCGCCCTCCGTCAGGTTGTCCTGCACCTCGTTCCAGAAGTGGCGCATCGAGTAGGCGTCGCTCTCCGGCGCAGGGAAGCGCGGCGGCTTGAGCTCGTTCCGGGGCCAGTTGTCGCAGTACTTCATCGCGATCTCGTGTACCGCGAGGATGGCGTCCTTCATCGGCAGCTGCGGGTACACGCGGCCGCTGATGGTCGCCTCGAAGGGCTGGATGTCGATCATGTGGTCCAGGTGGATGTTCTGCGAGAAGTAGCCCGTGCCGAAGTCGTGGAATTTGACGCCCAGCATCACACACACGTCGGCGTCCTCGACCGTCAGCCGCACGCTGTCGGGGCAGGTCGAGCCGAAGTAGCAGCCCAGGTAGTTCGGCGACTGCTCGTTCAGCGTGCCCTTGCCGAGCAGCATGTGCGCAAACGGGATGTGCGCGTCGTCCACCAGCGCCTGCGCCTCCTTGTGGCACAGGAAGCGGTCGCACAGGTAGCCCACCAGCGCCGACGTGCGCTTAGAGTTCCTGATCTTCTCCTCAGCCGCGACCTTGAAAGCGTCGAGGGACTCCTGAGAGAACTCCGCCAGGCGTGGCGCAAGGCGTACCGTCGGCGGGAACGCCGGCACGATCGCGACGTCCATCGGCAGCAGGATGTAGCCGGGCTTCTTGTGGTGCAGCACGCCACGGATCACGCGGTCGATCTCCGTCAGCGCGTTCTCGGCCGTCAGGCGGCCCGTCACGCACGAGATCTGCTCGCTCATCAGGCTGAAGTGCTGGAACAGGCCGTCGCCCAGCGTGTGGTGCATCATCTTGTGGCTGTGCTCCGCCTCCGTCGCGGGACCGCCGACGATGTGGATCACGGGGTTGCGCTCAGCGTACGCGCCGGCAATGCCGTTCACGGCGCTCAGCTCGCCCACGCCGTACGTCGTCAGCACCGCGGCGATGCGGCGGCAGCGCGCATACCCGTCCGCAGCGTACGCAGCGTTCAGCTCGTTCGCGCAGCCGACCCACTCCAGGCCCTGCTGCGCAGTCACGTCGTCCAGGAAGCGCAGGTTGTAGTCGCCGGGCACGCCGAACAGGTGGCCGCACCCGATCTCCACCAGGCGGTCCAGCAGGTAGCAGCCAACGTTGTACTCCTGGGCGGGCATTGTGCTCTTTTTCCGAGGACACTTATGTGCGTGCAGGTTGAGAGAAAGCGAAGTGCTAGGGGGAGGTGATGATGGAAGCTTAGTTAAACTCTGTGTGGCGCGCATGGGTTGCGTGTGGGCGGTGGGCGCCGCAGCAGTGGAAGGGGGAAAAGCAAAGGAGGGGGGGGGAAAGTGGAGTACGGGGCGGAGGCGCCAGACGCGGCGCAGAGCGCACCAGCAGGCGCGCCGCCGTCACCGTCAACACCGCGTCGCTGTGTGAGGTGCAAGCGGCCGCTCGTCGTGCGAACATCGCCACCGGCCAGCGAGCGTGTCGCCGCCGTCGCTGCTTGGCCGCTTGTCGGCCAGCTCATCTCTCTTCGTCTTCTTTCATCTACTTCATTTCGTCCTCTCTCCATCAAGACACTCCGCGCGTCCCGTTCATTGGCTGTTTGGTTGCGCTTTTGCTTCAGTTCAACACTGCGAGGCAAAGAAGCGTTGCGCTGGCGCCGTTGCAAGCGACGGGAAAGGGGGAGGGAGAGAGGTCGTGGGACGTGCCACGGCAGCCTGCGCCAAGCACGCCCACGACGTAACACCCGCAGGCCACGGACGCCAGACGCCACAGGTCCACCTAGTGGAGAAACATATATAGAGAAACAATTAGGTACTAAAATAAGCTGCACGTGCTTGCGCCAGCGGAGCCGTGCTTGGCCACCAGAACCTGTTGCGCGCGTGTGCACCCGCAACCAAGGAAGCCTCACCTTCGGCGGCGCACCACTCGCGCCAGCGCAGCACGTGCATGCACACAGGAACCTGTCAGAGGAGTATGGCTCAGGTCTGTGCAGCGAAACTATTACCGACCACCGCAGCTGCACTCGCCGGCCACCATCTGGCCCGTGTGCAAACCAATAGACGGCGGTGTTAGAATTACCATTATCTTTTGAGCCTTTTCGAAAGGCAAGGGGTATAATAAAAAAAAAAAACCATAGTTAGCGTGATTAGTGCAGCCTTTTTTCCTTATATATGTATATGTGTGTGTGTATTTTGAGAGCGTACTAGCGCACGCGGACGCGTCGCGGCGAGCACACCATTAGTTCGGCTTCCAGGCCAGCGACACGATGGGCAGCTCGTGGCGGCCGAGCATCACCTCGCGGAACATCAGCGCGCTGCGCTCCTTCTGCGTCTCCTTCATCATCTTCGCGATCGTGCCCACCTCCTTCACCGTCGCCGTGTCCGCCTGGTTCTCCGTCGCGCTCATCGCCTTGGCAAGCGCGCACCAGTTCCACGACGCGATGTCGTTGTACGCCTCGTTCCACCCGTGGATCACGCGCTCAATCACGTAGCCGTCGTTGTTCACCAGGAACACGATCGGGTGCAGGCCGTGACGCAGGAAGGAGCCCAGCTCCTGAATCGTCATCTGCGCGGAGCCGTCACCCACGGACAGGATCACGCGGCGGTTCGGCTCCGCGAGCTGCGCGCCAAACGCAGCCGGCAGCGAGAAGCCAATCGAGCCCCACAGGCACTGCACGATGCACTTGCCATTCCGCGGCAGCACAAGGCCGGCGGCAGCAGAGCTCGACGTGCCCTGGTCCACCACCACGATGTCGCCCTCCGTCAGGTTGTCCTGCACCTCGTTCCAGAAGTGGCGCATCGAGTAGGCGTCGCTCTCCGGCGCAGGGAAGCGCGGCGGCTTGAGCTCGTTCCGGGGCCAGTTGTCGCAGTACTTCATCGCGATCTCGTGTACCGCGAGGATGGCGTCCTTCATCGGCAGCTGCGGGTACACGCGGCCGCTGATGGTCGCCTCGAAGGGCTGGATGTCGATCATGTGGTCCAGGTGGATGTTCTGCGAGAAGTAGCCCGTGCCGAAGTCGTGGAATTTGACGCCCAGCATCACACACACGTCGGCGTCCTCGACCGTCAGCCGCACGCTGTCGGGGCAGGTCGAGCCGAAGTAGCAGCCCAGGTAGTTCGGCGACTGCTCGTTCAGCGTGCCCTTGCCGAGCAGCATGTGCGCAAACGGGATGTGCGCGTCGTCCACCAGCGCCTGCGCCTCCTTGTGGCACAGGAAGCGGTCGCACAGGTAGCCCACCAGCGCCGACGTGCGCTTAGAGTTCTTGATCTTCTCCTCAGCCGCGACCTTGAAAGCGTCGAGGGACTCCTGAGAGAACTCCGCCAGGCGTGGCGCAAGGCGTACCGTCGGCGGGAACGCCGGCACGATCGCGACGTCCATCGGCAGCAGGATGTAGCCGGGCTTCTTGTGGTGCAGCACGCCACGGATCACGCGGTCGATCTCCGTCAGCGCGTTCTCGGCCGTCAGGCGGCCCGTCACGCACGAGATCTGCTCGCTCATCAGGCTGAAGTGCTGGAACAGGCCGTCGCCCAGCGTGTGGTGCATCATCTTGTGGCTGTGCTCCGCCTCCGTCGCGGGACCGCCGACGATGTGGATCACGGGGTTGCGCTCAGCGTACGCGCCGGCAATGCCGTTCACGGCGCTCAGCTCGCCCACGCCGTACGTCGTCAGCACCGCGGCGATGCGGCGGCAGCGCGCATACCCGTCCGCAGCGTACGCAGCGTTCAGCTCGTTCGCGCAGCCGACCCACTCCAGGCCCTGCTGCGCAGTCACGTCGTCCAGGAAGCGCAGGTTGTAGTCGCCGGGCACGCCGAACAGGTGGCCGCACCCGATCTCCACCAGGCGGTCCAGCAGGTAGCAGCCAACGTTGTACTCCTGGGCGGGCATTGTGCTCTTTTTCCGAGGACACTTATGTGCGTGCAGGTTGAGAGAAAGCGAAGTGCTAGGGGGAGGTGATGATGGAAGCTTAGTTAAACTCTGTGTGGCGCGCATGGGTTGCGTGTGGGCGGTGGGCGCCGCAGCAGTGGAAGGGGGAAAAGCAAAGGAGGGGGGGGGAAAGTGGAGTACGGGGCGGAGGCGCCAGACGCGGCGCAGAGCGCACCAGCAGGCGCGCCGCCGTCACCGTCAACACCGCGTCGCTGTGTGAGGTGCAAGCGGCCGCTCGTCGTGCGAACATCGCCACCGGCCAGCGAGCGTGTCGCCGCCGTCGCTGCTTGGCCGCTTGTCGGCCAGCTCATCTCTCTTCGTCTTCTTTCATCTACTTCATTTCGTCCTCTCTCCATCAAGACACTCCGCGCGTCCCGTTCATTGGCTGTTTGGTTGCGCTTTTGCTTCAGTTCAACACTGCGAGGCAAAGAAGCGTTGCGCTGGCGCCGTTGCAAGCGACGGGAAAGGGGGAGGGAGAGAGGTCGTGGGACGTGCCACGGCAGCCTGCGCCAAGCACGCCCACGACGTAACACCCGCAGGCCACGGACGCCAGACGCCACAGGTCCACCTAGTGGAGAAACATATATAGAGAAACAATTAGGTACTAAAATAAGCTGCACGTGCTTGCGCCAGCGGAGCCGTGCTTGGCCACCAGAACCTGTTGCGCGCGTGTGCACCCGCAACCAAGGAAGCCTCACCTTCGGCGGCGCACCACTCGCGCCAGCGCAGCACGTGCATGCACACAGGAACCTGTCAGAGGAGTATGGCTCAGGTCTGTGCAGCGAAACTATTACCGACCACCGCAGCTGCACTCGCCGGCCACCATCTGGCCCGTGTGCAAACCAATAGACGGCGGTGTTAGAATTACCATTATCTTTTGAGCCTTTTCGAAAGGCAAGGGGTATAATAAAAAAAAAAAACCATAGTTAGCGTGATTAGTGCAGCCTTTTTTCCTTATATATGTATATGTGTGTGTGTATTTTGAGAGCGTACTAGCGCACGCGGACGCGTCGCGGCGAGCACACCATTAGTTCGGCTTCCAGGCCAGCGACACGATGGGCAGCTCGTGGCGGCCGAGCATCACCTCGCGGAACATCAGCGCGCTGCGCTCCTTCTGCGTCTCCTTCATCATCTTCGCGATCGTGCCCACCTCCTTCACCGTCGCCGTGTCCGCCTGGTTCTCCGTCGCGCTCATCGCCTTGGCAAGCGCGCACCAGTTCCACGACGCGATGTCGTTGTACGCCTCGTTCCACCCGTGGATCACGCGCTCAATCACGTAGCCGTCGTTGTTCACCAGGAACACGATCGGGTGCAGGCCGTGACGCAGGAAGGAGCCCAGCTCCTGAATCGTCATCTGCGCGGAGCCGTCACCCACGGACAGGATCACGCGGCGGTTCGGCTCCGCGAGCTGCGCGCCAAACGCAGCCGGCAGCGAGAAGCCAATCGAGCCCCACAGGCACTGCACGATGCACTTGCCATTCCGCGGCAGCACAAGGCCGGCGGCAGCAGAGCTCGACGTGCCCTGGTCCACCACCACGATGTCGCCCTCCGTCAGGTTGTCCTGCACCTCGTTCCAGAAGTGGCGCATCGAGTAGGCGTCGCTCTCCGGCGCAGGGAAGCGCGGCGGCTTGAGCTCGTTCCGGGGCCAGTTGTCGCAGTACTTCATCGCGATCTCGTGTACCGCGAGGATGGCGTCCTTCATCGGCAGCTGCGGGTACACGCGGCCGCTGATGGTCGCCTCGAAGGGCTGGATGTCGATCATGTGGTCCAGGTGGATGTTCTGCGAGAAGTAGCCCGTGCCGAAGTCGTGGAATTTGACGCCCAGCATCACACACACGTCGGCGTCCTCGACCGTCAGCCGCACGCTGTCGGGGCAGGTCGAGCCGAAGTAGCAGCCCAGGTAGTTCGGCGACTGCTCGTTCAGCGTGCCCTTGCCGAGCAGCATGTGCGCAAACGGGATGTGCGCGTCGTCCACCAGCGCCTGCGCCTCCTTGTGGCACAGGAAGCGGTCGCACAGGTAGCCCACCAGCGCCGACGTGCGCTTAGAGTTCCTGATCTTCTCCTCAGCCGCGACCTTGAAAGCGTCGAGGGACTCCTGAGAGAACTCCGCCAGGCGTGGCGCAAGGCGTACCGTCGGCGGGAACGCCGGCACGATCGCGACGTCCATCGGCAGCAGGATGTAGCCGGGCTTCTTGTGGTGCAGCACGCCACGGATCACGCGGTCGATCTCCGTCAGCGCGTTCTCGGCCGTCAGGCGGCCCGTCACGCACGAGATCTGCTCGCTCATCAGGCTGAAGTGCTGGAACAGGCCGTCGCCCAGCGTGTGGTGCATCATCTTGTGGCTGTGCTCCGCCTCCGTCGCGGGACCGCCGACGATGTGGATCACGGGGTTGCGCTCAGCGTACGCGCCGGCAATGCCGTTCACAGCGCTCAGCTCGCCCACGCCGTACGTCGTCAGCACCGCGGCGATGCGGCGGCAGCGCGCATACCCGTCCGCAGCGTACGCAGCGTTCAGCTCGTTCGCGCAGCCGACCCACTCCAGGCCCTGCTGCGCAGTCACGTCGTCCAGGAAGCGCAGGTTGTAGTCGCCGGGCACGCCGAACAGGTGGCCGCACCCGATCTCCACCAGGCGGTCCAGCAGGTAGCAGCCAACGTTGTACTCCTGGGCGGGCATTGTGCTCTTTTTCCGAGGACACTTATGTGCGTGCAGGTTGAGAGAAAGCGAAGTGCTAGGGGGAGGTGATGATGGAAGCTTAGTTAAACTCTGTGTGGCGCGCATGGGTTGCGTGTGGGCGGTGGGCGCCGCAGCAGTGGAAGGGGGGAAAGCAAAGGAGGGGGGGGAAAGTGGAGTACGGGGCGGAGGCGCCAGACGCGGCGCAGAGCGCACCAGCAGGCGCGCCGCCGTCACCGTCAACACCGCGTCGCTGTGTGAGGTGCAAGCGGCCGCTCGTCGTGCGAACATCGCCACCGGCCAGCGAGCGTGTCGCCGCCGTCGCTGCTTGGCCGCTTGTCGGCCAGCTCATCTCTCTTCGTCTTCTTTCATCTACTTCATTTCGTCCTCTCTCCATCAAGACACTCCGCGCGTCCCGTTCATTGGCTGTTTGGTTGCGCTTTTGCTTCAGTTCAACACTGCGAGGCAAAGAAGCGTTGCGCTGGCGCCGTTGCAAGCGACGGGAAAGGGGGAGGGGGAGAGGTCGTGGGACGTGCCACGGCAGCCTGCGCCAAGCACGCCCACGACGTAACACCCGCAGGCCACGGACGCCAGACGCCACAGGTCCACCTAGTGGAGAAACATATATAGAGAAACAATTAGGTACTAAAATAAGCTGCACGTGCTTGCGCCAGCGGAGCCGTGCTTGGCCACCAGAACCTGTTGCGCGCGTGTGCACCCGCAACCAAGGAAGCCTCACCTTCGGCGGCGCACCACTCGCGCCAGCGCAGCACGTGCATGCACACAGGAACCTGTCAGAGGAGTATGGCTCAGGTCTGTGCAGCGAAACTATTACCGACCACCGCAGCTGCACTCGCCGGCCACCATCTGGCCCGTGTGCAAACCAATAGACGGCGGTGTTAGAATTACCATTATCTTTTGAGCCTTTTCGAAAGGCAAGGGGTATAATAAAAAAAAAAAACCATAGTTAGCGTGATTAGTGCAGCCTTTTTTCCTTATATATGTATATGTGTGTGTGTATTTTGAGAGCGTACTAGCGCACGCGGACGCGTCGCGGCGAGCACACCATTAGTTCGGCTTCCAGGCCAGCGACACGATGGGCAGCTCGTGGCGGCCGAGCATCACCTCGCGGAACATCAGCGCGCTGCGCTCCTTCTGCGTCTCCTTCATCATCTTCGCGATCGTGCCCACCTCCTTCACCGTCGCCGTGTCCGCCTGGTTCTCCGTCGCGCTCATCGCCTTGGCAAGCGCGCACCAGTTCCACGACGCGATGTCGTTGTACGCCTCGTTCCACCCGTGGATCACGCGCTCAATCACGTAGCCGTCGTTGTTCACCAGGAACACGATCGGGTGCAGGCCGTGACGCAGGAAGGAGCCCAGCTCCTGGATCGTCATCTGCGCGGAGCCGTCACCCACGGACAGGATCACGCGGCGGTTCGGCTCCGCGAGCTGCGCGCCAAACGCAGCCGGCAGCGAGAAGCCAATCGAGCCCCACAGGCACTGCACGATGCACTTGCCATTCCGCGGCAGCACAAGGCCGGCGGCAGCAGAGCTCGACGTGCCCTGGTCCACCACCACGATGTCGCCCTCCGTCAGGTTGTCCTGCACCTCGTTCCAGAAGTGGCGCATCGAGTAGGCGTCGCTCTCCGGCGCAGGGAAGCGCGGCGGCTTGAGCTCGTTCCGGGGCCAGTTGTCGCAGTACTTCATCGCGATCTCGTGTACCGCGAGGATGGCGTCCTTCATCGGCAGCTGCGGGTACACGCGGCCGCTGATGGTCGCCTCGAAGGGCTGGATGTCGATCATGTGGTCCAGGTGGATGTTCTGCGAGAAGTAGCCCGTGCCGAAGTCGTGGAATTTGACGCCCAGCATCACACACACGTCGGCGTCCTCGACCGTCAGCCGCACGCTGTCGGGGCAGGTCGAGCCGAAGTAGCAGCCCAGGTAGTTCGGCGACTGCTCGTTCAGCGTGCCCTTGCCGAGCAGCATGTGCGCAAACGGGATGTGCGCGTCGTCCACCAGCGCCTGCGCCTCCTTGTGGCACAGGAAGCGGTCGCACAGGTAGCCCACCAGCGCCGACGTGCGCTTAGAGTTCCTGATCTTCTCCTCAGCCGCGACCTTGAAAGCGTCGAGGGACTCCTGAGAGAACTCCGCCAGGCGTGGCGCAAGGCGTACCGTCGGCGGGAACGCCGGCACGATCGCGACGTCCATCGGCAGCAGGATGTAGCCGGGCTTCTTGTGGTGCAGCACGCCACGGATCACGCGGTCGATCTCCGTCAGCGCGTTCTCGGCCGTCAGGCGGCCCGTCACGCACGAGATCTGCTCGCTCATCAGGCTGAAGTGCTGGAACAGGCCGTCGCCCAGCGTGTGGTGCATCATCTTGTGGCTGTGCTCCGCCTCCGTCGCGGGACCGCCGACGATGTGGATCACGGGGTTGCGCTCAGCGTACGCGCCGGCAATGCCGTTCACGGCGCTCAGCTCGCCCACGCCGTACGTCGTCAGCACCGCGGCGATGCGGCGGCAGCGCGCATACCCGTCCGCAGCGTACGCAGCGTTCAGCTCGTTCGCGCAGCCGACCCACTCCAGGCCCTGCTGCGCAGTCACGTCGTCCAGGAAGCGCAGGTTGTAGTCGCCGGGCACGCCGAACAGGTGGCCGCACCCGATCTCCACCAGGCGGTCCAGCAGGTAGCAGCCAACGTTGTACTCCTGGGCGGGCATTGTGCTCTTTTTCCGAGGACACTTATGTGCGTGCAGGTTGAGAGAAAGCGAAGTGCTAGGGGGAGGTGATGATGGAAGCTTAGTTAAACTCTGTGTGGCGCGCATGGGTTGCGTGTGGGCGGTGGGCGCCGCAGCAGTGGAAGGGGGAAAAGCAAAGGAGGAGGGGGGGGAAAGTGGAGTACGGGGCGGAGGCGCCAGACGCGGCGCAGAGCGCACCAGCAGGCGCGCCGCCGTCACCGTCAACACCGCGTCGCTGTGTGAGGTGCAAGCGGCCGCTCGTCGTGCGAACATCGCCACCGGCCAGCGAGCGTGTCGCCGCCGTCGCTGCTTGGCCGCTTGTCGGCCAGCTCATCTCTCTTCGTCTTCTTTCATCTACTTCATTTCGTCCTCTCTCCATCAAGACACTCCGCGCGTCCCGTTCATTGGCTGTTTGGTTGCGCTTTTGCTTCAGTTCAACACTGCGAGGCAAAGAAGCGTTGCGCTGGCGCCGTTGCAAGCGACGGGAAAGGGGGAGGGGGAGAGGTCGTGGGACGTGCCACGGCAGCCTGCGCCAAGCACGCCCACGACGTAACACCCGCAGGCCACGGACGCCAGACGCCACAGGTCCACCTAGTGGAGAAACATATATAGAGAAACAATTAGGTACTAAAATAAGCTGCACGTGCTTGCGCCAGCGGAGCCGTGCTTGGCCACCAGAACCTGTTGCGCGCGTGTGCACCCGCAACCAAGGAAGCCTCACCTTCGGCGGCGCACCACTCGCGCCAGCGCAGCACGTGCATGCACACAGGAACCTGTCAGAGGAGTATGGCTCAGGTCTGTGCAGCGAAACTATTACCGACCACCGCAGCTGCACTCGCCGGCCACCATCTGGCCCGTGTGCAAACCAATAGACGGCGGTGTTAGAATTACCATTATCTTTTGAGCCTTTTCGAAAGGCAAGGGGTATAATAAAAAAAAAAAAAACCATAGTTAGCGTGATTAGTGCAGCCTTTTTTCCTTATATATGTATATGTGTGTGTGTATTTTGAGAGCGTACTAGCGCACGCGGACGCGTCGCGGCGAGCACACCATTAGTTCGGCTTCCAGGCCAGCGACACGATGGGCAGCTCGTGGCGGCCGAGCATCACCTCGCGGAACATCAGCGCGCTGCGCTCCTTCTGCGTCTCCTTCATCATCTTCGCGATCGTGCCCACCTCCTTCACCGTCGCCGTGTCCGCCTGGTTCTCCGTCGCGCTCATCGCCTTGGCAAGCGCGCACCAGTTCCACGACGCGATGTCGTTGTACGCCTCGTTCCACCCGTGGATCACGCGCTCAATCACGTAGCCGTCGTTGTTCACCAGGAACACGATCGGGTGCAGGCCGTGACGCAGGAAGGAGCCCAGCTCCTGGATCGTCATCTGCGCGGAGCCGTCACCCACGGACAGGATCACGCGGCGGTTCGGCTCCGCGAGCTGCGCGCCAAACGCAGCCGGCAGCGAGAAGCCAATCGAGCCCCACAGGCACTGCACGATGCACTTGCCATTCCGCGGCAGCACAAGGCCGGCGGCAGCAGAGCTCGACGTGCCCTGGTCCACCACCACGATGTCGCCCTCCGTCAGGTTGTCCTGCACCTCGTTCCAGAAGTGGCGCATCGAGTAGGCGTCGCTCTCCGGCGCAGGGAAGCGCGGCGGCTTGAGCTCGTTCCGGGGCCAGTTGTCGCAGTACTTCATCGCGATCTCGTGTACCGCGAGGATGGCGTCCTTCATCGGCAGCTGCGGGTACACGCGGCCGCTGATGGTCGCCTCGAAGGGCTGGATGTCGATCATGTGGTCCAGGTGGATGTTCTGCGAGAAGTAGCCCGTGCCGAAGTCGTGGAATTTGACGCCCAGCATCACACACACGTCGGCGTCCTCGACCGTCAGCCGCACGCTGTCGGGGCAGGTCGAGCCGAAGTAGCAGCCCAGGTAGTTCGGCGACTGCTCGTTCAGCGTGCCCTTGCCGAGCAGCATGTGCGCAAACGGGATGTGCGCGTCGTCCACCAGCGCCTGCGCCTCCTTGTGGCACAGGAAGCGGTCGCACAGGTAGCCCACCAGCGCCGACGTGCGCTTAGAGTTCTTGATCTTCTCCTCAGCCGCGACCTTGAAAGCGTCGAGGGACTCCTGAGAGAACTCCGCCAGGCGTGGCGCAAGGCGTACCGTCGGCGGGAACGCCGGCACGATCGCGACGTCCATCGGCAGCAGGATGTAGCCGGGCTTCTTGTGGTGCAGCACGCCACGGATCACGCGGTCGATCTCCGTCAGCGCGTTCTCGGCCGTCAGGCGGCCCGTCACGCACGAGATCTGCTCGCTCATCAGGCTGAAGTGCTGGAACAGGCCGTCGCCCAGCGTGTGGTGCATCATCTTGTGGCTGTGCTCCGCCTCCGTCGCGGGACCGCCGACGATGTGGATCACGGGGTTGCGCTCAGCGTACGCGCCGGCAATGCCGTTCACGGCGCTCAGCTCGCCCACGCCGTACGTCGTCAGCACCGCGGCGATGCGGCGGCAGCGCGCATACCCGTCCGCAGCGTACGCAGCGTTCAGCTCGTTCGCGCAGCCGACCCACTCCAGGCCCTGCTGCGCAGTCACGTCGTCCAGGAAGCGCAGGTTGTAGTCGCCGGGCACGCCGAACAGGTGGCCGCACCCGATCTCCACCAGGCGGTCCAGCAGGTAGCAGCCAACGTTGTACTCCTGGGCGGGCATTGTGCTCTTTTTCCGAGGACACTTATGTGCGTGCAGGTTGAGAGAAAGCGAAGTGCTAGGGGGAGGTGATGATGGAAGCTTAGTTAAACTCTGTGTGGCGCGCATGGGTTGCGTGTGGGCGGTGGGCGCCGCAGCAGTGGAAGGGGGAAAAGCAAAGGAGGGGGGGGGAAAGTGGAGTACGGGGCGGAGGCGCCAGACGCGGCGCAGAGCGCACCAGCAGGCGCGCCGCCGTCACCGTCAACACCGCGTCGCTGTGTGAGGTGCAAGCGGCCGCTCGTCGTGCGAACATCGCCACCGGCCAGCGAGCGTGTCGCCGCCGTCGCTGCTTGGCCGCTTGTCGGCCAGCTCATCTCTCTTCGTCTTCTTTCATCTACTTCATTTCGTCCTCTCTCCATCAAGACACTCCGCGCGTCCCGTTCATTGGCTGTTTGGTTGCGCTTTTGCTTCAGTTCAACACTGCGAGGCAAAGAAGCGTTGCGCTGGCGCCGTTGCAAGCGACGGGAAAGGGGGAGGGGGAGAGGTCGTGGGACGTGCCACGGCAGCCTGCGCCAAGCACGCCCACGACGTAACACCCGCAGGCCACGGACGCCAGACGCCACAGGTCCACCTAGTGGAGAAACATATATAGAGAAACAATTAGGTACTAAAATAAGCTGCACGTGCTTGCGCCAGCGGAGCCGTGCTTGGCCACCAGAACCTGTTGCGCGCGTGTGCACCCGCAACCAAGGAAGCCTCACCTTCGGCGGCGCACCACTCGCGCCAGCGCAGCACGTGCATGCACACAGGAACCTGTCAGAGGAGTATGGCTCAGGTCTGTGCAGCGAAACTATTACCGACCACCGCAGCTGCACTCGCCGGCCACCATCTGGCCCGTGTGCAAACCAATAGACGGCGGTGTTAGAATTACCATTATCTTTTGAGCCTTTTCGAAAGGCAAGGGGTATAATAAAAAAAAAAAAAACCATAGTTAGCGTGATTAGTGCAGCCTTTTTTCCTTATATATGTATATGTGTGTGTGTATTTTGAGAGCGTACTAGCGCACGCGGACGCGTCGCGGCGAGCACACCATTAGTTCGGCTTCCAGGCCAGCGACACGATGGGCAGCTCGTGGCGGCCGAGCATCACCTCGCGGAACATCAGCGCGCTGCGCTCCTTCTGCGTCTCCTTCATCATCTTCGCGATCGTGCCCACCTCCTTCACCGTCGCCGTGTCCGCCTGGTTCTCCGTCGCGCTCATCGCCTTGGCAAGCGCGCACCAGTTCCACGACGCGATGTCGTTGTACGCCTCGTTCCACCCGTGGATCACGCGCTCAATCACGTAGCCGTCGTTGTTCACCAGGAACACGATCGGGTGCAGGCCGTGACGCAGGAAGGAGCCCAGCTCCTGGATCGTCATCTGCGCGGAGCCGTCACCCACGGACAGGATCACGCGGCGGTTCGGCTCCGCGAGCTGCGCGCCAAACGCAGCCGGCAGCGAGAAGCCAATCGAGCCCCACAGGCACTGCACGATGCACTTGCCATTCCGCGGCAGCACAAGGCCGGCGGCAGCAGAGCTCGACGTGCCCTGGTCCACCACCACGATGTCGCCCTCCGTCAGGTTGTCCTGCACCTCGTTCCAGAAGTGGCGCATCGAGTAGGCGTCGCTCTCCGGCGCAGGGAAGCGCGGCGGCTTGAGCTCGTTCCGGGGCCAGTTGTCGCAGTACTTCATCGCGATCTCGTGTACCGCGAGGATGGCGTCCTTCATCGGCAGCTGCGGGTACACGCGGCCGCTGATGGTCGCCTCGAAGGGCTGGATGTCGATCATGTGGTCCAGGTGGATGTTCTGCGAGAAGTAGCCCGTGCCGAAGTCGTGGAATTTGACGCCCAGCATCACACACACGTCGGCGTCCTCGACCGTCAGCCGCACGCTGTCGGGGCAGGTCGAGCCGAAGTAGCAGCCCAGGTAGTTCGGCGACTGCTCGTTCAGCGTGCCCTTGCCGAGCAGCATGTGCGCAAACGGGATGTGCGCGTCGTCCACCAGCGCCTGCGCCTCCTTGTGGCACAGGAAGCGGTCGCACAGGTAGCCCACCAGCGCCGACGTGCGCTTAGAGTTCTTGATCTTCTCCTCAGCCGCGACCTTGAAAGCGTCGAGGGACTCCTGAGAGAACTCCGCCAGGCGTGGCGCAAGGCGTACCGTCGGCGGGAACGCCGGCACGATCGCGACGTCCATCGGCAGCAGGATGTAGCCGGGCTTCTTGTGGTGCAGCACGCCACGGATCACGCGGTCGATCTCCGTCAGCGCGTTCTCGGCCGTCAGGCGGCCCGTCACGCACGAGATCTGCTCGCTCATCAGGCTGAAGTGCTGGAACAGGCCGTCGCCCAGCGTGTGGTGCATCATCTTGTGGCTGTGCTCCGCCTCCGTCGCGGGACCGCCGACGATGTGGATCACGGGGTTGCGCTCAGCGTACGCGCCGGCAATGCCGTTCACCGCGCTCAGCTCGCCCACGCCGTACGTCGTCAGCACCGCGGCGATGCGGCGGCAGCGCGCATACCCGTCCGCAGCGTACGCAGCGTTCAGCTCGTTCGCGCAGCCGACCCACTCCAGGCCCTGCTGCGCAGTCACGTCGTCCAGGAAGCGCAGGTTGTAGTCGCCGGGCACGCCGAACAGGTGGCCGCACCCGATCTCCACCAGGCGGTCCAGCAGGTAGCAGCCAACGTTGTACTCCTGGGCGGGCATTGTGCTCTTTTTCCGAGGACACTTATGTGCGTGCAGGTTGAGAGAAAGCGAAGTGCTAGGGGGAGGTGATGATGGAAGCTTAGTTAAACTCTGTGTGGCGCGCATGGGTTGCGTGTGGGCGGTGGGCGCCGCAGCAGTGGAAGGGGGAAAAGCAAAGGAGGGGGGGGGGGAAAGTGGAGTACGGGGCGGAGGCGCCAGACGCGGCGCAGAGCGCACCAGCAGGCGCGCCGCCGTCACCGTCAACACCGCGTCGCTGTGTGAGGTGCAAGCGGCCGCTCGTCGTGCGAACATCGCCACCGGCCAGCGAGCGTGTCGCCGCCGTCGCTGCTTGGCCGCTTGTCGGCCAGCTCATCTCTCTTCGTCTTCTTTCATCTACTTCATTTCGTCCTCTCTCCATCAAGACACTCCGCGCGTCCCGTTCATTGGCTGTTTGGTTGCGCTTTTGCTTCAGTTCAACACTGCGAGGCAAAGAAGCGTTGCGCTGGCGCCGTTGCAAGCGACGGGAAAGGGGGAGGGGGAGAGGTCGTGGGACGTGCCACGGCAGCCTGCGCCAAGCACGCCCACGACGTAACACCCGCAGGCCACGGACGCCAGACGCCACAGGTCCACCTAATGGAGAAACATATATAGAGAAACAATTAGGTACTAAAATAAGCTGCACGTGCTTGCGCCAGCGGAGCCGTGCTTGGCCACCAGAACCTGTTGCGCGCGTGTGCACCCGCAACCAAGGAAGCCTCACCTTCGGCGGCGCACCACTCGCGCCAGCGCAGCACGTGCATGCACACAGGAACCTGTCAGAGGAGTATGGCTCAGGTCTGTGCAGCGAAACTATTACCGACCACCGCAGCTGCACTCGCCGGCCACCATCTGGCCCGTGTGCAAACCAATAGACGGCGGTGTTAGAATTACCATTATCTTTTGAGCCTTTTCGAAAGGCAAGGGGTATAATAATAAAAAAAAAACCATAGTTAGCGTGATTAGTGCAGCCTTTTTTCCTTATATATGTATATGTGTGTGTGTATTTTGAGAGCGTACTAGCGCACGCGGACGCGTCGCGGCGAGCACACCATTAGTTCGGCTTCCAGGCCAGCGACACGATGGGCAGCTCGTGGCGGCCGAGCATCACCTCGCGGAACATCAGCGCGCTGCGCTCCTTCTGCGTCTCCTTCATCATCTTCGCGATCGTGCCCACCTCCTTCACCGTCGCCGTGTCCGCCTGGTTCTCCGTCGCGCTCATCGCCTTGGCAAGCGCGCACCAGTTCCACGACGCGATGTCGTTGTACGCCTCGTTCCACCCGTGGATCACGCGCTCAATCACGTAGCCGTCGTTGTTCACCAGGAACACGATCGGGTGCAGGCCGTGACGCAGGAAGGAGCCCAGCTCCTGGATCGTCATCTGCGCGGAGCCGTCACCCACGGACAGGATCACGCGGCGGTTCGGCTCCGCGAGCTGCGCGCCAAACGCAGCCGGCAGCGAGAAGCCAATCGAGCCCCACAGGCACTGCACGATGCACTTGCCATTCCGCGGCAGCACAAGGCCGGCGGCAGCAGAGCTCGACGTGCCCTGGTCCACCACCACGATGTCGCCCTCCGTCAGGTTGTCCTGCACCTCGTTCCAGAAGTGGCGCATCGAGTAGGCGTCGCTCTCCGGCGCAGGGAAGCGCGGCGGCTTGAGCTCGTTCCGGGGCCAGTTGTCGCAGTACTTCATCGCGATCTCGTGTACCGCGAGGATGGCGTCCTTCATCGGCAGCTGCGGGTACACGCGGCCGCTGATGGTCGCCTCGAAGGGCTGGATGTCGATCATGTGGTCCAGGTGGATGTTCTGCGAGAAGTAGCCCGTGCCGAAGTCGTGGAATTTGACGCCCAGCATCACACACACGTCGGCGTCCTCGACCGTCAGCCGCACGCTGTCGGGGCAGGTCGAGCCGAAGTAGCAGCCCAGGTAGTTCGGCGACTGCTCGTTCAGCGTGCCCTTGCCGAGCAGCATGTGCGCAAACGGGATGTGCGCGTCGTCCACCAGCGCCTGCGCCTCCTTGTGGCACAGGAAGCGGTCGCACAGGTAGCCCACCAGCGCCGACGTGCGCTTAGAGTTCTTGATCTTCTCCTCAGCCGCGACCTTGAAAGCGTCGAGGGACTCCTGAGAGAACTCCGCCAGGCGTGGCGCAAGGCGTACCGTCGGCGGGAACGCCGGCACGATCGCGACGTCCATCGGCAGCAGGATGTAGCCGGGCTTCTTGTGGTGCAGCACGCCACGGATCACGCGGTCGATCTCCGTCAGCGCGTTCTCGGCCGTCAGGCGGCCCGTCACGCACGAGATCTGCTCGCTCATCAGGCTGAAGTGCTGGAACAGGCCGTCGCCCAGCGTGTGGTGCATCATCTTGTGGCTGTGCTCCGCCTCCGTCGCGGGACCGCCGACGATGTGGATCACGGGGTTGCGCTCAGCGTACGCGCCGGCAATGCCGTTCACCGCGCTCAGCTCGCCCACGCCGTACGTCGTCAGCACCGCGGCGATGCGGCGGCAGCGCGCATACCCGTCCGCAGCGTACGCAGCGTTCAGCTCGTTCGCGCAGCCGACCCACTCCAGGCCCTGCTGCGCAGTCACGTCGTCCAGGAAGCGCAGGTTGTAGTCGCCGGGCACGCCGAACAGGTGGCCGCACCCGATCTCCACCAGGCGGTCCAGCAGGTAGCAGCCAACGTTGTACTCCTGGGCGGGCATTGTGCTCTTTTTCCGAGGACACTTATGTGCGTGCAGGTTGAGAGAAAGCGAAGTGCTAGGGGGAGGTGATGATGGAAGCTTAGTTAAACTCTGTGTGGCGCGCATGGGTTGCGTGTGGGCGGTGGGCGCCGCAGCAGTGGAAGGGGGAAAAGCAAAGGAGGGGGGGGGGGAAAGTGGAGTACGGGGCGGAGGCGCCAGACGCGGCGCAGAGCGCACCAGCAGGCGCGCCGCCGTCACCGTCAACACCGCGTCGCTGTGTGAGGTGCAAGCGGCCGCTCGTCGTGCGAACATCGCCACCGGCCAGCGAGCGTGTCGCCGCCGTCGCTGCTTGGCCGCTTGTCGGCCAGCTCATCTCTCTTCGTCTTCTTTCATCTACTTCATTTCGTCCTCTCTCCATCAAGACACTCCGCGCGTCCCGTTCATTGGCTGTTTGGTTGCGCTTTTGCTTCAGTTCAACACTGCGAGGCAAAGAAGCGTTGCGCTGGCGCCGTTGCAAGCGACGGGAAAGGGGGAGGGGGAGAGGTCGTGGGACGTGCCACGGCAGCCTGCGCCAAGCACGCCCACGACGTAACACCCGCAGGCCACGGACGCCAGACGCCACAGGTCCACCTAATGGAGAAACATATATAGAGAAACAATTAGGTACTAAAATAAGCTGCACGTGCTTGCGCCAGCGGAGCCGTGCTTGGCCACCAGAACCTGTTGCGCGCGTGTGCACCCGCAACCAAGGAAGCCTCACCTTCGGCGGCGCACCACTCGCGCCAGCGCAGCACGTGCATGCACACAGGAACCTGTCAGAGGAGTATGGCTCAGGTCTGTGCAGCGAAACTATTACCGACCACCGCAGCTGCACTCGCCGGCCACCATCTGGCCCGTGTGCAAACCAATAGACGGCGGTGTTAGAATTACCATTATCTTTTGAGCCTTTTCGAAAGGCAAGGGGTATAATAATAAAAAAAAAACCATAGTTAGCGTGATTAGTGCAGCCTTTTTTCCTTATATATGTATATGTGTGTGTGTATTTTGAGAGCGTACTAGCGCACGCGGACGCGTCGCGGCGAGCACACCATTAGTTCGGCTTCCAGGCCAGCGACACGATGGGCAGCTCGTGGCGGCCGAGCATCACCTCGCGGAACATCAGCGCGCTGCGCTCCTTCTGCGTCTCCTTCATCATCTTCGCGATCGTGCCCACCTCCTTCACCGTCGCCGTGTCCGCCTGGTTCTCCGTCGCGCTCATCGCCTTGGCAAGCGCGCACCAGTTCCACGACGCGATGTCGTTGTACGCCTCGTTCCACCCGTGGATCACGCGCTCAATCACGTAGCCGTCGTTGTTCACCAGGAACACGATCGGGTGCAGGCCGTGACGCAGGAAGGAGCCCAGCTCCTGGATCGTCATCTGCGCGGAGCCGTCACCCACGGACAGGATCACGCGGCGGTTCGGCTCCGCGAGCTGCGCGCCAAACGCAGCCGGCAGCGAGAAGCCAATCGAGCCCCACAGGCACTGCACGATGCACTTGCCATTCCGCGGCAGCACAAGGCCGGCGGCAGCAGAGCTCGACGTGCCCTGGTCCACCACCACGATGTCGCCCTCCGTCAGGTTGTCCTGCACCTCGTTCCAGAAGTGGCGCATCGAGTAGGCGTCGCTCTCCGGCGCAGGGAAGCGCGGCGGCTTGAGCTCGTTCCGGGGCCAGTTGTCGCAGTACTTCATCGCGATCTCGTGTACCGCGAGGATGGCGTCCTTCATCGGCAGCTGCGGGTACACGCGGCCGCTGATGGTCGCCTCGAAGGGCTGGATGTCGATCATGTGGTCCAGGTGGATGTTCTGCGAGAAGTAGCCCGTGCCGAAGTCGTGGAATTTGACGCCCAGCATCACACACACGTCGGCGTCCTCGACCGTCAGCCGCACGCTGTCGGGGCAGGTCGAGCCGAAGTAGCAGCCCAGGTAGTTCGGCGACTGCTCGTTCAGCGTGCCCTTGCCGAGCAGCATGTGCGCAAACGGGATGTGCGCGTCGTCCACCAGCGCCTGCGCCTCCTTGTGGCACAGGAAGCGGTCGCACAGGTAGCCCACCAGCGCCGACGTGCGCTTAGAGTTCCTGATCTTCTCCTCAGCCGCGACCTTGAAAGCGTCGAGGGACTCCTGAGAGAACTCCGCCAGGCGTGGCGCAAGGCGTACCGTCGGCGGGAACGCCGGCACGATCGCGACGTCCATCGGCAGCAGGATGTAGCCGGGCTTCTTGTGGTGCAGCACGCCACGGATCACGCGGTCGATCTCCGTCAGCGCGTTCTCGGCCGTCAGGCGGCCCGTCACGCACGAGATCTGCTCGCTCATCAGGCTGAAGTGCTGGAACAGGCCGTCGCCCAGCGTGTGGTGCATCATCTTGTGGCTGTGCTCCGCCTCCGTCGCGGGACCGCCGACGATGTGGATCACGGGGTTGCGCTCAGCGTACGCGCCGGCAATGCCGTTCACGGCGCTCAGCTCGCCCACGCCGTACGTCGTCAGCACCGCGGCGATGCGGCGGCAGCGCGCATACCCGTCCGCAGCGTACGCAGCGTTCAGCTCGTTCGCGCAGCCGACCCACTCCAGGCCCTGCTGCGCAGTCACGTCGTCCAGGAAGCGCAGGTTGTAGTCGCCGGGCACGCCGAACAGGTGGCCGCACCCGATCTCCACCAGGCGGTCCAGCAGGTAGCAGCCAACGTTGTACTCCTGGGCGGGCATTGTGCTCTTTTTCCGAGGACACTTATGTGCGTGCAGGTTGAGAGAAAGCGAAGTGCTAGGGGGAGGTGATGATGGAAGCTTAGTTAAACTCTGTGTGGCGCGCATGGGTTGCGTGTGGGCGGTGGGCGCCGCAGCAGTGGAAGGGGGGAAAGCAAAGGAGGGGGGGGAAAGTGGAGTACGGGGCGGAGGCGCCAGACGCGGCGCAGAGCGCACCAGCAGGCGCGCCGCCGTCACCGTCAACACCGCGTCGCTGTGTGAGGTGCAAGCGGCCGCTCGTCGTGCGAACATCGCCACCGGCCAGCGAGCGTGTCGCCGCCGTCGCTGCTTGGCCGCTTGTCGGCCAGCTCATCTCTCTTCGTCTTCTTTCATCTACTTCATTTCGTCCTCTCTCCATCAAGACACTCCGCGCGTCCCGTTCATTGGCTGTTTGGTTGCGCTTTTGCTTCAGTTCAACACTGCGAGGCAAAGAAGCGTTGCGCTGGCGCCGTTGCAAGCGACGGGAAAGGGGGAGGGGGAGAGGTCGTGGGACGTGCCACGGCAGCCTGCGCCAAGCACGCCCACGACGTAACACCCGCAGGCCACGGACGCCAGACGCCACAGGTCCACCTAGTGGAGAAACATATATAGAGAAACAATTAGGTACTAAAATAAGCTGCACGTGCTTGCGCCAGCGGAGCCGTGCTTGGCCACCAGAACCTGTTGCGCGCGTGTGCACCCGCAACCAAGGAAGCCTCACCTTCGGCGGCGCACCACTCGCGCCAGCGCAGCACGTGCATGCACACAGGAACCTGTCAGAGGAGTATGGCTCAGGTCTGTGCAGCGAAACTATTACCGACCACCGCAGCTGCACTCGCCGGCCACCATCTGGCCCGTGTGCAAATCAATAGACGGGGGTGTTAGAATTACCATTATCTTTTGAGCCTTTTCGAAAGGCAAGGGGTATAAAAAAAAAAAAACCATAGTTAGCGTGATTAATGCAGCCTTTTTTCCTTATATATGTATATGTGTGTGTGTGTATTTTGAGAGCGTACTAGCGCACGCGGACGCGTCGCGGCGAGCACACCATTAGTTCGGCTTCCAGGCCAGCGACACGATGGGCAGCTCGTGGCGGCCGAGCATCACCTCGCGGAACATCAGCGCGCTGCGCTCCTTCTGCGTCTCCTTCATCATCTTCGCGATCGTGCCCACCTCCTTCACCGTCGCCGTGTCCGCCTGGTTCTCCGTCGCGCTCATCGCCTTGGCAAGCGCGCACCAGTTCCACGACGCGATGTCGTTGTACGCCTCGTTCCACCCGTGGATCACGCGCTCAATCACGTAGCCGTCGTTGTTCACCAGGAACACGATCGGGTGCAGGCCGTGACGCAGGAAGGAGCCCAGCTCCTGGATCGTCATCTGCGCGGAGCCGTCACCCACGGACAGGATCACGCGGCGGTTCGGCTCCGCGAGCTGCGCGCCAAACGCAGCCGGCAGCGAGAAGCCAATCGAGCCCCACAGGCACTGCACGATGCACTTGCCATTCCGCGGCAGCACAAGGCCGGCGGCAGCAGAGCTCGACGTGCCCTGGTCCACCACCACGATGTCGCCCTCCGTCAGGTTGTCCTGCACCTCGTTCCAGAAGTGGCGCATCGAGTAGGCGTCGCTCTCCGGCGCAGGGAAGCGCGGCGGCTTGAGCTCGTTCCGGGGCCAGTTGTCGCAGTACTTCATCGCGATCTCGTGTACCGCGAGGATGGCGTCCTTCATCGGCAGCTGCGGGTACACGCGGCCGCTGATGGTCGCCTCGAAGGGCTGGATGTCGATCATGTGGTCCAGGTGGATGTTCTGCGAGAAGTAGCCCGTGCCGAAGTCGTGGAATTTGACGCCCAGCATCACACACACGTCGGCGTCCTCGACCGTCAGCCGCACGCTGTCGGGGCAGGTCGAGCCGAAGTAGCAGCCCAGGTAGTTCGGCGACTGCTCGTTCAGCGTGCCCTTGCCGAGCAGCATGTGCGCAAACGGGATGTGCGCGTCGTCCACCAGCGCCTGCGCCTCCTTGTGGCACAGGAAGCGGTCGCACAGGTAGCCCACCAGCGCCGACGTGCGCTTAGAGTTCTTGATCTTCTCCTCAGCCGCGACCTTGAAAGCGTCGAGGGACTCCTGAGAGAACTCCGCCAGGCGTGGCGCAAGGCGTACCGTCGGCGGGAACGCCGGCACGATCGCGACGTCCATCGGCAGCAGGATGTAGCCGGGCTTCTTGTGGTGCAGCACGCCACGGATCACGCGGTCGATCTCCGTCAGCGCGTTCTCGGCCGTCAGGCGGCCCGTCACGCACGAGATCTGCTCGCTCATCAGGCTGAAGTGCTGGAACAGGCCGTCGCCCAGCGTGTGGTGCATCATCTTGTGGCTGTGCTCCGCCTCCGTCGCGGGACCGCCGACGATGTGGATCACGGGGTTGCGCTCAGCGTACGCGCCGGCAATGCCGTTCACCGCGCTCAGCTCGCCCACGCCGTACGTCGTCAGCACCGCGGCGATGCGGCGGCAGCGCGCATACCCGTCCGCAGCGTACGCAGCGTTCAGCTCGTTCGCGCAGCCGACCCACTCCAGGCCCTGCTGCGCAGTCACGTCGTCCAGGAAGCGCAGGTTGTAGTCGCCGGGCACGCCGAACAGGTGGCCGCACCCGATCTCCACCAGGCGGTCCAGCAGGTAGCAGCCAACGTTGTACTCCTGAGCAGGCATTGTGCTCTTTTTCCGAGGACACTTATGTGCGTGCAGGTTGAGAGAAAGCGAAGTGCTAGGGGGAGGTGATGATGGAAGCTTAGTTAAACTCTGTGTGGCGCGCATGGGTTGCGTGTGGGCGGTGGGCGCCGCAGCAGTGGAAGGGGGAAAAGCAAAGGAGGGGGGGGGGGAAAGTGGTGTAACTCATTTGGGCGAAATAGTACATGTCCAATAGATGAACCGCTTATTGGTCGCATTTTTTAATTCCGTGAGAATCAGCTCCACGTAGCAGTTGATACAGGTGATGTGAAACACTGATGGAAAATGGTGAAGAGCGTTTCGTTAGCAGAGTGTTTGCGGCAACGCACAGCTGTTTATGTCCACCGTCAAAGCCTCTCTGAGCTTTTTCAGAGTTCTGTATGTGCAATGTCTCTAGTTGGGCTCCAAGTTTGCGGCTGTTCTCGCTGGTAGCATTTCCCACTTAGTGCTTCGACTGCGTAGCTTCACGTACTGTAGAACGAGCTGGCGGATGGATTAGTTGATGCGCCGCAAGAGAGCTTCAAGTCGTATGTTACAATTTGCTCTTACGGCTTGCAACACAGATGATATAACCGCGTTTTTCTTTTACCCTAGAATGTGGCATAGATGTTGTACAAGTCTGTATCCGTGGACATCCAAAATGAGGATTTTGCGTGCCAATCGGACAAATAATCATGGTTCTTTAAGGCAAGTCAATGTGCGTTGGCACGCCGAACTGCCGTCCTGGTACCGCTACTAAATCCTTTTTGTGAGAGGATTCCGTTAGTGGCACTCTTTGATCGTAACAACAAACACACGTTCATGCCATACTGCAGCCTTACATCTGAGACAATCCACAAGTCATTGTATGTACTTGAACAAAAAAAAAAAAGAACAAGGTGATGTTTAGTAAAAGAAAAAAAAGAAAGAAAAGACAATAATCGTAAAAGAAATAGGGTGTGTCAACGTTAGTGCTGCGGTGGCCAATTCCCAGAGAGTAAATGGACTTCACGTCAGCGTATATATCAAAGAAAAATAATATAAAAAAGTTCAGAGGTCTCGGAAACACCAGCGAGAGTGGCGTTTGGGGAAGAGGGGGGCACCAAAAACGCACTTCAGCGTAGCAGTTTCCCACTCACGATCTCCTGCCAGCAGAAGGCACTGAATACCGCGAATTAAGCACTGGGATAATAATAATAATAAAAGAACAAAGCAAACATGTCCGCAAAAACAGAGGCACATATATAAAAAAAGGAGCACACAGACTCTGTTCTTTCTTTGTCCATTGAAAAGAAAAAGAAAAAGAAAAAGAAAATACTCAAAGCGCGTCGCGTTCAAATCCAGCCGCACACAGCACACAGTGTATCGTCAACCTGGAAAAAAAAAAAAAAACTGAAGGGGAAAAAAAAAAGAGAGAAAAAAGCACTTTACTGTTTTTTTTTTTTGAGTGAAAGAGGGAAAAACTGTATTTTTGAAGGCACGATGCAGCACTGGGAACAGGTGTGGTATCTGCTTCATCACAAACCAGTAAACTACGGTGAGAAGCGCCAACACGCACACGAGAGTGACTCTGTATCTGTAATTCTAGCACCCACATCAAAATGTGTGAGAGCACGACTTCAGTGAAAGAAATCACCACAAGAGCGGCAAACGGAACCAGTATATAGAAAACAGATTCCAAGATGCTCCACAACGCCACATTCATTCCCCTAGACGTTACACACCACCTAACACAAAGAAAATAAAAAAAAAAAAAGTAAACATATAAAACAACGGCGGCACGTAAAACCAAGCAAGCTCATCTGCAGCACCTCAAACACAAAACTGAGAGACAACGCAACACAGGAAGCACAACGAGCAACCAACAGATCACGAGAACATTCAATCCCAGTAAAACAACGATGGCGAGCACACCATTAGTTCGGCTTCCAGGCCAGCGACACGATGGGCAGCTCGTGGCGGCCGAGCATCACCTCGCGGAACATCAGCGCGCTGCGCTCCTTCTGCGTCTCCTTCATCATCTTCGCGATCGTGCCCACCTCCCTCACCGTCGCCGTGTCCGCCTGGTTCTCCGTCGCGCTCATCGCCTTGGCAAGCGCGCACCAGTTCCACGACGCGATGTCGTTGTACGCCTCGTTCCACCCGTGGATCACGCGCTCGATCACGTAGCCGTCGTTGTTCACCAGGAACACGATCGGGTGCAGGCCGTGACGCAGGAAGGAGCCCAGCTCCTGGATCGTCATCTGCGCGGAGCCGTCACCCACGGACAGGATCACGCGGCGGTTCGGCTCCGCGAGCTGCGCGCCAAACGCAGCCGGCAGCGAGAAGCCAATCGAGCCCCACAGGCACTGCACGATGCACTTGCCATTCCGCGGCAGCACAAGGCCGGCGGCAGCAGAGCTCGACGTGCCCTGGTCCACCACCACGATGTCGCCCTCCGTCAGGTTGTCCTGCACCTCGTTCCAGAAGTGGCGCATCGAGTAGGCGTCGCTCTCCGGCGCAGGGAAGCGCGGCGGCTTGAACTCGTTCCGGGGCCAGTTGTCGCAGTACTTCACCGCGATTTCGTGTACCGCGAGGATGGCGTCCTTCATCGGCAGCTGCGGGTACACGCGGCCGCTGATGGTCGCCTCGAAGGGCTGGATGTCGATCATGTGGTCCAGGTTGATCTTCTGCGAGAAGTAGCCCGTGCCGAAGTCGTGGAATTTGACGCCCAGCATCACACACACGTCGGCGTCCTCGACCGTCAGCCGCACGCTGTCGGGGCAGGTCGAGCCGAAGTAGCAGCCCAGGTAGTTCGGCGACTGCTCGTTCAGCGTGCCCTTGCCGAGCAGCATGTGCGCAAACGGGATGTGCGCGTCGTCCACCAGCGCCTGCGCCTCCTTGTGGCACAGGAAGCGGTCGCACAGGTAGCCCACCAGCGCCGACGTGCGCTTAGAGTTCTTGATCTTCTCCTCAGCCGCGACCTTGAAAGCGTCGAGGGACTCCTGAGAGAACTCCGCCAGGCGTGGCGCAAGGGGCACCGTCGGCGGGAACGCCGGCACGATCGCGACGTCCATCGGCAGCAAGATGTAGCCGGGCTTCTTGTGGTACAGCACGCCACGGATCACGCGGTCGATCTCCGTCAGCGCGTTTTGGACCGTCAGGCGGCCCGTCACGCATGTGATCTGCTCGCTCATCAAGCTGAAGTGCTGGAACAGGCCATCGCCCAGCGTGTGGTGCATCATCTTGTGGCTGTGCTCCGCCTCCGTCGCGGGACCGCCGACGATGTGGATCACGGGGTTGCGCTCAGCGTACGCGCCGGCAATGCCGTTCACGGCGCTCAGCTCGCCCACGCCGTACGTCGTCAGCACCGCGGCGATGCGGCGGCAGCGCGCATACCCGTCCGCAGCGTACGCAGCGTTCAGCTCGTTCGCGCAGCCGACCCACTCCAGGCCCTGCTGCGCAGTCACGTCGTCCAGGAAGCGCAGGTTGTAGTCGCCGGGCACGCCGAACAGGTGGCCGCACCCGATCTGCACCAGGCGGTCCAGCAGGTAGCAGCCAACGTTGTACTCCTGGGCGGGCATGTTGAACGAGGTGTGGGAAGATGAGATAGGTTTTTGAATTGTGAAGCAATAACAAGAAGGTTGCTGACTCAAGGTGCAGAGGAGTGTTTGCTGTAGTGAAGTAGCTGAGGTTACGGTGCAAATTGAACCGAAAACGAAATATGCCGGAGAGTAGGGAGATAAATGGTAGAAGTAACGGCAATCGTGTCGACGAGGTCAGGTTAGTTTGCTGCAGGATAGGGAATTGGGGAGGGGGTGAGCATGCGAAGGTGACGAAACCGCTAAAGTTCACCTTTGGAGAAGCACTAGTTTAGGTAGTTGCGGATGGAAAAAAAAAAAAACAAAGAAGGATTAGTATTCGTTATTGTTCACAGCGACACCAGGAAAGCTAGTGATGAGAAAAGTGCTGTTTCTTTTTCCGTTGAGTTTTATGTTCTCCGATGTAAATCGTATGGCAGAGAGCTGTAGAAGAAAAAAGATCCTGTAAATCCATAGCTTTTTCTTGTTGTTTTGCAAACTTGAAACGAGATTCCATATTTTTGTATTCACGTGTGACCCTCATTGTTCCTCGTTCCCTGCATATTGCGAGTTATTTGACGCTTGTGCAATAAGCTCCCTTCGGTACATGACGGTGCTCTCGGCAAGACTTGCTCCCCTACCTTAACTGCTTCCCATCCTGTTTTGCTTTCTCCGTCCTTTTCCTTTTTTTTTTTTCTTCTCTCTCTTTTTTGGCTGACTTTTGATGTGGAGCCACAACCATCGTTGTGAAGACACTAGCTGAGGTTTTTTTCTTGTTCGATTGAAACACATCAGCTCCTACCCATGAACAGAAACTACAACAGTGAAAAAAAGAAAACTATACAAAAAGAGAAGTCGACGAAAAAGCGGTGATGTACTTTCTAGAAAAAAAAAAAAAAACACTGTACTTATGCACGGGTCAATGATTCGCCTCATATGGGTGGAAAAAAAAGGACAGCGAAAGAGATTCTAACAGCGTCATGTCAAAGCCCTCTGGCATACCCAGGAGACCTCTTCGTTCTCGATCTTCGTGTGAGCAGCGGGTGAAGCTCCGCGTCTGGTGGTTTTCAAGCGAAGAATGAGCCGCCGCAGTGGAGAGGTGTAGGATCACGTGACTGGGAGAGAAACAAAAGAAGGGAGGGCAAAAGAAATCTCTAACGCGCTCAAAATAACGGCAGCACTTTGTGACGCTCTTTAGAGGAAGGAGAGGGTGTTTCGCGACTTTTGGCAGCAAGACGAATAAGAGCAGACATTTGCATTTGCTCTCTCTACCAAAACGGTGCCCAGCCAGTGAGGAATGCGTCAGCGAGATTGTCGAGACTTGTCGCTTCCTGTATGAGACGGTCTACCTGGTGCGGCACGTCGAGACTGTCGGCCCCGCCGTTCACTACCCGTAGCGAAAGGTACGTCGTGAGAAGCGGGGAGGTGAACGAGTCTTTGGGCGAGTCTGTGAAGCCAGCGAGACTGCTAGATCCCCACGAGGAACCCTGCCGTTGCGACCCGCCGAGGTCCATTCGCCGTGATGAGCGCGCCATGGAGAACGAGCTGTTCACCACACCAAAGTCCTGTCCGGTCAGCTTTGCCTGTACACGTGCCAACGCCAAGTCACCTTGCTGGTTGCGGATCTCCTGCACATTGTCGAAATTCTGACTCTCCCCGGCGGCGTCAATGTGCTCGCGCGACTTGGCAAAGGAGCGGGATAGCTGCATTGGAATTGGCTTCGCGTGAAGATCCGCTGCGTCGTCGTTTCCGAGCCGCGCCACCGCCGCGGCGTCGCTGTGCGAAGTGCCCGGGCCACCGCCGTTGCTGTCGGGCTGGCCAGACTTTGGCCCCGACCTCTCCGTTCCGTCATTCCCGACGTTGAGCCGCCAGTTAATGAGCGGGTCATAGATGAAAGCCTCGAGGATGGAGAGCAGGTTCTCGCTGTGGCGTCGCAGATTTTTCATCGCCAGCTCGCACGTCATGCGGTAGACGCCATCCACCCCGGTGATGCCGAGCGCACACACAAGGAGGCGGGTGAGGCGGAACGGCACCGCCTCCGCGTATAAAGCTCGATGCGTGGCCACCTCAAAGCAGTCGCCAAAGTCGATGTGCACCACCGTGCCGTTGCCCTGCAGCATGAGATTGTTCAAGTGCCGATCGCCAAGCCCTAGCACGTAGCCCACCATGGACATGGCTGCCAGGGTCTGCCCGTAGGTCTGGCGGTAGCTGAGCCATTGCTCGCACGTGTCGTTATGATCCCAGAAGATGCGCCGCAACTCGTTGTTTGGCGAGTTCTCCATCGCGTAGTTCAGCAGCGCCTTGCGCTGCTGCTTTGGGAGCCGGTGATACTCCTCGATAGTGTTGAGACCGCCGCGCTTGATGATCAGGTTTACTTCCTCGTAGATGGACACGCCATGCGCTTGGCGGTACGTCTCGAGCATCTTGTAAATTGTCTCCGTGTTTTCGACCCAGCCGACGATGCCGACGTTGTCGGTCAGCGGAATGACAGCGTACTGCGGGATGCTCAGCCCGATCGCGGTGGCCGCGTTGTCAGACTGGAAGATGCTGTCGATGAGCCGGATAAACTGCATGACCCGCTCGTCCTGCCTCATGTCCTCGTGCCCTTTCAGGAGAAAGCGGTACTTCTTCCCGTCTGAAGCGTCAAGGCCGACGCGGCGTGGCTTCTGCTTCGACGGCATCACGTAAACCCGGCTGTGGAACTTGCGAATTGTGATGAGAGGTTTATCGTGTTCAAAGGTGCCCGGCACGGCGACGATGCTGTCGCGCAGCCCGTCGAGAATGGGCGACAGGTCGCTGATGTACAGCCGCCGCTCCAGCACACCGCGTCGCAGCTGCGCGTACACCTGCCGCAGAAAGCCCCACGCCTCGTCCGTCTTGTTCTCCTCTAGCGCCATCTTTGCCCGCCGCAGCGTCTGACCAAAGGTGCGCTCGAAGCTGCGCTCATTCGGCGTAGAGGCGCGGTCGAGCTCATCGTAGAGGGGCTGCAGCATCGCAAAAATCGTCGCGGCGTTGTTCGGCTTGTAGGCGGCCTGCTGGATCGCGACGTGCCACTTCTCCGTCCACAAGATGGCGATGCGCACCATCTCGTTGCTGATCAGCGACGCCTCCTGGACGATGCGGTCGTTCTCAGGGAGGTTGCGCATGCCGGCGATGACACGCTCGGCCATGTGCTGCCGTACCGCTCCAGGGGACTTCTCCGCGACGGTGAGGGGGTAGATGAGGGCGTGTGGGTAGCGCGTGCCGACGCGGATGAGGAGGTCCGTTAAAATGACCCGGGCAAAGCGTGCCTCAATTCCGATGCGGGCGATGAGCTGCGGGACGACGTTCAACCACACGTAGTCGGCCACCACCTGCACGCCGTGGTGGACGGCCTCGTTGATCTCACGCAAGCTGCTGTGTGCAAACCAAACAGAAAGGATGCGCAGCACGTCCTGCATCACGAGCGTGCCAGAGACGTCGTCGCACAGCTGCACCGACTTGAAGAGGGAATTGATGCAGCTGATGAGGTGGTTGTCTTGCACCTCACCCTGCGTGCTCGGATCACGAGCCAGATCGCAGTGCAGAATGCCCAAAGAGTGGAAGGCAGCGGCGTTGTTCGGCCCCAGCTCTGTGGCACACATGAGCTCCTCGATGGCTTCCTCGCCGCAGTCGGGGTACAAGGTCATGGTCCACTCGCCCAGGAGCAGCCAGCACTGGCCCCACATCTCCGCCCGCTGATCGTCGGTGTCCACCTCCACCGCCGAGAGAATCTCCTTCAGCTCCATGTAGGCGCCTTGTTTGTCTTTTGTCAGGTAAAGGAACTTCATGTAGGTGTGGATTAGCTCGGGGTCGCACTCGCACAGCTCGTGCAGCGACGCATCTGTGCGCAGGACCTGATGCAGCAGGTGCTCCGCATAGGAGAACCAGTGCGACTTGCACAGGCTGCGAATCACGTACACGTACGACGCCAAGTCGTCGTGCGGAGCCACCACAAGTGAATTGATCGAGAGCACCGTGAGGAGGTCGTCTGGCTTAGTGGACATGTGCAGCAGTCGCCGGTGCCACACCTCCTTCAGCAGCGACTGCCGCTCCCCGCAAGCCGCCGTGAAGGAGACGAGTTCCTCAAAGTGGCGCAGGTGCTGCAGCCGCGTGAGGCCGTCGTACGCCCTGCTGTAGCTCTCGTTCAGTGAGTCAGCGAAGGACTCCAGCATTGACTCGCGCACCTCGCACGTGTAGCACAGCAGCTCCTCGTAGCGCTCGGCGCGGAAGAGGGCAGCGCAGCGCTCCACCACGCCGAAGCAGTTGCGCAGTCGCCGGTCCACCGCCAGCTCGTCGAAGGTGTCCCACGCGCCGAGAGCGAAGGCGGCCTTCGCGCGATACGGCGCCACCTCCCGCTGCGCCTCCGGTGTCAGCTGATCCCAGTACTCATCCGTGAGGTCCTGCACGCGGGTGGCGTTGCCGAGCGCCTGCTCGCAGCGCAGCACGCCAACCAGCGACGCCGTCTCCAGCACCCGTGAGCCGAAGCTGGCGAGGCGAGCCTCGTAGCGCCGCAGTGCCTCGCTCCACCAATTGAGCTGCTCCAGCGACGCGATCTCCTCGAAGCCGAACTGCTCCGGCGCAAAAATGTCGTCCGAGAACTTGCGCGTGAGCGTCTTAAGCAAACCATTGGCGGTCATCGTCATGTTAAGGTGGCGGTAGTATTGGATCAAGTCCTCAGCCACCGCCATGACACGCCGCATCTGCGTATCCTTGCGGTCAGCGACTTTGCCCAGCTTGTTCGACAGGTTCTCGAAGAGGATCTCGTTGAAGTAGATCGCTTTGGTGTGCATCTCGCCGCTGAAGGCAACGGAGGCGAGCACGTCTAGGTTCATTAGCGGCTTCGGCTGCGAGCGCGTCTTCTCCTCCACCATGTAGGCGAGAGACAATTCGATATGCGTGAGTCCCTCAATCATGCCACGAATGTCGCTCACGGCGCGGACTGGGTTGTTGTTGATGGCGAGCAGCTGCGCACCAATCGGCACGCCGGCTCGCGCGCCAAGACCGTTTGGGGCCAGCTTTGTCACAATCACACCGCGTGTGGGATCTTGGTCGTAGTTGATGCCGAACTTCTGACCGGCCGACTCGCGGTCCACGCTGAAGATGCTCTCCCGCATCACCTTGACAAGCTTCACCCGGTCCTCGCCGCGCTCCCCCTCCATGAACTCGGCAAAGGAGAAGAGGCCCTGCTTCACATCAGCTGGCGCACCGCTCATTGCGCGGTCAAAGATGGACATGAGCTGCACGCGCAACGCGGGATCCAGCTGGCTGCACACCGCCGCCACCGCGAACGGGAACAGGTCCTTTGAGAGGTCAGAGTTGCGGTCCGCGACCGCGCAAGTGTCACGCAGCACGGCGTACGGCGAGTTGCGCAGCAGCGTCACCGTCGCGTTGTGCAGCCACAGCACCCACGACTGCTCCCGCTTCTTCGTCTTCGCCTCCGGCATGACGGTGAGCGCACGAATCACATCCGCAGACACCGCTCGCGGGCGCTCCTCCGTCTGCTCCACGCGCAGGATGCCGAGGTTGCGCCGCAGCGACGACTTCGTGTCGGCCGCCTTGCGGCTGAACAGGTTGCAGCAGGCCGCCGTGTCCGCGCCGGGATGGAAGCGGAAGTCGATCATGGTCTGCCCGTGGTCGTGGCGCACGTCCAGTACGTCCACGCCGACGCTCTCAGTGCGCAGCGTGTTGCGGAACTCGTGCTCGAAGTCCGTCTGCGACAGCCGCGGCAGGTGGGAAATAATGGTGATCGGGCGGTCTGGGTTGAGGTCGGTGCCACCCGCGGTGGTCATGCGCGACTTGGCGCCGACGGCGGCGCTCTGCACGAGATTGATGAAATAGTGCGGTGGGAAACCGTTGCGTGTGGCGACCCGCTCAATGGGCATGACGAAGCGCTTCGCCGGCATCTTCACAACGTCGACAAGCGTAGCCAGCGTGTTCAGCCCGACGTCCATCTCCTCGTCGTTGTCGGCCAGCTCGATGTACCACATGATCGTGTGCACGATCTGTGCGCAGCAGTCCTTAACCAGGTTCAGGTGCTTCGACATCACGTGGTTCAAAAAGTCGAAGCAGGCGTCGTTGATGTCCTTCGACTTCGTCAGCTTGCCTCCCGGCGACGCCTTGGCCGGCTCGATGCACTGCAGCACGTGCGGCAGAATCATCTGCAGATCCTTCTCGTGCATCACCGCCATGAATGACTCGAGCGACTTGACGACGCGGTGGATGAGGTCGAGGTCGTTTTTGTTTTGCGAGAGACGCTGGTGAATGAACTCGACGGCCCAGCGGTTGTCGCGCATCTCCTGAGCCGGGATGCCGCGAGCCAGACTGTCCAGCAGCTGCACCACGTAGGTGCTGTACGGCTTCTGACCCGCCTGCGGAAGAAGGCAGAAGCCGTGCACCGACTGCAGCAGGTCGTAGCCGACGGACGGGGTGACCGTCTCCTTGAACTGTCGCAGCAGCACCGCCAGGTCGTTCATAAGTGCGAGAACGGTCTCGTAAAGGGAGGCGCGCTCTGGGTCACGCAGCCACGTCTGCAGCTGCGGCAGCAGCTGCGTCAGCAAGCTCAGCTTCGGCTTGCCCTCCACATCCTGCAGCATCGCCCGCACGGCGGCCAGGATATCCATCTGCTGCTTCGGATCAATCGCCAGCTGCAGCGAGCGTACGAGGTAGTAGAGCACGACGGATGGGTAGCGCTCGGCTAAGTCGGGTGACGCGCGCAGTCGCGGCTTGACGTGCGCCAGCGCCGGCGTCACCACCTCCTCCTCCTCCTCGATCTCGTCCGACTCCAGCATGCGCAGGACGATGCGCATTTTCACCGGCGTGACGGCGCCAATCGCGCTGAGCGCCTTCATCGCCGCCAGCGTCACCGACTCCTCTTCCTCCGTCTCACGGCGGATGATGCGGGCGACGGTGCGGTACATCTCGCTGAGGCCGGCGATGTCCGTCTTGGTGATGTGCGTGATGAACGCGGTGAGCGTCTCGAGGGCCTCGCGGCGGCAGGAACAGCAGTCGCTGCCGTTGATCATCGACAGCAACGTGCGAAGGTAGGTGTTGTATTCCACGTGATGCAGCGGACCGGTGCGCTCCAGCATGGAGCGAATGAGCTGGAGCAGCGCAATGGAGAGGGAGCGACAGATGAACGGCTGCGCCTCCAGCCGCTGCAGCACGATCGTCTCTACGGTGCCGTCAGGGATGAGGAGCGCGTGCTGCTCGACGCACATAGTGAGAAGGCGCGCCTTGGCGATGGCGAACGACACGGACGAGTCCATCGTGGCGACATCGCGCAGCATGTACTCCTGCGTACGCTGCAGCTGCGGACGCACGATGGCGGGGTGGTAAGGCAGCAGCTGGCACAGCAGCGCCAGCGCCTGGTCACGGGTACACTTGTCTATGTCGTTGCGCACCATGAAAATGGCGTCAAGGTTGTCGGCGAGGCACAAGTACGGGAAGAACGGAGCTGTCAGGTGCTGCAGTGCCCATAGTCGAATCTCCGCGTCCCGGTCGACCACCGCCACATCGAGAATTCGCTCCACCGCGTTACTCACCTCGTTGTCAAGGCGTTGCGTGTGCGGCCCGCTGCTGCTGTTCAAGGTGTTGCCAGGGTTTGCGTTGCTGCTGCGGGCGGCGTCGTGCAGGTCGCCGCGTTCCATGATGAGCTCGCACAGCTCCAAAACGGTCGTCACAGCGGCGCGCCGAACCTCCTTGTCGTCGTGCGAGAGAATGTCGATGACGTCCTCCAGCTGGTCGGTGCGGTGCAGCGTTGTGAGGAGCGGAAGAGAGCGAATGATGACAGGGATGGGGCGGCCCGCCGCGACGTTCACGCGCAGCTGCACCAGCCGCGGATCATCAACACGGATGCGCGGCCCGGCAAAGCGCAGCAGCGCGTTGACTTTACCAAAATTCAGAAACTCCTGCTCCGTGCTCAGGTAATCCTCCAGAAGCGCAAAAACTGGGCCCATGTCTCGCTCGCCATAGCGATCGCGAATGCGCTCCAGCACGTCGAATATCGCCGCCACGTGGGGCAGCCGCTGAATGCAGTTGCACAGGCTCTCCACCACCTCGGCACTCATTCGCAGGCCAGTATCCGTCGCGAGCAGGCCTTTCAGCAGCTCTAGCGTCTGCGTGACGACATCCAGTGAGTCGTCTTCATTAAGCAGTGCTAATGCGCGCTTGCGCAGCACGTCGTACTGACCTCTGTCATCGAGGCACAGCACTGACATTACTTTTACGATGCCCTTCATCGCGCTTACGCGTGTAGGGACGCTGTAGCTAGACCAGTGCGTCTCGGTGAGGAAGCGCACGATTTGTGGCACGTTCCACGGCGCCGAGGCGAACGCCGGCGTCACGGCAAAGTGCAGCAAAGCAGACAGCACGCCCATCAGCTCCGACTCGTCGCTGGCGGATCGGATGTGGTCCTGCACGACGTTCACGATGTCTCTTGAGAGCGTCTGCGTGACGTCGTAGCAGCCCTCGTCGACCAGCGCAGAGGTCAGTCGCAGCAGCGCCGTGCGGTGCCACACGTTTCGCGTCTCGAGCGCCTCCCTCAGCGTCGTCAACGGTGCACAGGCGCAGGTGAGCATCTCTAGCAACGTCGGATTCTGCTTGATAATGAGGGGCGTCGTCTCTACAATGGTGGCGACGACTTCACACGCCACGATGCTGCGATGCATGTCGCCTCCCTGCACCTCTGACAGTAGTGGCTCGATCTGGTCAACTAAGATGTCCGTCGCGGTGCGGATGTTGTCCTCCAATACCTCGCCAAGCGCAGTCGTGACCTTGCGGCAGTCCTCCGGTGTTGTGCATTTAAAGGCACGGCTAAGCAGCAACGTAAAGCAGCAAAAACGCTTTTCGTGCTGGTCCTTCCACTTTACGTCGAAGACGATGCGGAAGGAGCTGCAGCCCTTGTCTACGGAGAAATTAAATGCGCTGTCTATTAAGGCGATGATGCGCTCCTGCAGTGGGTCGCTCAGCCCCAATTCCTTCTCGTGAAAGAAGAGGGTGTCGGAGAGCGCGCTGAGACACTCTTCCTCTCGCTGCACTCGGCCCTCAGGCGTGCTATTCAAGTTTGAGAAAAGAGAGCTAAGCTGCTGGGCGAGGGCAGCGGAGTTGTCACTCGTGAAGATCTTTCCTACAAACACGCCGCCCACATCCTCTACGACGGGACTCTCAGCCATCCGCGCCCTTTCTAGAAGAACTGACAAGCACGTGATAGCAACCAATAAGAACAACAAAGACAGAAGTACACCTATTACTGTACAGAAGAAGAAGAAGAAGAGGGGGAAAAAAAAACTACCTTTGACAGCGCAACGTCCGTTTATCAGACCTGCTCCATAAAAAAAAAAAAAGATAAGAGAAAGCAGCCACTAAATAACTATAGTAACAGAAGAACACAAAAAAAAAGAGGTTAAGCCTGGCAGCACTCACATAAAACAAGAACAGAAATAAGGGAATAGACCACAACAGCGGAGGCAGAAAAAAAAAAAGAGCAACACCAAACTCCGCCTTCCTTTACTCTCCTGCGAATAAACGATCGACGAGCCGCTGATTAGCGTTGCGCAAAAAAAAAAAAAAAGACACAAACACACACACACACAAAAAGTAAATACAAAGAGATGCTTGCTTTCCTCTCCTTTTTTTTTTTTAAATGCCGGAGATGTAGTGCTAGCTGTTGTTTCTAGCTGCCAAATGTATAAAAATACGTTGTGGGTGTGTGAGTGTGCGTTTAATATAAAGATATAGCGTGTGAAAGCGTTGTCTCCAGCAGCCGAGTACGCGTTCACCTTGGGGGAAAATACAACAAAGCCTTCCGGTTTTCCTTTTTTTTTTTTCTTCTTTTTACTCCCTTCTTATCTAAACAGCAACTCTTACTTGCTGAGTAGCTTGTGTGGAGCACAACGACGTATAGCCCCTACTCTCCTTGAACAGCGGAAAAACAAGTACGTCCAGTAGGGAATAAAAAAAAAAAACACGAAACCCACGCACACTCAAAGAGAGGCGAATGCAAAAGAAGGCTATGTTGTGGCGAAGGAGCAAGCCTTCCGCAACACGCGCTTAAGAGAAGAGAGAAAGTTGAAATCAAAATAGCGCGCTGGAAAAGGAGAAAACAAAAGACGAAAAAAGATATGTTGGAGGGAAACACGCGAGGCAAGAGAGTTCAGCGGTCACTCACAAATCAGCAGGTAAAACACAGAATGCAGTGGTGGCGTTTCAAAAAGGAGCGCAGTGAACCATAGAGAGAAAGCGTTCTTCGTTTGTGTATGTGGGTGTGCTTGTAGCGTAGTTTGATTTCCTTTTGTGTAAGTGCTCCTTGAACTGTACGCTAAACTGAGGAAAAAGTGGGCAGTAGAGAGAAAAGAAAAGCAGTTTCTCTCCTCTCGGTCTTTTTTTTTTTTTTTGTGTGTGTGTGTGAAGGGTGTGTGTGTGCGTATATTTGTGAAGATGTTGAAATAGAGTTTCCACTGCAGTTTATTCGTCGCGCATTTAAGGAGAAAAAGAAAGAGGGGTACTACAAGAAGAACAAGAAAAAAAAAAAGAGTGTAAAAGAAAAGCCGACCGCGTTGACAAGGGAAACCTCCCGTACGCCACTCACACACAGCCAAGCAAAAAAAAAAAAAAAAGAGATAGGGAGTCTGTACCTCTAAAAGTAAGTCGTTTTTCCTCTCATTGTCGTCGTGTGGCATGGCGACGGTAGCGATGGCCCACAATGAACGGTGAGAGAATTCCCTGGGAAAGCGAAACAACTAGCGGGTTGGCAAGGCACTTCTCTTGTTGCTGCTGTGTTCAGTATCGACCTTTTTTTTGTTGTGTGTGTATTTAGCGCTCATATCCGCAGATAGTAAAAGAAGTAAGAGAGAGACTGAAGATTATACTGGAAAAAAAAAAAAGAGACAAAGACATAGACAAACGCTATGTGAACTGAAAATAAAAGAAAACAATAAAAAGCACCTCTGAGAAATCAAAAGAAGTGCTTAATAAGTTGTCAGGTTTGCAAAAGAGAACACGCGCAGATAAAGAGACAGTTAAAGAAAGAAATCTTGGTTCAAAGAAAAAAAAAAAAAGAGGAGAGGGTTTAAAAAAAAAAAACACTCAAGATGTGATGCACTTTGCACCCCATGGGGAGGGAGAGGGATAGCACTGGAAACAAGCAGCGTGACTTTTGAATGAAATACACATGTTTGTCAAATCAATTACAGTGAATTCAAAGCGGCGACAAACTCCTTCATGAAGCCGATGTTAATGCCACCGTCGGCTGTCTCCAGCGTCATCTGCAGCAGTGGCTCACGAACGAAGAAAGGGACTTTTAGCGGTGATCTGGCGTTCAACATCGGCACCACCACATCATTCCACACTTTCTCCCCCTTCTCCTGAATCTCCTCCAAGTTAACGTCGCCGATGTTCGACGCCACCATCTGCACATCGAAGTCGTGCACAGGCAGAACGTTGAAGCGAATGGCGCGGTCGTTTTCGTACGTGACATTTTGCACACCAAAAGTCGCCATGAACGAGAGCACCAAAACAGGGATATCATCACGCATATGCCGGTAATCCTTGCTGTCGATGAAACCGAGGCTGCGGTAAATCGCTTCCGTCATTGGCTGCATTTTAGAGCCTCTGCTTTCCCTTAGAATTCGCATAGACGAGCGTTCTTTGGTGTTCCGTGGCTGCACATAGAGCCCGACAACAAAGTCCTGCAGCGTCATTGTCACCGTGTTGGCGGGCAAAAAGATCACCTTTGGCTGTGTTTTGGTCCCCACCATTGCGGCCAGCGGACACTCAGGACACATCTCGTACAACTCCGGCAAGACATCAGCGAAGAGCGACGTGTTCATGGATGTAGGCAGATCCCATAAATACTGCAGCCTGTCGCGGGTGGCAGCGTTGTACAAGACGTTGTTGATGTCATGTACCGTGACATGTGCCGCAATGTCGCGTGGGAGCAGCGGCGGCAGGGTGGTGATGGCCTGCTGTGGCTCGCATTCCAGTGGCCTTGGCGTCAAATCTAGTACGACAGACAGCTGCATCGGTGTCATGATCGGTGGTGAGAGCGCCAAGATGTTGGAGTTTTCAAAGAGCGTGTTCAAGGTCTCTGTCGCTTTTTGCTTTCCGTCTTCATCTAGCTTCTTTCGCACCTTTTCCGCGATGTACTTGTCCATCTGACCGGTAAAAAGTTCGATAACGGACTGCGCAATCCCACAAGCTTTGCTGTCCAGCTCGTGCTGAATGGCCAATGTGCCCCAGGTGAACTTCAGCTGCGTGAACGTGGCATTCCACCGCCGCTCAGGTAGCAGGGTGAAGCCCACCTCCGCGTCGATATCCGTGTTGTTCAGCGTCGCCGTGAAGTGGCCGTAGCAGCGAACGCCAAGGTAGGTGAACCGAAACCGGGTCTCCCTCACCTCCAGCCCAAAACCCTGCGCGCTGGTTGTGATACTCTGCGCGTCAGGCACGGCCGTTTTGATGGCGAACGTGTCGAGCTGGAAGTGCTGCAGCACCATCTCATCCACCCACACGTGATCTTCCTCCTGTGCTGGGATGATGGCCGTGTTTGACTCCGACGTCAAAGCAGGCACCACGACAACCTGCGCGAAGGCGTTGAGCACGGTCGTGGCGACAGAGATTGCAGCGCTGGCATTTCGACATGGAGGGTACTCCACCACGGTGCGCACAGCGACTGAGGAACCCTCCTTAACACGTGGCCAACTAAAGCAGATCACCACTGCCAAGATAGCGAGCAGGAGGAGGAACTGAACAATATGACGCAACAGCTTCATGAAAATAAGCTCGACCACAAAAAAAACTCGAGCCGTCCCCCCGTGGTCGCCAAAAACAAGACGCCCGAGGCCCATGGTCGCAAGGAAAGAGCTTGCACGGTCTGCGGTTTGAGAAAATGCACCCACTTCTTTGATTACTTGTCTCCACCGCTTGTTGCTAGAGTTTGAAAGGAAAAAAAGGTGGTACTTTATTTTGTTTGGTTGTGCAAGTAAATGGAAAAAGTGAACCGTAAGCCTGTCAACTCAGACTCTTCTTCAAGAATTCGGCGGTTTACGCAATGTAGATAAAGCAGGTGTAGAAAAAAGCAAGCAGGTAAAAAAAAAAAAAAACTGATATAGTGAAAAAGGAACAGTGGAAGACTAGAAGGAGGAAAGACAAAGGAAAAAGGGGCGAAATTCAAGAGAAGAGTACTAATGCAGCAGGACATTCACGAAGGCAGCAGACTGCCAACAGTAAAGACGGAGTACTTAGCTACTCTACAGTATGCTTCATATATATATATATACATCCACTGAAACCTGCACACACACACACACACACACACACACACACCTACACATCAATCCTGAAGCTAAGAGTGTGAATCTCACACTTGCAACTTCGACATGTGTCGTCAGGTGCCCGGGGAGAACAAAAAAGAAAAACAAAGAACCCTCAGCTAAGCTATGCTATCAGTTACTCCTCCTCTTTCGTGTGTTGGAACAGGAAAGGAAAAAAAAAAACAAAAACAGCAAGTGTGGACCTTTCTTATTGTCTGCAATGAGGAAGTTGCACATAAGATTGCTAACACAAAAAGAAAGGGTGGAAAAAGAAAAGCCAGCGTTTTTTTTTTTCGCTCTTTTTTTTTTTTAAAGCGAAAAGGGAGAACCCCATTTCACGGCAGTAGCAGCGGATGGACGCACCCGTAGCTGCGAGCAGCAGCAACAGACAGTGGTGCCAGTGTAGACGGCAGAGAAGGAGAGTAGCGCAGACCGCAGCAGAGCAGCGTCTCGGCCCCACCCACCCGTTCCTTCAATTCCACTTTTTGACTCATAGAGACACCTTCCTCACTGCACACGTCTTCCATACGGAACGCCACCGTCTGCAGTGCCGCGTCTTGCCGAAGCAGCTCTGAAAGAGGAGGGGGACGACATCTTTGTATGATGCTCGACGGATCGACAGCGACGCCGGCCTGAACTGACTCGTGGGCGCCACTGCCGGTGCGAGTGCCGTGGCTATCCTTCATGTTTTCCTCTGCAGCCACTGCGCCTCTCTCGGCGTTGCGGTACGCATCGACCAGCCGTTCCAGCACTCCCTGCAGCACCAGCAGCGACTCGTCCGCCGCATTCGCCTGCACGTAGTCCTCAACGAGTACGCACAAGTCCGGCTGCTGAACGACTGAAATAGGGTTGTTTTCAATCATCAGCACGCGGTCCATGGAACGCCCAAGTTGACTGAGGTCCTTGACGGAGGTGTTCGCCCCGGTGTACCACCGCTTGTGGCGACTGATGATGTGGTGGAACCACTCCTGCCGCCCGCATGCCTGGCCAATGGCATGCAGGATCGGGTTTACGTAGTGCGCCGTGCCAGCCGTCCAGAGAATGATCTCCACCGGCAGCTCGTGCAGCGTGCGGAGAAGCTCGCCAATGTGGGGTCGCAGCTGAATCGTTCCGTGGCGTGCCCCGACTAGTGTCTCGTCCAGGTCAAAGACCACTGTGAAAAGAGGAAGCTGACGACGTAGCGACGGTGTGCGGTGAGCGTCGCCGATGAAGGCAAGGGCAGGCACCAGCCAGCGACGTTCGCCTGCTGTGCTGCGGCCGTGTTTGCGCTGGCGCCGCTGTCCATGCAGCCCACCTCCCGCCGCCGTCACGGCGCCGCGCAGATTGGTCTCCACGTCACTCAAAAGCATCGAGCTGGAGCTTGGCGTCACGCGAGCCGCGTTTGACGCGAGCGAAACGCTGCTGTCCGCCTTCTTCGCCATGCGCCGCCGCCGCTGCGGTGTCGCAGTGCGGCGGCGCAGATGGGCGTGATGCGTCTCCGGCAGATGTGCCGACGCGTAGCTGCTCACGCAATAGGCCCCGACGCCCAGCACGCCGTCCGCGACGTCGTCGCCGTGCAGAGAGTCGTCGGAGTCGAGCAGAAAGCCCTGCATCTGTTCGTTCACGAGGTCATACTCGGAGTACTCGGAGTCGCTACCGGATAGATCGTGGTACTGCACGTAGGTCGCCGTCGTCAGTGTGGTGTAAAGCGTGGCGGGAACTTCCTCATCTACGTCAGCATCGCCGCTTGTGACGGCGGGAAAGAGGCACTGGGTCGAGTGTGACGCAGGCAGCGGTCGGCGTTGGAGGCCATTACGACTCCGACGCGCCGCGGTAAGTCCGTCCAACGCGCCGGAGGACCGCGAGTGCCGCAACGAGTCACAGGCTCCCCGTTTGGTGTGACTGAAGCTCATGTGTGGTGGTGAAACGGGGAAAGCAGGTGCCAATGAAGGCAAAGCCGTGAATACACGTTTTACACTGACAGGAAAGAATGAACGGCTTTTGGCGCGTCTATGGTGGTTTTCTACTGTTTCTTGTTGTATCAACAGACAAATCGCGATTTCTTTCCAGCGACTGTCTTCTTTACCATTAAGTAAAGAAAAAGCACGTCTTTTGTCTTTTCTTGTTCACAAATTCACAATTGTTTCCTCACTCAAAACTCGACAAGTTTCGGTTGCTGTTGTTTACACTGTTTGTTACGTGCAGCGAGTGTGCGAGGCGATGCAGGAAAGCAGCACAGCCTGAAACATCCTTTGGCTCCACACACTATGGTCAGAGATGTCGCAGAAAAAAAAAAAGAGAAGCACAAAAAAATCAACCGTCACATCATTGGGTGCAATGAACAGTTGTCGTTGTTTCACCATCAATTCAGAAAGAAAAGAAGAGAACAAAAAAGAGCAAGGAATGTCGTGAGGATGCAGAAGGTATAATACAAAATCGGCTTCATTGGCATTGGTGTATGAAAACAATGGAAAACTCTTGCAAGCGCTCTGTAGCCATAAAAAAAAAAAAGGTGCTTCTTCTTAATTCGACAAAAAATGAAAAAAAAAAAGAAAAGAGCGCTAAGGCGATAATATTGCATCTTCCTCTCTTTACGTAACGTTCGTCGTAACATTTCTTCAGCTCCAAGATAAATAGCTTTCTTTTTCTTTCGTGTTCTTCGTTACTTTTTTTTTTTTTTTTCAAAATAGGCATTCATTTTGGTTTTTTTGGTTTTTTTTTTAATAGGATTCAAACGGTGAAGACGAAAAAAAGGTAAAGAAGTGAAAAGGAAAGGAAAGAAAGCTACATGGCCACTAATGCACACACAGCAGGTGGCTAAACGAATGCACAAGCAAGGCTTTGTAATAACAATAAAAACAATAGCAATAAAAGAGGTAACACATTTCAGCCGTGACACTTTACTTGGTGACATAGCCTTCCTCCTCTAGCTCCCGCCGGCGGATGCGCTCGTCACGCGCCTCGATCTTCTTCTGATCTTCGGTCGCCAGGTCGTACGGGTTGCCACGCAGTCGGTAGCGTGGGTTGATTGCGTTCATCTTGCACAGCGTCCAATTGCGTCGTTCGAGGAAGCAGTCGTTCACGCCAATACACTCTTCGACATCACCCTTCTCTTCAAAGCACTTCGTCATGACAACGCATTCGATCAGGGCATTTTTTGGACGCCAGCAGATGCTCTTGTGCTCCTTCTCCATATGCAACTAAGAAAAAAAAAAGCTACCACGAAAAACAAGCCAAGAAAAGCAGAGAAAACCAGAAAGTTAAAAAAAAAAAGGTGTATCTTTCTCTTTTGTATGCAGAAAGCACCTTTTTTTTTTCTTGTTTGTAATCGTGTGGAAAATCAAAAACCTAAAAACGAGAGACGTTAAAAGGGGGGAAAAAAAAAAGACAGAAGAGGCTCAAACAGATGAGTAGTGGTGTCACATGCATTTCCCTTCCTTTCTTTCTAAAAAGCAGTAGAGTCTTGTTTCCTTTAGTTTTATACGCAGCAACAATAATAGAGGAGGAAAAAAAAAAAGAACTTCTCCACGCTATACGAATTGGTTTTCTTTGATCAGACGCTGCTGTGGGGGGTTAGTGCATCCGCCAGATCAAAGTTCCTTTTTTCTCTTTCTTACCTACCCACCATACCTTTCAATGACCCTAAGCACGTTGAAGGTATGAAGCGACGCCTGTGTTCATCAATACGTTCTTTCACCTTTTCTTTTGTCAGCAAGACGTACGTCTGGTGGTAACGAGGATGAAACCTAGTAAAGAGGGGGAGTAAAAGAAAAAAGAAGCAACCTCCATGATACGCACAAGCTGTTAATCCTCATGTCCTCCTTAAAACAACGCACGATTCTAGCTGCCCAGCAAGTTAGAGACAAACAATAATATTAAGAAGAAGGCTAACACGTAGCAATAGGTGGAAGCGTGGAGTCTGGTACGAGTGCCTCAACTGGGCTCTTTGGAAAGCGAATGCGAACTGTTGTTCCTTGCCGTAGCGTGCTGTACAGGTCAATGGAGCCGCCGCACATGTCCATGTACACTTTGGAGGTGGGCAAACCCACACCAAAGCCACCGAGATGGCTCTCGTAGTGCTCGCTCGTTGTCCACCCGAACTTCCAGATGTTCTTAAAGTGCTGTGGATCGATGCCGCCGGCGAAGTCGATGAAGTCCAGCACGACCCACTTGTCATCCGTCGCGTATTTGATGAGCACAGTAATGTCGGGCCGCAGCCGCAGTGTGGCTGCGCACGCGTTCTTCAGCACCTCTCGGAAGACGTACAGCAGGTGGCCCTCGATGGAGTAAACCACGGGCGATGGCGCCGGGTCAACCTGCGGCACGCCTCGCGCGTCGGACGGACAGGATCGGGAAGAAGTGGAGGAACTGACGAGCTTGCCCCTCGGCACCTCCGTCAGAATGCGTGCGTCCTCCTCGACGTTCAGCTCCAACGCGTGGACGCTGCCGTTTTCAACCAGGTTCGAGAAAATATCCACCACCGCGTTCCCCGCTTGCTGGAGGACGGCTTCGATGTTCGTGTCGCCGCAGATCACCCGCTGTGTCTCGGTCGGCAGCGTGAGGTAAAGCAAGTGCTCGTGAATGACGCGCCACGCCACGCGACGGCGGCAGAAGCGCAGGAACCACCCGTTGAGCCTGTCGGAGTGGACGGCGGCCTCATTCACCATCACGTCCAGCAGTGACTGGTGTGGCTGCAGCAGCTTCAGCGCCGTCGTTAGCGGAATCGTCGCGCTGCCGCAGCTCCAACTTTCCAGCATCGCCTCCACTTCCTCACGGGTGAGATCGGTGTTGACAGGTCGGCCGTGCGAACGAAATCCGCTCTCCGCCGTCCCAGTCGGTGGGGACGGTCCGGGACTCGCTGCGTCGGGGAGCGGCAGACCCTCTTTGCTTGCATGTGCGGCGCCGCTGCTCAAAGGAAAGGCTGGCTCGTCGATGATGCTATCATCGTCAGTGTTGCGGATGCGAGTGATGGCGGCAGAGGCGGAAGAGGAGGAGGACACAGCAGCGGCGGATCCGCCGTACTCTCCACGCACGAAGCTCAAATGGGTGGAGCCCTCGAAGTCGCCGTCCTGGCACGCGCGCTCGACGCTGCGGTGCAGCGCCGCACAGTAGTTGAACTCTCGCAGCACAAACGTCTTCACCCACCGCAGACGCTCCGCATGCGGCTTGCGCAGTGTTCTCACAATGACCGGATCAAAAAACGCTTGGTAGCAGCGCGAGGTCCGGATGGCCATCTCACGCACGAGCTGGTGCACTACGCTACTTTCCATCTTTGTCGCCTGCATGTGGCTCATCGTCGACAGCTCCATTGCCGTTTGTGGAAGAGAAAGATAATGCTGAAGAGTGGCAGTGTTGCACATCGGCTTCCGCCGCACCGGTGCAGCAAAGGTCTGCATTGGTTGCTAATGAAAAACAAACAAGTTCAGAATCAGAGAGAAAGGGCAAACAGACAGAAAACAAGCAAAAAAAAAAAACCGGCGATGAAGTCCAAAAAAAAAAGGGGGAGACTAAGGAACAACAGCTGAGCAAGGACAGTCAGGGAGTCAACCGTCTGCAACCAAATGTCTTTCCACGCCAACACGACTCACCTGATTTACTCACACAACAAAAAAAGAGGTTTCCTACAAAAAGCACGATAGCGGACAGGAATGCCGAGTAGCCGGATGAGACCAGAAAATGGCTGCTTTTTTATTTTTATTTTTTTAAGTAGGAGATGAAGCAAAGGGGAATAAGAAGAAAAACGTCCTAAATGACTTTCTTTACCTTCCTCCTCTTAGTAAGGCGAATTCACACAGAAGATGATGTGCACGAGCGCTTGTGTGTGTGTGTGTGTGTGTGTGTGTTTTAAGTGGAGTAAAAAAAAAAAAAAAGAAGGTAAGGGAATCAGAAAAAAAAAAAACTGGTTTTGTGAGCAGGAGCCCTTGTCAATGAAGGCTTTGCAATCACCTTTGTGAAGCCTTCAAGCCCGGCATCATTAAGTGACAACGAAGCGCGCGCTTTACCCTGCGTTCCTTCAACTAGCATCGTTAGGTGCTTTTTTTCTCTTCTGCGTAGAAAGCAGTAGTTTACAAGAGATGCCAGCCGCAAAAGACTATGCGTCAAGAAGCGCCAGTGCCGATGGTAATCAGTGCCATTGCTGAGGAAGCGTTCTACCTTGCAACATGCGCTATGTCACAAAATTGACGACAGAATTCCTCTTTTTTAATTCTCTTCTTCTTTCGTTCGTGCACTCTCGCATGCTTCACAAGCAACACAGCCTCTTTTCTGCTCAACTCTCCAGTTCAGTCGTGACTAAACTTCTCGCGCTTTTCGCGTCTTTTCGTTTGCGTGATGGTGTTTGCACATCCACACGATAAGCAGAGATGTACAACGACGCTAGTTTTTTTTTTTTTTTGCTTCGTTCTCTTCTTCATTCTTCTTTCTTCCTCTTTTTAGCGGAGGTAGATGTCCACCTGATCCGTGCAGTTCGCGGAGGTTGTGTTGCACAAAATGCTGCGATCCGCGAAACCTTGACGGATGCTACTCTGCAGGGAGGAGAGATCGTTCTCAGCAAGCATACTCTGCGTGCTGGCCACGACGCGCCAAACCAGCGGCTCGTCCTTGTCGTTGTACCAGCGCTGGACGGAGACGTGGAGGTCGAGTGGGCTGCCGTTAAAGTACACCTGGGCAACGCCCTCGAGCGAGTACTTGGCGGACTGCGTCGTCGACATCCGCGTCGCGCTGCCGCCGAGCTCGTGAAAGCCTGGAAAGACGGCCTGAAGCTGCGCCACCGTCGTCACGCGGTTCTTCTCCTTCGTGCTGAGGGCACTCTGCTGCAGATACTTCACCGTCCCATTTGTCATCGCAATGCCCTTGATGTGGTAGGTGACCTTCTCGTAGTCGACGTTCGGCATCACTTCCATCGAGAGGGACGGGTAGGAGCCACAGAGCTTGTCGAAGAGGGCGCGCAGCTCGTAGTGGTAGCGGGAGCCGTCGCTGCGACGCACAAGGCGAAAGCCGCGCGAGGCCACAAAGCTGTCTGACGTGTCGAGCACGTCCAACTGCACCATCTTTGCCGCGTCATCGTTTTTCAGCGGAATGTCAAGTACACCACGGCGGCCCCTCAAAATCTCCTGCAGCGCGGTCACGACCTCCTCGCGGGTGGCGCTCGGATTCACGAAGGACTCAAAGAGGATCTCGTGGGCCCGCTCCTGGCAAGGCGCCTCGCGGAACTGCACGGCGGAGAATGTCATGATGAAGGCGATAATAATGACGGCAAACACCAACACAAAGGTCGCGATGCGGCCCTGCAGCACGACGGCGTCACGGTACGCGGTGTACTTGTTTGGGTCAGCGTGGTGCCCCATCTCGTGCGTACCACGCTGTTTGACGATGACGTAGTAACGCTCAGAATGCGATGGCGAATAGGTGAGGGAGGAAAGGGGAAAAAAAACGACGTCTTTTCCTCTTTTTTTTTTTTTCTCTCTTCTCTTCTCTTCTACGCTGGTGTGTTTGTGTGTGTGTGTAATTATGTCAGTTGGAAAGACAAAGATGTGGGAAAGAAAAAAAAAAACGAGTTAACAAAACAAGCTAGCGCGTGTAGCTCTTTGTTGACATTAATCTGACGTTCTTTTTTCTCGTACTTTTCAAAGTGTAAAACCAAAAAAAAAAAAAAAAGAGAGAGACTTGAAGATTTCGAGAGTTACAGGCGGGAATAACGCGCAGGTTCCATCTTGGGTAATGGAAAAGACAACAGTGCTTGAAGAGCAGCATGCGAGCCATCTACACTGTTTGTCGGAAAAGCTGCTAAAACGAGCTAAAAGGCACGGCAGAAAAGACTGAAAGGCAAGAGTTTTTCTCTACGCATCAGACACTCATGTGCGAGATACTCAAGTGTTATCTCCTCTGCGTGCTTTTGTGTGTGTGTGTGTGTGTGTGCTAAACAGTGTAATAAATACAAGGCTACATCGAAAGAAAGAAGAAAAAAAGACATGAGTCTTTGGAACTATCTACATGAAAAGAACACCAAAAGAAAAAGCCCAACGAATTTCAGCTTACTTTCATTAGAAAAAAAAAAATGCCGCAGGTTTTTTCCGATTGGCAAGGACCGGGATAGAAGGAAATCACCAACAAGGCAAAACGGCATGTTGGGGAGTAACAGGAAAAAAAGCTTGATAATAAAGTAGTCCACTTTGGGCACCAAAAAAAAAAGGCATAGCAAGAGAATAGGACCAATGCAGATGTTCAACACAACGAAACCAAGGAAATCACACTTTTTTCCCCCCTCTCTGTTCGTAGCCAACGCAGAGACCGTTGAATGCAGAAGTGGAGTGGAACACAAAACCAAGCAAAGAATGTCAGAAAAAGAAAGAAAAAAGGAGAGAGAGAGAACGTGGCGACGGTGTCGACGCACCCCTAAAAAAAAAAAAACACGGAGAAAGACGTTCTAAACTCGTCACCGCCGCCTAGTCGTCGGAGTCCAGCAACAGCGCCACCGACTCCAGCACCCACAACGACGGGTGTATCTGCGAGGGCAGGTCCGCCATAAACACCAGGCCCACCCCACCCGCGTTGCGGCGGTCACCGTTCACGTACACCGGTGTCTTGAACGTGCCCATCGTCTTCACGCGCGACAACTCTGTCGGCACAATCTGCATCACTGGCATCTCAGAAATGAGCTGCTTCTTCCGCTGCGTGGCAAGCGTGTGCCGCTCGCTGTCCCAGCGGGCACCCTCAAGGTAGAAGCCGCTCACGTAGGCGCCATCCGCAGGGGCAGCCGTCACGTCGTCAGCCGACGCAAACGACGTGACGGTGGTCATTACGGTAGATCGGTCGAGCGGCCACCCGTACTTGCGGCACGTCACCTGCACCAAGGCGGAGAGGTACGACTCCGGTACCATCAGCCCCGACAGCCACACGCACTTTGGCTCGCCGTCCATGCTCCAGGCGAGGTACTGCTTGTAGCGCCGCTGGAAGTGCGCCATCCACCGACCCAGGTTCTTGCGCGTCGCCGGGGCGTGGCGGCGCCACGACTGCGGCAGCTGCCCGTTGTCCAGCGCCGAGGCGAGCTCGTCTAACTCGCCGCTCATGCCAATCACACCCGCCAGCGCCTTCTGCAGCTCCTTCAGCGACGCTGTGATGGCGTTCACGAGCAGGTTCCACCTCTCAATCTCCTGCAGCAGCACCACCTGTGTCGGCTGCACCACATCGTAGCCGTTCGCCTCCGCCTGCTCCACTTCCTTGCTCGACACCGCCTTCACGTCAAACGGCTCCGGGATCTGCGCCAAAATCTCTTCCGTGAAGCGCGTCAGCTTCGCCTCGCGCGTCTCCCCGCCCACGGCGACGGCGCTAGCACGCGGCATCAGTTCCAGCAGGCTCGACCACAGCGTCTCCGTCGAGTGCCGCAGGTAGCCCGTCTCGGCGTTCGGGTGCAGGCCAAAGACGTCCGGGGCGTTCGCGTTGGGGAACGTGCTTATCTGCGCCACCATCTGCGCCAGCGTCACCTTCGTCTCCGGATCGGTGCTGCCAGGCGGCAGGCAATAGTCGACCACGCCCTTCTCCATGAAGAAGTGGAAGGGCTGGAAGGTGTCGAAGAGGAAGTCGCCAAAGTACTCCTCCAGGTAGGTCTTGACGATGCGCCGGTCCATGCTATCGGTCACACGGCCGCCGTACATGGCCTCGCCGACGAGGTAGCGCAGCGTGTCCCACGGCAGCGGGTCTTTGCTGAGGTAGGCCTTCGTCAGGTACGTGTCGAGCAGCCGCATCGACACCGTGAAGTCCGTCTCGTTGAAGTCGTAGACGACGTTCCAGCCGATCTTGCCGTACTTGCGGCGCTCCTGCACGACGGCGTGGAAGAAGGCGAGGGTGAAGACGAGGGGGCGGAAGGCCCAATGCGGGCACACGTCCAGCTGGTCCTCCGTCACCTTCGACAGCGTGTTTTTCATGTTCATCTTCAGCCCATTCGGCGGCTCGTTCACCACCTTCAGCGAGCGCTGCAGAATGCCCATCGGGAACTGCGCGCTCGCCTCCGTCGTGAGCCACAGCCGGAACTGCTCATGTACCTGCGAGGCATCCATCTTCTCCAGCACCTTCTCCAAGTCCTTCATCCACGCACTCAGCAGATGACAGTTTTGCAGCAGCACCCAGTGCCCGCGCGTCGCGCCGACCTCCACCAGCTTCATCGCCTCCCCACCCTGGCCCTGGCCAAGCGCGATGGACCGCAGCTTGTCCAGCCCCACCTCCTTCGTCGCTAGTTTCACGATCTCGTCCGCCGGGTTCGCGCCAGGCGAGACGATGCACACGATGGGCGACATGGAGGAGCTCTTTTCCAGCACCTCCTTGTACTGCAGGATCGGCGGCATCACGAACTGCTCGCCCAGCAGGTCGCAGGCAGCGATGAAGTTCGTGACGGCGCCGTACACGCGGTCGGCGCGGAAGCACCGCAGCAGACACAGGAGCTGGAAGTCGCTCATCTTGGCCGCGTAGCCGCACGGTGGCGCGTTGTCAGCCTCTTTGATCTCCTCCGGCCGGTCCAGCAGCGACCACGCCTGCCACTCGTCCAGGTGCGCCGCGACGTCCTCGGCGAGGTGCGCGAAGACGTCCACGGTGGTGGCGAGCTTGCAGATATCGTTCCACTGCCGCTCCGTCAGCCACGCCGCCGGGTTCGGCGGGAAGCTCTTCGATGCGAGGACGCAGCCGCGGAGAAAGAACTCCAGCTCGTGCTGCGGCATGCGCCCGTCCTGCCCGAGCAGCCGCACCGCCATCTGGAACGACAGCATGAGCTTGTCCTTCGCAAAGATGCCCATGCACACGTACGAGTACAGGTTGTACGTGAGTGTCTGGATGATGTTACGCAGACGGTCCCGGATCTCAAAAGAGGCGTCGCTCTTCGTGATCGAGTAGCCGAACACGTCGTGGAGGAAGGCCGAAAGTGAATACTCATACATGGAATTGATCGCCGAGAGCTGCGAGATGACAAAGTAGAGCACGGCGCCGCGCTTCGCTACCGGGCGGTACTGCTGCCGCGACTCCTCCGTCGTCTGCGCGGTCTTTTGCGTCTGCTGCAGCTTCTGCTCCACCTCCGTCGCGCTGCTCTTCGTGTTGCCGAGCGTGGTGATGAGGTCGTCGTTGTCGAGGATGTTGCCCGTCGCCAGCGTCAGTTCGCGGATGAGCGTGTCCTCCAGCTCCTTCAGCTGCGCCCGGCTCTCCGCCATCGTCTGCACCAGCTCCTCGCTCTGCCGCTGCAGGTCACTGCGCTCGCTGGCCACGACGTAGTTCAGCAGCTGCGACTCCAGACCGTCCTCGGTGACGCCGTAGTTGATCACGAGCGTCTTGCCGAACACCTCCGCGGCGTAGTTCGGGTTGGGCAACTTTGTGCAGAGGTACAGCTTGAAGTTGTCGTCCCACGGGATGTCCTTGTCACCGATGCGGATGAGACGCTGGCCGGACTCGTAGCGGAACTGCGGGTCTAGCACGGAGTCGATGATGGGGTCAATGAACTCGTCCACGTTCTCAAAGAGGAAGGGGTTGCCGTACTGGATGGAGAACTCCAGTTTCTTCAAGAAGTCCGGATCGCCGAAGGTGGCCGTCTCGAAGCGCGGATTGCCCTGGTGCTGCCGCTTTATCCAGCTGACGGCTTGCATCTGCGGGTCAATGCAGAGCGGGAAGCGAATCTTGCCGGCGCGCTTGCCCTTGCCGGTATAGTCGGTGCTCACGGAGGTCAGGATGCCGTTCTGCACGGACAGCGCGTCGGACGGCAGGCCGTCGCTGGCCCACTGCGAGACGGCCACGTCGTCTGTGAGGAGTTGCCGCACGTCGAAGTGGTCGGTCAACGGGATGCCTCGCTCGCGCAGGTCCGGCAGCCACATGCGCTCGAGCGCCTCCTGCCGGTACGGGTACGTGAAGGCGCCGAGGTAGGACAGGAAGGCAGCGCCGGCGAGGCAGTCGCCGACGAGGCGGCTGCGCGACGCGCTGAGTGTGGCCTTCTCCTCCGTCCACCGCTTCCGCTCCGAGCTGAAGCCGTCGATGAGCTTGTGCGCTGCGTTGAGGCGGCGCTCCATCACCTGCTTCTCCTCCTGCAACTGCCGTGCCTCGGCCATGCCGGCGTCGAGCTGCTGCTCCAGCCGCCGCAGGCTCTCCGTCAGGCGGTCGATCTCGTCGCGGCAGGCCTGCAGCTGGTGTTCCGCTGTCTCTTTCAGCTTCTGTAGCTGCCGCACCCGCTCCTGCTTTGGGAACACCTCCTTAGCGACGTTCCAGTACTGCTTCATCGCCTCGACCCAGATCATGAGCCCCGAGGCGGCCATGCTGACTTTCTTGAGATCGTTCGAGTTGACCGGGAACTCCTTCAGGATCTTGTTGATCTCGTTCATCTTCGCCTGGCTCAGCGTCGGGGTGAGGGTGTCAATGTCCACCAGCGAGCGGATGAAATCGGCCTGGCTCATCATGACCTTGCCCGACTCCCACGTCGCCGGTACGCCCTTCACCACGCAGACCATCCGCACCACCGCCACGACGTTGGCCGACGGCTTCGCAAACGACCGCAACTCCGTGATGCTCTTCGGATCGATGTGCTTGACGGCCTCCATGGCCTCTGCCAGCGCCGGCATCGCCTGCTCCAGCACCACCTGCGCCTCCGCCGACTCCTTCTCGATCTCGGCGTTCTGTGTGTTCAGCTCCTCCTCCATCTTGAGCGACTCCTCCTTGCGCGACTCGTTCGCCTGCTTCTGCTCCTTAATTTCGTTCGTCATCTTGCTGTTGATCTCCTGCTTCTCGCGCAGCGTCACCTCTTTCTCCGCCAGCTCTTCCTTCATTACCTTTACCTCCGACTCGGCGTGCTGCAGCTTCTCCAAGCCAATCGTGAACTTCTTCACCAGGTCGTCGATGTCCTCGCGGCGCGTCACGAGCAGCTTCGCGTAGTTAGCCAGAAAGCCGAGGTAGTTCTTTGGCGTCACATAGTTGTGACGCTTCAGCTCGCTCTGGTACTGGCTCGACAGCTTGTCGGCCGTCAGGTGCACCTGCACCATGTGCTCGACGATCGGCGTGCGCAGCTCGTCTGGCAGCGTCTCCTCAGCAAGCACCTTGCGGCCCACAGCCTCCAGCGCCTGCGCCGGCCACTTCTGGAACCAGTCGATCGTCGTGTTGTTGATCAGGCTGGGGAAGTTGCGGCAGCGGGTGCGCAGGGCGTCGCCGGAGGGGCTCATGGACAGCACGACGTGCAAGTTGTCGCGGCAGCGGGTGATGAAGGCGGTCCATTTGTTATCCTTCGACGGCGCCAGCCCCGCCGCCTCCACCTCCTCAGCGACGCTGGCGTAGAGCGGGTCCTTCTCTTCCTCGGTGAAGAGGGCCGGCACCATGCCGGAGGCGAGCAGGTTGTTGATGTGCTCCAGAAAGCCCTCCTCCTTGACATGTCCGTCCATGAAGAGGAATATGACTTTCTCCTTCTGCACGCCCACGCGCTGGTAGAGCTGCTTCAAGTCATCGCGGAAGGCCTCCTCGCCGTAATTGCGTGCCAGCACGATCTCAAAGACACCCATTCGGCAAATAGAGGCGGCGAGCTTCGTCAGCGACTGCTTCCCGCTGCCGCCCACGCCCACCAGCAGGCAATGCCCGCGCGGCAGCGACAGCACGCGCGTGATGCGCAGCAGGTGTTCCAGCGCCATGTCGAACATCACAAGATCTATCTTCTTGACCGGGGTGTTCATCTCCTCCATGATCGCCTCCACGAGCTCGCGGGGCCGGTCGTACGACGGGCCGAAATCCTCGTAAATATGCAGCGGCTCAAACGCGCTGTCCGGCACGAAGTCGCCAAAGTCGCCCAGCAGCAGCGGGTCCGCCATTACAGTCGCCCGGTCAGCGGGAAAGCTCTGCTCCACCTGTGTCGCGACGAGGTTGTAGACAAAGGCTCTGTCATCCTCGTCCGCCATGCGATCAACGAACACCCGCATCACCTCGTTGCGCCACAGTCGCACCAGCGCGCCGGGCGTCGGGAACTTCACCGGCGTAGCGCGGCACAGCCCCTCGTACACGCGCGAGAGGTCGCGCAGGTTAAAGATGTAGTGGAACTTGGCCGGTGTGGCGGGGAGTGCAGTGACGAGTTTCTGGTACAGCTGCAGCGTCATGGACGTAACCGTCGCCGCGAAGTCCTGCTCGACCGGCAGCGTCTTGTACGCGTCTGCGAGGATCTGCTGGTAGATGGTGTGAATTGACTCGTCCTCGGGAAAGAGGATGTTGAAGACGGTGAAGAGGGAGACGAAGCGGGGGTCCAGCGCGTTGCGGCCACCGCCGGGTGGCGCCATTGCCGCCACGAACTGCGTGTCGCGCACGCTCTTGAACAGCAGGTCCTTGCGGTCGTACCACGAGCTGTACTCGATCAGCAACTTCAGGAAGGCAATCGGCTGCTGCGTGCCGTACAGGTCCACCTTCGGCATGTTGACGTCGTCCACGAAGACAATCAGCCGCTTCTTTGCAGGGGGGCCGAGGACGGTGTTCGTGCGCTTTTCGATGTTGTCCTCCATCGTCCGCTGCGCGTCAAGGGATGTGGTGCGGGAGCTGAAGTTCATCTCGAGCAGCATCGCCTCCAGATGCACATCCTCGTCCAGATCCATCGCCCCAGCGTTGGCGTGGGTGTCGCCAGCGGCGGCGGCACTCCCAGCGCCGTTGTTGTTACCGTTGCTGCCGTCGTCGCCGTCGCCGTTGACAGAGCGCCACTTCAGCTGCTGCAGATACGACTGGATCGTCACCGTCTTGGCCGTGCCGCTCTCGCCCACAAACATGACCGGGGTGCGGTTCAGCACAATCTTGTTCAGCAGCCACATGTTGCGCTCCGTGTCCACTGTGGAGACCAGCAGGGAGCTGAAGGGCTGCCCCGGCGTGCGCACAAACGGCTTCACCAGCATGTTCCACGGCTTCCAGCGGCTGTCCTGCAGGTCGAAGTAGTAGTCGTACAGGGTGTACTTCTCCGGTAGCGAGCCGGAGCCAACGAAGCGGGTGAGAAAGTTGTCGCCGACGTCCTGCATCAACCACCCGCTGAGCCGCTTCAGCAGCCCGTCGAAGCGGACGCGGTCAGCCGGCGTGCTGATCAGCGCGCCAAAGCTCCACACGCAAGAGAAGATGAACACGGCCTGCAGCGTGCGGGGCTCCAGCGAGGCCTCGCGCGGCGAGACGGTGTGCAGCATCGTCGTCAACTGCTTCACCATATTCAGCGCGTTCGTCGGCATCGCCAGCCTCGGCGGCGTCGACTGCACCGCCTCCTCCATCGTGCCGTCCAGGACGAAAGCGATGAGAGCCGGCACAAACTGCTCCACCAGCTCCTCCAGCGTCTCCTGCTCGTCGCGCGGTCGCTTCAGCTTCCAGGCGTGCATGAAAGGCCGCCAGCCGAGGTTGACCGGGTCGAGGAACACCATGCCGACACGTGAGACGGTGGCCGGCGAGGCATACTGCAGGTCGCCCACCTCGAACAGCAGCGAGCATTGCGGGTGCAAGCGAATGCGCTCGCCGTTCGGCAGCGTAAGGAGCTTGTTGTCGTCCATGACGGAGTTCATGTCCTCCACCCATTTCGCGTCTACATCGCCATCGAAGATGACGTAGCGCCGCTCCCGCTCCGTGCCCTCGACCGGCCGGTTGATGTTGCGGAAGATGTTGGAAAAGATGCCGTCCGTCCAGTTGCGCGTCATCGGGTCCATCATGCCGTATAGCGCAGACGTCGGCTGCGCCTTCGGGTTGATCACATAGGACTTCGTCGTGAGACCCAGCTCCGTCTGTGCCTTGCACAGCGTGTCAATCACCGTCGACTTGCCGCCGCCCGTAGGACCGACCACCATCGACGTGTGCCGCGTCTGCATCGTCTCGTACAGCTGCACCACCTTGTCGATCTGCTTTGGGTTGATTTGGAAACCGCGCTTCTTCAACACGTTGGTGCTGGCCTTCGCGAGGTTCTCCTGTGGCACCCGCGTTGGGTCGAGCCCAGGAAAGAGGTCGCCCATCAGCCCCTTGAAGAGTGGTTCGTCCTCCGCGATGAACTTCGGGGCGTTCATGTCCCGCAGGGCTCGCATCAGCACCGACTCCTCCGACAGCTCCGGCGAACCGCGCTTCAGCTGACCAGCCATCACCAGCACCGCCTTCAGCGCGCGCAGGCCCCAGTCGTAGTGATGCTGCTTCGACAGCTGCCCCTTGGCGAGGGAGTACAGCGTCACCATCTTGCGCGCGAGCTCGCGCGCCGTCGTGAAGCCCTCGGAGAAGAGCATGTTCTCGGCGATCAGCTCCATGTCTGGCACCACCATCACCACCGGACGAAAGAGGGCCTTGAGGTTGTCGGGCAGCTCTACGCGGCCGGCGTAGCCGGGATTCATCGTGATGAACGTGCCGACGGTCGGCACCAGCTTGATGACGCTGTCCCCGAAGAGAAACTCCTTGTCGCCGGCACGCAGTGCGGCCTGGATGGAGCGCAGCTGCTCCGACACGACAGAGAGCACCGGCAGCTCGATGCGGTTGAACTCATCGAAGCAGCCCCACGAGCCGGCTTGCGCGAGGCCGGAAAAGATGGCGCCCATCGCCTTGTAGTCGAGGCCCTCGCCACAGTTGAAGACGACGCACTGGATGGCCATCGCCTTAGCCAGGTCCTTCACCGACTCCGTCTTGCCCGTGCCAGCCGGCCCGCCCGGCGCACCGCCGAGGCAGAACGTCAGCGCCTGCGTGAGCGTCATGAAGCAGCGGTCCGTCAGCGGCGTGATGACGAGGCGGCCACTCAGGCCGATGTACTCGAAGCCGTAGCGGAAGCAGCCGGTGCACTGCGCAATGGTGCACGTGTCCACCACCCGCTCCCAGTAGAAGCGCAGCTGCGACTCCCAGTCAAATTCCCTCGCGTTTGTCACGGAGTCGCGGACGAAGCGGTCGACTATGTCGCGGCCGTGCACGTCGACGATGATGAGCGTGTTGATCTTCTTGCGGTACTGCTTCTCCACGTCCTTGTCCATCTCCGCCACGAGGTCGATGAGCTGGCGGCTGAGCGCGCCAGACAGCTCCTTCACGGCGCCGCGCTTGCCTTTCTTCACCTGCTCGAAGGCGTGCTCCACCTCGTAGGTCCAGAAGATCTTCGCCCCGGTCAGCGTGACCATCCCGTGGTACTTCTTCACCCATTCCAGTCTCTGCATCTTCGGGTAGTAGAAGACGCCAGCTTTCAGGATGTCGTGCAGCGTCTGCCTCGACTCGTCCAGTACAGCTTGCAGCCACTCCTCCACAGGGCGGCCCTCCGTCTTCACCGGCGTGCCAAAGTCCAGCCGCTCCCCCTCCTGCGACTCCACGCCGCAGATCGTCTCGTCCTTTTCGCTCTTGAAGAGGAGCCGCGCACAATTGTCGAACATCTTCAGCATGTGATCCTGCACCGCCTTGGCGCTGTTGGTCGCGAGGATAGAGAGCAGCTCGTCGTCCGAGATGAAGTAAAAGCGCGGGAAGAGGCGGCGCTTCGTCTCGAGGTAGTTCGACAGGTCCTTCTGGCACTCCTCCAGCTTCTCCTCGAGAAAGCGCAGCTCCTCCAGCCGGCCCGTCACGTTGCAGCACTGGCTCACATTTGGCGCGGCGCTCGTGTCGTTCATGATGCGCACGAACTTCTTGTCGAGGTCGTTGAACTTTGCCGTCTCCTTCGGCAGCTGCTGGACAATGTCCTCGTTGCCCTTGAAGATGGACTCCAGGTACTCCCACTTCTGCTGCACCGTCACCCACACCGCGAGCACGTCACCCATGACGGACAGCTTGCGCTCCCACGACCTCACCTCGTCGATGAAAGGCTGGGCCCACTTGACATTCGCGATGGATTGCACCTTCAGCGTGTTGTCGTCCACCGCCTCCTGAATCTCACTCGTGTCCGTCAGCACGTCGCAGCGCGGGGCACCCTTGCGTGGCGCGTACGGCACTGGCGTGAAGCTCTTCTCGGCCCAGTACTGCTTGATGGCGCGGATCTCCTGCTCGATGCCCTGCTCCCGTGCAGCGGCCAGCACGACGCGGTCCACCTCGTCGCTGTAACGGAAGAGCTCCATCGCGATTAGCTCGTCCAGGTTGATTTGCTCGTAGTTGAAGTCCTTCCCCGTCACCCGCATCAGCTCCGTCCAATGCCGCGCCTTCAGCGCCGGGCTCTTCAGCTTGGCGAGCAGCGGCAGCGAGTTCTGGAAGTTGAGGATGAGCTGCTGGACCGCCGGGAAGGGCTCGACGCTGCCGTAGTGCTTGCTGAGGATGCGTGCCTGCTTCGCCCGCTCCTCCGTCGTAGCCTCGAGGTCCGGCAGCAGAAGGTCCTTCCAGCTGCTGCGGTTCCACCGGCGCAGATCGCCCATCCACTGCTCATACAAGTCGTACACCGTCTCGATCTTCGCCAGCTCCTCGTTCAGCTGCTGCAACGAGGTGTGGCTCGTCAGCGGGAGGTCGAAGAGCTTCTCCGCCTTGATGAGCTGGTCGCGCCGCAGCTGCAGCTCTGTCAGTCGCTGCCGCCACTGCTTCTTCGACTCGTTGCCTTCCGCCAGATCCACGCCGGCGCGACCCGGGCCGCTGCCACGGAAGTCCGCCAGCACCTTCGCACCCTCGTTCAAAAACTTTGCCACCTCCTGCACCGTCAGTTCGCGGAACTGCACCTTGCGCGGCTCCAGCGCGACGCCGGTCTGGTGCACCCGCGCCAGCGTACAGGACCACATGTCCTGCAGACTCATCGCCAACTTCACCTCCTCCGGATCGAGCGCGACGCCGAAGTGCTGGAGTGAGCTATATACATATTCCATCTCCTTGATCGCCTGCTCGACCGTCAGCGAGGAGGCGCGGGCGCCCTGCATTACCTCCAGCACAGCCTTCAGGTCCGCGATGTTGTCGCAGGGCCGCGCCAGGTCCTCGTTGACCTTGCGGATGTTGTTGTACATCGCCATCATGCGTGACCGCACCGTGTCGTTCAGCTGCGCCCCCTCCATCGCGACCCACTGATACACCTGCTCCACCAGCTCCGTGTAGAAGGGCGTCTCGTCGCACCGCATGAAGCCGAAGTCGTTGATGTGCGTCTCCTCGTCGAAGTCGTGGATCATATTGAAGTACAGCTGGAACTTGGCGTCATAGTCGATCCATTGCAACTGGCTCTTTGCCTGCTGCTCGACCGAGATCTTCTTGTCGGCTAGGAAGACGAAGCGATAGCGCTGCAGCATCTTGATGTTGGTGGCCAACGCGCCAAGGTGGGTCTGGATGGTGCGGTTGATCAGCGCCTGCAGCTTGTACACCTGCGGGAGGTTGTAGATGTCCTGGTAGTAGGTGAACAAAGTCGCGTAGTCCTCCTCGGCCGGGCGGGGGATGATCTCACCCTGGGTGAACTCCAGGCATGTGCCGCGCATCCACCGCTGGAAGTGCTTTGTCGTCTCGATAATGCCGGACTGGATCTTGTGGAAGGCGGTCGTGATCTCCTGCTGCTGCGGCGTGTAGGTCGGCTCGCTAGTCAGCAGTATCGTGACCTTGAATAGCGGCGGCGCCCGCGCGGAGCTGCGTGACGACGTCGTGTAGCCTACAAGCTTCGCGAAGGTGGCGAGCGACTTGAGCACCATCTGTGTCAGTGCCCGCCAGATGCGCTGTTCCCAGTGACTGTAGTAGGAGGCGAGGTTGGCGCACCTGCCGGTGTGTGTGCCGACGAGCTGGCTCTCCATCTTCGTGAGCAGCGGCTTGGCGGTACGATAAGCGCGCACGCAGCGCTCCAGCTGGTCGACGCGGTGCCGCTCAATGGCGTCAACGAGAACCTGCAACTCCGGCAGCTCGCCGCCGGCCTGCAGCAGGTCTTCGTACCCCGGCATGAGCCGCGTCGAGGCGATCCTCTGCACCACCTGCGTCTGCAGCCCATCCGCGCTCTTGCGGACCTCGCGGCTGAGGTTGCGGAACTTGGTGATGGCACGCTCGCAGTTGCTGACAAACTCGGGGATCGACAAGCTGGTCCAGTTGATGTCGTGAAAACCTGGCTCTAGCGCCTGCTTCAGCTCCCGCACGTCCGCACTGAGGATCGCCAGCTCCGGCCCGGCGAGGGCACCCAGTTCGCAGTTGAAGCTCACCAGCATCGCATTCAGCGCGTCGACGTAGCCGTGGTAGGCCTCGTCCTGCAGCGTGACATGCAGCACCTCCTTTGGCATCTCGAAGCCGAGCCGGTCCAGGTACTTGGTCTCGCGGATCATGTCGAAGATCTGCCAGTTGAAGTTCACCTTGTACGTCCCGTCCGCCTCCGCGCGCAGGATGTTCCACTTGAGTGAGGCTGGCGCCGGCACCCGCACCTGCTCCCGCCACTGCAGGAAGCGCGTCGTCGAGTACTCCTTCATCTGCCGCGCCGTCTCCACGTACTTTGCCTTCACCTGGTGTCCCATCGCCGTCTTCAGCATCCCCTCGTGTTGGAAGCGCAGGATCGGCTTCTTGAGGCGCTGGAAGAGCGACATGCTCCAGTGAATCGCACCGGCCACCGGCGGTTGGTTCTTCGTGAGCGGCGGGCTGTCCTTGTTCTCCTGAAAGATGCGCTGCACGTTCTCGATTTCGGTGAAGAACTGCGCGAGAATGCGGTCGGCCTTCTCGGAGAGCAGGGCAGAAATGTCAAGTGAGTTGCCGGTGCGGTCGGGGCGGCTGCGGATCTTCTTAAAAGACACGAGCAGCTCAAACGCGGACTCCGCGCTGCGCAGGTCGTCGTCGAAGATGCGGTTGATGAAGAGCGACACCTCTTGATCAAGGCTAGTGACGGCGGTCAAGAAGCCGGAGAAGACAACCTGCCAGTTATGTGTCGCACGCTTCTCGAACGGGTCGAAGGTGAGCGTCTCGAACGCCCGCTTCAGCTTTTCGACGTCCTTCAGAATGCGCTCGATGCCGGTCGTGTCAGTGAGCACCGTCTTGAGCTGCGCGCTGAGCACCGTCGTGTAGTACTCCACCGTCTCGATCACCTCCAGCAAGTCGGTGCAGCGGTCTGACATGTAGTCCGTCACGTCGAAGAGGCGGCGCTCGTCGAAGGTCCAGTGCTGCTCGCGCTCCGAGCTGTTGATCTCCTCCTGCACGCTCTTGTACGCAGCCTTCCACTTGAGCAGGCACTGCTGGCCTGCCGTCACCTTCGCCTTCGCCTCCGATGAGGGAAGGCTCAACACGGTGCGGAAGTCGATGTGCTCGCTCACCTTCTGCGCGATGAGCCGCGCGATCTTCTCCAGCAGACCCACCATCCGCTCCTCGGTGGAGTAGTAGCGGGAGATGATCCACACCATGCGCAGAGCCGTCATCATGGAGAAGAGGGTGTCAATGATGGGCTGCAGCGAGCCGTTCTTCGGGTCGACAGCGTGCAGCGTGCGGAAGTGGCGGTCGAGCGTGCCGAGAAACTTGACGTTGTCCTTGGCCTCGGCGTACATGCGGAAGAACTGCTGGACCGTTGAGGCGATCATGGTGGCCGACGTGCACTCCCCCTCCTTCGCCACCTTCAGCACGAACTTCGCCTGCGGCGAGTTGAGCTGCTCGTACAGCGCGCTGATGGTGCTGTAGCGCTCGCGCCAGTACTCAATCTCGCCGAGCGGGCCCTCCTTCTGCGGCTCAAGCGACATGGCGTAGCTGATCTCCGCCTGCCATTGCGACACCGTCGCGTCCACCTCGCGCAGGACATCCCTGTTGCTGAGGGCTGCCTGCAGCTCCGCGTCCGTATCCTCCAACGCGCACAGATCCTGGGGGATGGGAAGCTTGCGCTCCGCGCTCACCTGGTCCATAAAGCCGCCCAGCTGCGTACCGAGGCGGCTCACCCAAAGGTGGATCTCGCTGTAGAGCTGCCGATTGGCAACAACCGCCGCGTCGACACCGCCGCCGCCGCCCGCCACCTCGTTCGCCGCCTCTGCCGCCACGGTCGTCGCAGCCGCAGGAGCGCCATTGGCCCCGTCGTTCAGCGCCAGCGCCGCCACCGCCTTCCGCTTGCCGGCCGCCTGCTCCATGTCCTGCAGCACCGGCTCAAAGACGTCCACGAGGAACACGTAGAAGGAGTTGAGAGAGGGCACGGGCATCCCGGACAACTCGAAGGCGGTGTGAATCGGGCAGGCGGGGTTCGTCGCCCAGTCCGCGGCCGCCTCTGCAGAGATGTCGCTGTGGTCGACGCGCACGAAATAAAGGCAGCGGCTGTGGTCTGGCGCAGAGAGGGCGGAGCAGGTGATGTTGGAGTTGTGCACCGCACCAGAGCAGACACACAGCTTCTGTGACATCTGCCCAGAGCCGCGAAGGCAACTGCCGGCGGCGGCCACCGCTCGTTTCTGCGAGGCTTCGCCGCCAGACGCTCTGACGCTCACGTACTCCTTCTCACGAGCCACGATGACGAACGAAGCCTGCTGTACGCCGTCGAGTCCTTCGAAGGTCGCGAGGATGGTGCTCACGCCTTGCGCGTCGAGAAAGAGATCGTCCAGGGAGGCGTCGGTGACGCCGTACATGGTATTGCGGATCTGCTCCGCCACCCATGACAGGCGCGGATCGCGTTCAGACGCTGGCGGCATCCCCAAAGATTGCAAGGCAAAGCAAACAAACGAAAATGAGAATGCACAGCCTGTACCTGTCTAAGACGTTGCTCTCTTTTTTGTTGTTGTTGTGTGTGTGTGTTGTATGTGTGTGCCGTAAATCATGAGAAAAAAAAAAGGGGAGGACACGCAATGGGTGATTAGCGTGCCCGTTAAGATCAAGCACAACTGCAAAAGGTAAAAGGTGGATAGGGTTAAAAGAAAAAAAGGGGAGTAGAGGAGAGGGAAAAGCAAGAAAATGGAGAGGGGAGAAGCAATGCGGGACTCCGTAATTAGATCAATAATAAGGGCTTCACATTTCGGTTTCTTTGTGTGTGTGTGTGTGTGTGTGTGTTCCATCTCCTTTAATTGAGTCGATCCGAGATCAACTACGATGGATGCAAAAGTGCCCAGTTCACCGGTGCTGACGCTATGTTCTTATTTCTTGAAGACACGGGAGCCTGCTACAAGACTATTATTGCAGTAGTCACTTAATGGGAAGGCAAAAAGGAAGAAGCAAAAAAAAAAAAAAAACTCTACACAAGAAAAGAAAAACGTAATATATATATAAAAAAAAAGGTTCCACTGTTTACATAAGGTATGAACACTATCGCACGCCGACGCTGTAGTAACCCGTGTGTGTGCGTGTGTGTGTGTGTGTGTGTTTGTGTGAATGTGCTTGCACGTTCGTATAGGCACATAGGCATGCATGCACCCATGCCGACGTGTCTAGAAACGAGAGTGCAGAGTCGCATCGTACTCGCTGCGCTGCTGTGGATCTGACAGCACACTGTAGGCGTTGCTGACACGCTTGAACTCCTCGGTGGCCTGTGCGCGGCGGTCAGTAGACGCGTTGACGAAGCGATCTGGATGACACTGCAGGGTGAGCTGGCGGTAGCGCTGCCGAATGTCGCCCAGCGGTGCATGCGGCGGCACACCCAGGACGTCGTAGTACGTCGGCTCTGAAGTAACGCCAGCGGCGGTAACACGTGTGAAGGAGGGGTTTGTCTCGGCGGTGGTTTCAGCGCCGCGGTTCGTAAAGGCAGCCTCCGCCTCGCCTGGCGGAGTGGAGCCGCTCTCGTCCGACGACCCCCACAAAGCCCCGGCGTGACACAGCGACGCGGCTGGCGTGGTGGCTGTAAACGCTGCGAAAGACCGCCGCCGCGCCTCCGACGTTCGCTGCGCCGCGTCGTAGCGTCGCCGCTGCGCCTGCAGCTCCGCATACGCCGCCTCGACCACGTTTGAGCTGGCATACGCTGCTGCAGACGCTCGGTCTGCCACAGCCTCCGCGCATTGGTTCATTTCCTCCAGCGCATCGGCGCGAAGACGGAAGGCCAGGGCACACTCTGGGTCTGCCGCAATGCACTGCGACGCCTCGCGCACCACCTCCAGCGGCAACCGCCGCAGCCACTGGACCTGCGCCCGTGCTAGGAGCACCTCCGCCTGCAGCACATAGTTTGGCTCCGGCATCTCGAGCATGCGCGCAGAGATGCGCAGCGCGGCGCTGAAGTCTTGCTTTGACATAGCCGCCGCCAACGCCTTTTGCTGCGCCTCGTACGAGAGCACGAACTCAGCCAGCAAGCGAGCTGGGGTGTAAAAGGGAAGCACACGCAGGCAGCGCTGCAGCAGTGCGGCGGCGATGTTTAGATAGGCGCTGCCCGACATCACCGACGTCTTTGCCAGCAGCGTGGTGGCAAAGACGTAGTGCGAGCGGAAGCTGTCCCACAGCTGGGCGTACTCGGACGGCGTCGACGACAGCGACACCCACGTTGGCGGCTCGGGCAGGTCGGCCAGGTAGGCGAGCAGTAGTGCACGGGCCATCATGGGGTGGCCGGCCTCGAGGTGCACAAATGCCAGCATCGCGCACAGCGGACTTGCGCAGAGGCACGCCCCAGTCACTGCCTGCTTGTCCGCCTCCACCGCCGCCAGCGCGTCCCGCCACTGACGCAAGGCCACAGCACTGCGGAATTGACGCAGGTACGGGAGCGCGTGCTGCCACGTCGACGCCATCACTGCAGCCGGCCGCTCCGCCGCAGAAGGGCGGTCAGCACCACCCGAGATATCGTTCTCGGAGACAGGCGGCTGCGGTGAAGAGGAAAGCAACAGCAACAGCGGCGTACTCGCCAGCTTTTCCGCGTCGTCGTACCGCTCACACATTACCAGCGAGCGCATCACGCATTCGGCTACACGCGCCAGGAGGCACTGGTCGTCCTCACTGAACGGTGCACAGCCGGTTTGGCGCAGCAGACGGCGGATGTCGAGGCACGCTATGCCGTCCTCGGCGCTTTCTTTGAACCGCAGCAAGGCACCCGAGCAGAGAGCGCGGTAGCCCAGAATGCGCATCGTGTGTGCGTCGTCCTTCAAGAGCCGGCGAGAGGTGATGGGCAGCAATGTTGAGAGTACCAAATAGAGCTCGGCGTACTGCTGATTCTTCAATAGGGTGCTGAGGCTGCTAGACGAAGTTTGCGCCTCTGCATTGTCTGTTACAGAGCACGGCGGTGACGATGACCGCAGCGGCGGTGGAGGTGGAGGTGGAGGTGGAGGAGATGGCGTGCATGAAAAGGACGCGGTCGGTTTCCGGCTTCCAGGGCCACGTGTGGACTCCACGGACGTCAGCGTCGACGGCACCGTGGGCTGACCAGCCATTGCGGAAACAGGGGCAGCAATACCACCATTACCTGCGACTGACGGATGTATTGTTCGCTTCAGCGAGGAGGTGTACCGTCGACGCGCAGACTGCACAGCGGCCGCCCTCAAGTTGAAACCGTTGTTTTCTCCAGCTAAAGTCGTCACTCCGCAATGGGACAGACGCGGCAGTCGCACTGGCGTTGGCATCTGTGTTGGTGGGGGGAAGGTGAAGAGCGTCGCATGGACAGAGGACGTGTCTGCCCCAGCGCCAAGCCCGCGCTGCTGTCCGTTACGGGAAGGGAGGCGCGCACCTCCGGGCATGAGAGCTATTTTCTTCTCTTGTGATCGGGCAGCCAGAGTTTGGTAGGTGTTTTTGGCTTGATTTTTAGAGGTACATCGTTGTTTTTATTTACCTTTTCTTTTTTTTTTTTTTTGGCCAAGAAGTCCACTAATACGCCCAAATGAACTGCAGTAAGAGAGAAAGGGGAAAAAGAGAGAAGAGGAGAGAGACAGCGACCGAAAACGCCAATGATGCATTGAAATAAAGCACGCATCTGAGTCTACCTCTGTGATCGAGTAATCAGCAACTACCTCCACCAAGCTACTCTCAAAGCAAAGTGACACCTTTCAGAATAGCACGGTAAATAGGAGGAAAAAACGAAAAGACGTCTCCGGAGACTCTCCGCTGCTGCCCTTTTGAACTCTCTAAGAAGAGAAAAAAAAAAAAAACTGCCCAGAAACAAAGAAAAAAAGAGCTCCTTGAAGCTTGTAGCCTTCTCTCCTTCCATGCCACAGCATCTAGGCACTACGATTCGCTTTGCATTTACTCGCACTCGACAAATACACGACTTCACACCCAAAACAAGGCTAACAACACAAAAAAAAAAAAACTGGCACGCGCTTGGCCACCTTTTCAGGGCCTCCGCCGTCCGTAGTGCAACCACAGCAAATGAAGCGCGACGTAGAGCCGAAGCTACATGCGTGCATCTCAGCCGTCATGCCTGTCTGAGACACAAAGCTGTCCTGCAGCCGTGTAGTGTTACTTCCTCTGCTTTTCTCTCCGCTTAGGCGATCATGGGAAAAGAGAGGGAGAAACGAAGAGAACAAATTAAAAAAAGAAACATGTACAAGGAGGAGAACAGAGAAAATCTGCACAGTAGTGATCACAGCCATGCATGCCAGCTCTACGAGCGCTCGCGCTTTCGTGATGAAGCAAAGCCCTTGCCCTCGCCACGCGCGTCCTTCGCCTTCGACACAACCTCGCCAGCGCGCAGCAGCGCCGGACTGGTCTGCAGCGCGTCAGGTAGCTGAAAAAAGACCACGTTGGAGCCACGAATAAAGACAGACTCCATCTTCGTCTCATCGCCCTTGCGCGTTGTTTTGGTGGCCTCCTTCAGCAGTACGTTCATGTTCGTCTGAAGCTCCTCTAGCGTGCCATGATAGACCTCCCCTGTAGCAACTTCTATGGAAACAGGCAGGTGCAGTGCATCGAACAGCACTTTTAAAGGAATACTCTCCGCCATCGCGTGCAGATACAAACACGCACACACGCGCGTCTCTTGCTTACGTGTGTGTTTCGGTGTACGTAATATGAAAAACAGATGGAGACGCGTGCCTGCAAGTTCACGCGCTTCTTTGTTTTCCTTTCTTCCTTCATCATCGAAGCGCGTGCAAAGCAACGAAAGAAAAGGAAAGAAAAAGAGTGAGACAGGACGAGGAGGAAAAAAAAAAAGTCAAAGTTGAAAACGCGGGATACAGGTCAGCATAGTGGAGCAAGGGAGGAAGAGGGGGAGGCAAAAGTTGTTTTGAGAAAAAAAAAACGATAATAAGCGTGAGACCAACAACTACAGGCCAACTATCACCAGTTAGATGCAGCAGAAGAGTTGCTTCTCTTGTTTGCCCTTTTGAAACTCTCTGTTTGTTTGTTTGTTTCATGATGTTCGCATGAACTGTCTTTTAACGCACTCAAATGCTCACGTTCGAGAAAAAACTAAGGGCTGAACATGACGAGACCGAAGCGAGAAAAGAAACGTAATTCTGTCACCAGTAGAAAAAAAAAAAAAGAAAGACGACTCGACTGAAGGGCGTCTTTTTTTTTTTTTCTCTTCCTCGTTTACGAACGAATTTAGAGTTCATGTGTACAGTGGGCAACAAAACGAAAATCGTAGCAAAAAAAAAAAAAAAGGCAAGAGACATGAATGAAAAAGGGGCAAATGGAAAAATCTAAGAAGGAAGAAAAGAAGAACCGCAGACGTGCCAGAAACACAACATCGAACAGCTACACTAAGCTGACGCGCTACACCGTTGATGAAAACTATCAACAACAATAAAACACACACGTGTGAAACAAAATAGTAGAAAAAAAAAAAAGCAGCGCTCATCAGTGCATTGGCAGCGGAAACACAGCAAATCTGCAATGATTCAGCAGAAAGACAGACATGTCTTTTTGTAGTCGCGGTGGTGGCCTTTCCCCCCCCCCCCCCTTTAACCTCGCCGTTTTTGCCTCCCTTTCTATACACGCACACAGGCGGTCGGACAACCAAGCAGGCTGGTGCTCACTAATACACAGCCTCCTTGTTCACGTGCACCGGAACGCGCTCGTGTGTGTCAAGCAGCTGGTAGACGACGGTTGCGATGAAAGCCCCACCAATCGGGGCAATCCAGTACACCCAGAAGGCGATGAGCGGGCGACACTTGCCACCAATGCATGCGACCAGCTGCATGCCCGTGGCTACTGCGGGGTTAAACGCGCCACCGCTAAAGCCGCCAACCGAGAAGCCGGCCGCCGTCAGTGTCATGCCAATGGCAAAGCCGTAGAAGTCGTTCGTGCGCTGCCGCGAATAGCAGACGTGCAGGACGACCGAGGTGAGGGCGAAGGTGTACACCATCTCACACAGCAGCGACTGCCAGATGCTCAGCAGATTCATATTTGTCTCCGGTGCGGGAATGTCCAGACCGACGATGATGGACGCGTAGAGGGAGGCGCAGAAGGAGCCGGCGAGTTGTACAAACATGTAAAAAAGAGTACGCCGCAGCGTCATCTTGCGGTTGATGAAGACGGCGAAGGAGATGGCAGGGTTGAAGTGGGCACCACTGATGTAGCCAAAGGTAAAGCACATCGCCGCCAGCATAAAGCCGATGGCGAGAGGGGCGAGAGTGCCGACACCGATGGAGGCGAGGGTGATGGTGAGCACGAAGAGAAACGTGCCGACGAACTCAGCCACCAGTTGACTAAAAAACTCTGAGAACATGGCTGAACAAAGAAATCTCTTGCACAAAAAAAGAGGGCAAAAGAAGAGCAATACACTGCAGCTTTCAAAATGTAGAAAAATAGAGGGATGGAAACAAGGGAAGAACGCCCACACTTAGCAACGCTGTTGTGAACCAGGAGAGAGGGGGTGGGGGAAGAAAAATCTCTGCTGAAATCAGTTCCGGTACAGAAACCTACACATATGTCTCAGATCTATGGCAATATCAGCTCGTCACTGATCTCAATGAGCAGAGCGACATACTCAAAGTCTGATAATGTACTGTACCCAAGCTGCAGTCCTCGAACAGTGCTCACTGACTGAGTATCTGCGTGTGTATGTGTGTGTGTTATCGCTTTTCTTTTTTTTTTTTTTTGGTATCAAGGAATGCTGTACGCGTCTTTTTTCGGCTTAATCCTCCACCCCCAACTCCGCCTCCGCCTCGGTGACGCATAGCATGGCCAACGACCGCCAGTCGCTTTGGAAGAGATCTTCGCCTTCGGTTTGGAGGAGGACTGCGAGCTGCCGCGGGAACTCCCGCTGCACGCAACCGACCCAGAAGAAGCGCGACACTTGAGGTTCAAATAGCCACGTCTGCCAGCTGCGGCACACGTTCTCGGCCTCCATAAAGACCTCCCCCGCGGGTAGAAAAGAGAGCACCGACAACACCAAAGCCGGCTGCGCAAACCATGGCCCACGCTGCGAAGCACCGCCGCCAGCCTCGTGCGATAAAGACACAACTGCAGACGGCACCGCAGCAGCGCCTGCGGTTGACGATGTCGTCGCCGTAGCGGCTGAAGCACACCGGAGAACCGTGCCTTGCTTTTCACGTGCCTCCAGCAGTGCGGCGAGCGACGTGGCAAAGTTGTGAAAGAGGGTTTCCTCGTCCAGCAGTGTCCTTGCCTCACCGGGCTGCAGCTCCATCGACGCACCGGTGTACTCTAGGCTACCAGACACGGCATCAATCATGCGGCACGCCTCCTTCACCTCCCGCATCGTGTCGCGGAACTCCCGGTGGGCGTCATTCAAAGCCTCCACTACCGGCTCGGGGAACAGCGACGGGTGAGCCTGCACGACAGAGCGCCGGTCTGCATCCCCAGTCGCCCTCAGATAAGACACAAAGATGTCAGGGATCGTCTCAGGACTCTCGGGGTTCGCTGGTCGCAGCTGTTGTGGCATGCTGGTCATGACGGAGTCTCACGGCAAAACACCACCCTCTGCGTATGTGACTGTGTGTGTGTGTGTGTGTGCCTGCGACTGTATTGTGTTTCGCTGTGCAGACGAGTGTTTGAGTCTTTGCAGCGCACACGGCACCGCCACTAACATGCTTGACCTCACAATTAAAAAAAAAGAAAAAACGAAAATGAAGTTATAGAAGAGAGGTGAGGAAAGAAAAGGGAATAGACAACAGTAAACTCGTAAAGCTCAACAGCTTCTTTGAAGGGCTTTCATGACGACATACAAACACTTTCAAAACAAATAATAATAATAAAGAAAAGCGGACCAAACTCTCTCTGTGCTTACGAATCAGCACAAAACGGCTTTATTTCCAAAAAAAAAAAACGAAGGTATTATTACAAGAAGAGTCAGAGACGGGAGAGCCAGAGAGAGCATACACATACATCCCGGGGTGCGCCAGGAACGCTTCTTCCGCGTTACTCGTTTTTTTGCTATCACATGACCACTCTATCACTTAAAAAGAGGAAACGAAAAAAAAAAAAGCACCGGAGACAATAATGCCGGTCCAAATAAACATATATATATATACGATGAGATACAACCGTAAAAGCAATAATAAAAACAAAAACAGTAGATGCGATATAAATCTCACTAAAAAATGTGCTTACAGAATTGTAAAAAAAAAAAACGAAAGCAAGAAAAAAAAGTCAGCATACACAACAGAAGAAAACTAAAGGTATATAAAAAGAACAACAGAACTAATGAGTTAGATAAAAAAAAAGAAGAAAATAAAAGCCAAGTGACATAATGGAAATGAAAAAACATCGGAGAAAAGTACCCTTTTTTTTTCTTCTTTTACGTCGATACGAGTGAAGAGCTTAGATAGGGAAAAAAAAAAAAAGAGAATAACCACACAATTGTATCACTTGACTCACTCACTTCCTATAGACATATCACTGACCTTTATAACAAAGAGAAAGATGTTGTCACCACAAGTTCAAGAAAAAAAAAAAAAAGAGATCGGGTTGGAACAAGGCCAGCTGGGCTGCCTTTGATCCTACAAAAATGTAGCACGGCTTCGTCGAGGAGAGGTCGCTGCGGCGCAGCACCTCTACATCGCGTTGGCGTCGCTGCAGTCGCGGCTGAGGTGTCGACGGTCCTCTGCGATAAGTGAGAGCTCGTCAGTCAACAGCGCAGGCGCAGTCATCACCTGCGCCAGCTCGTCTTCCAGCTCGGCGATGGCGGCCTCCAAGTCGGCGCGTCGACGCGCCGCGGCGTCGAGTAGCTGCGCGGTGCGGGCGAACGACGCCGCCATCTGTGCCTCGCGCCACTCACGAGCCTCTGCGCACCGCTGCGCCTCCGTCAGCTCCCTCTCCGCCTCTGTCATGCACTTCATTACGTTGAACCACTCATTTTGATCTGCCAGCAAACCCTGGCGCTCTTGCTTGAGCTCCTCCTGCAGCTGCGCCACCACGGCTTCGAGGACGGGCAACGGCACCTTGTGCAGTCGCCGCGCGGCCTCGGCTTTGCTGACTTTGGATGTTTCGAGAGACATGGTCCGCTTTTCTTTATCGATACTCCTCTTTCAATTGAATTGACCCGTAAAAACGAGAAGAGCGCTGTGAGCACGCGGAGCTTAATATGTATGCATATGCTATGGTATGCACGAACAACGTAAATCGTGCACGAGTAAAGAAGGAAAAAAAAAAAGAGAAAGAGAGAGAATTGTGGTAAAGACGGGATGCGTGAATGGACGATATGTAAGAAAAGAAGGCAGGGTCAATAACAGCGGAGAGTGAGACAAGTACAAAAACCAGCAGGCAAAGCTGAGACACCAGGAGGAGAAAATAATGTCAAATGCGTTACTCCTTGACTAAGGACTTTGATGTCGTCACTACCCCGATCAAACAAAAAAAAAGAGCTTCCGCATACAGCAAAGAACTAAAGAGAAGAAAAGCAACACCACCACAGCTGTTGTTGTTCTGCTCTTATATGTTGGCATGATGCAAACGCGAATACTAATATAAACACACCTTCACCTTATTACGGCTTACTCTCTGCAAAAAGACTTTTTCCCAGTTCTTTTCTTTTTTTTTCTTCTTCTCTTTTTCCTCACTCATTCTTTGCCAGCCTTACACACAAAAAAAAAGCCCTTAGTCATACAATAACGGCAATGTCAACGGAATAGGGAAAGACAACAAATTATCGTTACTGGAAAACTAATTTAAAGCGGAATAAAGAAAAAAAAAAACTAAATAAAGATCGAGCACAACACTACGCGTAGGAAAATAAAAGAAGAAAGCCAAGCAACTATGGGCTCGTTTCCTCTCCTTTTTATTTTTGTGCAGCGCCGCCTTAGCGCTCAAATCGCATTGAGTAGCCGCCGGTGTTAGGATCCTTATCGAATTTGAAGTTATCCGTCGACAAGCCGAAGTTGCCCAGGATCTTGTTGCCAATATTCTTCAACTCACCCAGCATCTTTTGCATCTCCTCGTCCACTTTCTGTTTCGCGGCCGTCTTGCGCGCTCGCCCCTGCGCATCCAGCACGCCGCCCAACTTCTCGTAGCTTTCGTAGTCGCCGTAGGCGTTGGACCACTTCTGCAGGTCGTAGTAGCAATCCGCTCGCCGCAGGTACGCCTTCACGTACTTGTCGTCGTGGCGGAGCGCCTCGGACAGCATCTGCACCGCCTCTTCCTTCACGTCCAGTTTCATGAGACACAAGCCGGCGTTGCAGTACACCTGCGAGGTGAGCGTGTAGTCCGTCGTGTCCTCCGGAACGGCCTCGTCGTCGCTGCCGCTGCCACCGTCTTCGGTTGCCTTCGCGGCAGAGGTGCCACTGGCGTCGTCGCGCTTGCCGGAGCCGAGCCTGCCAAACTCGTTCTGCTCTGCCCCTGTCCCGTCCGCCGGTGACTTTGGCAGACGACTCTTCGGTGGTCGAGACGGTAGGGGCTTTATCGGGGCACACCAGAGTGCACGGCGGTACATGACGAGCGCCTCCGACACGCTACCTTCGTTGAAGAGCTGATTGCCCGCCGCCTTGAGCTGGCTACAGCGCTCCACATCCACAACGCGCTCACCCTGTTCCTCCGCTGCCGCCGCAGCAGCAGCAGCGGTGGCAGCGACGCCCACCGTCTCTTCTGCAGGCGGCTGTGTTTGCTGATCGCATGAAGAAGGCAAGGGGGGAGAAGCCACAGCTACGTTGTGGCACTCCGTCGGCGGCGTGGGCTGGTCCTCGTCGTCCGACGTTGGCAGCTGCTCAATGACAGCAGGCATCTCCAGCGATTATTTTATACGTGTGTAATCGTATTTGTATAGATGTGCACGGTAGAAGAAAAGACAAAAAAAAAAAAGAGGCTCGATTGTGCCGAAAATGCAGGAATTTAGCCTTTTTTTCTCTTTCTTTTTTTTTTTTCTGTCTCTGCGTTCTTCTCAGGAGCAGCTTTGCGCACAGTTTCAAAGGAAAAAAAAAAAGAACGCCCTCAGCAAAGTGGCTTTCAAAGATGAGAAGGAACAGAGATCTGAGCCGGAGGGGGGGGGGGGAAAGAGACTCGCGTTGAACTGTCGAGGCAGCCCCCTACAGTCTTCCAACCAGAGCATCACTGTTTTTAACTGCATGAAAATCGTCACCTCTTCAAGAAATAAAGTACACACATGTAAAATAAAAGCACCTCACAGACGCAACGTCAAAGCGATTCCGCAGTCACCAAAAGCACCCGTGCCGCAGCAGCACAGAGAAAAAAAAGGGAGAATCCGCATTTCCGCTTCACCCTGATTCACTTTTGTGTGTTTTTGCCTTCGTATGTAGTCACTGTAAAAAAACCTCTTTTAGTGCAACCTTTTTCAAAGCAGCGAAGGTGCACAAAAAGAGCAGAAACGACAAAACCTCTCTCGCACGAAACAACGACAAAATAAAAAAAAAAAAAAAAATCAACGCAGCCACCCCCTTTCGCTTTGTACGCGTTGCAGCAATAAAGAGCTGGCTGCAAGCAACACTCACAGGAAAAAAAAAAAAAGACAGGCAGCACAGTCTAGAATACCGGCAAGCTCCCATTGCTTTTCCTCCTGCTTTTTACACAAAAAAGTTCGCCAGCACCATTGCCTTCAAATGATACTTATGGTTCACGTGACGGCCCGCACAGTACATCACACGCGTGCCAAGCGGGACTCGCTGATCGTTCATGATGATGCACGTGTTACGGTCAAAATTCGTCTGCAGCCCACTCATACGCGTGTTCGTCTGACGGCGGGTGAAGAGGCAGACCCAGTAGATGTTGCCCGGCTTCACACGGTGGCGAGCAACGTCATTGCCACCACGGCCCTTGAAGCGCTGCACTGACACACGATGCGCCACCGCAGGGAAGACGCGGCAATGTGCAAAACGCTCACCAGTGGCCTTCGCGATGAGGCGAACGTGTTTGCAATTGGTGTTGTCGACGCAATGCAGCTTCACCTGGTCGCTCAGCGGCACGCCGGCGCCGTAGCCCTCCGCACCGGTGCCCCAACGCGAGCGGTAAGAACCCTTGCGCCGGATCATCAAGTTATGCCGGAACCACGACTTGTTCACCGGGTTCCCCGCAGGCAGCTTCGCCGCCGCATCCGTGGCAGTAGGCGCGAAGCACGCACGGCAAAAACGGAGCATAGAATTGTCGTCTTTCCTATTTTTACACTAAAGAAGAGAAGAAAAAAAAAAAGTTTGCAGTGCCGTTAAGAAGATAAAGGAAGAGAAAAAAGCGGAGATAGTGAGAAACGTCAGTGAAGGGTCTCTCATTTCTGTCAAGTGTGTGTGTGTGTGTGTGTGTGTGTTAAGAGAGGAGCAAAGGTAGTACATGAATGGCGATAAGTCAGAAAGAGGACAATGATCTTTCTTTAAAAGCACTAGCTTTCGTCTTCGCAAAAAAAAAAAAAAAAGAAAGCGCCGTCCAGAGTTGGGAGAAGGAAGCTCTGAAAAGAAAAAAAAAGTAGTGGGGTGATCACGCTCACAACAAAACGCCCCGTTATGTAAAAAAAAAAAAAAATTGATAATGATAATGAGAACAGCAACTCTTTTATCTGCTTTTTCTTTTTTAATGTCACGTAATAAGACAACTTCCACAAGAGAATCAGCAGAAAAACGTTGACTGATCATTTCTACTTTGTCCAAAATATGAAAGCAACGATTAGGGTAAAGGGAAGAAAGCGGGGGAGGGGGGTGTTGCACAGATGCGTACCTACAATAAAAACAGATGCGCAACGCCAAACGCCAACAATAGGAAAAGAAAACCCTACAAGCGTACCGCTACGCTATACCGTGAAACGGAAAAGAAAAATGTGAAAGAACGGAGGAAAGGCTAATAGCAAAAAAGCTGCTTTTTATTTTTACGATTTCAACTCGTCCGCGTCGCTGCGGCCGCGGAAAATGAGATCCTTCGGCTCTTGCTTGATGTTACGCCGCTCCGCCTGGTAGAACTCCACGCGTTGCTTTCGTAGCTCCATCAGCTTCTGCACCGTATCATCCAAGTTCCCGCCAACCTCCTTGCGCAGCTCCTCCTTTCGACGTTGGAAGTGCTCTAGCGCGTCGTACTCCCAGCCTACCCGCTCCGGCGTCTGCCCACTCCCCGACATGATCGGTGCGTTGTTGCCGTACACGAAGTCCTTGTGCCGCATGTAGGGATAGGGGTCAATGCCCTTCTGCAGACACAGGCGCACCCGCTCCGCCTCTGCCGCCGCGCGCTCGTCCGGCATGACGTACTTTTTGATGTACGGGTATGCGATGAGGGGGATGATCGTGACGAAAGTGCAGGCGCCAATGCCCACGACCCACGGCGCCTCCGAGTTGATGCGGTCCGCCACCTTCCGGAAGGGGCGGGCGACGGTGTTGAAGACGATGTTGCAGCCGTCGCAGAAGCTGCGCATGTGATCCACCACGACGGTGGTCGCCCGCATTTTCATGCGTTGATACCCAAGCGACATCGTTCAACCCGTGTAACGCTGCTAAAACTAAAACTTGATTTGCTTTACACAGAGATTCTGGCGTTCTGCTTCTCGTAACTTTCATTTCGAGTGTCGGTTAAAAGCAAAAGAGAAAAGAAGGGAAATTAGGAAGTAAATGGAAAAAGCCAACCATTACCTTTCTGAAGCACCAAAACCACCATCGGAATCAGTGGTCGTTTTTTCGTTATTGTTGTTAAACTACCTTCGCTAGACTACTGCCTTTCGTTTTATTTATGTTCTCTTTCCCCGTAAGGGTGCCGGCCACCTCAACATGGTGTTACGGTCCAGTACCCCGCTCCCAAGGGGAAAGCCAAGAGTCAGCCAGCGTCGCTCTCGTGCGATGTAGGACTGCTCATGGCATCAGCAAACAGGTCAAGGGTAGAGTCGTGTTCGGGAGGCCTGGAACTCGTTCAATGTCCGCACTACCCTATATATTGAGCCTACACGCGTCCGCGCGTAGTGCTTGCTCTCGTAAAAGAGCTCTGAGCATGCTCCTAATAGGCAGAACAACTCGCGCATTAAAAAAAAAAAAAACTAGTTTTCTTTTGTTTGCTTGTTTCGGTGTTTTTTTTTTTTTATTCGCTCAGACCTTTCTTAAGGAAGCAGCATCTGTGAAAAAACCCAAGCTGTAAAGCCATCCAGATGCAGTACTGGTCAGTCCTTTTTCTCGCCGCCCGCTTCAGTACTTGTATTTAAGCAGACGAGACACGAGCTGATCCTCTGCGCTCTGCAGGACACCGGTCGTCAGCACCGGGATGTCCCACTCCACGATCACCTCCTCCGACGCTCGCAGTGGAGTCTGCAAGGTCAGGCAGAGGTAGTAGTGCGTCGTCAGCAGCGCCGCCAGCTCCGCCAGCCCATCTCGCCCCTTTGCGGCTGCAGCGGCCATCGCCTCCTCGCGAAAGAACACCGGAAGTTCGTCCACCGTCGTGGCCACCTCGAGGTGCGCATTCGCCACACGCCCCGCCTCATCCGGGGCGTTGACGAGATCCACAAACGGCACAACGGCAAGCTCGAGCGCAGCCTCGTCCTCGCCGCAACCCTCAGCTGGGAGAGTGTCCCCCAACTCGGACTCCCCCTCCGACAAGCTTGAAGCCGATAACGAGCACGCAGTCGTGCGTCTCCGGTGTGCCGGCCAGGCCAGTGGCACAAGCAAGCCACGTGACAGCAGCACCTCCACTGCCCACCGAAAGGTGGCGTAGCTTGGCAGCACGTTCGCACAGCGGAGCTGGCGGTAGGCCGCGTGCGTCTCTGCCTCAATGCGCTGGCGTCCTTTTAGGTAATAAGGGAGCAACATGGTGTAGTGCACGCGGCAGTGTCGCTCCGCGGCCTCCGTCTGGTCCTGAAACTCCTCCGGCGAGGGTAGACTCTGTAGCCAGCCCCAGAGGGGCGACACACTGCGATGCCGCTCCAGCGCTAGACGCCACGCCAGCTCCGGCCACTGCGCGCTGCCAGTGAGAAACGACACGATCCCGCGTTCAATGTCCTCTCGCGACGTCGACGGCACAGTCGGAGATTCAGGAAAACAGGGTGTAGAGGATGGCAACGCCGTGAGCGGCTTCCACGGATCAGTGAATTGGCACTGGAGGCCCACCTTGGCGAGGACGGAGTCTGCGCTGAAGCGGCGTGATGGGACAGCGAGGAGGACCGTGCCGGCGTCGCAGGCGTCACGCACGTACACACCCACTCCAACCGCGGCGTCGCGCTTCTCGATAAGCGTTGTGGGGTGGATGCCAATGTGCTCCAATATGGCGTAGGTGGAGAGGTACTCGGCGAATTTGGCCGACCGCCTTGCCCGCATCTTTCACGGGACTGAAAGCCGCACGAGTAGAAGTGAGCGGAATATATAAAGAAAAAAAAAAGGAAGAGAAGACACGTTCAGCTGAACAAGAAAAAGAAAGCAAAACGCTGTTTTGCAGGTCAAATCTGCCTGCTATTGAACAACTAAGAACGCTGCCTCTGTAATTAGGGGGGGGGAAAGATGGAGCAGTCACTGTAAAATGCTACTTTGCGCTGTGTACTTTGAGTTCTGCTGCGTAGCGCTCAACAATAGCAGCAGCCTTTGATTTTCCAAACAAAAAAAAAAAAGAGGAAGAAAAAACTGGGAAAACGTTGAAATTACACAAAAGTAGATAAAGGGACACCAGAAATGTTAGTCCTGGGAAAAAAAAAAGCCCCTTTGGCAACGACATGAATCGACCCACTTAGTTTTATTAAGGTGTTTGTTTTTCTCTGCTCTGTTATTTTGTAGCATCATTGATACATCTCCCATGAACCTTTACGTGGCAATGTTATTTTCTTTTTATCTTTCTTTTTTCTTCTCTTGATAAGCTCGGAGCCGATTGGCGTTTTGTAAAGAAAAAAAAAAAGGCAGTTCCACGTGTGGAATTGGAATTGAGCACAAAACATGTTCACAAAAAGTTTTTCTTAAGATAACATCGTAGCAGAACCTGCAAAGTCACTAGACGATAAGCTGGTTTTTTTTTTTTGGTTGTTGTTGTTCTCCGAGCAGTTCAACAGGTACACGAATGTGCGTCGCATGCAAAGTGTGGAAAAAAACATAGCATACCCACATACAAGCCAAGCCCTTTCACTTAAACCGCAAAGCAAAAGAAAAGGAGGAAAAACCCAGTCAAGCTTTCTTCTCTCTCCCATTTCTCCTCAAGAAAGCTAAGCGCTGGTAGCAATCGAGACTCTTGTGTGCCCTAACTGCGCCGCAGCAGAGACTTGAGACGGGCGGCTTGCTGCAGTGCTAGCGACTCCGCGTCGAGATTGCCCACGGTGCGCAATAAGCTGCTGTAGTCCCCCAGCGCGTGTAGCACCGCCTCCGTCACCGCACTCCCGCCTCTCGCGTCCGACGCGCTGGCATTGGTGATGGCGCCGTCAGAAGAGCGAGTCGGTGATGTTATCCTGGCAGCATCAATACCACTCACGCCGGAGTTATTTGCCTCGTTTGAGGTCAGAAAGCTGTCGTAGTACTGCGCCAACACAAGCGCCAGAATACCCACAATGTCTGTGAAGTGCGCCGACTCCATCAGCAACGACAGCGCTGATAACAGGGCCGGCAGCGCATTCGACGCCTCGCCGGAAGAGCTGCTGCTGCTGGTGGTGCCACTGCCTCCCTCTCCGGCACTGGCGGCGAGCAGCAGCGCAGCCCCGAGAAGTCGGTAACCGCGCTGCACAGAAAGCGCCGACCACCGCTGCAGCACCTCCTCGACAAGTGGGCCGTGCGTCTGCGGCATCGCCTTCACTAGCACCACCGCGTCGCGCCACAGACCCTTCGACTGCAGTGTGAGGCACGCACCGCGGTACTCGCCAGCGAGCACTAGCTTTTCCACTGCAGCCGCCACGTCGCCCTGGGCAAGCAGCATGGCGGCCGCGCGCTTCGCCGACGCGGTGAAAAGCGTCGACACAGCAGAGTCCGCCGCAGCGGTGGCAGAGGCCGACCTGGCGCCGCTCGAGGCCGCCACCGCCATGCTGAGCGTGGCCAGCTCGTTGTAGTTGGCCGACTGCGACGACGCGTCCAGCAGCACCTCGATCGCCTGCTGGTGGTGCTGCAGCTGCAGCCAGTCCCGGGCGAGGGAGAGGCGGTTCGCGCAGTCGTCACTGCTGCCGTGATTGCGGTAATTACGCGCGTTGACCTGCAGGGCGGCGGTGCGCTGCTCGTTCAGCAAGATGCGATTGCAGCGCACCGTGGCAGCGACGGCGAGGGCCTCGGCGTACGAGTCTGCGCACGGGAACATCACCGGCACAGTCGAGACTCGCTCGCCGGCTCTCGAGGTGGTGGCGACGTTGCTGGGTAGAGCGGAGCACCGGCTCGCCTCGCCTGTCAGCAGCGTGTCTGTGGGGGGTGTGAAGGACGAGGGGCTCAGCGGGGCGGAGCAGCAGCCCACCGACGACGCCCACCTCTGCACGGCAGTCTGCGCAAGACACATAAAGCGCTGTTTCGACGCTTGGCCAAGAAAGCCAGCTACCACGGTCGACCGCTCCAGCCACAATAATGGGGACTTGGACGACGCCGCAGGAGCGGTGGCTGCTCCTGCTGCTGCTGCGCATCGCGCGTTACACCTTGCCAGCTGTCGTAACACGTCGTGGGGCACCATCGTGGTACGGTACAGCTCGAGCTCATCGGAGAGGCTGACGATGTCGTCCGTCAGCAATTGCCCAAATGGGCCGCGGCACGGACGCGCCGATGCGGGGACCGCCTCCATCACCGCACTTGGCAGCTGCACAAAGGAGGCGGTCGATGACGCGCCTGCAACACCGGCAGCAGCACCGCCGCTACGGCTCTCCTCGGCCGGAGCACCTTCGCTACTGCCACCACCACCACCGCCGCCGTCGTGGGTGTCCAGCTCTAGAGACACCTGCACGTAGGTGCGGTGGGCGGGCAACAGGAACGAGAGGTTCTTCATCGGCCGACGCAGCGCTCGGTAGCGCACGCTGCTGTTCATCTCCGCCAGATTGGCATCGAATACGTAGAGGCAGCCATCGGTGCCTAGCACACAGAGCGCCTCACCGGCCCAGTACAGAGACAACGCCCGCACGTCAGCCGACATCCCGCTCGAGGACAGCGCGCGTCGCTCGCCTGTGGTGATGTCCCACACCGCGAACACGCCTGTCTCAAAAAGCACCGCCACCGCCCTTGTGGCAGCCGCATCACTGCCAGTGGCTTCGTCTGCGGGTGGCACTGGCGTTGAGGACGCGGTGGCGACGCTGCCGCCCGCTGCGGCGTCATCTGCAGTCGCCGTCGCAACCGCCGCGGCTGCGGACGGCGGGGCAGCGTCGTGGTCGTAGCGCACGAAGGAGCCGCCGCCGCCGCCGACCCAGGCAAGAGGGGAGGAAAAACTCATGAACTCGTTTGCAACTGCCCTGCGCGAGGGCGGGGCGGGGCCGGCGAGGCAGAGGACGGCGCCGCTGTTCACCGGGGCGTCGCGCAGGCGTCGTACGGCGAGGCGGGTGCCCTGTGCATGCAGTGCGACGCCGCTGCCGTGGCCGTCCCACACGACAAGGCCCTCGCCCACCACAGCCGAGCGCACCGCGCCCTCCGCCACAGCTGGGTTAAAGAGCGGGATAGCGTCGCGGCTAACCACGACACGGTCCTTGTACACGGACCAGAGCGAAAGCGTCCCCTCGGAGAAGAGGACGGCGAGCAGCTGCGGGGCACCCTGCACCCCACTCAGGCAGCGCCGCATGGACGGCGGTGCCCACGACACGTTCGCCACGCCGAGGCCGGAGTGGAGGTGCACGAGGCGGCTCTCCTCCGCCGTCCACACCTCGAAGGTGCCATTCCAGTAGGTAAGCAAAATGTACGTCGTCGTGGGATCCATCGTGATCTCCTTCATAGGCGTCTGCTCCGGCACCGACGAGGGCTTGCGCAGCACCCGCACCACCTCGCCCGTGCGTGTGTCGATGAGCGAGACTTGGTGATGGTGGCGGTACTGCTGCACGCGGTCCGAGACCACCCATACGAGGTCGCTCCACTTGTGGCCGCATAGCAGCACAATCCGCGTGCCGCCCGAGTAAACGAGGTTGAAGCGGCGCACTGCAAGGGCATGGGTGATGTCCATCAAGGCGAGGTGACCGCTCTCCAGCGCCACACAGCAGTGATGCCCGCCGACGGGGCAACACGTGACGGGCCGCACCACCGGCGCCAGCCAGCAGCCCAGCAGTCGCCATCGCCGCGACACCGTCCGGTACTGCCAGTGGGCGATGGCGCCGTCCTCGAAGAGCACCGCAAAGCGCGAGGGGTCCAGTTCTGACTGCACAACGTTCGTCGTCAGCTTGGCGTTGATGCGGACGCCCCGCACGTCCGTCGCGACGGTGGTGAAGCGGTCGTGCCGAGTGACGTGCCACGCGGTGAGCCGCTGATCCGAGCCGAAGGAGTACAGCACCGGCAGCGCCCTGGTGCTTTCCGCCGGCGTCTCGGCGGCGGTGAATGTGGCGGACGAGCGAAAGATGCGGCGAAATTCGACGTCGTCGGGCATCCAAAGAAACGACTCGTTCAGCATGAGGTCCAGCTTCCAGTCGTAGCAGCCCACTGTGTTGCGCGTGGCGAAGTACACAACCTCCTCCTGCGCGTCGCTGAAGAAGGCGTCCAGTACCGTCGCGGAGCCGTCTCCACTGTCGTAAATGAGGTCCTTGGCGACCGGCGCCTCCCCACCACCCTCCAGTTGGATCGACCGGATGATGCGCAGACGGTCGCCAAGGACCACCGCGCAGCAGTGACGGTCGTTGAGCCGCGACAGCGTCACCAGCGTCGGCTGGCATCGCCTCTCCCATAGCGTGCACTGCTGGACCTCGAGAGGAAGGCTGCCGGGTGGCAGAGGCGTGCTGTCGACCAAGTGTGAGTTAAAAACGTAGCTGTTGCAATCCGATGTGACAACGAGGAGGTGCTCGTCCGTGAGCAGCGCGAGGGACTGCACCGGACCTTGGCAGGGAGTTTGGATGCTGGTGAGCGCGACTCCCTCGACGACGTCCCAGTACATGAGAACGCCCTGCGCATCGCCGCTCCACAGAAAGAGCCCTGTCTGCAGGTACGAAGTTGGCGGACGTCGCCACAGCAGCGTGCGCACTGCAGCCTTGTGGCCGCTGAGGGACTGAGTCAGCTGCATACTATTCATGTCATAGATGAATATCACCTCGCCACCGTTGCTCACGGCAGAACTGCAGGCCAGTAGTTGCTGCGGCCCGTAGACGGCCGACTGAAAAGCGAAGCCGCCGCCATCGGAGAGAATAGTGGGGAAGCCGCTATTGCTGTGCGTGTTGCCGCACCCCGGTATGACCTTTGGCGAGAGCGGTGGTGCGGTGGCGGTCGAAGCCATTGGGTCAGGTCTAAAAAAACGCGAGCAAAGGATGCTCCGAAGTTTCTTTTTTCCTTTTTCTTCTCTATGACAATCAGCGCGTGTTCAGCAAGACAAAAGAAAACTGATTTCAACGCACGATGAGAAATAAAAAAAACTGCGCAGTACAAATAGACTAACAAAAAAAAAAAGCAAAGTCAAAGCAGCTAAACAAAAGCACGCCTTGGGTGAATAAGAAAGATCGGAAGAAACCAACTGTTGAGCATACATACATATACACACATATGTATATATATATATATATATATATATATATATATATGTATATATGAGTATGTGTGTGTGTATGTTGCTCGTCAGACACGAGAGAAGAAGTGAGGCCGCACACTACTAATCATGCACAAGGCATCTGCACTGTAGCACAGCGGACCGTGAAAAAAAAAAAAGACAAATCGAAGAAACGAAGAAAAGAGAAGACAAAAGGAGGCTACGAGTATAAAAGGAGAGAGAAAAAAGGGCTATTCGTTTACTCGCTGTATTCTGTTCACTTTAAGGAAGCCCACAATCCCGAGAATGATCGTCGCCTTCAATTTAATATGTCTTCACCTTTAGGGTGGATTCAACCGACTTAGCTGTGTGTTTGAATAAGCTGACGGATCGAAGGGGGAGACCCGAGGCATGAAACGAAGAGAAAGAGAAAAAAGAGCGCACGCCGCACTTTCTCCCATCACACCTGTTCATGTGTTAGCAAGCAAGAGTTTTCAAATGCTCCAACTCACTTTTTTTTTTGGTGTCGTCTGGCCGACGAAGCGAGAAGCAAACGCCAAAAAGGAAAACAAGCACATACGTACACACCAACGAGCTCGATAATGAATGAGCTCTGCATCGAAAGGCTTGAAACCGCCTTTTGTGGAAATGTGAAAAAAAGACGCGCCATAATTTAGTCTGAGTAATCGAACAGACGATGATGCGCGTGTGATACCTGCTTTCATAGATGATTTGTTGCCGAGAGCCTTCTTTTTTTTTTTTTTGTTGTTGTTGTGCAGCTGTCAACAACAGCAAACAAATAATAATAACAATAAAGATGAGGAAAGCGTTTTACTGCAGCACAAGACAGAAAGCAACATGAAGAAGCCTCGCCAATCATTAACGAAGATGTCTAGTGCGAGAAGCTCCATAAGAAGAGAGAAAAAAAAAAAGCACAGACAGGCATATATATATATATATATAAGAAGAGCAAGAGTTGTCTCGGAGTCAGTTCTCATACTGATTTTACTGCGGATTTGTACAGTGGAGGTAGCACAATGAACCGCAAGCCGCAGCTTCAATGGGGAGGTTAAAGTAGCTGGTGCAGAAGCAACAAAAAAAAAAAAGAACAACAACAACGAAGCAAGAGTAGAGTAAGGTGCCATAAACGCGGATTGCAACATGCGCCGTTGCTGTCCTGTGTCTGCGTTGTCCCTGACTCTCGTAGCGGTGACTACGAGAGCATGCAAAGAGTAAAGCCACCTTTGCTTTCTCTCAGAGCTTGCTGAAGATTTCAGTGTCTTCGGGCCGCATCTGAAGACCAAACTTCTTGGGGTGCATCAGCTCCTCCACTGCCTTGGCGACGAACGTGTTCAGCTCCGCCGCACCCGCAGGGTTCGTCGTCACCAACTCCGCATACCACTTAATCTTCGGCTCCGTTCCGCTGCCTCGAATTGTGATGCGCACGTCGCCCTCAACGTACAGCGTGATCATTGGCTCCTTGGCGTGCGGGGAGCGGCCGGACGGTTCGGCCGTGTCGATCTGCTTGGTGAGATCGACCACGCGCGTTACCTTTCGACCTGCCACGCTTGTCGGGTAGTGTCCCGCCGCCGCGGTGCGGATGCTCTCCAGCAGCAGCCCCGTCTTGGCCGGGTCGTCGGAGGTGGTGTAGGAGTTGTAGGTGAAGTGGTAGCCGTACTTCTTGTAGATCGCCTCTAGCTGCTCAGCCAGGCTACGGTGCTTCTCCTTGCGCAGGTAGCACGCGAGGTCCGCCACTATGGCAGCCGCCGTCACGCCATCCTTGTCCATCACGCGCTTGCCCCACATGAAGCCGATCGCCTCCTCAAAGGCGAAGATCGGCTCCAGGCCTTCCGCCGCCTCGCGCTGCATCGCGACGTTGCCCATAAACTTGAACCCTGTCAGCGTCTCGGAGTACTGAACCCCCTCTTGCGCCGCCATCGTCTTCAGCACGCAAGAGCTGACCACCGTGGAGAGCATCAGGCACTTGTTCAGTGCAGTGCCGCGGCGCCGCGCACACTCCATCGCCCACCAGCCAAGGAGCGTGCCGATCTCGTTGCCCGTGAAGCACTTCCAGCCTCGACCGTCGGGAAGCTGCTCCGCCACAGCGAGGCGGTCTGCATCCGGGTCGTTGGCCAGAATGACCGACGCGTCGTTGCGGTCGGCCATCACGAAGGACAGTGCAAGCGACGTCTTGCCCTCCTCCGGGTTGGGGAAACGGACAGTGGGGAAGTCGGGGTTGGGCCGCGCCTGGTCCTCCACGACGCTGAGATGCTCCGCCGGAATCTTCAGCACGTGGCGCAGGGCGTACATGGTGAAGTCGGTACCGACACCGTGCATCGCCGTGAAGGTGAAGCGCACCGCGGTTGGGTCGCCGACTGGTTTGTAAGCCGCCCGCAGCGAGTTGAAATAGTCAGCAAAAACTGCGTCGAAAGGGTCGGTGTGGTCGCTCGCGGTGAACGGAGCCCACGAGGACGGGAGCGGGGTAAGGTGCTCGTTGATGGACACCGCGATTTCCTTGTCTGTCGGCGACACAATCTGTGCTCCGTTCTCGGCGTACACCTTGAAGCCGTTGTACTCCTTCGGATTGTGGCTCGCCGTCACCATCACGCCCGCCAGCGTCTTGTAGTAGGTCACAGCATAGGGCACGAACGGCGTCGGGGTGCAGCGGCGATAGAGGTAGGTCCTCAGCCCCTGTTGGTGCATCACGGTGGCTGCGATCTCGGCGAAGTCACGGCTGTGGTGACGCCCGTCGTAGCCGATCACGACGCCGCGATCCAGATCGCTCACAGAGTACTTCTTCCGCAGGTAGGCAGCGAGACCTTGAGCGGTCTGCAGCACCGTGAGGTGGTTCATATGCGCGTTGCCGGGTCCCATGGTGGAGCGCAGGCCGGCTGTGCCGAACTTCATGCGCCTGCCCAGAATCCTCTGCAGCCTCTTCGTGTCGTTCTTGGCGACCAGCGTCTCCACCGCCTCACGCGTCGCGGGATCGCGGTCCCACTCTAGCCACTGCTTGACAAGTGTGCTTACTGAAGACATCGCGTTCCGCGTTAGTTGAAAGTGTACGTTTTTGTGTGTGTGTGTGTGTGTGTTATGCGCTAGAAAAGTTTATTGACCCTTAACTGCGCGTGAGTCTGTTGAGTTTGTGTAGAGCTTTGAGAGCGCTTCCTTTTTTTTTTTTTCTGCTTGTCTGTTACTCAACACACCGATTAGCAGCAAAACCGACGGTTTTACAATGGAAAAAAAAATGAGCAAAAACTTGGCTCGAATTACAGTACTAATCAGACGTCAAGCTGAGGGGGAGACCTTGACAGCGAAAGAGAAGTGATACGCGTAAGTGCAGTTTTCTAGAAAAACAGTCGCTTTTTTTTTATGTCTCGGTCGAGTGTTCAAACGGAGGGGCTTGGAGTATTTTTTTTTTTTTTTGTGTGTGTGTCTGAGTGGATGCTATCCTTCGTAGACTTATTTTTCACGATTCACGCAAGAAAAAGAAAGGGAGACACTTAAAAGCTCTCGTAGAGAGTAAAAGTAGGGGAGTGAAGAGAAAAAAAGAAGTGCGTGAGAGAGTACTTTTTTTAGTGTGTGCTCTTTTTTTTTTTTTTTTTGTGTGTGTGTGCGTGTGTTGTTGCTGTGAGTTTTTGCCACGTACTATTCTGGAGAAGGTTCCGCCGGAGCGTGTCAACGCGCGGAGTTCCCACGCGTTTCGCTAAAGCCCAGTGCCTTCACACACACTCTCTGTGTCAAAACGGCGCTTGCAATTAAGTGCTCAACTTGATGTTCTTTTTTTTTTTTTTCCTCCTTCATTGCTGTCATTATCATTAATGAAAGCAAGCGCAGACGCATAGAAATACTGTGAACAGGAATACCAACAGCATAATAGCACCATAGCGGTCCAGAGAAGCGTGCACACACACATGCGCATACACAAGTGGCACACCGCCTTCTAGCACGTGCCTCTACACACACTCTCACCAGAATGTGGATTCCCTTGTTCACGCGCCACGCGGTCCAAGTACAGTAACAGACTGTCCCACCCGCTAACCAGCTCGATGCAGCCACACAAAGCAGTGAAGGCAGCGAGTGAAACTTCCATCGGCACAGCCGCACCCCCTAGAGGGGCAGACGGCGCCGGTGGAAAAGCAGCCTTATCAAACAGCACAAGCGACTCGAGTCGCGATTGACGGAAGGAGGCGAGAAAAGCACGTGTGTCTGCCACCTGCAGCTCAGGCCACGGAGCATCGAGTTGGAACGACGAGGAAGCCACCGATGACGCGTCACCATCGCGCTGACGGCTGCGATAGAAGAACGTGCTCTTCGCGCCCGTGTCGATGAAGCTGTTTATCTCGCGCACCAGGCGGAGGCTCTTCGACCCCGCCATCGTCAGCTCCAGCGGCATGCACATCGTGCGTCGCAGCTGCTGCTGAAGCTTGAGCCGCTTCGCCTCGCTGTCGCACCGCATCGTGGAGGACCGGACGTAGGTGGGATGCAGCAGGGAGCAGAGAAAGTAGTCGGACTGACGCAGCACCGACAGCTCCACCACGCCGTGCAGCGTCCTCGCGAGATGCGTCGTGGCCTCTTCTTTCCATTTTGGTGGCAAGACAAGCAGGGATGCCTGCACCGCATCGTCTAGCGCGTGCCGCTTGCTGTCGCGGAAGAGGGCCGCACGGCTGTTATTCCTCAGCGGGGACTCTGTCGACTCGACGAACTGCGGCAAGCTTGCCCTCAGAGACGCCAACCACTCACTGCGTCGCTGAAGCAGCGTCCCTGCACTGCCAGCCCGCTTAGATGACATCCCCGTGTACTTTTCGAAGTAAGCTACTTCGTGCTCGGTGTGTGATTTCTCCGCTTAATGCAACAGTAAAAAAAAAAAAAAAAACAGAGAAGGAGGGAGAAGCAAAAGAGTGATTAGTCTTACACCAAGAAGAAAGCGCAGCACGAAACAGCCACCGTTCTGAAGGTCATTCAACTAAAAATGCTATAACGCTTTTCCACATGTAAAAATCTGCAATCAAATTCCGACCGTCAAGCCTCCTTGTCGTAAACCACTTTCTTGGCATAGATAAAAAAGAGGCGAAGCGTGCCATAATGCCAAGGCAACATAAAAAAAAAACCACGTATATATAAGCATGTTCTTTTTTTTTTAAGCTGTTAATCTGTTGAGAGAGCAGAAACCAACCGACAACGTGAGTTACGCCGACCATCTGGAGTTTTCTCACGCGAACAAGCGTGGAAACAAAGAAAAAGACGGCTTCGCAGGCATTCTCCTCCAGTGTTACAAGCAGTCCACCAATGCATGCCAGCAGTGCCCACAAAACTCTCGCGTATACCCTAGTAGAAGAGCTTACGGTAAAGCACCGAGGTACCCTCCTCAGCCCACTCGCCGCGCGTCACCCACAACGGCTCGAATGAGGTGCTGGAGGCAGCCATGGAGGCCCCGGCCCAGGCTCCGTCGGCGGTCTGCGCCACGTTCATCGCGCCGTCACGCTCGTAGCGGAAGTACGAAGCGTCCTGCGCCTTCAGCTCCTCCAGCACGCGGTCACGAAAGCCTGGGACGCAGCTGCCCGCCCCGGCCAGCAGGTGCGGCACAGTGTGCAGCTGCCACTCCGGGTCCATGCGCCGCTTGCACGTTACCATCATAGCCGCCACACTGCCCTTCTGGTCCGTCGTGTCGCGGAAGAACAGCTCGTACGGTGCTGCGGCTTTGCGTTCGTCGAGATGAACCCGTGTGCCATCCGGCGCCTGCAGGTCCAACGCTTTGCCCGATGCATCCGCTACCATCCCCACGGACTTTGCATTTGTTAAACTGCCGCTTATGGCACCTGAGGCGGTGGTCTCTGCGGCGCGTGATGGCAGCACTCGAGCCAGGCAATGCTTCACGTCGGACACCCAGTCGCTCCAGTACGCGTCCCGCGTAAAGCCACGAGAGAGCGCCGGCGCCGCAGCCTCGACAGCCGGGCGGAACTTCGCGAGCAGCTCGCAGTACTGCGCCGTCACGGCGTCGCCGCCGACCGGAACGGTGTCGACGGAGTGCCGCAGCGCGTAGCCGTCCAGCACAGCCGTCACCGTCGTGTGGCTGTGCCCAACATCGAGCACGATGCTCGAGGCGGCGCCGGAGGAGAAGGTCCAGCCCACACTCGGTCGCATGCAGTACAGCGCCGTCGTCAGCCCTGGCGTCTCGAGGATAAGCTGGAAGAGCGCCTCCATCACGTCAATGCGCTCGTGCCAGACTTCGGGCAGGACAAGGCACAGCGGGTCCTGCTCACTGCACTCCAACACGTCCTTCTTCATGCGACGCAGCGAGTCCATGTGGGCGTTGGGGTGGGCCTCGACACTGCGGAGGCTCCACAGCGGCAGCAACGCCTCTGACGCAGCAGCCCCACCGCTGAGCGCGTCAGCGCCGCCTTCGCCGTTTTCCTGCAAAGGCGTAATCATCGTTCCTGCGTCGTCGAAGCTGCGGCTGGCGGAGTACAAGATTGAGAACAGGTCCACCTCCTCCGGTGCCGCCGAGGAACGGAGGGATCTCACGCACCGCGTGCAGGTGATGTCGCCGATGTAGCCGGCACGGATATTATACGTGCCCACCTCCACGACAGCCATAGCTTATCTCGTCTTTTTCGGTTGTCTTTTCAATGACAGAGAGGAGTTTCTTCGTGTGATTAGTCGGTGGGCGTGAAAGTGCGATCCAAAACAAAAGTACCTCGAAAAAAAAAAATAGACTTGTTTTTTACAGGCACGTAAAAAAAAAAAAACAAGAAAAAGCACAGTCTTCGAGAAGCGTTGCACGTGTTCTCGCTCTATCTCTTTCTGCTGTCGCGCAAGGCGAGGAACGCTTTCAAATAACGCAAGGATGGAGCTGCACTGATGCAAATCAATGTCGAACAACGTTTTAGAGTCTGTGCTTTGTGCAACTTGAAACAAGCAGGCAGCACAAGACCAGCGGTCCGTTCTCAAGGCAACTATCTGATCTCTGCCTCATAGGAAGACAAAAGTAAAAGGTGGGTTTTTCGAAGAAAAAAGAGCGAATAAAAAAGGGGAAATGTGAGGAAGCAAAACAGCATGAACCAGAAGTGTTCGGAAGAGCAAAGGCAGTAATTGTGTTTTCTTGTTTTTTTTTCTCTCTATTTCCCTTCCACGCTGCCCCGGAACGACGATGTCGTACTGAATCCACAAGCACACACACACACACACGCACGTACGCTAAAAACAACCATCATTGACGACACGCAGCATCCATGTGACTTCAGCGAGAGAGGAAAAAGAAGAAAAAAAGCCAAGTTCAGGGCCATAGAATTCGCAGCGAAAGGACAGTATCACCACTTCGCGAAAAAAACAACGTATTCACTACATGTTTTTTTCCTTTACTGGAAAGCAGGGAGAGAGAGGCAAGGCTTTGCTACGAAAACTGCTCAGCAACAGATAAACACACACACACATACACATACACACCAGATTAGAGGAAGCATAGAGCCTCTACATCTTGTTGATGTGCCGCTTCAAAATTGCCTCAACAGACCCCGCCGTCGCTCGCTCCACGCACGACTCCGCAGCCAGGCGAGTTGGAAAAAACGCCACACTCGTCCTGCGGGGCGACGGCGCCGGCAGCAGCAGCAGGTGCTGCTCACGTGACATCCGCCGCACCTCCTCCACCTCCTCGTTGCTCTGCGGAGTAAGGTGAACTTCGTACCGCGCCGTGGACAGGATCGACGACTGCAGCAGCAACGCCTGCTGGGTGTCAGGGCTGCTGGAATAACTCTCGGGCGTTCTGGCGCGAACGTTCCGCGGAGGCAGCGCACCCTGCGGCTTCTGTCGCAGAGCGGGCGACATCACCTCCACGACCGAATCGTCGCCATCACTGTCGTCCATCGAGGTTTCAAGCTTCGCTCGTGGCTTCGTGTTTGCTGTGGTGCTGCGCGACGCATGGGCGGCACGCTTTCTGGGAATGGCCGAAGAGGTCGAGTATGCGTTGGAAGCAGCAGAGGCACGCGGAGGAGGAGGGGCGGCAGGATGCACGGATGACACTGGTGCACTGGTGGGCTCTTCATCCAACAGCCCTACGGCTGTCACCTTTGCATGCGCTGGTCCTGTGGATGCTGCAGCCGTCGCTGAGACTGCCGCCCCGCCAAGACGCCGAGACAAGCCAAGACGAACGTGGCCGCGTACCGTCGTCACGCCTGCGACCTTTTTAGGTGTCGATGTTGTCGCAGCATGAGCCAACAGCGAAGGCTGCGGTGACATTGCTGTTTGTTCTGCCGAGAGAGGCTCCCGCATGCTTGGTCGAGGAGGCAGGACTGCCTGCGACGAAGTCGCTTTTGTCCCCTCGGCGGCCGTCTCCGCCTTCACGGCTGCTGCATCGCAGCACTGGTGCAGCGGGGCGTTGCGCCGCGTCTCGTAGGCCCCGCAGCGCTGGCATTGCAGACAGGGTACATGGAAACGCTCGTCTGCCTGCACCTCGGCCAGGCAAGCACCACATATGTCCACCTTGCACGCGGTGCAGTGGTAGAAGTAGCGGCTATGGGCCTGCGAAGCAGCATGGTGGCCGTCTTTTGACTCCTGCTCCTTCTTGATGTACGCCAGTGCCCCCCGGCCACCCCTGCTCTCCGGCTCCGCTTGAACCAGTGAGTCCAGCCAATCCGTATGACCGCAAAAGTCGCAGCTGACGCCTTCGATGTCGCCATACGACGCGCGAGAGCGCTTTGTAAGCGGGTGCAGCTTCCAGCAGACAAACTCACGCGACACCGGGTTGTACAGCGGACTGCCGAGCAGCTGCACCGCGCTCAAGAGCACGTCCACTTCTTCAGGCACGAAGAACTGGCTCCGCTCGAGCTCCGCCGTTTCCTCCTCCACGTTGTAGTATTGCGGCTCCGGGCGTGACTCGGCTGGATTGGTTAAATCGGCGGAGGCCGTGGTGGCGATGGTGGACGTTGTCGCAGCACCACCGGAGACGCTGCGAGAGGGTGGCGTGGCCGCCTGCGTCAGTGAAGCGTCAACCGTGACCGTGTTAGAGGAGGTCGCGGCAAGCATGTCGGTGCTGCGCCGCTCCGCCTTGCCGCTGACAACTTTTGACGATGGTAACGACGACGACGTAGCGGCCTTCCGATGAACGAGAGTGCCAGCGGTAGCGGTATTGGCAGTTGTCGGAAGGCGACTTTGATAGGGCCGCAGCATCTGATGCAGCTCATTGTCAGGAGACAAACTGCGAGAGTGGGAGCGGTTGAGGGACACGAAGCGGTCAAAGTTAACGGGCGCAGCTGAAAAACGGCGCGGATCGTCCATTTTTTTCCTACGAGAATGAGAGGAGAATAAAGCACAGCAACGAAGAAGAAGGAAAAAAAAAAAAGAGAAAAATACCAAGCACTGTCGATGCGCAGTCAATCTTACAGAAAGCAACGAACAACAACAAAAAAAAAAAAAACAAGCCTTCTCTAACAATTACACGTGGAGTTTCCAATTTAAGTGGAAAAAAAGGCCGTTCTATGAGAAAGAAAAAAAAACCTGAAACGCAAAAAAAAAAAAAACGGATACAAGAGTATTCAATACTCAGAAACGAGGGCAGTTGTATAGATCAATGACGCTCAGAGGTTCTTGTTGTTGTTGATGTTCCTGTTATTGCGCTGTGTGGTTGTTTTCTATGAAAGGGCTTTTAACTGAGGAAGAAAAATCGGTAATGTCCTCTCTCTCTTTCTAAGCTATGACACTATTAAAGCTACAATTCTAGTGCTGAAAAACACTAGTGGAGAAGGCTAGGTAGCCAAAGAAGGATCGGAGAATAAAAACAGAACGTTTTTTATTTTTGTGTAGAGAGTAGCTCACGTGGGAGTTGAAGAGGAAGAAGAACGACCACTTATGTGCTGCTTTGTCCTTACTGAATAACAAAAAAAAAAAAAAACTATGCTAATGTCAGCAATGAAGCTGTTTTTCCACGTAGACACCTTCGTTCTAAGAAAGGACGCTGCTTTCAGTTAGTCTCGTTCATTTTAATCTGCTCAGCGAAATACAGTAGGTTGTGAGGCAAGACAACCTCCACTGCTAACGTGCTGCTTTAACGCGTCGGCAGCGAAACTAGCGTTGAATTTCGTTTCTTTTTATTTTCTTTATTCTCACTAAAAAAAAAAAACAAGTAAATAAAAAAACGGCACCATCATGAACTTTAAAAACAGCGCGAATGCAGGACAACAGAAGCAACGACTAAGTAACGCTCTTATCGCGGCCCTTTTTTTTTTTTTTGCACGTGGGTGACACCGCTTTTCAACGAAGCTTGCAAGGCTCTCAAGGAACACCGTGAATTGCCTTTAAATAACAGCGATTAAAAAAAAAAAGTCCAGTGCTTTCCTTTTACTCGTTGCAAACGAAAGCGCGCGAAGTACTCGTTGCTCTGCTTTCTGGCTAACAATGAAAAAAAAAAAAGAGAGAAAAAAAGAGAAAAAAAAACAGGGAGTAATGTACAAAGGCGGAAAGAAGAGCGGTTAGCACCGTTTAATTGCCGCTGACAAAACTAAACAAGTAACATCGAAAAAAAGATGGGGAACAAAAAAAAAAAGGAAAACAACTATGGCACGGGAACAAAAAGGGGGAAAAGGAAAGAAAAAAAAAGAGTCAACTCAACACGACTGCCTCCAGCCACTCTCAACGCGGATTCTGTAGCGTTGACGAACTTTTTCTCTGCGCGGAGAGCAGAGAACTACGTCTTTTCATGTTCTCTCTCTCACACACAAGCTCTCTTATGAAGTAAGACACACGTCTTTCGAGCTCTAGAAGAAAAAGAAGCATAAAACAGTCGTCTCATTATCCTGCCTTGTTACATAAAAAAAAAGGGAGAAAAAAAAAAGCAGCTTTTGCCGACGGTGAAGACCAGCTCTAAAAAGACAAAAAGAAAACGCTGAAGCGGATCGAGAACAAAAAAAAAAAGCTGTTTTTTTTTTTTCTTTTTCATTTTCCTTTGTTTTTACTATTGTTTTGCGCTCTTTAACAGACGGAAGACCTTGGGGAAACGACTGGAGAGAGAAAAAAAAAAAAGGAAATGTGGCGCTTGCACGCGCGCTGAGAAACGCAGGTGCGGTGCTTGTTTCGACTCTCTACTCCGCTATCGCATTCCTTTTTTTTTTTTCTTCTTTTTTTCTTCTTCTTGTTAGGGTAGTAGAGAAGACAGTAGCGCTGCTATGCGAGCAAAAGTCAACCATCGATCACCGGGAGAGAAAAAAAAAAAAAAGAAATCAAGGAGACAAGGAGACAAGGAAAACAGACTTTTCCGTTTAAAAAAAAAAAAGAGGATATCGCAATTCTGAAAACATATACACATATCCAAAGATACATATGGGAACATAAAAATGGTAAAGCACTGGAAAGGAACGAAAACAACAACAGAAAAAAAAAGGGGGAAAGGGGGAAAAAAAAAACAATGGATCTGGCTCAGTATTTCCTTTTTTTTTCCCCCCCCCTTTTTTTTTCTGTTGCTGAAGATACGCGAGCACGATCAGCTCACGTGCATCGAAGGTGGGGTGACAGCTCTCACGTGGTCGAGCTCGCTCTGGCTGTTGGGGCCGCAGCAGCCATGGCTGCCGCTGTCGGAGTGCGCATGAGCGACCCGCGCTCGCAGCGGCGGCCGATGCGGTGTGCGGAGTGGCTGCGACGACGGCGGCGTCGGGCCTGATGGACTCTGTGTGCCAGGCCTAGACAGCACCGACGACACAAGCAGCGGCACGTCGTCACTGGAGGGGGCCGAGACAAGGTAGCCGCCATGGGTAGAAGAGAGGCGTATGTCAAACTCCGTGCCGGGGAAGCACGCGGCGCTCATCGTACTTGTCGGCAGCCGCGAGACGCGGCCGGAGGGGCAGTTGGAGGTGGAGAGAAAGGCAGAGGAAAGGCTCGAGCCGGCGTGTCCGGTCAGCGTGCCTTTGCGCGCGCCAGTCTCAGACGTGTTGGACAGCGGCGACGTCTCGGAGTGCTGCACAGGGAAGACGCTGACCGGCGCCGGCGGCACCGCTGGCGCGCTGGTCTTCGACGTGGTGGTGCGCACGCTGTCGCCGCAGTCGGGGCTGCCCTCGCCGGTGTCGAAGGCGGAGGCGACGGTGTCGAGTGAAAGGCCGGCATGTGGTGTGGCCGTGGCAACGGCTGCCGCGGCGCCTTTCTCCTCAACGAGGTTGGGCGCACTGCTCGCCACGGCAGCGGGCATGTAGTTGTTAAAACCCGCTCTCTTCAGCGGCAGTCTCCGCACAGAGAAGGAGCCGCAGCGGGAGCTGAGCGGCTTCAATGGCGGCTTACGTGGCAACATCGGACGCAACAGCGGAGGCGTAGCGTGACTTGCTGTCGCAGCAGCAGTGGAGTCCACCGTTGTGTCGGTCTCTTTTGTTATCGTCGTCGTCGCTTCTTTCTCGCATTCGTGCGGCACGGCAGTGATCAGCTTGTACTCACGGAACGTCGTCGAGTTGCCAAGGCGAATAAAAACCTCAGGGAGGGAAGAGCGACGGTGTTCCTCGCCTCCTTCTTTTTCTGCTTCGTCCTCTTCGTCCTCCTTGTCCTTCGACATCACGGACGATGCAACGGTATCAGCGAAGTCGCTGCGACTGGAAAGGCCTGTCGTGGCGCTCCGCTTTGCCATAGCCTTCGTCAGTGCCGCCGCGATGACGCTCTCCTCCACGCGAATCTTCTTGCGGTCAAACTGGTACAACGGGGAGTAGTACCACGCGATAGGCGCGTCACTGGACGCCGTCAGCATCTCGCCAACGTAGCAGAAAGCAGTCAGGGCGTGGTCGATGCAGCGACGTGCGTCGACCATGTCGTCGACGTTGCGGCTGACGGCCAACAGCTTCAGCCGGTGAGGGCCAAGTTCTAGCTCTGGCGGCAGGTGTGTCATCCGCACAGGCAAAACAACAAAAAAAAAGGAACTGAATAATGACAGCTTAGAATAAAGGCAGATAATTCAAGAAGAGCACTAAAAAAAAAAGCCTGTTTTTACTCTCAAGCACCGTTTACATCACTACCTTTCTTTACATAGGAACAGAGTGAGGCACTCGGCGTCTATTGCAGCGTTCAACGTGTGAGCCTTTACAGCGCCGTTGAATGCCACAAGCTACAGAAATCAGCACAGGTATCAGAAAAGAAGAGAAGAGTGTATGAATATATTTAGATGGTCAAAATAAACAAAAAAAAAAGAAAATAAATGCGGCGCGCCGACGTACCCGCCAATCCAAACAGGTGATAAGGAGAGAAAGCAAAAAAAAAAAAAAACAAAAGAAAAAAAGTCTCTCTCCACAATGATATCGGTCAAGCGTTTTTGTGAAGGTGCGAAACTCAGTGTTTTTTTTTTTTTCCTCCCTCTTTGTGCGGCACCGGGCAATGGCAGTTGCCGCTGCTTGAACTCGTTGGGACCACCTGTCTGCAGAAAGGAAAAACGTCTCGACAAAGACGACGTAAAATGGGAAAAAGCTGGACAGTGAGTTACAGTTTACAAAACAAAAAAAAAAAAAGACGGTCAGAGACCCAAAACACATTACACTGTTTATCTAAAATATATGTGCATGTTAAAACGCAACGCGGTAAAAGTGAGAAAAACGTGAGGACTAGACCCAGCCCCCTTCGCTTCCGCTTGCCAAGACAAATCAGACACGCCTTCCTGGCGCAACAGGTGCAGTTCAGGAGAGAAAAGGCTTAGAATTCTGACCGCAAGTGCGAAGCCAGGTGAAAGATAGAAGATGCGTAAAAGCAAAAAAAAGGAGGTGCAGAAAAAGGCCAAAGGAGGAACAGAGCAGTAGCAAACGACGAATGGACGAAGCACAAGTCCATAAAGGTTGTCTATGAGGCTTTTTAGCATTAAAATGCAGAGTACTCTTGGATGCTAAGCAGCTCAAGCACCGAAAACGACCCTAAATCGCCTGTTCTTCCTCTGTGTATCTGTGTATGTCTGTATGTTCTCTTTTTTATATAAAAGCCATATCTTGAAAGCGCGAGACAGCTAAACAACCGCTTTCGCGTTTCACATAAAGGCGGAAACTACACTCGTTCTTTTCTTCTTTACGGCTCTTTACTTTTTTTTTCCCCCTCTCCTTTTTTTTTTTTTTGTTGTTGTTGTTGCCGTTGTGTGCTACATCAAGTACAATATCTCTTTTAATAACATCCTGTAGATGAGGTCATACTTTTGTTTGCGCTTCTCGCTAGCACTAATTAAAAAAAAAAAAAGAAAAAGAAAAAACCGAACGAACCTTACGAGAAGCCACTGCCTGAGGAGAGAACTAACTTGCACTTCTTTGAACCAACCAGGAGGCGAGTTGCTTAAGCCACTTGAGCAAGCAAAAAAAAAAAAAAGGTACAAGAGGTTCGTAAATAGGAAAGGAGAACAAAAAGAAGCGCTTCGCTCTAAACTTGTATGCGCGTGCAACGGCGTCCTAAAAAAAAAAAAAAAAAAGAAAAAAGAAACACAATCGCAAAGCAAAAAGGGAAGCACACCAACCACGTGGAAACACACCAGGTGTGCTATGCATGGTACACAGATCCTTCTCATTTATGAGAAATTAAAGAGCGCATGCAGCACGCCTGGTCCAGTCTCGACACAGTACTGGGGTGAGAACCCCACAGCGCAGAAGGCATCCCCGCTCGTCGCCCTCTTCTGCTGAGTGAAATAGGAAGAAGATCAACACAGAGATGAAGGCAGAGTCGCGGTGTGGAGGTACGAGCATTCGCGCCGTTACCACTCTTGCAGACGAAAAAAAAAAAGAGTTCATGACACGAACAAACACCTTGGTAAGACTCGGAAGTACTCAAGGTGTTAGGGAAACTCCGTCTTCACCGCCTCCTCAATCGCCTTCAACGCGCCGTCAAGCTCCCTCTGCGACGCCTTGCTCTTCACCAAGATACGTAGCCCCGACACGGTGTGCATCGACTCATCCGTCGTGAAGACGTTGCGGAGCACCGCCACCTTCTTCCCCTGCAGCCCGTTGATCACTCTTTGCAGCCGGTTCTCCACATTCTGCAGCCCCTCCGCCGCCACGTACGACGGCTCCACCGCCAGCACGATCACCGGCGACGCATCGTCAACGCTGTCCACAAGGTGAATCTTCGCCGCGTTGAAGCCGGCGCCGCGCAGGTGTCTGCGCATGTGCTGCGAGTGCGCCTGCAGCTTCTGCACGAAGCTGTGGTCGCGGTCAAGCACCGCCAAGCACTGCGAGACCGACGCGGTGACGTAGGGCGGCAGCGAGGCGGAGAAGACGTAGGCGGTAGCGGAGAGTCGCTGGTGGTCGATCATGATCGAGGCACCGGCGCAGAAGCCGCCGACGGCGCCCATGGAGGTGCTGAGGCTGCCAATGTACACGTCCACGTCCATCGTCGGGATGTTGAAGTGTTCGGGCGTGCCGCGGCCCGTCTTGCCCAGCGCGCCAAAGCCGTACCCATCCTCCAGCACCAGGCGGAACTTGTACTTGTGGCACAGCTCGAGAATCTGGGGCAGGGGGCAGATGTCGCCGGTCGTGTAGAAGACGCCCTCCGTCACGACGAAGCGACGATGCGGCTTCTTTGTGCCATCTTTCGCCACCACCTCCTTCAGCTTCGCCTCCAGGCTGGCCATGTCGCAGTGCTTGTAGGGCCGGATGTCCGACCGCGACAGCTTGCACCCCTCCATCACGGAGGTGCTGACACCGTCGTCGTACACAATGTAGTCGCCGCGGCCGGAGAAGGACGAGATGAGGGTGGCGACGGTGGCGTAAGCGAAGCTGTACACCACGGCGTCGTCCGTCTTCAGAAACTTCGCGAGGTCCTGCTCCACCAGCAGGTGCGGCTTGATTGTGCCGTAGAAGCTACGAGGGCCGCAGCTGCCCACGCCGTAGGCGTTCACGGTGGCACGGGCAACATCCACCACCTCTGGCAGGGTGGAGAAGGAGTGGAAGTCATAGGTGGCGAGGTCGAGGCACTCCTCCGGGGTCGTGGCGCCGGGGCGGAGAACATTGATGTGACACCCATCACGTCCGCACACCTCCGTTATTCCTTTGTACTCCGGCACCGGGACGTTCGACGTCGTTACGCCGTCTGCGTGGAAGGGCTCGGAATGGTAGGCGGCGATGCGCCGCTCCTGCTCCTCGAGCGAGGGCATGTTGACGGGCTTCGCAGCCTGCTTCGCCTTGGCAGCCCCGGAACGGCGAGTGGCACGCTGCAGCAGCAGGTAACCTAGCGCGACGGCGAAGAACAGCTCCAACGCGATGTGGAAGGGGTGCTCCAGCAGCTGCTGCGACAGCACCGCAGACACAGACGCCATCGCGTACAGTGGAAAGTTACGCTTTCAGTTTATGATGGTTTAATGTCTATTTCGAACGTGGTCGACGAAACGTGACCGTTTTGAGAGAAAAAAAAAACCTATATTTATATAGATTCAATCCTACGTCCTGCAGCGTCGAAGAAAAAAAAAAAACTGAAACGCAACAGAGCAACTTGAACTTTCAGCTAAAACCCAAATCGTCAATTAAAAAAAAAAAAAGAATGGTAGGCAAAAAAAAAAAAGGAGAAAAAGGCTGTAAAAAAAAGAAAACAGTGTTTCTTTTTCTTTTTTTTTCTGTGGGTCACAGAGATGGCAACCGAGAGAGAGATAAGAGAATAATAAAAGAGATGGAGGAAAACGGAAAAAAAAAAGCGGAAGAGGAGAGAGCAGCCCAAGGCAGCAGAGCGATTGCACACAAGGTGTACAGGGTGACGGGGCACGCGGACTACTTTGGAGAATTTAGAGGAACAGCAGAAAAAAAAAAAGAGGATAGGTTAATCGGTTGTATACATCCAGCGAAGAGCTTTCTAAGAGTTTCCAAACGTCGGGGCTCTTTTTTTTTTTATTCTGGATGAATGTTCTCCTTCATTTAGATGTAACCCTTATAGCAGAGCGCAAGAACAAAAAAAAATGAGCAAACGTAACCCGTTGAAGCCCGGGCAGCCAGCAACAACAAATATAGGGGGAAAAAAAAACTACAGAGAGCCGAGCACGCACCCGTGTACATGAGAGACCGCGCTTTTTCTTTTTTCTTCTTCTTCTTCCACATGTAAAAACACCTACACATGGGCATGAGGAACTATACTATTTGCAGGTATTACAGCGGTTCCAATGAGGCTCGTTCGCCATGGAGAGCGCGCGAAGTTGATGCTGCCACACCCATCCCGTAAAGACGTGGAGCAGCTGACGCGTCTCGTTGGTCCTCTGGAGCAGTGCCGCCTGCAACGTTCGCCGCAGCCACAACTTCCACCGCTGAAAGGAGCGCAGCGCCAGACTCCACGAAGCCTCCCGCTGCGCGTGACGGAGACGTGCGCCGATCCATGCACGGCGCTGCCATGCGAGAAACGCGACGTGGGCCGTTTGCAGTGCCGCACGCACCTCCAGCGGACGTAGCAGGAGGCGCTCAAGCATGTGCAAGCGCCACCGCACCACGGCCAAGCGCGCCAGACGACGCTCCGCTGTAAAACGAATGCGCTGGAGTTGCCGCAGAAGCGCGCGTTGGCGGGGCAGGTCGCCCCATGAGTAGAAACGAAGAAGCGCGTGTCGCTGACGGTTCACGAGGGCGAGGCGCATTGCCCGATCGCGACGACGGGCACGGTGTCGCGCCCACCGCTGCCACTGCGTCCACGCCACTTGACCAACGGTGTCCCGCAGGAGGGCGGCCTCGCGCCGTGCTGCCTCCTCGTAGAGCACCTCCCGGCACAACCGCCGCTCCGTGACGAGGCGCCACCAGGCGAAGCAGCGGCCACCGAGTCGCTGCCACAGCAGCAGCCGTGTGTCGTGCTCCAACTCGCGGAGGGCGGCTCGGCGGACGGCATAGAGGCCCCAGCGAAACAGCAACCGGCGCAGCACGAGTGTGTTGGCCTCCCCGCGAAGGCGTCGCAGGTCGGCCAGCACCTCCCTGTGTGTCCGCCCTTTGATAAGGTGTCCTGTGCCGTTTAACGTAACGTCGTACGTTGCGGTAGTATGAAGTGCGCGTAAACGAGTAACAGCCGCCTCATGCGATGACGATTCCAATGGCGAAGATGCTGTTATGCGGGCTGGGTAGGATGCACTTGGAGATAATGCATGACACCGATCGTAGTAGACGCAGCGCAGCTCTTCGAGGGAGTAGGAGTCATCCGGCTGACGGATCCACGAAGTGCTGGAGAGGTTCATTTCAACGCAATGAATCAAAAACGGTCCTCGAAAAAGAACGCATGCAGTTTACGTTTCAGTACTCGTTTGTGGGTGCTTAAGCTGTGAAACAGAGGTGAAAGGGGGGAAAAAAAAAAGAGGTACAAATCTGGACGGCTGTACCACCTTTGGAAAGTGCAGTGGCAGGTACTCACCTACTCACTTTTTGTTTTTGTGAAGCCAACAAAAGAAAAAAAGGAAAAAATGTAAGAGGTTTTATTTTTTGTGTTGTTGTTGACAAAGCACTTACTCGCTGGTTGCCCTGCTCCTGTTGCTCTTATCTTGCAGTGACCTTGCACTCTTTTTTTTTTTTTTTACCCGCTTTTTCTTTCCTTGATGTCACTCAGCTGTTGCGCAGTGATTCCTTAGTGACTTAGCTGAGAAACAAAAAGCGTAGCAGATTAGAGTGAACAGCACATACAGAGAAAAAAAAGAGAGGAAAAAAAAAAAAAGAGCCTCAGCGCCTCTCTTAGGTCCCTTGAAATATAACTTCAGTTAATGCGGTGTTTTTTGCGTCGTCGCGGCGGCCTACCCTCCAAAAAGACGAGCACACGCAACGCACGCGCGCAGATATCGGGTGACAGCGTCGCAAAGGAAGCGTCCGTCTGCCACGTGTAGACCACCGTCGACGTCGTAAAAGCACGCGGCTGCGGCAGAGGCACCGTCAACGTCACGCCGTGACACACGTCTCCGTTTTGATGGCCGTTGTTCCTCTCTACCCCTGCTTGTGTTTTCTCCTCGCCGACTATGCTTGCAGCGAAGCAATCCATAAAGATCACAAATAGGTCAGTGCTGTCGAGGGCGGCGCGAAGTTTCGCACGACTGTTCTCCTGCCGCGCCACCTCGTCTTCGGCAACGCAGGTGAGCTGGTGCAGAAACAGGACGTAGTTGATCACAAGCGACCCAATTGGGTTGGCGGCACCGGCGAGCGTCTGGGCCGCCAGCGCGTGCAGACACTTCATATCCTCGGCGTGGCTCACCGCAGCGTTGCCGTACTTGTGCAGCTGCGCATCATCATCGCTCGAGAGAAAGTGGGCCGCAAAGAAGGCCCACTGCGCGTCGGTGAGAAGCGAGCGGGCACGCGCGGCGTAGATCTCGTGCGACTGCACGTGACGCTCCATCAACGCGGGGTGTCGCCGCATCGCCTCCGTGGTCGCCTGCACGCAGCGGTGGCCCTCCATTCGTGCAATAAGGGCGTTCAGATGAGGACATGTCAGCCAAAAAAGCGTGGCGCCGACGGCAGCCGTGCGTCCGTTGCGGCCGTTTTTCCCGGCTGTGGTGCACAAGACGCACGCCTCTGTGTGCTCGGCACAGGTGAAGAGTGGTGCATCCGCCACACGGTACCGTTCCGGGTCGGCAGCCTCAGCGTACGGATTGCTTTTCATCCGAGGAGCATGACCCGGTGCACCGTTGGTGGTCATTATAGAATACCTAAAGCCACCGTTGCTGTCGATCCGCACGTCTTCCTTCTTTTCTAGAACTGTAAAACCACGGGAAAAGTGTGATGCAGATATGTTCAGCTGCGCAATTGCAACATTAGATTTAAAAAGGAAAAGAAAGAGAGAGCGTGCACCAATGTACGTTAAAGACGACGGCGACATCCAAAAGAGCATCGCAGTCTTCTCGGCAGAGAAAAAGGGTTACGCGCAGATCTAGAAGCTCGTGTTATCAAATTACCCTGTAAAGCAAGTCTGCTTGCCTATTTTTATTTACTTGCTCCCATGTACTTTTGTTTTGGTTTTTCTTTTTTCGATTTTCTTCTAATTCACACACGACGGGCAACACAAAGACAGCAAACGAGCAAACGAGTGAGGTCGAAAAAAAAAAAGCAAAAAAAAGCGTGGAGGTGGCACATAAAGAGAAGAAACAAACGAGCAACAACATAGAATAGTGTACATCTGCGCCAAGCAACACGTTTACTGTACAGGCAGCTAGAGACCGTAGATTTTGTTGATTTCAGCCGTCGTGTACGCCGTCTTCTTGGGCTGACTCATCCGCTCCACCGAGGCCTTGACGTCCTCCTTCGTCATTTTCTTCGACTTGACGCTTTCCGGGTGAAAAGCGTAACGCTTCTCGCTCTCCGCCATGTTCGCCTTTTTTCGCGCGAGTGTCTCATCGTAGAGCCGCCGCACACTCGCGTCCACCGCCTCCGGCGACAGCTTCTTCTCCGACGCGGCTGTGGCATCGCGACGACTGGCGTAGTTGGTGGCAGCAGAAGCTGTCGCGTCCATCTCCGCTCGCCGTTGTCGTCGTAGCTCCATCTCGTCGTCAACCTGCCGCTTCACGCTCCTCTGCAACTCCTCCTCAGAAATAATGGTGGGGGCGGCGACGGGGTAGTAGCGGGACTGCAACTCCGCCAGCGTCGCCTCCTTGTGCGACAGGGATTGCGTGTAGAGGCGATCGACCAGCCGACCCTCCTCCTCAGCGGAGAGGTAGACGTGGTCGACCATCCCATCGTCGCCGTCGTTGGTCGTCATGATATGCCAAAGCGGGAGTTTGAAGCAGGCGTTGATGCCTGTGAAGGGCTTACCAGAACAAACGACAGCAGGAAGAAAGCAGAGAAGAAAAAAAAAAAAGAAAAAGAACAACAAAACTACATTTGTATGAGGACGAAGTCATCACTGAAGCAAAGCCTCAACGCAGTCGGTCCGGCCTCACTTCGCCTTGCAAGAAGGGCGTTATACAGAGTTCTTTTCTTTTTCTTTTTTCTCCCTATCATGCAGCGTCTTTTTCTAACCAGGAAGTAATCCACTTGACAAATGCCTGCAGGCATTTGACTTATCATTATTTCTATTTCTTTCTTTTCTCATAGTAAACGCACATCAGATTAACTATCAGCAGACATCCTTTTTGTTTTTCTTTGTCTCTCCCTTTTGCAATTAGAGCAAACATTTCTCCTATTTTTGTGTGTGTGTGTGTGTGCGTGTGTGTGTGCGTGGCCTGTGAGCTGATGTTCTCCTTTAGGGTCTTTTCGTTTCCATAACAGTTTGCTGTGTTGAGAAAAAAAAACAACGACGGAAAACAACAAAGAAAAGAGAGTGTCGCTGGTTGAAAGCAAGACCGTTAAGACGAGACTTCAACAACAACAAGGTCCAGTCGGTAGGTTTAGAATGCAGCGAGAAGCAAAAACAGAAAAAAAAAAAAGAGGGATAAGGAAAAGCTCCCACGCTTCGCGCAATGAGCGAAGGTACAAAGGAATACACAAACAAAAAAGAGAAGATGGGAAAGCGTGTACGATTGAGAGTTAAAAAAAAAAAATAGCTTTGAGCAACAAAAACACAACAAGTAGGACAAGAGAAAAAAAAAAGCCAAGGCCACAGCGTTCAAAATCGTATTGCGTTTCACGCGCAAAAGCTGGGTAAGAAAGTCGAAGAAACGAAAAGAGGTGATGCATCTTAATGTCTTGACAAGTAGAGAAGGCCGAGAGGTTCTTTTTTTTTTTTTTCACTCCGCACCAGCAATATAAAAAAAAAAAAAAAGGATATCCTTACGTAGTCAGCTCCGGCCGCTCCTGACGAAAGCCTCAACAATTTCGCGGTCGTGGAGGTAGTAGTGGTGCAGCGACTTATGCTGTTTGTCGTCCAGGTCCACTGCGCCGACGCGGTAGACATCAGCGCCGCGCTGCACGAAGACGCCACCGACATCCGCTGGTGTGGCGGTTAGGCGACAGCACGGCGAGGACTCGTCCGGACTCCCGTGGCACGACGACACGGCCACCATGAGTGAGACGTCCTTCGCCGTTGTCGAAACGTAAAACCGCTCCACACACGCCGCCAGATCCAACAACGGGCACACCTGCCGCGCATCTTCCAGCGTCGGCGCTACGTTGTTCGTCTCCGACGCAGTGCAGCTGCACAGTGCCGTTGGATTGCTTGCCAGCACGACCCACTTGACTGCCTCTGTGTCCTTGGCGTGTGACCAGCGGTTGAGCAGCTCCACATCTAGCACTGGGATTTCCTTCGCCGCCGCCACATCCGCTGGGTCGTCCTTTGCCGGCGGGGCGCACCCGCACAGCTGCAGATGCGCCAGTGGCGCCAACACGCCGGAGGCGTCGATGGCGTCCGCGATGCCGTCCAACTCCGCCACCGTCAGCACTTTCGGGTCGCCGGGGTGCGATTGCGCTCGGGACGGGTGGTAGCTGATGACCTTCAGATTGTTCTTAGGGCTGCACATGAGTCGCCGCAGGCCGTCGCGTGACGACAGCGCAGGTTGGTAAAGAAAGTTGGGGCAGTACGGCAGGTTCGGCGACGGTGTGTGGTCGACGCCGGCGGGCGGCGTCTCCACCTCCTTGGAGTCACGCGCCTCCTTGTAGCTGAGCATCTGCGCATAGCGGCAATGACGGTGCTTGGTCGGATCAATCATGTAGGTCACGCCGTCCACGATGATGCCGACCACCTGCGGCTGCCGCCATGCGCTTTTCGGCTTCACCTCAACTGTGTAGTCTGCTAGGCGGCCAGACTCGTCGCCAGCGGTCACGTCCACCTGCAGCAGCTGTGCCGGGTCGTTGGTAAAGTTCGGTACAATGGTCGCCTCTGTCGCCCCTTTGATCAGTCCCACATGCTTCGGTGGGACGACCGCCTCGATGGCGGCGTAGAGGGCAGCGTCGAGGGGCACCACGTGACGGCTGCCGGCGTATGGCTTCAGCACGCGGTAGCACTCCGCGCACTCGTTGTGTGGAGTACCGCGGATGCGCAGGGCGGCCCGCTGCGTCGCCGCCGACGTGAGCAGCGACGGTGGAACATTGCGGATCACAGTGAGGGGCACGTCCACCACCACGTTGGCCTTCCCCGCACCCAAGAAGATCACCTGCGATTCACGCATGACGAGTGTGCTGGTGGCTGTGCATAAATCTCCGCTGGCTTCGGTACGCCTCCTGTCCACAGCCAGCTCAGAAGTCTCAACGGCTTCTTCTACCGAGAGAAAGGGGAAAAGAAAAATGAGGAAGGACCGTCTTCCAATTCAGCGGGTGCGTCTGCGACTGGCACAAGCAGAACGGAAAGAAGAGGAAGGACTTAGTAAATAGAGGAAACACAATAGCAGAAAAAGCCCTCGTTGCCTTACAGAAAAAGAAAAACGCAGTCAGCGTCAACATCGGAGGTGCCGCTGGACAAACAGGCGAGACTCTTAAAACGTGCCGCACAACGCCGCTCACGCGCACTGCGCCTCTGTCTTTTCTTTTTGATACTATTCTCATCATAATTACTTGCAGAACTACATTTTTCCTTTCTGTTCAAACTCTCTTCTTCTTCTTCTTCTTCTTCTTCTTTCTTGTGTTGTTAACGTTTCGAAAGCAGTTACAAGTCACAACCACTGTCCGCCACAGCAAACAGAGACCCATAGACGCGCAGACGCGCACACGCAAAAAAAAAAAAGAGAATAAAACAAGCACACGCCTTTTACCTAACAAGCAAGAAGAGTACCAGGATTCGACGCACAGAGCGCCATTTCACGGTCGCACATTCCGATTCACCTGTATTCGTGGGTATCAGACGGCAGCCGCTGGTTTTTTGTCATCGCCAGCCTTCTTGGGAAGCGGTGTGGCCGCAGCCGCCTCCGCCGCGGCTGTGCTCGCCGCTGTCCCTTGCTTCAGCAGCTCTACAATCGCGTTCACCTGCTGACGCGCGCGCGGATCTGTCTCCGTCACCCGCATGCCGCGCAATGGTCGCTCTGGCTTCGCGGGCATCTGCACAAAGCCCTGACGACGTAACAACTGCGCCGCACGAAGACACTCATCTGCGTTCCACCTCTGCACGGTCGCTCGCACCACAGGCGAAAGCGGATCCGCCGCGCCGTCTTCTTCGTCGTTTGTCTCCACGTCGCCGTCTACCCTCGATGGCTGATTGCCGCTGTCGTCCTCGCTGCCACGCTGCTCCACCAACTTTTCGTTCAGTTTCTCGTTTTCGTGACCTGCGCTGAGCTGCTTGGTGCGTGCCAGGAGCAGCGCCACTGAGCGCTCCCACTTCGCCGGCCCAGCTGCCTCATCAGCCCACAACATGAGCTGCTCCGGCAGGTGCTGCATGAAGCGGCGGTGCGACAGGAGAAGAGAGGTCGCGGCGCCGCCACAGTGGCGCAGGGCGCGCACCAGCGCCGCCCGCTCCGCATCTGTCGGGTGCCGCAGCTCATTAAAAAAGAAAAGCGCAGCTCGCCAGTCCGTCACGTCATCTGTCGCCTCCGCAGATGTTGTTGTCGCTGCTGCCTCTGGCGTTGCGGCTGGTGAGGCGGCGCGCATGAAAAGGTGCGAAATGAAGGAGGCAGCGATCGGCAGGCGCGTTGCACGGCTCGCGGCCACTTGCAGGGACGACAGCAGCACCCATGTCGCGCAGGGGCTGGCGTGGAATGAGGGGAGCGTCGAAACGGCAGCTGCAGAAAAAGAGATAGCCATTTCGCCGACTTGCCGGTCGATGGTGCGGCGCACAACACCGCGGGCGCGTTTAAGAGCGCCGCTCAGCTCCTCCAGCTCTTGCATCCGGTTAAAAAGCAGCTGTGCTTGCCGCAATGACTCCTTGGCTACCGCTGCCGCTGGAGAAGAGGCGGAGCCGCCCGTTGCGTCGCTGCCTTGCGCCGTGCTTCGCTGCATACACGCCCGCAGAAGATCGTCGTCAGCAAGAAAGAGACGCAGCAACTGGGCAGTGCACCGCAGCAGGGCGGGACGGGCAGGACTGTCCAGCGCTATCTCTACCATGCGCCGCAGCGCTTTCAAGCATAAGACCGGCCTCTTCTCCTCCACCGCAGCGTGAAAGCAAGCAACGGCAGACAGGGCGGGAGAGGAGGGTCGCAGGTGCGACAAACTGCGTAGCTCAGGCGCTGACGATGCATCTGGGGCACTGCTCATGCACGACAGCAGCCAGTGCTCGTGCGCGCAGCGACCCGCCGCCACTTCTGCCACCAGGACGCGACTTGTCGCTGCGGTGGGCAGCGCACCCAGCACGCGCTGCAGCCCATGATCATCCAGGTCCTCGGCCTTCACTCTCCTCAACCCAGCCGCGCGCACAACGCGCTGCAACGACTCCTCGTCGTCCAGGAGGGCAAAGGCGGCACCAAGGAGCATCCGCCGCCGCGAGAGGCGCTCAAGTTTCGCATTCGTGCGTACATGACGCGATGCGCTAGTGTTGAGGCGGCGCAGCTCCTCGCACAGCTGCCGCGTGTCGTTAAACTGTTTCAGCTCGGTCAAGATGAGCGGGAAGGATGACGAAGCCGGCACAGAAGCCGCAGCACATGACGCATCCAGCGCCGCCCAGTGCCGCAGCGCCTCCTTCGCCGGAGCCGCGTAGCCGACCTGCGCCATCGCCTCCCGCAGCGTCGGCGACGGCGGCGCGTACTTCACCGTGCGCGGCTTCCGCTCCGCTGGCGTTGCCTCCAGCTGCACGGTGCCGTCCTGCGCCTTCCGCTCCAGCCGAGCGCACAGCTGCAAGCCCACCCGCCAATTTCCCAGCAGCGTATGGGCGGTCAGGATGGACGGCAGCGCCAACGCCGCATGATCAGCAAACACAGACGGAATACTGCGGACGGCGGTGCTCTGCAGCGATGCGTCCAGCGTGACACGCAGCAGCCACGCCGCTTTCAGCACCGCCAGCGGCCAGTGGAAGCGCTGTGTGGCTGGCAGCTGCACTGCACCCCACGCCGCCAGCGCTGCCACCGACCGCAGAAATACCTCCTCCGTCAGACGCAGCTTCGCCACGGTTGTGTGGCTGTTGGCGCCAGCGGCGACGCCTTCGACGACGTGTGTGGCGCGCAGAAAGGCAGAAAGGTCACTCAGCAACGCAGCGCAGGCGACGGGCGTGGTGACAACTTGCTCACGCCAGCGCAGCAGCCGATCACGGTACGCCAACTCCGCGTCAGCGCGAGTGGCAGTGTGAGTCGCTCCTCTTCCCAAATCGCTGCTGTGTGTTACGTCGTGATCTTCGACAGGCTTGTATGTCAGGGGCGAGATACGGAAGTGATGGGCACGCATAGAGGCTGGAATCACCTGGTAAAAGTACCGCTGTCGCTTGTCGCTCGCCGCACCGCACACCAGCCGCGAGAGTGAAGGGGACTGGAAGGTATAGCAGTCCACGTCGTCGGCGCCGGCACCACCGTCCTCCTCTGTCTCAATGTCTTCCTCAATGAGAGCGCCAGCCGTCGAAACTGCTGCGGCACTCAACGAGCGTCGTGATGCCACTAGTAAGGAGCGCAGCCGAGACAGCGGCTGAGCCTCCGGGCAAAAGGAGAGCAGCGCCTTACGAGTCGCGGCATTGCCTTCCAGCGCGTAGGCTAGAGCCTGCGGATATGACAGCGTCGCCGCCTCCGCACGAGTAAGAGGGGGAGACGGCGCCGCAGAGGGTGGTGCGTCTTTGCGAATGCGCTCTGTTGCGTGCACGTACGCTTGCAAGTCGGAAGGAAGCGCGGCGCCCCTCGGCAGCAGAGGGACAAGTGGCGCAGCCAAGTCGTAGTATCGCGCAGCAGACGCGAGAGAGAGGGCAAACCACCACTCCGCCTTTCTCACACTGCTCACCAGTCGCCGTGTTAAGGTGCCGGCGAACATGCGTCGTGCGGGGTGGCGCAGCACCTCCTCGGCCACCAGCACGACGTTCGGCTGCTGCGGCTTTGCTGCAGGGAGAGCGGCGAGCACCGCACGAGCCTCCGCGTACGTCTGCCGTGCCGGCGACTGAGCGAGAAAAGCGAGGAGGGCTGACAGCCACGTCGAGCTGGGCTGCTGCCGATCGTTTGCTTTGACAGCAGTCACCGCCGTGTCACGTGAAGCCGCCGTTGTAGGTTGCCGCTGGATGGGCTCCGTGTCGCCGCTGAGAGCAGATGGTCCTGTCGTAGTTGGCAGCGACGGCGTTGCGGTGGTGCTGCCGTTACGCTGCGTGGCGCGCACAAAGCGCTCGTAGCCCTTGCGGGTCGACAGCCGCACCGCACGACTCTGCGACACAGCCGCCAGCGCCGCCGCCCAGTTCCCGACAAGGCCTTCCAACGATGCGTGGCCAAGCACCAGCTTCTCCCCCGCGGCACGCGACAAGGCGAGGCGGCCTAGCAGCGTCATATGCTTCGACAACTCCAGCGCAATCGCGGCATCCCGCGGAGAGCGGCGGCCCAACTCGTAGCTGTGCAGCAACACGCCGTACGGCACCGGGAGAAGCCCACCGGGGAGCGTCGGACGCTCACGCAGAGCCGCCGAGACAAGACGCGCAAACTCCACCATGTACGTCGCTTTCTTCAGCGCACGATAGCGCTGCACCAGCTCTTCGTCCTCGACAGCATCGCAGGCACGCAGAACGATGTGCTTCACCTCCCATGGCGTGACCGAGACGCCTCGACGCACAAACTCGCGCTGCGCTGGCGACATCGATGACAACTGCCACGGCAGCAGCAGCAGTGCGTCCCGCCACGGCACCCGCTGGCGCTGCAGCGCGCTCCACACCACCTGCGCGTCGTGCGGAGAGCGAAGTAACGCGCAGGAAATGGAGGAGGAGGAAGCGGTTGTGTGTTGCGTGACGCTGGTGTCGCCACGCTCACTTGCCGAAGCAGAGGTTATCGGCAGCGGTGGTGCAGTGAGTCGCAGGTGTGTCAGGGTTTCCTCGAGTAGGGCAGCTGCGCAAGCCGTCGCAGTGGCTGGTGGAGCAACCCGTATTTTTTCCCAGCGGCGCAGCAGCGTGTGAGTCAGTGATTGGTCCCCAGTGTGGCAGTACCGCACGCGGGAAACGCTTACGAAGCGTGGCCGGGTCCTATGCATATCGACGCAATTTGGTGCTGTGGCTGCAGCGGCATAGTACGAGTGGTGTTGTTGTTGTTGTTTCTCTTTCGGGGAAAGAAGTGTCACTTCCACTGTGAAATCAGAAGCCAAGCTCTGTAAGACTCTCTGTCACAGCAGTAAAAAAAAAAAAAAAGTACTTGCTGAGTAAAACACAATTCGAAAAGGAAATAGAGAGACGCATGGATGATGGTGATGATGATTATGGGTCTAGTGAGCTTGCGGGCAGGTGACGTAGAATGCTCGATTGCCTTGCACTGAGGAAGCACATACGCTGTAAAAACTGCGAAGCACCAGCTGAGATTTCAAACTTTAAAAAACTGTTATGATCGAAAACTCAAGCAGTAAGTGTCACGAAAGCAGACAATTGCTTTAGAGCTACATTGCTCCGACTCCACAGATTAACGCATACGCTTACTATTTTTCTTTTCTTTTTTCAACCACCAAACGTGACGCGCGCTATCAACGCGGCCACGTGTTACTGGGAACGGAAAGAAAAGCGTTGCATCAAGGCTGTGTCATTCTCTGAGCTTCCGAAAAAGTGGTCACGAAGGTGTTAGGGTTCTCTTTCTGTGAGACAAAGGTAGAACGGGAAAAAAAAAAACTATAAGAGATGTCAGCTAACAGAGGGACAACAGATCATTCCGCTCTGACACAACAAGACAAAGGCTATCATCCGCCGCAGCACTCGTTCGTCCACCGCTGGCCAGCACACCTCACACAGACAAACAAAAGCACATACTACACGATAAACGACACAGACACACACATGCACATAAAGCCTTAAGACATAAACTGGTTCGGCGACCAGCGGCGCTGGAAGTTGCGGTCCTTGTAACGCCAGCCAGCTGTCTGCGTGTCGGACCACACCAATGGGCGTGGGCTCTTGTCCCCGTGAGGGTGCACGCTGCCCTCGTAGAGCCACGCCTTCTCCAGCGGCGCCGTGCGCGTCTTGAGCTTCCGCACAAAGTAGTGGTTCACCTCGTCCTTCAGGTACCACCACATCACCATGCACGGGTCCCGCTCGTACATTTCCGACAGGCGGACGCGGTAGGAGCCGCCGGGGTAGGCGGTCTGCCACGTGATCGGCACGCGAATCCAGTTGTCGCCCGTCATGACGGCGTCCTTGATGTTTGTGATGATGACGTGATCGCCTGTGATCATGCCGGGCGTGAAGTCCGCCCGGTGCTGGCCGGTAATGTACTGCGCCGCAATCTTGGCAACGTGCGGCAGCTGCTCGCCGCGCGCGTCCAGCAGCCACCACCGCTCGCCTTCGCGACACAACCACTGTTTGGACAGGTCGTTGTAGAGGGGAAGGCCTTCCGGGTGGAACTTGTGACGGCGCAAGACACTCTTGAACGGTGCGCCAACCAGCGCCGTTTGACGCAGCATGGCTCTCTAGCTAGATAGTGACAAATAACAATAATAATTACTTTGACTCTCTTGTTGAAATTACAAAAAACATATGACGCGCCTTTTCTTCACAGAACACACACACACACAAAAAAAAAAAAAGAGGCGCTGCCAAGGATACACGTTCTGTAACGCTCACAGCCCAACTGATGGAATGACGAACTGCAGATGGAGAAGAAAAAGCATGATCCATTTATACCGTCGTAACGATGTAAAATGGAAGAGAAAGGAAAGCAAAAAAAAAAAAAAAGCGGAAGGGAAAAGACAAAACGCAGTAAAGGATGAAAGTGATCAAAAACGTAGCAGAGCTTCCTTTACTGTTCTGTTTTTGTTCGTTCGTTTACTGTTATTTCGGATATGCGCTCTTGAATTCCGAATAGCAGATCGCGCCGTGTCTTTTCTTTCTTTTCTCTTGTTAACCAAACAGAATGAAAAATGTTGACGCATTGGGAGCTTTTGGCGGCCGTGACGTAACGTAGTGAGTGAACGCATCGCCAAAAAACCGAGGCGGGAGCGTTTGACAAGACGTGAAGCATGCTCCTGCAAAGACACAAAAGAAAGAAAATAGACGAAGATGCAGCAGCAGCAGCAGCAACAGCAACCAGCCTATGTGTATGTGTTCTTCGGAAAGCAATAACAAGGTCGTTGACTGCCGCCATGTGAATAAACGCGTAGCTTTCACCGCTGCTCAGAACTTCAGTAGACAGCTAGGTTGACAACCATCTCTGTACCACCTATCAGCACTTTTGACTTACGCGCAGCTGCAAAAAAAAAAAGTTGTTTTTATAGTTCTTTTCCTTTCCGTTGTTTTTTTTTTGTCAACTTCGAATTCACTTCGAACACCCTTAAAGCGAAATAAAATCAAAAATAAAAAAGCAAATCGCTACACTGACCGGATACAAAAAAAAAAAAAATGCAGCTCACCTCAACACTCAGCCTTGGCAGCTCATCAGAAAAAAAAAAAGGTAAGAGGAGAGCAAAAAACGATCTGATTGACAGCAACGAACTAATAGCTAGTCAGTCTTCCAACACGCCTAACATCGCGTTTTCAGGATTCACTGTTGTCTGCCTCTCAAAAGACTACGAAAAAAAAAAACGCCCAAGCATGGACATCATATATCACCATCGCGTCTTTGTCGATGAGTACTCTCTTTTTTCCTGCTCAAATTCGGCTTGAGCAAACGAGCTTTGACGTCTGACCACCCAATCATCATCATCCACCAGAATTGAAAACCCTGTAACAGAAGAAAAAAGAAGTCCTACAACAACAGAAGAAAAAAAACGGAGAAAAAAACGTCGATAAGATACAGAGAGAGGTGTTTGCTTCACTGTAAAATTGAAAAAGAGAAGACGGAATGAAAAAAAAAAAAACACAGAAATACAGTAAACGAAAGGAAAGAGGGAAACAAAAAAAAAAAAAGAGAAGAAACAGAGAGGTAGGGTGCTCTGAGTGCGAACGAGCATGTTGCTCAACCTCCACTCTCCTGTCTTTCCTTTTTTTTTTTTCTTCTTCTTCTTCTCTTTTCTTCTTTTTTGGCTTATTGCTTTTGCGTGTATGTGTGCCTCCCTCATCTTACTGGAGGAGGGAGTTAAAAGCGCTGATGATCTCCTCATTCTGTTTCTTGAAGTAGTCGATGTTGGCCTCCTCACCCTCGATTGGGTCGCGGAACTTCATCTCCGTGAGGCTGGTGTAGATGGTCGGGATCTTTTCTCGGATGTAGTTCCACGTGATCTTGTGGTCTCCGGCGGACTCAGCCACGACGCGCTGGGCCTCCTCGTAGAAAGTGACGATGTTGCGCAGCATCCAGCATGTCTTGTAGAGCGGGCAGAACTTGTCGTACGGGGTAAAGGCATTCTGCTGAAGAAACTCCTCGCGGATGATCTTGGCCACCTCCAGGATGATCTTGTCCGACTCGGAGAGGGAGTCCTTACCGACCAGCTGCACGATCTCCTGCAACTCCTCTTCGCGCTGCAGAATCTCCGACACGACGGCGCGCAGGCGCATGTAGTCCGAGTCGAAGGTATTGAAGAAGGGCTCCAGCGCGTTGAGATACTTGGAGTATGAGATGAGCCAGTTCACGGACGGGAAGTGCTTGCGCTGCGCGAGACGCTTCTCAAGACCCCAGAACACCTGCACAATCGACAGCGTCGCGGACGTCACTGGATCGGAGAAGTCGCCGCCCGGTGGGGATACGGCGCCGACGATCGTCACGGAGCCCTGACGCTTCGGACCACCGATGCACGTGACGAGGCCGGCGCGCTCGTAGAAGGAAGCAAGACGGGCGCTGAGGTAGGCGGGATAGCCGCCATCGGCCGGCATTTCCGCCAGACGACCAGAAATCTCGCGCAGCGCCTCGGCCCAACGGGAGGTGGAGTCGGCCATCATGGCAATGTGCTTTCCCATATCACGGTAGTATTCGGCGAGGGTGATGCCGGTATAGATGGACGCCTCACGAGCAGCCACTGGCATGTTCGACGTGTTCGCAACCAGGCAGGTGCGCTTCATGATGGACTCCTCGCGGCCGTCGATGACCGTCGTCAGCGTAGGGAACTCCATCAGCACCTCTGCCATCTCGTTTCCGCGCTCACCGCAGCCGACGTAGATGACACAGTCGGAGTTCGAATACTTCGACAACGCCTGACTGATGACCGTCTTGCCGCAGCCAAAGGCGCCGGGGATGGAGCACGTACCGCCTTGCACGGAGGGGAAGAGAGCATCCAGCACGCGCTGGCCCGTCAGCAGTGGGTGGTTGCCCGACTCCTTCTCTGCCACCGGACGCGGCGTGCGCACTGGCCAGCGGTGCATGAGACGCAGCGACTTTTTCTTGCCGTTGTGTTCGATCTCTACCACGTCGTCGTCCAACGTGTAATTGCCGCCGGGTTGCACCGAGGTGACGCGGCCCTGCACGTTTGGCGGTACCATAATGCTGTGATTGCTCATCAGCGAGTTCTCGACGACGGAGCCGAGGATGTCGCCACCCGTCACGATATCGCCCACCTTCACCATCGGTGTGAAGTCCCACTGTTTATGGGCGTTGAGGGCGCGCACCTGCACACCCTTCGGGATGAAAACGTTCTGCACCATCTGGTAAATTGTGTCGAGGGGACGCTGAATGCCGTCAAAGATCTCTGACATGATGCCAGGGCCCAGCTCGAGAGAGAGGGGCTTGCCGGTACAGTAGACTGGGTCGCCGACGGTGAGGCCACCGGTCTCCTCGTAGACCTGAATGGTGGCCGTGTCACCCTCCAGGCGAATGATCTCACCCACAAGGCGGAAGGAGCCGACCTGCACCAGCTCGTACATCGCACTGCCACTCATATTCTCAGCAATCACGACGGGGCCGGAAACGGCCTTGACGGAGCCCATCTGCTGTTCCGACTCAAACGCGTGCTGATCACGTGCCATTTTTCCGTACAGAATTGGCGTGTGTACGAGTGTATGTATGCGGGTGAAGAATCGAGTGCGTGTACGGTTGTTGTCGTAGAGGTGTCGAGTGACTGCCTTTTTTTTTTTTTTGGCTTTTGCACTGCTGCAAATGGATGATAAGCGGCGCGGATGCAGAAGCAACAATGCAGGCTACTTAATACACTACCACTGTTTGTCAATCTCTTTTAATTTGGAAAAGAGAGCCTAGTTATGGTACGATACAAAAGAACAAGGATTAACAACCAATGAAAAAAAAAAGGACACACTTACGAAAAGGCAACTTCGTTTTTCTCTTTGAGTGAAAAGTGAGGTTCGAGTGTTGCGTAAACACGCGCAAAAAAATCATAATGCATGTGTTGTTGTTGTTGTTATTTTCGTCCCAACGCCAGAAGCGGTGAAACCAAAAGACGCATATTTGGAAGTAGATCAAAAAAAAAAAAAGGAGGCAAAGGAAGGTCATCAAAAAGTGGAGTAGGAGAACTAAAATGACCGAAACAGCTAGCAGCGCCGTTGAGCATGTGAGAAAAAGTACGAAAGCTCCGCCTGCGCGCGTGACGCGATCATAAATGAGGTGACAAAACCGAAAAGCACCATTTCGAGCACTCAGGTGCGCAGATGCCGTTTCTTGGCCGGACCGCTTTTCCATACAACTCTCAAATGAGGCAGAGAACGACGACCTGTAGAAAAATCCGAAGCAGTCATCAAAAATAGGAGAAGGGCCTTCGTGACGAAGCACTGTAAGAAAGGTAGCACGCTCGTTGGAGCCCCAATTTTACCCCTCTTGCATTATATCGCCGTTGATCAAGAAAGCGAGGTGAAAGAGCAAAAAAAAAAAAAAAGCGCATGAAGAAAACCTAGTTTTTTTTTTAATTTTCCTTTTTTCTTATTTTCTGGAGTAAAGACACCGAGATGAAGCCCATTATTTCTAGTTAATTGCCTATGAAAAAGAAGAAGCGTGAGATGCACGCATGTATTAATGACAAAGCAATTCCCCACTGGTCTCGTCTACCGCCACCACCACCTGCACTTTCCTTCGCCATTCTTTTTTTTTTTTTTGTGTGTGTGTATGTGTGTGTCTTGAGACTCTCCACCTAAATACCGCATGTCACGCGTATGTGTGTGTGTGTGTGCTCCTGTGCGGAACCTAGAAACTAAGAGAGGGCAAAATAAATAAAAAAAATGAATGGGAACCAGTAGCACACCTTCTCTTCCGGCGGAAAAAAAAAAAAATGAAGCGAAGCAAGTGAAGCACCCAATGACAACCGGAACCTTAAGCAACGGACACGAAAAAAAAAAAAAAGAAAGAACATGATCGTATAGGAGAACGAGAAGAAAAAAAAGAACACTACTAACAGCTCGTGTACCAACCCGAGGCTAGAAAAACAAATGTGCTTCTCACATAAAGGGCGCAATATCTGAAGCATGCACAGGTATAATCGGCGCTAATCGGCTTTGATCGCGCCGTACATGCGCTGCACCAGCCACAAGGAGCCGAGGAAGCTTATGGTGCCTAAAGCAAGACTGAACATAACGGACACGCCAAGCATGTACGCCAGAAAGAGAATGATGGACGCGATGAGGCGAATCTGCAGGAAACGCTTAAGGAAGAAGATACTGTAGCAGAACGTGTAGACGCCTGTCATCGCAAGAGTGAGAAAGCTGCGCCACCACCACCGGTAGTCCTCGTCGCGCAGCGTGAAGTAAGTGACGACGATGCCGACCTCGAAGCACAGGACCGCCACCGTGCAGAAGAAGAAGGTGATGAGGCCGAACATGTATATCTGCTCCTCACGCCAGAAGGCGTTCAGCACGTACGACATCTCTATCCAGCAGGCCACAAGCGGAACAAAGCTGCCAAATATGGCGTAGTAGATGGTCTTGCTGCCCGCCTCCGCCGGGATGAGGCGCGGAATGCTGCTAACCTTCGTCATGATGGCGATGGTGTCCATGCTGTAGCCGAAGAAGACACCTGCAGCACCGAAGGGCAGCGACACGAGCATCCACACCAGCGCCATCACCAAGACCGTGCCGAATGGGATGGCCACCGTGGTGTGCTTCGCCCAGTGGAGGAAGTTCAGCGTCAAAATGCCGCCACCGAGGGCGAGGGGAAACGCCGTCATGCACAGCATGGCCGTCTTCCACGAGTGCATACCAAATAGCTTCAGCAACCGCGACGTCGCGAAGCCGGAGACGATGTGCGCGAAGAGGAAAACAAAAAGGACGGCCGTGAGGAAGTGACCGCGGACAGACGGGTTGACGGCGCCAGTGGCGCAGAGCACCATCGTAACAAACATCGTTGTGGCAACCTGGCAGCCGGCGCCGATGAGCGTGGAGAAAAGCACCGCCTGAGGCGGGGGACGAAACACGTCGCCACGGACTAGTTTCCACCCCGACTCCTCGCGCAGCTGCTCGTCATGAAGCTCCTCGTCCAGATACACGGCAAGGTCCTTGCGCACCGTCCGCAGCATCACGAAGGCCACCACCACACCAATCAGCACCGTCAGCAGCACACCGTACATGGCAGCAATCTTGTGGCCGCGCTTCTGCGTGGAACTCTGTATACTATGCTCGATCACGTACTCGTACTCGCTGTCCTCCCACTTCACGCTGTACGTGTACCTGACTGTTACTTCTTGAAACTTCTTCGTGGGTGGAAGCGTCATCATGCGGTCAGACATCTGCATCTCTTCCCTATCACTGCAGACATCAACTTTGTCGTAGCTGTGCGGAGTCACATGGAAGCCCACAATGCGATATCCGAAAAGCTGGTCGTGTGTATAGCGGATCGTGAAGTCGAGGTGGTTGTAGATCGCGTGTTGCACCGGCTTACTGTCGCTCGTGGTGCCGCGGAGGCCAAAGGGGTAGCCTTTGCGATAAGTGGCTCCACCGCTTCCGTTTTCCTTCGTCGATACCAGTGGTACGTCGTCGAGGAACATGCGCACGTCGTACCCATTCTCTATCATGTAGTTCGCTCGCCTCACGTCCCTCTTCGTGAATTTTACTTCACACAGCACCTGGCACTTTATGTCGTTGGACACGTTGAACTCGTAGGGCGTCGTCACGAGCCGATTGCCCATGAGAATCTCGCCTATGTCCGCCTTCGCTTTCTCCTCCTTCATCTTCTGCTCCGACGGCCTGCATACGTTAATGGAGTAGTAGTTGAAGGGCATTAGTGTGCGGCGGCTTCGGTACGCGTTTGCTTTTGGGACGATAATGCTGCTTCTATGATGCATGTAAAGGCCGTCTATCGAGGAGGCGTTTACAGCCACGCACAGGAGCGCGAATAGCGCCACTAAAAGAAGAGTCTTGGTTCTCATTGGGACTTCTGTTCTTCTTTTTTCTTTGCCACCGCCTGTAAATGCCCTCAGGAATCAAAGGAGGAAGAAATATCAGCTGTGCTTGTTTAATCACTTCGTTGTTGGATTTACAAAAAAAAAAAAACCTACAGAAAAAAAAAAGGTCGGCCTTTTTTGATTGGCTTACCCTTAAAATAAAAAAAAAAAGAGGAAAAGAGAAAAAATGGAGGAGGAAAGGTTGTAAAGAAAAAAAGGGTCAAGTAGAAGATAATAGATGTTGAGGTATACGCCGAGTCGAGATGTGTGCGATGCGGTGTTGGAACAGAACGAAAAAGCTCTTTTTTATTTCGTCCGCATGACCCTCAGTAACACCTAGCACCATGCAACAGGTGTTTTCCTTCTTGTACTTGTCAGTCACCGTTATAGAGAGTGTGATTCAGCTGACAGCAATAACAGCCTTCGTCAAAGCGTGTGCGTTGGCGAGAGAAGATTAGAGGCTCTTCTACAGCTTGTTATTGTTGAGCGACTTGCTCCTCGATAGAAAGAGGTGAAATTGCCCTGCGTGCACATTGCGATCCGTGTTAGCCTGTTTCTACGCTCAACTCACACAGGCACGCTCTCAGCAGACTTGCAGCACTCCTTGACCGAACTGAAAAAGCACTTCAGACATGCCGTAAGTGCCTGCGAGTACTATTGTGTGTATGTGCGTTGTTGTTGCTGTTTTTTTTTTTTTTCTTTAGTCAGAGAATTTAGGAAATCAGAAAACAAAAAAGAAGTCTGAAGCAAGTCACCTTTATTCTGTACCGGCAAAAGCATGTGTGTTACGTGTGAGATAATGCCGAAAGGAGGAGGGAGAGAAAGCAGTCATCCTTATTCCTCGACCTCCTCTCCCCTTCCCATTTGCCGCACACGCGCACCCACATATGTTTCCCCAGAGAAGACAGCCACAAGAGCGAAAAACGGTCAGCTTCATACTGTTCGCTTAGTACGGCAGCATCGCCTCGTAATCCGCAACACGGCGGGCCAGCACCTCAACGTTCTTCACGCGCACAAGACCGCCCTGACGGGTGCTCTTCTTCAGCGGCGGCAGCGTCTTGCCGGCCTTCTTCGCGGCGAGGTGCGCCTGGAACTGGTGCTCCTTCGCCTTGAACGCCTCCTGGCAGCGCGACTTGCGGACGTGCTCGAAGCGGACGCAGATGCGCTTGCGCAGCGTGCGGGTGCGGACCGGCTTGTTGATGATCACGCCCACACCACGCGGCGTGACGTTCCACACGATGCCGGTGCGGCCGTGGTAGTACTTGTGCGGCATGCCCGCACGCACCGCGGAGTCAGCGACGACATCGACGTAGTCACCCACCTTCACCGTCGAAAGAATCGTCGACACCGGCGGCGCGCCATGCTTGCGGAACTTCTTCGCGAAGAGGTGGCGGGTGCCGCACTTGTAGCCGTACGAGTGGACCATGTTTGTCTAAGTTCTTTTTGGGGGGTTGAGGCAAAAAGGAAACACGAAGAACTCCTCTGTGTTATGTACAGATGGCGGCTAAGGCAGGGGCAGAGCAGAGAAAATGAAAAAGAACCGAATACGCGCGTGTAAGTGTTCGTGTTTAAGGACGATTAAGATAAGTCCGACAGATTATGGAGCAGAAACGCATCGGATGACGCAGAGATGCGACAGCAGTGACAAAAAAAAGTACGAGTTTTAAGACGACAAAACAAAACAAAAAAAAAAGACAAGAAAAAAAGAAAGCAGAGAATGAGGAGAAAAATGAAATGATAATAGCCTCGAAAGAGAGAAAGAGCGAATATCATCTACGACGAAAAGGGAAAAAAAAAAGAGAGAGTAAGAACATGAAAGTCAAAGCCACATGCAGTGAACGTGCGGGCCCTCGACGGCTTTGACCGGTCTCAAAAGTAGCATCAACGGCCAGCTGTCACGGCATGCAGAGAATACTGGAATGTCACAGGCGCGCAGAGCCCCGCCATGCACCAAAAGAGCTTGAGTTGCGCATCCACGCTGAAAGCGTTGTCAATCAACGAGACTGAGTTTCAACAACAAAAAAAAAAAAAGAGAAATTCACTTCAACCAATTTAAAAAAAAAAGGGCTTACAAATAAAAAAAGAACTTCACCGTGAAAAGAAGCACTTAACGGCACATGTTAGGAAAAGGTAGAAGGACGTTGCAGGAACATAAGCTGGCAGAATAACAGTGAAACACGATTTCTCGTCGAGCGGCGCTGGTAAAAAAAAAAAAAAGTAAAGGAAGCATATAACGTGCTACAGGCATTATCCGCTTTGGACAAGAACTAGATCACCAGAAGAGTCGAAAGAAAGCGTTTCCAGAAACAAGAGACAACAGCAACTCTTCAAACATTTTCACTAAAGCGCCCCAAATAGCCGCCTTCTTCACATAGCGCCGTGGTGGACAACGGAAAGCGATCAAAGGAAAACGACATACTCCTTTTCGCTGGCAAACCACTGTAGCAAAAACTGAAGACGAAAAGAAAAAGAGGTTACTTTGTAGTTTAAAAATACAGAAAGCAACTGAAATACAGTAAAAAAAAAAAAAGAGAAGAGAAAAAAAGCAATGAGCATTGAATAAGAACCAATAAAAAAGGGGTGGATTGTTGCTGTGAATCAGCAAATCGAGCAGAAGGAACACATAGGTTTTGCACTGCACACAAAAATGGTGAAAGCTGTGAGAAAAAAAAAAGAGTTCAATTCGTCCGTGTATTTGCGCAGACACTCACATTCAAAAAGGGAAGACTCCTCTACGAGAGAAAAAGTCGGATCGTTTTGAGAGCAGAAAAATGAAGAAAAAGAACTCTCGCTTGTTTCTTTTTTTGTTGTTGTTGTTGTGTTTGTGGGTGTATGTAATCTTCCCCCGCGAAGGCGTCTCGACTGCTTTTTGCTTTCTGAAGAGACTTCTTGTGTACCTTATGTGTTTCCTCGCGGCTCTGCAAAACACCTAAAACAAGAAAAGAAAAAAAGAAGGAGCACTGCAATCAAACCGCAAGAAAATAGCTTCGATAGTTTATTGCTTCCTCTTCTCCCAAGCGACACTTCTCGAAAAAAAAAAAATTGAGAAGAAAGGGAAAAGAAATGCTTCCTTCATCGATTGAAAACTCTCACTGCCCTTTTAAACCGCTCATGAAAACGGAAAAAGGCACAAATAGTAAACTATGGTGAATTGTCCATCAAGTGCTTCTCCTACTGACGTCATCTTTCGATAGTTACTTCTCTACCTCTCCGTTTGCGCATGCGCTCGTTAATCCAAAAAAGGGCTTTTCTGTTTTCTTTTTTTTTTTTTGGGGGGGGGAGGGGAGCTTGCATTTTCACTGGGCTTATTTCAACAACTAGTGTATAGCCTTCTCTCAGTTTCAACAAAAAAAAAAAAAAGGCCCTTCGAATTTATATCAACTAACTGTTTCGTGCTAAAGGGAGAAAAAAAGAGCCTGTGTCGCATTATGTAAAATCCAAAAAGAAAAAAAGAGGGCGCGTGGTTTTTGTCAACTACTCGCGGTGCTCGCGAGGGAAAGTGACATGGGTATCCTGGTCCTCACGCCCGTTACGGCTGCCGTTTGCCTCCGCCACCGGCTCGTCCGTCTCCCGCAACTCCACACGCGGCTGCGTGTCGGACCCATTATGAATGCCGCTCTCGTCCACGTCACCATAACGCCGCGGGGCACGCTCCTCGTCGCGGCGAGCCTTCTCCTCCGCACGACGCAGCTTCTCCTTCTTTGGGGTCTGGTTCAGCAGCTCCGCGCGCCAGTCAAAGTCGATCTTTGAGAACGAGAGCTCACCACGGCGGTACTTCGGGATCAGCTGAGACAGCACGTAGATCAGAGTGACTGCGACAGTAACACCGAGGATGAGCACCGTTGTTACAATGTTCTGGTTCAGATTTACTGGAACGGGCGTGGTCGTGGTCGTCGGCTTTGCCGTGGTGGTCGTCGTCGTCGTCGTGGCCACCGTTGTCGAGCCAGAGTTGGCGGGCTCCTGTGCCACGGCGAATATGCCGTTTGTGCACGCCATCACCGCAGCAGCCAGCAAGAACTTCTGCAGAGACATCAAAAAAAAAAAAGAAAACTGGGAAAGGGGCTAAAGAAAAAAGCAGAGAAAATAAAAGCAACAATGCAAAAAAAAAAAAAAAAACAGAGAGTATCTGTTGTTGTTGAACGGTGACCAGAAATTAGAAAAAAAAAAGGCTAGCAGGTTGTGTATTGCGATTTCCGTCACATGAAAAGTGCACATGTGTGTTTGTGTGCACGTGTGTGTATGTATGTGTGGCGTAACGAAAAACAGCAGTAACAAACCATGGAAAACGATGACGAAGAAAGGTAGAAAAGAAAAAAAGAACGGTGTAAAAAGTAGGTGTAGCTGTGCACTTTTGTCCCCACATATTGGACGCGCACATACAAAACGCTTCGCAATAACAATAGTAATGATAATAATCCGCCGACACCGTCCGAAGCACATGCTAAGAAACAGAACAACAACGAAAAATATGGACAGTCATGCGTGAACATCCTTGTGGCGACGAAGGCGAGAATCAAAAGTAATATCCGAGTTTGAACGTCAAAGGAGCAGATTGGATCACACCAAGAAAACAGCGCTTTGTTCCACACGACGATTAGGCTCTATCACATAACCATCATCATTGAGTTTTGTTCTCATTATTATTATTGTTTGTGTTTGTGGTCCGAAACAAACACCTCAAAAACCTGTGTAAAAGAAGAAGGAAAAGCACCTCGGTCATTTCTGCGCTGATGAGATGAAACCCGAAAAGACACCTAATAAGTAGACTAGCAAGCTGTAATCTAAAAAAAAAAAAACGCTAAGGTTCCGGCGCCTCAAAAAGAAACCCAAGACTGGCAGTGATTCTTGGGCGTGTTTTTCCGGTGTTTTCTGGCAAAGAAACTGGGTAGGGAGAAAAGCTCCTTATTGAAAAAGATGCAGATTGTAGAAACTGAAAAAAAGGGAAACAGCCAAGACAAGCACCTTTGAATGAAAAGCTGCGGTCGATAAGTGGCGCAGAACGAAAAAAAAAAAAAGCAAAGACAGACACTCTAATGGACTCGAGAATGTACACACCACCGAACGATCTAGGCGACGCTAAACGCTTTGCGTTCTTGCTCGATTCTCTTGGACTATCGGTGTTTGTGTCAACACTCTCCTTGAAGCTCCGTCTCCACCACAACTGGAGTGCTCCTCCTCCGCTTATTCAGCAGCGACTTCCACCACCGCAGGCTTTGAAAATTAGCGAACGCCAGGGTGGTTTGCCCACTGCGAGCCATGAGTACCAAGACGGCAACCATGCCTAACACAAGAATTGAGCAAATCACTACGAGCGCAGCCACACCAGATGAGGTTCGATTTGTCATCCCTGGCCCCGCACCAGCAAACTCCTCCACGCAACGACGTATATGCGCGTGCTCGTTCTCGAGCATCGCACATACCACAATGTAGCGGCAGCGTGTGTCACATTCCTCATCTGGGAAGATGTCGAGCCGCGTCTCGCCACCGCCCATCATCTCAAGATAGTCGGCCCACGCAGCGTCGTCAGTGGCCAGGGCGATGATGGATGCACGGGTCTGCGGCAGCGAGCCCAAACTCGCACTCGTCTTCAGTGCCTTGCTAGCCGTCAGCCCCGCACGGAAGATACCGTCCTCCCTGGTGTAGCGTATTTGCACATCCTGCAGCATCCAGTCGTCCCCACTGAAGTTCGCCACAAGGTAGGAGGGGTGGTTCGCGAAGATGGGCGAGATGGCTGGGATGATCATGCTCAGCGCACCGTTGCTTGGAAAAACCTGCAACGTAAACTTGTGGGTGTGGCCAAAAAGCTGCACTGCTATCAAGTCCTTGTGAGCGCGAATGATGTCGTCATACCTTTTCTGGTAATGTGGCTTCCAGAACAGGTCGTCCTCCGGCGTGTTGAAGCCTCCGAGCAGGACATTGTAGGCATTGAGGCCCGGTGGAATATGACCCAAAACGACGGCACGCTTGCCAGCCGCACGCACCTTCTTCAGCTCAGCCTCCAGAAACGTGAACTGATTGCACGGGTCAGACACGGTGTCCGACAGGGTGGGTAGCAGGCGAAACGCCCACAACAGCGTGTGTAGCACAATCACGTTCAGCGTCGCCATCTCGTGTGTGTAGTAACCGCACATTGAGAGCACACTTGCCTCCGTAGCGCTCAGCAGACCGGCTGCCTCCATCGCCTGCACGCGGTAGCTCAGCTGCTCCTCCGACGCAGCAGCACCAGACGCGGCGCTCTCCCAAGCGAAGTAGTAGTCCGGCACCACGTCGTTGTTCCCTATCGACCCGCTGAAGGCCACCTTGCCAAGCGACCCGTCCACCGTCACGTTGCGGAACCGATCCGACAAGTCACTCATCAGCTCAGCAGGCGCAAGCCCGCTCCACGAGTAGCCGTGGCGCTGCCAGTCGCCGCCAAAGAAGATGAAGCTCGTATTCTGCTCCGACACGTCGTCCAGCGCGCGCTGCGTCAGCTGCGGCGACGCGTCGCACCCCGCCACACCCCACACAGAGCTCGCCGCCGTCGTGCACTTCGAGAACGCCTTTGCAGTGCCGTACTGCGGGTCGTAGTGGATATCCGAGAGGAACGTGACCTGGCGCGACGCAGACGCCACCGTGACACCGAGCATCGCCACCAAAAGCACAAGAAAAGAGGCGCTGTGCATTTTTCCTCTATTGGGACTAAAAAAAAAAAAAAAAGAGTGGCCAAAGCAGGCACCAGCAGTCTGAATGTAGGCTCGTTTTTCCCGTGTAGTAGAAAAAGAAAGCACTGTTGGAAAATTAGGTAAAAACAAATTCTTTAAAAACGAATAAGGTGAATTACACCGAAGAGCTGCACTTGAAGAAAAGAGAAGAAAAGTGCTTGACGGCCAGCTCTTTGATCGCTGTCGAAGAGCAGGGTGCGCCAGGCCAGAAAAAAAAAAAAAGAGGAAAACAGAACAACAAGGAAGAGAAAAAAGGGACAGCAGTGACGTGGAAGAAAGCAGCCAGGCTGATAGCTACTGAAGATAAACTCATATGAAACAATCAAAACACGCAGTAAAGCACAAGAGACAAAATTTTCACTTTGAGCTTCGTTCTACTACACGGGACACGGTGCCGATGAAAGTCGCCGTGCAACTGGAAAAGAAAAAGAAGAGCAGAATTACTTTTTTTTTTTTCCAACGTTCTACCGGACTGTTGACGGAGGCTCTGGTGTCGTGTCGAGAGCATTCTGCCGTCCCGCCACGTCAGCTGTTCCGGTGTTGTCCTCATAGTAGTAGCCGCGCTTCTCCAGCCCACCCATCACACCAAGGTTTGCACTACCCTCCTCGATGACGCCAATGTGCGGGTTCACCACGTGGTCATACGAGGAGTCCAGATAGGCGGCGTACGGAACACCGCTTTCCTGCATGGAGCCTTGCATCTTGTTGAACGGGCGCGGGTACGGGATGTTGTAGTGCAGCGCCATCTCGTAACGCATCTCCACCTCGCGCAGCTTTCGTTCAATGCGCTCCACGTCACGGATGCCGCGATTCTGATGAAACAGTCTTCGCGTCTCCTCTAAAACGTAAAGCGCGTCGTCATCAGAGTCCCACGGAACAATAAAAGCGGCACGGAGGCACTTGCGGTACCATGAAAGGACTTGCGAGCGGAGAGGATTATCCATCACGCTGCTGATTTCGCGAAGCGTCCCCACCATTTTTTTTTTTTTTTGTATGTGTGTACGTATGTGTGCTTTCCTTCACTTGTGTGTCCGTTGACCAGCCGCAATACGCAAGTGGAGAAAAAAAAAGGAACGAAAGACAAAAAGAGAAGAGTTCTAAACAGTGAAGAGGTGAGAAAAAAAAAAAGATGGGCATCATCAACCAAGAGAGAATAACGCTCGAGTATCCCAGCTTTCAGCCCGCCGTACAACGTAACGGTGACTAACAGGCGGGTGTGAACAGCAACATAGAGCGGAACACTGAGCAACAAAAATAAAATAAAAAAAGCACTTTAAGACTCCTTTACTGGGAGCATAACACGCAACGAGGCACACAACGGGAGGCCCTTGAAAGGAGCCCTTCTTTCTCCCGTCTCCCCCCCCCCCCTTCTTCAGCATCCACCACCATCGCCCATAAAGGGGAGGCACACGCGCCTGGTTCGTTACCATGCGCTCTTAATTGAGGTACATTCCTTTACAAATCGCATGAGTTGCAGACACAGACTGAAAAGCACATTTACTGTTTCAAAGAAAAAAAAATAGAGTAGGGAAAATACTGGCAAGAAAACGGAGAATGTCTGAAAAAAAAAAAGAGCATTTCGACTCCTACAGCGTAATGCGAAAAGAAAAAAGTATGCAAAAACAAAAGGCACCTGTTTTTGTCCAGCGCATGAACTAGTACTTCACCGAGAAGGCTCTTTTTTGCTTTTCGTACGCTTCAGCTATAACATGCATAGGAGTGTCTCTTTTTCCCCTAGTCTCTTTGCCGGCTGCAGTCATTCCTTTTTTTTTTTCTTTCAGTACCTTGTTCAATTCAATGGAACCTTTTTTTTGTTGTTGTTGTGAACGGGTGGTATGTTCAGTTTTGAACACAGCTACAGGTTTGCTTTAGTATTTAAAAATGACATAGGAATCAAGATCACCTAATTACACATTCTCATATGTTTTTGTATATTTAAGTACATATTTATATTTACTTTTGTGTTAGGCAGGTTCCAATTACCGCACGAAAACAAACAGACAAAGACGTTTCTTCTTTGTTCTTCTGTAGATATATATATATGTATATATATGTTTCTTTTCGACTTTGCTTGCCACGACATTCTGAGAAATGAGCCAGCATATGCGTGTAAAAGAAATAGGTGTGAGGGTTTTCCATCCCTTTTTAAATCTCTGCGGCCGCATCCTGTACCTTGCGCCTCTTCGTTTCCCGTAACAGAGGTTGTTAATAAAAAAAAAAGAACCTTGCCCAAGTACAAATAAGAACGGCTACATTGCTAAGAAAAAGTCTAAGAAGAGCAATCCAAAGATAAAGGTATTAGCTCCAGTTTAGATCAGCATTACTGTGACAGCAACAGTGGAGGGAAGTAGATAAACAGAGAATGCGGAAAAAAAAACCTGAAGGAGAAAATGTATCAATGTATACGGCAAAAACACGCACGCACACACAAACCATCAGCTTATCCCTCCATCGCGTCGTCAAGCAGTAGGATACAATTACAAAATAAAGGGTTTAAAAGGCAAAAAAAAAAAAGAACATCAAACGAGATAATTACAAGACGAAAGTGGCTAACTAAAAGACAAATAAGAACTTACATGTAAAGAAAAAAAAAGAAAAAGAAAAGAAAAAATAGTTGCACATCTCGGAAGAGAAGATGAGCACGACAGAGGATGGAAATGAAAAAGGCAACAAGACACTACGCTGTCTTCACACCAAAGAGCGGAGGCGCCGCACCGCTAACAACAGCGCCGTTGTGCCGAATGCAGTTCTGTGCAGACGCGTGGCCGACGAGCACGCTCGCCGAATCGTCACCGTTCGTGACGTATTGCGCCAGAAACCCCGCCACAAAGGCGTCGCCGGCGCCGTTCACGTCGGCCATTTCTTCTGCCCGCATAGGCGGCACTGGGTAGCTGCGGACGCGGTCGCCGCAGGCCACGTACGTGTCAGAGGCCCCGCACGTCACCACGACCAGCCGCGGGCGGCCGGCCACCACAGAGGGCAGCATCGAGATACGGGCGAGGCAGCGCACCAGCGCCTCCTGCCGGCGAGAACCCGAGCTAATCTTTGCCTCCAACGCCGCCAGGTCGAAGTCCAGCGGCCAACGCACCGAGGCGTAGGTCAGCAAATCCTCGTCGCTGCCGAAGAGAATGTCGACGTGCGGCATCAACAGCTGAATACGGCTGAAAAAGGCCGCGCTGATGTATGGCGCGCTCAGGTTGAAGCAAAAGAGCTTGTTGTGCAGGTGAGCATGTGTGGCGACTGAGATGAGGTTGTCGGGGCTGGACGCCGTGTTGAGGAAAAAGCCCTCGGCGTAGTAGATACTCGCGTCGTTGATGGCGGCCTGCACCTCGGCGGTCTGCATGTGCTTCAGTGACAACTCCACCGCGGCGCCGAGGTGGGCGACAAGAGCGCGGTCCTTGTTCACCACCAGCCCCGCACAGGTGCCAGTGGGCTTGGTGTCGCACTCCTCGAAGAACTGCTGCACGCCCGCCGTCGCCAGCGCGTTCTTCAGGATTTCGGCGAAGCGGTCCTTGCCCAGCGCACCAACGTAAGACACCCGTGCCGCCGGCATCATCCATGCAAAGGCGCGTGCTGTGTTCATTGCGGCGCCGCCAGGGATAAAGTCCACCTTGCCATCGAAGTCGTCGAGCAGCTTTGTAAAGAGCTTCAGCTGCTCCGGAGTGGCGAGGGTGACGCTGCCTGGCTTCACGTTGTGCTCCGCCAAAAAGGCGTCGTCGACGGAGGCCATCATGTCCAGCAGGGGGTGGCCGAAGCACAGCATCGACGGCGGCTTCGTGGGGGTCTCGCTAATCATGTCCTTTGCCATCCTGAAAGCGAAGTCTCGACTATAGAAATAAGTGAAAAAAAAAAAACGATGCTGTGTTGCGTCAAATTCGCGCCTTTTTTTTTTGCCTCCAATGCTGTCAGTGTGCGCTGCTACTGTTGTGTGTGGGTCTCAACGTTGGAGAAAAGAGAAGGAGAAAAAAAAAGATGATACAGGAGTTCTGGGACAACACGAACAAAACATGCTGACTCTTAAAAGCCAGCCGTCAGAAAATGCGCAGAATGGATATATATATCTGCTCACATTTGCGCAGGTCAACCACCTGGCTCTCCGTGAGTGCAACCAACCACAGGAAGAAGAAAAGGGCTGAATTCAGAACACAGTAATACGATGAGGGAAAAAAAAACCTCAGCAGCTCAATATTCTCACATTTTTCCTTTTTCAACAAAAAGCAGCAGCAGCACCACTAGGCAGCATATTTACAGTCCGATAGAAAACAAAAAACAGACACAAGAAAGCAAAGCAATCAAGCCAATAACGAATAATAAAAAAAAAAAAGGAAAGTCTTGGTCGTCCGGATGCGACGACGACGGCAGCAATCTGACGATGAAACCCAGAAATTAAGAAATAAATGGGAAAAAGGGGGACTTACAGAATGCCATTCTGCAGGCTTTGAAACTGATCGTACCGCCGAGTGCGCCAGTTGTCAGCGCTGTTCACAATTAACTCCTTCGCGTAAACGGCATAGTCAGCCTCAGAGAAAAGGTCGTCGCGGAAGCGCGCGCGCAACTGGCCAATGACTGCACCGGGATCGGCACCGAGGCACGGCATCGCGTTGTAAGGGGTCAAAATAGAGACAAGGGCCAGCAAATCTTCGCAACGCTCCCGCGCTGCCGCCAGAGCCTCGTAGACAAGAACGCGGTAGTAGTTGAAGGCATCGCTGGAAACGCCGCCCATTACGTCGATGAGCTCTTGCGACAGCTTGAAGGGTGCTGATTCGAAGTTCAGGCCGCCGGGCGAGGTTACGAAAAGAAAGCCGAAGTCGATATGCACCAGATCGCCCTCGCGGGAGATCATGAGGTTGCCGTTGTGCCGATCCTTAATCTGCAGAATGTAGGACACAATGCTGTAGCCGGCCATGCTCTCCACAAAGTTCTGCTGCGCTCGACGATAGAGCATCGATTGCTCGCCGTCGTAGGCCTTGAGGTAGAAGTTGTAGATGCTGCTCACTCGGATCGCCTTCTTGATGCCGTCTATCGACGACGAGTCGTCCACCACTTCCAGCAGTCCGCAGTCGCTGTTCGTCGGGAGGGCCACGTACGGTCTCACGCTGCACGTCAGCCCAGCATCCTGCCAGATGCTCTGGAAGACGTAGATCAGCTGCAGCGCCAGCTCCTCCTGCCGCAGGTCATCGCCTGCCTTCACAATCATCGCGTTCATGGACCAGTTTGGATGTGCCCCCCACGGCGACGACCGCCGCACGCGAGCCAGGCGATCCCTCTTGCTCTCGCCAAAAACAGTCTGGAGACACTGCAACGCCTCGGGAGAGGGGTCCTCGACACCGTAGCCGCCCAGCACGCCGTCCGACACAGGCGTAAAGACGGGTGCCGGGACGCCGCCCGCAGGCGTGGCGGCAGGCTCGTCCGTCGGCAGCGGCGTCGGCACGAAGAGGTCGTCTCTCTCGGATTGCAGGCGAAAGCGGCCGTCAGGCAGCCGCAGCCGCGTCATTGCCGGGTCCCGCATGGTGGCCGTGTCGTCCACGATGACCTCGTAGCGGATGAGGTACGGCGCCCGCTCGCGCGATGAGAAGACAGTGCATTCCTCGACAGAGATGCGCACGATCCACTGCACCGCCTCGTCGCTCGTGCAAAGCGGGTGGACCAGCCGCATCGAGTCGAGACGCTGGTTCAGAACGCGCAGGCGCTTCCGCAGCTCGTCTTTGCGCCGATTTCGGTCCGGAAAGAACCGCAGCATGTTGCTCATGTTCGTCAGTGTCGTCACGAACGTGCGCTCGTCGTTGTAGATCTTCAGCCGCACTTCCTTGCGCTGCACAGCGCTCGCATCCATCTCGCTGCACTCCTCATCGTTCTCGAAGGAACTGTGCCGGGGCGTCGTCAGATTCGACCCGCGAAGGCTACTCCCGCCCGCGCTATGGTTGGAGAGGTGCACCGGGGCCTGGCCCTGATTGATCGCGTAGCTCTCCAGCTTGTCGTGGATGTGCTTCAGGCGGTCCGCGAGACCGGTGGAACTGTAGAACGTTGAAACAGCGTCCACCGTCCAAGCCAGACGGAAGGCGATCTGCAGCGAGCGGCCAGCGAGCCACAGCATGAAGTTGTGCAGTAGCTCCTGCATGTTGGCGTCGGGGTGGGTGATGCAAATGTGCGTCACCTGCAGCAGGCATTCCTCTAAGGCGCACAGATCGACGTCGTATAGCTGCCGCACGCAGTTCTCCTGCTCCTCTGGGGTGAGGTTGTTGAAAAAGATATGCTGCAAGTTTTTGAGCAGAGCGTGCCGCTGAGCAGCAGTCTTGCGGTTCTGCATTCCGCCCATGTTTCGGAAAAAAAAAAAACAAGGAAAAAAAAAGAGAGAAAAAGCCGGCTCTTCTCAGCCAATAAAAAAAAAGGCGAAAGGAAAAAGAAATGCGACGGAAAAAAAAAAAAAGAAGCGTGAAGTGCTCTAGCTGCGAAGGTCCACAAGCGCCGGCATCGATTGTTGTACACTGTAGCAGAAAAGGGATGGGGAGGAAAGTAGCTAACAGTGACGGCGCGCGTGCGGGCCGTGTCCGTTTATGTGTGGGTGAATCAAATGAAAGGGGAAAGATGGAGAAGAAGCGAGTTGAGATCACAGAAGGAAAAAAAAAAAAAAGGAAGAGTGAGAAGTCCGCGAAGCACTCAAGTGTTCATGTGAGACAGCATCGTTAAGTAAGAAACTTGTGTGATGGGTTTTTTTTTTTTCTCTTCCCTCTAGGTACGTTACTACGTTTGCTGTTAGCCGCTCCGTCTCAGTGGCATAAGTACGCATGGCCGCACGAGCAAGCCCGAGCTTCAGCAAGAGAGAAAACCAGGAGCTTCCAAAGAGAAGGCTACGAGAACTGCAGCAGTTTTTACCTGATATGTTGAGATCCACGTGCTGGATGCGCACAGTGGTGATTTGGAAAAACAAAACGTGTAGATTCGAGAAAACACAAGCTCTTTAAAGCAAGAGAAAGGGCAGCTCAGCTGTTGAATTTAACAGACTCGATGTTAAGCTGTTAGCCTCCTTGTTTCTCAACACCTATTGTACATTGTGTGTGTGTGTGTGTGTGTTTGTGTGGCTTCAGCAATTTCCCTGCCACTCTGGAATCGCCAGCTCCTTCTCGATGAAATACGCCTTCACCGTCTCAGCGCTTTCCTGCATCACGCGTTGGAAGTCTGCCGCAGAATCGACGTTGCCGTACTGTGACACGAGTTGCATGGCGTTGGGGCGATTCTCCGGCAGCGGGGGCAGCGTTACTGGGCTGGACAGCTGCAGTTTGTGGTGCCTCTGCAGTGCCTTGACCAGCGTTGCACGCCGCTCGCGCGACGCTTTGGATTGCGCCTCCTTCCGCTCCAGCGCCAGCTTGAAAGGCTCGTCGCGCAGCTTGTTGTAAGGTAGAATGTGCGTGTTCGCGTCTGTGGTAACGAGGTTCGCCGCCGGGTCGGCCGGGGTGGCAGCAGAGTGCAGTGCAAGCTCTAGGCGCCGCGGCACGTCGGGAAGGTCGCAAAGTCCACCCGATGGTTCGCGAAGCAGCAGCAAAGCCAGGCAAACCAGTACCTCCAGCAAGCTCATCTTCTGCGCGGAAACGCTGGAAGGGGAGCGTGCCTCTTCGCTATTCGGCGTGCCACTCGAGTGCAGCGTGCGGTGATAGAGGCGGCAGCGCGTCAGCGCCTGACTGCACCGCGCATCGAGATCGGCTGCGGGATTTGACGAGGATGGTGAGCCCCACTGTAGCTGTCGGCATACGCGGCACAACGTAGAAAGAGAAAACGTCGCTTTCTGCAGAGAAGACGCAGTAAGCGGATCTGGCGTCGCAGCGGCGGCGGTGCCGTCGTCCACGTTCACGTCGACGGAACTGCTCGCGTTTGCAGCATCAGGTGCTTCATGGCCGTCGCTGAGCAGAATCCGGTGCAGTTGCTGCACCAGTGGAGAGGCGACGATCTGTGTCACAGGCGTATCTGTCAGCACAACGTCCTTGCATCCCCACGTTATGACAGACCCTGCTGCGTCACCGTCGGCGCTCGGGCCTTGGCAGTCCTCTGCCTGCATGCCATTTGCTTTGCTCTCCGGTGCCACGAGCTCCACCAGGAAAGAACGAATAGGGGTGAAGATCAGCTTCACGCCATCAATAGCGTCTTGACCTCCGTCTTCGCCCTTCGCATCAGCATCAGCGGCAGCAGCAGAAGCAGCCGTGATCTCGCTGTCGGGCAGCGGGGCTGCCTCTACCGCGCAGCGTGCCAGCCGCACCGATCCCAGGGACAGGGCATCGAGGCCCACCTGCCAAATATCGGGACATGTGGTGGGGGTGGCGCGCACCACCGTCCCGCCCACCGTCACCTGAAACGACGTGGCGGCGCCGCCCTCGCCAAAGAGGGGGACGGCTGCGTTGCGCTCCAGCAGACTCCATTGCGACGCAAAAAACGGTGAAGCCGCCGCTACCGCGACGTCCGTCTCCGCCGCAGCCAGCTGTGGATCGGCAACCTCCAACGCGGACACCTCCGTCAGGAACGGCGTCTTCGCCTCACCAGGCGGCGAGGCGGGTGAACGCTGGTGGGAATGCGTCGCAGAGGTCGCAGGCGCAGGCACGTGCGCCACAGACTCATCGCCGCAATCCGCCGTGCATGTTGCGTTGCACACCTCCACCAGCAGCGTCGGGCACGGCAGCAGCGGCGCGACAGTCGGAAAGAGGCAGACCAGGCCGGGAGGCATCGCAGCGTACCGCCCGCTCACGTACGGGTCCACGCACATGGACGTGCCGCCGCCGTTCTCCCTGTTGCAGATGTAACGTTCAAAGAACATCCACACCTTCGCCGTGATCGGGCGCAGCTTCGGGTGCCGCTCCTCGTCTGCGGACACCACCACCGCCAGCATCAGAAGCGCGTCGATGAAGTCGGTCAGACCAAGCGTAAGGCCGGACAGGAGAGGCGACGGTTTCGACGTGGTCGCCGACAGCAGTGATGCGGTCTCCAACAGCGGACGGACGTCAGGAAAGCCGCCGTGAGCAAAGATGGCCAGCGCGCACGTTTCCTCGATGGTGTTCAGGCTGGGCAGGTAGTCCCTCAAAAAGGCTTTGTAGCCCTCTTCCGTCAGTCGCCCCGCCGCGGCATCCGCGTAGGTGCGGTACAGCGGCACAAGCGTGCCCTGAGCGAGGGCACCAACGACATGCGTGACCAGCCGATTCACGTGTAACGCCCACTGGTTTCGCGCGCCGCGCACACTCACCTGTGACGTGGCGTGAATCGTGCTCTTGGCGATGAACGGCCGCAGGTAGCGCGAGGCGGCGAAGCGCACCGCCTCTGTCAGCAATACGCGGTCCTCTGCGCTACGTCGCAGCGCGACGAGGACAGCGTCGGTGTGCTCGCCCTGCCTCTCTCGCACGGTCGCGAACTGGAAGGTTTGGTAGATGCGCATACAGAGAACATTCATCATGTCCACGAAGCCGCCAAACTCAACAAACTCGACGCTTCGTGCGGCCACGGCGTTCGAGGCGTCGAGGGAGGTGTTGTCGAGAAAAAACGACGACGAAATAGCCGTGTCGCCGCCATGCGTGTCTCTTTCCTGGATTGCCCCTTGACTCAGCCCCTGCCGCTGCCAGAGCTGCTCGAGCAGGACAGGAAAGACGCCGGTGGCGGTTCCGATGAGCTTGGCAGAGCTCAGAAAAATCATCCATCCGTCCCACGACAACTGTCCCGAATGCAGCGCGTCACCGTGACTCAGCGCGATGTTGAAGAGGAGCCGCCATGACGATTCGTCCTCTGAAGACATCGTGCAGCACTGCGAAGTATATATAAAAAAGGAGGTTTTCTTTGTGCAAGCTGCGCAGCCGCTCAAGAAAGCAAAGGCGTGTAATCAGAAGAAAGCCTTTTTCAGTCAAATGAACCAAGCACCTCGAGAAGGCTTGCGAATGTACCCTGTTTGCTGCCGCGTTTCTCAACGCGCATTAAGAAAAAAAAGAAAAAAAGAAAAAAAAAGGGCAACAGTTTTTTCTGCCTTCTGTTTTTTTATTCGCCACGCAAAAGACGAAATGGCGGTAGCGAAGAAACGTGTAGGCCTTCTGCACACAGCACCTGTGTCAATACAACGCAAGCACACATACAAAGCTCAGCCAATACTCTAACGAAGCAGCACCAATGGGAAAGGAAATATGAAGCAGCAATGCAGTTGGAACGGCTGTTGAGGCCCGGAATGCCGTTCGTCGTCAAAAAAAAAAAAAAGCGCAGATCTTTGCTCGACGAGTTCGTTTTCTCTACTTTCTTGCTATTTCCTTTTTTCTTTTTTCTTAGAAAGGCAACGGCAATTTAAGAAAAGGAAAATAAAAGAAGCGAAACGCCGTGATAAAAAGACGTCCCGTAGAACATAATGGAGCCCAAGTTTGTAAGCCGCCAGCAGCTCAGCACACATACACACACGCACACAAATCGGTCAGGTGGTGGTGCTCGAAACACGCAAGCAAGACAGGCTTTTTTTTTTTTTTTGAAGCGGCCGTCGTGCTCCCTCATGACCATCGCGACAAAAATGGATTTTGCAGCTCGAAGTCCTCGACATCCCTGCGACGTCGCGGCGGTGGCGGTGGTGGAATATCCATCATCGAATGCGAAGCGGCGCGTCCCGCCGCACCACCGAGCGATGACGGAGGCGGAGCTGGAAAGCGATTGGGTGAGTCGCCTTGGACGTCTGCCGATGGGTGCTGCACCGGTGTCGGCGCCGACCCCTGCGGCGGCGGCATCATCGGCGTAGGCAGCTGGGTGTGCGGCGAGTCTGTCGGGGACGGAAGGCTGAGCGGAACACCCGAGGAGGAGTCGGGAAGCTGCTGCATCGGGTCACAGTTCGCAGCAAGTGAGGACGACGCGCCCTCACGAAAGCGGCGTTGGCGCAGCGACGACGCACCGTAGGACGACTCGCGCCTGGCCGCGCCGCTGGAGGGCTTAAGCGGTGGAAACGTGTCGCGTGCCGTTTCCAGCTGGCCTGCAGGCGATGGCGTGCTGTCCTGCTTCGATTGAGCAGCACCAGCAGTGGCCGGGGCGGCCTTTGCGGGCGACGGTTTTTGTGCCGCAGCCTTCGTCGCCGTTCCTGGCTTGGCGTGACCATCGTCGCGGTCACCGCGGCACCATCGCATCGTCTGCACGACGGAGACAAGCGTGATGAGCACCATCGCCCCGATGATCTGCAGGCGGCCCTTCGCCTTAAAGAAGACGCCATTCTCGCGGCGGTGCACCTCGTACCTCGAGACGTTGTAGCCCTTCTCCTCCGCCTGCTGCACGAGGGTGCGGATGAGGAGCTGCAGAGAAGAGTTGGGTCGCAGCTCGTTCACCTGAGGCGGCGGTGGTGTGGAATGAGGTGCAGTCGACGAAGCGGGACTGGGAGTCGATGCTGCCGCGTCAACGCCGGACGCGGGATGTAGTGTGGAGGAAGGGGCACTCGTCGTTACGAGCGACGGTGCCACCGTGGTGGTTTCCTGTGACAGAGTCGGCTTCGATGATAGCGCTGCTGTTAGCACCTCCGCCTGTGTCCCTGCCTCCGCTGTTCCTGTGGCACTGCTTGAATTCTGTTTTGCTTCTTCGTCAACAGTCGGGAGTCCGAGTTTGTGCCGCAGCTCAGCCATTTTCGCGTCGATCGCTTGTAGCTGTCGCTGCAGCCGAGCAAGCGCGGCTTCGTGCGAGGCCGCCAGCGCACTGCGCCGCTCCTTGAAGGACTCCGGTCCAGCCGAGGCGTTGCTTGCGCCGCGACTGCTTTCAGCCACCTTTGCCGCCTTTTTGAGAGACCGCGCCGTGTCGTGAACCGCCGCCAAGGCACCGCTGGCTTTGTCCACGTCTTCGAACAACTCGTTGAGGTGGGTGAGCACTACGTCCAGAGACTTGTTGGGCGTCGCGGTCTCCTTCAGACGATCCCGGACTGCGGCCGTACGCGCATCCAGTGTGGCGAGGTTTTGCGACAGTGCCTCCAGTTCTCTCTCTATAGATTGCTGGAAGGAGCTGGCCGCCAGCTTTTCGCGTTGCTGCGCAGCTGCCAGCTCATCCGCTTCTCGAGCCTCGAGCGCTGCCAAAGCAATGCGATAGCCTTCGCTACTAGTTTGAATCTCTTGTACCGTGTCCTTCTGCTGCTGTGACAGACGGTCAAGCTCCCCTTGTTGCTCGCGGAGTTGACGAGCCGCCGCCTCTTTTTCCTCTGCGGCCCGCCGCGCTGCCTCTGCCTGCTGCTCCAACTCCAGTCTTTCCGCTTCCCGCTGTGCTGTCAGTGCCTCCTCCGCCTGCCGAGCCGCTTCATTCAGCAGCCGAGCTTCCTCGGCTAGGCGGGCCTTTTCCGCAGCCTTGAGACGGCGCACCTCCTCGGATAGGCGTGCCTCCTGCGCAGCACGAGCCTTCTCTTCGGCAGCTTGAGCCTCCGCGAGCCTCTTCGCCTCCTCCTCGGCAGCTTGAGCCTCCGCAAGCCTCTTCGCCTCCTCCTCGGCAGCTTGAGCCTCCGCGAGCTTCTTCGCCTCCTCCTCGGCAGCTTGAGCCTCCGCAAGCCTCTTCGCCTCCTCCTCGGCAGCTTGAGCCTCCGCGAGCTTCTTCGCCTCTTCCTCGGCAGCTTGAGCCTCCGCGAGCCTCTTCGCCTCCTCCTCGGCAGCTTGAGCCTCCGCAAGCCTCTTCGCCTCCTCCTCGGCAGCTTGAGCCTCCGCGAGCCTCTTCGCCTCCTCCTCGGCAGCTTGAGCCTCCGCGAGCCTCTTCGCCTCCTCCTCGGCAGCTTGAGCCTCCGCAAGCCTCTTCGCCTCCTCCTCGGCAGCTTGAGCCTCCGCGAGCCTCTTCGCCTCCTCCTCGGCAGCTTGAGCCTCCGCAAGCCTCTTCGCCTCCTCCTCGGCAGCTTGAGCCTCCGCAAGCCTCTTCGCCTCCTCCTCGGCAGCTTGAGCCTCCGCGAGCTTCTTCGCCTCCTCCTCGGCAGCTTGAGCCTCCGCGAGCTTCTTCGCCTCTTCCTCGGCAGCTTGAGCCTCCGCGAGCTTCTTCGCCTCCTCCTCGGCAGCTTGAGCCTCCGCGAGCTTCTTCGCCTCCTCCTCGGCAGCTTGAGCCTCCGCAAGCCTCTTCGCCTCCTCCTCGGCAGCTTGAGCCTCCGCGAGCTTCTTCGCCTCCTCCTCGGCAGCTTGAGCCTCCGCAAGCCTCTTCGCCTCCTCCTCGGCAGCTTGAGCCTCCGCGAGCTTCTTCGCCTCTTCCTCGGCAGCTTGAGCCTCCGCGAGCTTCTTCGCCTCCTCCTCGGCAGCTTGAGCCTCCGCGAGCTTCTTCGCCTCTTCCTCGGCAGCTTGAGCCTCCGCGAGCTTCTTCGCCTCCTCCTCGGCAGCTTGAGCCTCCGCAAGCCTCTTCGCCTCCTCCTCGGCAGCTTGAGCCTCCGCAAGCCTCTTCGCCTCCTCCTCGGCAGCTTGAGCCTCCGCGAGCTTCTTCGCCTCTTCCTCGGCAGCTTGAGCCTCCGCGAGCTTCTTCGCCTCCTCCTCGGCAGCTTGAGCCTCCGCGAGCTTCTTCGCCTCCTCCTCGGCAGCTTGAGCCTCCGCGAGCCTCTTCGCCTCCTCCTCGGCAGCTTGAGCCTCCGCAAGCCTCTTCGCCTCCTCCTCGGCAGCTTGAGCCTCCGCGAGCTTCTTCGCCTCTTCCTCGGCAGCTTGAGCCTCCGCGAGCTTCTTCGCCTCCTCCTCGGCAGCTTGAGCCTCCGCAAGCCTCTTCGCCTCCTCCTCGGCAGCTTGAGCCTCCGCAAGCCTCTTCGCCTCCTCCTCGGCAGCTTGAGCCTCCGCGAGCTTCTTCGCCTCTTCCTCGGCAGCTTGAGCCTCCGCGAGCTTCTTCGCCTCCTCCTCGGCAGCTTGAGCCTCCGCGAGCTTCTTCGCCTCCTCCTCGGCAGCTTGAGCCTCCGCGAGCCTCTTCGCCTCCTCCTCGGCAGCTTGAGCCTCCGCAAGCCTCTTCGCCTCCTCCTCGGCAGCTTGAGCCTCCGCGAGCTTCTTCGCCTCCTCCTCGGCAGCTTGAGCCTCCGCGAGCTTCTTCGCCTCCTCCTCGGCAGCTTGAGCCTCCGCAAGCCTCTTCGCCTCCTCCTCGGCAGCTTGAGCCTCCGCGAGCTTCTTCGCCTCTTCCTCGGCAGCTTGAGCCTCCGCGAGCTTCTTCGCCTCCTCCTCGGCAGCTTGAGCCTCCGCGAGCTTCTTCGCCTCCTCCTCGGCAGCTTGAGCCTCCGCGAGCCTCTTCGCCTCCTCCTCGGCAGCTTGAGCCTCCGCAAGCCTCTTCGCCTCCTCCTCGGCAGCTTGAGCCTCCGCAAGCCTCTTCGCCTCCTCCTCGGCAGCTTGAGCCTCCGCGAGCTTCTTCGCCTCCTCTGTGAGTCGAGCCTCCTCCGCCAAACGCACGTGTACCGGTTGCTCTGCCTCCTCTTGTATTCGGTGTACCATGTCTTCCTCCCTGGCCTCGTGTTGCACCGCTTCCGCCGCCAGCCGAGCTCGCTCCGCTTCCTCCTCCTGCCTTACCGCCTCCTGAATTCGTTTCCTCGTTTCCTCCATGGCGATGGCGGTAGCCGCGGCAAGAGTCTGCTCCTCCTCCTCGGCCGTTGTTCCCTGTTGGTATTCCGGCGGCGTTTTCTGCGCACGAGTCTGCGGCGCGGCAGCATCGACAAAGCCCGGTGCCTCGGTGGCCGGTAGGTCCGTCGGTGGTTCTGCGGTGTAACCAGGTTCATGGGTCCACTCCGCGTCTTCCGATGATGCGACGCTCTCCTGCACCACTCCAGCTGACGCCTTACTGGAGAGCAGGATAAGGAGAACGACGGTGATGAGGCAAACCAGAGCAACTTTGCCGCGGACGCGACGCTCCGCTATGGTCTGTGTAGCGCGCATTCGAACGCTGCGCTCTCTCTCGCCCGCGGGGTTGTGTAAAAACTCGGAAACGCAGCAGAGGGGAAAAAAAAAACGGGAGTAAATTGACTTGAAAGCTATTCAAGTCAATCTGAGCCTGGAAAAAAAGAAGCCCTCTGGACTACCGTGATCGGCTATGAGAAAGAAAAAGGCGTTGTTGTTGTTGTTGTTGTTGTTGTTGTTTTTCTCTACGGTGCTTTGGGTTTTCTTCTTTTTTTTTTTCTCTCTTCTGTGGTTCCTGCGAGTGTTGCGACTACGTCTCGTGATGCGTGAAAAAAAAAAAAAGAGAGAGGAGAAAGGCGCTGCACCTTCCACTGCGTTCGTTGTATGTACACTGAGTCGAGTAAAAAAAAAAAAGTCCTTTCTTTATTTATTATTGCAAAAGATAGAGAAAAAGGAAAGTTAAGGTAAAAGTAGAAAGAAATAGTTGTTTTTCTCTTCAGGGCTTCTCAAACAGCTGTTGAGCTTAAAGACGTGAAAACCCCCATGTCAGCACTTCATTGACGATATGCGCAGCATTTCCCAAAAGGCGTTAAGCGCCTGCCATTGGAAAGAGCAAAGAAAGAGGGAGAAAAGAGCGCTGCTACCGCCAAACTAAGCAACAGCCACACTGCAAGTGTCGCACACTTGTCGACTAGAATCGATAGCATAGCGACACTTTTCTCACTCTCACCTCTAAAAAAAAAAAAAAGACTGTACAAGTGCGGCGACAGCTTCATGGGTTTGCCAATTGCAAAGAAAAATAGGTTTCATGCAGATACAAGGGAAAAGAAAACCTAAGCAATGTACATACATCGTTTCGAAACGCGTTTCGAGTTCAAAAAAAAAAAAAGAAAGCGAGGAAAAGGTGTGTTTATGTCTCTTGGCCGCAACCGTGCACGTGGGAGGCCCGCGTGCCCAGCCTTTCTCACCATCGCAAAGGCACTCAAAAGGTGACACGAAAAAATGAAGGCATCGGATGCAAAACAATAATACGCAATGGAGGAAATGTGGAAGGCGCCGCTGCGTGGCATACGCCCCATTTTGCGGCGCTGCCACATTTACTTTTTCTGTAGCACCTTGTACTCCATCACATCGGAGCCGGGAGCGCTCACGCGGAACGGCTCACGGCCGCCATCCTCGGTGCCGGTGCCCACCACCATGGACGTTCCTCCAACACGGGACAGTCTCGCCGGCGGACGGTTCTGCAGCTCTTTCGGGATGGGCGGAGGCGAGTCGTAACCCACCTCCTCCAGAGTCCGGCACGGGCCGTACGACGCTCCAGTGAGAGGGTCGTGCGTACGCATCTTCGGCTGCGGCACCTTGATGTTCACCACCTCCATCGGCTTTGTCTCGGGCGCTGATTCCGCCGCTGCCGATGACCGTCGCCGCACTGCCGCAGTGTAGTCCTTGTCTGCAGCCGCCCTGTCCATCATCTGGTCCGACGACATCATCGGTTGGGGCCGCAGCCGCCACTCCGCATCCGCTTCCGCCTTAGCGTGCTTCAACTCCGCCCGGGAGGCCTTCAGCAGCACCACCACGTGTTTTAGCCCCTTCTCCGACGCGATGTAGAGCGGAGACTTGCCGTCCTCGTTGGCGAGCGAAGCGTTGGCGCCGGCGTCCAACAGAAGGTACACCGTCTCGTGCCACCCCGCCTGCGCCGCCGCAAACAGAGGCGTTTCCTGCCTCTGGTTGCGGGCGTTCAAATCGGCACCGGCGCCAAGCAACAACGTGACGAGCGCGCCATAGCCGAATCGTGCGGCGACGTGCAGCACCGTTTCCTTCAAGACACCGTTGACGGCGTTCACATCCGCCCGCAGGCCTAACAGGTATTTCGCCACGTCGATGCGTCGGTTGTACACGCTGATGTACAGTGGCGTCTCCTCATCAGCGCCGCGTCCGTCCACGACAGCGCCGAGGTGGACGAGCTCCTCGATCGTGTGGAGCATCACTGAGGACTTCATGCATGCAAAGTAGAGTGGCGTGTAGCCTTGACTGTTCACGGAATTTATCGTGTTTTTCGGGGCGGTGGCGAAAAACTGCTGCAACGCCACCTTGTCGTTCAGGAGAATCACATCCTCGAACGACGCCATAGTCGTGCGTGGCTCTTTTCAAGAGAAAAAAAAAGGGGTCAGTCCTTTCTGTGGGGTGTGCTGATATGCTACTGCGATTGCCTTGAACTGAAGAAGGAAGATGCAAAGCAAAAAAAAAAAAAAACGACCACAAAGAACAGTTGTAATTCGCGACAAGTGTACAAGTGCAAATGTAGAACGCATACAAAAAAAAAACGGATATAGTGAAAAGCTATCACAAGTGGTCGCGCAAGCAGCTGCTTTGAAGCATGTACGTGTCAAGCCTTCGAAGATACCTTTCAATAAGAACAGGTTTTCTTTTTTCTCGCTGCTGTTTTGATGGTTATGTGTGTTTGTGCGTGTGCTTTTAAAAAAGACAAACACCCAGTAAAGCAGGCAAGAAACAGCCGCAAACTACTTAGGTTGAGACGGTGAGCAGGAAAAAGAGTTGAAAAACACGACTGGCTTCTTCGCATACACAGCACTAGCGTAGAGACGTTCAAACGTGGACAGCAACTCAACGCAATAACAACGCTTCTCAAAAGTGACTAAGAAAAAAAAAAACTAAAAAAGAGCATTTTTAATGTGCCCTTTTGTTTGTTTGCTTTGTTCCTTTCTGTTCCAAGAGAGTGCTTCACTGCTTTTTTATCGCACGCATCCCACTCGTGCCTTGCTGTATTTACTATTATCCATTATTATTGTTATTGTTCGCCGTTCGTCGACGTTACACGCGTGTAAGCTCTTTAGAATACGCAAAGGAAACAGCACTAAGCACACACAAAAAAAAAACGCCTTGAACTTCTAGAGCTCATCCTCCACGACTACATACTCGGGCAGATATGGCCGGTTGTCATTGGCAGCGTAGCAGTGCTTGCTGCACGTATATACCAACACGTTGCTGAAGTGCAAGGTCGCGTTCTTTGCCTCGCCAATGTCCTTTGTGAGGTAGTACACCGTTGGCGCTGTCAGCTGCATCTCAAACTGCCGTGGCGCACCGCAGGCGGGGCACGGCGGTGGGACAGCGGCCCCGTTCACGCCAACGGCCGACAACGACGTCCGCAGCGGCGTCCCACCCGGACACCACCGCACACACTGCGTGGGGTTCGCCTCCATCTCCTCCATGTACTCCTGCACGCACGCCTCAGCGGGAGTCTCGTCGTCCTCCTCAAAAGCGCTGCTGTCCACAGTGGCGTTGTCACCGTACAAGCGTTCCGCCACCGCTAGCTGCTCTTCGATCGACAACTCCTTCGCTTTGGCACGAGTCGGCTCCACGTAAAGGTCTAGCGGAAGGCCATCTGTGTATACCACTCCCTTTATCGGCACGAGAGTGGCACGAGCCGCCACCGGATACGCGACCTGCTCCGTCACAGTGGGCGGTGGCGCTTCAGCGCTGCCCTCCTCCGGGGAAGAAGCGAGAGCGGGCGTGGAGACTGCCGCGACCGGCACCGCTGGGTCGTCGTCGTCGCCCCAATCGTCGTCGCCTTCGTCGAACAGCGGTGCCTCTTGCGCCTCTTGTGCTGCCTTTGCGCGGTACGCATCCTCGCGTTGCTGCTGCTGGTGCTGCTGGAGCTCCAGAAAGTACTCACGACTGAAATTCTGACTGCGCACGGCGAAGCAATAGCTGGTGAGGGACTTCGCAGCAGCAGCAGCAGCGAGACCGCTTTTCTTGCCGGCGCAGAGCGGCGGCACGCCTGCTGGAGCCACTCCCGGCGTTCCCGACCCCATAGCGGGACATCGAGCGCAGGCGGCGCAGGTAAGAACGTAAAGGACGCGATCGTACACCTCTAGAGGGGCGTACACCTGGCTCAAAAGAGACACCTGCGTCGTCGACTTGCACTGCGGGCACTGAAAAAACTTGCTCAGTTCCGCCGCATCCAGACGTTCTGTTGTGGTACTCCCTACGCGGAAACACGTGGCTTGCCCGCCGATTTTCGAAGTATACGGGTCCAGCACGTCCTCTTGAGATCGACCACGCTGCGGCGTGCCAATCCACACGGCCGGTGGAGCATTACCACTCATCGCGAAAAGCCAATCAACGAGAGATCAGCAAGACAGTGAAGAAGAAAAAAAAAGGTAAAAGTTCTCGCAGCTTGCGTATTCCCCTTTGAAAAAGTGGCGCTAGTAGACTGCAAACAAAAAAAGTAGTTTTGACAGGAAAAGAGGAGATGGTACAAATTAAAAAAAAAAAAGAGTTCCCTGTTTTGGATTTCAATAAAAAGAGAAGAGCGTGCGCATCTCCGCTAAATGGATGGCAACAGATGCCACCGTGTTCAACCCTGATACCGATCTGCTCATTAGCAGTCAGCAGAGGAGAACGGCTAAGCGTAAGAAGAGAAAGTGCATACATATATAGCAGCTCTTTACTAATATCACATCCTTCAATCGCGCAGAAGGTGATCCCTGTGAAAAAACAAGGCGCTTAACGAGCAGGTAACCTTTCTCTCACAACGTTCGAAAGAGCTTTTACACCTTATTTGGCTGTTTTCAGCAGTTGTGTGTTGTGTTTGTGTGTGTGTGTGTGTGTGTGTGTTTTGCGTGTTTTCTTTGACGAGCAAAAGCAACTGAAATGGCGCAGCCGCAGTGATGAAGTGTGCTTCGTGAGTCCCTCACCAAATGTTAGCTATCATGAAGTGCATGGCCGAGTTAGCGAGCCACGTGCACACTTGTTTATCTTAACCCGGCTCCCCTAAGGCACACACGCACGGTCTTTCCACTGAGGCTGTTGAAAAGAAAACAGAGAGGAGGAAAAGCCATGCTTGTCGTCTTCCTATCCCAAACCGAGCAACAAAGAGAGTCAAAAAGCGTCCGAATGGAAATTCAAAAAGCCAAATAATGTTCGGTAGTTGCTGTCCCTATTTGCTTTTTACCCTCTTCTTCTCTTTTCCCCTGTCAAAACAATTTTGTGAGTGGCGTCGTCAGCCAATCTTGACCAAAAGCCTGCGCGAGGTAATAGCTGAAGTTCTTCGGACAATGCGCCTTGATGCCGGAAATCGTGCACGGCTCAAGCGGAAACAGAAAACTCTCCTCTGACTCGCCCTCCCCGGTTTTCGCCACGCCGTCCACCAGAGTTGTCTCGTAAAACTCAGCGCAGATGCGTGGTGTGCACTTTCGCCACACGCGCAATGATGGGTTGTACGTTCCTTGCTTGATCACGGACTTGTGTCCGAAGCACTCCGTGTCCAGCGCGCTTGACGCTTTGTCGAAGTCCGTCGGTGTCGGTACCAGCACGCCGATGTCCAGATCGGCATCCCACAGAACAAGTCGGCCAATGCGCGTGGAACCGAGCAGCGTGCCGTTGAGCAACCACGATCGGCCCACGTGCTCGTTCAGCACCCGCCCCGTGCAGTTGAGAGCGTCATGGAAGGCAGAGTCGCGGTCAAAGTACACGCTGGAGCAATAACTGATCGTAATCCATGAGACCAGCGCCACCAGTACGACGACGCCAGCACGTGTCCACATCAGGCCAGGCGGTACGATGACCTCTTCCGGCGATGCGGCTGCAGCGACTCCGTTTCGTGCGCTCTCTGGAGGCTCCTCGGCGCGCAAGTTTTCAGAACTTTTCATTTTTTTTTTTTGGGGAGAAAAGGAAACAAAGAAAGAGCTTTCCACGATACGTCGACCAGACAATGAGAAACAGAGAAAGCAGCAACCTACGGCAGTGCTTATGACGGGTTTTATGTGTGTGTTTGCCTGAACAAATAGACTCCTGCGCGCTATGCAACGAGAAGCAAAAGAAGCAAAAAAGAAAAAGAACTGGAAAGGTTGGGGTGCTCTGCAAAGGAAAAAAAATGCTCTCCAATCGAAACAAAAACAAAAAGAAAAGGAATCACATCGATATGTCGTCCGTTAGTCTCACAGCCTTCGTGCGTTTGCCTTTCTTTTTTTTTTCCCCCTTTCTCTTCTAACAGTTAATGCGCTTCTCTTCCGAACCAAAACAGTGAGTCCCAACTCTCGAAGGTCAAAGGCCTTCAGGTATGCCGATGTCTTGTTTTGTTGTATGCTTTTCTTCTTTTTTTTTTTTTTTCAAGAGCCATGAGAAGAGAAACAAAAAAAAAAAAAGAGACTATTCAGAAGAAAAAAAAAGGAGAATCAATTATTGCAGGGAAACGAAGCCATCTGGTCTTCGGGTGCTCAAGCGGAAAAGGCAAACGTCACCTCAACGAGCAGTTCAGACTTCCACACCACAAGCGGCTCACGCGACGCTGCAAGCCTGTCGCTAGCACCTGCAAAAAAGCCACGCACGCGTCCTTGCGTTTCATGACGCTTTGCCAGCAGACCGGCGCGTCGCAGAAAAGCGCGCTTCGATCGAGTTGAGCTGGCAGCAATTAGTGACTGCAGGGCTGGGATGACCCACTCCACCCGATCACCACCAACCTCAACGGCTGCCACGGCGCACGCTACCCATAGTCCCTCGTCAGGGCAGGTCGCACGCTCAAAGAGGGTGTCAAAATAGATGTCCACCCACGAGTCAAGGGTCATGTCTAGTGGGGGACGCGGCTGTGACTCGTTGACGACCATCGCGCGCAAGGCTTCCAGCACCGATCGTCGCCCACTCAAGCTGGTGAAGCTGAAGTGGTTAAGCGCGGCCAAGGTCGCCTCTGTCGAGGGAAGCAAAGCGACGGTAACACGCTCCCGGAGCAAGCATCCGTTCCGCAGCTCATCCGCGCATGCTACGCTGCCTTTTCCCGAATCCAAAAGTGACTCGAGTGCTTTCTCAAACTCGAATAAGAGAGAGCGAGCGCTGTCTGCGTCCAGCGTTTCAGACGCGCACAACGCAAACTCGGCTTGCGTCTCCGCCAGCAACGCTCGCCACCGGCTTCGTTCGAGATCTGTTGCAATACGGAGCAGCGGCGGCAGCAGTAGCGGCACAGACACTGCTGCCTCGTCCATCGATGCTCCCTGCAGCGCAGCCACTTCTGCATCTGACGGCCTTCGCTTCGTAGAGCTGCTGAGAACCACCAAGCGAGAGAGCTCCCATTGCGTCGATTGTGGAGCTAAGTCGTGAATCAAGTACCGCAGCGCGCGTTGAATCCACTCCAGCAGGTCTTCGCATGAGGGCCCGTCTGAGGAGTCCGCGCCGCGCCACATGCCCTCCCAAAGCCGGCGAGAGAACAGCTGCTTTCCTTCGTGCAGATGAGAAGCAAGGCGACCCAGGAAAACAGCTAAGGACTTGTACCAGCCTGTCCCTATCAGGAAACTCCATCGAATGTCCGAAAGGTCCTCTGCGAAGCGCGACAACACAACCTTGAACACCGCCTCCACCTCGGCGCGCGCGCCGTACACGGCAATCGTCTCGACGCACTGCAAAGCTGTCAAGTAGAGTGGCAAATCGAGACGCACCAAGTACGGAAGAAATAGCGCCAAAGCACACGGAACCTGGGCCGGCAGAGGCGGCATCGTGGCGCTCCTGCGCAGCCACGACGCCAGTATTCCGCTCAACGTCGTCGTGACCAGCGACAACGCATACTCATCGCTGAAGCACGACCCCGGCCTTGAAGTAGGGAAGAGCTCCAACAAACTCAGGAGGCAGTGCGCTGTCGGCTGCAAGGAAGCCTCGGCAGACAAAGGAGGGATAGCATCCAAAAAGTCCTTCACGGCGAAGTAGGTCTGCTCCGTTTCGCTAGAGGTTTCCGCCAGCACCAGCGAAGCCGCGGAGGTGGCAGTGAGTCGCGCAATGTCGCGTAGTGCTTCTAAAGCGTCGAAAATGGAGGACGGAGACGCGTGAGCTGGGTCGTGAAGAGGTCCGCGCACCGCTTTAAAAGTGTCGTACAAAATGGAACTGCGAAAAGCAGCGAAGTCTTCTACCTCGTCGTTGCCAGCGTTGCTGCTGATGCCCACATGGGAGCTTGAGGCGTTGTCAGTCATTGCGGCGAGCGTGTAGAAGCCAGCTCCGAAACTGCTGATGAGCCAGAGCGCGTGGCGTTGCGCATCTGGGTCACAATCTCGGCTTTCTGCGCCACAGTTGGGAAGCAGAAGCCCGGAAAAGCCCGCGTGCGCTCTGCGCTGCAGGTGCAACGGTAAGCCTACCTTGGCGTGCAGACGGCAGGCAAAACTAAGCACTTCCGGATCATGCAGCGATGCCCACTGCTCACGGCTCAGGACAAGCCAAAGTGCTTCAACACACGTGCGCGCAATGCACCAAAAGCAACCGTTATACACATCATTCGCTTCAAAAAGAAACACGTTTTTGAGTGCGTAGCGAGCTGCAAAAGCTGCTACCTCCTCTACGCTCCTAGCGTTACAGCACAAAAAACAGTTAGATAGTTGCAAGTAAACCCTGCGAAGTTCTTCAAAAAACTGTGCACCATTTTTTTTCGGGTAACTTGGGTGCCCCGTTTTGGCCATTGTAAATAAGTGGCTGTACAAACGATAAAAGAGCGTCCAACAGCTAAGCTGTAGCCATCCCCATTGCTCCGACTCCGACTGCGTTGTGAGCGTCACCGCCACCCACGACCGCAAGAGCGAGACCCATTCCGAAAGCTCCCACGAAAACAAGTCGGCTGCCGGAGCAGAAGCAATGTACTTCGCAAAAAGAAAAACGACCTGTGGATCTGAAAGATCTTCGAAATTGTCTTGCTGAACAAATACTCGTTTCAGCGTCGGTAAAACTAAAACAGTGTTGCTGAGAATAATCTCCTCCGCGCTGCAGCAACTCGAAAAAGCACCGCTTATATTGTTTAAACACAAATTGACGGAAGAAATACCAGGAAAAAGTCGTTGTTGCGCACAGGAGAACTTTTTCCCGCTGGAAATGGAAAAGACAGAGGCATCGGCCGGTGTCACTGACACTTTCGTCAAAAAAGAAACACACTTTTGCAAAAACGGGAAAAAAGGTGGCTTACGCTCACGCCAATTTCTGCTGGATAACATTTTGGCCGTATTTGGCCCCGCAACCCAGCCCCAGCGGTAGCTAGCAACAAGCCTTGCGATAAGATCCCCGGATGAGAAGAGAACTGCGTCCGAAATAAAAAGCTCGAGAGGCTTTAAATTAGCCCCTTCGCTTTCTGAAATAACTAACAAGAGCGTTTCCAGAACGGTTTGGAAAACAGGGGTAACAAGGACAAATTCTACCGCAGAGGGAATGTAATTGTTGTCAATTGCTGCTAACGATACCAGACATTCTCCATTGCCTTGATGGAGAAGCTGCTTTTTAAGATCTTCTTTTCCATGTTCATCACTCACGTTAAAAAAGTCGACCACCCCTTCAAAAACTCCAAAAAAACTATGAGCAATATCCGTCAAGCGCAAGAGTTGAGGCAGCAGCAGCGCATTATTTTCTATTCTATTCTTGTTGTAAAACGCTTGAAGATCGTGAATAAAATGAAGACAGTCTTTCTTCTCTGGAAACCACTTCCATTTCTGAGATGACTGAGCAATGCGGTCGAAATTCTGCTGCGGCACCGCCTCGCTTAACTGTGCGGAGTACCTGCTCCATGCTAAAGAACGCAAAAGCCGCAAAATAGAAAAAACGGTTTTGCCTTCTTGGACGCTGCTGAAATCCAGAGAATCATCTTCGCAAAAAGCAGACAGCTCCGCAATTGTACTCCAGTTGTTTAAAATTAGCTCAGAAAAAACACCTGCTGCGTCGTCACCGTCCTGTTGGAGGAACAAAAGCAAAAAATCACACAAATTGGGCCAATACGACAAAAAGTGAAGTGTAGCAGCACGGCTCACATAAAAACTACAATATAGAGAGAAGTGATGCGCTAGCTGTTTTTCGAAACAAGCATTTGCTTCCATTGCAGAATGAAAATAGAGAAGCGTTTCGAAAACGGTCGCGATAAAAGAAAAAGTATGTTTCGGAATGCAATGAAAAAGTGCATCGCAGCATTTAAAAATGCTGTCTAAGACACCTACTGTTTCGCTGATGAAAAGGGGCGAAGATCGCAACGCCACAATGCAGTTGGTAAGCAAAGCAATGTTGCTTTCGATGACGTCGAAAAATGCGCTGGAATAAAGAGCCGTCTCGTTAGAAAGCGCAATGTCCTTCAGCTTTGCGATCAGCTCCTGGAGTTGGTATGGCACGGCATCGCTGCGAAAGAAGCGAAGCGTCAGCGACTCGCTAGGTGGAGAGAACTCAGGATACAGCGCGGCAGCACAGTTCAGCAAGACGCTCCACGAGTGCTGAACAAGGCCAAGTAAAAGGTTGACGTTTGTGCAAGGCTCAGACTTCACACATCCAACGCAAGCAGAAGCTGCTTGAACACATGACAGATAGACGTCACTTGACGCTACTTCGTTAGACTGCACGAGGTGGGATAATATGGTTAATATCGGACCGTCAATAGCGGGCCTCTCACCATTCTGCTTTCCAAAAACACTGCATAAATGTATGATAGCGTCGCAGGCGACTCTATAGTCGAGGCATTCGCTCGTGCAGTATGGAGTCAAGTGAAGAAATCGTTGGTGGATGATCGCCGCCATGGTAGGAAAACGGCGTACGCACGCTGAAAACGGCAATGGCGAACGCGCAGCTCGTTCCTCCTGCTGTTCAATACAGCAGAGTCCCTCAAAGAAGTCGTCAAAATTGCTGAAGCTGCTGCTAAAAGGTGATCCTTGGTCTACCAAGCGCCGCGCAGAAATGCCGAGGAGTGTCCTAAACGCCTTAGCTGCTACAACACGGTCACTTGACGCGAGAAATAGCTGAAGCGTGAAATTCTGCGCGGAATCGGGAAGAGCTGGCGCGGCGTCAAACACATTCAGAAGTTCAAGCTGCGCTGGTGTGTCGTCTTGGAATGCCTTGCCGTAACGACAGCAAATGTGCAGCAGCCGTGCAAGATAGAGTTGCTGCGTGGAGTGAGGGATTTCTGGGCTGAACATCAGTGGCTTCAGAAATCTGAGGATGGCGACGATTGTGTAGCTGCAGTTTTCTGTTATAAACTGGTGCAGTTTTTCCATCAATTCGGCGATGGCTATTCGCTTTTCGGAAACGTCGAGAATGTACGCCTTACTGCCAAGAGCAAGGAAAGCGTCGGCGCGCACAAAAGGGTCGTCGCTTTCCGTGAGATTCCGAACCGCGCTGTTTGCATTCCACCAGTTGTGCGAGGTGACTTGCAAAAATTGCAAAAATGGACACACTAACAGTTTACTGGCGCTTTCCGCTTCCAGCGCGGCGATGACGGCTTCAGAGAACGCGGCGGCGTGTACGGAGTCCCATGCGTCACAGGCGACTCTCAGCCGGCGGTAAGAGCTCACGCATGAAGGGATGGCCTTGCTGTTCCCTGCCATGTTTTTCAGTACGTTGCACAGCGCCTCATCAACCTCCTTGCAGAGAAATGCGTGCCCGTCTTTGCTTTCCCCGCGCGTAACGCTCGTTCTGGCGGCTACAAAGGTCTCCAGGAGAATTGCGTAGGCGGAAAAGTCAACCTGCGGCTTTGCGCGGAGAAGAACTTGGTCTGCCGTTGGGCAATGCGGGACGTGCAAGACCAGCTCGGCAAGAACATTCGATACGGCGCGAACCGCATCAATGCGTTTCCACTCCACCAAGTTTGCGTAAAGAAGGTTAAATAAATCGAGTGTTGAAGTCTCTTCTGCCGAGCTTCTCAGGAAGCCAATAATTGTCGAAAAGTGCTTCTGGAAGGCGTTGTTGGTCACAATTTGGACATCGGAGAGAAGTGGGCGTATCTCCAGCGCAAAGGCGCGGAACGCGTTGACGCCCTGTGCGCGTGGCACTGTCCAGCAAATGTTTGCAAATTGCTTGAGAATGTACACCTTGACGATTGGTGCGTCTGTCTCGCGGAGCTGCTGAAAGAGCGCGGCCCAAATTGTCGTGTGCATGCGACTGGCGTTCACTGCGACGAGTGCGCCGATAATCTGTCTTGCTTTGTCGTCCCACTGCGTTTCGAGAAAGGAGAACGTAATGCCTAAGTTGTGTGTCAGCGTCGCGGCGTTGCGAGACGGCTTTTTAGCCTGACGCCACAACGCGTCAATGATCTCTTGTTCGGTTTTCATTGAAGGAGAAGAACAAGACTGTGCATTTTTTGTGTCAAAAAAGGTGAAAAGCACGTTTTTGTGTACTTTTTTTGCTGGCTCATGTAGTGGGTGTTTCGACAAGGAAGAAAAAAAAAAAGAAAAAGAAAACAGGTAAAGTGAAACAGAGGAATGAGCAGTCCCTTTTTCTCCCGTTTTCTGGTAACTTGCTTATCGAAGGGCATTTTGGAGTTCGCGACGTGAAGCAACCTGCCTTGCTAAAACGCTTGTGCGGAAGATAGTGTAACTTCTGCAAAGAACGCTCACGTGAAGGCGAGATGTTGTGGCTGCTGTTTTTTTTTTTTTTTGCGTCTCCCTTTCTATGCAGCAGGCTTTTAACTGGGACACCTTCCATGTCAGTTGTTCTTGTACGCGTCTCTTTCATGAGCTTCTAATGCTTGTGCGCGTCTTGCTTTTGTTTTGCATGTTTAACTTCAGCCGTTGCTAATCCCTACTCTTTGGTGGGAGGAGTGGGAGGGGGGGGGGGCATCGTGATGACTACGCGTTCTCATTTGCCTGGAAGGTCATGCTTTTCTTTTTTTTTTTTTTGTCGAGGTTGAAGATTGGAAGGGGAGGGAGGGGATCGGATGATGCAGCAAAAATGACAAAGCACGACCACTGCGCACGCCGTGGGTCAACTCTATGTGAGTAAGTAAAAAAAAAAAAAAAAGAAAAACGTCAGTGTAACATGACCGCTTTTTACCCGCTGGTTGCGTCGCGAAAGACGCGAAAAAACTCCTCCCGTTGGATTCGAACCAACGACCTGTAGGTTAACAGCCTAACGCGCTGCCGACTGCGCCAGGGAGGATACGCTCACAACGCGCTTCTGGCACTCCGTGTACATACCCTCCGAAGCAAGCACAACAGCAACACCAACTTTTTTTTTTTTGAAAAGGGCCGCTAGGGGAATTGAACCCCTGACCTCCCGCACCCGAAGCGGGAATCATACCACTAGACCAAGCGGCCACGTACAACGTAACACGCCATTCTACATATAAACATAGACTTATGCGTAAGGAAATCTATAAATGAGTAAGGTGCGTGGGCCGCTTAGCACAGTGGCAGTGCACCACTCTCGTAAAGTGGGGGTCGCGAGTTCGATTCTCGCAGTGGCCTTAGTTTTCCCTTCTGTCGTTTGTCGTTATTTTTTGGTTTTGTCTCCGGCTGGTGTTTCAACGACCTTCTGTAGCTCAATTGGTAGAGCATGTGACTGTAGAGTTCGCAGGTATCACAGGGTCGCTGGTTCGATTCCGGCCGGAAGGACTTGTTTTCGTCTGTCGTTTGCTTTCTTCTGGTGTTGCGTTGCGTTGGGCGTTGTGAAGCGTGTCCTCCCTGGCGCAGTCGGCAGCGCGTTAGGCTGTTAACCTACAGGTCGTTGGTTCGAATCCAACGGGAGGAGCTTTTCCTGAGTTTTTCGCTCGTGGTAGCCAACGTCGATGGCACTTTTTTTCTTCTATTTTTTTTTTTTTTTTTCGAGGGTAAGAGGAAGAGGTAAGGTAAAGGTGAGAACTGACGGATGCTGTTCATATTATTTTTTTTTTTTGAGAGAGAAGCAAGGAAAGCACACACACACAAAAAAAAAAAAAAAGAGAGAGAAGAGAAGAATGGAAGTGCAACGGCGTCATCTTAATAAAGCCGGACGTGCTGTTCCACCTCTCGTTTCTTGACCGTTTTTTCTTTCTTTTTCTTTCTGTAGTCCACAGTCGAACACACCCACAGCTAAGGCCTTTAAGCGGATAAGCAAACCAGCGAATCTGAATACACACATCTTCTTTCTCCTTCCTTTTCTACTTTTGCTTCCACCACACTAACGCGTTACCAACCGGGTGCCGGGCGGCTTCGGCGGTGGGGCTGTCTTGCCCTTCGAAAAGAGCGCGTGAATGCGCTCGTGCTTCTGGATGTCTTTCTCCGACAACGACGGCCGCGTCGTCCCGACGGACTTCCAGAGATCGTCCATCGTCATCTGCTCCGCCACCTGCGCCGCCGTCGCCGCGCCCGCGGCCGCACCGCCTGTCGCCAGCAGCAGCGGCTTCAACGCGTCGCTCACCTTTTCACGCGTCACACCGCCGCCGAGGTCGGCGATGACGAAGCCGTCCTCGCCGTCGCCGCCGAGCAGAGCCCCACGCGCGCGTGCGGCACCTTCGCTGCGCGCTGCCGCCTGCTTCGTCACCTTCTCCATGAACCGCATGCTCACCAGCGTGTTCGCTGACGACACCATCGCCGAGAGGTCGGCCGGCGTCCACCTCTCCGTCCGCCGCGCCACCTGCCGCAGCTCGTCCTCGCTGAACTGCGCGGACGTCTTGCTCAGCAGGCTGCGCAGAATTGCCACGCGGTCGTCCTCGTTAGGCACCGGGCATGCCACCGCCTTGTCCAGCCGCCCAGGCCGCAGCAGCGCCGCGTCGATCAAGTCCGGCCGGCTCGACGCCGCCACGACAAAGACGTCCTTGCGGCCCTCCACGCCGTCCAGGTAGCACAGCAGCTGGTTCACCACGCGGTCCGTCACGCCAGAGTCGTCGGCGCCGCGCTGCGGGGCAACGGAATCGAACTCGTCAAAGAACACCACGCACGGCGCCGCCGCCTGCGCACGCTCGAAAACGTCGCGGATCTTCTGCTCGCTCTGCCCAATGTACTTGCCGAACACCTCCGGCCCATTAATCACAATGCAGTGCAAATCCTCCGCGTTGACGAGCGACTCGAGAATGAACGTCTTGCCGCACCCGGACGGGCCGTAGAGCAGGATGCCGCTCCGCGTCTTGAGCGGCAGCCGCGCAAACAGCTGGGGGTGCTTGATCGGCAGCACCAGCGTGTTGTACAGCACCTTCTTCGCCTCCTCGAGGCCGCCAATCGACTCCCAAGACACCTTGTCCCCCTTCAGGAAGCTGATGCCGGTGTGTGCCAGCGGCGTAAAGGACGCGACGCACGCTTCAGCGCACGCGCGCAGCGACAGGCTCGGCTCCGCCGCCAGCTTCGCCCGCATGCGCGACGCGAGCTGCTTCACATCAAACGGCGTATAGTTGTCCATCAGCGCCGTTGCCGCCGCCACCTCCTCGCCGCTGGCGCCCGGGAACAGCTGCGCCGCCAGCGCCGTGCGCGACGTGCGGTTCAGCGCCTCCAGCGTCAGCACCTGCCGGAAGCAGTAGGCTGAGCGCAGCGACTCGTGCACCGCCTCGCGGCTCGTGCACGTCGCTAGCACCACCACCGCCCCAGCAGGGCGGACGGAGAACTGATAGCAGAAGCGCGTCAGCGTGCACTCCAGCATGGCCTGCGTCATAGCCGACATGGCCGCCACGTTGCCTTCCTGCTGTGCGGGGGCAATGCTGTCAAAGTTCTCCAGCACCAGCACCGCCGGCTTGCATAGCACGCACTCCGTCAGCGCCTTGGCCACGTCAGCGGAGAAGGACTTTGTCTTCCCGCACTCCAAAGTAACCACGTGCACGTCCGGCAACGTGCTCAGCACCGCGTGCACCACCGTCGACTTGCCGAAACCCTTTCCACCGCAAAGGAGAACGTTGTTCTGGTGCAGGTTCGCAAAATGCGGAATGGTCGCCTGATGGAGCGCTGCGAGGAGGTGCCGGCGCAGCTCCCGCACCACTTCGCCGTGCACCTTCGCCGCGCCCTCCAGGCTCACCGCGCACGACGGCGATGCCTGCACCGCTGTGGCGACGGGTGTCTCGGCGGTGGCGGACGCGTCGATGGCGTGCGGGGTTAGAAGGACGTTGGTGGCTTGTGCGAGAAAGTCTAGTTCACACACATCCGCCTCTTCCCCGTCGTTCGCACTCGCCGCGCACGCCGCCTTCTTCGCCCCGTCGTCCGTGATTGACACCACCACTTTCTTCAGGTGCGTGCGCAGGAAGCCCGGGGTCAGGTCTTCCTTGTCCAGCGTGGCCACCATCGCACAGTCGAGGGCGCCAAGAACGGTGCCGCTCTTCCAGTGGTACTTCGCGGCTGTCTCGCCCCCCACCTTCACCGATCTAGCCTCCGCATCGCCCACCTGCGGGGCCGACGACGACGACGGCCGGCCTCGCATAAAGGCCCACATCGGCGCGGCGTCCTTGTCCGCCGCCGTCGCATCCGCCACCTCGCGCCGCACGCGCGTCGCGATCACGAAATGCGTACCCTCGTGCATCGTCGCACAGCCGCCGCGCAGCTTCTCATCCGCTGCCCCGCACTCAATCGACGTGACAATCACCTTCGCCGACACGCCAGGGTAAATGGCGACGGAGATGGTCATAAACGGAAAGACAACCTGCACCTGCTGCAGCAACAAATTCTCAATGCGCAGCGCGTTCTGCTCCACCACCTCGCTGTCGTCCACCGTGAGCGGTGCCACCAACACCTTGGTCGCGCGTGGGGCGTTGGAGAGCGGCACGCACTCAACGATCTCGCCCTCGCGCAGCCCCAGATCCGAGCAAAGCGTGAGGGGGAAAAGAACTTTGAACTTGGACAGGTTGTGCGGGCGGGCGGTGAGGCAGCCAACGTAGACATCCTTGCCATTTTGGCCACTGATGCGCAGGGGCACCGCCGGCGGCAGGTGACCGCTGTACAGCGGCTGTAGCACGCTGTTCAAGTAATGTTGCGAGACACTCACGAAGGAATGCTGGCTGTGCCTGTCCACAGCCACCTCGAAAGAAGACTGCTGCATTCTCTCTTCTTTCCTTTCCTTTTTCTTATCTCGGCACGTGAACCAAAAGAAAAGAGGAGAACAACAACAAAAAGGTAAAAAGAAAAAAATGGGGTCGGTGCAGTCGATAACAAGCCGACTGATGACTGCCAAATCCGAAAAGGAGGACTTAAAAAGGGGGAAAAGAGAGTTTTACGAGTTTTCTTAATTGACTTTTGATAGAGGTTATTTTCTTTTTTTTTTTTTAGTGTTTGTGTGTGAAGACCCTCGCTTCTCTATCTCCTCTCCTCGTTATGAGCACTGCTTTGGCCGAAAGAAGCGCCTATTAATAGGTGAAGCCTATCTTGGTTTGCTTCGCTGTTGTGTAAGTGTGTGCGTACTTCGATGTGTGAGAGTCACCACGGTCGTTGTGATAAGCTATTTCTTCTATTCTGCTTTTTTTTTTTTTGGTTTGTTTTATCAGAGATTGAATTGAGAAACCATAAGGGGAAAGCGAGAGAGTGGTGAGGAAAAAACAATAATAATAATAATTGATGGGGATTCAACGTGGGGGCAAGACAAACAGAGAGAGCTTCCATAAAAAAGATGGTGCAGGTGAAGGTGTATCGCTATTTTTCTCTTTTTTTTTCTTCTTCAAAACGCAAAGTGCTTAGAAAAAGCTGAAAACTGTGACAACCGAGAGCAACAAGCAGCAGACAGAAACCACCAATCGCTTTCTCTTTGGAAAGACGGCCCGCCAGAAGGAGCAGGGGAAAAAAAAAAAACGCCGTACACACCTTCAGCGTTTCTCACGCCTCGACTTCGGCTTCGACTTCTCGCAAGGAACGTAGCCGAACCGCATCTGCCAGAACTCCGCGTCTTCCTGCGTCTCGACCGGCCTCCAGTGCCAACGTACCGTCACACGCTCCCCGGTCCGCAAGGGACGGCGCGTTACGAGGTGCACGCAGGAGCCTTCGCCGCCCGTCTCCGTCCACTGCACCGGGCGCACCGCCGCGGCGGCCTCCTTCGCGCTCACCACCACCACGCGCGCGTTCGGGTCACTACTGTGTGCGCAGAAGTCGATCAGCGGGTAGAGGGTGCGGCCCTCCTCGTCGTCTTCCATGGACCGGCTCAGCGCCATGGACAGCGCCCACGCCGACGACTTGGCGGCGAAGTGGGGCACACTCTGCTCGAGGCGCCGCAGCATCTGCTGCAGCCGTACCCACTCCACGCGCTGACTCGGCGAGGCAACCGCCTCCTTCGCCAAAAACGGTGCGTTGGCCACACCGCGGGCATGCAGCGTGTTGCCGGCATAGAGCGCGTCCAGCTGCCGTGCGAGGGCGCCGACGCGGCCGTAGTGCAGGCCAGCCAAGGTTGCATCCTGCTCCTCCTCGGTTGCGGTGTTGTGGAGATCGTGGAGAAACTCGAGGTAGGGACGGTGGGAGCTGTGCGGGTTGTGCAGCTCGCGTGCTAGCAGCTGCGCCAGACTTTCCAGCGGGTTGTAGCGACCGGCAAACGAGCCTCTCTTCGCTTCGGTCGACGAGACACTGAGGGAGAGGGCGGATGGGAGCGAGATGAGCGCGCGGCCCTCGTCGACGGGGCGAGTAACAGCCAGAGAGCACCGGTGCGGCGCCGCTGCGTCGTCGCTGGGCTGCAGGCGGACGGCGCCGTGCACGGCGGCACCGCGGCGAGCTGCCCAGCGACTCAGCGGGCGAGCCCCGGGGACCTCGCGCGTGAAGAGGTAGGGCCAGAAGTAGACGTAGGTGGCCTCGTTGCGGCAGACAATGCGGCGCGCCGGCGATGTCTTGAGAAAAAACTCCAGCATGACTGGATAAAGAGGGAAAAAGCACCACGCTCGTCACGAGAAAGCGAAACGCATCGATTCGACCTCTCCTCAATGGGTGTTAGCAGACCTTCTCACACAGCGAGCGGGCAAAAACAGACAGAGGGAGAATGATGGGGCAAGGAGACGAAAAAAAGGGGGAAAAAAGCTAAGAACTACTTGTATGCAATCTGTCCACATCACACAGGCCTTTTTTTTTTTTTACGACAGGAAGGCTCAGTACACATGCATAGCGTTAAGTACACGTGAGCCCATTGGCAAAGAAGACGATAGGCTGAGTCACTTCCCCGCCAAATGGAGCACTCGACGGTTTTCTGTGCATCTGACATAACACAAGCAGTAACGTTGCTGGATTTGCTGGTAGGATCTGCTTAAAGATAGGAGACAACACTATAGACATCCGTTATCATTATTATAAAAAAAATTGAAGGGAAGGAAGAAAAAAAGGGGGGAATAACCAGGGAAGAGCCGCGGTGCGGCGGCGTCAGCAGCGCTCACGTCTCCCTCTCTTTGACCCCCACCTTACTGGTAGACGTACTCCTCGGCGTGGTCCTGCAGAAGACGCGCAGAGGCCTTCCCGTCCTTGAAGAGCTCATTCACCAAATCCACATCCTCTTCCTCAATCTCCTCACGTCCTTTCGTTTCTGCAATGATTAGCGCCGGCGTGAGCAGCTGTGCCACGTAGCGCAGCGACGTGTTCTCGCCGATCTCGCCCAGCTTCGACAGTGCACTCTCCGCGATTCGCACACCCTCCACCTGCGCGCGGATTTCGACAATAGATGTGATCTCACTCACGTTGTAGTTCATCGTGCGAATAATGAGGAGACGGTCCAGCAGGTCCGTCGGCATGCCGTGCGGGGACCGGATTTCAGTCCCGCGGATGCGGCAGCTTCCACGGTTCGTCGCAAAGATCACCACCGGCGCCAACGTCGACTCCAGTGCCTTGTTCAGGTAGGTGAAGCACTCGATGTCCAACATGTGCACCTCGTCAATGAAAAGCACGCCCGGGACGAGTTCGGCGACGCCTTGGTCGATGTACTTGTTCACCACCTTGTTGATCTCCTGCCGCAGCTTCTCTGTCACCTCTGTCTTCTTCTGGCGGACGAGGCTGCTCACAATGGAGAGGGCGTCCTGACCCTGATTCGGCTTCGCATTCGCCATGTCGAGGTCGTGCAGCGTCACGTCCTGGATCACCTCCTTCTTCTTGTGCACATCGCCCTTCGGGATCGGCACGTACTCGTCCGCCTCGAGGTCGTGGTCGCCGATGTAGGCGTCGCTGCGGCCGACTCGCTTCACCGCGCCGGAGCTGGCCTCGATGTAGATGACGTCGCCGACCGACACCTTCTCCTTCTCCAGGCTCTCGTAGATCGCCGCGTCCAGCTTCAGCTGCTTCGAGCCCTTCTGCGACTTGAGGGTGATGATGACGTGTGAGATGGACTTGCCGTAGCCGCCGAGCGGGTTGTCCGTTTCCTCCGCCCGCAGCTCCGTCACCTCGCCCTCGTACACCTCCTTGTTCTCCTTGATGCGCAGGCCAATCGCGCGGCGGAAGTTCTCCATCAACACCTCCGTCTTCTTCACCTCCGCACTGTACACCTCGCTGCCCACCATCGGGCAGAAGGGCACTTTCGGGCCCAGCTCCTTCGCAATCCCGAGGGCGAGCGCCGTCTTTCCAGTGCCGGGCGGACCGGCAAAGAGCAGTGCACGACCTGCCATCTTCTTGGACCGGATGAGTTCTACGGCAATGCCGGCCGCCTCGCGCGCCGTTTTCTGACCCACGAAGCCATCTGCAATGTCCTTCGTCGAGCCGTCCGCATTAAGGCCGAGGCCCTTGACATGGCTGTGCGCCGCCACCCGCTCCTTCTTTGTGGTCGAGATGACCTCCTCAATCTTAATGCCCGACATGAATGCTCTGTGAGGTAAAGAAAAACCAAAGAAAAACAAGCACAAACACACACACACACACACACGCACTCGCAGATGGAGTAGTACAACAAGAAAAAAAAACTGTTTAATTACCTCGTGCCAATGTGGACGCTTGTGCGTCGCGTAGAGAAGGCAAGCAAGTAGACAACGTACACACACACGCAAGCAGGTTCAGGTGTGAGGATGCAGCTGGGGAAAAAAAGAGCTGCTCAGTGCGAGTCATGCATGAAGACGAAGGAGTACAGAGAACGGAAAGGCAGGGAGAGGAGGAAGATACAGGAAGGTAGAGAGAGGATGCGTGCGAATAGCCCCAGAGGTGTTTCTCTCCCGTTCTGCGGTGCATAGAGTTGATAAAGACACCGTATTCGAAAATAGAAGAAAAAGAAAGGCCAAAAGCAGAAATCGCGTCCTTTTTTCTCCGTTTGTGGTCAGTCGAACTGTAAATAGTGAAAATACTAAAAAAAAAAAAAGCGAAAGATGCCAACGCTAAGACATCAATTCAACTCTCAGGAAAACGCCAAACTCACTCTCTCTCTCGCTGACATCAACGCCCATTCAAAAAAAAAAAAAAAAGAAATCAACAAAAAAAACTCGAAATGAACCGGTCTGCTACAGCGTTTCCGCGGCATCTCGCTTTGCCTTTTCCTTGATCTGCAGCGTCACCTCCTCCAACTGCTTTGCCAGCGGGTGGACAGGGCTGACGTTGCGCTCCAAAATTACTCGGGCCTCCTCCACCAACTTCGACGCCTTCGCCACGCTGCCCTGCAAAAGGTACGCACGTGCTGCGTTCAATGCAGCCTTACCGATGGCGATGTGCTTGCCCTGGAAGCGCTGCCGCGCAATCTTGAGTGCCTCAAGGTAGTACTGCGCCTGCATCTTCGTGTCCTCCAGCAACCCACACGCATCCCCCAGGGCAATATAAGTGTCGATAAGGTGCGTGTGCTGCTGGCCAAAGGCGCGGCGCTGTAGCTCCACCGCCTCCTCCAGCAGCGCGCGCTGGGTGTGGTAGTCCTTGTTCGCCTGGTGCGCCTCCGCCAGCTCCATCAGCGTCATGGCCAGCTGCGGGTTCTTCGGACCAAGCCGCTTCTCCTGAATGTTGAAGGCTGCCTGGACGAGCTGCAGCTGCCGCTCCACCTGCCCCACCGAGCCGTAAGCGCGGCCAAGTGTCATCATAGCGATGGTGGTCTGCACGTGGTCGGGGCCGCAATGCCGCTTCACGATCTCGTACGCACGCTCGGCCGTCTGCACTTGCGCGTCGTGCTCGCCCAGATGGTCCTGCGCGGCGGCGAGCAGCAGCAGCACCCGACCGACCTTCGCATGCCGTGGGTTGAAGCGCTTTTCATGCAGCGCCAGCGACTCCTCCAGCAGCGTCTTCATGTCATTGTAGAGGCCCATTTCTTCCTTCGCACAGGCCATGTTGTACAGCACCATGCCGTACTGCGGGTGGTCGGTCCCGTAGACGTTCCTCACGAGCTCGCGTGAGCGCTCCAGCAGCCGCAGCTTGCGCACATTGTCACCCATTTCGCCGTAGGCGCAGGCGAGATTGTTAAGGCAGCTCATCAACGTGGGGCTGTTCGGCGTGTGTTGCTTCGACTGCGCCACCTTTTCCCACGCCTCGATGGCGGTGAGAAACTCACCTTTCTCGAAGGCGTTGGCAGCCTCTTTATTCAGCTCAATTAGGTCCTTCTGGCTGAGTTCGGCCGAGTCGCTGTGGGACGGCGTTGTGGGGTCATCGGTGGTATAGCATCTCCGTGGCGTGAACGTGGCAACGGCGAGCGCTGACACTGGGGCGCAGGCAGAGACAGAGGAAGAAGTAGAGGCGCCAGCACACAGCCTAGCCACGCGAAGCAGAGAGTTGGAAGCCAACGCGTTTGCTGCTAGCGCTGAGATAGACATGCCGCGGCGGCGTGTCATCGCGTGAACTCCACGCATGACGAGTGCCTTGTACATGACAGTGGAACCGAAAGCTCTGCCGTATAATTGGCCTTCGAAGAGTCAGTGCCGCTCTATTCTCTTTTTTTTTTTTTTTTTTTGTGTGTGTGTGTGTGAGTTACGTTCTCTTTTGCGCTTTTTTGGTTGATTTTGTGAGCGAATATGTGAAGCTTCTCCAAGAGAAAGAGAGAGAGAGAGCAAAAAGAGAATTGTGAAGAACAGTAAAATGCGACACCACCAAGCTAAAAAAAAAAAGTTGAGGCGTTAACTGCTCTTCACTGGCTTCAACACTTCGTTTTCCTTTTCTTTCTACAATAGAAACGAGTAAAAACGCCAGAGAAAAAAAAAAAACAGAAAAACAAACAGAATCGGTTTGTGCGTGCGGCTACTTTCTTGTTCATTTTTTTTTCCGTTGTAAAATATAATACGAAGCAAAAGTGGTTGAGAAACGTAGCGAAGCGTACAATAGCATCTTCTTGCGTTCTCAAGCACACACATTTGATTCATGCGCAGTAAAGGCTGCCTTACCCTAACAGCACGGTCAGTGGTACGGTGCAAATCAGCAGGGAGAAAAAGCGTACACAAGCCTTCAGGTCAGCATTCGATACCTCGATGAAAGATAAATCAAAAAAAAAAAAAAAACAGGAAAAGAGAAAACCAAACTACGAAAAAAAAAAAAGGAAAAAGAAGGACAGTGTTGTACGTAAGACTGGCAGTGTAGTGGGTTTCTCATTAATCAACGGGGACAAGTGTTTGTTATGAAACAAAAATAAGCACAGCTGCATTGTAGAGGAAAAAAAAAAAAGTAGCATTACGTTGTCTTCAAGCAAAGGGAAAAGAAAAACACGTGTTTTTCTTTTTTTTTCTTTTTTTGAGGTTGTACAACAGGCAAGAAAAGGGCGGTGAGACGCTGCAGAACAGTGTTTTCCCCGCTGCTTGCACGCCTTCACTGCTCCCGCTTTCATTTTCCCACTCACTCTTGTCCAGTACTTCACCTGAACCCTCGTGACCTAAAAGAGGAAAAGCACACAAAAACAAGGCACTAGGGCGACGGTGAAGACCATCACGCTCTGTCTTAGCTTAGCATAAAGAGCAAAGAGGCATGCGCGTAGCCGCATTTATGTGGCTTTGCACTTCGATGGAAAAAAAAAAGAAAAAAGAAGGGGCGAGACGCTCGCATTCGAATTGAGAGTTTGCTTGTAATTCACAATAACCAGACAATTCTGGTTTCAAATTACCTAGCAGAAGAAAAAAAAAAAAAAGGTGTTACGCGCGCAAAGAACAAGCCAAAGACCAAGTCACCGCACCAAAAACCACAAGCCGCCACTTACAACGTCGCTGATCAAGCTCGTGCGTGTTCTCGCCAAGCTCTTTCTGGCCCTTTATCAGTTCTTCTTCCTCTGTTTGCATTTGTATGCAAATATATATGAATATATATAAAGCAGTGCAAACAGCACATGGAAGTGGAAAGAGTGACTTACTTTAGGAATGAGCATTTGGCATGAGAGTCCTCCACTATCCTCACCTCAAAGAGAGCGAGAAAGAGTCTTTACGACTCGTTGACGTGGTGAGAAAACTCAAACTTTCTACTTTTTTCTTTCTTGGGGACTTCGCTTGTCTTCCATCTGTCACCACCCTACTCCGGCTTCTCCACGATACCGCACACATCGAGCGTGGTGGCCTCGCCGTAGCGGGGCAGCGCGTCACCGTGAAGGATGGCCGCACCCATCATGCAGCGAATGGAGCCGCCGGTGCGGCGCTCCACCGGTTCGTTCGGGAAGCTGCACAAATTCTCGCGGCCGTACCATTTCTCTAGCAGGGCACGGTTCTTCTCACTCAGTCCGTCGAGGGAGGTGCCGGAGAGGCAGAGGAAGCGGTGTTCCGAGCCGTCCGGCTTGCGCGCGGCGAGCTCGAAGGCGTTGCCGGAGAAGGCGCAGATTTCCTCCGCGGTGAGGTTGACGACGCAGTCGTACTCGCGCTCGAGGTGGCGACGGAAGGCCCTCTCCTCTTCCTCCGTCTCGAACTTCAGCAGGTTCAGCGCGAAGGCGGCGATGCCTTTGCCACACCACCCAATCACGTTCGTGTGGTAGACGAGGTCCTCGCCACCGTCGGCGCGGGGCACGGCCGAGGTGAAGAGGAAGCGGTTCTCCCTCGGAATGTTCAAATACTCCTCGCTGCAAACAAGGCTCAGAATCTCGTCGTCGGTGCGACCAGAGCGTGACATGTACACGTAGCGGCCATCCGGCGAGAAGACGAGCGCACCCGTGCCCTCCAGCGCACGGTTCTCCTCCTCGTAGCTGCGCAGGTCCAGCAGGGTGATGCTGCCCTCCGCCGCCGCGGCCTCCAGCTTCTGCACGATCTGCTCCTCAGCGAGCTCCTTGCGGCGGTAGAGGCTCATCGGATAAAGAATGACGAGGCGGCGCGTGATGCGGCCCTCGCTATCGGTGAAGTGGTGGAAGGAGATGTAGTTGTTCGGGAAGATGGCGTCGCCACGGGCCAGATACTGCTCTCGCCACTTCGGTTCATTGCGGTTACGGATGATGCGGGCCTCAACGCCGTGCGCCGTAATGGACGTGCGCAGGTCACGCAGCACCTGGAAGGCGGCACGCTCGTCACGCTCCTGCTTCTCGTCGGTGATGTCCTCAAAGACCATAAAGGAGTTGTCGACGATTTTAGCATCCGAGCCGAAGCGGACAGGCTGAACAAGAAGGACGGAACTCATAGTGACGGCGAGTAAGAGGGGGAGGGGGAAAAGAAAGGCGACTTGGCGAGAGACTCGCTGGTGAGAAACAGCTACACTACAAAAATGTATGCGGTATCAAAAAAAAAAAAAAAGACACAGTTGACGAAAGGAAGACAGCTGCAGTAGAGACTTGAATCTCTGTGACGGGTAGCGCGAGAGTGTGGCGCGTTTGGCAGACAAAAGTGAAGAGTACGCAAGAGCGGGAAAACAAAGACAGAGCGCTCTAAAAGCCAGAGTGTAAGAGTGCATGTCAAATCAAGTAAAAAAAAAAAACACCAGGAAAGCAACAGCAGGGGTTGTGGCGCTTCAAGGCATGTTTTAGTGACTATCAACGACTTGGATTGCCTGTGTTCCGTCACGGCTTCACAGCAACAACTCGGAGAAAAAAGAAGTTCATACTTTTACTTCTGCTCGCCAAAAAGATGGGGACGCTTGTCTAAGAGAAGAAAAAAAGGATAATAAAGAAGGAAAAATAAAAGATCACACACACACACGGTGACTTGTCTATCGTACAGGAATATCAATGGCTGGAAAAAAGGTACATAAACGTGCACACACATACACAAAAGACCCATTACTTCTCCTCGCCGAGGTGCAACAACGCACAGGTAGACTGCTGCGTCGGCTGAGGCGGGCGAGAGCCGTGCGTGTAGGCGGCAGCGATGCACGACGGCAACGACGTCCCGCAGCGCCGCTCCAGCACTTCACCGTAGAACGTGTGAATGTTGTCCACGTCGTACCAGTCGTCCAGCATCGCCCGGTTCTTTGGCGCCAGCGCTGCCAACGCTGTCTCGGAGATGACGAGGGCGTAGTGTGCTGCGCCGGCGCTTGCGTCGAGCGGCTGCACCGGCACCTCCACCGCGCTGCCCGCGAACCCGTACATCTCCTTCTCACTCAGCTCCAGCACGCACGTGTAGGACTGAGAGAGGTGGTCGTAGAACGCCACCTCGTCGTCCTCGCTGTCGAAGACGAGGTTGTCGATGCACCACGCACAGATGCCGGCGCCGCACCAGCCCAGCACGTTCGTGTGCGGCAGCCCGTCCTTCGAGCGCAACAGAAAACGGTTCTGCGGCGGTATGTTCAGGTTCTCCGGACTGCACAGCGTTGCGAGCACCTCGGGGTGGCTGCGCGAGGAGACGGCCATGTACACAAAGCGGCCACCAGGAGAGAAGACGAGCGAGCCGGAGCCTTCAAGAAACTTGTTTTCCGCCTCGTACCCGCGCAGGTCAACCAACTCCACTGCTGCGCTCGCCTCAGCAACGGTGGTGATCTGGTTGAGCAGCTGTTTTCGCGCTAGCTCGCCGCGACGCAGGGGACTCACAGGGTAGAAGACGACAATGCGGCGCTGAATGACGCCATCGGCGTCGACGAAGTTGTGGAAGGAGAGGCTGTCCGCGACGCAAACACTCTGACCTTTTTCCCCCAGCGGCGCGCGATACTGCTTGGGCTCACGCGCCTGGTGTATCACGACGGTGTGAATGCCACAATCGTTCGCGAAGAAGGCGCCAAGCTCGGTGACAAGGGCGCAGACCTGCGCACGGTCCATGTCCGCCTGGGCATTGCTGACGTTCATGGACTGGATGAGTTTCCGCTCTTTTGTCTGCGGATCTGGCCCGAAGGCAATGGGCTCAACAAGGACGACGGACGACATCGGCGTGAAGGCAGTTCACAAAAAAAAAAAAAAGGGAAGACGTTTGCGGAGAGGGGGGGGAGGGGTGAGAGGAAAACACCGATGGAAGAACGCGTGTGCGTGCCTTGAGGAAGAGATAATGTGTATGAGCGGTTCTAAAGAACTGGGCGAATAATCACGTAGAATAAACAAATGAACAGGTAAAAAAATAAAATAAAATAAAGGCTAACGTAAACTCGTTTGCCGGGCGTGGCGCTGTGAAGGAAAGCAGTGCTAAATAACAACAAGTTTGAGTTTCCTCTTAAATTGCTTCCTGTTGGGTGAAAGAAAGGACAGAAGTGAGGCTACAAGCAGGTGTGGCAAAGGCAGTAGTAAAAAAAAAAAAAAAGCATAATGAGTTTCATCGGGAGTTTGTGAAGAGCGCAAAGAGCCTCGCTCACTCACGAGAAGGCACCACCTCCAGCACCACTGCTAGACATGTGTGGATTGAGTGCGTTTTGGGCGTCTGCAGCGTCATCATCCCTCCCTTTTTTTCTCTCCCGAGAAAGAGAAAAAAAGAAGATTGAAAATACTGTGTTATTGTCAGAAGGCGATCAATTTCGTTTCCGTTTAATGATAACAATCACAAGAGCAATCCGCTTTTAAGCGGACTGAGCGTCAAAAGAGCAAACAAAAAACAAACAAACATAACTTGTTCATCAGAACATTCCTGCAAGTAGACATACTCCCCGCAAACCTGCCCTAAAACACCATGAGAACATGCAACTTACGCAAGGAACATGTTCGCCATCGACTCTAGCTGTTCCACCTGCTCCGGGGAAAGACCAAGCTTGGTTTCATTGTGGCGAATCGCCTTGAAGAAGGAGGCTACAAAGGGCACCACCTTTTTATTGGCGTTCCACGCCGTGAAGCCCAGCATACACGCCGACAGCAACACCTCCGCCTGCGTCTCGTTCAGCAGCACCGTGGTATCGCTCGCGGCCTGGCGGATGTACCTGGATAGCTCGGCGAAGAGCTGTGGCGCCGACGGGTCCAACACGCCGCGCTCCATGATCAGCTGCGCGAAGAGGGCGATGGCGGTGTTGGCGGCCGTATTCGTCGGTACCAGGCTCTCCGTACGAGCCCGCTTCGTCACATGTCCGTTGCTGTCCACGTCGTAGTCGTCGTCCGGCTCCATGTCCACGTCAGGGAAGTGCTTCGTGGCCTTGCAGCGCTCCTCCAGCGGGTTGGACGGCGGACGGCCGAGAATGCGCACGCGATAGGCGGCGGCGCGCTCCTTGCGGTAGTCTTCGTCTGTCACCCCCTCGAAGCGCAGCTTGAAGTGCGCCACGGCCTCCTCGGCGACGTACGGGTTGTAGCCGAACTGCTGGTGGAAGGCGGCCGTCACGTTCGGGTCCGGCGAGGAGAGCAGCTTCTCCTCCATCGAGAGCTGGCGGCCCTTCTTGTACTGCGGCTTCTCGCGGACGCAGTTGGAGCAGCGACGGCGGAAGTGGCGGTTGATGACGCCGCAAGCCGAGCACTTCCAGTCACCCATGCGGCATTCTGGCGGCAATGTGCCCTCCTCGCCTGGTGGGTGGTAGAGGCGGCAGTTGTCGCCCCAGCTGCAGTGGCCCTGCAGGTAGTCAATACAGGGCTGCCCAAAGTCGTTGAGGCCGTCCTCGTCTTGCATCGCCCGCTCTTCTTCGGCCCACTCCGCCTCCTCCACCTGCTGCTGCGCCGCCATCTCGGCCGGATGGTCGACGGCCCACAGCCGCTCCTTCTTCGCCAGCCACAGCGCATCCACGACGTGCGGGGGAAAGACGTTTTCCCAGTGCTCGACGAGGCTCTCATACCGGCCCGCCAGTTCCACGTCCTCGTATGGGATGTAGTCGCGACCGACCTCCAGGATGTACTTGCCGGCAGTGTGCCCGTACTTGTCGCGGTCCTCCTTGCACAGCTTGTCCAGTACGTACCAGCAGGCGAGCTGCTTTTGGCCGGTCCAGGTCTTGATGTGGCGGAACAGAGCCCCTACAATCAATTCGTAGACCAGTAAGGTGTCGCCGACGGCACGCGCGAGGTCGGCAGCCTCGGTGATCGACTTCTTGCCGGGCTTCTCGATCGCGCGCAGGCGGGCACAGAAGGTGGCGAAGCGGGCCAGCGTCTCGCGGTCGATCTCCGGCGGATCCTGGAAGTACTCCTCTCCTCCGCCAAACATCGACAAGAAGCTGTTGCTGTAAATAATAACAATATTAATAATGAAACAATAAAATGGTGTTGGGAAGTTCAGTCAGCTCTTCCCTTTTGATTCCATATCGGCTCGTACAGCATCACACACCAGTGTATGCGTGTGTTTCGGGTGATAGGGTGCTTTGAAAAAGCGAAAAGACTGAGAAGGCAGAGGGGAGTGGGAAATCCTTGTTTCGCAGCGAGAACATGTGTGTATGTGTGTGTGTGTGTGTGTGAAAGGGAACACCAGCTAAGGTCCAGGAAAGTGACGAAACGCATGGCTTTTAGCTATGGCGCAAGAGAGGATTTTAGGGCAATCACACTGCGTATTTTCTTTCAACACTCGCTGTTGTGCGAAGCATGTGCTCCGATTTGGAGCCAAAGCAGTGTTGCTTTATCGTCAAAAACCGTTGTTTTTCTTTATTTATTTATTTATTTCCAAGCCGTCTTCGCTTTTCTATTTCAATGGATGACGAAACGAAATCAGTATTGAAAGATCTCCGTCTTGACGGATTTCAGAAGGTTGTAGCGCTCGTCGCGCAATGCCGCGACTATCGATTCCAGCCGCCGGATCTCGCGTTGCTGCGTCATGCAGAGATCTTCTGCGTTGTCTTGCGCAAGAATTCGTGTAGCAGTTCCGGCCGTGGACGAAGGCGTTGTGGTTGCAAGCTCTGGCCTGTCACTGCGCGGGTCTCGCAGGTGCCCTGATGTCGTAGACAGCTTGCCCAGTTCCGATAGGAGAAAGACGCGGTCAGCTTCCAGCTGAGCAGCTCGCGCCACAAGAGCCTCCACGTCCTCCACAGGGTAAGGCGAGTTCGCCGACTCTTGCTGAGGCCTGTCGCGACGTGGCGTGGGCACATTTTGCGAAGTCGTCTGCGAGCAGGTGATAATCGCACGACGGGCAGCGGTGGTGGAGGGTAAGCGACTCGGCTGGCTGCTGCCGTAGAAACGAAGCGCAGATTTTCCCGTGATGGCCGTTGTGGCAGCAGCTGGCATAGCTGCTACAGAAGGAGAGGATGACGAGCCTAGACGTTTCGCAGTCGTGTCGGGAGGAAACAGGATGCGAATGGCAGGCGGCGGCGATAGTTCTCGCAGCACCTGGCGCGACGGTGGGCAGCGGCCAATGTTCGGTGCGTCGTTGTCGCCCTTGTTGTTCTCCGAGTTTGCAGCCTGCCTGTCCGCCTCCGTCTCGGACGCGTGTGGTTCGAAGAGAAAAGGCGAGGTAACGCTGCTGACGCTGACGCCGTCCGAGCTGGATGGCGCGACGGGCGAGAGTCCCGCGCCGTCGTCATCGTCCGTCGTCGCGCACGCAGCGACGTCGGTCGCGCCGGCCAAAGCTGCCTTGGATGACGGCGACTGCCACACCGAAACTTTGACTGGCGCGTCTTGCACGACATTGCAGCGGCGGAGACGACTCGGCGAGGGCGAGGTGCTCGCGGCGGCGCCTTCGTTGTTCGTAGCTGCCTTGAGAAGGTCGCGCAACACGTGACGCGACACGACGGGCAAGCTGGAAGGCAATTTGTCATCTGCCGACTGGCGTGCGATAAAGGACCGCGGGTGCACTGAAAAAAGTGTCTCGGGCGTGTGCGGCGACTCAACCAGCACGCGCTGTCGGGCTGACTTGCACCGCGACAACGCCTTTTCTTCTGCCTTTGCTTTCCACCTCGAGAAAGCCACGCGGGCAGAGCGGCGGCGCTCCTCCGCTGCGCACGTGTCGTCTTGGCAATGCGGTGCATGGACCACAGACGACAGCGACGAGAGTGACGACACCTCTGTGCTGTGCGCATTCCACACGCCGGCGACACGCTCCACTTCGCTTCTTTGTGCCGCCTGCCTGGCCTCCGCACGGCGCCGCCAGTAGAGAAAGTAGCCGCGCTTTCGCTCGATGTAGGTCACGTGCTTCAGCAAAGCACTCCACGACGGGCTCCGCAGCTGTGACGCGCGTGGCGAAACAGCCGCCTCGCCGATCTTGTGACGAATGTAGGCGACAACGATGCGGGACTGCCAGCGGTGGCGCAGCGAGGTGTACCACTGCTGAAACACGCGCTGCTTTGCACGCCGGTACAGCAACTTCTCCGCAGCCAGCAGCCGCGACGGAAGATCGCCATCCTCATCATTGTCGTCGTCATTGACGAGTGTCTTCTTTTCTTGTTGGACTGCCACCAGCGGCGAGGGTGAAGAGCGCGGCTCAGAACTTCCGGATTCCTTCCATGCCGCGCTGGGCCACTGCTTCTCTTCCGGTTGCCAGGTGCGTCGCGGCGCGTCACGAGTCGCTGCGGTGGGCAGCGGAATCGTCTTGCGAGGCTGGAGGATGGAGTCAGACGAAAGCGAAGCCGTGGATATACTGGCACACGCGTCTTCGCTCATGTCGCACAATACCGCGGAAAGGGAGGACACGGCTGAGTGAGAGAGAGAGCCGTCGCGCTCGCCCACCTGCCACACAGTTTTGCTGACCTGCGCGGCGGTCTCTGCGGGAAGGCGGCTTGCGGAATGCGGCAACGACTTCATCGCTGCAGTGGCGCTGTCGCTCGGCCTGATACAGCTCGTCCGAGCAGACGCACGTGGTATCGTCAACTTCGTCTGAGGGGCTGCTGCGGCGGCATCTCTGGTTACCACAAGTCGTCGCGGCCCCGTCACGTTTGCACTGCTTTCCTCCACCGCGACGAAGTGTGTTACACAGTGCAGCCACACCTGACACAGGTGATCGACGTCTTGCGCATTCAGTGACTGCCCCAACGCGCGCGCGATGCGGAGCAGCACCGCGCACACACGCACGTCGAGGAAGGCGAGGGTTTGTCGGAACGCGTCACGCGACCACTCCCTGCATGTCTCGCTTGCAGCGGCACCGTCCGCCCGGTGCAGCGCCGCTTGACTCCAGTCCAACTTCTTCGCCTCCAAGAGGCTGGAGAGCGAATGCAGCACCTGCGCGTCGCCCTCGGACTGATCCGTGAAGAAGGAGCACGAGGCGACGCTGCTCACGCTTGCAATGCTGCTCGTATCTAGCTGATTGGAGTTAACGAAGGTCGCCGTTGCATTTCTGTTCGGCGCGGTCTGCGATGGTGCAGCCGGACTCCGAGACAGTCCTTCCCCCTCGCCTTGACTTTGCGGGCGATCTGCCGTCCCCGGAGCCGTTGCGAGGAGGCGATGGCGGTCGCGCACGAGCCGCCGCACGAGATGGGCAGCGCCAGACACCGGCACTCGACCCAGTGCATAAGCCGCTCCGCGCTCCAGCGTTGCCTCCAGCGACGCTGCCGTCTCGGCTGCGCACTGGAACACAAATCCGCGCTGGCGCAGTTCACGATGCACGCCACTTCGCTTCTCCATATCGTTGAGGAAGGCGAGTAGTTGCAGCCGGTAGAGCAACTCCGGCAGCAGCGTCTGCTCACGCTGAAGGCACAGCACCGCGTGTTTGACCTCTGCTTGGGTGACCGCCGTACTGTCCAGCTTCCGCAGACGACAGGTCCGCGACGAGAGCTCGTGCGGCCAGGCGCAGATGCGAAGGAGGTGCGCGCGGTAGTGGGGCAGCTGCGTGACAGGGTTGAACTCCAGCGAGAGGTACTGCAGGTCCGGCAGCATGGCGAGCGGCTCGCAGTCCTCTAAGCTGCCAATACGGTTCCCCAGCAACGACAGCCGCACGCAGTGCTTGAACTGCACGACGCCGAGCAGGCTGCGGATGCGGTTGCGGGAGAGGAGCACGGTGTGCAGGCTCATCGCGATCCCCACGTTGAAACTCTCCGTGTAGGAGTCTTCCTGCGCAGCGGGCATGGCCGCCGATGACGAGTAGGCGCGCATCTGCGTTCGTGGATCGCCCTGTAAGTTGCGCTTGTGGTGCGAACGTGCTGTGTGCATGAAGGCGCGTACTTCATCCGCAACGGTGCGAGGTGCGGCTTTGGCAGTGAGGGCGGAAAGCACAGCCGGGTAAATGTCGATTTCATCGATGCCGGTGGCACTGCAGGAGAGTTTTTCGAGCGATGAGCTGATAGCCGAGGGGCGTGCTTGCACGACGGAGGACAGGGTAGTGAAGGGCATTTCTATTCGATGCTGGGATGCAGCGAATGAAAAAAAAAAAAAGAAAGTTGTGTTGTTCCACTGCAACAGAGCACATAAATACACGCACACACACACAAAAAAAAAAAAAGTGATATATGGAAACGTGAAACACGTTTTGCAATGTCTATGCTGCGCAGCAGAAATTAACTTTAAGAAAAAAAAAAAGGAATAAGTAATGCCAGCCAATGTAGTCTCTATGAATGCTTCTATGATTGAGTGTCTTTTTTTTTTTCTTCTTTTAATTTACTTTTGTGTGCACTCCAGAATTGTAGATTGCGTATGTTTGTGCGTATGTTCGTGTGCCCTTGGGTCTGCTACACTGCGCAAACGCTATGTTACTAAAAAAAAAAAAAAAGAGGGAGAAAAAGGTAGTCGAACAGTTTGCAGAGCTTCCCAGTAGTCAAATCAAACTACACCGAAAAACAAGTGAAGAATGTAGCTTTTATGACATGGAGAAAGCACGTTAGAAATTTGAAAAAAAAAAAGCTCCACCAATAGAAATCTCCTCTAAATAAAAAAAGAAGAACTGAAGTGAATCTCTTCTACGCAAACGCTACATATTTAGCGTAAGCACACACACAAGCACACACAAAGAAAACAACCAGATAAATAACAATAATAACAGAGTTGGGGCTCTACAATTATCCACGACTTACGGTCTACACAAACAGCCCAAACACTTCAAACTCTGTTGCTTTTGCTCTTGCTTTTTTTTTTTTTTCCCTTGTCGTCATCTCGTTGTTAATTGTTTACGAGTTGCGTTTAGCATCAAAAAACTGGCACAATTTGTACACGCAGCGTCTTTCCTTTTTCTTCGCTTTCAGTGAAACAAAGAAACAAAAAGAAATAGCACTCGCTGAAACGAAAACAAGAAAACAAAAAAAAAAAGTGCACACAAAAAGACACCCACACACCGTAAGGAGAAGAAAAAATGAGAGTTAACAACTCCTCGTCCTGGATAGTGCAGCTTCTCCTCCCCACTTTGTTGATGTCCAAAAAAGGTCTAAACAGAGAAGCAAAACGAAATAACGAAAAAAAAAAAAGAACAGATAAAAGTTCATACGACCAACATTACATGATGCGCATCAAGAAAAAAAAAAAACTAACACTAACAAAAAGGAAAAGGCTGACTTCGCAAAACAAACCTATGCTGTCAAAACAATACAGTTTGTATATGTGTGTGTGTCTGCGTGCGTGCTGCAGCTGCCAAAGAAGCCTACCGGGCGAAAAGTCACCTCTCAAAAGCCTCCTCTTCCTTTCACCCTTATCTCCTAAACCTCCGTGCTATTAAGCGATTAAGCGTCAAGAGAGTGTTGGGGAGGGTAGGGCACTTTAGTGTTTTTTTTTTTAAGTGATTTTATACAAGTACATTGCCAAAAGAGGTCAGCGGTGAAAAAAAAAAAAAAGAGCTTCACTTTTGGTCTATGCGCTAAGGAAAGCCAGCGGGATGTCGTCGTCATCGCTAGCCTCCGCCTTTGCGGTGCGCTGCCGCTTCGTCCCTGTCGTTTTCTTCGCCTCCTTCTTGTCTGAAGCCTTCTTTGACTTTGCCTTCGCAGCGCTGGCAGTCTTTTTCGTCTTTTTCGCGGCCGCCTTAGCCGATTTCTTGGCGGCCTTCTTGGCCGACTTCGCCTTCTTGCTGCCATTAGACGAGGAGGACTTCGTTTTGGCCGGCTTCACCCGCACAGCCGTGCGCTTCGCCACAATTTCTTCAAACTCCTTCTTCTGCTCCTCCGTGCCATAGGCATCCAGCCATTCCCGCTGAATGCGGTCCTGCTCGTCCAGGAACTCCTTTGCCGCCTCCTCCAGCGACTTCTTCTTGGCTGTCTGGACCGCCCGCTCCAACAACTTGATTGTCTTGCGCGTGTACTCGGACTTCGCGGTGAGCTGCGCCATCTGCGACTTGAAGTTCTTCGAGACGGACTTCTGATGGTTGCACAGGATGGCCACCTCCGTGTTGGCCTTGTTGAAGTAGGCTAGCTTATCCGCCACCGACGCCTTTGGGTCAACGGGACGCTCTTTGAACCACCTGTCCAGCGTGATGGAGGCGTTGTAGGTACGGAAGACCTTTGCCGAGAGCCCTTCCATGAAGGACTTAAGGTGATCGTTCAGCTGCGTCGGCGTGAGCTGGTCGAAGATGTCCGCGGCAGGCGGCTTCCGGTACGTAAAGCGCCGCAGCAGCGCGTACACTTCCGGCAGCACCGTCACATCGTTTTGGTACCGGATCGAGTCCTTACCCAAGAAGTCGAAGTGCACGACGTTGTCGGGCATCAGCTGGATGTGCTCCACGCGCAGCGAGCAGCAACCGACGGTGTCTGCCTCGTCCTCGCTCTTCTCATTACCAACACGCAACGCCAGGCGGTCAATGAAGTACATGGCGACGGCGCGCTGCGCCACGTGCGGGTCGTCCGACTTGAAGTCCTGTGTATAAGCGGCGCGGATATCGTCCACCTTGTTCTTCAGCCGGCGCGCCTTCTCAAACTTCATCATATCCGACTGCCCCTTCACGCTCGACGACGGGGCCAGCATCACGTACTTGAAGTTCCCGCCCACGCTGTCACGCCACATCGCGAGCCACGTCACAGTATGGTCGTGCTGGACGGCGCCCCAGTGATGGCCCGGCGGCGCGGGCGGCACAGCGGCTGTCTCACCAATGTTGATGGTGATGTCCTCCGGCTGCACGCGCACCTTTAGCTTCCCCATCAAGGGGTGCTGGCCGCGACCGCGGAAGAGGCCCGGCGGCTCCACGCGGAAGTTCGCCACCTGTTCTTGCCGCCCGTCCCACACGCAGAAGCGGTACGGCTCTGCCTCCTCGTCCTGCTTCTGCTTAAGCGCTTTCTTCTCCTCCCGCGTGCGGTTCAGCTTCTTTTCACGCTCGCGCAGGTGCCACTGGTAGATGTCCTCGAAGTCGCACAATTCCAGGCGGCGGATCGGGTGCTCACGCTTGTTGAGGATCTCTCGCCAGCTCTCAAAGAAGTTGCGGCGGAAGGTTTCCATGCGGTAGTAATCGTGCTCCTTCATCACGGCGAACATGGTGGCCACCTCCTCCTCTTCCGGGGTCAGCTTGAAGATCTTGCCCTCGTAGCGGATCGGGATGCCATGCGGCTCGTACTCAGGGGGAAAGAGGACACCGTTGTGGCTCAGTGTCTCCCAGCGACGTTCGCCCTTGGAGGCGATGCGCAGGTTCTCCTGCTCCCACCAGTTGAGCTCTTCCTCCTCGTTGTTTTCTTCCTCCTCGTCGGAACGCGCTTCCTCGCGCTTCACCGTCACCTTCTTCTCCTCTTCAATCTTCATGGTGAAAAATGAGAGGAAGAGAGTATTATATTCACACACACACAAAAAAAAAAAAAGAGGTCAAAGAAGATCTTCAGAAAGCGAGACCTGCTTGTGTGTGGATAGGTTCTTCTGCTGAATGAAGTCCTCTCCCTCACGACTTGACCCGACAGAAAGACAAAAAAAGATATATGTGAATTGGTACAACAACAACAACAACAACAAAAACTGAGGCGCGTCAAGCGAACGTCACCATTAGCGACAAGACACCAACAGAAACAGAAGCGACTCTGCCACAAGCGCAAGTAACGGCAGAGATAGAAGCCGAAAAAAAAAACCCTCAATTACCTTGCCTTTTCAGTTTATCTAATTACCCTACAGAAATCGTAAGCACAACGGCACACAATCCACAGTTTGACGATGGCGGAAGACTCTGCGTTGCGCACGCCCACAAGAAAAAAAAAAAAGAAGTTACATCAAGCAAGTGTGTGGCGACCAAACATGCGCGAAGGAGAGATCGCAGAAGAGCGGACAAAGAAGTTGTGTTTTTAGGTGCTTTAATAGAGGCAGGAGCAACAGCGTCTCAGCAAGCGAAAGACCGCTGCTAGACGCGTTGTTTCTCAAGAATGAGTTGTTTCAATAGGTTCACGGCAAATAGAGCGTTCGCATTATTCGGGCGCCATATACGTCCAGTACATACCTACAAATATATACAACGAGTATCAGAAATCATTGGAAGTGATCAACAGAACCACGGTTTGCACGTGTTTTACCCAAGCAAGCGAAGTAGTTGTGCTTCACTTGACACATGAACGAAAGGGAGAGAAGGGGAGTGTCTTTAACTCTTGCTTTAGCGCCCCCTAACCATCAGTTTCTGTACCAATAGAGAGCCAAAGGTAAATGTACTTTCCCTTGATTTGTTGTTGTCGGTTTACACATTTGGAGAAGATATGGCGGCAACATCCGTGATACATGTTCAAGTGCACATAGCGGCAAGGGGAAAGCAAAAAAAAAAAAAGGACAACTATTCCATGAATGTCTGCAACGCCGAGAGAAAGCGGCACAAGAAAACAACAAAAAAGTAGAAGCCAAACAAGCACAGCGGCCCATTACAGAGAGAAACTGTGAAGGAAAGAAAAAAAAAAAAAACGAAGAAGCTACATCAACAACAATGCGGTTACAAACGTCTCTTTAACGTACGTTCTCCGTGCTTTTCCCGAAACACCACCATCACCACGTAAAGACTCCATCAGCTTTCCTTTACAGCGAGGACAGGCAAGTCCTCCTTGCAGATGGTATTCTGCATGTTGCCCACGATGCGGTCACGAATCTCTCGTACGATCTTCGCCGCCTCCTTGTCGGTCACCACCGCCGTCTTCGGCGTTCGTGCCCGCGCAAACTTCGAAGTGGGCACAGGCGGGCCGGGATCCATGATGTTGACCGAGGCGTAGCGGTAGATGGAACGGCCAAAGTAGAAGACGAGCGCCACGCCCACCACGCAGGCTGTCCCCAACACCAACTTCGTGGACAGCGGCACGCGGTCGTCGTCGAGCCGCTTCGCACCGGGGAAGAAATCCGGCTGCTGCGTCACGGGTGTCCCGCGCGAATGCGGTGAGGACGAAGCAGCGGTGCGGCGCTGCTGCGCCCGGGCATGCGCAGTCTGCACGGATTGTGTCGGTCGACGGGAGGAGCGGGTCCTGGTGCTGTTGGTGGCGCCATGCGTCTGCTTGGGCGTGGCGGTCCGCGACGACGGTTGGCGGTCGTGGCGCCTCTGCGGCGTCTCTGTGGGGATATGCGACACAGGGGTGAAGCCCATGTCACCGGCTCGCGTGTCCGCGTCGCTGGCGCTGGCGGAGTGCACCGGACGCGGGGCGATGGGCGGTGGACTCGTCATCGGCGGCATCGCGGCGACACCGTGCGACGAGGCGGGGACGCCACAACGCAGCGGTGGGGACGGCAGTGGCGGCGCCTTCGGGGGATCCGGCGTTTTCGGCTCAGCCGGTGCGTCGAGGATAATGGCCGTTCCGGAGGTCGGTGGAGTCGCGACCGACGACGACGAATGCGGGGTGATCGCCGCGAGGGCGGCGCTGTCGGACGTGTCGGCTGCGGCGAACGTCGTTGGTGCTACCGGGATTACCGTCGACTCACGCCCAAAGCGCGGGCGGGCCAGCTTTGGTGGTGGGGATGGCGTCTGTCCCGTGGCGTCGCCCTCTTTCACCCACTCCGCTTGCTCGGGCAAGGGGACGTAGTCTGAGGCGCTGACGGTGCGGCTTGCGCTAGCGGCGGGTGACGCGGCTGCCGTGACCACAGGCGGCGGAGGCGGAGTCACCTCCATCGCCTCCTCGTCGGCGGTGCTCACGCTAACTTCCGACAGCGACGGCGACTTGCGGTGGTAGCGGCGGCGCTCTCGCAGCGGGCGCAGCTTGGACGGCGAGGCGCGAGGCGGGGAAAGGCTGCGGTAGCCGGTGCCGTTCTCGCTGTCGGCGCTGCTCCTGCCGGCGAGTGGGAGCAACGTGGGGTTGTTCCTCCGCCATCGGCTGGAGGTGCTCGAACCCGACGAGTCTGAATAGCGTCGCTCCGTCGCTCCTGCGGACGTGCGGGTCCGCATTGAGGGTGGGACGAGCGCCGCCAGGTTCGCCGCCGACGTCGTCGAAGAGGAGGTATGGGCGCCCTCGTTAGACGCGGAGGACATCAGTAGCGTGTAGGGGTGGGCGTTGCTTTGACGCGATCTGGCTGGGCTGGCTCGCTCGTGACGGGGCCCGCTTTCCTCTCTACGCTGTGATTGCACAGTGGACATGAATTAAGCACTAGAAAAAAAAAAAGAGTATATAAAAAAAAGCAACGACAAAGACAGCACTTAGCGAAAAAAAGAAGGTTTAGACAAACCTGTCGGAAAGGCCGACACAAAGTGCTCTACGCCAACAGATAGAAAGAAAGGAAAGTCTTGTGGAAGAGCAGCACCGTGAGGGAGGAAGAAAAACTGGGATGAAGATGTTCCTTGTAAACCTCGTAATGAGGGCAGAAAAGAAGATAAGCAGAAAAAAAAAGTAGGCTACAAATAACGGTATTAAAAAAAAAATGAACGCCGCTTATAGGGTCTACTCGAGTAAAATCGCCTTTTTTTGTTTCTTGAGCTACTTGCCTGCTAACTACGTTTGAGGTTTTTACTGTTGTGACCACTTGGGAAGCGCGCACAAAGACGTTTGCGCCCTTTCCACCGCGTTTTGGAGGGTGAAAAGTCAGTGGTTCCAATCGAAATAGATCTGAGGCTCAGCTCGTTGCCCCGCAGCGTGCCGTTCTTCTGCGAGAAGGAAAAAAAAAAAAGAGCAAAAGCAAACGTTAAAAAAAAAAAGGAGAAATAAAGTGCTTCAGAAAATGAGTAATAGCGATGGTTATATTCCTTTTTTGTTGTTGCTGTATGTGTGTGCGTGTGCTGTTGTTTTTCAGGGATGTGATGGTGAAAGGTTGTTATGACGCTGCACAGGCAGAAGCAAAGCGGCAGGACAAAAGCTGTAAAAATCAGAGAAAGAGAGGGAGAGGGAGAGAAAGAGGAGTAGAAAAGGGATTAAGAAGTGAAGACGACAGCGCTGGCGTTCTGTCCGCGTACAATCAGGTTTTTCATTTCCACGTAATGCTGCTCTCTCCTCTTCCTCTTTCACATGATCGAACGGGGGAAGTGCAGAAGAGTGTGAACTAAAGCAAATAGCCGAGCCAAACTAATTTTCAACAAAGCACGGCTATTCAAGGGAGAGAAACGGCGAAGCCGCGAGAGGAACATAAAGGGAAACTCCGAAGACGGAAAAAAGAGCTTCTTTTTTTTTTTTGCGTTTATCAAAGACCAGAGGCTGACATCATACACACATACACTTACACACACACAGATTCACATGGTATAAGCATCTCGGAGCTTTTCCTTTGACTTGCATTAAGTTGACACAAAAGAAAAGTAACGTAAACCATGAGAAACATCAGAGAAAGACAGCACTGATAAAAACAAAAAAAAAAAGCACAAAAAACCACAAACACCCAACATTCCTGTGCGAAAACAAACAAACAAAAACAACGAAAAAAAAAGGAAAAATAATAATAATAATAATAATCAAAGAAACCACGAGAGTGAACACAACATGCCGCAAACGTGGTTGAAACGAGAAAAACCTGCACGTAAGCAAGACAAAAAAAAAAAAACAGCCCACGTATTTCAGCACAGATGTTCGTGCCCTCTAGCGAGAAAGAGAGTCAGAGAAACAAAAAAGAGTGAAAGCAGCAGAGGGGGGGAAAAAAAATGCACTGTATGGCGTTACCTCAGCGACAGATGCAGCACATACGTATCGAACCAAACAAAAACAGACAAACAAACAAGAAGACATTGAGAAAGAGATCCAATGGTGTTGCAGTTCACGCAACTTCGATGCTACTCAACGACAGGCTCTTCACCATGAATCATACCACAATCGCACCACCCATTGTCCACCGGAATGGGGAAGAGTGTGAGGTAGATGCGCTTCAGAATCCGCTTCAGCTCCTGCACCCTCGGCGCGTCGTAGTCCACGTCCTTCTTGCCCGCACCAGCTTCCAGTTCGATCTCGATGCAGTCCGTGATGTTTGCCACCTGGCCATCCGCCAACTTGAGGCTGCAGTTGCCAGACATCAGATTTGTCGTCACAGAGGGGTAAAACTGCGAGATCATGTGGTGGAAGCACTTCACGCGAAAAATCTTGTCCTGCCCGGCGACATCAGCCGGCACGAGCACCTCCTCCGCCTCCGCCTCATGCGGCTCCTCGGCAAGCTTCGCCAGCGCAATGCACGTCACATCCGCGAGCAGGTCGTTGTAGTGGCTGCTGTACCACGTGATTGTCAGCGTCGTCTGCGCCTGCGAGCTCTTGCGCACGTCGACCGTGACGTCCTTTGAAACGAAGAGCTGCGTGGTGTCGGGGTCGCGTGCCTCGCCCCGCTCGGTGGCGACGCGGCGGGCCTCTTCATCCTCCTGCGGGTTGGCAGTGCGCGGGACAACCTCCTCGAAAAGCTTGCTTTGCGCGAAGTAGCGCTGCAACACCTGCAGCACCTCCAGCGGGGAGCGGTGGCGCGGCAGGGGCAACACCATTGCCTGCTGAATGCGATTCACGCTGAGGTCCGTGAAGACCGGCACGTCATCCGGGTGCACGACGGTGTACTGATGCTGTCCGGAGACGAGCATCACACCGCTCACAAACTCGCCCTCGTGCACCGACGTGTTCGCCAGCCTGCCCATGATCTTCGCCGTCCGGTTCTGGACAAAAGGGATGCGGATGGACTCCTGGTTCACCGTGGTGTACACCGCCATGTTGCGCTCGCGGAAGTCCTGCAGGAGCTTATTCTTCAGCTGCCCCATGGCGCCCGGGTTGCCGTGCACGAGGACGGTGTGCTTCACCTTCGTGAGGTGGTGGATGAAGTCGCGCGTCTGCCGCCCGTCGGAGTGCGCCGAGAAGGAGACGGCCTCGATGGTGCTCATGCGCAGTGACAGCACCTTGCCATCCGGCTTCGTCACCTCCTTCGGCTTCGCCAGCACGTCCTTCGCGATGGTGCCGTCGACGCAGTAGCCGGCCATGATAATGCCGTTGCGCCGGTCTCCGCACCACCGCTCAAACAGCTCCAGCGAGATGCCGGACTGCAGCATGCCCGGCGAGGCGAGCACCACGCACGGGCCGTTGTCCTCGAAAGACTTGGTGTCCATGAGGGAATGGATGTACTTGAAGACAAAGGGGTTGTGGTGGTTGTCGTGCTGCTGCTTCACCCGGTCATTCATCGCGCTGACGAAGGTCTGGTACAGCTTCATGCACCGCTGCGCCAGCGAGGAGGCGTAGTAGATTGGGATGTTCTGCAACTCCTTGTGCGCTTCCCAGAACTCCTCCAGGATGAGCAGCAGCTCCTGCGCGCGGCCGAGAGCGAAGACGGGGACGAGGCAGCGGCCACCGCGGCGCACGACATCGTGGACGCTGCTGGTGAAGAGGTGCTCGCGCTCCTCGCGGGACTCGAGCTCGCGGATGCCGTTTGTGCTCTCGGCAATCAGGATATCAGGTGAGAAGGGCGGCACCTCCGCCCCCAGCAAGTGGCGATCCGGCACGCGGGAGAAGTCGCCGGTGTAGAGCGCGCGCATACCGGCGATGTCGACCATAAACATGGCGGCCCCGAGCACGTGACCGGCGTTGAAGGGCTGGAAGGAGATGCCGTTCACCGTGACCTCCTCGTGGTACTCGATCGTCTCGATGCGGTCAATCGTACTCTGCAGCCACTCGCTCGTTACGAGGTCGCTGGCGCCTGCCCCGATGCGCAGGAAATCATTCATGACCATTTTGTAAAAGGCCTTCGTGGCGCTCGTCATGAAGATGCGGCCCTTGAAGGAGGTCTGGTTGCAGAAATACGGCAGGGCACCGCAGTGGTCGAGGTGGAAATGGGTGATGAGCACCACGTCGATTTCGTCGCACTTGATGCTGTCGAAGAAGGGCAGTGAGTCGAGACCGCTCTTGGCGGGGTGATTGCCACAGTCCAGCATCACCGCACGACCCTTGTAGCGCAAGATCACACAGGAGCGGCCGACCTCGCCACCGCTGCCGATCGGCAGAATTTCCACTTCGTCCGGTGCGTGGGTGCGCGAGACCGACGGCAGCACGCCGTTTCCCGTCTCTGGAAGAATAGGTGCTGACATGCTCTTGGTTCACTTTTTTTTTTTTTTAATATGTTGGTGTTGTGGTTGAGAACGCTTATCTTGTGTTGCAGCCAGCCGAGTTCAGCGAAGTGAGAGAAACTGTGAAAAGACAAAGCACAAGAGAAAGCGTGCTGTAGATTATAACTTTTAGGTCGATTAAATGACAATAAACGCAATCATGAAGAGAAAAAAAGGTGTGTATAAATTGAGGCAATCTTCTTTTTTTTTTTTTCTTCTTTCAATTCTAGCAACGACGGAGCAGAGTAGTATTGAAAACCAAGAGAAGAGAAGGCGACCTACACGAGAAGCAGAACAAGGAAAGATCGGAAAAGACAAACCTTCTTTCGCTTTTTGATTTGGCAATTAAAAACTATGTGAGCGGCAAGATAGGCAAAGCAAGAGAGGAAGCTGCGAGAGGTGGAAAGCAACATTCACAGCCCATGTAGTGCTTCAGTGCAACACGTACGTTGTGGAGGAGAGAGGAAAGCAAACAACAAATAGGCAGCTTCACAGGTGGTAATATAGTGATGTTCAAAAACAGCCACAGAGACAGTCTGTGAAACATGTATGAGAGCTCTAATAAGAGGAACAGGCTTCATCTTTGAGAAATGCTCTTTGCATAACCAAGCAGGTAGCAGAGCAATGGAAAGCAACAGAAAGAAAAAAAAAAAAAACTGGCAAGCACTTTAGTGTAAGAAAGAAAGATCCAGGAATAATAATAGCACACAATCCTCGACTTTTTCTCTCTCCTCTCCCTCTCCTCCTCCTCTGCTTACAGCGAGGCTCGTTAAGGACTGCTCTGTAAGGGCATCGTGCGGCGGTCAGAGCAGTAGATGGCCCGCTCCACCGCATTTAAGTCCATCTCTCCCTCCTTCTCCGTACGCGCCAGCGCCGCCAGCTCCTCGTCGTCCACCGTCAGCAGCGGGTTCACCGCCTTTTCCACCGCGAGCGACGTCGGAATCGTGCAGGAGGGCAAGCGGAAGGCAGGCTTCTGCTTGCCATCGTTCCGCCCCACCAGCGAGGCGTCCTTCAGGCCGTCCGACTCCTCTCGCAGCACCTTCACGCCCCGCAGCGCGTCCTTCGTGGTGCGGATGTACCGCAGCCCACGCTGGTCCGCCGCCGCGCCGCGGTTGTTCACGACGCGGGTCATGAGTGTCACCACCTCCTGCAGCAGACGCTCCGTGTACTCGTGGCCGACGTAGAGTAGGACGTCCTCCTCCGCCACCTCGGCTCCCGTGGCGGGCTGGCTGCGGATGCGGGGGTCGTCGAGGAAGGTCTCGCGGGTCTTGATGATTTGCGTGACGGACACCGTCTCAAAGGGAGCCCCGCAGCCACCACTGAAGAGGCTGTCGCCGGTGAATACCGCCACCCGGGCCGGGCTGGCGCCGGCCGCCTCCGCCTCCGCTGTGCCGATAACGAAGATGAGCGACCCGCTCGTGTGGCCCGGCGCCGCCATCGCGCGCACCTTCGCGCCGCCACCGGCCACATCAAACACGGGCGACGCGTCGTTCACGAACTCCGTGCAGGCGAGAGGGCGGTCCACGTCGGAGCCGATGATGCGCAGGTCCGGCGCCACCAGCGGGGTGGAATCGGTCTCCGCTGCTGCCTCGGCTGCTGCAGCGCCGTCCGCTGCAGGCGCTGCTTGTGGGGTAGGCTTCCGTTGCGCACTGGCGTAGTCGGCGAGGAGCTTGTTGCCGCCGGCGTGGTCCCAGTGCTTGTGTGTCGTGAGGACGTCGGTGAGCTGCAGTGGCACTCGCAGCTGTCCTCGCAGCGAGCTGAGAAAGCGCAGCACCATCTCCGGGTCCGCTGGATCGACAGCCACGACCTTCTTCGTCGCCATCGAGATGACGAGGTAGGCGTAGTTGTCGGAGAACATGGGCACAGGCACCACCACCACGCCGCGCGTTGAGGCCCCGGTCCAGAGCGCCGAGTCAACCACGCCGCCGCCGCGTGCGTAGAACTTCTGCAAGAAGGGCAGCGCGTTTTGAGCCCCGAGAGGGGCCGTTTTCAGCTGCAGCGGGCTGCCGGCGTCGAGACAGCGGATTCCGTTGCGGTAGTCGGAGTGCGGGTAGGCCACCGGCTGGTGCAGGATGCCGCTCAGTAGCCGATACCCAACTCCGTAGCTGCAGTAAAGCCTGTATAAGAGAGGGAAGATGTTGCTGCGAAAGACGAAAGTCGGGAAGAAAGGGTTGCGGGGCAGTATGCCGGAGGCGTATACAAAGAAGAGAAGTCCACAATACGTAAGAGTGGATAGGGGGAAGGTGTACGCGGTGTTGCTTACGAGCTGAGCGGAAGTTGGGTGGTTGGCGAGGTAGACGTAGACGACGGAGGCTCCCACCAGCGTAGGCCCGGCAAAGCTCAGCAGCTTCATCATCGTTCACACAGAGTTTCGTTTCGAACTGAGTAAAATAGGGCGAGGACGAGAAGAAAAAAAGGAGAAAAAGAAGCAGAATTGGCAGTACAACAACTGTGCTAGTGACAACGACGACAACAACAACAAAAAAAAAAAAAGCTAAAGCCACAGGTGCGACACCACGTGGTAGAGGAATGCATGTCTAATTCTGTTTTCTTCTTTTTTCCCACTAGCACTGAGGCAGGAAGACACAAGGAAAACGACTGCAACGGCAGAACGCGTGCCGTTATTCCTTCTCGCTCATTAAGCGCCGACGAAGGTGGACAGAGAGAACCCAAAACCCTAATAATACACCTATAGCATCGGGTGCATGCGTGAAGCAGAAAAAAAAAAAGAGCTCAACCCGTTTTTTCTGCTGGCAGTCGCACCTACTGTGAGTCTTGGTTTCTATTTGTCTTTAATAGGAAAAAAAGAGCAAAAAAAAAAAAAGAATGCCGAAAGAGCTTTCATATGCACATATCGAAACAGGAGTAAAGCTCGCGAGCATTGAGGAGGGACAAGAAACGGAGGAATAAGGTGAAACGTCGCGGGCACGTAATGTGACCTTTCTCAGCACGTGCGCTGCAGAAAGCAGAGGGTGTGTGTATACGGAGTCTCATTGTATGCTGTTTAGTAAGAAGGCGGCAGACATCGAAGTAAACCAAGTCGAAAACAAATCAAGATAGAAATGGCAAGCATCGAATTGGGTTGAGAAGCAGAAGAAATGACAAAAGACGAAGCAATACCCTACGCAGGCGCAGATGAAATCAAAGCAAGCTCACTGCTGTTTTTGAGTGCATGCATCACGACAGTTCGGCTTATGGGTGCACTTACAGCGAGCCGAAAAAAAAAAGAGCGCAAACAAACAAAAACTCATAAGTACGGGTTGGAAAGAACAACAGCAATACAAAAAAAAAAAAAAAGAAGAAGAAGAAGAAAACGAAGCAGTCTTTGTATAAAAGGCAGTTACAACAGTATATAGGCAAAGCGGTTAGAAAAGAACACATATAAAGTGTGGGATTAGCACCCAGCACCAATATAAGAGGGGAAAAAGACAGTAAATAAAGGCGGCCGTGCCTTCAACATGCTACTCATGTGAGAGAGAGGAAGAAGTCAAACAAATAGCATTAAGCTCCCTATCCTGTTTCTTTTTTTTTTTTGCATACTTTTGAAGCTAGCGCAAAAGGATGTCAGATGGTACAATGAGAAGAAAAAAAAAAAAAAAACAGAGAATAATCACAACCCTTACGACATACATACCAAGGGGGAAAAAAGGTAACAAAGGTGCCCTGCAGCAACTAGTGTATAGAAGGACCTCGACTGTTGGCAAAAGCAAAGAGACCGAAGACGGTAAAAAAAAAAAAAGAGCATAATCAATACACGTTGGAATCCGGATCAAAAAAGAAACCATTTGGTTTACATAAAGCAAAGAGAAAAACAAAAAAAAAAGGAGTTTCTGAATGGTATATAAAGCTGTTTATAAAGGAACAACATAGCTTGTATCTGCTCACCACCAGAAGAAAAAGAAAAAGAAAAAAAAAAGCGAAAGCGAGCAGCATAGAGATGTGCTTTATAAAAGCTTGGTGTGCTTCTTTTGGTGGAAAAAAAAAAAGAACAGAGTATAGGCGAATAGAAGCCAGCGTTCGCGGAGCTGTGTGTAGTGTAAAACAGGAAAGACAAGAGAGAAAAACACGGAGATACAAAAAAAAAAAAAACTCTCGTTTTTTTTTTTTTAGCAATGGCCGCTTTAAGCGACAAGCAAGCCAGATGAAAACAAGAGAAGGGTCTTATAGATTGATCTCTTGAAAGGGAGCTAAGATGTCTCCGGTGCCGTGCGTGGGCGAAAAGAGAGCCCGCTGCTTTTCCAGCTCGGCAGCTGACACGCTTGGAACGTAGCGACGGTCCTGCCCTGTCGCCGCTGCCGCCGCGGCGCGAGCCGACGCATAGAAGGTGTTGCGGCCGCCGCTGCTAGCACGCGGTGGCGGCGCCGGCGTTGGCGCGGCGTGCGGTGACGGCACGACGCCGGTCTCTGCGACAGACGTCACCTCCGTCAGCTCCGCCGGCGCTGTGCAGATGTTATTAGGTGGGTAGTAGCCAAAGTTCGTGATGGCGCGCTTGATTTCGCTCATGGTCGCCATCACCTCGTTGATGAAGAGGGGCAGGTCGTCCGGCTCGACGCCGCAAAGCTCGCCGTCCGGGCGGAGACGGATTAAAAAGTCGCTGCTGGGTGGCACGACAGCCCAGCGCAGCTTTTCACCGGGTGGCAGTATAAGACGCTCCGGGTCGTTTGTGGCGCTGCGGCAGAGCCATTCGATGGAGGGGAGGTCGTGCGCGGTGAGCCGCAATCCCGTGGTGGTGGCCCGCACACGCGACTGCGGCGGCGGTGCCACCGGTGCAGGTGGCGTGCTCATCATCAGGGCCTGTCGCAACCGTTCATACGCGCTGTGGACGCGCTGGAAAAACTCGTAGGCGTTTGACTTGGTCACCCGAATCTCACTGCCGTTGGGGATGAGGTTGTACCGCTCCCCTTGCGCAGTGATGAGGCAGAAGGTAAGGCTGAGGTGGTCAAAGTCGGCGTCGGTGAACTCGTTCTTTTGATGCCGCCGCTCAAGGTCAGCGATGATGTTGTAGAAGTCCTCATCATAGTCCTCGGGCTGCAGGGCTATCGTGTTCCACTTGTGCGACTCGGAGGGCGGGTAGCGCGCGAGACCGTCTTGCCACGTCAGCGGGGCCACACAGAAAGGTCTACCAGATTCCATCACTCACGGCAACGAGGAGAATCCTCTTTTGTGTGTGTATGTGTGCTGATCTCCCCCAATTTCCCTTGAAGTACAGCAAAGCTAATTGGTGGAAAAACCCAGGTACTTTTCAAGCCACTCGTGCTCCTTCTCAGAGAAAGAAGAGAAAAAAAAAAGATTCAATTAGAGAAAGTGGGTGAGAGCAGTATGTGAACTCCGAGGCAGGCTGAGATATAAGATTCGGGTGCTGTAACGCAAATGTGACTTTTGTTATTGCGACTGACTCGTGATAGGTTAAGGGTCAGTAGAAATGGTGCTGATGATTGCTCAAATGAGTATGGCTTTTATTTGATCATTCGACCATCGTTCTGTTCCAAGAAAAAAAAAAACTTTTCAAGTGCACAATGCAAAATTAACGCACACACATGCGCAAAAAAAAAAAAGAAGAGGAAGATCGAGAGAGAGACAGAAAGCGAAACGTAAAGTTCTAAATGTCGTTGGTCGAAAGCACAGACCGGAACATAACACATCGTTCTCTCTCTAGCATAGAAGCGGACAATTTTATAATCATAATCATGGACCTGCAACGGTCGAGAGAGCACACCATCTAGGAACGCGTGACGCTTGGCTCCCTTCCTCTTCTCCAGTGTAGGAGAAGAGAACTTACGGGCAAAAACGCAGGTCTGAAGCTCAATACCGTTGACTCTCTTGACTCCCAACCCCCCCCCCTCCAACCTTCCCCCCTCTTGGCTTGAGGCATGGCCGAATTATGCACTTCTCTGTTTCACGTTGTCACAGTTAATAAAGGCACACCTGCGAGAACAAAACCCTCTGAACGAGAGCAACAACAACAAAAAAAAAAAAACGTTCATTCTCACACAATCGCCGCCAGACGCGTTTCATGTCAAGGCCGTGGTGTACACACACACACATCATAAAACCAAAAAAGCGAAAAATACCAGCTGTCAGGTGACATAACATGTTATACAAACAAAAAAAAAAAAAACGAATGATATTAAAAGGCAAATCACAATAACAATAAAAAAACTGGCAGCGAATCCCTATTAAATAATACAGTAAAAAAAGAAGAAGAAAAAATGAGATAAGAGAAGTAAGCACATCAACAAAAGAGCCAGACATGAAGAAATAAAGAGTCGAAAAGGGTGTACTTAAGATGACGTTCAGCAAAGTTTGTACTTCACGACATGAGAAAAAGACACGGCTGACGGCGCGGGAACATAAAAGCTAACGTAAAAAAAAAAAAAACAGGAATATTACAGAAGCTGGCGCGGAATCGCATACGCACCCACAACACTTGCGATGAGCACAATGAGCACCAGCATACAACAGAGATAGACCCGCAGGCGGTGCAGGTAAAACTAAGAACGACTTGTACGGAATGTGTATAGGCAAAAGGGTCAACGGAGAAGGGAATACTAAAAAAAAAAAAAAAAGAAAGAAACACACACAGAAAGAGGAAATGCAATAAAAGCAAAAAAAAAAAAAAAGAAGCAAATTCACTCAAAACGCACATACACACACGCACCAAATAATTAAAAAAAAAAAGGAGAAAAATACACTCTCGTATCTAGAAAAGCAAATTAGCAATAAGTGAGGAAACTCTTGAAACAGCACCGATCAGGGGAAAAAAAAAAAAAAACTGAGTTTAAAAGTGGGAAAACCGGTACATGTGCCTATGTTTCACACAAGATAAGAAGAAAAGAGATCTTTTTCACTCTGAAAGAAAAAGAGTAAGTACATTATTGTTTATAGAGGAGAGAGAGAGAGAGAACGTGGGTGATGCGCACTGTGTTCGCCCGCCTTCTCACACAACAAGAGGCAGTTCACAACGCACCAATGACCCACCTGCTCCTCTCTCCCCTTTTCCTTGGAGGAAAAAAAAACGGGTTTTATAGTTACCATATTGTAGTTCCTGTCCGTTTGCGGTGGATAAAATGAAAAAGGAGAGCAAAAAGTGAAGGAGGGAAAAAAAAGAGAAGACAAACAAATAAAAGTGACGGCTGCAGAAGTGACGGTGAAAGAAAAAAGAAACGGTTATCAAAAGGTAAACAACGTTACCCGCTCGGGTACCTCCCCCTCCCGTTTAGAACAGTGACAAAAAAAAAACCGAAAACGAGCAAGAACAGAAAACGCTGAGTATCATAAGGAAGACATGTCTAAAAAGCAAGATACTATGGTTTGGAAGCCATATGGGAGGAAGAAAGAGAACATTAAAAAGGTGAAGGAACACGCACGAAAGTACTCTTACAGTGAAAGTGAAGAAAAAAAAAAAGCGCTACATCAAAAACGAGGAGGGATACAAAGGGAAAACAACAAATTTAAACACAAGATGAGCTCATGTACTTCGAGAACAAGAAGACACACATATACATATGTACGTTTATATATATATATATATATGTATATATATATATAGATATATACACTGTAAATGACTCTACCATTATGCAAAGAAAAGGAATAAAGAGGAGAAACAGTGATTGCTATGTCGCCTCGTATAACTTTTATTGTACTTCAACGCTTTGGTTATGCAACGTAGTTCTCTCTCTCCACGTTCCGACTTCTTTTTTTTTTTTTTTGCTCAGTTGCACAAAACTCACAAAACGGAGTCGAGAGAGAAGGAGAAACAAAGCCACAACAAGCTAGAGTGAAGTAAAAAAAAAAAAAGGAGCTTCTTCAAGCGTTCAAAGGAAAAAAATGTAAGAACGGCACTCATCATAACCTATGCTCAGTAGCTTTTTGCTTACACATGCCAATGCCAAAACCACAACTTCAGAACTTGTGTGTGTGTGCTCTTGTCCTTCTTCAACTTATTTTTCACACATACAAACACACAGATCTTCAACATGGGGTTAAAAAAAGAGGAGAAAAGCCGCCACCTCTGGATGGTTATACAATAGGAACGCTAAAAAAAAACAAACAAACAGTACGAAGGAATAATAATGATAATGCGAGAGAAAAGAACAGCAAGAGAAAAACACACAAACACACGAAAACAACAACAGAAAACAGGATAGTGACGAATGCTGATGCAGGAAGAAGAAAAAAGAAAATCAGTAGCTAGCAACCGACGTATATATATATATATATATATATATATATATATATATATATATATGAGAACCCATATGACACCAAAAAGTAAAAAAGACTTTTGAGCGCGAGCAAACCGAAAGCTGTCAAAAAAAAAAAAAAAAGACGTCTCCGTGTTACACCACTGAAAAAGAAAGAGTGAAAAGGAAAGGAAGAGGAGGAACGATGGGACGCTTAAGGTGCCACACTCCAGTTAATGCCGACGCACAGACGCTAGAACCGAGTACGACACAACGAAGCAGCTCTGTGCGTGCAGCAGGAAGAAAACAAAACAAAAACAAAATGATAACAGTACGCTTTGGACAAGAAAATGGAAGAGGCGGAAAATTCTATTTGCTTCGTCTGATGTCAGCTTCTTCAAGTGCGCATCCCATCCGTCGGCGTGATGCAAGACGACAAGCAGCGACGGAAGAAGACTTACAAAGAAAAAGAAGCAAGAAAAAGGTAAAAACAGGAGCTTTAGGGAAGAGCTGATGTAAGAAAAAGCTCTTGTGGGCGCGCTTCCCACAGTACAGCTAAAAATACAAATAAACATGTATATATTTGTAGGAAGTGCAGTTTTAAGCAAACCAACAAGCAGAAAAGAAGGTGCGCAGTGACTTTGAAAGGCACTATTTTTGCTGCTCGCTGCTTCAAAAAGATGCAGGAAAAAAGAACAGCAGTAAAAAAAAAAGTAAAGATGAGCTTTTGTTCGTTCCATCACTGTGCTGCTTTCCTCTCCATTCTCGAAAGAACCACGTACAAAGTGGAAGACTGTGGCACCACCACCGAAAGGGGAAAACAACAACAGGGAGAAAAAAAAAAGTGGTGGCTGTATTAATCGTAAATGGCTAAAAAAAGCACACCTTGGAAAAAAAGAAGGGGGAGTGAAAGAGACACAAACACAAAACCTGTGTAGCAGGGCGAAGAAAAGTGGAAAAAAAAAAAAACAGCATCCATAAAAACAGCAACGAAAAAACACAATAAACGGCACTTTGGTAACGAGAGAAAACAAAACAAAAACTATCTAATAAAAGAGCGGCTGCGGATATGATGAAGAAATCGAGGCCAACAACAAAAAAAGAACAACGGCGTGTAGTTTGCTGTCTGGCACTTCCCCAAATTGCAAAGAGTGATAAGAACTGGAAAAGGAGGTAGAAGGAAAAAAAGAAGGTTAGAAAAAAGGCAGGAAAGCAGCCAAGTGAGAATGCGTGTGTGTTTATATGCATGCAGCTAAAGCGAGCAGAAGAAACTCATATCAAAGCCGATCCAGCAAAAAGCGCAAAAAAAAAAAAAGGGAGATTGGTGATGAAAAATGCCTTCATTTGCTTCTAGTTTAAAAAAAAAAAAAGAAAAAAACAATCCTCGTTGAGCCTTCCAAAGGGAAAAAAAAAACTCTTATATCTTTTTTCAAGATTAAATCAAAAGGTGCCGTCAGCAAAAAAAAAAAAAAAATGCTTGACCGAATCATTGATACAGGAAAGTGCTAAAAATGAACGTAAAAAGGACAGCCTTGATAGACGACTGCCGGCAAAAAAAAAAAAAAGAGGTTTCCTGTTCCATCTCGAAAGCTAATGCACTGCTTGACGAGACACGCGCACATGCACGTCAGACAGCAACCAAAGCAGCGACGGCAACAAAAACAAAAACAAACAAAAAAAAAAGGCGTCTTGTTCCGCATGAAAGCTGGGGAGCGATGCCAGCGAGGAGAATAAGAAAAAAAAAAAAAACATTAAAGATCTTTTGCTTCCCGGTGCTGAATGATACAATGACACAGGGTTTTAAACGTTCTTGTAGTCGATGTGTTCCCCTTCTCTTGACCAGCCTCGCAGCTGTCCTCACTGACACACGCGTCGTACACGCACAGACTCGACGTCAGAGGGCTTGCCTGAAGTCAAAAACGAACTAATAAACAAGCAAACAAAAAGCTACGCACACGTAATAAGCAAAGCGCTTCTCTGCGTGAGGCAGACAATTCGACTGAGAAGACGGGATGTCTGCTACATACAATGGAAAAGCACAGATACAAACATGTATGTTACCCTCTTCTTTTGAAATTTGGTCTACTTGTGAAACAAGGTGAATCAGAAAAAAAAAAAAACAGAAGAACCACGACAACGAAAACACACGAAAAAGGGGGAAAAAAAAGAGGACAAGTTATCACTCGTGAGGTTGGACGAACACAAATAAGCGTCAGCCCCCCCCCCCCCCACCTTCCCCCCCAAAAAAAAAAAAATGAAAAAGTGAAACCTGTTTTTCCCCTCTAAAACGTCCATCCGAAAAACTCTCCGTTATTAATGATAATAAAAGAGAAGTAAGTAAAAAAAGAGTGTTCAAGCAGACGCACACACCTACCTCTGTACACGGTGCGTTCTTGCTCAACTCGTGCAATGGAAGAAAAAAAAAAACAGTTAAACAAACCAACTCATCCGGTAGCCAGCAAAACAGACTTAATGAAGACGAATGCAAAAGAGTTTGCCCAAACCAACTATTTGATCTCGGACAAAAAGAAAAGAAAAGAAAAGAGCAGACTGAACTTCAGCTGAGGTGAAAAGAGCAGTTTATGGACCATGAGTACAGGCAACCCCAGCACGGGCGAGAAAAAAAACCTCTTTTTTTCCCCAATTCTTGAAACCAATGGAAGACACCAAGATACACGAAACACACACGCAAGGACAACAACAACGAAAATACTGTTTTCGAACAGCTTACCTCACGAATACTCGTTTTGATGTTCTCCCTCCCCCCCTTTTTTTTAAGGCGCTCGGATGTCTACGAGAGACTGATCAGCGTACGCCATGATGCGCCAGGCAACTCCACAGTTTAAGCAAAATGAAGAACTGCAATAGGACATCCTACCACACAACGGAAGCTCCACAACAGCATACACAGTCGTGACAAACCAAAAAAAACGCAGAAAGGCAACTGAAATAGGTGGCTTGCATACTTCTGAGCAACGAACAAGGTGAGCGAAAGGGCACAGGGGGAAATAAAAAACAAAGAGGTATCGCACAGTATGCTCCGCACGCCACAGCGCGTCGCACATATGTAAAAGCTTCCAGTAGCGCGCTCAGCTGCAGCCAGGCTTATTCAATTCTGCATGTCTGCGAGGAAAAGCACACACACACATTATCATCTTCAACACGGCTTGCTGGAGTAAAACAGGAGAATCATGCATGCTGGTAAGCCGAGTAGAAAGTTGAAACACAGTTTCGAGCGAGAAGGACCACCATGTCAACAGTAGTATAGAAACCAAGTAGAGTAACACATCAATGTCGGGACAAAGGCTTGCTTACGTGTGTGTGAGTGTGTGTTTGTGTGTATAAAAAACTAAGTCAACAGCACTCACAGTGTATGAAAAGGTGAGGCAACATCTAGAAGCAAAAACAAGCAAACAAGAAAAAAAAAACAGTTTTAGGAATACGGAAAACGAAACCCTTCCAACCAACAAACAACAACAAAAAAAAGAACAGCAAAGAAAGCGAGAGAGTGGCGGCTGTGCACACATGTGCCTTGTGGACCTTCTTTCAAATTCAAAAGACAAAAAAAAAAAAAGGTCGGCGTATTTTCTTATTTGCTTGTTGTTCTTTCGCTCACTCCGCCTAGATGCCAAGCAATCTCTGCCTCTAGCAGCTTCTGGGTTTTCCCTCTATGACCTTCGTCGTACGTAAAAATCGAGCACTGAGGATGGAAGAGAAGTGCAATGGTAAAGCAACAACAACACAGGCTTAAAAGTAAAATATATATATATATATATATATATAAGGAAAAGAAATGAAAGTTACAAATAATAAACGTGAAAAAAAAAAGTCTAAATGGGCTAAAGAAAAGGAGAAGAAAAAAAAAAGAAGTGATAAAAAGTATAATGAAAACGATCGAAGACCAGCTCAACGGCAAGATGAAGAACTTGTACACGGCATCAAGAAATGCTGGGGAACGACCAAAAAAAAAAAAAGTAATAACAATAAAGAAAGTAAAGCTGGCAGGCCTCCCGAAAAGCCGCGTTAGATATTGAACGACTGGGGTGGTGCGAGAAGCCCGCCGGTGTTGTGTGTGGGGGAGAGCATATTAAGATCTGCTTCGGTTGGTGGAGGAGGGACGGGATGCGGCTGATGCGGAGGGTAGAAAACAGGAATTGTGGTGGTAGGTGGTGGCGCATCCACCATTGCTGCGGCTTCCAATTTCGCCTCGCCAAGATCGTTGCTGTCGACGTCCGACAACTGCTTGCCGCACCGGCGCGCGTCAAGGATGGCGAGTCGAATGTGCTGTAACCGCTGGTGCAGCAGCTTCAGGTAGTTTTTGAGCTGGCTGGGCACAATCTCACCTCTCGGCCCACTCATAACGTTCTGCGGGTCGTCGGAGTTGCGCAGGAAGTGCGTGTCCCACTGCAGCCTCGTCTGCTGCACCACCTCCTCCGGCGGCAGGCCGGACTTGGCGAGCAAGTCGGTCGTCACCTCGTAAGTCCAGATCTCCAGAATGTTCTGGTCCGTCCAGAAGGCGTCGTCCTCCTCCAGCGGCAGCACCGCGTCGGCTATGTCGCCTACGTCCTCCTCTTCCACCCGCCACTTCTCCTCATCGAGGCGGAGCATGAACTCCCCAAAATTGCGCAGCCCCACTTTAATCTCGCGCCCGTTTGGGATCAAGTTGTACACGCCTTCGACGCATGGAAGGCAGAAGCGCAAGTTGTGCGCTGCTAAGTCTGCCGCGGTGAGGTGATTCTCGTTGTAGAGCGCGCGCAGCCCGAGCATCGAGCGCACCACCGCCGAGTCCACGTCGGACCGCCGCAGTCGTGTGTCGTTCCACCCAGCCGACTCGAACGCTGCATTGCCGCTGCCGGCGGTTGCGGTCTTCTCCGTCAGCGACGCGCGCGGACGCGGCTTCGTCGACACCCCTGCTGCTGCCGGGTCAACACCACCACCTTCGAGCCCGCCAGACGGCTGCTGCTGCTGCTGCCGTGTGGTGACCACCGCGGCAGACTTCCCACCAGTCCACGGCGACGGTGCGGGGACGGCAGAACCGCGCTGAGTCACGCTGGCTGGGTCGCCGCTACGAGCTCCGGCGACTACCGCGGCAGCTGCGGCTCCCGTCGTCAATGCGCTGCTCGTCGTGGTTGTCGGTGGCGACGCGATCTCGTTGATGTAGCGGTGCACCTGCTGTTGCTGCTTCACCGCAGCATCGATGAACTGCTCCACGTTGTACTTGGTGACCGGGATGAAGGCGCCATTGGCTTTCAGGTCAATGTACTTTCCTCCTCCGAACTCTAGGCGGAAGGAAACGTCTTGTATTTGTGATGGGTTGCGCCGGAGCTGCAGAATGTAGTCCCAGAAGCCCAGCTCCGCCGCGGTCATGTTCTGACAAGTCTCGCGACGCAGACCAATGCTCTCCAGCTCCGCGAACTCGTCTGACGAATGTACAACTCGCGAGTTGGCTTGCTGCTGCTGTTGCTGCTGCTGTTGCTGCTGCTGTTGCTGCTGCTGTTGCTGCTGTCTCGGTTGCTGTAGATACTGCTGTGCCTGCGTCTGCTGCTGCTGCTGCTGCTGCTGGGCCGGGGGCGGAGGCGAGGGCTTCAGCGCCACAACGCGCTCGACTGCAACAGCAGACGATGGCAGTAGCGGCGGCGTCACGACAGGTGCGGCAGCGGCGGTAGCGGAGAAGGGGTCTGATTGTCGAAAGGCGTTCAGCGCCGCGCCTGTTTTAAGGAGATTATTTAGCTTATTACACGTGTCGCCTGCTAGTTCTACGTAGCGGGCAGCCTCGTCAAAAGGCACGGGTGTCATAGCGGGTTTGGTTGGGTCTACTGGAAAGAACCGGCCAGCCAAAGGGACGGCGTACGTCACGCCGAGTTGCTGCCACTCCTCCTCGGAGCGCACGAACCACGGCGAGTCGGGGTTGAGGAAGTGCTCTAGCATGCACTTGATAATGGGCTGGAAGCTTGGGTTCAGCAGATTGCGCTGCGCGCTGATCGGCATGTGGCGCCGCACCGCATCGTAGTAGGAGCCCTTAGCGTTTGGATTGTTTCGGTAGATATAGTACTGTTTCAGCATCAGGTCGAAAGCGTCATAGTTGTTCGGCGTCACGGCAACCTGCGAGCCACTAGGAAAGAGCTCGTCTACCCCGCCGTCCTCCAACGGGACGCGGAAGTACAAGGGACACGTCATCTGCATCGGGAAGCCGCGCCGGTTCAGTGTGTCGACGGCGTTTTTGAAGGAGCGCACCGTTTCGCTATAATACCACTGCTTCATCTTGTTGGATTCGAGTATTTCTGACATGAGTTCTAGCACCTCACGCGAACTAACGGGTCGCTTTTCGCACACGCCGGCGACCACTTTGGTGAGAAGATCGTCCAGGGCAAAGGACGTCAAAAAGGTTTCATTACAGTTGAGAAACATCTTGGCAATGTCTTTCTAGTTTCTTTTTTTTTTTTTTGTGTGTGTGTGTATTCGCGCGCAGTGTGTATACACGCACATATATATGTATATATGTGGAAAAAAGAGAGGTGTGTATGCGTTTGTCTGTTATACACGCGTGCGTCTTCCAAACATATGAGAAAAGGAAAAGCGTTATTTGGTGATGAGCATTTTTTTTCCGTAATATGCCCAATGTAGGCGCACGAGAGCAATTCATGAGAGAGAAAGAGTGAGAGCATAAGATGTTGAAGGAAAGAAAAGCGTGGATTATTGTTTGAGCAGCTGGAAGCAGGCATAGAGGAGGGAGGAAAATTAAAAAAAGAACATGATAGAATACCGTCTCGTATTACTTTCGAAGTAGAACAAGAAGAGAAAAACACCTTTTTTTGAGTTTCTGGGGACCTTCACCAAAAAGCTAAGGCAACAACAAAGAAGCTGAAGTTGTCGCCGGTGCAACATATGCTGCAAATGAGGCACGTGAAGAAAGCAAGCCCAAACTCATTCCTGTGCTGCGGTCCCCCTCCCCTCCCAGAAAAAACAAAAAAAAGTCAAAGAGTAAGTTGTACGCACACGCGCGCAAGAGCCTTCTTCACTGAATATCTGGAAAATCGTTGAAGTCAGGTTTTCTCTTTCTTTTCCTTTATTCCTTTTGTCATTAAAAAAAAAAAAAGGAGACATAACAGTGCCACATTTTCCCTTGCGCCTTCTTCTTTTTTTTTTTCCCCCTCCTTTTTTTGAATAAGAACTGCCACATTTGCGCTCGCGAACAACAACAAAAAGGAAATGACTTTTTCCAGTGTACGCTGGTATGCGAGCATGTGTGTGTGTATATATATATACTGCTGCGCATGTGTCTCTTGCCTGCCTGATCTTCCCTTCCGGCAGCATTGTCTAGCGTGAGGCTGCAGAGCTATCTCTTTTTCTTTTTTTTTTTTCTCACAAACAAACGGGTAAAAAAAAAAAAAGAACACCGACGTGGAGCAAAGCGTCTTACGGAACGAGCAGAAGATAGAAACGAGAGAGCAACAGCAGCATCAGTCGATCTTCTTTCTCGCTGCATTCCCATGTACAGTTTGTTGTTGATGCAGACACACAAAGGGACGTGCGTGAATTTTGATGTCAATAAAAAACAATTAGGTAAAAAAAAAAAACGGAGACCATGAAAGGAAAAAAAAAAAAGATGCGAAACATCAGAAAAAAAAAAAAGAAACTACTTGGTACCACCAATAGCCTGACGGCTGCGAGCCCTCGCCAAGTGACAGTACAATCAACAATAACACACCTACGTTACCTGCGGCTGTATATATATAGAAAGAGCACAACGGAGCCAAAAACAAAGAGCATTTCCAGAAGATACATATAGAGAGGGAGAAAAAAAAAAACAGCAACAATAATAGTAGCATTTATAATACGTGGGCTTGCACAATACGAGCAAGAATAGGACTTTTGGGAAGACAGTCACATGGTCATGATAAAAGCGAAGAAAAGAAGCTCAAACAAGAGAAAGCACTTGAGGCTCGCAGCTACCCCTTGTTATTCAGCTTTTTTTTTTTTTTTTAGTCAATGTGCGTCTCTACTCACAGTCCAGTCCCGATGAGCAAATAAGCGCTTTCACTATCAATCAATCTTCTTCTTTGTAATTCTCCATTACCTGTTTTTTACTTTACCTTGACTGCTTCCGGTGGAAACACTCACGGATAAACATAACAGGAGGGATTAAGAAAACAAAAAAAAATGGAATGCAAGCACGAGGTTTTTGTTTGGTGATCCGGCTTTTTTTCTTCTCTTTTTTTTTTTTTTTAACGCCTCGTAAAGCGACCCCTTTACTCTGGCTGTTTTGGTGCTGAACGGCTGGTATCACGATGCATCGTAGCCGACCCTATCCTATCTCTTTCTTTATTTTCCCAGCCTCTCCCCTCGTGAAAAAAAGAAGCGGGGTGAAAGAAAAAAAAAAAAACTGAGAATAACAGGAGAGAGTGGGGGTGGGGAACCCTTCTATACTCCATCTTACCATAAAAAGCACAACGCTTTATGGACTGTTCAACACGGGACAAAAAGAGTCGTCTGACTTGTTGTTCTTTGGGTTGTGTAGTGGGTATCGCGTCTGTGTGACGCTCACGCTAGTTGGAATCCAGAGGCCTTGTTAAGAGACGTGTGCATTATGAGAGAAGAAACTAATGACCTTTTAGCCTTTTTTCTTTTTTGGATGTTGTGAAAAACAGTCAAAAAAGTAAAAGCCCTTTTTTGTTTTGTATGCGTTTTATGAAAGAAAGCTGTGGTGACTCATAGGACGTGTTTGCGTATGTGCCTGTGTGTGCATGTGCCTTTCCGCATGAAGAGGCGGTTAATAGTAATAATAATGCTAATAAGGAAAAGAAAGACACAGAGAAACACATGCGCGTACGCAAACGTCCCATCTTCTTAATTGCTGGGGCATGAGCACCGGTCGCACAACCAAACGACAGCTTCCTCACTCTTCCTTCTTCTCCATAGACTCCACCAAAGCCTCCACATCGGTTCACATCTTCGCGTCCGTCGGGCTACCAGGCAGGATGTTGATCTCCTGCGTGCCCGTCCAGCTTGAGCACGGCGGCAACACCACCTGCTTCAGCATGTTGCCGTGCTCAATGCACACAAAATGCTGGTAGCCCTCCACCGGCATGTCCTTCATCGTGGCACACTTGGCAGGGCCAGGGTTCCACACGCACAGGTCCGGCAGGTTCGGGCTCGACACCTGAATCGCACGCTTCGCCTGGAGGTCCTGCAATAGGATAGAGCAGGCCTGGTCGGGGTAGATGCGGTCGTGCTCCTCGTGGATCACCCAGAGCGGCTGCGGCGGGTGCACCTTCGCCTTCGGGTTGCCCTTCGCCTCGTTGTTGTCGATGTAGGGGGAGCGGTTCACGCCGTTGATGACGGTGCGGCTCAGCTGCTCCACCGCAAAGTATGTGTGGAAGGCGAACTGGAAGGGCGCCTCACGTTCCTCGCTCTTGTTCGTCACCTTCATCGTCAACTTCAGCTCCGTGTTACTGAAGTTGATCGTGTATACAAGGTTCACGGCGTTTTGAGGGAGTTCGTTGAAGGAGCAGCCCTCAGGGCAGAGCTCGCACAAGTTGACGAACAGGCTGAAGGTGGCACGGCCGCTCTCGGCGTCCTCGACCTTCCACGGCCGGATCCGGGCAAAGCCGTGCGTCGGCAGCATCGGGCCGAAGGCGCCGAACTGCGGAAAAATGATCGGCACGCCACCGCGCAGCGCCTTGCGGTCCTCAAAGATGGCCTTGGGGCTCAGATAGAGGTGCTCCACGCCGTCCGCGGACTTCCAGCTGGCGAGATGCGCACCCTGCTCGTACACCGTGATGCTGGAGCCATCATCGTTGCGGACGGTGATGCTGTTGCGACCGTTTGCGTCGGGGATGAACGCCGCCATGGTTTGCAGAATTGACTGAGCTTTTTTTGTTGTTGTTTGTTTGTTTTTGTTTTTTAATAGTGTATTTGTTAACTGATTTTCCTTCTCTCTGAGTGTATACGCTAAAACAGGAAGCCTGTAATAAGGGAGAAAAAAAAAAAACAGCGAGTGAAACAGGAGAACAGATCTTCAAACTATCTGAAAAGGCTGCAACGCCAGATGAATATGAGAGGGAGAGAGACAGAGAGAGAGAGAGACAGGGAAAGGGAGCGACAAAGGTCAGAAATTGTGTCCAAGGCAAGAGTCGGCATCACGCTGTAAGAATTGCATAGAAAAAAAAAAAGGGAGAAGAGAGCTCAAAAGACCTTCGCTTTGTAAATGCACATGAAAGAGACCCTATGTGTTTCCTTCGCTCAAGGGTACCGCAAGATCGGAATGAAATTCACAAACACTTGAGAAAGCCGTACATGACAATTATGCAGTTTGTGGCGTTCGTTCTGTGAAAAAGGAGCTGTGAACCCATGAAAGAAAAAAAAAAGAAAACACTCAACCCAAGAAAACGTTGTCGGAAGAAGAGAAACAAAAACACTCGAGGACACGGTGGTTCCCTCTACCCTCATTTTTTTTTTTTTTGTGAAGTCGTGAAGCTCGAGCACATCCTTCTCCTCTCCTGTTACTTAAAAAAAGGGATAGGGCGGCGGAGGACGGCGATCCATCATCTGCTTGATCTTCTGCTTACACCAAGAATCATGCTGCTTTTCGTGCAGCAAGTACTCCTCACGGTAGCGCTTCGCCTTGGCCACCGGCAGTGACAGCATCTTCTCATTGTGCTGCATGATGGCGCCCACGTCGACCTTCATGTACTCCGCCACAAACGTCGCAATTTCATTGCCGATGCCCACGAGCAACGCCACATCCTTTTCCTCCTCGACACGCGAATACTTGTAAAACTCCACCAACACACGATGCCGAGCCCAGAACAGCTTTGCACGGTCGTGGTAGTAGGCACCGCGCAGGGCAGCCATGAGGCGACGGTAGCACCGTTGCTGGGGCGTCCACAGCACCGATTTCGTGGGGGCGGTCACTGCACGCTGAGCTGCCTCGCCAAGCACTGCGGAGCTGCTGGCAAGCGACATGCGACGTACGCTGATTTATATGTGGCTTAGTTAGTCAAAGTTGCACGATTAATGCCTCACTAGCAGGTGGAAAAAAAAACAATAATAAAACACTAACTCTAGCTTGTATGACACTTGCGGGAAGACACAGATGACAATGTCGATCTGTCTTTGCAGTCGGAATACAGCGCTGCGAAGCCACAGCAGCAATAAGAAGAAAGAAAAAAAAAGAGGGAGAGAAAAGCGGACGGCGTGAATGGAGAAGAACCGCGTTGCGCTTTACTGTTCATGGTGAGCGTTTTGCGAAAGTGGGCGGGATAGACTGACATAGCCAAAAAGCGGCGCGTGCGTGTGTTAGGCAGCCGGCGGTGCCTCGATACACAGGCCAGAGCATATGCTCACAGACGCAACGCAAGCTGGATGCGGTGCATCTTCAATTAATGCTGCTTGAAACACTCACTCTGTGAAGTAAACGAGGAGAAACATGGCTGACCGCGAAGGTATAATCTGCTCTTTTTCACCCTTGCCGGCCGCATTAGCAAACAGAGTTACCTTTCGTTTTTCTTTAATTATCATCTTTCCTTCTGAGTTATGCTTTTATGTGATGGAGGACGCACCTGGCCGATGGTGCATTTGCCCCGTTGTGAACCTTCTTCAAGCTGTCCCTTAGGGCATCTGAAGCAATCTTTGTCCAGTAGTGGTGTTATGGAAGCCCATAAATGTGGCATGAATGGCAATAAAGAACATCGCAAAAAACAAAAACGTTCCAGACAACCTCCATTTACCAGTCTGCAAGAACAGTAACAAAAAAAAAAAAAGAGCACCTTAACAACATCGATTGTCTCCCATCGACAACAGAACGGCAGCCGTAGAAACAAACGAAGACCACCAAAATACCACTTGAGGGCGTGCTTGTGTGTCCCTGCATCTACAAGTCGAAGGTGTGCGTGAAAGGCCCCTCCGACTCGAAGCGCAGCCCCTGGCGATTGCCAAACGTGCCGGAGATGACGCGGTGATTGTACTTGATCCAGCCTTCAGCCTTTGGGGCGTCGGCGTCGCTCAGTGGCGCGCCGTTCGCGTCGACTTGCGTCTCATCCACCCCTCGCGCAGCGCGGACGAGGTGGCAGAAGCGGTCATACAGCGCGGCCCCGACATCCTTCGGCACGAGCTGGTGGAACTGCACAGAGTGGCCCTTCTTCACCTTCCCGCCGAGGGAGGCCTGCGGCACAATTAAAATGTCCACCTCAGGACACTCAGCCAGCGACTGTGGTCGCGTGATCATCTTCTCCGGCGAGAAGTGGGTGAAGATCTTCGTCTCGAGCAGCATGTCTACGCCATGGCGCAAGTCGTCATCGGTGATTGCCGCGCCATCGTCGTTGGCGAGAAAGGCGATATAGACCATGACACCGCGACCGGCGCGGACGTACTTCTCTTCGTTGTCCACGAGGAGATGGGCCTGGTCCATGGCCTGCAGCACTACTCGAATGGTCATGCTGCACTAAAGATGTAGAATCAGAAGTGCGAGTGACGAAGATAAACTGAGTTCCTTTTTTTTTTTTTTTTGATGCTGGAAAATCAAAACGAGAGAAAACGGGAGAGAGAAAAAAAAAAAAAGACTGCATAGAACAACGAGGAAAGCAAAGATATTGTCTTTTTTTTTTTTTCTCTTTGGCTTTTGTCGTGGGTTTTCAGAGCAATTGAGCGAAATAGGCCAACGCACCATGGCAAGCGCACAAGTGTGTTTACATAAATGTTCTCTTTTTTTGTTTTGTTTTTGGATATATGGAAACCGTTCAGTAGCAGGTAATAAGCAGGAAGAAAGAAGACAGAGAGAGCAACAAAAACACATAGGAGAATATAATAATAATAATAATAATAATAGCGAAGAAAAGATGGAATGCGTTGTTTCCGAGTCGCAGCAAGACTAGGCAACGTGCGAGGACCAGCTCACGTACCGAGCAGCGTCGGCAACGGGCGTAGTGGCGGCGACGGAGCGCAGCGCCTCCTCAAAGTGCTTTGCCTCCACCGGCGGCACGTACGACGTACACGCACACGGCAACAACGAAGAAGCCGCTGGAGTCATCGGTGAGTTGTCTTCAAGGGGCGAGTCAGCGAGGCATAGCGTGCCACGCGAAGGCTCCGATCGGTCATTTGGCGCGGACTCAGCCCAGCCGCTGCTCACATCGCCAAATGTCTCGTCTTCTGACTTAACGTTGCCTTCGGCCATGCGCTCGGTACAGCAGGAGGGATGCTTGAGCTGCTGAGAGGGAGGTCCTTCAGCACAGGCAGGCAGCGCCCCAGCTTCCTCGCCAACGTGAAAAGATGTCTGGTAGCGCTCGAGGAGGGTGGTGCCGTTGTGCGTCTCCTCCGCTTCAAGATCTGGATGTCTTGACAGCAGCCACTCGGTGACGGGGGCCATGACAGCATAGGACAGCAGCCGCCGTACGTCCACCAGCGAGAAGCCCTCCGTGCGCTCCATCAAGTTGCGCAGCTGGTCCTCCGTGATGGTATGCGTGACGCCGCGCAGCGCATCTCGCACAAAACGTGCCTTCACCTCGAGCGACGGCAGCCCCACGGGCACGAAGCGGTCAAAGCGGCGCACAATGGCCGTGTCCAGCTCCCATGGCAAATTCGTGGCCGCCAACACCAGCACGGTCACCGCGACTCTTTGCAGATGGAGGAGGAACTCCGTCTTGAGCCGCCGCGCCAGCTCGCTCTCGCCGTGGCTGCCACGCGCGCTACAGAGGGCGTCGATCTCGTCGAAGAAGAGAACACAGCGCGGACCCGCGGCGGCGGCCTGTGCGAAAGCCTGCCGGACCTGCTTCTCGCTCTCCCCCACCCATTTACTGAGCAAATCCGCGGCTGACACGCTGAGGAAGACGGCATGGAACTCAGCAGCGGTGGCGGCCGCAAGTTGCGTCTTGCCAGTGCCAGGCGGCCCGTAGAGCAGCAGACGCCGCCACGGCCGTCGAGGGCCGGTGAAGAGGGCGGGGAAACGCATGGGGAGGGTGGTGGCTTGGCGGAGGACCAGAATGGCCTCCTCGCAGCCGTACATGTCGCTCCAGCATAACACAGGGTCCACGATCGCAGCGGCGGAGTCACTTGGGATAGTAGGGGTCAAAGGGGTCTGCGCGCCGTCGGCTGGAGTGCGGGACTGCGCTTCTCCGTCGTCTGACCTAGTTCCTTCTGCTCTTTCTTTTTCCGACTGTGCGTCTGTTACGCGGAGTGCTGGGCAGGCGAGCACCTCCTGCACCGCGTTCTCGATCGTCGCGTACACGCAGCGGTAGTGATGGTGCTGCGGCTGCTGCTCGAAGGAGCGCACGATGAAGAGGGAAGGCAAGAGAAGTTGCAGAACCTCGCGCAGCCTCTGCCGCTCGCGGTGGGTCAGAGGAGTCTGTGGAGAGTGCTGGAGGTGGTCACGCAGCAGCGCGCTCGCCTGTCGGACGAGGTTACGCGTCTCTTCGATCTTTTTTGCTTCCATTGCAAGAAAAGGGTGAAAGAGAAGCCGTGGTGCTACTTGTGAAAGAGCGAAACCTGCGCAGCTTTGCAGAGAAGGCAAAAAAAAAAGGGGGGGAGTCTTCAGCGTCTGAAGAGGGGTGGAAGAAGAAATTAAAGAAAAAAGGAAAAAAAAAAAAATAATAACGTTCGTGTTGTTCCGAATGAAAAGGCAAAAGAAGAACAGAGGTGAAGAAAACAGAGATCTGCGAATCGCTTTACTTTTCTTTTGCATTTTCCCCTTTAGCGTTACAGAGAGCAATCACTTCCGCTTTTTAAATCATCGGCCATAAAAGCCACCTTCCCCTCATCATATGGAAAAAAAAAAGAAGAAAATAGCATCAAGAACTCATGTCATCGGGTGTCTTTTTCACTCTTCTCTATGTTAAAAGAAAAAAAAAAAAACTCTGTGACAGTAAAAAAAAAAAACCGTAAAAATGAGCGACATTAACGTTACCCTTGCTGCTGCCGATTTATAAGCTGGCCCAGCAGTGCGTCCAGCCGATCCATTCGTGCGTCAAAATGCCGCTGCAGGCGCGTGCCCTCCGCCTCCACCATCGCCTTCACAGCCGCCATGAGTTCTGCCCCTCCACCGCTGCTGTTGCGAGTTCCGACGGTGCTATCGTTCCAAGGTGTGAGCGACAATAAAAGGGAGGCTTCAACGTTTTTGACGGTTGTCCAGATTGTCTTTGCTTTCGCCTGGCCGTACACTGTCAGCTTCTTGTGCGGCTGCTGTTCCTCAGCACCGTCGTGGTCCGCCAACGTCTGTCCTTGACCAGAGAACAGAAGAAGAAAAAACGGCCGTGGCGGACCAGTCGTGAACGACTGCAGTGGACGCACACCAATAACACGTTCCGATGGTGACAGCGCGTGGGTACCGCGAACGTACAGGCCCGACGCGGTTGCTGTCATGCTGGCCTGCGAGGACGAGCGCTCCACGTAAAGCCCCAAAACCCTGCGTGCAGTGTGCAAGATGAGTTCATGCCGCACAGACCGCGATGCACCCGCGCTTGCATCAATTCCTGCGTTAGGAGACTCGATGGAAATGACCGTGGGATCGAGCTTCCACGAAGGCGGACGCGCTGCGGCGTCGTCAACGTCTTCGGCTAGCCAGCAAAGTGCAGCTGAACACTCTGCGGTGTCGAGTGACAGCACTTCACTCCTCCAACTGTGCCGTGCCGTGTGAACTGAAGCTCTTTCCATTGCCTGCCGCTCGTCTGCGCCGCTCTCAACCACCGCGTGGAGGTGAAGAAGGTAGCGATGCGTTGGTGAAGGCTGACTTGACGTGCTGCCGCTGCTTAGGTGACTGCTACTCGCCAAAAAGCGCGGCGCGCCAATGCGCAAACTCACGACAGATTCCAAGTGATCTAGTGAGGTGGTGGCAGTGGCCGCACTGCTCGCGGAGGAAGCGCCACCCGCGTGAACAACGACAGGATCGCTGAAGTGGTGCATTTCATCGCCGCTCCCTGATCGCCCATGGCGACGCGAGCAGCTCTGCCAAACCGAATTGAGTGTGCGATGCTCCGTAGAGGGCAAGGGCGCGTTCTGCGCCTCTTCTACGCCTTTACCAGGTGACTTGGACTGTGAAAGCTCTACTTGAAAGTAGTTGCCATCTAAGCCGCGCAACAAAGGCAGCGACGCCGGCCTGGAGAATGCGCCCTCATCAGCGGTCTCGTTCACCAGCCCAGCCGTGGCACCATCGCCGCTGCCACTGCGAGTGCCCTCAACTTCTTTGTTATCAGTAGAAGCTGCGCCAACTACCCAAAAGTCCATGGCGTTACCTTGGGACTCCGTTGGCGCAGCAGAGACGGTGACCGACACACCGTAGAAAAAGTGGCCGGGCGTCATGAGGACGTGATGCACGCACACCGGTGGCGCCGCATCGTTTGGGGACCAGCCGTACACTTCGATGCTGTGGGTGGCGGAGGTGCCACAGAAGTAGACCTCAACAGGGCTAGCTGTCCTCGCCGTCGCCGCAGCGCGGATGCTGCTAAAAGGCCCAATCTTCCACGTCTGCTCCCGCATTGACACAGCGGCACGCGTGGTCAAGCTTTGCTGAGCCGGCGCGTCCCCATCAACGCTGCCACCACCGTCGCCTACGACCACCGCACTGACGTGTTGAGTCCCAGCGACGAGAAGAGCGGAAGCACCGACACAATCTGAAGAAAAGCGAGAAAAGGTCACCGCACAAAAGTCTGCGACGCGGTGAAAAGCTCTGCAAACTGGGCTGCTGAGAGAGTCAGTTCCCTCCCCAGCATTGGAAGACGGCTCGTCAGAGGAAGAATCGCCGACGCTTTCTACGAGACCCGACCGCACAAGCAGCAGCTGCCGCTTCCGAGTTTTTATGGCTAGGAAGTGGACCCCAACCCACGCAACTTGCTCGACAACGGCAGCTTCAGGGGACAGCGTTGCGTTGCTTGACACGCCAATAGAAAGATCAGGACCGCGTTTCCTTTTCTTAGTCTCCGCTTCTAGTTCGGTGGTGGTGGACGGAGAGAGCGATTGCGAGAACTGTTGCTGCTGTGGCGGCCCAAGACGCAAATCCTCACACGTCAGCGTAACGGTATGAATGAGCATCATGTCGGGCGCGAGAGACGTAGCAGACCCGAATTGTGACCTCTGAGGAACGTTCAAGATGAAGAGACACAGCTGAAGAATTGGTGCGTGGACAGCGGTCGACGCACCACCCACCTCAGGCGCCGCGGTGGCGCCGCGAGCATATGGTGGAACGCTTCTTTGGTGCGTCTGAAACACGTCTGCCATTCTCAGCGCTCCCCCACTGCCGCTTTTAGAGTTGATATCATCCATTATTGGTGAAGCAGCTTGGTGGCTTAAGTGCGCGGCCACTGCAACGTACGTGCCCCGTGATGAAGAGGTGGAGGCAGGCAGCACTGCCACAACGTTGGATGCGGTCTCATGCAGAGGATTGTCTTCCATCGCGACAGAGAGTCGCGGGAGCGACTTGCACGTTTTGTCGCTGTGTGCTGTGTCCAGCATCTTTTTTTTCTTTTTCTTTCTGACGTACTCCCTTCGTATTATCACGCATTCTCAATGCAAAGGAGGGGAGAGGGGGATAAGGAAAACAATATAAGAGAAAAACGAGAAAAAGAGAAGGAGGTCGGGAGTGTGGAGTAATTGGTCCGCAAGAGATTCCCTGTATGAAGTTGTCAGACGTGCCTGATCGTCTTCAAAGACATTTTTCTTTTTCCTCAGCTGCATTGCACAAAGCACCCAGTCGCGCTTTTTTTTTTTCTCTGTGGAAGAGAGATGGAAATTGTGCTCCATAAGGGTATTTTTCTCGCTTCACGTGTGCAGAGTGCGATTCAGAGGGCCTGCAGAAAAGAAAAAAAAAAAACGATGATCGCGGTAGTAAAAGAAAAGGGCAACCCTGCTCTCGCGTAGCACCTCTTCAATAAGCTAAGGTAAGCACTGAAAAGCTGCAACACAGCATGACAGCGAAGTACAACAACTCAATAGAGCTTCTAGTGAGGCTTAGGTAACCAAAAAAAAAAAACAGGAATTGAGAAAAAAAAAAAGTGCTTTGCACAGTAGAGAACTAAATAATCGACGTGGTGTGGGCTTCGTCAGGCCGACAGCTGTAACGCTAAACTATGCACATGCACACACACACGCAAAAAAAAAAAAAAGCAAAAGTGCTTCGAAACCAGTCAAAACGAATGCGCAAGAGGAAACGTGCTTAATGAGGCTTTGAAAACAGAAGAGAAAAGGCAGAGAATACAAAGACAATTCAGAGTATTTCACGCTCTCAAAGAGAACAACGACCAAAAGCTAGGCTGAAGTTGCCGTTGCCGCTTTAACGAATAGTGAAAAGTTGCATGAAGGTGCTTGGCGGAGGAGTAAAAAAGAAAAAAGAAACACAACGTATGTGCACATGTAGATGGTGGACGACAGAGCACAAAACGAGGAGAACAAGAAAACAACTCATCTGATAATTCGAAATAGCGAACAAAACAAAACAAAACAAAACAAAGGAAACCAACAATAGCAAAATAAGAGAAAAGCCTATCAATAGGGGGAGAAAACTGCTGCAAATGCCCTTGAAGCACATTACAAGAAAAGGGAGGAAGGTTTTTGATATCCAAACACTAAGCTGTCAGCTTTTGTTTCGCCGTTCTGCGCAAAGCACGACTGACAGCACAGGTCCGGAAAGAAACAAGAGAAACAAAGAGCATAACTAACGTTAACCAAACGAAAAAAAAAAAACAAGAGAGCAACTCTCTGCGTAAACAGTAAAAAAACAAAGTAGAAAAAAAAAAGAAGTCAAGCAAAAGTGCTTCGAAACCAGTCAAAACGAATGCGTAAGAGGAAACGTGCTTTGCACAGTAGAGAACTAAATAATCGACGTGGTGTGGGCTTCGTCAGGCCGACAGCTGTAACGCTAAACTATGCACATGCACACACACACGCAAAAAAAAAAAAAAGCAAAAGTGCTTCGAAACCAGTCAAAACGAATGCGCAAGAGGAAACGTGCTTAATGAGGCTTTGAAAACAGAAGAGAAAAGGCAGAGAATACAAAGACAATTCAGAGTATTTCACGCTCTCAAAGAGAACAACGACCAAAAGCTAGGCTGAAGTTGCCGTTGCCGCTTTAACGAATGGTGAAAAGTTGCATGGAGATGCTTGGCGGAGGAGTAAAAAAGAAAAAAGAAACACAACGTATGTGCACATGTAGATGGTGGACGACAGAGCACAAAACGAGGAGAACAAGAAAACAACTCATCTGATAATTCGAAATAGCGAACAAAACAAAACAAAACAAAACAAAGGAAACCAACAATAGCAAAATAAGAGAAAAGCCTATCAATAGGGGGAGAAAACTGCTGCAAATGCCCTTGAAGCACATTACAAGAAAAGGGAGGAAGGTTTTTGATATCCAAACACTAAGCTGTCAGCTTTTGTTTCGCCGTTCTGCGCAAAGCACGACTGACAGCACAGGTCCGGAAAGAAACAAGAGAAACAAAGAGCATAACTAACGTTAACCAAACGAAAAAAAAAAAAGACAAGAGAGCAACTCTCTGCGTAAACAGTAAAAAAACAAAAGTAGAAAAAAAAAAGAAAGGAAATAAGTATGCAGTGAGAAGACGTGGAACGACGACGGTAACGAAAGGTTGATCAATAAAAATGGTTTTACTCGCGCTTAGTCAAGCCTCTCAGCTGCATCTCCGACACTGCGACTTAGGCATTGCTCGGCGTCTGCGAATCCTCATCGCTGAGGTTCAGTACCGTTGAAATACGCTCGTACACTTCACTTACGTTGATGCCAGGGCGCGCCGAGATGCGAATAGAAACGGGGTGGCTCATGAGCATCGTCATATTGTACCGCGCCTCTGGGAAGGTGCCGAACAGCTCCATCTTCAGGTGCCGACCGAGCAGCGCCGTCACGATGAGCAGCTCCAGATAGCCGAACTCCTGCCCAATGCAGCTGCGCCTGCCGCAGCTGAACGGGATGTAGCCGCACCGACCGCAGCGCTGCCGCAGCTTTTCACCCTCCTCGCCCAGCCACCGACTCGGGCGGAAGTCGTCAACATCATCGCCGTAGGTGTGCTTGTTGCGATGCAGCGTGAAGAGGCTGATGACGGCGGTCATGCCTTTCGGAATGACGACGCCCGAGGCGGGCATGTAGACGTCCTCGCAGGCATCGCGGTAGATGATCGGTGCGGCGGGGTAGAGTCGCAGGGCCTCCTTCACAACCGCCACGAGGTAGTCGCACTCCATCAGCTCCTCCACGGTGGGGCAGGTGCAGATCGAGGGCATGAGGTCTTCCAGCGCCTCGTAGAGCCGGTCCTGCACCTTAGGATGCGAAGACAGCAAGGCGAAGAGAAACTCCATTGTGTGGCTCGTGGTGTCATGGCCCGCAAAGAGAAAGGTAACAAGGTGGTCCAGCACGTCCTCCATTGTGAAGTGCACGTAGAGTTCGTCAATCAATGCGTCCATCACACACCGGCGACTACCCATGTGGCGCATCCGCATGTTCTTGTCCAGCAGCTCTGCACTGATCTCCTTCAGGGTATTGCGGGCGTTGCGCTGCGCGGCGGACTTGAAGTACGGGCAGAAGTAGTTCATCCGCGTGAACTTCGTCATGACGTCGAAGTGCTTTCGCACACGCAGGGTCTCGTTACGCGACGCGTGGAAGGCCGCCTCGCCCATGGCCGACAGCGCCATTCGGAAGATGTGGTCGCTGAGGTTGACAACAGCGTCCGCCTCGCCGCCACACTGAATCGCGTCGAAGAGGCCACCGAGCATGGCGAGGGCGTGCATGCGCACGACTTCGTTCGCCATGCCGTGGATGTTCTGCGAACTGAAGATCGGCATGAGGATGCGGCGGTGCATCGCGTGCTCCTCTTTATTGCTGATGGCCACCAAGCCGACACGGCCGACCACACTGCGGACGATGTCGTAGCCGGAGTTTTTGATGAACTTCGTGTCGGCGCGCAGCAGCACGTGCTCGATGTCTTCGGGGCTCGACAGCACCACATGCGGCCGGTAGAAGATCTTCATGACAAAAGGCTTGTAGTCATACTGCTCACCCCACTCCTCCAGCTTCTTGAGCGGGTCACCCTTGCGCACCACGTAGAAGTGGCGATACAGGAGTCGCTTGATGAAGCTCCAGACCGGGCCGTCCTCCGGGTTCGTTGGGATGTCGGGCTCCGGCATGTTCGGCGGTCGTGAGTAGACGGACTGCAGCGTGCGGACGGTGGTGTAGGCGATCAGGCCGGCAGCGGTGGCGGCGGTCGCGATCTGGAGCGGCGACGCCGTAGCGGAAGAGGAGGTTTGCATGGCTATATAAAAGAAAGAAAAAAAAAAAGAAGAAAGACCACGATAATTGAGAATTGGGCACGCACAGAAGGTGTGGGCGCGATGGGCAGGAGGGGAGGGGGGTGGAAGAAGAACTCAACGCTTTTCTGCCTTGCTGAGCACCTTGAACAAGCTGGCAAACTACTTCTTTTTTTTTTTTCTCTCTCTTGTATGTAAATGTGTGTATGTGCTGCTAGTGAAAAGCGCCACGAAGAAAATGAAGTCTTGATATCTCTTCACAGAAGGCATAAGGAGGCAAGGATGGAACGAGACCACGATGAGATCATTAAAAAAAAAAGCAGCCTATGCTCTCTACTTCCCCGTACTTAAGTCTAAACGTATAAGAAACAAGCGATGCCGTCGTTTCCCTCTCACAAAGGCGAGGAGGTGTGCGATGACCCTACGCTATCGACTTTCACCAGACAGATTTTCCTTACTTGCGTCCTAGAAGGTCATTTCTTCTTGTTTGTTTGAATAAGGTGTGAGCAAAACAGATTCAACACTTCAAAACACACACAAAAAAAAAAGAACATACTTACACACACAAACACACAACGACCACCCACAACTACACAAACACAAAAGCAGAGTACGGCACTTCAAAACAGCAAAAAAAAAGACACACAGTTTCGCATGTCTGTTTTAAGATCGTTGTATCACTGGCTAGTGCTGAGTAGGCTTCACTTCCTTTGGCATGCGTCGCACGCGGCGCGTACCAACATTCTTCTCCCGCTCTGCCAGCTTCGCCTCGTAGGCAACGCGGCGCGACAACTGAAAGACGACGACCTTTCCCGGCTTCGGGTTACGTTCCGTGTGAAGCGCCTGAAGGAACGAGCCGGCTAGGTCCATGTAGAAGCGCTGCTTGTCCGGATTCGTTTCCTTGCTTTTCTCAGCCCATTGCTCAATGAGACGCTTCTTTAGGAAGTTGCGCGCGTGGCGGGACTTGACAGTTATGTCGATGCTGCGGTAGCACATGCGCAGTAACGAGAGGGGAGAGTTGATTTCGAGCACGCGCTGCTGCGAGTTCATGTTCTGGCCAGCTCCAGCACCCGCTCCCGCTGCTGCGGCGAGACGGAGCGTCGCAAAGCGGAACATCAAACGAAAAAAGAAAAGTAAAAAAATGCAGACCCTTCTCGTATGGTTTTTGGACGGTTGGTACCTTGTGTTGCACATTCAGCCGGAAGCAAGGAGAGAATAGAAGAAAACCAGCAAGTTCATTAACTGAGTGAGATGACAAATATGGCTGAAAAAGCGCAGCACCTACCGAAAAGGGAGGAGAAAACTGCAAATGGCTTCTGAGAGCGCAACCACGAATGCTCATGCTTCCGCCCGATTCTACAGGAGTTGGTTTCTCCACGTGTGTTGCGCCGAAGAAAAAAAAAAGCACAGAAAGAGCCTCTCTCCATATTCCAGCGCTTCGCGCTCCACTACTCTTTTTTCTCTCTCTCTCTCATTCACCACGCTTGTTTTAAATTATGCTATAAGTACCTCTTGTGTTTCCTGTGTGTGTGTGTTTGGTGACAAGTTGACAGCGCCGCTGCCCCTCAGTCAGAGAGAAATCAACGCTATTCTTGATGGTAGCAAACGGCACTAAAGCGAGCAGACACTTATCAAACACGAGTTCCATGAAGGGAATGGTGTGCAAAAAAAAAAAAAAAGAAACGCAATAAAACACACACTCACACTCAGCGGTGGTGACTATTGCACGTATTTACATGTAATGGCGCTTTCTACAAACCCCCCCCTCCTCGTTTTCTTACCTCAAAAAAAAAAAAAAGCACCCTCAAGCACAGCAAACGCACCTGTCAGCACCGCTACAGCAAGCTGGGATCGTTATTGGTGAAGGCGCCGTAGTTTCCAGGCAAAGCCGAACCGACTTCGCCACCGTGGCCAACGCGCAGCTGCGAAAAGCGGAAGAAGGCCTCAAAGAAGCTGGCGGTGCTCAAGCCGAAGAAGCCAGTGCGGGCAGCTGACGCCGCGGCCGCACCTGCGACCTCTGTCGTACGCCGCGCGTTGCGTGCGCAGACCTCGTCAATGGACTTAACATAAGTGACAACGGAAGATGTCGCGACGGAGCCTGAGGGAAAGGGGGAAGAAGAAGAGGGGGCAGTGGATGGCAGCAACCGCAGGTGCCACAGCTGCGTGCGCTCCACAGCACGCACCAAAGAGGGCCACTTGTTCGCTGCAATTGTCACCTCCTCCAACAGCAGCACGCGCAGACGGTGCAGACAAGGCAGCGTTTCGATCAAGATGCCCACCTGCACTTCAGTCAGCTCCGTGTAGCTCAAATCGAGCTCTTCCACCTGGTGGTCGCAGCCTTCCAGCAGAAACTCGCGAAACGGGATGACGTCGACGCTGGCGAGATTGTTGCCGCGTAGACTCAGCCGCTTCACGTAGGTAAAGCGCAGCAGCTGCGTGAAGCTGTAGAGCGAGATGCTCTGCAGGTCGTTGTAGGAGAGATCGAGCGTGCAGACGCCCCGCAAGCCACCCGCAGCGAGAAAGGCGACACCGGTTAGCAGCACTACAAGGCCCGCGGAGCCCAGCTGGCAAGAAGAGAAGGACAGCGTCGACAACGTCGCAGTCTCCTCCTCTTTGTCAAAGAAAGAGACCCCTGCCGTTTTGCCTGTCGTGGCGGTGGATGCGTCGTGTGAGCCGCCTTTTGCCTTCGCCTCCGTCGCCCTCTGCACTGCGACGGCTGCGAGCTTGGCAAAGCCGCTGAAGAACAGCACGTGCACGCGGTCTGCCGTCATGTGAAGACCGCTCAAGTGGAAGATGTCGAGGTGGTCGGTAGGACTCGCCAGCCGCTTCGCCAGGTCGGCGATCAACTGATTCTCCTCCGCCACCCCCGCACCGCGGGGCAGCAGCGATGCGTAACGGTTCTCCTCCTTGCCATCGTTAAACTTGCTCAGCAGAGTAGCCGTGGAAGTGGACGCGAGGGGCTCGCCGTGCATTCCATGCACCCAGCTGATGCTTCTCTGCCGCCCAGACGGATGCTGGTCTGCCGCTGCTTGAGCTTTGCCGCTACTCCCCTCGGCATTTGTGCGGAGCACCAGCCACCACGGCCCAAAGAAGCGCAGGTCAGAGTCCCACGCCACGTGCGGCTGCGGCTTATTCCACGAGACAGTCTCCACTGTGCTACACAGCCGGTCGATGAGCGCGGCAAGCAACTGCTCAAATGGCGTGGTGATGGCGTAGGTCTGAAACGGATAGACAATGCGCTCCGCATCCGCGTCTGTCAGCGTTTCTGATGTCATCTTCCGAATGCGCTGCAGCGGGTTGAAACACGTGACAGACGGGCCCTGCCGCTTTACCAGGCTGGAGTGACGACGCTTATCCAGAAAGGTGTCGCTCTCACGTTCGTTTCCGCGCGCCGGGGCGTGGAATGCACGCAGCGTGTGCTCGCCCTTGTCCTTCGCGACCGCTGGAGCAAGCGTCGTGCGACACAGCACCTGCTTCTGACGAAAAGCATCCATGGCTGACTTTTTTTTTCTCTTTACACAAACATACGATAAGAAAAAAAAAAAAAGAAGAGAGAGGAGAGAGGCTTTGCATACAAGTTTAGGAGCACGCTGCCCTTTTTTTTTTTTCTTCTTCTTTTTTCGCAGCGCTTGCTGAGCTCTGGTCGTTTCAATTTGCGGGTAAGGCAAAAAAAAAAAAAATAGTAAACGATGGAGAAGAAGAGGTAAAGACTGCCTGAGCGTTTAAAAAAAACTAATATATATACATATGTATATGTGTATATTACATCATATGACAGGTTGCAACTATGGGTATGGCGAGAAAGCCAAAGACTGTTACTCGCTTTCCTTTGCAGCAGTTTCAATTCTTGTTTTGACGGATTTGTGAGAAGCAACAACGCCAACAACGGCAATGAACATCGCTAACAGGAAGGGCTCAAGAAAAAAAAAATGGCGATGATTGCTTCACTGAGCGGAATCCCAGATGTCCAGCGGGGGTAGGCAGCCTGGACAGCGGCGGGACAACGCGGCTATGCGACGCCCCAGCTGCTGTTCACGCCGCACCATTTGCTGCAACTCACGAGAGGTGGTATGATCGTAGCCGAGGGCGTGTAGCGTGGCGTGCACCATCGCCGCGTGCAAGTACGGCGCAAGCGGCAGACATCGCGACGGCGACGCAGCGCAACGTCGCTGCATGTAGTCGAGCGATACAAAAATGTCGCCCAGCTCCACCAGCTCAGAGCGCACGGTGGCGTGGGACAGCCCGCCACAGCCGCCTACTGCGAATAAAGCCGAAGATAACGAGGCCAGCTGCTCGGCAGTATTGTCGTGCTCTCGTTGAAGATGCACGTGTAGGTTCTCCACGCTGAGCTGCTCTGCATCGCCGAAAAGCAGATTGTTCACGAAGCTGTCTGCCGCCCCGGCAGGAGAGAACGTCAGCACATCCGTTGGTCGGTCCACACCCTTGTATGTTCGGTTGAGGTGATGCATGTGCTGTAGAGAGACAAAATGGATCCGCAGCTGCACGTCATGTGGAACGCGCTCCAATGCGAGCACCGTGTGCATCAGGTAGTGGATGCTGCGGCGCAGTGACGGTGTCGCACCCGTGACGCTCACTCCGCTGAACACCTTCATAAGAACACGAAAAAGGAAAGCAGGATGGCAGTGTACTCTCTCTCTTTTTCTTTTTCCCTTCTTTTTTTTTTTTTTCAGTTCACCGTGCTTTACAGTTTTAAAGAGTAGGATCGCCACGGAAATTCAGGCCAGCAGAAAAAGAATGGAGATGAAGGATACAAAAAAAAAAAAAATAATAAAAAGAAGAAAAAAAAAAGGACAGTGACCTTAAAAGGATGCTACAAATGCACGAGCTGGTATTGCGGACTCAAAATGGAGATCAAAGAAATGATTTTCCTTCCGTTTCCCAATGTAAGCTCGTTGTGGCAGAAATCCACAGACGTTACTCTTTCAAAATGAACATTCAAAAAAAAAAAAAAAAAACAGATGAGGTTACGTTTGATCTTGAGAGCAACAGCCAAAAGTAAAACCTAGTAAAGCAGGCAAGCAAACCAACAAGTTTAGATATATACGCGCACACGGCTACTACTCCACCGTTGTCACCACCACACGTTCGTCCACCACGGCGCTTATCGCCGCCGCTCGCGGGAAAGACGAGCTCCACGGCGTCCCTGCGCTACTCGCCGCGATCTCGTGCTCTTGCAGCGGCTCGACATTCCACACCAACGTGAGAAAAATGTGTGCCCGTGCGCTCTCCTTAACCGCCGCCGCTTCCTCCTCCTCGTCTCTCTCGTGCACCGCGCACGGCTTCTCAGCGTCCGCGCCAACAACAGTAATTGACTCATCCACCGTCAGCGGGTTGCGCAGCTCCACGGCGGTGTTCACCATCCGCACCAGAGATCCGTGCAGCGCCGTCAACAGCGCCGCGCAGGGCTGTAGGTAGAGGTACCAGAGACGGGTCAGCAAGACAAGGCAAGGAATATCGCGCGCCGTTAGCTGCTCCACTCGCACGACGTGCATGTCTGTCGCATTTCTTGCCAGACAGTCGCGGACGCCGTCGATGGCGCGTTGCAGCACCCTCGCGATGAGTCGTCTGGCGACGCGACAGTCGAAGTAGGCGGTGTAGTTGTTGTCTTGCGGCGCGACGGTGTCGGCGTCGTGCAAGGCGAGGCTGCGGCAGCGCAGAAAGAGACACCACATCGCCGGCGCAACCGACTTCACGGTAGGCACGGCGCTGCCTACTTTCCAGTTGACCGTGTCGAAGGAGAAGAGGAGAACGTCGCGAGTCAGTTGGCTCGCATGCTCCCGCTCGAGAAGGTCCTGCGTCGCTTCAAAGGTCACCATCTCTTCGTCACCTACGTCTTTCTGAGGGGCTCGGCGAGCCGTGCCAGGGGCGTTGTGCGCGTCGTCGAGGGCACCAAGACGCTCCCACGCCCATGCATACTGCGCGCAGGTCCGCAGCGCGGTCCACGGCGGCTGCAACGAGCGAAGGGGCAGGCAACGCTCACGCACCTCGGCCGAGAAGGTCTGCGAGGCGGAGAGCAGCAGCTGCTTTGTTACGTTGTAGGCACTCGCGAAGAAATACGCCGACAGCTGAGAATCTGTGTGTTGATGCAGGTTGGATAGGATAGCGAGCAGGCGAACGGCGACGTAGCTTGCACAGTAGTGCGGCAGCCGGGGGACGTGTGTAATCCACAGCGTCCACTCCTCCATGCATTGCGACAGAATTGACTGCGTTGGTGCCGCCAGCGCCTCTAGAGCGCTGTCTTGCGCAGCTCTCTCGTCTTTCCCATCATTTCCACCCGTACGCTCACGGAAGGCGAATATCAGCTGAGTAAGACGCAGCATGGTGGCGAGGACATCGGACGAGGCGGCCATGTACGCGTCTAGCGCCTCTCGCGACGTGATAGCGTCGCCGCTGGACAAGAGCTTTTCGGACGAGGTAGAAATTGCCTTGCAGAGGTGGATGACACGCTGATCCGCACCTGAGTCAGTTTGCGCAACCACCTGCCGCCTTTCCAGACGATGCAGCTCTTGCTGCAGTAGCGCTGCCGACAGCGGCTCATCCGCCAGCGAAGAGCTCATTGCTGAATTCCGTGGTTTCCCTCGTTTCACACTCGATGTAAGAAAGGTAGAGTAGCAGTGGTAAACGCTGCAGCAATGACAGAAGGCAAAAAAAAAAAAAGTGAACCGTTGCGGTTTTATCGTTCTTTCTCTCGCAGAATAGTAGAGAAAAGAAAAAAAAAAGGAAGAGGCGGAGGAGGACAGAAGAATAACTGCAATAAGACAAAGAAGAAGCCCGTGACAAACTCAGAAAGCTCGAGAAAAGTAGGTATCATCGCAGGGCGGCGGCTTTTATGCGTTTCGGCTTTGCTACAAAGAAGAGCGAAAAGCGAAAAGAAAAAAAAAAAGAAACGAGCCAATAAGCTCTTCTCTTTTCCTTTTTCCATCAGTAAGATATTTGATTCAGCAGCCACTGGCATATCAGCGGGACGGAAAAGAAAAAACAGGTTGCAATGCAAAAAAAAAAAAAAAAACATTTATTATACACATATACATATATATATATATATATATATATATATAATGAAAAGAAATTATAGAGAGCTGAAGAGGCGGGAAACACTGGCTTTTTCCTCATTTCTTCTGGTGCTTTGGGTTCGCCTTTTCGTTCTTCTTACGATTCCCCGAGGAAGAGGAAGGCGTGTCGCGGCCACCCGTCACGACCAGACGCGACACCTCATTGTCACCAAGCCGCGCGGCAAGTCGGCGCTGCGTCTCGGCATTCAGCGCGACGTCCTGCAGCGTTTCTTTGAGATCGTGAATGCTGCTGCTCAGACGAAGGTCATTCGCCACGTTGTGCTGAATGACACTGCGCAGCTCCTTCTTCAGGCCCTCAAGCTGCTTCTCCAGACGGCCCGTCTCCTCTGCACGCATGTCCAGCTCATGCTCCAGGTTCTTCACGGCGTAAAACATCGTCGTCACCTTGCGCCGCCGCGCCCCCACGTCGGCCAGAACAGAGTCCACCGGCTCGAAGGCCTTGGCAAGATCAAAGTACGCCTCCCGCTCGTACTCGTCGCTGGTGAACGGATCCCTGCCGCCCTTCTCGTCGTCGCCTGCGCTGTCAGCGCCGTCGTCCGTGCCACCCGCTTCAAGAAGCTGCGACTCGTAAAACGCGCGCTTCGCGTCCACCTCGCTTTTAATCACCATCGCGTACTGGGTGTGGGAGGAGATGAGTTTTTTGTCGTACTTGGCAGAAATACTCTTTTTCTCCGCCTTCCATGCCTCTGGTGTGTCGGGCATGTTTGCCGGCAAGGCGGCGCCGTCAGCACCACCCGCACCACCAGCGCCGTCTTCCAGCAGCGGATCCTCCCGGCCGGGAAACTGCATACGCGTGGGGCTGCCGGTGTGCGTGTCGAGCAAAACGATGACGCGATGCACGAAGCAGTCGCCGTCGTAGTCCCAGATCTGCTGGGTGAGCAGATTCATCGAGAAGAAGTGCTGCCGCGTCACGCAGTGGTCCTTGGCGTGCATGGCCTGGTAGCGACTACAGCCGACGTAGCCGCAAATAAGACAAATCCAAGGATCGCCTGCCTTGGCGCACGCCTCGCACTTAATCGTGGCCACCGGTGGCTTCTGCGGCTGCTGCGGCGACGAAGACTGCTGCTGCCGTGTCTGCTCTAACGACTCTGCGAAGCGGCGACACACATGACAGGCGGACGAGAGAAAGCACGTGCACTGGTGGGCGTTGCCGCCGCGTGAGCAGGTGCAGAGCGGCGTCTGCAGTGGGTAGCCCGAGACGGTGCTCTCCAACCGATCCCCACATACAGGGCAGGTTGGGATGTAGTAGTGCGTATGAAGAAGCTGCGCGTCCGCAACGACTGGCGTGCCGCCGTCGCACGTGAAGCTTCTCACGTAGAGGTTGCTTGTACGCACGTCGTTGCCCTGGCCGGCGACATCCGCGCAGAGCTGCTGCACGCCCAGCACGCCCTCCATGTCGGGGCACTCCAACACGAGAACGGCGCACCCAGAGAAGCTGCACGCCGCCGCGTAGACAATGCGGAAAGGAATGTGCTCCATGCGCGAGAGAAAGTGGCTGATGCATGCCTGCGCCTCACACGTAACAACAGACATACCGTCGCCGCTGTTTTCTAAAGACACGGTAGCATTGCTGGTCGGCGAGGCGGATGCGGCTGTGGCATTGCTACCACTGCTGCCGATCCCGCTCACAGCCGGTGCGCAGGAGTTGGGAAAGAGCAATAAGACGTGGCCGGTGGAGATGACGGGCGTGAAGAAGTCGTTTTTAAACGCCCTGGGCCGCAGCAGGCGAACCTCGCAGCGGGTGAACTCGGTGGGAATGTTCTGCACACTTGTGTGGAGCGTGACACACTGCGTGCCTTGAACCTTGAGGACTTCGTACTTCAACATGTGCGAGTTGCGCTCCTCTACCTCTATTTGGTGCGGAAACTAATTATCCTCTCCTTTTTTTTTTTTTTGATTGCAGCAGTAGTGCTGTGTCGATGACAAAGAAGAGACACCAGAAATGCAGAAACGATCGGAATAAGAGGAAAAAAAAAAGAAAAGAGGAAGCAGACAGCAGCGCAGACTATTAGTCTCAAGCAGCTTCGAAATCGCAATAGAGAGCGCTTTATATAAGCGAATCGCAGAGATGGGAAAACAAAGAAGGAAAAAAAAAAAAAACGGCGAGCAATGCGCTGGAAAATAGAAAAATGATGACTAGTCGGACAAAAAGCTCAACAACGGCTGAAGCTGATAAGTGAAGGATGTGCTGTAGCACAATTTGAGGACTAGAGCGAAGATGGGAAGGGAGATACAAAAAGCAGGCGTGTACAAAACAGCGTACAACGCAGTGTGAGCATTGCTCTCATCCCAGCTGCAGAACAAGGCACAGGACTCTTTGTGAGTGATTTGCAAAGGAGAGAAAAAAAAAAACGAGGGCCGTATTACTCTATCTCAATCGACGCTAGCAGAAGAGAAAAGACCTGTTTGAAACCGAATTGACCACAACGCCTTTCACTTTCTGCTTTACACTGAGCACTTTTTGCTCATTGCATTGCCACATTTTTTTTTGTTGTTGTTGATATATAATAGGCCTTTATAACAACAAAAAAAGACGTTAAGTCATTTAATCTGTGAACCGAAGAGAGAGAGAGACACAGAAGCACACATAAGCAAACAAACACAAGCACACATACAAAAAAAGATAACCTTGCAGTTTCCGACTTTTTTTCTTTCTTATACGGACATCAGTACTTTGTGCGAATGTTCAGCACGGTTGTCCGCTTTGGTCGCAGGGCACGGTTCTCCTCTCCAGGAAGAAGCGTCGGCTGCCTTTCCGCGCCCGCCTCCCCTGCCAGACTTTGCTCAAGAAGAGCCGTGTTGTGCACCATGGACCGGTTCATTTCCCTCTCCTCGCACATGGGACACCCACCACCCCGCACAACGCGCTTCTCGACGCTCATCTTGTAGCTGTGGTCACACGTCCTGCACTTCCAAAACACCGGCTGCATGAAGCCAATGCTGACAATCTCGGGATAGAGATGCATAGGGTTTTTCTCGTAGTCCCACTCGAGGGCGATGTCCGGCGCCGCCGTCCGAAGTCGCGTGGGGAGGTGGTAGCGCTTGCCAACAAACATCTCCACCTTCTTGCGGTTGGCGATGCGGATGCTGGAAGCTCTGCCGCGCAGCGATGTGCGGAGCGCTGTGCATCCCGCTGCCATGGAGTCCGCAACCCCGCCCGCGATGGTGGCCGACCTCCAAGCGATTCCGCCACTGCCACGCTGGAGAAAACTGCCGGCACCAAGGAAGCTACCCGACACACGTCGGAGGCAGCACGAGTACGTTGCGCCGTACTGCATCATTGTGTCGGCGCGAATAACAACAATACCTGAAAAAAAAAAAAAGCAACGTCCAACTATGAAGTTCACTTCTTTTCCTCTTCTTCTTTTTTTTTTCCGATTTAGCTTTCATTCGTTCAGCAGAAAGGAGACACGTTAGACAAATAGAAACAAAGAAGAGAATGCGCATTACTGTGTGTTCATGGTTCATCTATTTCCTCCCTCTTGAAGAGCCGCATTTTAGGCACTTTAAAACACTGAGTTTTCAGGACGCTACATGGTTGCAGTCTCCGAGGCTCATACAAGCTCTTCAACCAGAAAAATGAACTTTGGGGTATTTCTCTCTTTTCCTTTTTCCAATGAGGAATAGCTTCAGTAGGGTTAAAGGTCCGCTGTGTACTTCGCACAGAAAAGGGGGAAATATGATCAGAAGAGAAGAAAAAAAAAAAAAAGAACCGTTATTCCGCTTATTCAGTGAACAAGCAGCTAAAACCGATAAGATAAAAAAAAAAAGAAAAAAATCGTCAGTCCGTGGAAAAAAAAAAAAAGGACTCACTCATATAAAAATGTGTCAACGTTGGTTTCAGCGCAAGTGCGCTAGATACGACCACCGTTTATGTGAAAAGAAAAATAAATTGAGAAAAAGATGTGAAACGCTGGCAGTTATGTAAACAACAACAAAAAAAAAGGAGAGAAAAAGAAACGAAAACGAAAAATAGCTTAAATATCGCTTCAGTTCTGTTTCTATGTATAACGGTAGAGAGCAAAAAGCAGTTTCAGAGATTAAAGGGTTTGTCCGTTTTTTTTTGTTTGTTAAATTGGAAAAAATCTGGCGGAGTGAGAAATTGAAAATAGGTTTGTAGTTGTTTTTTTTTTTCTTCTTTCTTTTTCTCGCCATGGGAAATAAAGGGTGTAACCGAAAGCTCGACGGAGAGAGAGAGCCAAGCACATTGAAGAAGATCGAAAATGCTGCTGTTTTTTCTGAGTTTTCCTCAAGAGCAGGCACTAATTCATACATGAAACGTGTACTCATCGCTGTCAGTTTGGCCGCTCGAGTTCTCCGTCTCCTTCGCTTCCTTCTGTTCGTTAGCAATCTCTCTGTTTTCTCGCATGCACAGAGAAATCAATGGGAGTGCGTTTCTACGTGCGGGTCTGTTATTCATAGCGAACCAAGACTTCGCCGCTGCCCATGCCGCCACCGACGCAGCGCGTGGTCACGCCGAGGTGCGCGTTGCGGTGCTTCAGCTGATGGCACATGTCCACCACCTGGCGCGCGCCGGTGCAGCCCACCGGGTGGCCGAGGGAGACGCCGCTACCCCACTGGTTCACCTTGTCCAGATTCAGCTCCGGGAACTCCTTCGTGGCGGCGCCGACGACGGCGGCGAACGCCTCGTTCATTTCAAAGTAGTCCACATCGGACAGCTTCACCTGCGCCTTGGCGAAGAGCTTGGGCAGCACCTTGAAGGCACCCTCGCCCATGAACTCCTTCGGCACGCCGATGTTGCCCCACGCTTTGAGCTCCGCCAAGATGGGCAGCCCCAGCTCCTTCGCGCGCTTCTCCGACGCCATCACGACCGCCGCCGCGGCGTCGTTGACAGAGCTCGCGTTGGCAACAGTGATGGTTCCCGTGCCGTCCTGCTTGAAGTACGGCTTCTGCTTTGTGAAATGCTCCATCGGCAGCTTTTTCGGGCTCTCGTCGCGCGACACGACGAACGACTTCTTCTTGTCCGCCACTTCCACCGGCACCACGTAGTCAAACAAGCCCTTCTCCCACGTGTCCCACGCGTTCTTGTGCGAGCGGAAGGCGATCTCGTCCTGCAGTTCACGTGACACCTTGTACTTCTCCGCCACCGCCTCGGTGAGGAGGCCCATGAGCATGCCGTTCTTGCCCACCGTCGGGTCCTGCAAGGCTCCCTGCAGGCCGTCCAAGATCTTCATGTCACCGTAGAGCTGTCCTTTTGTGCGTCCGGCGAAGAGGAGGCGTGGGATCGTCGACATCGACTCCACGCCGCCAGCCACGCCAAGGCTGATTTCCCCGCACATGATGCGGCGCGCGATGTCGTGAATGGCGGCGCCGCCGCTCGCGCAGTTCTCCTGCACCGTCGTGGCAGGTGACGTGATCGGGGCCCCCATGAACTCACTCGTCACCTTGGCGATGTTCATGTTGCGCATGTCCTGCATGCCCTGACCCACCGTCGTGTACTCGACATTTGCGCTGTCGCACTTTGCGTTGGCGAGGGCGGCTTTGGCGATGTTCACGATGAGATCGCGCGGCTGCACGGTGGAGAGGCCGCCGGCGATGGAGCCGATGGGAGTGCGGGCGGCACCCACAATGACGATTTTCGTCGCGGACATGGAGTATGGGGGGAAAAAGAGACGAAAGAAACGGTCTGAAAAAAAAAAAAAGAAGAAAAAAAGGAGGGATATAGAAGATGGGAAAATAACGGAAAGAAAAAAAAAGGCTTTGCTGTGTGACTATGAAAGCTGGAAAAGAGAACGAGATTAAAATAGGATATCAGAAAGAGAGAGAAACACCGGCTTCTTCTGTGTGCTCGCAGGGTTGAAGTTGGTTTTTGGGTTTGTTATTAATGTGGAGAAGTAGCAGGAGGACGATAATGCGGAAGTGATAGGCGGGAAGAGTTGGGGGGGGGGGGGGGGGGGAAAGACCAAAAAGAAAAGTGTAAGCACCATTACACGCTCCTTTCATGAAGGAAAAACCAGACTTTACTTTAGAACCGATGAAACTGATTGTTTGACGCGTAGAGTTCCATTGTGCCCAGCCTGGCCGAAAAGAACTTTTGCGGTTCTTCAACGGTTTTCTTTTTTTTTTTTTCGTACTCCGCCTTTGAGGCATTTTTTGTTTTTCATATTTGTGTTTCGTCTTTTTAAGCAGCACCTACGAGTGTGTAAACCGCTACTCATGTTTAAGTAAAGCAGACGCAGAGCCTTGTCGTACGTGTGTGGAGGTACACAAGCCAGCAACAGGCTTTCACTATTATTATTATTATTATTAGTTCCACTTAGAGAAGCCTTGCCATTGAAAAGGGGGGAAATTACGCTCTTCCCTTTCTCGTCAATCATCGTCGCTGATCTCTACCACCGTTTGCACCACTTTCACCAGCTGACAATCCTCGTCGCCCTCGTCGGCGGTGGCGTTTCTCTCCTTGCACAGCGCGGTATCCTCCTGCACTGTCACCGTCGATACCGTCTGCGTTGCACGGTAGGCAACGTCCATCTTTACGCGCTGAAACAAGCGGTCCAGCGCCTGGGCTGTAGTTGAGGAGGCAGACGCTGATATCGCAGCTGCTGGCACAGGCCTGTCTTCACCGCGGTGTGGCGCACGTTTCCTTTCAATGTTCAACGCAGATTTGGAGTTTATATGGTGAACCTGCCTATCAGGATCTTGCTCGGTAACCAGCATCGCGACATGTGCGTCAGCTTGGTTCTCACTCAGCGGAGAATTTGAGGGCTGCTCTGCCGCAGAGACAGTTGTCTGCGCTACGACGGCGCGCCTGTTGGTGACCCCCACGCCGCTACGAGGTGATGTGGCCATCAGACCCTCCTTCGTCTCCTGCTTTACCGTGCGTACTTCACGTTTGGTGAGGCTGAGGCTGCTGTGGTGACGGTGATTGTTGATGTTGTCGCGCAGCGGCACGGCGGTGAAGAAGCGAGTGATGGGTTGCACGTTCGAGACACGACTGCGGAGCCGCGGCGCCTTCTCCACAAAGAGGGCCTCGTGCTTCTTGAAGTTGTCCTCGGAGACGGTCGGCACTACACGGGCTGGGTTCACAAACTGCACGAAGCGCAACATCTCACGGAAGCCGCAGTGCTCGCTGTACGGCACCTTCAGCAGCGTCAGCTTGTCGTTTACATCGCGTCTCGCGCACCGCTTGCACCAGCCCGTCGGCTCCACCATGAGGACACAGTCGTACGGGGCCAGGTTGAGCTTCAGATTGCTGTCGTCGAGTTGAAGCGACGCACTGCCACCCGCTCGCGCCAGCGCGGCGACGGATTGATAGCCGACGTTTGCCATGGAAACTAAAAAGACGCTTAACAGATACTGAGCTTCTTCCTGCGGGCTTTCGCTTTGGCAGGAGGAGTTGGGGCTGTCAGACAGCCCCGCGCAGAAGTCGGCCGACAAGTCCCGTCGAACGTCGGTGCCGCCAGCTTGTGCCTCCTCCCAGATTCGCTGCACCCTGGCAGAGTGCAGCAATACTGGAAGTTGCACCGGCGTGTCCTCCACGTGCGCAAAGGGTGCGCCGCCGTCCACTTCGACTGCACTGCCATCTTTTTGTAGAGAAGAGGAACACGTCGCGGAGGCCTGCAGCGGCTGAAAAGCGTCCGGGAAGAAGTTCATGGCGGTGAGCATCGAGTGGCGCCGCGGGGACACGTAAACGCGCCACGTCTTTTTTTCTTCTTCCGTTTTCTCTTCTTCGTTGACCACCAGGGTGTCTTGCGCGCAAGGAAAAGCGTCGCGGATGGCTAGCGCCACGCGCTCCTTGCCGATCGTATAGCATCCAATCAACACGGCACAGCGCACACAAGCCGGTTGCCGCTGTTGTGGCGGTGAAGGTGGACGCTCGTTGCGCCGATCCTGCGAAGCACAGACCGACGTCGCTGCTGCGGCTACTGCGGCTGCTTGTGCCTCCCGCTTTCGCCCGGCAGTGCGGTCGAAAAGCGAGCGTAACACCTCCACGACCATCTGCGTCGCCTCCCACTGCGTAGGAAACTCGTACGGCGGGTCACAGAAAGTGTTGTCCAGAAAGAGGACATCCAGCGCCGCCTTCGCAGCCACCTCGCGCAACGCCGCGTCATCCTCGACAAATTGCACGTAGGCCGGCACCGGCAGAACATCGGCCAGCGCCGATGACGACGACGTCGAGCGGCGCACCTGTTGTTGAATTTGGGGGAGGGAGACGTAGGTGCGGCGGCTTGGTGAACGGATGCCGTCACGCCAGTGACGCTGCGAGCCGTTGAAGCGGAAGTCGCCGGTGTGGATGACCGTACCGAACAACGGCGATGCGAAGAGCAGGATTGCGGCGCCGGGGCAGTGATTCGCTGGTATGAGGCGCACCGCAAACATGTCCTCCTCCTCCTCCTCCTCCACCTTTCTTTGGCTGTCATTTACGGCTGCGGAGGCGGAAGGCGGAGCGCTGTGCCTCAGCATTGTCTGCACGTGTGGGTGCAACGGCGTCTCCGGCACGCACGCCAGGCAGGCACCCGTCCGCAGGGAGAAGACGTACGTCTCGTTCATCTTCATCGGAAAAAGGCAGGCGCTCGGCACGCCTAGCTCTGACTGCGTGAGTGCGGCGGTGGAACGGCTGCAGTAGATAGTGTCAGTGTGCCATGAGCGCTGAATGCCGGTGTAATGGTCCGAGTGGAAGTGGCTGAGAAAGTAGAACTTGTGTGGTCCGCTCCGCCGTTGCGTGTTTCTGTTCGACATCTTCGCCGCCTGCCTCTCAGCATGCGGAGACGCGCCAACGTCAGCGGAGTACGCAGCAGCGTGGTCGACGAAGCGGAAAGCGTCGACGAGGATGAAGCCGCGCTCACTGCGGTAGACTTCTCGCGACTTGAAGTAGTCCTCGGGGGCTGCTCTCCGCACACTGCGCTCTCCCGGTGAGACAGGGGAGCCAGGCGTACCACGGGAGACGAAAGACATCGCTGAAGGCGCGTGTACTTGATGCGATGTCTGGGTGCACCAAAACGGGAAGAGGGGAAAAAAGAAGACAGATGGGCGCTGTTCCGACGACGCGGCTGTTGTCTCTTTGTACCGTTCTCTCTCTCTATGTATGTATGTGAGTTGCTCTATGATGACAATAATGACGAAAGTAAAGCAATTCAAGTCGTTCAGCTTGAATTTGCGAGAGTAGTTTCTGGGCTGTAAAAAAAAAAAAAACCTCGTTGGATCAAGGGGGAAAAAAAAAAAAGAAAGGCAGAGAGAAAGGACACACCGGCGGTTGTGATCGCTCAAATACCGCAACTGACACAGCAGAGAAACAACGCGCATTGTCAGTGCATGGAAGCGTCGCACGTTTTCACAATCAGATGCAAATCATTCTTCCCTTTTTCCCCTCTGCTCAAGTACTTTGTCATCTCTCTCTCTCTCTCTGGCTAATAGAAGTGATGTGCTCTGCTCTTTTCGGCATTGTTGATGCCCTATCGTCTCCTTCCGCGCAATAACTTTTGAAGCGACTCCCCTCTTCTTCTCCCTCTTCTTCGTAGCGGTACGTAATTGAACACTCTCACCTTCACAGTAGCTTTCAACTGGATAAAAAAAAAACGGCAGAAACGATGTATTTGTGTGCTTGCGTGTGTGTGTCTGTGTGTGTGTGTGCGTGATATGGAGCAGCGCATCGCCGTCCCTTACTTCTCCCTCCTTTTGTCTACGAAAAGGAACTGTTTGGATCTCTCACACGTGAACGCGGCGTTCGCGGTGTCAACGCGCTTGGCGCCTCATCAGAGGCAGTCGAGCCAGTATCCGACGATGTCCTTGGATTGCGCATCCCTAATACCCGTACGCACCCGTCGTACATGCTATCCTGCATATCCATGAGGTTGCCCAGTGTGGTGACGGCGGCGACGCTGCACAGCCCATTCTTAATGAAGTCCGGCAGCAGCTGCGTCCACATGGGCAATACGTACAGCCGCACAATCCACCACGTCGCCACGGAGCCGCCAACGCAGAAGACGACGACCAACGTGCGGATCAACTTGCGAAGCAGCACGCTCGGGGTGGCGCTGACAATGTCGTGTTGCTGCCACCGCAGCCGCACCTCCGGGGCGAGGTTGTAGTACACAGCTGAGGAAACGGCAACGCAGACAACGCACAACCCCACCAACTCGTGGAGAAGCAGGTTGAAGACCTGCCGGCCGTCACCGTCGGTGCGGTGGTACATCCACGAACCGGCAGGGATCGGGGCGAAGTTAGCCACCATGCGCAGCCATAGGATGCGGGCGGTGAAAAGGTGCACGACGCCGTGATCCTCCTTGAGGCTAAGCTGCGCCGTTCCTTCCGCGTTCTCCCACAGCTCCTGCGGTGGGGCGAGTGACCACAGGAAGCAGCACAGTGTGACCGCCGCCGCGACGTAGCGCGAGCACGCGACGTGGATGGCGGCGTTGTAGATCAGCGCGAGCACGAACCACCAGAAAAAAATGAGCACGCCGAAGCGGACGCTGGCCGAAACGGTGCACGTCCCGTCCATCGCATGCAGCACCACCGCCGCACCCAAGGAGAGAAAGGTCATATAGTCGGTTGAGCAGGAGTCGATGACGGCAGGCGTCCAGAGAATCATAAGCGAGATGAGCAGCCAGATCAGCACCAGCTCCTCGTGCACGCTCACCACAAAGGCGAGAACGATCAGCGAGACGATGAACCACAGCGCCGCGCACGTCACGAGACCGCGTACCGCCTCCGTCACGCAGTTCGTCGCGGAGATCGTGACGACCGTGCCCGCGCGCTTCGATGGGCCGTATGTATAGTTCACCAGAGCAAGAAACACAACCGCCCAGCCTATCGTCGCCCAGGTGCTCCAGTCCGACCACACGTAGCGTATGTACATGGAGAGCATCTCCTGCAGGAGGAAAAAGACCGCAAAGGTCGCCATGTACCACCGCAGCGCAACGTGCGCCTTCCGCGTCGCGTCGCGTGAGAGGCGATAGGCCCCGGCGAGCAACATGACGGGCAGTCGCCGCAACGCGGCGGAGAGAATGAAGGAGCGAGCCAGCTCAAACTGAATGACGAAGTGCGGGTTGCTCTCCGCCACGCTCGGGTCGAAGTCCGTCGCCTCCAGTCCCTCGAAGTTGTGCAAGGCGAGGTGCGCCAGGGAGTCCGGCAGATTGAGAATGTCGAGAATGACGCTGCGCAGCCGAATGCCCTCAGCGACGCACATCAGTACAATGGACACCGTTGTCTGCACCCGCTTGTCCGGGAAGAGCTGCCCCACGTTCCAGCCAATGTTGTACGTATCCTGGCAGAAGACGCGGAAGAGCACGACGACAATGGCGGCCAGAGTCACGCCATAAAGGGTGAAGCACAGCCGCTCCGTGAAGGACATGGTGCGCAGTGTCACCTTATACTCGTCGACCCAGATCGCCTCGGTGCCGATGGAGCTGTGCAGCTGCATGATGAGCCACGTAATGACGGCGTTGTTGCGCAGGTGAATCACTGCAAACACACCACAAAGGGAGAAGAGCTGATACCATGGTGGGAGGTGCTCGAGCGAGATGCTGACGGAGCCTAGAAACTGAGGCACGGACACCAACGTCGTGGCCGCTCTAGTGCGAGCATCGTCATCCATTGTCGGGCTGCGCGAGCAGAAATAAAATAAAACAAATGAAAGCCGCAGAACGGCGAGCCAAAATAAGAAGAGCAAACAAGAATATAGTTGTATGTAGGTCTAACGCGTGTACGTAAAAAAAAAAAAAGGCGTAGAGAGTATCTAGGTGATGAAAGTAGTGAGAGATATAAATATGTATGGATGTTGAAGGGAAAAGGAAGGAGGATAAAAGCAGCTATTTCCTGGGGATTTGTGTTTGACTAGTTGCGTGACCGCTTCCCTCAGTACATTTCTAGACCCCTTTTCGCAAACGGCAGAAAACAGCTCAAGAAGTGCTAAAAAAAAAAAAAAGGAGAAGAGAAAGATTGGAAAAAAAAGGTGAGGAAAAATGAGGGAGAAAGCCCACATGCGCAAGCAAACTGGCTCATTGGAATCGATGAGAGAGAACGCTTCCGTCCCTTTACGCATAGCTCCGCCAGCTCACCACACCATGAAGCAAGAGAGGGGAAAGAGGAGGAAAAAAAAGTGTCCTCGGAGTGACAGGTAGAGGTAAGTAAGCCAGCCGCGTATAAGGGAAAAAAAAAAGCTCCTTTTTTCTTTCTTCTCCAATCTACCGTTCATCTTTCCTCCCATTTTTCGTGTTCGACTTGCAACTAAAATGACACAAACAACAACCAAGTAAAGTAAAAAAAAAAAAACACGAACGTAATTCAGCATCCAATCACACTGGACGGTATTTCCTTTCCCCCCCCCCTCCCCCCTCACCTTGAAGCAGCAGCAGCAGCACACAAATGGAGAGCTTTTGCGCCTCGTTCTACGCACTTTGTTGCACCTCCATACTGAACAAGTTCTAGCCGTCCAAAAACAGGTTTCACAAAAAAAAAGCGTCTTTGCTGCTTTTCGCGGACTTTTCACTTTTTATTACTGTTATTGAAAGAGGCTGCTTCTTCTTTGTTGGCAAGCTATCGCAGAGAGAGAGAGAGAGTTGGTCAGTCGGAATCTTCTTCAGCATAAGCGCCCTCCTTGTTGGCGCCCTTACTGCCTTTGAAACGCTCATAATTGTACTCTGGGTGAAGAATGGTCCCTTTCTCGCCCCACTCCAGCTCCGGATGCAGGTTGCGGCAGGGGTGGAAGGAGGTGTTGAGTAAGTCGCTCAGAATGCCGGCCATGATGTCCAGTTGGGCATTGTTGACTGGGTCACTGGGGCACACAAACTTGCGGTTCAGTCGGCGGTCCAGCAGCGTCTTGAACCTTCGGACCAGCTCCAGCACGCGGAACGACACACGGAGGTAAATCCAGCCATCCACTACGCACAGACTCAGGTCCTGCTTGTACTCCAGCGACATCTGCCGTGTGCCCATGAACAGGATGGTCCAGAAAGAAACCATGGTTATTTGTTGGCAGGTGAGTGTTTTAGCATTTGGCAAACGGTTCAACTGGCCGTACACGAGGAAAGGGTTCGAGGTGGCATGCAGGTTTGACCGGTGCAGCACGCTTTCGGACGAAACGCGGACAAACGTCTCAAAGTTCGTGCGAAGAACACGCTCTCCGGCCAGGAGGCCGATGTTAGGAAAACACGCTGCCGCAATGACTGCCTTGACGAGCCCCACATCACACGCGCTGCGTGAAAACTCGGTGACGTCGACGAAAGCGCCGCCCAGCTCCGGACTCGCTGTTTTTGCAACTATGTTCTCCTTGAGCGCCTCCATCGTCACAAAGCCGGTGTCCACGAGGAGGCGGAAGAGCTGCTCTTTCAGATGCGAGCATTGCAGCAGGCGTGGGACCTTGAGGTGGCGCTGCTGCAGGCTCAGCGCCACCTCTGCCGGCGATTTGTTCAACCTCGACGTTAGCCAGAAGTTGTAGGCGTTGAGCGAGGCCAGGCTGTCAGAGAGGGTGTCCATCGACAGATCCTCGCGGTGCAGCCGCACTGTCATCTTCTCATCGTACGAGGTCTCGAAGACGTCGCCCTGCGTTGTCGTCGCCGCCACCGTCAAGGTCGAGTCGAGGCAGCGCAGCGCCGCACCGAGAAGAATCATCTTGCCGACGGACGGCTTGACCGGGAGCTGCGAGAGCCGGTAGCCGAGGGCGGTGAGCTCCCCGCTGGTGGACACGGCCCCCAGGTCCGTCAAGCGCGCCATGGCCGCCTCGACCTCCGACGGCAGAGGCGGCTCCATGGCACGCTGCAGGAAGCTGGCTGGGCTGCCCACGCCGAGCGCTAGAATGGTCAGACAGAGCGAGTCGAGCGGGGTGCGCAGCATCTCCGGGGTCTGGAACTGGTGCAGGCCCTCGAAGTGCGCGCGGGAGTACAGACGGATGCAAATGCCCGGCCGTGTGCGACCAACACGACCGCGCCGCTGCACGCAGTTCGCGCGACTCGCGTACACCTCCAGCAGCTGCGAGAAGCGGCTCTGCGACTGTACGTTGGCCACCGAAATGTGTGTGACTCTGCTGCTGTCGGTGACAGAGTAGTAGTCATAGCCTGTATCTACTGTCCGCGGCACCAGCACCTTTGCCCGTGTGCCAAAACTGGCTTCCCTCACGCGGCCGCAGTCGACCACGACACCTACGTCGTCGATGGTGATGCCACTTTCGGCGACATTGGTGGACAGGATCACCTTCACCTTGCCAGGCGGGGCGGGCAGGAAGCAGCGCATCTGCGCCTCCTGGCCCACGGCGGAGTGCAGCGGCAGCACGAAGAAATTGGCGTTGCCCTGCAGCTGCTGCTGCATCATCCTGATCTCGTGCCAGCCCGGCAGAAACACCAGGATAGAGGAGGTGCTGAGGTCCATCATGCGGGCCGCCTGCTCGATGGCAAACCGAACCGTCGGATAGTCGAGCGGCGAGGACACCTCCAGCACGTCGTAGCGCAGCTTGGTCGCGGACTTGACGTCCATCATGCTGTATTCCACCGCCGCCTGCTCAGGTGTCCGGAGCTGCGGCGTGGCGTCGTTCGTCCGCAGCGCCGCATTGTCCAGCTTCATTAGCGACTCTGCCTCCTTCAGCAGCGGCGTCATGCGCTGCTGCTGCTGTGCGTAGGGCACTAGATCTTCGAGGAAAAGCTCCTTCACCGGGAACATGTAGCCCTCTACCTGAATAAGCGGGGCGCCGTCAAAGTAGCGCTGGAACGCGTTGGCGTGCAACGTCGCGCTCATGAGAATAAGGCGGAGGTCAGGACGGCGGGCCACCAGGTCACGCAGCAGCACGAGCAGAAAGTCCGAGTAAAGGTCGCGTTCGTGGATTTCGTCGATGATGACGTGTGTATAGTCGCGCAGGTCGGGATCGCACTGCAGCAAACGAAGGAGAATGCCGGTTGTGACAAACGTGATGTGCTCACCAGCTTGGTTGTCGAAGCGGATGATGAACCCCGTTGACTCCCCAACCGCCTCCATGCGCTCCTCCGCGACGCGGCGGGCAATCGACACGGCGCTTAAGCGGCGAGGCTGCGTGATGACCACGCGGCATCGCCCACCCGCCCCCTCCTGCGTCGCCTCGTCCAAAATATACTGCGGCACCTGTGTTGTCTTGCCACAGCCGGTGGTGCCGCAGATGATCACCACCGGGTGGCGACGGATGGACTGCAGGATCTCGACCTTGTACTCGGCAATGCTCAGCGTGCTGCGCTTTAAGGCGTACTTTTCCAGATACACCGGGCTTGTGATGCGCTGCTGCAGCTGCTCCAGCAGCGCGGCAGACTTGGCAGCCACGACGGCCTCCGACTGGCTTGCCTGCGTCTCGCTCTCGTCGGCCGTTGCGGTGGGGACGGTGGTCGCCTGGTGCCCTTCCGCTATCGCCGCGAGATTCGACGACGCGCGCCGCAGCAATTTACTCTCCTCCTTCCATTGAGCAACGCTCAACTCCGCCGTCTCGCTCTCGGCGAGGAGGAGGTCCTTTTGGTTGCGCAGGCACGCCTGCATGCGCTCGGCCACAGCGCCCGGGATGTCAACGCTGGGAACCTCCTCCGGCCGCACGAAGACGTCGAGCCGCAGCAGCTCCTTCACCTTTTCCATCGCTGGGAGGTTGGCGAGCATCGACTTAAAAAGCTGGTCGTAGGCGGCTTTGCAGTTATCGTCGGGGCCAAAGCCGGCTCCCCGTGCCGACCACACACGGCCCTCCTCGTCCGTGAAGGAGATCTCCGTCGCGTAGGTGGCACCGCACACGACCCGCCGCGACTTCTCGTCCTCGGCGCCGGCGCTCTGCGCCTTCACCTCCAGCTCCAAAGGTGCCGGCATCGGTTTTTCGATGGCGACAGTCTCATTCGTTTGCCATGGGATGAGTCGCACGAAAGACTTCACCACCGGCTTCGCGACGCCGCAGCAGATGGCGTACAGCTCCACAGCGCGCCGCTTGCCGTCGTCCGAAAACTCACTCCCCATCCTTAACCGCGCGGTGTCGGCGACGAAGCGCTCACGCATCCGCTTTTGGAAGCGCTGCGCCCGCTGCGCGTCCATACACTGTGCCTCCGCACGGATGGTGGGCAGCGTGCTGAACGTGTCGAAGTCGAAGTCGTCGTCCTCCACTTTGCCCTCGGCGTCATAGTGATCCATCTCCTTGTTGTTGCCCAGCACACAGGTCGTCTTGGCCGCGTCGTAATAGTCCTCGTAGTTTGGGTCGATGCGACGCAGGATGGCGAGCGCGTGCATCGCGGCGCGCTGATGGGCCTCCTCCCTGTGCTGACTCACACCGCGCGCTCTCACGTACTCGTAGCCAGGCGTGGGGAAGGTGACGTAGACAACGCGGTGGTGTAGTTCACCGGCCGTCTGGACCACCAACCCGGACGGAAAAGCAGCCCCTGACGCTTTCACGTAGTAGCTGAGTAGCTTCCGGCTCTCCTCGTTCACCGGCATCGCCTCGACCTCGTCGAGGGCGGCATCCACCACGATGTCGCCGGTGCGCGGGACGCGGTCCTCGTTGAAGTACTGGGTGATCGTGGCGTACGTTGTTGCCGTGATGTAGACGTCGCAGTCGGTCACGTATTTCTCCCACAGCTCCAACGACGCGGCCTCCTCGTGCGTTGGCGGCGTTGGCTTTGCCGCGTTGAAGCCGCGCACGGAGGGCTGCAGGCGCAGTGGCTTGATGGGCAGTCGGCTCGCCGGCGGCAGAGACACTGTCGGGTCGCTCGTGAGCCGTGGCGCATACCGGCCTTGTTTTGCCACCTGTGTGGCGTGATACGCCTGCAGCTGCGGCAGGTTCGGAAAGAGAGGAATGCCCAAGGCGTCGAGGAGGCGCTCTGCGTGCATCCACGACAGCGTATCGGCATCCTTGCGCGTCGAGGCCGTCCCGCTCACTATGTAGGAAAAGTCACCCTTCCTTGCGGCTGTCGTCCCTTCCTCCGCCGCGTCTCCTTCTTCTTCCCGAGTCAAGCGTGCTGGTATGGGCAAGTCCCACCGAATGGTGTGGGTGAGCAACCCTCGACCCATGACGGTGCTGTGGATCGGCGTACCGGCGGTGAGTCGCTCGTGGCGGAGAAAATACTGGACCCGCTTGCGGGCGAGGAGGTCGATGTCTGCCTCCGGCACGAGGTCGCAAAGCGCGCTGTCCTCCTCGGCTGTCGTCGCGCTTGCCTCCTTTGCCTGTTCCTTCGCACCATGGGCTTCGAGCGCGGCGAGCTTGGGCCGTCCGCTGAGCACGTCCTTGTGGCCTGGGTTGGCGAACCCGCTGCCTTTATTCGGCGTGCCTGCCTTCTTGCGCTCCCAGTGCAGCGAGCCGGTATACTCGCGGCGCAGCGGCGGCGGCGCGGGCGTGGTGGGCGGCTTTTCCTGTCCTGGCCCCGACGCTGCCCAGCGTCCCCACTGCGCGCAGGCCTCCGCATGCCGCAGCTGCTTCACCGAGTCTGTGTACAGACACACGCCCAACGCATCCAGCAGCAACTCCGCGTGCATGCAGGCGGCGTGCTCGGCGTCCGCGGCGGTGTTGGCCTCGCCGAGCGCCAGTCGCGGCTCCCCGCACGCGGACGGCAGCGGCAGCTTCAGCGCACACCGATGCCGTGGGCGGCCCTCCGTGTCGCCCTCGTCCAGGCTCTGTTTCACACGCACGTCCTCGAGACACCGCCCCACGGTGGAGAGGTACTCGATGATGCGCGACTTGGCGTGCTTGTCAAGCCGGCGCGGTGACACGATGGCATACTCGGCCACCGCGGACGCCGGCTGCTGCGCATCGGGGGCGATCATTATGTAGCCGTCCGGGCTGTCTGCCTTCAGGTCCCACAGCTCCGGGTCCACCGCTGACCTCGTCACCGCAAGACGCGCCTCGCGCTCCGCCGCCTCATCCTGCTGTGGCAGCGACGACGAGGGCGCCGGCGCTGACGACGGCGTGGCGGGCTCGACGCTTGACTTGGCAGAGTGTGCGCTGTCTGAAAGCGCCGCCGCCTCGGAGGCGAGCCGCGCACGTTTCACCGCACGACGACGCCCCGTCGTCGTTGTCGTCGTTGTCGCCGTCTGCGCCGCATCCGCAGCGGACGGTGTAGAACCGTCGGTGCAAGTTGCGGGGCTCATCCCCACACTCACAACAGAGGCAAACGCCTTCGCGCTGCATCGACGCGCCGGCGGACTCGGCGTGGATGCATCGCGGACGGTGGCCGGCACGTCGGGAATGCGGGCGCGCCGTGCCGCCTTCCACGCCGCGTCGCTGCTCGCCGCCGCAGCGGTGTCCCCGACGGTGATCGGAATACCCAGCAGGCACAGCACGTCGAGAGCGTGCATCGCGGCCAGCACGTCCGCGTCGTGCGCGTTGGCGGCGACGCCGACACCGCCGCGGATGCCGTACGACTCCGGCAGCGGCAGTAACACAGTCGACCTGACTCGACCCGCTACCTGCGTCTGCAAAAAGGCGGCCGTTGCACGCGGGGCGTGGTGCGTCTCCAAGAAGCGCGACAGCACAGCCACGGCAGTCGACTCGCCAACGGTCGTTTCTGTAAAGCTGCCCGTCTGCTCCGTTACAATTTCGTGACGATGAAAATACTCCTCCTCTGGCGAACGCATGGCAGTGCGTTGTGGGCCACTCGGCCCACTACCCCCACCACTAGCTGCAGCAACGAGCTGCTTCAGCGGATCGGGGAGGTGCACATGCAACGGATTCTTCGGCTTTGCGCCGAGGATGGGGGCGGGTCGGCCAAAGGACCACGCCGCGGCCGTGTGCAGCGACTGCTTCGCCGGGTCATCAAAAAGCGGCACATGCAGCGTGTCGAGCAGCAGCTCAGCATGCATGCAGGCGAGCAACACTGCCGTTGCGCGGTCCACGGCTTTGCCAGACGCCACAACCGACTCCGTTACCATCGTCAGCTCGGGGGGCAGCGTCAGCCGCGCCAGCATGAACTCAATGCCACCTTCTGAAACACTGCTCGCGGTTAGCGTGCGCACCCTCTCCACGCTCAGCTGCTGCGTAAAGCTGGGACACGACCGTGACGCTGCTACGGCGAATTTCGCTTCAATGCGCACACGCGCGTTGGGATCCAGCAAACAAGGTGAGAGCAGTGTGTGGTCGGGGTAGAGAAAACGGGTGGCAGCCGGTGAGGTGTTGACCAGCTGCCACTTCCCACCCTCCGTTTCTTCGTCCGTCAGCACACGGCGGAGAGGCAGCGGCCACTGCGCACGCCGCTCCTGCGGGGACGGCCCGCTGTCTGTGTCGTCGGGTGAGGAGGCGTAGCGCCCGGCCTGCCGCGCCGCCTCCGCGTGTTTGCGCTGCCGCGAGGGCAGGCTATAGAGGTGGTAGCCGAGGAGGTCCGCCATTCGCTCGGCGTGCATCGCGGCCAGCAGCTCTGCATCCTTAGCGGTGTTCGCCACACCGTGGGCCCACAGTCCGTCGCGAAGCGCCGGCGCGTCGGCAGAGGCATCGTCGCCGCTGCTGCAGCCAAGGAAGCGAGCAGCGGCTGGTGTCACTGGCAGACGCAGACGCGCGTGGAAGACACCCCCGGTGGGCAGCTCTGCTGTTTCAAACTCCACTGCGGCAGTGGTGTTGAGTCCGCTGCTGGTGTTGTTGCTGCTGCTGCCTGAGTCGGCGGTGCGGTAGCGACGCACAAAACCCAGCATCCGCGACCGCGCGAAGGGGTCCAGCTCCTCGACGTCTGTGAAAGTGGACGGTAGAGCTGGCGAGCGTGTCGTGCGCCACGCCAGAGTCGACTCGTAGGCGACGGCTCCGTGTGCGGAAGCTGCGGCGCTGCCGGGCTCGTTCCACTGGGCTGACTCGTGCGGGGCAGCGTCGATGAAGGAGACCTCGGTGGGTTCGATCACCTCGTACGTGCAGCTCCCCGTGCTGAAGTGGAGTCTCGCGGCACGGTGAGCCACCGTCGCGCGAAGGTGCGCTGCTGAAAGCAAAGATGCTTCGGCAGTCGTGCGAAAAGCAGACTGGGGTGTTGGCCCCTTGGGGAGCGTCTGCGTCCCGCGCAGCCAGGCTATGCTAAAGCAGCGCTGACACGGTGCAGCAAAGGTGGAGCTGTGAAGGTGCTGTGCTGCCTGAAGCGCCTTTGCGGGAGAGATTCGCGTCGCCGGTCTTTGGGCAAAGGACCGCATTGCGAGCCCCGTACACTGTATTCCAAGGCAATAACAGCTTCTTATATATATATATGAATGCGATGAAAAGATCAGCTCAAAAAAAAAAAAAGCGTATTGAGTATTGAAGAAAAGAGTAAGCGTCCTACCCCTATGCCACCTTATATATATGCGTGTGAGTTTTTTTTTTTTTTGCTTGGTTTTGCTCTCGCTTATTTGATTAAAATGTGACACGGGACTTGAACACTCCTTTTTTTTTTACTGCTGGAAAACGGCCAGTTGTGCTATGCACTCCACAATGCAGAGAGATACCTGTGAAGACGATACTGTTTTCTCTTTTTCCCTCTAACAAAGCACAAAGACTCACAATTAAAAAAAAAAAAAACTACTCGCCTACTGTATATATATATATATATACAACCACAACACACAAAGATCTCCTTACCTTGTGTGCCGCCACGAAAACACCCAAGAGGTGATCTCTCTCTTTTCCTGGCTTTTTTTTTATTATTTGAGCTTTCCGCCGGACTCTCACTTGATTTCTAGACGAGTTGTTCAACAGTATAAGCGCGTAAGGGTTGGAAGAAAAGGAAAAAAGAGTTTTACAGTAGTACTTTCAGTTCGGCTTCGCTTGACTGTCGAGAGACAAATGTAAATACAAAAGGGGCGATAACATGTGCGCAAGCCTTGCTCAAATGCCTACAAAAAGCGAAAATGGTGTTTAACTAAAACTCTTTTTTTTTTTCTTTTTTGCTATCAAGCGTTAGACTCACTGTTTTTCAATGCTCCTTCGCTCGATCGCGGTATTTCACATAAACAACAGCGCTACATGAAGAAAAAAAAAAAAGTACATTTGAGGTGTAAACGCAGCTGGCTCGGTTTTTTTTTTTTCTTCTCTTTTTACTATTTTACATCTCTCCTCTTCAAGTGTTGTACCTGCGCGTTCGGTGTTTAAATAACGCGCACATGTTGTATTAACGGCAATACCGCGAGAAGGAAGAGACAACAAATCAAAAGAAGGAAAAGAAAAAAAAAAACAGCAAACAAAAAACACTAAATGGAGAGAGCACACGTGAACATTACATAGAATGTACACTTTCAACAGAAGAAGAAACGAAGTAGAAAGAAAGAAAAAAAAAGAAAACAACAAGCAGAAAGAGCTAACCACGTTTTATCAGCTACGCCGCACACCGCACTTGCTGGGTTGCAAGTGGTCTGTTATCTGCTCTTCTAGCTCGAAGAGCCCGTTGTTCTTCTCAGCGTCGGCGATGAAAGCAAGAGGCGACAACACGCGGGTTAAAAAGAACGTACTTGCCTATCAGTTGAAACACCATCAGCGGGCCAACGCTCGCAAGACAAATCACCGCGACGCGCCACCAGCAACTCCACGAAAAGAAGAAGGCGCGATCAAAGGTGTCCGGCAGAACCACAACGGCGAGGAAAAAGAGCAGCAGCGACACCACCTCGGAGCCGAGAAAAAGAAAAAAGCGTCTGCGCCGCTCTCGCCAGAGAATGCGCAGGTGCACGGTGGCGCCGATGATCACCAGCTCCGTAATGAGGAGAGATGTGTACGCGATCGTGACAATCTGAAACATCTCGTCGCTGAAGAGCTGCAGAGCCACCAGCATCATGACGCCGCCCTGGAAGAAGGACGCCCACACCCACTGCAAGAAGGTGCGTACGTTCATGGAGCGCGACTTGAGCAAGTCCTTGTAGAGAAACGGATACTCGTGCACATCCGACTCCTTGAAGTCCTCATCTAGCACCAGCGCAAACGCAGGGGCCATCGTGAACACCGTGGAGTAGCCCATCAGCAAATACCCGTTGAAGACCGACATGGTGGTGCCAGCAAACAGCACGGAGAAGACAGTCTGCACGACCGAGTAGACGATGCCGCGGTGCATGATGAACTGACTGAGCCGGCAGGTCCGCCGATACGAGTTCCGCCCGTGCCACATAATGAGCCGCAGGCAGTGCGAGAACTTGGTGATGGAGAAGTCGGCGGCCATGCTGGCCTGTTTGCCCTCCACGCCCTCGATGCCGATGCCGACGTTGGCGGCCTGAATCATCGAGACGTCGTTGCCGCCGTCGCCGATTGCGGCAACACGTACGTCGGGGCTGCGGTCACGCATCATCTTCACCACCGCTGCCTTCTGCGTTGGCGAGCAGCGTGCGACGACGACGGAGTATGCCGTGCACGCCACCTCGGCAAAAAACGGTGCGTAGGTGAGGCAATACGCCAGCGCGTTGCCATCCAGCACGAGCGTCCACTGCGGCACCACGCCGCCCCCCGTCACGCTCCAGCTGAATTCCTCGTGGAGCTCGTGCAGTCGGTGGCCAATGTCGGGCGGGGACAGGCCGCACAGGTACTCGATGCGGCAGTGGCGCGGAATGAGGCGGGTAGAGCGGCCGATCGTCGTGGCCGTTTCGACTTTGTCGCCGGTGAGCATCCACACCTTGATGCCGCACATGCCGAGTGTTTCAAGGCAGACCACGACGTCGTCCTGCAGTTCATCCTCGACGCCCGTGACGCCGGTGAGCGTCATGTCCGTCTCCACAAGTCGCATCGCCGACTCGATCGCCTCGTTGCGGCCCTCGCCGAGGATGCCCATGGCGGCCTCGTACTCGTACAGAAAGCGCTGCAACAGCTCCTCGCTCAGCACCCGACTCGCGAAGACGAGGGTGCGCAGGCCCATCTGCGCCAGCTCCTGGCAGCACTCGTCCAGCCACTCCGACTGCCGCACGACGGAGGCCATCTTCACGTCGGCGCCTTTCATGTAAAACCGAATGCTCCCCTCCGCGTCCCTCGCACCTCCAGCCGTACCGGTGTCGCAGCTGCTGTTCGTCTGACCGTTGCCCTCAACCCTCGTGCTGATGGCACGTTCGCGCAGGATGATGCCCATGCACTTGCGCTCCGAGGAAAAAGGGAACATTTTCACAATCGTGTAGGTGTGCAGCTGGGACGCCTCGCCCACGGTGAAGGCCATGCTAGTGAGGTCGCGGTAGGTGAGTACCACGCCGAGAGAGCGGCAGAACTTCACCAGCGCAATCTCGTCCGGTGAAGAGGCCTGATAATCTAGTGGCGCAGCGCCCATCGGCGGCGGCGATGGTGACGTGGCGGGCCGCGGCAATGTGTCGGTCTCTCGGGCAATCTCCTCCGCCAAGTCAACAAACTCCTCCTCTGACACCGGGCTGACGTTGTGACACAGCACGATGGCTTTAAGCAGCTCCCCGACGCCCTGCACGTCGCGGGCCCACTGCTTTGCATTTGCGGCTGCGCCGAAGCGGGCTGAACCATAGAACGAGTTGGTCGCTCCTGCCGAAGAAGATGGAAGATACCCACCAGCTCCACAGCAGTTTTCACTACTCGCACCACCGTTGTTGTCCGCGGCGCTGAAAAACTCCTGCACCGCGTAGGCTAGGCGGTCCGTATCGCGGTCCGTCAGCACGGTATCCGGCCCCACCTGCATCACACGAAACTCCATCTTGTTTTTTGTCAGCGTGCCCGTCTTGTCGGAGAAGAGGTAGCGCAGGCGGCCCAGCTCCTCCGGAAGGTCAGTGTTGCGTGCGACCGTGCCCGGGATGTTCGAGTCGTGGGCCATGTCGTACGAGTACCACAGCCGTCCGACGTCGACGTTTACCCGCATGGAGATGGGAATAATTGCGGAGAGAAGAATGAAAAAGCGAATGAACATGACAGGGGCGTCGCCGCGGAACTCCTGCTGCGCCACCAGCAAGAAGGAGAGGATCAGCAGCAGGGAAAAGCACAACAGGGCGAGGCGGTTCAGCTCACTTTCGATGAAGCCGTACTTGTTGCGTGGGCTCGTTGAGTTGAGCGCGCTGCGCGTCTCGTGGCCGGTGTAAACCACCGCCGCTACCACCGTGCCTGCTGCCACGACGCACGAAGCCCACATCACGTTCTCCAACGTCATGGACTCGCTCTTCCCGTTCGCCGTGTCTAGGGTTCCGGCGAAGCTGTAGATGTCTTTGTGTGGTGCGTCACAGTTTAGGTTGAAGCGCAGCCGGCTGAGCTGCGCGTACGACAGGCCTTTGGTTGTGCGCAGAGGGTAGCGCAGCTTCCAATCCGTCTCGCCGTCGAGCTGGTCGGTGCGAATAAACGTCGTGCCAGTCTTCTCGGAGGTGTGGAGGACGACGCAGTCGGCCGGGACGCGCTGGTCATGGTGCAGGAGAAGCAGGTCGCCGACGTGAATGTCCGCCGACTTCACCGCCGCGACCTCGCCACCGCGGGTCAGCTTCTCGTAGACCTCGACGTTGGCGACGTGGTCGCGGCAAAAGCGCTTCCATTCATCCAGTGCGTCCTTCAGCAGCGAGAGACACACCACCAGCACCAGCGGAGAGAAGTACGTGAAGAGAAACCCAACCTTCAGCACCGTGATGAATTGCGAAAAAGCTAGAAAAAGATAAAACAAGTTGAAGAAGCTTTGAAACTGGTGTAGCAGCGCCAGGGGAAGGAAAGTGAAGAGGGTGTAGCGGCGGTTGTTCACGGCGTTGCAGGGAAAGCCGATGGGGGCCCACTCGCCAGGAAAGTAGCCGAAAGGCAACTGACGCGTCTCGGTGGCAGGGAGCACGGGCAGGTGCAGCAGCTCGCGCACCCAGCGCCGAAAGCTGCGCCTCTTCAGCGGCGGAATTGCAAGCACCGTCACCGCTGAGCTCGTTATGGAGCCCGCAGCATCCACCACGGCATCGCATTGGCTGCTGGAATGCTGTCTTGTGGAAGAGGTAGGGGTGCTGCTCGAGAATATGCGCGGGCTCGCGTCGTGGCGTGCGCCTTCCGTGTCGCTGCTGCTGAGCGCGTTGTAACGGATGTTCCGCATCTCAGTACTAGGTGTGCGACGCCGCCGTCCTCGCATGACGCTCTTAAGAGGAGACGTGAGCTTGCTAGCTCGGTGAGAAAAGAGGGAGAAAAGGTAAAATCGGCGACCAGCCGAGTAAGTGGGAAACAACGACAACAACAGCAACAATAACAAAGACTGGTAGATACGCAATCCTATCCTTCAACTGTGAAGGGGAGAAGCGCAATGCGAGAAAAAAAAAAAAAGAAACAGAGCAACGAGGGAAAATGAACAGATACGAAGGTGTCGAAACAACAACAACAGAAAAAAAAAAAAGAACAGCGGGGAAATGGGAAGGAGGAGGGGGAAAGATAAAACGCGGGTCTGCTTCATCCAGCATAAAAGCGCATCATATTCGTTTCATTTGTCTCGAGAACTCCAGTCCGCTCATAAAATCGTGTTACACGCTACATCGAAAAAGCACTACCCAGTTAAACATGCAAACCAAGGAACCACTTGCTCTTTTTTTTTTTGTGTGTGTGTGTGTTTTCAGAGACGTTCCGCACCCTCAGATCGAAGCTCTTTTTACTTTTTTCTTCTCTTTTTTTTTTTTTCCTCTTTGCCTTTTCTTTTCGAGTTTATTTTTTACGGAAAGCACCCGCACAAAGAGAGAGAGAGAGAAGCAGAAACGTGTGTCAAGTTCTATTAGTCGTCCTCCTCACCGGCCGCGTCACCGCCGGTCGCAGCCCACACCTTGTCGTAGCCGCTAAAGTCAGCCTTTGAGGTCGGGTTGATCACGGCCAGGTAGCCCTCGGTCATCGGCGCTGCGGCCACTATCCACGGCTGCTCCATCACCGTCACATTCAGCTCCAGCACGAAGCCGTTCACGCAGGCAGGGATGGTGTACTCGGTGCCGTCCGACAGCACGATGCCGCATAGCTTTGTGTCGTTTTGGCACACCAGCGCGTTCTTCTTCTTCTTGCCGACCACTTGGATGCTCTCCGGAGTTATGGTGTTGCGTCCCTTGAAAAACTCCACCTTGGCCACCGTCACACCGGGGTCCAGAGCACACTTCTGCACCAGAGCATGGGAGCCGTCTAGGCACAGCACGCAAAGCCCGTTGCTGTGCTGTAGAATACGGCAGTTGTTGCCGGGGGTCTTTTTGGTGTCGCGAATGCAATACTGGTGGTAGTAACGTTTGGTAAAGTAGTCAAACGACGTTGGCAGGGGCGCACGCACGTACGACCAATTCACCGCCGCCGCCGCCGCCGCCTCAGCAGCAGCGGTAGCGTTGCTTTCCGTTAGAGAGGATGACACAACTCGTGCCTCCATTGTAGTTGTTTGTTTGTTTTCTCGTCTTTTTCAATAAAGCGAGGTAAATCACGCTTTCGAATGCGTATGAATCTCTTGCTGTCTTTATGTACCCACAGAAGCGTAAAACGAGGAGCACAATTTCTGAATGAAAGAAAGAAAAAGAAGGGGAGAGTTTCTTTTCTTGTTTTTTTTTTTTCTTCTTGAGAGGGGGGAGGGGGTCACTGTACGAACAGAATGCTAGCTGCACCCTACTTTTGATTGACCTCTATCGACAGTGGACTGCAATAAAGCAGCAGTGCAGGTGAGGTGCTCGGAGCCCGGCTCAAAGAAAAGAGCAAAGCACCTGTTTGCAACCTGAGGGAAAAAAAAAAAAGGCAGATTATAATTGTAATGTGAAGAGAAAAGAGAAACAGAACAAGACACTGTATTAGAAAGACACGTCATTCAAAACGCTGAGCCAGAGCTCCACCAAGTAGCTCTTTTTGCACCCCCTTACTTTCGTTGTTGGCCTCACCTATCAAAAAAGAAAAAAGGCGGCCTCAGCCGCGGTGCCGCTTGAACGCCGCCCGTTTCTTCGCCAAGCCTTCCTCGTACACCTTGCGCAGATGCGCGTTTCGTGGGTCGCGCACGTTGGCCTCAACCACCCTGTACCGCATATTGAACGGCACTCGCCCACCGCTCTGGTTGGAGAGCCGCCGCGCCATCTGGAAGCGGTCCTTGTTCGAGTAGCCACGGTTCGCTAACATCTCCTTCTCCAGCGGTGAGCCGCGAGAGTAGCGGCGACGCTTCTGCTGCTGCTGGCCGCGGCTGGAGCTGTCACCCTGCGCCAGACGAGAGCGGGCCGCCGCACGATCGGCCGCGCGTGCCTCCCGCTGTTCCGGATCGATCGAGTCGAACTCGTCAAAGACGGAGCCGAGCGCGGAGGCGTCTCGCATGCGCACGCCGACCGGGACGACATCGTAAGGGGTCTCGTAAAGGTTCATCAGTTGATCGCGCAGGTCCTGCTCGTCGTCCGTGGAAGCTGACGACGATGAAATGGTAGGGGAGAAGGGGGCTGGTGGCATTGCCGACGTTGACGCCGTGCTCAGGTTTTCCTCGTCCAGCAGAGCCAGCCATGGAGATTCGATCGTATCTTCCGCGGACACTGCAGTTAACGTGTCCTGCGCCGAATCGGGAAACTCCGACTTCCGCGGAATAACAGCTTGCTGCTCCCGCTCAGCACCACCAGTGTTCGCATCGTGCGGTAGCGCAGAGCCCTGCGGCGGCACCTCGGCCTTCACACTCAGCCGAGGCTCGAACTCCAACACGTTACTCATTCGCGCGTCACGCCACACAGGGTTGTCGTCTACGAGGTCTTTGTCCAAGTCGAAGTTTGCTGGTGGCGCCGTGCTGACCACTTCCACTGCTGAAGCAAAGAGGGGAAAGCTCTGCAACGTCGCGAGTTGCTCCACCAGCTGCGTGTCATCGGTGCAGAGGACCAGCCGCGCCGTGGACGGCTTCAAGCTGCTCAGCATCGCCAGCACTAAAAGCAGCTGATCGTTGTCGTTGCTAGCCGGGGAAAGGTGGAGGCGGTCCAGCAGCGCCGGCTCCACTTGATTCGCGCAGAGGCACTCGCTAAAGTGCAGAACGCGGGCTCGTCGGCAGCGCGCGTTCAAATCACCTTTTTCAGCGTCCTTCGTCGTCCCAGCTGCCGGTGGAGTTGATAGTGACGGAGGGCACGCGGTGGATGAGGAGCTGATCATGGCAAAGAGCGCGCGCAGCCGCTGCGAGGCCAGAAAGGGCTCCGATCGGATGGCCTGCTGCAGGGCTGGATCGAAGGAGGTAAACGTGTCCGATCGCGAAACAGAGGACGCCAGCTGGGCCAGACAAAAGTACGGAATCAGCACGAGAGATTTCGACGACGGGGCCGCTTCGTCGCTCCCAGCGACTCCACCTCCGGTTTCGCCAGCGGAGAAAGAGGAGGAGGAGGAGGCGGGCGACGACGCACCGACGCTCAAGAAGGACTCTGAGGTCTCGATGAACGAGGTGTCCAAGACGTATATCGTGCTGTACGGCTGAAGCAGTGCCTGAATTGCCACCTCGCTGTGGGCAACCTCGTCTGCAGCCTCCACGAAGTAGTTCTCAAAGTGCGGCAGCGTCCCAACAAGGCTGATGTCGAGCTTCGGCATGTGGTGGCTCACGGCGTCGAGGGCCGACTGCACCGCCCCGCGGCCCACCTGTGCTCGGAAGAAGAGCCGCGACGCGTGGCGAAGGTCGTCGTCCAGCACCACGAGATCTTCGGCCGTCGCCAGCTGGCCGTGCGTCTGCGTGTCAAGCAGGAGCTGCTGCACAGGCTGCGGGCCGAGGCGGGCTAGGAGAAAGAGAAGGAACTGCATGCGGCTCAGCGCGTTGCGGTAGTGGAAGAAGCTAACGTAGTCGTACTTCCAGTACACCTCCACCGCCTTGACTGTCTCGTGGTCAGCGTCCAGGCGCGCGCGGGCGTCGATCTCGTCCAGCTGCTGCCGAAAGAGGCGGCGCTGGTCCGCTGTGGAGCCGCGCACCGCCACCAACACTGCCGCCCGGGTTAAGTCGAGAGGCTGCAGGTTGGCCGCTTTCATCCCTTCCAGCGTGCGAAGGGCGGCGGTGGGCTGCGTGGTGGCCAGCGCCGTGATGAGGTAGTGATACAGCTCGGGCGTAACGCCACCTTCTGCGATGAGGCGGCGGCGGAAGGCCATCGCGCTCGGGTCGGCGTGGCGACGCCACAGCTCATCGTTGGAACGCCTGTGGAGCGTCGGCGCTCGCTCGCCACCCGTCTTCGCCCTCTCCTTGGCCACTCGCCGCTCGTACTCCTCCACCAGGGCCACCACCTCGCCGACGCTGTGGTTCGCCGCAGCGCTTTGCAGTTTTTCGACGAAAGCGGGGTGCAGCAGCGAGTCGCGCAGGCGCGGGGCGGTCACAGAGGCGCAGAGTAGGCTGCCGTCCTGCGCACCGTCGCGAGTATGGATGTGCTGCTCCAGCTGAGGAAAGAGGCGGTGCGCACTCTCGACTGGCCAGCCAAACTCCGCACAGTTGGCGTCTGCCGCTGCGCGGGAAAGCGGGATGGTGTCTAGAAACCCCCGCAGCTGTTCGTTCTGGTGCAGCCGTGGCTCCAGCGATTTAAAGACGGAAAAGAAGCGGCGCAAAGCCTCGACGTCCTCTGGCGCGGTGGGCGCGTAATGGTGAAACGGTGGCGTCCGCTGCTGCTGCTGCTGCTGCTGCTCCTCCTGCAAGGATGATGCCAGGGGTGCTTCTGAGCCAGAGCTGCCCCTTTGCTCGTCGCTTACACTCTCGCGCTGCTCTGCAAAGCGATCCAAGTACAGCTCCATTACCGTCAGTGCCATGTCTTCGGCGCGTTCATCGTTCGGTGTTACGCGAGCACATTCGAGCAGCCACGACAGAGTGTGCAGAGCTGCACCGTCGTCCAGCTGTGCCTCCTGCCAGTACTTGAACCACTCAAAGCCGGAGGTGAGATCGGCCCCGACAGCGCAGAGGCGCAGATACTCGTTCAACGTTTCGCGACCCACCTTGTGGTATCGCATGAAAATTTGAAACATCTCCTGCGTGTACTGGTACGCTTCCTGCTTGGCGGCGAGGGTGGGCCGCAGCTCGACGATGGAGGTGCTCCACGACAGTAGTCGCGCGCAGTGGTGGTCTTGGAGAAGGTGGTTGTGTTGGTGAAGGGCGTAGGCAAGATACCACGGACGCGGCTCCTTGTACAGCGCGATGCGCAGCTCCTCCAACCCGCGCGAGGCACTCCACTTCTTGAACAAGTCACCGTAGTTGATGCGTTTTTTCAGGCCACCCCACATTTTATTCTTGACTCTGGTGAAGAAAAAGTCCGATATAACCTGTCCTTTTTTTTTTTTTAATTATATTAGGTGGCAAGAGCTCTCTTGAAGCCCCACGACTGCCACACACACACACACACACTCTTTCTCCTTTCCCTTGGTCAACTGTCCTTTGCTTTTTCTGTGTGAAATGGCGGGTATGAGAGGTTAAACGAGAATGGAAAAAGAAGAGACAGGTTCGGAATGAGCAAAGGTTGAATATCCCATCGGTTAACTTCTCCATCATTCAACCCATTCTACCAGGAGCAGATACTCACGCGTTGCGCAACTTCGAAAGACTGTGCTGTTGCCCACTTCGATGGCCGTAGCAGATTGACATTTCTTCACAAATCACGCAGCAGAGCGCCAACACAGCTCTACCAAGGCTACATCAAGAAACGGAGAAAAAAAAGGTTCAAAAAAAGATGATGAAAGCATGCCTCTTGTACGGAAAACGCTGAATAATAATAATAATAATAAGGGCACCATGCTAAGATGCGGTGGCGCGTGTTCGAGGCTGTTGTCTCCGCCCACAGAGTGGTCCGTCAAAATCGTTCCTTTGAATGGGCAGTTTTCGTTACTTAATACTAAGTTGTGACATGATCATCAAACAAAAAAAAAAAAGAGAGAAACACCACAGCGAAGACGACACAAGAGAGAATACACACAAAAGTAAACCTACACGAGAGAAAAAAAAAAAAGAGCATATATATATATAACTGAAAAATCAAACAAACAAAAAGACATGTTAGTCTCACAGAGAGAAGAACAACAGAAAACAAAGGAAGTGGGGTTTTTAGGTGGCGTACGACTGAGCTGTGATGAAACTGCCACCGAAGCAAAAGAAGCGCACGAGAGAGCGGGTAATCAAGATAGAAGAATGAGGGAAAAAAAAAAGACTCTTCATTGAAAAAAAAAAAGCGAGAAAAATAAGCTAATGTCAGTTAGTTTTATTTACCGTAGTCAGGGCTTTTTTTTCCTTCTAATGTGTATGTCTGTGACAAAGATATAATGCCCTTTCTTCTTTCAACCATTGCACTGTGTTTTTTTTTTTTCTTCCTTCTTAGATGTCGCCTTCGACGGACTTTTAACTCAACCTGGGATTCAGCGCTGAATATAAAGATTTACTTATATATGCATTTAAGTGCAATTTGAGATTGTTCGATTCGTTACTTATTGGAAAAAAAAAAGCTAGCAAAGATAATAATCAGATTGGTGGAAGTAGTTGAGACTTCCAAATTAAAAAAAAAAAAGAAAAAAGAAAAGAAAGAAAAATAACAACGAAAGGTACTCGTGCATTGTTCTGAAACACTCTCTTTCTTTTCTTTAAAAGCAGCTTTAGTGTGCGAATGCAGAGCACGTGTATTTGTGTACTTGTTTCTTTGGGCTGTTCGTGTGATGAAAAGGAAAATAAACCGACCCAGAGAGAATTATGGCAATCGAGTCGCAGCCAACAAGTTAGACTAGCGGCAAAATTGAGGCAAAAACGGAAAAAAAAAAAAGAGCACACACATACACACACGCACACAATTAAGTACAACTTCATTCTTCAGCTTTGAAGGTAAAAATACAAGCACAGACACACAATAAAAGACGCGCACTTTTTGCTCCAACGTACGTTGAACTATAATCTATTTGTGTGTGCTTTTCCTCACTGCCACTTGCAACTGTTTCAGGAACAACAGTCATAACACGAAGAGATAAAGAGAGAGTGAATGCAGCAACTCGCCTACTGACTGGTATAAAAAAAAAAAAGGAGAGCTTTTCTTATTATTTTCAGTTTTTCTGGTATGCCAGTTCGCTCCTGCACTCGTGTTTTGCTTTTTAATAAAGAGAAAAGGCAGAGGGGAAAAAAAAAAGAGGGTGATCACTATTCGCTAAGTACATATATATGTATATGTGTGTGTGTGTGTGTGTCAATTGTCTTCACCCACGGACTTTAACACACACCGGCAGCCAAAGGAAACACCAAGGCGATACGCGAGCATACGACGCACCAAGAACAAAAAAAAAAAAAAAGAGAGAAAAAGAAAGAACACAGCAAGGAAAGAAAAAAAAAAAAAAGGCTCACGAAGTAGAGAAGAGTCGACAAGAAGCACCAGTTCATATACAGAACAAAACAGAGGAGGAAGAAAAAGTGTCGGGGTATGATACTGCTAAATTGGTTACAGAGGGAGACCGCCCAAAAAAAAAAAAAAGGAAGCTCCGATAAAAACAGAATAAAGACAAGAACAACCACGGTTCTTGGGGCTTGAGCCAAATACATGACCTTCTGGACTAAACTCTCATTAACCTTGTCACGACATAGTCCCCAGACTAACGGTGGAGAGAAGACACGAAGAGCATGAAACACACATCACTTTCCAAAAAAAAAAAAAAGTGCTAGGAGGAAGTGATGACACGGGAAAGCAGGGAGAAAGAGAAGGAGAGGACGGCAAGCCACCTACGAGAGCTTAATGCTGCTTCTTCACGTAACGGGCAACACCGGCGCCGACGGCGGCCACCGTGAGTAGCGACACCAGCACCTTCGCGCTCACAAACCGAGAAGACGACGAGCCAGCGGAGGCATTCGCACTTCCCGCAGCAGCACCAGTACCCCTCGTGCCGCTGCCCGCCTTCTCCGTCGTCGTCTGCAGCGCCTGCGCCGTGCGGGTCATCTGGTCTAAGCAGTCGCTCAGCGTTTGCCGCATCGGGGTGAAGGTGAGGCCGAGCTCCTCCCTGGCACGGCGGTTGTCCAGGCGCTTGCGCACGCCGAGGCTGCGCCATAGAAAGCGCAGGTTCACCCTGTTCCACAGCACCACCGAGGCGATGGCCAGAGTCACAAACGTCCAGGCGGTGTGAGTTGGCGGCGTAAGCTGCGGGTAGAGCTCCTTCATCGTGCGACACAGCTCCGGCAGGCTCACGCACTCGTTTGAGATGATGATGCGCTGGTCACGCACCTCCGCCACCTCGAGCGCGCGCACGTGCGCCTCAGCCACGTCGCGGACGTCGACGAAGTTCCAGCTAAGGTTCGGGCAAAACGGGAACAGCCTCGACGAGTTCGCCAGCCCCTCAATCGTGACCATGGCCTCACTTGTCTCGTCGGTCAAGCTCGGGCCGATGGAGATGGAGGGCAGCAGCACCACCAGCTCGACACCCATCATCTTACGCAGCCGCCACGCCTCTCGCTCGAAGACGAGCTTTGCGAATGGCAGCGGGTCCGTCTCGGCCGTGGCGACGCCGTTCCAATTGTTCTCGTCGAAGAGGCCCGACGGAGGGTCGGCTTCGGTGATGTGCACTACGGAGGACGCCGCACCAGTCAGCACCACGCGCTTCACCGTCGACTTGCCGGACAGCCGGATGCCGTCGAAGAGGGCACGCACCGCCTTCGTGTAAAGGCCCACCGGGTCTTTCGCCTGCGAGGAGGCGCTAGAGCAGCCGCAGTGGATGATGTAGCGGCACCCGCGAATTACGTCGCGCAGAGAGTTCGAGTTCGTGACATCCGCCAACACAATTGCGAGACGCTGCGCGACGTCGCGGTTGGCGCTGTAGAGGTCCATGAGCTTCTGGTGCCGCGCCGCATCCGGCACCGTCATGCGCACACTGTAGCCTGCGTCGAGCAGCTTCGTGACGACGTGGCTCGCGAGGTAGCCGCTCTCGCCAATGACCAGCACGTGAATCTTCATCTTGGCCGCCCGCGCCTTCTCCTTCTCGTTTTCGGAGGAGATTTGGTTCAGAATGCTGCTCGGGGGCATGATGCGCTGCGGCTGGCCCACGGGGCTTGTCACGGCGGCCTCCTCGTCGGAAAGGTCAGGGTTGCCGGCATTGAGGTCTAACGCGCTGCCAGAGAAGACTTTTTGAAATGTCTGCGCGCCAGGCTGCGGGCGCACGGGCTCGCCAGCTTCCGTGAAGAAATCTGCACCAGGACCTAGAAGGTGGGGATGTTCCACTAAGTTGGGTCGCAGCACCGTGTTCATGTCCTCGAGGGACATGCAGCTGCCGGAGAACACGCGGAACATGGTTTGCTCACAACTATTGTCTTGTCACTTTTTTTCCGCTGTCTGTTTGTGTGTGATGAGCTGCTTTTTTCAAGGGCAGGTCACTATGCTCACTACTGAATTATCTTCTTTACCTCTTTTCCAATTTGGTTAGGTTCACCTCTTGCTTGTCCTTTGCAACTAGTTCGCTTCGTAGACTTGGGTATATTCTCTCGAAAAGAAAACAAGGGTGCAATAAGGCTACTTATAATTGTGGTAAGAAGAGCAAAAAAAAAGAAAATTAGTCGTTTGAGAATCTATAAGCTGCGCGGAGTCAGAAGGAATGCGGAGACGTGTTGTGGTGAGTGCATACGTGGAGTTAAAATAACACGACACCTTCTGCTGTTCTTCTTCGGCTGTGAGCAAAGACGAAGAGGAGGCGAGGGTGCAAATAATAAGAAAAAAAAAAAAGCAGGCTCCTTACAAAGAACAAAAAACGTGCACAACCGCGTTTACAAAAAAAAAAAACACGCGGCTGGCCGAATATAAAACAATCACAAAGCAAAGAAAGAACAACAACAAAAAAGAACAAACAGAATTGAAAAAGAAGCAGGCGACAACAACAATTTTAATACGTGGTAGATGGCAATACTCGTTTTTCTTTCAAAATCAAGTACCTGATGTTCGATGGCCACCGTATTAACTGCAAAAAAAAAAAACGCACACACACAAGCACAGGAAAAAAGAGTATATATATATATATATATATATATATATATATATATATCACTTTTACGCACCTTTTTTATTTTTTCTCTCTAGCGTGAATAAGGGAAACACAAAGAAAAAAGACACACTAAGTTTGATTTGTTTCAAGTGAGGAAAAAAGTAAGACAAGCAAAAAAAAAAAAAATACGAACAGGTCAGCTTGTGTTCGGCAAAACTCTCCGGTTTCAATGTGCTGTGCCACGCTTCGCCCCCTATTCACGCAAAACACTCTGCATGTGCCATGGTTGTTATTAGAAGAGATGAAAAAAAAAAAGTCAAATAGGGAGGGAGATCGCGACGCAATGAAAAGACAGAGGAGGAAGAGAAAGAGAGAGGCTCATGTTTTGGCATTCAAAAAAAAAAGGGCCGAGCACGTCAAGCAGAAGAAAACAAAACAAAGATGACTTGCGATGTTCTCACCGGCAGTACTGGATGCCATACAGATCCTCATACTGTCGCTTTGTTCGCCAAAGGAAAAAAAAAAAGAGAAACGTGCGCGTTCCTGCACAACTGCAGTCTCAAGTCAAGTATCCGTTAGCAAGTTTGCAGCTTACTTCTCCATTTTCATTTTGTAAAGACACTTAACAAATTGGAAAGAAAAATGTCAGCCTAAATAGATGGGTATATGTGGTCATTGAAAAAAAGAAGACCAACAACGAGGACATGTCGCGTACAGGAAAACAGAGAGTAGCTCGGCAGTAAAAACGGCGAGAGAAGGCGAAAAAAAAAAGGGAGTAATTATCTAGACCTTTAATAATCAAAAAACACAACCTGGGAGTCTTCCTGTGCAGGGTGGTTCGCACGCACGCGCTTAATGTCCGCCCGTGTCAACTGCGGCACCGCCAATGCGCCGTCGTCTACCTCTCCGTCTTTCTTTGTCGGTTGCGACAGTGACGCACCCGCAGACAAGGTGCGACGATGTTTGCGGGTCGGCGACGTCGCCGACCCGCCACTACCGTTCCCTATGCCTCTGCGACTGCCAACCGGCGTCGTGACACAGTCACCGCGTTTGGTGGCCGATAGCCGTGACTGCTGTGGCGATCGTTGCTGCTGGTGCTGTCGCTTGACACCACCAGCCGCCACACGCCGCGACGCCTCCTCCTGCTCCTCCTCCCACTGCGTTGGCGGACTTGTAGAGGCGTGCTGGGCCGCGTTCTCGGCCAACACACCTCGCGGCCCGCTGAGGTCGTCGTCGTCCTCCATCGCACCTAACAGCACTGCGGGAGCTCGCAGCAGCAATTGTTGCTGCTGCTGTTGCTGCACCAACGCGTCCGCGACCTCTACGCCGTTGTTCTCCAGGTTCAACAAGGCCTCGTGCAGCTTGTCATCCATCGTCTCGGAGAAAGTGGCACAGCTGTAGCGAGCCGCGTTGAGGCCACTGGTGCGCAGCGACACGCCGGTGGGCCGAAACGGCGGACGCTGGCGCAGCGGTGTCTGCCCCTGTGTGACGGCAGTGGACGGCGGCGCGTGAAAGGTCGCACGCGCCTCTGCCACCGCCGCTCCAAGTGCGTCGGGGGCGGAGCGAGTCTGCCCACGCTCCTGCAGCAAAGGTGGCGAGTTCATGTAGTCTGACGCTGTGTGTGGTGGCGGCCGTTGCCGCTGCTGCTGTTGTTGGGATGCCGATGTGGGCGTCGCCGCCTCCTCGTCGACATCCTCCTCCGCCGTCGTGCACACGTCCTGTCGCTTTTCACTGCCACGATCGCTGCGGCCACCGCGTCGCGCCGCGTCCGTTGCAAGACGAAGTGCCTCGTCAAGAGACGGCGGAGCGGGCGAGTTGCCGCCTGTCGCTGTACCAGCCGTGCTGCTACACTCGTATTGTTGCTGTCGTTGTTGCTGATTCAACAGCGAGTCGTCGTCGGCGACGGCCCTCACGCTTGCCTGCAACTGTGCGTCCTCCTGGGCAGCCGCCTGCTGAACCAGCTGCGCCGTCTCCCTGAGCATCTTCGTCTTGAGGAACTTGGGAATAGAGGACCAGTCGGAAAAGCGGGCGGACCAAGTTGCCACAGGGGCGGCAGAGACGGCATCCGGGCTCGGCTGCACCCACATGTATGACGCGTTCTGTGCAAGCTGCACCGCTGGAGTGGTGTTCACGTGCACCGCGAAGAGGTGAAGCCGGACACCCGCTCCGAAGTCTAGCACGTCCCCGTGCTGCAGCCACACACACGCGCCAGGCTCTGACAAGACGGTGATGCTGCGCGTCTCTGACAGGCGGCGAGGAAGGAGTCGAATGAGGCCGCCTTTCCCGCTGAGGCGAACGCGTACGCCGGCGCACGGCAGCGTTGCCGCGTCGATCGGGCAAATGCTATCGTTGGGCGGCAGGCCGTGGATGCACCACGACGTCACCTCGAGAAGCTTCCGCGACCAGCGCCGGTGGTTGTTCAACGACGTGCGGAGAATTGGGCTTTGACGACCAAGGTGAAGCACGGGCGAGACGCGTGGACGCGTCGCTTCCGCCTGCAGCTCCGCTGCCGTATTCGCAGAAATGGGCAGGCGTGGCAGCTCTACGAAGGTGAGTGAGTCCACTGCGTGGGTGCTGCCCTCGCTCAACGATGACAAACCACCCACAAGAAACACTCGTGCTGTCGCCGTGGACGCTAAGGCAGACATTCTATTGTTTCCTCGACAGTGAATACTGATTAAAAAAAAAAAAGAGAGAAAGAGAAAGAAAAGCAGAAGTGAAATGTGCCAGTTTCCGCATGCAGCTGATGCACTTCTAGTATCAATGAAGAGGAGCGAAAAAAAAAAAAGAGAAGGAGAATAAAGGAAAGATCGGAGAGCAGTAGCAACGACAAAAAAAAAAAAAGAACGCCTGTATTGAGAAGTTGCGTTGACCTGAAAAGTAGCGCATGGCAATCTTATGGTATTTTTATAGCGTCTATTGCAGCACCACAGAATCAGCGGCTCCCTTGAACAAAAACACCATGTCTTTTTCTTCAACGACACACACGTTCCAGGACACAGTACGTAAAGACAAATAGAATTCTACAGAACAGAGAGCAGCCAAGTGAAAGGAGGCAAAAAAGAAAAGGGTAAAGGGTATTGCAGGGCCGACAACTCAGCGTCATCCTAGCTTTTCCTTTTTTTCTTTTTTGCCATTGAAAGCAGTGCAGTCCACCGGAAAGCATTGACGCAGCTATGCAGACACACACGCATACACATGCAAACCGATAAACAAGTTCATTGCGGATGTGTCAGCTGCATAGAAGTTCGTCGACCATTTTTCGCCACAGCTGTGCGGATTTCACAAACGATGGTGCTGCCGCCGCCAACGCTAGCGCGCCGTTGTGCCGCAGGTCGGCGGAGATGCTCATCAGGATCAGATTTGACTCCGTGCTTAGCCCCGCGCCGCCGCCAGCCATATCCTTGCCAAGAAGAGCCCCTTGTAGCAGCATTTCATACAACCTCATCCGCTGAACAGGCGAGGCCGGAAGCTTGTCGAGCAGCGCTACGTAGAGGTACAAGTGCTCCGTTTCACGGTCCAGCGTCACCAGCATGTTCAGCGTGTCCGAAAGAGGCACAACGCAGGTGTCGTTCTCAGGATCCAGCTGCAGTGGCACAGGTGTCGCGAGAAAGTAGGACAGGTGAGTCAACGCTTGCTCCGCTAGCACGTCGATGCTGCCTGAGAGAGGCAACAGCGCGGACGACGTCGCTTGATCACCACGACTCGACTGGTCCTGCTGACTCTTCAAACCAGCCAGGGAGAGCCGTGTCGTCTGCAGTGCCTCCTCCTTCTCGCGCAGCTCGTACTTGAGGCTGCGAATTTCGCCCTCCATGGAGTGCAGGAGCTCCTGCAGCTTCGCCTCTTGTCCGGCGGCATCGTCGCGCAGCCGCCGCCGCTCCTCGCGGAGAAGGTCCAACTCCCGCACCAACTCTTCCTCCTTTACACGCCAGCGTTGCGTGGCGGCCTCGTCCGCCTCTGTCGTTGCTCTTCTCGCTGCCGCCAGTGCCGCCTTGAGATGAGCGATTTCCTCCTCGTTTTTCCAGTCCGCGCTGCCGTTGGCCTCCGCTGCCTGACGTGCTACGACATGCAGCTGCTCGCGCAGACGTACATTCTCGATCGAAAGGGTGGCGACTCGTGCCTCCAGAGCGCGGCAGTACGTCTGGGCATCGCCATGCATGGTGTGTCCCACCTCCTTCACCGGACCCAGGTTTGCGATGAGGGGAGAAGTGACGTTGCCGACGTCACGGCTTTTGTCGCTCGTGCCGCTGATGTGTTTACATGGAGCAGTAGAAGGTGGAAGTTGCTGCGGCGGCGAAGGCTCAGCAGTGGTTGCAGCAACTCCCCCTGTAAGGGTGCTGGCTGGCATCACGGTGCTCTCGACCAATGAATAGCTCTGCGGAAGAAGAGCTGTACACCTTGCACGATCGCGTGAAGACCCGACGTGGTGCCGCGTTACTCTCTGTAGGAGACAGGATGTGGCCATGCTGCCGACGTCAGCAGCAGGACCGTTTGCGGGCCGGTGCCCGTCGCTGTGGCTACAACTGCTGTGAAGGTCTTCAGAAGCGTTAGGAGCTGCCTGCTGAAGCCGCAGGATGGCGCCGTCAAACAAGCCAACCTCCTCGCCACTCATGTCATCGTGCAGGGTATTACCGTTAAAAGTGAGCAGCTGCTGTGGCGCTGCTACGCCAGCAGCCTTCTGCAGGTATTTTTTTATGCGCCGCACAGTGAGCTGGTGCAGCTCGCCTTGCAGAATCAGCTTGTACTTGTAGCCATCCACGTCGGAGAGAACGTAGAGGCATCTCGCTGGTGTGCCCTCGCCAGTGCTTCCATCTTCCCCGTATGTTGTGTTCATCATACACGCTTGGCAGCCAGCATCCGAAACTAACAGCAATAAAAGTGCTCGCGACGACGACGACGACGACGACACACACAGAGAGAGAGAGAGAAAAAACAAAGGGCAGAATAGTAATACGTCACTTGTCTATATATAGATGTACCTTCTTTTTTTTTTTCTTTTCTCTTTTTGAGATCTAACGGTGTTTTCTAGTTTAAAACAAAAAAAAAAAGAAGAAGAAATAGAGTTCTATGGCGTTAAATTATGTACGAGATGTTCAGTTGCTTCTTTTCTCTCTTTTTCTGAAGCGCGTGTATGCATGTGTGCTTATGAGGTCTTTAAAGCAGTGCCGATTGCGACGACAGATTAAGCTTGTGTCAACGCCTTTGTACGCTTCGAGTGTCGTTGTGCGAGCCACTCCAATTTCATGCGAGTCTCGTCCCAACCGAAATATGCAACCAAAGAAATAACAACAATAACAAAGAAAAAGAAGCAGGAAAAAGGGGGAAAGTTGCAAAACGAGGGCAAGCATTGAAAACAGGTGAGAAACGAGGGGCCCGTCATGCATATCTTTCTATTTTTCTTTCTTGGTATGAACACAAGAGGGACTTTTTCCTGCTATTGGCAGGAAGATTCATTGTTTTTTTTTTTTTTTTCGTGTGTGTGTGCATGTGCGTTTGTGTCTTTCTTCTTTGTTTTGAAAAGCTGGTTGGCTAGCAAAAAAAAAAAAAGTAACGACTACTATACATAGTTGTACGAAAACACAAGACTACGGGGTAGATAAAAAAAAAAAAGTGAATAAAAAAAAAAACAGAGATCACTCGTTCTGGGTGAGGAACGTGGTAGAAGGCCGAGTCCTGTTCCTTACAGGTCGCCCCGCAAACTGCCGCTTCGCCTTCGCGGCTAGCTTCGCCACCTTCTTCTGCAGGTCCTCCTCAGTCGGCGCGGTGCTCACCTCGTCCATGTGGAAGCCCCAGGCGGCGTCGAAGTCCTTCGTGGACTGCCGCAGAATGTACCGAGCCCCCATGCACACCTGCTCCCCCACAATGAGACTGGCCACACCTTTTACTGACATGCCGATCTGCTGCAGTGTCAGGCCCTCCGTCACCCTCTCGTACTCGACCTGCTCAGCACGCGAGACCTTCGGCTGGTTGGGCGAGGCTCCCATGTACTGTCCAGTGATGCGGGTGTCCGCCACCTGGTCGCGAAAGGCGTCGTCGATGAAGCCCATGTTGCATTGCATGTACTTGTGTGCGATGCTGCCGTGAATGCGCCGGAACGTGGAGCTGAGAAACTGCGTCTTCCAGACCCAGTGGAAGTGGACCGTTGGCGTCCAACTGTAGTCGATCTCGTTGAGAAAGAGCAACGCCCGCTGCAGCTTCTTCTGCATCCCGCGCTCGACGAGCAGGAGGCGGCTGCGGCGGGCAGGAAAGGTAAGACTGAGAACGGCGTCCAGCGAGCCCTCGACCTCGTCCAGCAGCGCGCCAAGGTGCGTCTCTGCCGCGTCCTTCAGTGCCGTGAAGCCGGCGTATTCTTCGCTCTTCGCCTCCAGCGAGAGAAGGACGGAGGAGAAGTTCTCCGTGTCGCCGAGCATGCGGACGCAGCGGCTCAGCAGCACGAGCCGCATGTCTGCCTCCTCCGCGTCCGTCGCCTCCGTCGCGCGCAGAAACGCCATCGTGTACTGCAGCATCCACTCCGCGGAATGGGCGATGGCAATAGCCTGGTAGGCCTTCGGCAAGAGAAGCTGCCGCGTATACGCCTCCACCTCCACTGCGCCATGCAGCACGACCGTTTTGAGTTCAGCTGCGGTAGAGGCACCAGAAGAGTTCCCTACCGCTTCCTCAGCGGGCGTGGAGTGTGCGGGCTCGCTCGCCTCCTTCGCCTCAGCCTCTCCCTCGTCGCCTGTTTTTTCCACGTCGCCCTCGCCAGCCTCGGCGTCGCGGCAGTCCGGGACTGTGAGGTTTTCCGTAAGATCGCCGCGTTCCATTGCCTCCAGCGCACGGGAGACGGCGTCCAGCAGCGTGGCGAAGCTCAGCGGACGGCACTGCTGCGACAGCGCCGCCGCAACCATGCGAATGTTCTCCTCCACCTCCGCGCGGACGTCACGGAGGCTGACGGTGGTTCGAGTAGTGTACTGCAACTGCTTCAGAAACGTATTGACTGCTCCGTCGCAACTCTCCTGAAGCTCCTCTGAGGCAGTGGAGTAAGAGCCGGAGACAAGAGACGCAGAGCGCAACCCAGCTGCGTCTGCCGGGGCTGCATTCTCTCCGATAGAAAGGGAGCTGCTTCCCTTTTTCGTCAAGGAGATCGTTGTGTCTTGACTTGCGGCGTTCTTATTACCTTTTTCCTGCGGCTCCGCCTCGCCGTCGTATTCGCGGTCGACTTGCCGACCAGTGCGCCAGTCTTTGAAGTCCATGCGCTCAAACATTTTTTTCTCCTCCGGCTTCAGGGGAGGCAGCGCTTTGCGTGGGTTGTAGAGGCCGTCCTTGAGGGACGCAACAGCGCGCTCGCCGAGGCCTTTCGCGAAAACCAGATGGTCGACCTGCCGCTCACGTGCCGCCCTCTGCCGCTTGCGAAAGCCGTCCATCAAATCTCTATTGAGCGCGTCCCGCGAGCACGCTGGCGCTTCGAGCACAGTCGTAGAGGTGGCAGCTGCTGCCTCGGCGGAGGTATTGGAGTCCAGCCGCGTTAGCACCGAAGATCTGGCGGACAGAAAAGAAGCGTCGTTACTGTTCATCGTGGCTTTCACTTTTTGTGTATCTGTGTTTATGTAAGAACGGTTGTGAAAACCCAAAGAAAACTGGCTTTTTTTTTTTGTGTGTGTGTCATGCTGAAGTTGCGATCATCGTGGGAGACGGAGAAGTTAAGATAAGCAATAAACGTGGCAGTAACGCATAAAATGTACAATCATGTCAGCGGGGATAGAGCATTGGCTTCGAGAAAAAAACAGCGTTTGATAACATGGTCTTTTTTTTGTTGTTGTTGTGTGTGTGTGTTCACTTGTCGAAAAGTCTGCTGTCAAGTCAAAGACCACTCCTTCCCAGTAGACGTGAGCAGCAACAATAACTACAACAAGAACAAGAGGCTTGTACGATGAAGTCGCTCAAACCACGAGGTCTTTCGTTAGGAAAAACCACAGCACAATCAAGAAGACGGCTGCCACAACCAGCGCCGCGAACCAGCTCGTCTCCTCCAACAGGCCGGTGTACTCGCCAAAGTAGAAACAAATTTGTAACGTGTAGTCTTTTGGATGTCGGTGCATCTCCAACGACGATCCGTCTACCGTCTCGACGCGCACCCTCGCCGCGTGTTGCGTCACCTCGCTCTTCAGCTGCATCGCGCCCTCACAGTTCGGGCTGCGGACGAGGCGGAGTCGCGCGTCTGCGTGAAACTGCGCTCGGCAGGTCACCGCATCCGGCGCGCGCGGAGCGCAGTAGTAGGAGTAGAGGAGCGTAAACATCTTTTCCTTGCGTTTGCCCGGCTGCGCAGCAGGATAGCTGCGCCACGACACGGTGATGGTCATTTCTGCTGACGCTGATCCGCGGTGGACGAGTACGGGGCTCACAATGTAGTAGAAGAGCGGCTTTGGGCGATGCTGACCGGAAACGGTGCTACCGTTTGCGTTTGTGGACGACGCTGAGGCTGTCCCGACAGCTTGCTCGGTTTTTCGCTGACCAAATGCGGAGCTTTTAAACGGAGTATGTGAGGTCAGCGACCAAGAAGTGAGAGAATCAGCTTTGCTCGGTGTCGTCTTAAGCAGCGGACGCAGCACACCGCCGTCGCTGAAGTTGCACTCCGCGACGTCGCCGGCGACCAGCGCGTCATTGACGCACACAAGCAGATTGTCCTTCAGCCGCCCGCACTCGCTCATGGGGAAGAAGAAGGCGTACCAGCCATCTTGCAACTGAGTTAGCAGCGACGAGGACACCGGCAGCGATGATGCAGACGCCGCAGAGGCTCTTTTTTTATCTTCCGTGTTGCCTCCGTGACCTTCTCCCCGCTCCTGAGCATCAGCGGAAATAGCGTACGTCTCACGCAGGCGGTAGGAGCATGTTTGCATGGTGGTGTCCATGTGCAGTGTGCACTGCAGGCACGGAACAGGCACCGCGCTGCAGACCGAGTAGAGCAAAAAGAGGTCTACCGTGCCGTCATCCAGCGAGGAGGACTGCAGTACTTGTGCGTGCAGCCGACGATGTCGCTCACTGTCGAGCAGGGACTGCTGCTTCAGTGCGCCGGTTTGCTTTGCCGTGAGCACATTCGCGTCCGCGTCATCACCGCTACGCGCAGCAGCGGGTGGGCGGTAATGCAGACGGTAGAGTCCTGAAAGGGGCGGGAGACGGTACGGCAAAACTCCCACAGGGGGACGTTCTTCACGATCAGCAAAAGGCATATGTTATTGCGGCTTCTTTTTGGAGAATGGAACGATTTGTATGGGTCAAGATGAACAACGCTGCTGCAATACTGCATTATTATTTTTTGGGGGGGGCATCTGTGCCAAACCCGATGACACACACATACAGAGAAAAAAAAAGGTTAAAGGAGAGAAGATCTCTGAGTTTGAATGAAAAACCGCGTTCACGAAAACTCGCCTTTTTTTTTTCCACATTAGAAGAACAACTGAGACTTTTCCAGGTTTCACTCTTCAGCTTTAGTGCGGGTTTTTTCCCCTTTAATACGTGCCCCTTCACGGAAGCGTAAGTTAAAAGCGCACAGCATTGGAATGGACGATCAACCGTTGAGAGATCAGACTTTCGGCAGGACACAAGAAGCTGGCTGTGAAACTAGTTGGCCCTTCACAAAAACACTGTTCTTTAGAATTTAATTGCACGTCTCTGCGCGCCACTATCTTTAATCGTACACATTATTAGTAAAAGAGAAAAGAAAAAAAAGAGATGAGAAAGAACCACAAACAGGCCCAGCTCGCATAAAACAATGTAGCGACGGTTAATGGACTCTCTTCCACCCACACAAACGCACACAAACAAGAAACAAGAAAAGCAGATCATAAGCTCCTACCGCCTCATTTTCGCGTAAATCGTCATGTACATATATGTGCGCCCGTGTGTCTAGGAAGACCCTGTATTGACCTTCTTGGAAGCGCTTTGATGCGCTAAGTCTCCGTCGTTGTCGCTGTCCGCCTCGTCGCTGCTGCTACTGACGGAGCTCCAGCCGCTGGAACTGCTGCTGCTGCTTTGAATGCTGCTTGTACTGCTTGTACTACTAGTGCTACTGCTGCTGCTGCTGCTGATATCAGAGTCCGAATCGGAGTCCGTCGGGTACGCCGCCTGCTCCTTCGACTCTGGGCGAATTACGTGACACTGTAGGCACTCACGATGCTTCGAAGGAATCATAATCTTGCAGTGGGGGCAGTACCAATACACTGTGTCCAGCTGGTGCGTCGGGGGACTCCACTGCACCTGCGACTCATCCGCGTTTACGTAGTATACATGCCGCGTCAGCGGATCATAGAACTCGTACCAGTCCTCGCCGACGTGCGAATAGACGCAGTCGCGCGTGTCGTGCATGCCACCGCAGTCGGGGCACAGGTACTTCTTTGTGCGGCACTGCGAGGCGTTGTGTCCGCGCTGTCCGCACTGCCAGCACCCACGCACGGCGTCTAGCATCGGGTAGTTGCCCGGGTGCTGCTTCAGTCGCTCGCAGTCGACGGTCCAGTGGTTCTTGCCACATAGATGGCAGTGAAAGTCGCGGGGAAGGTTAGATTTATCGTTGTTGCCGCCACGGTGGCGGTGCTCCGACTTGCGGCGGCGCGTGCGCTCGTGCTCGTGCTCGCGGCTACGGTCACGCTTGCGCTTGTGGTCACGGTCACGAGAACCGCGCCGGCGCTCTCGCCGATCCGAGCGGTGACCTCGACTCATTGAGAAAAAAAGAAAAAGGAAGACTCTTTCAAGAAGGTTGAAAAGGGGAAGGGAGGAGAGGAAAAAAAAAACGACAAAAAAGAAAACAATCTTAACGAGACTTGGAAAGGACAACACACGACACAAAAGATCGCCAACAAAGCCGCAACCGAGTAGAAACTTCAAAGAAAAAATGATAATAACGAGGTACAATCGAGTTTGCCCTTCTCATTTATATATCTGGGATTTATCCGATGCCGTTGACCCGGATTGCTCTGTTTGTGGTGTGACTGTGCTTGAGCAAAAGAAAATGAGCAAGCGCAGATGTTGGGAAAAGAGGAAGGGAGAAAAAATGTATCTTTTTTCTGTTGCTGTTGTTTGTTTGCTTGGTTGTTTGTTTGTGTTCTTTCGGAAAAGAGAGAGAATGTGTTCCTGAAGTTCCTCTCTATTATGAAGTAGAGCTGCTGTCGTAGCCGTAAAGCAAACATATACACACAAACGCACAGACATAACTGTCCAATTTAGACATGCACAACTGTCATTGATAGTTTTGAAAGCAGTTTTTTTTTTTTTAAGCAGAAAGGCTCTCAATGCTCACTCGAAATCCAGAACAACATAAAAAAGAGAGAGAGAAAAAGAGGTTGAGCCACGACGAAAAAAAAAAAAAGGCGCGGTGAGCCTTGGAGATCAACTGCGCACACCACGAGCGGCAGCAGCCCGCTCAGCTTTCCACAGCGTCTCACCCTGTGTGATAATTGCCTGTGTCACTGCCGCCTGACGCGTGTACATGTCTGCACTACTCATGTACGACTCTGGCGCGGTGCCGCAAGACAGTCGCCACATCTGCGCTGCCTCGCTGTCCTTTTCGCACACCGGCGCCATCGCCTGCAAGCAGATCTCCTCCCCGGCCTTGAGAGAGCGCTCCGGCACAACAAAGATCCACCTCACTTGTCCCTGCGACTCAAAATTGTAGTGGAAGGTCTGACGGAAAAACGTGTTCATCTTTTCGGCGCAGCGATCCCGCGAGGTGCGGGCCACAACGTAAGCATTCGTCGCTGTCCCACCATGAGGGAAGAGGTGCACGACGGGCACAATGCCAATGGAGCGCACCGCGCCGATGGACAGTGGAGTGGAATGGGACAAGGAGACGCTCACGGCCCATCGCAGGTCATCCGGTGGCACCTTGTTCACCAGCGGACCACCGTTAATGTAATTGCGAATCATCTGCAGTAAAACGTCTGCCAGACACGGTTCATTGGGATTAAAAACGACATCGTCGTCGAAGTATGGCGCATTCTGCAGCGTCGACACCTTCCCCAGCAACTCCGCGAAAAGGTGACGCGGGTCCGTCAGCGGGCTGCTCCGCGCCGTGATCAGGTCCGATACGATCATCCCGAGGGAGGCGAAGAAGAACCGACAAACGTCGGCGTCCGAGTTGTCGCCGGTGTTCAGCTTGTGGAACTCCGCCTCGCGCGTTGCATCATAAAGGTTGTTGCGGTCGCCGTCGTCCGCGCCGGACTCGGTGTTGGCGTCTTGAAAGCCAATCACCAGGTGCTCCGGAATTGCCAGCAGCGGAGTCAACGCAGCCACGTCCTGTGTGACGCGAAACACGTGATCGCGAAAGGCCGTACGGTGCCGAGCAACCTGCACCGCGGGGTGCACAAAGAGGTGGTAGTCGTGACACCACATCATGAGCTGGTAGTAGGGGTGTGTGTCGGCCAGAAAAGAAAGATCCAGTGCGTACTGCTTGTAGAGGCGGCGTCGATGCATGGCATGGACAAGGAGCTTGTTCTCAAAGGCAGAATTCGGCAACTTCACCTGCTTTGTGCCATCAGCAGTGCCATCGACTGCGTCCTCTGTGGGCGTCAGAGGTGTTTTGAAGGCGACAGCGACTTCCTGTATCGTCCTTCTCCGCTGCCGAGTCAGCCCCCTCCACCACTCATCGCAGGCGAGCTGCAAGGACGGGGCACTATCACACGCTGCATAGATTGCGGGTGACTCCATTTCACTACAAACACGCATCAAATTCTTGACAAGTATACGCCGGGGAAAAAAAAAAAACAGAAAGTGTGTTTTCGAAATTGAAGGCAACAGTGGAAAGAGGACAAATAGGGAAAGAAAAAAAAAGTAGAAATAGAAGTTTCATCCAAAAAAAAAAAAGCCCCAGAAACAAAAAAAAAACACATACACACGACTGTGACATCACGAAGGAATAAAATCGCTATTCCGGCTTGTTTCTTTTTCTTTTTTTTTTTTTTGGATTTAGAAGAGCCTAACCCTCTTTTCCTTGTTTTTTTTTTTTTTTGCATTTGCACCACCGATGCTCACGCTGCTTGCTCATCAGATAAGACGAAAGCAATGGGATGAATGGTACGTCTTTCAGCGTCACCGCGGCGTGCGGCTAAGACAAAGGAGCATACCTGACCTACATCATGAAGCAGACGCAGTCTGAGCACAGCGGGCGACCAGCGGCCACAGCCATCACCATAAAAGCAATAAAACAGGCCGCCGTGCACACTTTCACGAAGACGGGTGGGAAAGATGCAGCGTCACTGCAGCGCAGGAGCCGCACACTTCACCACACCAGCCACGACACCCTACAAAGCACGTCTCTTGGAATTTGATGATGGCTCGAAACTCACCGGAGGAGCGTTCAAACCGAGAGAGACTCCGCAGCATCCGCGGCGCTAACACACACACACACATCACACAGTACAGCACGCAATCTCCGTCCACAAAAATCACCGCTATACGATGGACAACGCGTATGAGCAGCGGTTGGTGTGACGTCGCGACGTCGCGCCTTCGGAGCACGCAAACGCCCTATATTACCAAAACAACTCACTCACACGGCACAAGCACCGAGCACCGAAGCAGCAATCTGGGAGGTAAATGATGGCGCAGAACACACTAGTCTCGCATCCTGTCCGAGGAACTCTCCGGGGCTGCAGAAGCCTACTAAGAAATAAAAAAAAAGCAAAACAAGCACAAATGGTACGCAGTCTCCGTCCACAAAAATCACCGCTATACGATGGACAACGCGTATGAGCAGCGGTTGGTGTGACGTCTCAGCACAGCGCAGCCTCAGATCGGAGCGAAAGATGAAGTTCAAACAGGGATCGTCAGCGGTACATCGGACGTTAGTAGTAGTAGCTGAGAGGACTTTGTCATCACGAGCGCGCACACGCACACAGCAAACACACACATGTACACATGCACATGCACACACAGACAGAAGCAACTGCAGCGCTCTCACGCCGCTTTGGTAGTGCACGTAGCCGAATGGAACCGATCAGCTCACACTGCGTAGCAGACGTTTCGTGTGGCGTATGGCGGCGCGCCAGGCAGAGGCTGTGATCACAAACTCGTGTACCGGCGACACCGACTCTCGCTGCCCTAACTTACGCTATGAGGTATTCACTAAGTTCACCTCTAACGCCCATTATAGGCGGCTTCTCCTTCAGAACATGAATCGGCTAGTCAAACTTACTGCTGTAAATAAAACGATGGCTCTTTCTTCCAAAGAACTGCGAGATGGAAGAGAGGGGAAACGATGAGACAAAAATAATTGAAGAGGTTAATTTACAGAGCATAAAAGCTACACATTTCATGTTGTTGAATCGTACACGTGAGTCGTTTTCAACTTTTTCTTTTCTCCACTAAAAGGGTATTCACAGGTTTTTCACCGTTGCGGAAACGAATATGTGACTTTGAAGTCGTGCTTTCCGTTCCTTCTTTTCTTTTTTTTTTTTTTTTTCGTGTCTGCGTGTATGTGTGTGTCAAAAAAAAGTGTCTAATGACAAAAGCTAATACGAAAGGTGCGGCAACATTGTCGCCACGTTCATATCCCTCTACACTTTTTTTTTTTTGAGTTTTTCAAATGATCCTCTGTTTCATTTTCCTCTGTTGTTGTTTTTTTTTTTTTCGTGTTATTCAACAGTTTTGACACATTTCCACGAAGTACCTTCTTAATCTCTTGAGGCATGCTCGCCCAAATCCTAATCTTCGCACAGGCGATCACTTACGACGCCGAGGAAGTGTTAATTCGAGTAAGATCAGCAACTGAAAAAAAAAAAGAAAGGACTTTTTTTTCCCCAGGAGAAAACCCGTATAAGATGAGTTTACCGTGGTCAATGAATAGAAAAAAAAAAAGCTACGGAGCGCCAAACTACTATTTATGTACTTATCTGTAAATGCCTGAGACAATGGTCAAATAACAATAAAAAAAAAAAAAAGAGACTGTAAAAGAAAACAATACCAAAAAAAAAAAAAAACATGCAAAAAGGAAAATTCGAATCACAAGTCCTTTTCGTCACGCCTCTTTTAAGATCAAAAACTATCAGCATAAGCTCAAGTGGAACACCGACAACAACAAAAAGCAGCAATAGAAGAAATAAAGCACGCTCCATGTTCCAACTCTTGTTTTGCAGCGGTGACCATAGAGGCACGCAGCCAACTGCTGCACGACGCCGACATAGCCTTAAGGAAGAGAGAAGAAGAATAATAATAATAAAAGAGCCTCTGCACTCATTTTCACACGAGATGACGTTGCTGCGCAACGTCACGCTCAAAAGCGTTGGCAGTGTGCAGGCCTTCAAGAATGAAAGCACGAGGGCAAACCGCTTGGACTGCTGCTTTTTTTTTTTTGCTTTCGAGTCACGACCATCCACAGGGAGAACTCGCAAGCAACTCCCCCCTCCCACGCGCGCCACTGAAAGAAGAAAGCAACATGGGAGGGAGAGGGGCAATGCAACTGATTAGCGATGTCTTCCATTTTTTTTTTTTTTCAAACTCGCGCGCCTTCACTCCTCCTTTGTGGAGTCGACGACGCCAGCCGTTGACAAGCCGTAGTTTGTCGACACCATGCTGACCCCCTCCTCCCCATCCACGCGGACCACCACCTCGTGCGCCTTCGCCACCTTATCCTTTTCGCGCTCCGCCGCCTCTTTATCCCTCGCAGCCTTAGCGCGGTTGGCGAGGATGTTGAGGTATGTGTAGAGGCAGCCGGCGCCGATGGCGATGGCAATACCCAGGTAGCCGATGGCGGTCGGGAACTGGTCGAAGAGCACCATGCCCAAAAAAGTCATCGGGATCTTGTTGAGCGAGCCGACGACGCTGAAGGTAGTCGGCGAGGTCAACGCCATGCACCAGAAGACGCCAAACGTCATCATCGAACTCGCCAGCATGGAGAAGACGAGGACAGCCCTGCCTTCCCACGTGGCTTCGCCGATGGCGACCATAAACGGCTGAATCTCAAACATGCCCAGCACGAGGAAGAAAGGCAGAGAGAGAAGGTTGTTGTAGAAGACAGGGCCGTAGCGACCGATGGAGTTGCTGACGGCGCCAAGGACTGCGCGCATGTAGAGCGTGTACGACGCTGTGGCGAGGATGTTCAGGAAAGTCCAGAAAAGGCCACCTACTGTCACCCATTGATCGCCCTTCGCGCCAAGGTAGCTGCCGAGAATCATGAGGGCGAAAGCGAAGTACACAGCAGGCGTCTGCGGCTTGCCATAGAGAAACTTGTCGCCGAGTGCGGTGAGCACCACGGCAAGATTCTTCAGCACCGTCTGCGCTGCCACCGACATTGTGCTGAGACTCAGCATCGACGTGAGGAGCATGGACACGAACATTAAAGTCAGCGGCAGCCACTTGCGCGTCACCTCTATTGAAAAGGCGGGGTAGTCTACTAGCCTCGCGGCCTTCGCAGCCACGATGAGCACTAGTGCGCCGCCCGTCTGCAGAACGAGAATGCCGTTCGGGTAGTTCATTTTGTACCTGTTCATGATGAGTTTGTTCACCAAAATCATGCTGATACTGCAGCAGCTGTACACAATAACGGAGAGGATGCCCTCCATCATGACAAGGCTACGCGAAGTCATGATTGCCTATGGTGAAACCTAGCGTGAACGTGAAAATCGTTGCAAGACCCTTTTTTTTTTTTCGCGTTTATCGACAAGACAGCTGCAAACAACACACCGAGAACGAATTACTTGGGCTTCACAAAGGTCAGTATGTTATCAACAATGAGGTGGAAATGGCGGCAAAAGCACTTTTTTCTTTTTTTTTTTTGATTGAATGGAGGCCGATTCGAAAAAAAAAAAAAAGGAACTGCACAAAGGAAATAAGTGCTTTTAAAAATGGACCTAACTTTTTTTTTATTATTATTTTTATAATTCCCTCGCTCACACAGTGCGGGTGTTGTTGTAAATGAGAGTAAAAGATGTGTGTATATGTACGCAGATGCGTTGTTTGTGTTTTTGACAAACGTGGGGGAGAGATATATAGGATCATAGAATGAGAGAGTAGGATAGCCACCGTCTCAAATTCATAATCAGGCGGCAATTTCAATCTAATTGCACTCATGCAATAGCTGGAGTCACACGACACACTGGAAAAAAAAAAAACGTCTGTAGCTTTGCAGAAACAACAAACAGAAAACGTAAGTCAAATTCATAAAAACAAGAACAGCAGTAAAAAGTAACTTCAGCGCAAGAAAGACGACCAAAGGCCAGCCCGAGAGTGACGACAACAACACAGTAGGTCACTCCAAAGTCGCTTACTCAGCGACAAACAACTATGTCTTTTTTTTTCTTTCTTCTTTCTTTCTTTTAAGCATAAGAAGACTAATTGTCTTTCTTTCTAGAGTCTAAAAACTCGCACATCATTCAATCTAAAAAAAAAAACACTTAAATCCCGCTGGCAAAAAAAAAAAAGAAAAAAGGCTAGTTTAAACCAGATTAGAGCAAGACTTGAGCCCATCAGGCGAAAGACAAGAGACGTTCTCATAGCCATGTCGGCAACCGAAAGAACTCTCCCCTTATTACAAGCGCCACACTCCCTCCAAGGGGCTAACAGGTTCCCTTCACAGCCACGCACGTTAACAGAACAAAACGCAACACTCAAGTGTGCTTCAACACTTCACATTTACGTAGTAGTCGAATAAAACTAGTACTGTGTAATTGGGAAAAGCAAAGGGCTTTTTTTTTTTTTTTTAATTGGAGAGCATTACAGTCCAGTGTCACGTTCGAGAACAAAATGAAAACAGTGACAGCAGAAAAAAAAAAAAGGAACACTATTAACCACCGGAAAAAAGGTAATGTAAAGCAGACATTCTAAAGAGGAAAAACAGCCTTGTAGTACCAGCGCAAAGAAAACTGTCCGGTCCGCCAGGCAGCCTACGGTTGCGTCTCAGTTCTCGATCCAGCCGTCGTCCTTGAACGACCTTTCGAATGCAGTCAACTCCTCCACCTGTTTTTCCAGTTCTACCATGCTCGGCTTGTAGCGCACCATGCCCTCATCTATCGCCCCCGTAATGCGCGCCATCGCGTACGACGGCTTGACGGAAAACAGCTTCGCCACGCAGTTCGCCTTCTCTTGCGTCGCCACTGCTTTCACCTTGGCACGAAACTCGGCAGACAAGTTGTGCTGGCAATCGTCCAAAATGCAGCTGCGGCGCAGCTCCAGCGTGTGCTGTAGTTCCTTCAACAGCTCCGCCTCCACCTCGTCCTCGTGAGTGTAGTTGTCAATCGTTCCTGTGAGACGGCTTCGAATCGCATCAGACGAGATCACAACGTAGGACTTGTGCACCATGCTAATGTAACGTGACGCCCAGAAGCTCTTGCCGCTCCCATGGATGCCGACCAGCATCAGCACCGTTGGAAGCGTCGGATCCGTCTTCTTCTTTTTCGACGAGGAGGATGAACTTGACTTGTTGTGATCGCTGTGTTTCTTCTTGTCTTTTGACGTGCGGCCGGTTCTGCTGTGGCCTGCCAGCCGCTTTCCGTCCCTCGTCAGCCTGGACGGGTACAGGTAGTTGCACAGAAACCGAATAAGCAGCACAAGCAGAAAACAAGAGACGGAGATGGCGAGGGCGCGGCCGCGCGTCCCTCTAAGGAAGGGCACCCTCTTCACCACCGCTGATGCTGCGTTCGAAATCGGCATTGGCTGCTGTGCTTCTTTCGACTTTTCGTCGGATTGGTTGAAAGAAGAGAAGGGAAAAAAAAAAAGCGAGGGAGGGAAACGAGCAATACGTAATAGACGAAGAGGCTTCAATAATAGAGCCCTTTTTATTGTTAGTTTAGTATACCTGCTGCTCGACTGAAACAGAGAGGGAAAACAAACAAATCAACAACAAAAAAAAAGACTGATTTTGACTGTGTGTGTGTGTGGACCTCACGTCTTTTCTTCAACTACCTCCGCGGTCTGTGTTGAGAAAAGCACGTAGCTCTTTTCGCTTCTGTGAAGAACGTTCAACAACTCAACTATACTGGCTAGAAGAAGTTGCAGTGACCAGCAACAACAACAAATAGCAGGAAAAAAAAAAAACAAGAGTTTCGCGGTGTCAGAGACTCTCTCTCTCTCACGTGTAAAAGCTCCCACACCCAATTGTCAATAATCCCACGTTTTCTTCGACAATAAGAACAATCATGGGTCCGATTGACAGCAGAGAGAGAGGAAAAAGAGAGAAGAGTTGATCAAAATGAGCGCCATCATGTAAAAAAAAAAAAAAGGGCTGTCTTTCTTTTTATCTTTTGCTTCCATATTAATAAAAGATACACGAGTTGTTACTCATGTACAATTTTCCGGTAACATTTTTTCGCGTGTTGCTCTCTTCACGTAAAACACTAAGGACAATAATAACAATAATGCAGACGATCACAAAAACTACTGACAAAAAAAATGGAAAACGTGCGACTCTGCTGATGTTATTTTTTTTTTTTTAACAAAGTTCTTTTTTTCGTAGCCGAGTCGTCATCTATGGAGTACACCTTCTTCTGCAAACAGTGATGGTAGGCACAAACCGGGGGAAAAAAAAAAAAACTAATGGCCGCGTGTTGAAAAGAAAAAAAAAAACAAAGAGCTAGGAGTAGATGAGGCATAGATCAAAAAGCCGTGTTGAAAAGCAAAAACATGAAGAAAAAAAGAACATATATATCGCTTCCAAAACAGGTAACATCGTCACCTCGATCTTTATCTCTCGAATAGAAAATAACTGCTAAAAACCATGAGACTGCAAACTGAACAGTGAAACGGAGACAAAGCTACATGTGTGAAAGAACGTCAGCGCGCCTCTGCATCGTATTCCATATAGAACCACACACACCACACACACATCAAAAGGCTGATAGCACCACGTCCATGTGCAACAACACCACTCTGGTGCTTCGTTCACCTTTCGGTCTGCCTACGACTCATATTCCATCGACAGCGTCAGCCCGTATTTAATGGTGGCCGCCTCGTCAAGCACGTTCTTACGCGCCACCACGCCCCACCGAATGGAACCGTTGAGGAGCCCACGCACCGTTGCGGAGCAGCAGCCGTCACTCTCCGCCTTCACGGCGACGACGAGGGGCACCGGTGTCGTCCACGACGGCATCACCGCCTCCGACGTGGACGTGTGCGCTGCACCGTTGACGCTGGTACTGGTGCTATTCCCGCCGCTCCGCGTTTGGACAAGGGTAGGGAAGCGGAGCTGGATGCCCTGTGTGCAGCCCAGCGACACCTTGGCCACCGCCGCCGCCAGGTCAAAGTTGTACTGACAGGCCACGGCGGTGCTGGGGGAGAGCCGCTGCAAAATGGCGACTTGCGCGTTGGCCCACGCGTCGTTTGAACGAATCATCTTCGCCGCTATGGACCAGTTTACGCTGGTGAAGCCGGCCCCAGCGTACATGACGTCCATCTGTCCAGGTCCTTCCCGCTGCTCTAAAAACGAAAGCTGCCGCCGCTCGAAACCCGCACCGAGGAGGAGGTTGAAGAAGGTGATGCCGCAGTCAACGAGGAGGTCGCTGCTGCCGAGCCCGTTGCGTTGGTACCGCAGCGTGGAGTACTTGTCGCCGCGCTGGTAGTGAACGTGGCCCGACGTGACGTCCTCGGAGGCAGGCGCGATGGTGTTCACGCACACCCGCACCCCCGCCGTGAGACCTTCGACGAGCTCCTTCACCTTTCCGACCGCGGTAACGGCTCCAAGGCTGTTCATGGAGAGCGCCTGTTGCAGGCGGCACACACGCGGAAGATCAAACTCGTAGGCTACTTTTACCTTCCCCACCGCGCTGCCATCACGGCGCAGAAACATGCGTGGGGAGATAGAGAGGAAATTGGCGATGGGCGTCGGCGCCCTCTCGCCTGTTACGTGCTCTGACGCGTCTGCTTTTGTCACAGACGGGCTGCTTGCGGTGTTTGGCGGCGGCGACGACGACGGAGTGGGAAGGACGTCGGCTGACAACAGGGCAGCATCCTTGCGAAACATGTTCACGCCGAGAATCGACTCCGAGTACTGGCGCGACTTCATAGCCATGAAGAGTCTGCAATCATCGCGAAACGTCTTCCGAAAGAAGTCGTCGACAACGGTGAAGTAGTCATTCAGCGTGTTTTGGAACTCCATGGTTGCTAACGCGAAACAGCAGCAACAACAAAAAAAAAAAAACGAAAAGAAAGCGCAGCTGCTAAAGGTGTAGAAGAAAACTGAACTTATGCGTCTATGGGATAAAGGAAAGTAAAATAAGCGTAAGCGCTCGAGCGGTACAACACAGAGCAGATCACGGTAAATGTGCACTTTATTTGATCAGTGCTACAACTCTATAGAACGTAGCTTTTTCTCTTTTATTCAGTATTATTCTACTTTTTTGTGGTTCGCTCTTGACATCATAGGCCCTCGGAAAGGGGGGAAAAAAAAAAAACAGAACTACGACGGAAGAGGAGACGGCAAATGTAGAGAAAGTTGGGCCCTTAAAAAGCTGGCTGACGTTGATCAGAGCCGATGCACGAATCGTCCAAAGTAGCCAATGTAGTGCGGATGGTCGCCATTACATTGCCCTCATGACTCCTTCGCGTGAACGAAGGAAAGTAGTAGGTGAGCAGGCGTCGTTAGGTGCTCAAACTCCAAGACGCGGCACACAACGCAAGGCACTACAGCAAAACAAGCTCTTTTCTTCTCTTTCTCCTTCTTTCTCTCTCTCTCTCATCACCTTCCTATTAAAGTGGAACACATCAGAAAAAAGTTAATTCGACGCCCTTCTCCTCTCTTTTCACCAACTTTCGATCTTGTACAGCAGGTCATGCCGAGCCTGTGAGAACCTTCTCATCAGAGGCTCAAGAAAAAAAAAAAAAAGAGAAACCCCAAGCACCTATACAATGATAGATGACATGAAGGCAATAAAGCGAGCCGCGTAGTCGTTGGGGTCCACGCACGAAATGCGTTTACGGTCGTGCATGGCACCAAAGAAGACATTTTCCAACCGCTTTCGCGCATTGTATTCCTGCAGAATATCAATAATCCCAATGTAGTAGATCTCCTGGCGGAGACCAGAGACCTTATTGCTCATCATCCCTCCCTGGTCTGACGTGAAGCAGCGGCCGTCCAGATTGGAGCTGCGCGTGTGGTCGGCGAGGTCCGCCCCGGTGGACTCCGCTCGCTCGCCCAAGTTGGTGTAGGGGGAAACGGTCGTCATGCGCAGGGTCGTCTCCGCCACATTGCGGAGGACGGGCCCGGGCGAGCTTGGCTGAGTGGCGCCGCCATCCGCCGCAGAGGGCAGGACGTAAATGCCGACGAGGAAGGAGTAATCCATAATACGTGAGCGCTTCAAGAACTCGCAGTCGTTTTTAATCTGGTCAATCAGCAGTGCGCGCCGCTCGCTGCCGACGTGAAGGGGGCTGTTGATGTCGAGGTCTTTCTGCGTGCACGTCGCGCGCCGTTTTTCGGCGTCGGAGGCGAAGCGGCCGATGGTGCTCCCTTTCAGATCGAACTTTTCGTGGATGGTGTTCGTGGTGGCGAAGACGTTCTGCATGATGATGAAGTTGAACGTCTTGGCACCGATTTGGATGCGGTGGTGGCCGACAAAGTGCGGCAGCAACGTGTACGGGTTGTCGCGGACGTGGTAGTAGTAGCGATGCAGAATTTCGCGCAAGAACTCGCTCTCCAAGTCCGTCATCGTCTTGATCACCCAGTCCCGGCCACAGAAGAAGAGCTGGGCGGCCGACTTGCCAGGAGTAGGGATACTGTGCCAACGACTGTTACACAACACGTCGCAGTACTCCTTCGGGTCCACGGCGAAAAACTCGCGGATGTGGCGGTAGCACATTGGCGAGTAGTCGGTGAAGGTGAAGTTCACCGGCGGCTGATCCTCGTCGTCCTCGTCATCCTCGTCATCGCTGGAGAAGTCGCCGAAGGTGTGGCTGTGCGCCAGCGTCTTGGATAAGCGACGTGGGCGCCCGGCCACGGAGCCGCGGTCCGCCGCCGCAGCCCCGGGCATCACAAACGCACCGTAGTCGACTTGCTGCTCGTCGTCGTCGTTGGAGTAACCGTCCGACAACGAGAACATGTGTGTCAGCTCCCTGTGTCGAGTTGAACGCCGGTGTTGATGCGTCGGCGAGGGGAACGGCGAAACCCCAGCGGCGTTCACCATTTGCGAGTGCGCGTGCCGGCGTTGCTTCACTCCTGAGGCTCCGGTGCCGCAGCATGCGACGCCGCCGCTGCCGCGGGTGGCGCGGAAGTCCATCACCGCCTCAATGGTAAAGTCCTTTCGCGGGTTCAGCGGCCGCTGTTTCTCCGGCAGCGAAATGCTCGTTATGACCCGCTCCAGTGCGATTTTGAAACACCGAATGAGGCACTTCGTAGCCGCGTTCTGCTGCTCGTCCTCATCGCTGTTCGGCGCCGCGTGCAGCGAGCCATCCGCGACAGCAGAGCGGCCGTCGTTCGTCTTCTCACGTCCCTCATCCATCCAGTCCGAGTCGCTGATGGACTCCAGCTTGACGGAAGCGAGCAACTCTCGATTAAACGGCATGGGGGAAAAACAAGGGAGGAGGAAAACAACAGTGTTGGGTATAAAACTGCTGGTGAAGAATGAGATGGTGACGACGAGAAGACGTACAGTTGTGGGAATCAGGTGCGGCAGCGAGCTAAAAACAAGCCAATAAACAGAAAAAAAAAAACAGAAGAATCTTCTGCACGCACGCGAATCGTTCAAAACAACAATAGCAGAAAAAAAAAAAAGAGCAAAGAGAGAAAAAAAAAGACGGTGGGCCTATTCAGGCATAGACGTGCTTCTGTCGAAGAAGCTAAAAAAAGAGAGCGGGAGGGAGCTCTTCTACCGCGGTTTTTTAATGCCGTCGCTAAGTGTTGTAAATTAAAATATATATTTTATTTTATTTATTTATATATATACTCTTTTCTTTCTTTAAGAATAAAAGAGTGAAAGAGGGAAAGTGAAGAAAGCAGTGAAACATAGGGGTTAGAGAGAGTAAAAGAATAAAGAAAATCAGATACCTGCTTTTGTATTCTGGTAGACCCGTGACAGCAGCCAAAAAAGGGGGGCCTCCTAATTACTTGGAGTGCTATAGCAGCCCAAACAAAGCAATCGCACAGTAACTAAAAGGCAGTAAAGCAACATGAACAAAAAAAAAAAAGAGGTGCTTCACTCTGCAAGTGTCTTGAAGTCGCTTGTTTGTCTTCCTTTTTTCTCTCTCTCTCTTTCTTTCTGCGCGACGTTTCGGTTGTCATAAGTTGATTAGCTTTTTTTTTTTTTTTAAGGGCATAGTTTGTGCCATTTAAGTTAATCGGAAAGAGAGGGAGAAAAAAAAAAGTTGCTTTCTTCATGCAACTACACAGAAATGAGGCCAGCACATCCAATAATGAAAACGTCATCAGAAAGCAAAAAAAAAAAAGACAGTTTACGCACTCTTCTTCGCCGCTCTGCTCTTTCCTCCCACTTTCGGACGTGCTTTGGCACCCACACCGTACCGCTGTTTGATGGAAAAGGCCTGCTTGTCAGCTGGAATCGCAGACGACGCCGGAACCTCTTGCACTTCCTTCGTATCTGCTGACGCTTCCTCGTTCGCATCGCCTGGATGCTCCTCTGCTTCACTGGATGTGCTTTTACGGCCATCAACGTTGTCTTCCCTCGCGTTGTTGTCTGCCGTCTCGCCAGCTCTCGGCTCCTTTGCCGCTGGTTCCGTGGCCACCTTCGTTGCCGCTGCCGCCACCACGGCCGCCTGGCGTGCAGCCATCAGGTCTGCGCCGGGCAGCTCCACGTGCGGCTGCGGACGACTCGCTAAAACACGCGATAGAGCCTTCATCGCCGTGAACCACGGCGACGGCATCGTGTTCGCCAGAAGTGCACGTCGTTCGTCCTCCGCCACGTCCGCCGGCACCACCGTTTTCACCGCGCTCGCCAGCGACGGCAGCGTGCCGGTCATGGGACGATGGACGCCAACGGGGCAGCGGGCGCGGTAAAAAGCCCACTCAAAGCTGCCCTCTGCCGCGCCGTCGAGAAGTGCACCGGTGCCCTCCGCACCGCCCCTGCCGTGCTTGGCCGCACTGCCGCTATACGTGCTGTCCACGTCGTCGCCGGCGTGTGCCATCGCGGCTTTGACAAGACCGACGAGGTGGGCCACGTTGTCGCGCACCACCGCAGTAGCTGGCGAGCAGCACCGCAGCAGATCCTTTGCCGTCGTCGGCAGCTTCGAGGCAATCGCCAGCACGGAGGAGAGGTGTAGCACCGCCGTTGGCGAGTCATCCACCTCGCGCGCCGCCGCCTCGCGCCAGTTGAAGATGTCACGCGCCACCTCTTCTTGCACCGCGCTGAGCCCGCCCAGGCTGCGACCGAGCGCCAACTTGTACGTCTCCGCCGGGTCGATGTTGGGCTTCGTGTACACCTGCAGCGACAACTGCTTGCTTTCATTGTACACGTGCAGCAGCAGGTTACCGATGCTGGCGCGGCCCTCGCTGTTCAGCAGCAATGCCTTGAGCCGGTCATACACGTAAAGAAGGAAGTGCGTATCCTGGCGGGCGTAGTGCACCATGTCCGCCGGCAGCGGCCGCACACGCCAGTCCGCCGTCTGGTACTTCTTGTTCAGTTTCACCTGACAGAAGTGGTCCACGGCGAAGGCAAGACTGTAGGGCATGTGCAGCGTCTGCAGAGCCACGCCGGTGTCGAAAAAGTTAACAAGGTAGAGGGCGAAGTCCTTCTGCAGCCAACGGACATCCTCGCGAGCGCCATGTAGGACCTTTAGGATGGCAGGGTTGAGGAAGACTGGCGCCAGCGCTGCCATCGACGAGCGCAGCTGCAGGCAGTCCACGATGAAGTCCTCCTCGCGGGTGCTGATCTGCATGAGGCAGGTGAAGCCTTGATAGCTGTAGAAGTCGTGATGTTCGAGATCCACGGCAATCTCGTTCACCAGGAGTAGCTTCGCCACCATCGCGGCCATCGCCTCCGGCGTGTCCACAAAGCTCAGCGGGCACGTCTCGAGCGGCACCGGCGGCACCTCCGCCCGCGGCAGCAGCTGACGCTCTGGCACCGCAAAAGACTTGATGGCTTCCTCGAAAGGGTGCTCGCCGGCCACGCCGGTGTGCACCACGCCAGCCGCGTCGTGATACACGGGGACGAACGGCGCGGCCGAGTTGTCGACCGGCTTTGCAAATGACAGCTGTGGACGGCGGACATGCGCCAGCCGTACAACACCGCCGAGCCCGTTGACGCCGCTGCGGCTGCCGTCCTCGTGTGGCGATGCCGCCAGTTCGGAGCCGAAGGTGACGGAGAGCTGCTCCTGCGCGTCGAGCTTGCGCCCCTTCACCTCGTCCAGTAGGGAGTCCACATTCTCCAGCAGCGAGTCGATCGCCTCCATAACGGCAGTGCGCTGTGTCTCGGCGAGATGCACGGCGCCGCTGTGCGGGTCCTCCTCCGACGTCAGGCTGATGCGGCGTCGCTTCGGCAGCATCTGACAGCACGCGTCCATCAACGACACAAGCGTCTTGCTATCGTCGCGGATGTGCTTGCGAAACCCCGGAAAGGCGAGGTGGTAGTCGTAGTCGTCCGCTGGCAGCTGGGTGGAGAGCTTGCTGTAATCTTTTACCGCGCCAAAAGCAGCTGAGACGACGGTCTTGGTCGTCGGTAGTGACGCATCGGCTGGCTTCGGTGGCATTTTCTTTTTTCTTTCTTGTGTATTGTTCAGAGTATAAAAACAGCAAGACTGTGCTTATGACTAAATGACAGCTCAGCCCAATCAGTTGTCGCCACGAGGCAGTTCTTTTTTTTTTTTTACTCTTACAGATCGAAGAAACGGTTTAAAAAAAAAAAAAAAACGAAGTCGAAGAAGTGAAAGAGAAGAAAAAAAAAAAAGGGCATTAATAAGGACAGAATGAAGTGCTTCATGGAAGCTAACGCTTAAATTACGTAAGAAACGTTATTCCTTCTCTTTGCAGTTAAATAAAGCCGCCATCTAAAGGCAACTCTTTGCTTTCTTTCCGTTCATGTTTTATAAGTTCAAGCTGCTCTGTACAAGAGCAACGTAAAATGGGCACAGCCACAATCGTCGTTATTCATGCTTTTCTTTTCTCCTTTTAACGCTGCACAGAGACAGCAGACGGAGGTGAAATACGCTGAAACCGTAAATCGGCTTACTCACCGAAAACGTGCGCGTGTGACTTCTTGACTGTTCCACAAAGAAAAACGTGAGGAGGGCATCTCTAGCAGTGGCTGTCCTCACTCCCTTGTCGCAATTCCCCGCACCACCGATGCTCACGCTGCTTGCTCATCAGATAAGACGAAAGCAATGGGATGAATGGTACGTCTTTCAGCGTCACCGCGGCGTGCGGCTAAGACAAAGGAGCATACCTGACCTACATCATGAAGCAGACGCAGTCTGAGCACAGGGGGCGACCAGCGGCCACAGCCATCACCATAAAAGCGATAAAACAGGCCGCCGTGCACACTTTCACGAAGACGGGTGGGAAAGATGCAGCGTCATTGCAGCGCAGGAGCCGCACACTTCACCACACCAGCCACGACACCCTACAAAGCACGTCTCTTGGAGTTTGATGATGGCTCGAAACTCACCGGAGGAGCGTTCAAACCGAGAGAGACTCCGCAGCATCCGCGGCGCTAACACACACACACACATCACACAGTACAACACGCAGTCTCCGTCCACAAAAATCACCGCTATACGATGGACAACGCGTATGAGCAGCGGTTGGTGTGACGTCTCAGCACAGCGCAGCCTCAGATCGGAGCGAAAGATGAAGTTCAAACAGGGATCGTCAGCGGTACATCGGACGTTAGTAGTAGTAGCTGAGAGGACTTTGTCATCACGAGCGCGCACACGCACACAGCAAACACACACATGTACACATGCACATGCACACAGAGACAGAAGCAACTGCAACGCTCTCACGCCGCTTTGGTAGTGCACGTAGCCGAATGGAACCGATCAGCTCACACTGCGTAGCAGACGTTTCGTGAAGTGTGACGAAGTCGAGCTGTAACAAGCTGGATATTCACGGCTGAAAGAGGAATAGAGTCGTACAGCTGAAAGTTGCCCATTAACGCTCACGTTCCTTTACGTATGATTGCTCTGATTGGCAACGATTCAATAAAAAATGCAATTGGCGGCTGATACAGGTGTGGTTTGAAGCTCACAAGGGGGTTAAAGGAGAAACGTAAGAGGGAGTAATAACAATAAAACAAACAAATGGTGACTTACTGTCATAATATGCACCGTGCCTACATCTCCTCCCGTACGAAAAAAGCGGAAGCCACGTTTTTTGTATTAATTTCAACTATCTGAAACAATACAAAACTAAACAGCTGGTCATGTTCAATAGCCCAGCTGCGATTTTGACGTGCTTCAGCTCATCAGCCTTGAAACTGAGCAGGAAAAGTGCTTTTTCTTTCGTCAGTTGTTTGTATACACCGTTGTGCAACTGAAAGTTACCGCTTTGCGCATCGATTCTGATCTTTCTCTTCTTTTTCTTTTCTCTCTTTTACATCTTTATTGAGGAAAAACGAAAGCTTGTTTTACAACTTTTAAAGCAACAAGAAGGCAAATCGACAGTCAAAAAAGAAAACTAATATATATATATATATATATATATACTATATATAAAGTCAGGGTATTTAAGAAGCAAACGAACTAAAAACAGCTGACTGTATTCTAAATGCTCACCCTGAAAAAGAAGCTCAGTGACATGTAGAGTTTGACAGAGAGACAACAACAAACGTAAAGCAGCTCATAGAGTGCAAACGATGATAAAAGTCTACTCAGACACAAAAATTGAAAGAAGAAAGGGGGAAAAAAGCAGGCATCCACAATTCCATCGTTTCTTTCTTTCTTCAAACCCTTCAGGCTTCTTTAACGCAACAGAATACAAGCTGCACGCTGTGCACAAACAAACAAACGAATGAAGGAGAGAAAACAAAAAAAAAAAACGCAGCGCCCTTTGACTCGATGAAATAAAAACAAATAAGAGCAATACAAAAAAAAAAAAAAAAAAAGAGCAGTGCCGTTCAAAAGACGAAGAAAAAAGCAGCTCATTTTCCACAAAGCTGTGCCGTCATTACGGACGACAGTTGTTCGTCGCTACCGCTACAGAGAGAGAGAGGGAGAGAGAAAAAAAAAAGGGAAAAGGGGAAAGCAACTTTTGATAGGCCATCTTTTTTTTTTTTTAAGTCTGTTCACACCTCCATGTTCCTTGAGTACACCAGCATCGACTGACTTGCAGCCCCTTCGCTTTCCTTCCCCCCCCTTTTTTTATAAGCACGTTCTCATTCCCACACCCTGCAGACCACAATCATTCTGACAGCAAGAACAGCAATGAAAAGAAAAAGGCAGCTTTATCAGACATTTACAAACACCACTACATTCGCCGCTCGAGAAGCCGAGAAATGTGGAAGAGTCGCAGGTGCAGATACCCGTCAAAGAGGTAGGTCACAAACACTAAAAAGCTCATGCACACTAGCGGGATCGTCGTGCGCTGAATGTACATCACGATTTGCGTGTCACAGCTGTTGGGGAAGAACTGGTCCGGTGATGTGTAGCCTGTGCACTGACACTCCGATTCGTTGAAGTTTGTCACGCAGGACTCCGAGATGCCGCTGCAGTGGTGCAACGCATAGAAGTAGCAAAGACGCTCCTGCAAGAGCTCGGTCTCATAAAAGTTCATCCATCGATTGAGGTTCGCCATCTCGCCAGAAACAATCATCGTCATGATGGAGCAACCCACCGCGCCGAAGGTAAAAAGACCGCGGATGATGATGAGATAGATCTGCTTCGACGCCGGCACAGCCATCCGCACCGCGTGGAGCAGCGTGCATGCCGTCGCGATGACGGATACGATGACGGTGGCGAAGACGTACGGGTAGATCCGCAGCACGTACGGTGCGATGACGGCCAAATCCGACGACGCGCTGCTTGTAACCTCGTAGGTGAGCACCGCGAGAATCACAATGAGCTCTATCACACCAATTGTGAAGGTTTGGCGCGGCAGATGCGTGAGGTAGAGAACACCGGTGCTGCGAAACAGTCCGTTCGGTGCCCGGTACGCCCGCAGCACGTTGCGCCGCCCCTGCTCCTTTTTCTTCTTCGCACGCTTCACGTCGCGGTCGATTTTGATGAGGTGCGCCAGCTCCTCCCTCGTCGTCTGGATCAGCAGCTCATTGTCGAGATCAGGACAATTGCACCGACACGTGATGAAGGCGCGCAGAGGGACCATGCGCGGGTTATTGCCCTGCGAAGTGTGAATGATGTAGCGGCGGACAAACATGCGCAGGCACTGCATATCGAAGTGCAGCTTCGTTGGATCCTGGAAGATGGAGTAAAAGCTGCTGCGCGGGTCGACGCCGAACTCCACGCGGTGAATACGCGAACGGGAGAAGGTGGTGTAGGGGATCGGACCCATCGAGCCGCAGTGGCCACGCATGCGGTTCCGCACCCGCGTGGTGGCTTCCTCATGGGTCTCGCCAAGGTCGTTCAGCAGCTGCGGCGTCTCCATTTTATGCATGGCGGCGGCGGTGTGGTCGAAGTCGAAGTCATTACCGTTTGCCGCGCAGTTGGGTCCGCTGTCAGACATGCTATCGGAGTTGCGGCGGCGCGCCTCCTGCTCCTCGCGCGTGGTCGCCGCCGTCGCGGAGGTCGTGGGTGCGTCGCCCATGTTGAGGCCGTTCTCGTTATTGTTGTTTGCGTCCTCGCTGTTCTCCTGCCCTTCGTCCTTTTCGCCGGATCCACTGCCGTTGTTGTGGCGGGTGCGAAGCGCCAGCTTGTGTAGTTGAAAGTCCTCCTCAGTGTAGCGCTGGACGTGGATGAGCATCACCGTCTCCTTATTGATGGTGCCGACGAGGCCCTCATAGTAAAACGTGCGTGTCTCGCCATCGACGGTGGTGTCGCCCTTGAAGGTGACACACCGCCCAATCAGTTTCAGCTCTGGCGGAGAGATGAGAGGGAGGTGCTCAATCGGCTTGTTCGCATGAATCACTGCCTTGTTCACCAAGTCCTCAATCGGTGGCTCCTGTTCCTCTTCGGCCTGTGGTGGCTGCGGCGGCTCTTGCTGGCCCTGCGGAGCATCTGCGACGTCATTGGAATCACCTTCGTGGGCGGCAGCTGGACCCGCAGCGGCTGAAGGCGCGGCGACGGCGGGCGAGGCGCCGGCCTCACCAACGCAGGAAGGTCGACGCTCTTCGCGTCTGACTTGATGCTCGTAGTCGCCCTGGAACTCAGCGTCTGTGTGGCGGGCGCGGGCATAAGACCCTGCCGCATCATCGAGTGGCACAATGCCAGTGACTCGTGCAGAGGGCAGCATCGCCTTTTCTTTTAGACGATTTCACTTTTTTTTTTTCCTCTCGACGTAACACTTGGGGGAAAATGTGAAAGCTAGTAGTAGTTTTCAGGCGAAGCTACTTCACTAGTGCACCCATGCACAGACAAGCAACCGAAGTTGGTCAACACAACAGAAACAAATGGCTTAGCTTTAGTGTAAGAGAGTGACTCTTTCCTTACACGCACACACATATATATATATATATATATATATATGTGCTCACAGTCGATCCCGGCGCTTAGCTTCTTTTTTTTTTTTTTTCTTACCTTTCACGTGCGGCACTAGCAGCTTTTCAACGCATTAAAAACGCCGCTTGTGGGCTTTCAGCTGCACGTCTTAGGAGAAACAAAAAAACTACTGGATAACAACGACGAAAAAAAAAAAGTGGAGAAATAGGTGCTCAAATAGAACAACAACTAAAAAGAAAAGAGAGAAAGGTGGTTACGACCTTTTCTTATACAGCGAGAGCAGTAAAAAAAAAAAAAAGCGACCACGCAGTTAAAAGAAAAAGATATCAGAGCCACACGCACTCTGTACGCAAACAAATGCGTTAGTTTTTGGCCCAGGGGTGTTCGAAGAACGACAAGCACACACGCAGACATACACAGAGAAAAATGAAAAAAAAAAAAAAGCGCGACCAAAAGAGGAGAGGAGATAGAAGAGCAGAGGGGGAGAAGGAGAGAGAAACAAGGAGGTATCACACAGCATTCACGGACGCTCTTCTCCTTAGCATTAACGCCGGTTAAAACGATGACATGAAGAAGCGCGGATGTGAGTACGGCTCCATAGCAGCCAATAATAAAAAAAAAAAACTGGAGACTCTGAGCCCAAATCGGCATCCCAAAAAGAAAGTAGCCGCAGTTTTTTCTGTCGCCAAACGTAGCTCAGAGAAAGACGCAGTTGATGTGTTGATGCATACAGCGCATTCGAAGATCCTACGAAGCCAACCAAACCTCACCTGTAAATGACGCACTGCTTTCTTTTTGTCTTGTCACTGTTGTTAGTATTATTAAACGAGCAACAAGAAAGAAGAGCGTTACTGCAGCTTTATCAAGTATGAAACAGAAACAAAGAGTTTCAAAATGGGAGAAGCGGAAGGAAAAGACAAAAAGCCAACAACACAAACGAAATCAACTCTCGCCCACCTCAGACACGACACTGGCCTCAAATCAGCAGATTTGCCCACGAGCAGACCATTCCATGAAGACATGATTCTTAAAAACGCAGGGTTGAGTAAGCAGACGCGGAAGCAGAAAAGGGAGGACAAAAAAGCAAGGAGGAGGAACCGTCGACCCAACGATGGTTTGCACGAAGCCTGTCTTCTGTAGTGGGCCTCGTCAATCTACTCTTGTACGCCGCCCTGCTGGCACTGCCTTGTACTCCGGTGATGATCAAACAAAAAAAAAAAACGAGCAAAGAAAAACTCAAACACCTCCCTTGCATCTGCGGAGGTGGGAGTGTTGCAAGTGGTAATAATAATAATAATAAGGGGAGGAAAAAGGGGGTGTAATGACCAAAACTACAATGCACGCACAAAAGGGGTAACAACACAACAAAAAAAAACACACAAAGAAAGAAGAACATCCAAAACAACTCCACATTCCGGAGAGCCAAGAGCTTCGCCTATAATGTACAAGGAAAACAGCTATCGAATAATGAAGGAAAAAAAAAAGAGGGAATGGAAAAGGACGCTACTTAGCACAGCACATACGCATATACACAACAAAGAAAAAAAAAAAGAAGAAAGAAAGAAAGAGCAGATGCGTTCAGTCGTCACCGACAAGCAGCTGCTGAGCCCATTCGAAGACGACAAAAGTGCACGCGCTCGCCGGCACTGCCTTCAGATAGTTCGCCGTCAACCCACTAAAAAGAGAGGTGACGCCCTTGTTGCGGATCATCTTGACACAGCAGTCCACCATGCCGTTGTACTTCTTTGCTCGCCCGTTCGTCCCCTGCGTCTGCAGGCGAGTCCGAATGACGTTCAGCGGGTACGAGACGGTCTGCGCGACGGTCGAGACAGCCATGCCGACCATGCCAACCTCGGCGGCGTTCAGAATGGCGTCATGCCGCGTCTTCTTCAGTACCTGCATCCGATACAACATGATGGATTGCTGGGCGGTGGAGTAAAGGCCCATTTCAAGGCCACGGTAGACCACAATACCTACCATGTTCGGGGCAAAGCCCCTGTAGAACTCCCTGATGCCTCCCTTTTTGTAAGCCAGCCGCACAATCTCACGCACGCCGCCGCGGTACTCATTCGTGCGGGAGACCACCACACGCGTCTTCACCACCTCAAGCGGGTACAGGATGCCCTGCGCTCCTAGACCGGCGATGGCGCCAATCGTGCAGTTGATTACCAGCTGCGGAATGGAAGAAAGGCAGCCAAGCTGGTTGAAGGGCGGAGTGAAGATGGAGGCCTCCGCCGAGATTGTTTTCTCCCGCTCCCGCAGCTCCTGTGGCGTCAAATAGCGCCAATTCGGCGCCGTGGACGACGTCGATGCGGACGACGAGGCCGGTTTTGCAGACGCCGGACCCGCCACCAAATGCCCAGCGTCAGTCAGCTGATCCGTCGTCGTACTGCTTCCGCCTGCTGCGCTGCGCCGACCCGACGCAGTGCGTTGTGCTGCGGACGCATCTCCCACAGGACCAAGCATGGACGCCCGCTCCTCCTCCTCGCGGCGGCTAATGGCGGAGCAACGCTCGTCGTGCTCTTTCCAACGCAAGATGGAACGCTTGCGGCGTCGCTTTTCACGCTCGACGCAGTCCTCGTACAGCGACGATACGTAGCGGCGAATGGAGAACACTATGGCAAACTCGGGGCCAGCCTTGAAGCAGTTGATCACGTTTCCTCTCCAGAAGGACTTCCACCCACCATCCGCCTTGATGAGCCGCGCCACATGAAGCAGGCTCGGGTGGGTGCGGCGCAAAACGGAGGCCCCCGTGCCGTTCACCGCGGCGTCGGCGGAGGCTTTCACGCCAGCCGGCGCCTGGGTAAGGTGGCCCTCCTGTACGATAAGCTTGATGCGGTCTAGCGGGGCCGTCAAAGTTCGACTCGCTGCACCCGCCACGCCACCTGCGATGAAGGTGGCGATGGTGCTGTACCAGTCACGTCGGACATGCAACGATTTTGTTACCGTCACCTCATCCTCATCTCCTTCTCTTGTCGCAAGTTTGTCGCCGACTGTAGAAGACGGGGAAGTCGCAGGTGATGCTGTGACCTTTGACGAAAAAGACGTGCCATCAACTCTCGTAGAGTTCTTGTTGGGGCTCAAATGTCGCTCCTCCCTATCGATGTCTCCCATGTCTGCTACCCTACTCATTATACTACGTGGAGGAAAGGCGTGGAGATGCAAAAAAAAAAAAAGGAGTTGGTCCGTTACTATTATCGCGTACTAGCTGCTTCTATATAAATAAGCACGAAGAATGGAGGCGATCAAGTCTAAGATGCGCTGTCGGAGCGTTGTTTTCTCCACTGGCGTTACGTGGAGGCAGTCTCAGTTACAAACAGAAAGGAGCTTTTAGATGAGGGAAGTGTGAAGGCGAGAAAGCAGTAGAGCAATGGATGGCCAGTGAGAGATCTACTAAAGCCACCATCACACCAAAAAAAAAAAAACCTCCTTTGCCTTTGTTTTTCCTCTGAAGCCGTACAACAAAGCCGATGCAGTTTGTCTTTCCTTTCTCCACTCTCTTTCGTACGATCCAATTGTCGTTGAATGAGTCTGTAGAGTTTTCAAAATCAAAAAAAAAGACGTAGAGGAGTTCTTCCTAGAAAACGAAGAAAGCAGAAAAAGAGAATGTGATATGAACGGAGGAATAGGAGTTTTCTTCGCTCTCTTCTTAGTCACGTGTTTTTGTTTGTGTGTATGTGACAAATGCAGTTGACGAGGGCAGAGAAGTAGGTAGGCAGCACAAACAACGATGAAAAACGGTAAGGTGGGGAGCGGAAAGAGAAAAAAACATGTAGTCGCTCGATTAAAAGGAGGAAAACGAGCGCCATTTAAAGCAGAAGATACCGCATCGCGCCAACGGCGAGTAAAGGGAGTCTATCTTTCTTATTGTTAATCTTACTTGAGACTCTCGTTTTTGTGGTTTTAAAACAGAACAAGCCATCACAACAGTGTAACTCAGCTGTGCCTTGGTCACTCCTTTTTCGTCGTCAAGACCCGCGTTCCAGCAGAATCCCTTGTTGCAGGTCTTTTCTTTCCTCATACATTCCTTTTTTGTTATTATTTTACTTCGATGAATGTAGGCCATTCAAAAGAAGCAAAAGTATGTAAACAAACAGAAACACACTGCAGTCCCCTTTTGTAAATGAGGAAAAAGAAAGATCGTGTCAAACAACGCTTCGCTGAAAAGAAAAAAAAGAAACGGCAACAACGTGTAACGGAACCCACGCACCAACTCAAAAATAACAATAATGATAATAATAGTAAACTAAATAAATGGAAACAAAAAAGCAGACGCATATATATACACAGACACACAAAATGGGACAAAAAAAAATGCACATTCTGCTCCGCTAGTCTAACAGAAAATAACTCTCCGACAATGGGGACAGCAATAGCAAAGAGAGGAGGAACGTAAATGAGTGAAGAGCATGTCGAAGGGCAAGTAAAGAAGCTAAGCAAAAGAAAAAAAAAAACGAAAGTAGAAAAACAGCAGAAGAAAACCTGCCTGACGACCTAATGACACTTTGAACCTTGTTCTCCTTTGCTGGTAATTCGGGAGTCATGAAAACAAAAAAAAAAAAAAGAGGAAGAATTCCAACTGTTTTGGCCATCTGCAGCTCCACTCGGCTTCTGTTTAAAAAAAAAAAAACTCAGCAGACCTCCCTTTCTCAAGAGCTCCCTTGCTTTTAGCTTTTCATGTTCCCTCTAGAAGAGACAGAATATCGTAAGTGGATTCGCTAAAAGGAGGAAGCAGCGTGTTATGCGTGCTCAAAAAAAAAAAAAGGAAACACCGACAATAGTTGTGAGAGAAGGAGAAAACAGCGTTATTGACGACGCATATTAGCGTTCGAAGTAGTTTGTTTAAGCTCATCAGTTGAGTTCTGTTGCAAATAACAGGCGTACTTTTTTTTTAATTATAATAATTTGAAGAAACAAGAAAACAAAAAAAGGCGCTGTTGCCGTGGCGACGGCGACGCTGAGAAAAGAGCAGATCGTAAACACTGTGAAGTCGAAAGGAAATAGTGTTTACCTGCACTTATCGTCAGTTCAGATGAAGTAAAGGGAATGGCATTTCTTTGGAACGCGTCACTCCTTTTTCTCTCTCTTTCCGCTTTCTGCTTTAGTCGGTCACCTTGTAGAATGCCTCGTCGGCAACGTACCAGCCCACCACTGGGTACTTCAGGTTGAACTTCTCCACGTACTCCTCCAGTACCTCCAGCTCCTCCTCCGTGCAGTTCACCCAGTATTGGTTCAGATACTTGCCCGTCAGGTCTGCCTTGGCCAGCGCACGCGACGCCTCAGTGCCGGCAAAAATGTGGTAGTGCTGCCCAGGCCCGTAGAAATGCGGGGCCACCTCGTACACCTTCATCTTGACGCTCATGAGAATGCGCTCGTTCTTCACACCGTCGTACTGAGCCAGCTGCTCCCGCGTGTAGCCCCTCTTTGGAACACTCGATACTGGACGAATGTTGCCGCCGCCGCTGGCGCTGCTCGCGCCTTCGCCGCACAGGCGCTTCTTCAGCGCTACACCCCACCGGTGTCCCATCATGCCCAACTTTTTCGTGTAGCCTTTCCTGTGCAACACGACGACAACGGACACAGTCAGCGCCGCGGCCGACACGACAGCGGCGACGACGACCTTTTTCTTGTTACTTGCCGACATGATGAACGCGTCTAACACACACTTCAACGCGCACAGTACTTAAAAAAAAAAAAGTAGTGGAAAGAGGAATAGTGATTTTGCGATAACAGCTTGTTGACTACTTCGCAAAACCAACAACGTTGTGAAAATTCAGTGAAGAATGGCGCCGATGAAGAGCAAAAGGGAGAGTTAATATAAGCTTGACGAGAGAGTAAACAAAACGCATGCACGCATTTTCCTTTCAATGTCGCCTACCCTAAAAAAAAAAAAACTCAACTTACATTCAGTGGAGAAAGAGGTAATAAAAAAAGAAAAAACGGGTTTCCCCTTTGGCGGAGAGCTTTACCATCTCGCCTCTCTCTCTCTCAGCTTTCGTTGCGGCATAACGAAAAAGAAAAGTGCATATATAAACACATATATACATATATATATATGTGTTTATATTTACACACACGAAAGGCAACAAAAAGACGTAGCAAGCACCTACCAACTCCAAGCACTTACCTTATTGTCCTTTTCTTTCTTTCTTTCTTTTTTCTTCTTCTCTCTCTTTAAAGAACACGCTACGATTACATCTAAGGCGCAGCTAACGTTGGGCAGAATAAAAGAGGAAAAAAAAAAAAAAGAAACAGTAGTAGTTTAAACAGGAGAGCAAAAGACCAGCAAGGTCAACAAATAACCAAAGAGCTGAAAAATGAAAACAATGACGCGCCACGTCAAAAATAGTCTACATCAAATCCTGCTTTGTGTGTGTGTGTTTTTTTTTTTCTTTCGTAGTTGTCCAGAGAAGACGAAGAAAAGCAGAGAGAAAGAAAAACGCGCACATGCAAATCGCTCTTTATCTGCACTGCCGCTGTCAGTCTCCATGGCTTCTAGTAAACAGGCTGCAAGCAGGGGTTCTCGTAGACGTTGTCGTTCAACGGAATACTCTGGAAGTCGTTGTGGAACAGCGTCACGCTGGCCCCTTCGCGTATGCGTACCACGGCATCCGCAGTGAAGAGGTTGCCACGCACCAGCACCGACTTCGAGCCGCCATGGCAGTCCAGACCGTAGTACGCGCACGCCTCCACGAAGTTGCGCCACAGCCCCACCAGCCGCGCCGTCTTGTCCAGCAAAATGGCGGTGTTTGCAAAGTGATGGAACGCATTCGCCTCCATCACAACGTCGCACGCATCGGCTGTCAGCTGCTGTGCGGACTTCATTGTCACGGTGCAGTGCGACAGATAGACGGAGTAGCTGCCGCGAACGTACACGCCAATGCCGAGGGCGACAAAGCCACACGCCTGCGCGTGCAGCTTCGCGCTGTCTGTCTGAATGCCCACCGCAGCACTGCGCTTCTGCAGTGCATTGTCGACGATGTCCTTCACTTCGCCGGCCAACGCAATGGGCGACGCCAGGCCGCCCGTGCCGTTTTTACCCGGTATCGCACTCCCCCCGTCTGCTGCGTCGGGGGCAGCGGCCTCGCCGTCCTCCGGTGCTGCCTCGCCGCCCACCTCGTTGGCGTTGATGTCCGCCACGACGCCCCCCGCCTGCAGCGACAGGCCAGGGACGCTCGCCGCCCACCACGCCGTCTGCGCCGCTCCGGTGAAGAGACACTTGCGCACCGTCACCTGCGCACTCGGCAGCGCGTACACCCCGCACCGCTGTGGCGCCTCAAAGGTGCACTTGATGCAGCCCACCCGACAGTACTGACTCACCAGCAACTGCGGCCGCTCCGCCAGCGTGGCGGTGAAGCAGCAGTTTTGAAACGTGACGTGTGCGCGGGACACGACGACCGGGCCGGCGAACGTGACGTGGCGGAAGAAGACGTGGGGCCAGCGATCGGGGTGGGCGAATGTCATGAGGTAGTCCGCCTGCTCCTGTGCTTGCTGCATCGCTTGCTCGGTCTGCTGCAAGTACTCCGCATTTACAGCGGCCTTCTTGCGCTCCAGCTCCTCCACCTGCTCGGGCGTCAGCTTCGCCTTGCCCTTCTTTGCGTTCCTCGCCGCGCTCTTCGCCGCACTGCTCGACTTCTTGGGCTTGCCTGCCGCGTCGTTCGCTGCCGTTGCCGCCGCCTCCGGTTCGTCCAGCGTGACGGCGTCGAGGTCAGGCTTCGACGGCAGCTGTGGCGGCACGACGATCTTCGGTGGCATTCCCTCGATGGAGCAGCTGCCGGACACCACCACATCTCTCGCAGCGTAGCTGGCCCCAACGACGACGGTTTGCGAATAACGCACATCGTGAAGGGCGTCTTCGAACGGATTCACTGGCTCCTGCGCCGTTGCCTCCCCGCCTTTTCCCCCTGTCTCGCCCGATGTCGGCCGCTGCTCGTTGCCCGGCGCATCGGCGTTCGAAGACGCCGTCACTGCTGGGTCCGCCGATCGGGCCCACGTCTTAACCGCACCATTCGCTCGCCCACACTGCTGCCGCGACACGCCTTCGATGTTCATTTGGTCCACCACCACCACCGTCAGCGGCTGCACGGCGTCGTCGGTGGCGCATGCGCTCGACGGGAGAAGAAAAACGTTTGTGCGCGGTAGTGCGGCAACGACGCCGTCAGGGCCGGTGTGCGCCTCCATCACCTGCTCACTAACCTCCGTGATCGACTCGACCGTCTCGAATGACGACCATCCTCCAATGTAGGTGGCGCTGGACCCGTTTTTCACCGTCGCCGGGTCGGGCAGTTCCTCCTTGGCGGCGCTTCCGATCACCTTCTTCTTACTTGGCATGGACGTGGCTAAAAACACACAAGAAAAGGCCTCGTTTTGATCTTACGATGAAACAAAGAAGGCAGCTCAGCGGTGTAGGGGGTGGGGGGGAAGGCGGAGAAGATGAGATGAAGCATATGATGTTGTTTGAAGACAAGTGACGCAGGTTCAGCATTGCACGGCCAGTGTGCTTTGCTCTTTTCTTTTCTTTTTCAAAGAACACACCTTGGCAGGACCGCAGAAACCCCTGATATTCCGTTTTAAACAACAAACAAGCGCAAAAGAAAAAAGGAAAGGGGGCACTCGACACCTCACCCGGAATAAAGTAACTAAAAAAAAAAAAACGCAACGGCGCTGTTTCGGCAGCCGTATTTTAATTTGTATTGATGGGCCTGTCTCTGATCTTTTCTTTTTTTTTTTTTTCATTTGTCGCTGCATCGGAGGAAGAGTAGCAGCTACCGCTTCAAAAGCACAAGAACCAAAAACCTACTTAGAACTCATACTCATCGATGCCGATAAAAAAAAAGGAAGCACAGCAACAAACAACAAAACAAGCCGATGAAAAGGGGGAATAAATGAAAAAGGACTCGCTTTTTTTTTTGTTGTTGTTGTTGTAGATATTTATCGCGGATGCCCGTGGCACACCCACAGCGGTGGGCGACGCTTCTCATCTGATTCCAACGGGAGCACCGTCGCAAACGGGTGCGTGCCATCCGCGCCCGCGTGCGTCAGAAACGCATCCGAAAGCCTCGTCACCACCACCGCCTTTGCGCTTTTCACCGTCAGCCAGGAACACTGACAGCAGTACGCAGCGGCCGTCGGGTTCACCTTCAGCACAAGTCGATTGGCCCCACAGCTGCTCTCCTCTGCGCCGACTGGCGTCGAGTTCGCCAGCTGGCACCAGTCCGGGTAGTAGTTACGCAGCGTCAGGTACAGGTTGAACCGGCCCTCGTCGTCGTCCCACTCCGCGCCTTGCAGACGCACGACCATGTAGTTGCACTTCTGGCAGAGGATGTGCGGGCAGCCGCCGTCACTCGTGCCGTCGCCTCTGTTGTCCAGGCAACCGTTGCCCAAGATCTCCCGCACGGCGTGGAAGGCACCTTTCTTTCGCATTGCCTTCGCGTAATCACCGCCGACGATGCTACGCTCACCAACGGCCAACTCGCGAAGCTGCGGCAGTGTGGGGTGACCCTCGCCACCGCGAAAGACGGCGCCGATGTTGGTGAGATAGCACCGCGGCGCACAGGAAAAGGCTCCTTCGGAGGTAGACAACGATGGGAAGGGCACGCGGTGCAGTGTCACGTTGCTCGAGCCGTGCGGCGGTGTCGAAACGTCGCCGGAGATGTTGTGGCTGGTGGGGTCAGAAGCGCCACTAGACCCGTTCGTCATCCGGGCGTTCGCTACGGCGTTGTTGTGTTTCACCTCACTACTGCTACTACTACTGCTGCTGTCGTCGAAGGAGTGTCCCGCAGACGGGCGCACTGGGCCACTCCTGTTTCGGTTCACCTGCGCCGTCCTGGTGGCAGCCGCCGTGTTTCTGCCGTGGACACCACCACCATCATCGTCGTCGTCATCATCGTCCCATTCCGACTGCCGCCGAGTGTGTAAAGGCTGCGATACGCCCGCGGTTGAATGGAGCGTTGGATTAGTTTTACCCTTACTGGGATAAAGCTCTTCGATTAGATCATCTATGTTCCCGTCAGACATGTCTTCAACTTCGTTGAGCAATAGACAGAGAAAAAAAAAGAGTAGTTAACCGCTATCGTTACGATCAAAAAAAAAAAAAGTGCTTTTTTTCTAAACGCAAATATAGGAGTTCTTTTCGATGAAGTTCGCTTGGCGTAAATGCTCACCCTAGGTAAAAAAAAAAAAGAAAAACTGATAATAATAAAAGAAGGAGCGCGCTTCTTATGGATGGCCCCAACAGTAGCCAGGGGAAAAAAGGACGAAATTCGTACGGATGTAAAAAAAAAAAAAATACATATACATATATATATATATATATATGGTGGACGAATGCCGTTTAATTCTATTCAGTTATGCTGCTCCGTGTCAATTCGAAACACCAAAAAAAAAAAAAGAAGAGGATAAGGAAAAGAGAGAGCGGATGATGGCAGCGGAGGAAACTCACAGCCTTTTTTTTTTTTTAACCCTTCCTTTTCGCAATAATGACGACGGAAAGGAGATTGCTTGGCAAATGCACGACGAGAGAGCACCTTTGAGACAACGATTTTCACCAAAGGCTGAACAGCTGAGCGTTAACAACCGCCTCTCGTGCTTTTTTTCCTTCTTTCCCCAGCAGTAACAATCTGCAGTTGTGAAGTGGGAGTGAAAAAAAAAAAAAGAGAGAGCAGCGGCGTGATCCCATGAGAAAACTCACGTGGAGCAGAGCTCCTCTCGTCGTGCGCGAAAGGCAAGAACAACTTGTCTTTGGCCACCTTCCCCTAACCGAACAGATAAGCACTTCTGAGGCATTTGCTGCAAGGGTAGCGTGCTCATTAAGTTCTTTACTTGGTAGTGCGTGTGTGTGTGTGTATGTATACGTGCGCTTATTTACGTCTTCGTTTTGGAACTCTAGGGAAGCTGACTGATACAACGACAGAAAAAGGAGAAACCGCGAGGGTACGGTGCGAAAAACAGCCAAAACAAATATATATATATATATATATATATATATATATATATATATATATATATATATATAAAGGACCACACAGAATTGGCATGCGTAAGCAATAACAGAAAGAAGTAAAGAGAAAAAAAAAAACACAACACACACAACCACGTTGGAGCACCAGTAATGCACGAATCGCATTTACGCCGCAGCGGCAAAGCAACGGACAAGCATGATGGGAAAACGATGAAAAGAGAGGAAGTAAAGCACTCTTGAGCAAGAAAGAAAAATAAAAATAAAAAAAAGAGAATAAATAAGAAAAAAAAGAACATACAAAAACAGTCATCAAAAGCAAAAAAAAAAAGAGGAAAATGAGCAGTCAGCGAAAAAAAAAAAAACACCACAGAAGCAAACTCTCTTATGTCCCTAAAAACAAAAACAAAAAAACAACTACTTTTAAATGGCAAGAAAAAAGGAAAATGAAGGGGAAAAAACACCAATGATGGACAGCAAACTTCAAAATCAAATCTAAAGCAATGCAAAGCTAAAGAGAAAAGCACATAGATTCTTCTTTCTTTCTTTTTTTTTTTCGAAAGAATGCGCTCGCTTTTGTCACAAAAAGGCAAAAAAAAAAAAGCTAAGTCAAAAGGACTCAGGAAAGCCAAACTCTGGTGTAACTCAGCCGCAGTTCTTTATTGTCCTTTTGATGTTGTCGCCGTTGTCAATGCCCAAAAGCGTCTTATTGCTGTTCTATTTTCTTTTTCGTTCTGTAAGAGGCACGACAGTATTAACACAAATTGAACATAGCTGGATATACACACACGCAAATAACAATAAAAAAAAAAGGAACGAGAATTAAGTAGGAAAAATCAGTACGCAATGACCAGTAGTAATACAAGAGTAAAATTCGCAAAAGCAAGCACCTATGGCACTGTTGAGGTTAAAGTGGCGTGGACTCGATAGCCGACGCATGTGTGTAGACAGCCTTCTACCTGTAGCATCCACTCGTCGCCTAGCAGCCACAGCAACAGCAATAAAAAAAAAATGAGGAAAAAAAAAGAAGATAAACAATAGCGCTCTCATCTTTCCTTCGTTAGCTTTCGTTTCTAAAGGAAGAAAGAAGCAAAAGAGGATGAGTGACGTGTGTGGAGAGGAGAGCAGCAAGGCAGTCAAGAACACTATATATATGTGGTTCTCAGACCCATTCATCCCGCATTTGGCTCTGGCTGGCAGACAATTACATCACCTTGCAGTCGCAGTTGGACTTCTTCTTGCCCTTGGCGTGCTTTTTTCCCTGTCCGCCCTGCTGCACCTCCACGTTGTCGTTGCTCGGCGCATCGAGGTCGACAGCGGGACCGCCCATGGGCTGCTGAATCGGTGCATTGCCTAGCCTAACCATCGCGTCGCTGTTCGTCTCGCCGTGCGGTTGTGCCAGCTGCCCACCGTTGCGCAGCTCGCCCGCCTCCTTCCACTGTGAGGTGTTGTTCGGCTCGACGGCGGAGTTGGAGGGTGGTGGCGCGGCAGAGGGGGCCGCGGCGGGAATAGCGGGACTGGGGGAGGCCACAGCTGACGCAGCAGCAGGAGCAGCAGCGGAGTTCGGGGCTGGTGCGCTGGTGGACCGCCCGAGACGGTTGTAGCTGTCTTGGTCGCCTTTCGCGGGCTTCGGTACCTCACGCGGGGAGAACTCGTTCGGGTCGAAGTCCTCCGAACTATCATGGGCTCCCGGCGTCTCGCTACCCTCCGCTGCGAAGCCTGTGACGCCGTTTGGCCCCTCGAACGTGCCGAGCTGCGGCGCACCGGGGGGAACAACGACGGAGGCTTCTACGTTGGCCGTCTTATTCACGCCACCTCCGCTCCCCACCACATCCACATCGCTTATGCGCAGCATCCCGCTACTGTGGTGCAGTGGTGTGCCGTTAATGTTGTTGTTGTTCTCCACCTGCCCATTGATGAGGTCTCCTGCGGCCGGCATGCCACGGCTATTCGCGCCACCTGCGCTACTGGTCTGCAATCCACCAGGAGGGAATGAGGTGCGGTAAGGTTGCGCCTTCTTCGCCGCAGCTGCCGTGTCCGATATATTCGGCTGCGGCACTGCGGCCGGCCGAGACACGGAAGAATTGTGGCCGCTGTTAGCCGCTGCGTCGTGCGCCGGGTTGATGCTCGATGACACCTGCTGGTGCAGCTGCGGCGGGGATGGCAGCTGTGGGGAGACGGCTGCGGCGGCTGCAGCAGCGGCATTTGGTGTCGGCGCCTTCTCCGCCTCGTTACGGCCAGCACCGCCATCGTGGCCATCGACGTCGGCGCCGTCGTCCATCATGGACGGGTCCATCTCCCATTCTACCGGCTTGTTGGGCGGGTAGCCGCGCCGCTCCAGTGCGCGGTGCATCAGCGTGAGGAGGAGGTCGTAATCCGGCTCGTCCTCGTAGCGCAGCGTCTGCAGATGGGCGAGAAAAGGCTGGAACTCGCGGGGCAGATTGCGAACCAGGTGAGGGGTGATGGACTCCTCCTTGCAGCGACCAATGTCGTCCTTGTCCTTGTATTTGCGCCACGGCAACGTGCCGGTGGCGAATTCGACAAGCATGAACAGCAGACTCCACAGGTCGTCCACGCGGCCGAGTTCCTGGTGGTGGTGCGAGGCGACAGAGGCGTAGCGACTCGTCCCACGGAAGCCGGCGTTGTCGCGCGGCGGGCGGATTTCGCCGTTGGAGCGGCGGAAGCGGCGGGCCAGGCCGAAGTCGATGAGGTAGCACGTCGTGTGCTCAGGTGTGTTGGGCAGCCCGGTCACGAAGTTCGACGGCTTGATGTCGCGGTGCACCAGGCCCAGATCGTGCACACCACGAATTGCGGTGAGACAGGAAATGCCCGCCTTCAGCGTTGTGTAGATGTTGAACGTCCCGTGCTGGCTGCGGCGGCGCAGCTCGGCCAGGTTCGGCCCTAACTTCTCCATCACGAGGTAATTCATGCCGTTCGTGCATCCGCTGCCGAGATAGCGGACGACCTGTGGGCAGGGCTGCACCTTCTTCAGCGCAAGGGCCTCTAACCGCAGCACGTTCTTATTCTCCTGCTCCACCTTGATGCATACCTCGTGGCGTTCCTCTGGCGGAGGGAGGTGCTCCAGCAAGGCTAGGTTCTCCGGCGTCACGGTCAGCGAGTCCTCCTCGGGAACAGGGCCGCTGACCTCCATGGCGGTGAACGTCTCACCAAACGAGCCGGCGCCGATGCGGTTAATAATGACCCAGCGGCGCAGTCGCATGCCGAGCTGTATCTTCGTCTGCGCCAACTTCGGCCCAGCGGGCTGCGCGGGCTTGTCTTCGTTGCCGCTGCCGTTGTTGTCCTGCGAGCCAGCCGCCGCCTCCTCGGCGCGGCGGCTGGCCGCGGCGTTGTTCTTGCCGTTGTTGTCGTTGTTGGGGTTGCTCATTGCGCCATTGTTTGCTACACCGTTGTCACCAGGCGTGGTGGCTGCGGCAGCAGGGCTGTGTACGCTGCCTGCCGTGCTGTTGCGCACAGCGTCGCTCCAGTTTCCACCTTGTCGGTGTGGGGGCGAGACGACGGCTGCCATAGGCGGCGTGGAGGATCCAGCAGAGGCGTCCAGACAGTGTGCTGCCGCAGCACGGACCTGAGCGCTGGGCGGTGGCGGCGGTGGTGGAAGGCCGGCCTCGTCAGGAAAAGGAGAGGCGGCGGTGCGGCTGTGCGGTGCGCTGCTCTGCTTCGCTTTTGTGTGGTGCTGATGATGATGGTGACGCGAGCCGGCGGAGGAGCGACTGAGATTGAGCGAGCCACAGCGTGCACTGCGCAAGCTTTGCTCAGCGTGGGCTGGCGTCACACTCCCAGTAGTCAAAACGACACCCGAGTTGGGATCAACACGTCGCTGTGGTGCCGGCAAAATCACTGTGCCACCGCCCTTTTCTAGATGCTCCTGCTGAACGCGCTCGTTCAAATCGCGGATCTCGGCACTGGCGACGATGCTGCTGAAATTGTGACAGATTTTATCGTTACCGATGTCCACTTGCATACAAACGAGCTGGACAAGTGCAGGTGCGCGTTAGAAGACGGAGAAGGGTTGTATGTGTGTGTGTGTGTGTGTGTGTTTTATACAGCTGTGAAAGCTCTTTTTTTTTTTTGCTAAGTTCCGCTGCGTTGCTGGAACAGCCAACCGTTTGCTTTTGACTCTCACGCTAAGATGAAAACAGGCAGACACACACAATAAAAACGAGAGCGATTGCGGCGCTTACCTACACGTGTATGTATATGTGTATATGTACCTGAGACAGAGTACGTGTACAAGCTAGTGTTTGGGCTAGTGAGTATACAAAAGAAAAGAAAAAAAAAAACTCTGGAGATGGGTACTAAATGCCAGTACTTCCGTTGCCTAACACAGTGTATGACCGCTTCGCTTCAATGCTCACAAAAGCCTTTAAAAGTGATGGAAGAATGATAAAAAAAAAAAAAAAAACAGAACAGCTTTTCGGCAGTAGTCTACGGTAATCAAAGAGGAGGAGAAAAGCACAAACGCAAGCACAAACAGAATTAAAAACAAAAAAAAGAAAAAAAAAAAGAGTGCAACTCCTAAACCGTCAAAAGGCAGTTGCGGAAATGAAAAGGCAAAATCCCGAACACCAACACGAACAACAACAAAAGAAGAAAGAACAGTCTTTTGGACAAGTCTCTCTTAATAAGGGCAAGCTTGACGACAAGTTTACCCTGGCTTCCTAGGCGTGCCTGCTCTCAGCTGCGATACTGATGCGCATACAAGCTGACTGAAATAGCATTGTTAACGCATTCAACGATCACGAAAAGAACGTGGTCGCCGTGCACGCGTAGGCGAATGCACAGACACAAAGAAGACGAAAAAAAAAACGGTAAAAGGAAAGGGAAAAAAAAAGGAGGAGGGAAAGGAAAAATACAGAAGAAGAAAAAACGGACCCAAACGACAAACCGTCTCACACGTAAACACACAACAGTGCCACGTCAGATGGGATCTCGATAAGTGACCGATTGAAAATAGACATGTGGATCTTTCCTTTTCTTCCCCCTTTTTTTTTATTTGCACCGTCTCAAAACGAAAGCGAAGCTGCCACGAAGTCTGCGGAGTGCACATCTTTAAAAAAAAAAAAAGAGCGAAGCAGCTTTTTTGTTTTGTTTTGTTTTTCCTGCATTTTGTTGTATTTTCTTATTGTCATGCAAGCAAACTCCACATATGTACAGAAAAGACAAAAGAAGAAGAAATAGCTGCTTTCAAGGCCAACGTTCCACGAAGAACAAATCACTCCATTTGAGCTAAAACGTGCCCTTTCGCGTTGATCTTGCTAGGCTACTAGACAGGCTTTTGGGCTTGTGCGACATGGTGCTGCGTGCCTCGCTGCGCGCCAGCGTCGCCTCATCTGCGCGGCGCTTCAGACGTGCGTCGCGGGGCACGATGGTCACCGGGCACGGCCCCGTCAGCAACTCCCCAAAGTCCTGGGCAAACTCCCGCAGCCCGCCAGCTAGGATGCAGACGTTGTCGATGCCTTTTTGGAACATCACGTTCGCCAGCGGCACGACCGCCTCCTCCTCTAAATCGTACAGCACAATCGTCTTGTTCTCTTTGTTCTTGAAGGCGTACATCTCAGGCAGGAAGGGGTTCGTGGCGTGGTGCAGCTTGATCTTGGGGTAGTGCAGCGCGGTTTTGATGTGGCATGTCTCGTACTGCTCCACGTCTCGGCAGTCTAACAGCAGGTAGTCGACGGCCGACTTGCCTTCGCCGTTCTCTTCTCCGCCGTACTCGTCCATCGGGTGGGCAAAGCCGCCATCCTCCAGCGCCGCCTTCGGCTCCTGCCCTCGCAGGTAAAAACCGACGGCGTCGGTGTGAACTCGCTTGAATAATTCGCCTGGCTGCCGCTTTGTTTTGACTTTGCTGTCGCGCATGTACTGCGCCACCTGCACCGTCATACCAGACTCGACCACGGCCTGGACATTGTTGTACTTTGGGTTGACCGCCGTGCGACGCTGCAGAACGTCCTTGTCCCCGATCGCAGACCGTATGCTCATCGTGCTGCACTCCGAAACTGATTTGAGGAGGAAAAAAAAAAAGAAAATTGCCTCCTTTGATTTTTAGAGGAAAAAAAAAAAACTGAGACAGTCTGAGGACAGAAGTGTGGATGTGTAATTGTTCCTATGAAGCAAAGTGGTGGAGTCGAAGTTGTAACATCTATGAGGTGCAGCAACAGGCGGCAAGTACGCCTTTTTTCTCTCTTTTCTTCAACTCTTCCTGTAAGGCTGGAACCATTAAAAAAAAAAAAGAACAATAACGCACAAGGAATAAAGGGGAAAAAGAAAAACCATTTGTAGGAGAGGGTCTGCCAAAACGCACACGAGTCGCTTAAAGCGGTTTTTTCACGAGTCCCTTGATCATAGAGCTCACCGCTTCTCTCTCTCTCTCCCCCTCTTTCTGAATGGCAAAGGTAAGAACAATAAAAAGATCAAGAGCGCCTCTAGAGACTAAAAAGTGACTGTGACTGTTTTCGTTTTAATGCGGAGAACGAAGAAGACGAAAAGGCAAAATAAAAACGTTACAGAAAGGAGTTTCGAAAAACTCAGTTATATACAGAAAAAAAAAAAATAAATCAGTCTAAAGAGGAAATTAATTAATAAAAAAGAAAGAAACAGCCGAGAAAACAGAAGAGGCAGCGTTAAGGCAGTCTAGACGCGTCCCAAATCCAAGTTGAGGTTTGCGCCAACCAAAGCGGACATAGCGTTGTGGACACCCACGCCAGCAACATGTGTGGGCCCTCACAGCTTCACCGCGTTAGCGATTGGAAAACGCGCCCCGCCGTAGAACTTCGTGACGCTGCGCGTTGGGTTGGCGCAGTAGTACACAAAGCCGGCCTCCTGTTCTGCCGGCGTTATGGCAGGAGGATAGAACGACGGAGACACCGATGCGGCGCTGCTCGCCTTATCAGCAGTATCCGCCACCGGTGTTGCCTTGGTGGCGGCCACCGCCGTTGCCAACGCCACGTCGACTTTGATTTCCGTGTCGTCCGGCGTCGGCGTCTGATCACTCACGCTGACGTTCGACGACAGCTGCGGCGTCTTGTTGCGCGTAAAGGCGTTGGGGACTCGCTGCGCAGGCGATTTCAGGTGGTTTGTGTACCCCCCTCGTCCACGCGGCGTGCGAGGCCGGCTAGACGGGGTAGTAATAGGCACCATCACGTCGGCTGCAGATGCTGTCGTTGCCGGTGTACCAAGAGTAGCGTCGGAAGACACCGTCTTCGCCAACGCAGATGCAGAAGGCTGCGTCACTGCTCGAGAATCACCCGCAATTACAGTGCTGCCGCCGCCGCCCTCCTCCTCCTCGTGGAACAGCTTCACCAAATGCTCCTTCGCAGCGCCGCGATTGCTTGCGCCCTGCAATACACCGTTTCTCTCGGCCGATGTTCCTGGCGGCGCCGCCGACAACAGCCTCGCGCCAGTCGAGTTCAGCAGCACGTCCAGCTGGTTGCTGTTCAACGACACCACACTGAGGTCCTGTTTCGGGACCGACTCGAGCCCCGGATTGTCCCGCACTAAGGTCCCAATCGACACCTCATGGTCTACATCCACGGCAGAGTCGGAGGACACCTTATGCAGGTTCTGTGTGGACGGTGGTGGCGGCACCAGCGGACGGCGCGGCTGCGAGGGCACCTGCTTCTGTGCCAACACCGGCCTCTTTGGCGTGGGGGACAGAAGCAGGGAGTTGTTGGCCGAATGGGACGGCAGCGCCGCGCCGGACGGATTGCTGACGGTGCTCTGGATGCTGCGGTTGCTGAAGTAGCTGCTGTTGAGCGAGGAAACGTCGCGTGGGGTGTAAGGCAGCTTTCCAGAAGGGCTCGGCGCCGGTGGGTAGTCCGGGCACCCTCGGCAAAGTCCGCTCACGCCACCACCGGCCGCTGCCACAGCTTGCCGCTGCGAGGAGGAGGGCGAAGGAGGGGACAGTGGTGGCGGCGCCGTGCCGCCCCTCGCTCTGCTAGGCACCGCCGAGAGAGGCGACACGAGTTGGTTAGAAGACGCGTTCGCGTTGAAGTCAGCTTGAGAGCAGATGGAGCCGTGGCGACTGCGCACCCTCGCCGCAGCCTGCCTGTCCTCCTCCGATTCCGTCACGCCGTCCTTCGACAGCCATAGTACGTGGTTCTGTTGACTCAAGTGACTTTGCGCACTGCTGTGTACCGACACACTCGCCTCACCAGACGCACGACGGCTGCTGCGCTGGTGCTGGCGCTTCCGTTCCTCGAAGACGTCATTCGCCACGAGCTGGCGACGCAACTCTCGCAGCGCGGTGAGGTGCGCGCGGCGCAGCTCCTCCTGGTTGGTAAAGGCGATGTAAGCAGCGAGCTTCTCCTGTGAGGTGCCGAGCCCAATCGCAGCTTCCTGAAAGCTACGCAGCGCGGACTGCATCAGCACCCGATACTCTGTCGTCAGCGGCTTCGGCAGCGCAGTGAGCATACTGGCGTTGCCCAGTACGCGGAAGAGGTGCTGCTTCAGCGATAGCTTCTCCAGAATGCACTGTGGGTTGACGTTGCTCATCGAGCAGGCCCGCAGCGACCGAGGGGAGTTGAGCTGCGGCGGTGGTGGTGGCGGGTCGCGCAGCATCTCGTACGTCTTGCTCCAGGCGTCTTGTAGTTCCTCGAGGTTCTCCAGGTCGATCTTTCGTGCGCGCGGTGCTGTGGCCGACGGCGACGCACCGCGGGAAACGTTGTGGTACATGTCAAGGGACAGAAAGTCAGAGAGGATGTGCAGATTTACTGCCGAGTCTTGTCAACCTTGTTGTTGTTGTTGTTGTTATTGTTGTGTGCGTTGAAAGCAAGGGAAAAAAAAAGCACGAGAGCGTTTGTGTGTGTATCTGTGTGTGTGTGTATGTCCGTACGTGTTACCGCTATGTGCATGTGTGTGTGTGTGTGTGTGTTTTTGCTCCTCCCTCCTTTTTTTTTTTCCTCTCGAAACAGCCAAACGTGAGACTCCGATATAAAAGAACGACGCTGTGTGCAAACACTACGCTTCGGCGCACAGAATTCGATGTTTTCCTTTCTTTTTTTTTTTCCTTTATTGACTCTCTCTCCCTCTCTGATGGTTGTGTCGCTGTTGCTGCTTTCAGCAGCGAGGAGGTCAGCTACAGCAATAGTCCTTCACGATCGCAGTTGCTGCAGGAAGAACAAGGGCGGGAGAAGAAGCGAAACACCACTGAAATGACCGTTTTGAACAGATGAAGTCTCATAAATAGTGATACTCATAAATTACATATATATATATATAGATGTACTACATGGAGCAGGCGAAGAGCTTTGGCTCGCTTTCCGCAAGTGTCCTCTGAGCCAGTACGGGTGATTTGAAATGTTTGGTTTCAGCATAAGCAAAGCACTTTTCCTTTTTTTTTTTTGTTGTTATTGTTTTAAGTTTGTCTTGGGATTCACCTTCTCTTGTGAAATGCGATCGCGTCAGCCCTCACAGGAAGACATAAATCTAAGTTACTTTTTTGTATTTTCCCTTGCTTTGTTGTATGACAGCTCCTAAGATCATGTGACTCGTGCGATAAGAGTAAGACACATCTCAAAAAAAAAAAAAAAGAAACACAGAGAGTGAAAAAGAAAGGAAATGAGCTAGCAGACAATAGACTATACGCGTGTCGCTCGTCTTCACAAGTCACTGGCGCCGCTACAAAACCTTGCGGCATAGCAGGCGGTCAATCACCCGTATCGTTGATGGACTCAGCGACGTGCCGTGTACTGACAACCGACTCAGCAGCGGCAGTGACGCCGCCATTTTCTTCAGTCGCAACGCCACCTTGTCCGTCACGCCAGGGTTGTCGCTAATATCGAGCACCTTCAGTCGACGCAGATGCGCATGGCAGAAGAGGCACAGCACGCGAACCTCGCGGTCGGTCAGGCCGATGTTTGAGAGGTTGAGCGACACCACCGTGTAGCGGCAGCCCTCCAGCACGCCCAGTGCCGCGACGAAGTGCCGTGGCTGCTTGCCAACGTCGCCACAGCCGTGCAGGTCGGGACTGATCTCGTACGGGATGGCACACTCTTCCCGCAGAAGCACCAGCATCTCTGGGAACACCATCCAATTGCGCGCTGCCTTCGTGTTCGTGAGCGACCGCCGCTCCGGTGCCGGGGAGAGCGGCGCGGCCACGTTCTGCGCTGCGAAGAATGAGCCGACAGTCCCGCCGAAGCACTGCTTCACGCACTGCGTCAGGCGGTGCGACACCACAACACTTGGTCGCACACCCATCAGCTCACAGCAGCGCAGATAGCGGCGCTGCAGCCACTGCGTTGCCGTGTCGCTGGTGAAGCCAGTGTGCTTCAGCAGATAAGTTTCGATGTCCTCATTGTCCTCGTCGGTGTCCGCCTCCTCCGCCTCCTCCGTGTTCTCGTCGTTACTCTCGGCGCAAACATTCCTGTTGTGACGCGGCGAGCCGGCAGCCGAGTCGCTCGCCATGGCGGTACTACTATCTTCCGTCTCCGCGTTCTCCGACGCGTTGGCAAGCTGAACAAGCGCCTCGCCGTAGCGGTGAATACGGATGTCGACGCGCTGCTGCAGCGCTGCAGACACGGCATTCTTGGCCAGCGCGCAGGCAGTCTGTGAATGGGCGGTGAGCTCCTCGTGCGTCTCCACCTCGGTACAGCGCCGAGCGCACAGCGGGTCGTAGGAACCGAAGTGGCGTGTTTTGTAATCGTCGTAGTGCTTGGCTTGCAACTCTAACACCTTCGACAAGCCCGGCAAGGCGACCTCGGCCTCCTCCGTCGTCGTGCCTTCCTCTTGCTTGACGCCGTTTACCATGATGAAGGTCAGGGCGTCGCTGGCAGTGAAGCACTGTAGTGAGTACTCCGCTCGTATCTGTTGATTCATTTTTCCCCCTCTCTGTACGCTTTTCCCTGAAATGCTGCCGAAAACGAGCAAAAAAAAAAAGAACTTTTTTTGCTCAATTTGTGCGTGTCTGTGTGTGTATTTATGTGAGCAGTTGCGTATATTTAATGGACAACGGTTCGTCCTCGCGCCTCTTTCGTAAATATGGTAAAGAGCTGTTTTTTGACGCTGTTGCGCAGCCGTGAAGATGAAAGCGTTGAGGTGAGATGGACGTGAGAGGAGAGAACGCGAGGAAAGGCAGATCTTGCAAAGCAGTTATTGTTCGACAAAGAAAAGGAAAAGCAAAGAAGAAACGGATAGGCAAAGACGGTGTGGCCTATAAATCAATGCAGCGAGGACAAGAAGTCAAGAAATGGGAAAAAAAAAAAACCACTACAATACATGCGCGGTGCAAAGAACATCCGCAAATTATCTCTCCACGGTTTTTGTTTCCTACTGTAGAGCACTCCTCTGAGAATTCACTTCTTCAAGCAGTCTTCTTGTGGGTCCATTTTACATGAATGACAGCAAGACAGCTTGATGCCGCAATAACGACACAAAGAAAAAAAAGAAAAACATGCAGTCAGCTCTTTTTTCGGAGAAAAGAAGCACTTTAAATAGCGAAACAAAGAGCTTTTAGTGTACATCGCGCGTCAAACACTGGCGGTCGCAGCTCACTGCTTGAAGAAAAACTTGGCGTAGAGCGGCCCCTCACCCTGTAAATCACAGCAGTGCACGGCATTGTTTGTCTCGCTCGCGCCGTACCGCGCACGAATCGACATCGGGTACAGCTTCTTCGCAATGACGGTGTCGTAGGGCCCACACGCAGCCCGCACGACGTCTACTACGTTCACGCTATCCTCCAGCGAGACCAGCTGCAGCACCCACGCCGTCCCCACGAAGCTGCTTGCGGTGCCCTCGACGTTCGGCAGCACGCCGCAGTACGGCGCCAAAAACTCGTGTGCGGCACCGCTGCTAATCGTGGTGGTGGTGAGGGCGGTTGGCTCCAGCCCAAGGTCGAGTAACTGCTGCACCGCACTGCCGGCACGACAGCTGCTGACGAGGGCAGGCTTCAGGACCACGATGGAGCTGTTTGGCTCGTTAAACACGGCGAGCGGCTTCCCTTTCGCGAGCTGCGCCAGGCGGCCCCATGTTGCGGCCTGCGCGGCATCCCGCGCGGTGCACGTGCCTTTTGCCCGCTCTACAAAGTCGAACCCCTTCTCAATCGCCTGTTCGCGTGCGCAGACGACGACGACGACGCGCGTGTTGGCCAGCTGCTCTGGCAAATCAGAAGAGCGAGCCACCTCGGGACGAACCCACATCATTTCCACCTGCACCACCGTAAAGCAGCATTCCTCTGCCAGTATGGAGAGGTAGCGGCCAAGGGAGGGGAAGGCGTCTTCGGCTATGAGGATGGTGGTCGACTCACTCTTCTGCTCACATAACTGCCTTGTCACTTCATCGGCGTAAGCGAGGACGGTCGTGGGCTTGCCGAAGAGCATTACAGTTGCGCCGACGGAAAAGGACGAGGCAGGGACGTCGGTGTGCGTGCGCTTCAAGAAAAAGCGTCCGCTTGACTGCTCCATGAGGTCGACGGAACCGTCTTGGTAGTAGTAGCGCAAGATGAGCTGCCGTGGCTGCGGCGCCCCAGGGTCCTGCTGCTCAACCCGAAAAGCCATGCGCTGGTCTAACGTGGAGGTGGCCATGTGTACGTGCTTTGTCGTGTGTGTGCGTTGGGGAAAAGTTACGTTGTGCTTGGCACAAACAAGTGAATGTGAACAGAATGCTGCGACAAGCCCAAAAGGAAAAGTACTTGTGCTTAAAGGACATCAAAGGGTAGGGAGAGGAAAAAGAAAAGGAGAATAAATAAATAAAGACTGCAAAAGAGAACACTGAAGCACCGGAGAAGTCAAGGTTAGCAGCCTTTACAACAGATGACTGCAGCATGGCGTAGTGCGATGCGGCTTCAAGGCTCACACGTAAACTGGGGCAAAGCAAACAAGGAAAAAAAAAATGTCGAATCATGCATTCTGTACTTTCAGAGTAGAGAAAACTCTACCAAAAAAAAAAAAAGAAGAAACTCTGCAAAGGAAAAAAGATCTAACAGCATCTAATAATGTAACACTGTGAAAAGGGAAGAGGAAAAAAAAAAAAGCGTACCGTTCGTTGAAGCTAACGCGGAAAAGCAAGCGTGGTGTCGTAGTTCAGCTTGGAAATAGCATCACTTCACACGTTTGGAAATCTTGCGAAGCCGATCCACCTCCATCTGTGTCCGCCGCACCTCCAGCTCCAGTTTCTCCCGCTTGCGAGTGAGGTCCAACAGCTCGAGCTGGCGTTGTTTCGCCGCGTTCGCGTTCTGCTGCAGGTGCGCGCGAAAGTCCCGCATATCTGCCGAGCTCTTAGCGGACAGGGCAGCAATGGTGTTTTTCAGCTTTTCCGTCTTTTCCTCCACAACCTCGGTGCGCTCTGCATCACGGATGCGCTGCTCCTCCAAAAGCCGCGCCCGGGCATCGAGCTGCCGCACCTCCTCCTCCTGCTGCGTGAGGTAGTGCAACAAGGCATCGACGATCTCTGGCGGCAAGCACGCCATCGTTAAAAGCGTCCCGTCCGAGGAGACAGGACCGTTCACGCCCTCGCAGTCTAGCTTTTTCAGCATCTCATGGAGGGCGACGACGTTCATGTTGACGTACTCGCTCTGTCGCACCCGGTCCTCCTCAATTTCCGCGACTTCAGGACGTTGCTGGTCCACCATGGACACCTGTTCCTCTTGACTGAGCATTGTTGATGTCAAGAAGAAAGCGAGTTTGACGGTACTTCTGTGCGTGTGTGTTTTTTTTTTTTTACTGAAAACTCCCTGTCAACAAAGGAAGAGAGCAAGGAGGTAGATCACAAAAGGAAAACATGGAGTGGCAGTTGTCATGCACGACAATACGCCGTGACTATTTCGTAGTGTTTGCAGAAGAAACAACTAAGAGAGGAAAAAAAAAAAACGTGAGAAAGCACTTTTTTTCCCACAAGCCACGAACGCAACAAATAACGTCTGCAGGCACACCAGAGATCCATCTCGATTAGGTGCACTGACGTGGTGTAAACGCCTTGGCAGCTTTTCCTTGCTGTTTTTTTTTTTTTCTTTTAGTTGATATATTTGCTTTCTCTTATACAGTATCAACGCGTATTGCCGGCATAATACTCTCTCTTTCTTACCATTAAATGGGCACACGAAACACAAAAAGCAGAGCAACAACATAAAGAGAATACAAGTATCCTCAACCATAAAGTCAGAGCTTTCATCTACTCATCCACGGCTAACAGGCAACCGCGTGCGGTGCGGTTAAAGTGGGGGCCCTCATCCAGTACGATACAACGATCGTTGTTGTTCTTTGCATCGTTACCCGCCTTGGACGGCGCCAGACTCGACAGGCGCTTTGCGGCAGACGTCGCCTTCTGATTAATTGGTCCGTGCTGCTTCCACGCCGGTCCACCCGCCGCATACATCGTCTTGCGTGTGCCCATCGATTCAACGAACGCCGACGGATCAAAGCCAGTGAAGCGGGTCGCCACGGCTGGCCCACCGTAAATGCGCAGCACCACATATGCCAGCGGCTTCAAGAGGGTACGCAGCACGATGACGCCGCAGTACAGCTCGCACATCTGCACGCCGACCTCGAAGTGAAAGAGGTGTCCGGCGACCCAGCCCAGCACCGCCACGCGCAGCACGTCTAGCCAGGTCAGTATCGCAGCGTGTGTCTCCGCCTCGAAGACGCGGCGCACCGACCGCGACCCGACCACGCGATGTGCGCGAAACCGCAACAGCCCGCACCAGGCAAGATGGAGAGCGAGGTAGACGGCAATCGTGGCCTCGTTCACCAGCGGTAGCGGACCAACTGTAACGGCGAATAACAGGCTAAACGACGAGACAAGATTGGATGACATATTCGGCGGCTGTGTAAGGCCCTCCACTAAAAGGCGAAAAAACGACATGGCTCAATGCGACGCAAAAAAAAAAAAAAATACGAAAAGCGAAGCGAAAGCAAGCAGTTTAACGTGCGGCAAATGCGTTGAGAAAACAGCGCTGTGCACACTGCGGTTTCCTGCGCCGGAAGTGACTGTAAGAAAAAGAGGCCAAAAGAGAAAGGAAGATGACGAATAATGAGGTTCTGAAAAAAAAAAAACCTGTCCCTAAAACCTGAAAAAATGCACATCTTCTACTTGACTTTCAAACCTGCTGGTTTCATTGCTGCTTTTGACATGACCCCAGGATTAAAAAAAAAAAAACTGGCTTTTCTTTCCTTTGGCAATGCTCGGCGCTCTAGCAATACGCAACGGTAGTATGCCACCAGATGCTGGAAAAAAAAAAGAAGTCTTAAAAAAGCAGCCTTGTCAGTTTCATACATGTGTGTTTTTTTTTTTTTTCGAGTGTGCTCGAATTATACATACGTGACGTTGTTGCAGGAGAGACAGCCACACCTTTCTCCCAGAATAGCTAAAGGAAATTGCAGCTCATCAACAAAAACTCTACTTTACATCGCAAAAAAAGAAAAACGACACACCATAAATACCACCGCAGCATCAGAGTTGAAATATAAAAGAGGAGTATTGAAAAACAAAGCGCCGTCGTCAGTCCTTATCGCCCCACTGCCGTTGCAACAACGCCTCGAACTCGGTGTCCTGCGTCACTAGCGCACTCTGCGGAACGTACCATTGCACCAGCTCCTCCAACGATACCTTCCCATCTACCGCCCGTCGCACATCCCAGGCAGTCAGAAAGTCATCCTTGTCAATTGCACTGGCGGCGTGGTACAGCCGATGGAGCTCCTGCACCGGGACACAATACATGTCGTCCTTCTTCGTAAAGCGGTGTGCCCAGAGGCGCTCCAGCAGCATGAGCCGCACCGGTGGCAGCGGCGGCAGCAGCAGTGCTTCGTAGTAATAAATGTCAACGGAGCCGTCGCCGTTCGTGTCGAGGCAGTTGAGCAATGCCGCATCGCGCACGTACAGCCGGTGCTGCCGCAACGCAGTCGTGAAGTCTGCCTCGCTGACAAAGCCGCTGCGCGTAGTGTCGACTGCGGCGAGGGAGAGACAGATGGCCCGCGACGCCACACCGCTGCTCAGCGCGGCGGGCGTGTGTTGTGTCTTGATGACGTACAGCAGCGCCGCCCGCAGCTCCTCGCCACGTGCCACCGCCGTCTTCTCCTCCAACGACTGCTCCGTGTGATAGGTGCCATGGTAGCGCACCTCGTCTTTGGCGAGCGAAGCGGTGAAGGCCGCCGACACGCCCGGCAACGGCCACACACCGCGCAACAGCGCCACAAATTCCTCGTCGTCGCCGCAGGAGGCCGAGACGCCGGCGTAGTACTCCAGAAACTCCTCTCGGCTGACTTCGCCGTCGGGGTTTGTGTCGGCGTTGAAGGTGGACTCGAACTCTGCGCGCACGGCCGCCGCGGACGCCTCGCCGCGGAGCACGGCAGGGTGGCCCTCCGCCACAAATTGCCTCTGCAGCTCCCCCACCCCCACCGCACCGCTCTGCGGGTCCTTATGAAAGAGGCGCCACACGCGCTGCAGCCACACCCTTCGCAGCGGGCTCATGTCTGTGTACATAGCAGCTATAAACTCGGTCGGGTCGATCGTGTGGCTGCCGGCGCGGTCAAGCACGGCAAATATGTTAGCTATCTCATGCGGTGTCAGGGTGACACTGTTGTCCTGCAGCGCCTGCCTCAACTCGGCTTCGCTGACCTGCTTGCCGCCCAGGTCGTCGGCGATCCCGAGGGAGCGACTGAAGCTGCGGATGCCGTTCACGGATGCTGCACTGCGGAGCAGCAGCTGCCGCTTTGTCTTCCGCGCCGTCATCTCGAGCTGGCGCTCGTTTTGCGCACATGTATTCATGGTAACAACAGGAAGAAGGGGTGCTAAAGTGTAAGGCTCCTTCTTTTTCTTTTTTTTTTTTTTCTTCGGATCAATAACCGGGCCACCCCTCCTTTGGTGAGTTGCTTGCTCACAACGTGGGCAAAACAGATAAGTAACACAGGCCTTACCTCTCAAAGTCACTTCTTTCCTTTTTCTCTTTTTGCACCCGTACATAAAAAAAAAAAAAGCAGCAGATAGAAACAAAAGAGGTGGGAGAAATTCGAGCAGTAACGGTGGCGTAACTGCCGTTACTGCCACAAAGCCACCAACCTGAACTCTCTTTATTTTCTTTTTTCCCCCTCTTTGGAAACTGTGACGGATAGGTAACACAGCTTCAAACAAGTAGCTCCTATCAACGTCGTTTCTCACAAGCTCAAAGTCTCAAGTGAAGGTCTCGTTGTTAGGAGCAATGCGCGCACCTACGCATCTCTGTGTGATCGACTCTATTGCGAGATTTCACGATGTTGCGTTGCTCGTTTAGCAGTTTTAACTTTCAACTGCTAACAAAAAAAAAAAAAAGAAGACTGTTTATGATTTTGTAGTGGCAAACTCGACTCGAACGAGTGTGTCAAAGAACCAGCAATAGAGGGTTGCACTGCGGGAAATCACATATACATTTGATCGAATGACCTAAGTTGAAAAGCTGCAGCCTAGACAAAAAAAAAAACAAGATAAAGCACATATCAAAGTAATAGTAAACAGAAGCAGAGAACAAGAAACACATGCTTGCCTTTGATAACTGTAATGTACAAAACACGGAAACGAGCTAATATAACTTGGCATTTCACGTCAAAACATGAAGGTAAAACGGACCTTCTCTTTTTTTACATCGAAGAACTAGCACTTTTGCTGGAAAGAGATGCGGTGCTACGAAACGTGGTGCAATAAGGGTTTGCCTTCATCTTCTCCACCCGCTCCATTATCTCACGTGTCACAGCGACCGGGTCCATGTCCCACCACTGATCCGCGTTACTGAGCTTAAACGCCGCCGGCCCATGACGCGCGAAGTAAAGCGCCTCCAGCGATTCCGTCTCGGCGCGCTGCTGCTGAGTCCGCTGCTCCGCGAGTGTCGCGTTCAGCTGCTTTACGCGGAGGTATGGCGACACGTAGCCGCCCGCAGCCGTCGTCGCTAGTCTTTCAGTCAGTTCATGGTGGACCGACTGGTACGAGACGTCTTCGGTGGCGGGGACTATGAAGCGGTTGCCGCGCGATCCCTCCAGCGTCGTGCTCGCACACCACCCATCCCGCAGCGCCTTCTTTTCTGGGTCCGCGTCTTCCACGATCGTCTTCGCCAGGTAGCTGAGCGCGGTCTCTCGTCCGGCTAGCTCGTCGCAGCGGTAAGTGTAGCGCCTCGACGAGGCGGCGGCGCGTGTGCGGTTGCGCATCCACACACCCGGCTTGGCGGACTCCGGCACCCGCAGAAAGCCGGAGCCCTGCACCGTCTCTGGGAAGTACGTCGGCACCACCTCCACGCCGTTATAGCACGCCGTCGTGTGCAGCAGCGCAGGCTGGGGAAAGGGATGCTGATCATCCTGCGTTGAGGGATTCCATGCACGTCGACCGTGGGTGCCATCGCCACGGCAAGAGCTCAAAGTCCCACGACGGCGCACCGCCGACGGGAGATCCTGAGGCGAGAGCGGGGCGAAGACGCGCTCATCCAAACGGTCTGACGCGGCATGTGATTCGTCCTCTTTGCTCATGTGTCTAGGTGTCTACGAGAGAAAAACGTGTTTTTTTATGTAGTTTTTTTCTTCTTTTTTTTTTTGTTGTGTGTGTGTGGGAGGGAGGGGAAACAAAGAGAATTGGTTGAGAGAAGGACGACTGCGAGCTTATGAGAGAACAAGAACAAAGAGCTTAACGAAGGTTGAAAACGCAAAGGTAGATAGAGGGGTAGTTCTCCTGTCAGACCACGATAGTGCCCAATCAAGCACTTTGCAGAAGTTCACAATCAGATCGTACATGTCCAAGATCATTTTCCTACAGCGACAGGCGGCGCGGCCCAGGTAGAAGAGTTGATAAGAACGAAAACAGGAAGTGGCTGTATGTGTGTATGTATGTGTGTTTTCCCTTTTTTTAATGGGTTCTGCGATCAAAGACAGCACCCGCGCAGCGACAAGTTGAAACTGTCACCACAAGGCGACACTGTTGCAACCGAGCAAGCAAACCAGAAAACAAAAAAAAAAAAAAAGAAAGCGAGGAAAGAACAAAAAAAAAAAAAGCACAGTTTTCCACGAAGACACTAGGGAAGAAAAGCAGACGATTCAAACAAAACACACACAGACCAGCAAAAAAAGGGGGGAAAAAACAGAAAGGAGGATTTTAATCACCACAAATAGATCAGGCAGCGCTGCGTTCGGGCTGTGGCTGCTATGTTGATGCTCCCGATGCAACTGCTGTGGATGATGCCTCTGCAGCGCCGCTCTCCTTGACTTCGGCAAAGGAAAGAGATACCGTCACCGCCTTCCCGACCGCCGCCACATCCACCTTATCCAACTCCGCCCTCTGAAACACCATCTGCAGCGATGGGCACAAGGACGTGTTGAACCACAAGTAGCACGCCGTCGATTCTTTTCCGGAAAGTACAATCGGCCGCCGTCGGTAAAACGCGAACTTAACGTCTCCCAGGATCACCGGTGGCCCGGAGCCTTCCTTGAGGGTAGAAAAGGAGAAGATGCAACCGGCAGAGCTCACCGTCGGGCCACGCGGAAACCACATGCGCGAGTCGAGCAGCACATGCTGGTGATCGGAGACGATGAAGTAGAGGTCATAGGGGTGCGTGATCGTGCTCTCGCGGGCGACGCGTACAGTGACCTCCTTGATCGCCAGTCGCCGCTGCACCGCCGGGATGGAGCCGTGAAACTCACGCACAATTCGCTGAAAGTAGTTCACGTAGCGGCGCTGCGAGGGGATCGTCATCCCCTCGCCGTCGCGCGTCCGCTGCTGGTCAAAAAAATGGATCGCCTCGTTCGCAGTGGCAAAGGTGTCGGGGTAAAGATAATATAGAAGGCACGAGACCATAATCCCGGTGCGGCCCTTTCCAGCCTTGCAGTGGATGGCGACCACATTCGACTCGTCCGCGTCCAAAAAGGTGGCCGCGTCCAACACAAACTGTAGAATCAGCGTCAGCGACGGAGCGTTGTGGTCGTCAAAGGGGAAGCGACGGAAGCAGCCGTGGAAGCGGTGCGGGTTGTCGTACGCACGCTCGGAGCACAAGTTGTAAATGCGAAAATGGCCGGCGTGGCGCTCGTCAAAGAAGCGCTCCACCTCGTCGATCGGGTTGCGGATGTAGTACTCCGTGCCATGTGCGGGGTAGCCCATCGCGATGATGCGCGGGGTGATGTAGGTGAGGTCGAGGTTAAAGCCGCCCTCGCGGAAGCGCACCTTGTTCTGACTCACACGGGTACGAATCCACGCCGTGATGCGCGACGGCGGTTTACAGTGGTGGCCCAGCCGCGCCTCCGGTGCCGAGGGCGACGCCGAGGCAGAGGCGGAGGCAGACACGAGGGAAGTGGAGAGGCGTGCTCGAGTGTCGTCGTCCGTTTCCTTATTCGGTGTAACTGGCGAACCGACCGGCAGTGAGGCGGCGCGCGGGGGGACGGTGGGCGAAAACGGGGTGCCAGCGGCTATCGCCGATGTCGGCGTTGACTGACGCAACGATGACTTGGCGCTGGCGACTGGGGCGGTGGTGCTGGCGGCGTGTATGCCGATGTGCGATGGAAGCATGGCCGGCTTAAACAGTGACGCGTCCGGCGGTGGAGACATCTGCGCAGAGGCGGGCACGCTTTCACCGTCTTGACTTCTCTCGCAGCTTTGCTGGACTGCATCCGGAACGGCAGTCAAACCTGGCACTGGGGTTACTTCGTTGCTGCGTGGCACAGCCCTAGAGGGGTTTTCAGATATCAGCTGCCCTCTTTCCTTTTCTGCCTCTTCTTCGGTTTCAAGGCCAGCAGCTGCAAGAAAAGCAAGCGGCGGCGGCGGCATGGCTGCTGCTGCTGCGTTCGGCGTAGATGTCATCTTTCCCAGCGCGTCGCCGTCTGCCCCAGCAACGTAAGAAAGACTCATTCGTGAAAAAAAAAAGGGGGGGGCAAAGCAAACACTAACCGTAACACTGAAAGGGGAAAAAAAGAAAATACTTGGAATTATGCAGTCGAAAACCAGAAGAAAAAAAAAAGGAGGAGGAGGGGGGGGGAAGTGAGGGGCCAACCAAAACCAGAAACAGGATTTATATATAGAGCTTGTTTTAATCAAATAAACGCGCCAAAGAGAAAAAAAAAAAAGAGGACAAAAGAGAGAAAAAAAAAACGGTCTTTCTTTTTTATTTTATTATTATATGTTCTGCTTTTGAGCTAAACGAGCAAGCACACACACACACACACACACACAAAAAAAAAGGAAAAAGGGGGAAAAAAAAAAGGAGCAGCGATAATTCACAGCTCCAGGAGACAGGCAAGAGGAAAAAAAAAAAAAAGTGATTTACCGATCGGTAACCTGAAACACACAAGACAAGAGGCTGAAAATAAATAAAATAAAAGGAAAGAAAACGCATGACGCTTATTTCTTCATGTGTTCGGGTGGATGAAACCCTAAGCAACCCAATTTTGCCTCCGCACAGGGTTGTGTTTTTCTTTTTTTCCTCTCTCTCTCTTTTTTTTTTTTTTTTGGCTGGATGTCGTGCTAACACTAGAACGCTCACAGAGCGATCGTAACAATGGAATGTACTGCCAGCCACGACTAGTACATACGGACGTTACGGGGTCAAACCACGGACACGCACACGCACAAAAACACGGGAGAATAGCACTTGAGTGCACTTGAACGTAAAGCAAAAAAAAAAAAGGCAAAGAGAAGAAAAACAGAAGTTAAAGGAACACTATAAACAAGGTGGAGACTCTTTTCATTATTTATCTTCTGCACTGCGTCGACTAAGAAGACGCCGGCATTGTGGAACATCTTCTCTACTGAGGCAGCATCGCAGGGAGAACAACTAAAAAGAAAAAAGAGAGCTGCATCACAATTGCACGACTTACAAAGCCACCGTAACGACTGTTTTCTCCAATCTCTTTTTTCCTCTTTTCTTCTCTCTCCACTTAGTTCAAGAAACTTGTGACAACTGTTTTTCCAGAAACGAGAGCAGAGAATAGTGCCCCTAAAACGCACAACGAGGGTTGACAAGGCTTCAACATACAACGGTGTCAACCCACTAACACAACAGCCAAAGCAACGACTTCTTTTCTGGCGCTCAAAAAAAAAAAAACGGTCCAGTGGAAGCAAAAGAGCAAACTCGGAAAAAAAAAAAAAGAAGGAGCTTACTCTCGAGAGAAGATATTGCGTCCGCCATTGCGCAGCATAAACAACGACTTGATGGACAGCTCACGAGTGCGCGCACCAACGACGCGGTAAACGCATTGCCCATCCAAAAACAGGAGTGTGGTGGGGTACGTTATGATGTTGTACTCTTCCACCATATGAGGCGCCTGCGGGCCGGGGACGAGAGCTAGCTTAACCTCCGATGGATTGCCGAGGTTCAACGCGTTGATGGAGGAAATAAACGAACGGGTGAGCGGGTCGCTCAGTAACTCTGAGCCAGCCTTCGACGTTTTCGCAGATGCGGCGCTGCTCCCAGCTGTTTTTCCGGAGGGCCTTCCTGTTGCCGTCGCGGCCGACATCGGTGCAGAGGCGTTCGTCAGCCGAGAGTGCGAGCCACCAGACGAGGCGACCGCAGCCGCAGCAGCGGCGTACGACGGCCCGCTGTGGAATATCGCGAGAACACCCTTTGCGCGGTAAAACTGAAGGAAGTCCTGGAGAATCTTCTCGTTGGGCAGCTCCGCAATCTCGTACCCAGTCGCCGGTGGCTTGCTGACCTTGAAGATCTTCGTGATAAAGAGGCGGCTGCACGTTCGCTGAAACATTGCTCCCCTATGCTAACTATCGGCTTTTGGAGAATTTGAGTAGGAAAGACTACGGAAAAGGTAAGAGTGCGATGCCGTGCTGAAAGTATCCTGAAACGCTCGTGAGCGCTCTTCTTTTTCTTTTTTTTGTTTACTAGTTTCTGACAGTCAAAAAGAAAAAAGAAGTGGAGAAAACGAAATGTACATTGCGAAGTGTTCAAATCACCGCTGAAGAAAAAAGCGCACAGCTTTTTTCTTTCCTCTCCTTAAAATGAGTTGTTTTGACTGCAGCAAAACTGAGAATTTGCACGTAAACGGTGAGCAGCTAAAACGCCCCTTTCTTCAGCTGCACAACTTCGAGACATCAACTTCGGTGAAACAGCAGCAGAAGCAGTCGTTTCTGTGGCTCAAGCCGATCTCCTACCGTGCCTGAGGAAACAAGACTTGAAAAAAAAAAACAGGCTACAAAAACTACCTTATTTAATCACGGAGGAGATATTATGTCTTTAAAGAAAAACACCTGTGTGAACAAAAAAAAAGGGGAATAAAAAAAAAAGACTTGCATCGAGAATACAATGCAAAAACAAAGAAAGGCTCTTGCCTATGACACACAACAAAACAGACAACAACAGCGCCTTTTCAACGCAGTCATTACGTAGGCCACCAAGGACGGGAGAGAAAAAAAAAAAAAGAAGGAAGAAAAAAGTGAAAACAGCAGTTGTCTTGCCACGCTGATCTTTGGCCGAAAATAGAATCGACCAACCTTACTCACTCTTACAGCTATTACGCTCGCTCAAGCAAGGTCAAGGTCGAGGTGCGAGGGAGAGAGAAAAGCAGGAACAGAAATTGCAGTGCTTTACGTCTTCCAGCCGGCGTTGCGCTCGTACTCCTCCCGCATTCTCTTCTCCTCTGCTTCAGACGGGGTGGGAAACATAAACACCATCACAATCACGCAGATTGGGATGAGAAACAGCTGAATTCGCAGCATCTTCTTCATCTCGGCCTTGAGCTTGCCGGTCATGGAGTTGTCAACGCCAGGCGTAACACCGCTGCTGTGACTCTCAAATTTCTTTTCCAGCAGGGTGCGAGAGCGTTGAAGCAGCGCACGACGTGTCAGACGTAACATTGTGAAGTAAAACAACGGGCACAAAGGCTCCTTACTGCACTGCAGACTAATGCGATGGAAAAGAGAAGAAGACAAAAAAAAAAGGTGAACTCTGCAGCGATCCGCCGCGGGAGTGTCAGCAACAGCGAAACACAAGGAAGAAAGGTTGAGGAGCAAATTCAAGAAAAGAGAGAAGTAAAACAACAAAAAAAGAACTTTAATTCGCGCTAAAATAAAGAAAGAGTGAAATAGCTATGTTTAGCGACCGCGGCTTACGGCGAATAGTGACTTGTGATCAGACGCCACATGCAGCAAGGGCTGCGCAAATAACTTCCGCAAACCTCATTCTCTTCTAATCTAGCACTCTTAGAGGAATAGAAAACAGTGTTGTTCTTCCCTTCTCTTTCTTTTGGTACCGTTTTCTTTTTTTTTTTTGTGTGTGTGATTCGTCAGTTACTTTTTTCAATTCAACAGCCAAACTACCAGTGAGAGAAAAGCACTATGCAGTTTTGCGACAGATGCAAACACCGCTAGAGTTATGCTGCCCCGCCCTTTTTGACTTCTTTGCCATAAGTGGTCCAACAGAAAGAGAAGCGTAGGTTCCTTTTTTTTTTTTTTTGTTGTGTGTGTGTGTGTTTTCTTGTTGCTGTTGTTATTGTTTTTACGTGTGCGTAGTTCTTCACACAGACTCTACAATTTAACTTCTTGAGGATGAACAAAGAGAAACAAACCAAAAAAAAAAAAAAACAGAAAAAGGGTTGAATAACGCTTTTACGCTGGTGCGTATGCTCGCAATAAGAGCTGATAAACAGTAATAAAGGCCACTTTTTTTTCCCCTCGACGGATCAGACTGATATCTAAAAAGTGAAAAAAAAAACATAATAGGAAAGCAGGGTCAAACGAGCAAAAAAAAAAAAAGACATAACAGACGCTGTGACTGTAATTAAAAAAAAAAAAAAAGAAAGCACTTCAAGGGCGAAGTAATTGTTAAGAGATATACACACAAATAAACATGCATACAACTATATGCATACACATATGTGCGTATATGTGCTTAGCAATTCTACCAGCAACAGGAATGACAAAAAAAAACAAACTGTTTTTTTGTTAATTAAGCAAAGAGCGGTAGCGCGCAACGTGTGCGGCTACACACAAAGCAAACAAAAAAGACATATATAAAGATAATTATATATATCTATATATATATATATATATATGCATATATATATATATGCGCATGCACTTACTACAAAAGCCCACAACGCTAGTTTATAAAACGTCGAGAAACAGAGTAATGCGTTGCGGGGAAAGGGAGGAAACAGTAACGTGATCCCGTCCAACATATTTCTATTGTCAACGACCAGGTAGAAATAAAGAAAAAAAAGCCTCAACTGAACATTTTCTTTTCCCACAAAGGAAGTTGTATCTAGACGTAGAAAAAAAAATGAGAAAAAAAAAAATAAAGCCCTATAAAACAAGAAAAAAAAAACTGTCTTTTCCTTTCGCTTTCGCTTTCACTATACTCCTCTTTTTTTTTTTTTTACTTTACTTTACTTTACTTTACTTTCGCGGGAAGTCTGCTGCCCGGCGCGCATTTGGCGACAACGTCGGCACCCGACCGAGCAACGCAGCGCCTTTAGGGCTCCAGCACTCCCGTCCGGTTTTCTTGTTGCCTCCGAGCGCCACTGGATCAAATAGGCGAAAGACACGGCTTTGACGGGAGAGCCGCTCCTCGCCGTGGGGGACCTTCGAGCCGAACACCATCCGACCGAGCGTCCGCAGTGACACGGCGTTGCGGAAGCTCTCGTAGCAGTTGCGGAACGACGAACCGTCCCACGTGACAATGCCCCGTGCGGCCCACCACACCATCGACACCGCCAGCTCCACGTACACGCAAACGATCACAACAGGCCGAATGTAAATCAGCATGAGCAGCTCCATAAAAAAGGAGAAGATCGCCTCCGACCAGGTGTCGTACACCTGGAAGTCGACTTCCTGCTTCAGAAGGCAGTTTCCGTTCCGCCCACTAAGGTGCCCCGCCGTGACGAGGTAGTCGATCATGTCATTGTAACCCATCCAGAACAGGTTGTTGTACTTTTGCGTGTTGGGCGGCCGCAGCGCCCACCACGACGGCACGAAGACGCGCGGCCGCACCGAGGCGTCCTGGAAGTACATCGCCGACACCGAAATCGTCGTTTCCTCCTCCATGCGAGGGGTGAAGTTGCTGATCCCGCCATCCGCGCACCACGCGCCGGTGCTCTCCAGTTTGAAGGGCAGCCCTACGAGCGGCACAAGGCAGCACGAGGCAATCAGCGTCTCGTGAATGTCCGCGTAGCTCGAGAAGCGGGACAGCAGCCGCGATTTGAACCGCGGCAGCTCCGTCACGCCAACCTCAAGGCAGCCGCTCTCGAGCACCTTGCGCATCTGTGGGTCGGTGTCCACGGCTTTCAAATTACCGCCAAAGTTGTCAATAGCCGCCAGCAGGTAGTTGCGCATACGGAACATGTGAAACACAGAGCACCTGAAATCCTCCGCCGCAGCGGCGGCAAACTGCTTAACGGCAAGCAGGTCGTACTGACCGGAGGCAAGGCAAGTCGCCGCTAACGCGCCGGCACTCACACCGGTGAAGCGAACTCGTTTCCCCTCCGCGTACCAACGCTGCAACACGCCCGAGTCAATTAGCGCGTAGGCGGCGCCGAAGAAGTACATCTGAAACCACCCACCGCAGGAAAAAGACACTGTGATGTCCCAGTTCTCATTCTCGCCGCGATGCTCATCAGTGCCGACGGACGAGCTGGCAGACGACAGCTGCTGCGTGCTCTGCGTGTCGTGGGAGGAGCCCACTCGATCGCAACTCCTATGCTTCATCGGACAAACTTGGCCAAAGCGCGAGGGCGGCACGCAAATGCAGAGAACTGGTGGTGATAGTCGCAGTTGAGGCGTAACAAATGTTGAATCTTGACCTAGATTTCTTTGGAAAGAAGAAAAAACGGAGGGAAAGCAAAAATAATAAGAAGAGAGAGAGAAAGAGCCGCAGAAGGAAACAGAGTAAACCCATATACAAAAAAAAAGGAGTATCCAGCTAGTGAGCTAAAAGGGAGAACGTAACATAGTGAGAAACAAACACGAAAAACAGAAAACCCAACGTGAGCGCGTTTGCGGGGAAAGCACAGGTAAGCTACGCGTCTTCCTAATATGCAACATATCAAACCCCACAACTTCGACGTTCAACCTACAAGAAGCCACCATTAAAAGCACTTCCGTATATGAGACCAACATCATCGACGTTGTTTTCTGTTCTCGTAGCTCCGCTTCCCGTATTTCCGTGCAACAGTTTCCCCCGCTTAAAGAAGCACACGCCCTTACAGAATTGTATCTTTTCTGTTCCTTTTGGAAATGAAAATGAGTAAATCAGTAAACAGTAAAGTAGATTAACAGTAGCATCCATGTTTCTTTTCTTACAGAGATTATCCAGGTCCGGCACAGTACGAGGCCGTGCGAAGCACCGTCACGCGGCGCGGCGGACGCGAGAAGCTTGTGGGGGCACTTACTTCGTCGCCTTGGCCTTGCGCTCCACAGCGCGGGCAACGCGCTCCTTGCGCAGGCGCTCCTCGCGGCGGATGCGGTCCTTCTTGAGCGGGCCGAACCACTGGTTCTTCTCCTTCTTCGTCTGGAAGCGGCCGTGGCCGATCTTCGAGCTCGTGTCGATGAACTTCAGCACGATCTTCTCCTTCAGCTGGCGCGACGTCTGCGGCGCCATCGGGCGACGCAGCGTCATCACACGGCGGCGCGGGCCGGCCACGGAGCCCTTCAGCATCACGTAGTCGTTGCGCACCGTACCGTAGCCGACGAAGCCGCCCATGGGCGTGATCGACTTCGCGGTCAGATCGTACGTCGTCGTGGCCTGGTTCGGCTCCACAGCGACGGAGCGGCCGAGCTGGTAGATCTTCTTGTTCAGCTGCGTGCGGTGGTGGAAGCCGTACTGACCAGCGCGGGCAACCGTGTACATCACGCGAGCCGGGTGCCACGCGCCGATGCAGGCCACCTTGCGGAGACCGCGGTGGGTCTTGCGCGGCAGGCAGGCAACGCCCCAGCGCTTCACCACACCCTCCGTGCCGTGACCCTTCGTCACCGAGCACACGTCGCACGCCTCTGACTGCTGGAACACGGAGTCCACGCGCACCTCCTTCTCCAGCAGCGACTTGGCGAGCTCCAGCTTGGCCGCAACGTTGCCGCCGTTGATCTGGATCTCCTGCACGTGCGCCCTCTTCACGCCCACGCGGTTGTTGCGCAGCTTGCGCAGCTGCGTGTGCGCGATCACGCGGATCACCGTCGCGTGCTTCGCGAACGCCTTCAGCGTGCGCGCCTCCGCAAGCTTGCCCTCCTTCGTGTGCGCGAACTGCTTCTGGCGCGTGAACGCCAGCTGCGCCGACTGCTTCCAGTTCTTGTAGTAGCGGCGGCGGAACTCCACGCTCGTGTGGTGAGCCCACACCGTGCCGATCGCCTTCAGGCCCACCGGCGTCTCGCGGTAGCCGACGATGCCGACAATCACCATCGGCGGCGCCTCCAGGATCGTCACCGGCTCCACCACCTCCTTCTTGTTCACCTTCGAGCCCGGGCGGTCCACGTCGCGCACGATGTGTGTCATGCCGGCCTTGAACACCATGAAGCTGGTCAGGTGCGGCTTCTGCGTCGCGTCGTCCTTGGGGAAGGCGCGCGCGCGGCCGCGGATCTGGCGGGAGCGCTTGCGGGGCAGGAAGCCGAGGTGGCCGTGGCGGGGGTGCTCGAACTTGCAGTGAGACATTGTGCTGGCAGAAACTTGGAATGCTGTCAGGACGCAAGCGATTGCGTGTTAAAAACAAAAAAAGAAAACGGTAGCGAAAAAAAAAAAAAGGCACAGGAGGTTCAAATAAAGAGCGTTAAAGAAAAACCGAAAAGTGGAAGAGTGAAAATTGTGAAGTGAAGATTAAGAGTAAAATGCTGAGAGAGACTGAGAGTGAACTTCATCCCCTGTACAGTAAAACGAATACAAGACAAAAGGCAATAAAAACAGGCGTCTCGCACGCAGAGATCATCCGCCGACGTAGGCTGGTACATTCCGCACGAGCACCGCAGCCCTGAGTTCTTGGTGACGGTTGTACTTTTTCTTTACTTTGGCAGAGGAGCCTGAACTGCGGCTCTCCTCGCCTCTCGGTCGGCCCCTCACTCGCTCTCTCTCTGAAATCCCCTATCGTCTGCGACAGGGAAAGAAAACCGTGTTGCGCGTGGGCGGTTAGACCGCCTACAGGCTAGCTGTGGACGCCGCCTTTCAAAAACCCCAGCACAGCCCGGCGCCAAAGCCGCGACCGAGCAATACAAAAGCCCCATCACATGACCTGTATTGCCAATCGAACAGCAGATTCGGTCAGATTGCACACGCACGACAACCTTTGTTTGTTTTAGTGGAAAAAAAAACAGAGATTTACTTAAAAAAAAAAAAAACTACCGCGGTCACCCGTCAAACGACACGGACGCGCAGATGCATACTAACGTAAATAGACTTACAGACTCTCATGAAACAAGACACAGTACGAGGCCGTGCGAAGCACCGTCACGCGGCGCGGCGGACGCGAGAAGCTTGTGGGGGCACTTACTTCGTCGCCTTGGCCTTGCGCTCCACAGCGCGGGCAACGCGCTCCTTGCGCAGGCGCTCCTCGCGGCGGATGCGGTCCTTCTTGAGCGGGCCGAACCACTGGTTCTTCTCCTTCTTCGTCTGGAAGCGGCCGTGGCCGATCTTCGAGCTCGTGTCGATGAACTTCAGCACGATCTTCTCCTTCAGCTGGCGCGACGTCTGCGGCGCCATCGGGCGACGCAGCGTCATCACACGGCGGCGCGGGCCGGCCACGGAGCCCTTCAGCATCACGTAGTCGTTGCGCACCGTACCGTAGCCGACGAAGCCGCCCATGGGCGTGATCGACTTCGCGGTCAGATCGTACGTCGTCGTGGCCTGGTTCGGCTCCACAGCGACGGAGCGGCCGAGCTGGTAGATCTTCTTGTTCAGCTGCGTGCGGTGGTGGAAGCCGTACTGACCAGCGCGGGCAACCGTGTACATCACGCGAGCCGGGTGCCACGCGCCGATGCAGGCCACCTTGCGGAGACCGCGGTGGGTCTTGCGCGGCAGGCAGGCAACGCCCCAGCGCTTCACCACACCCTCCGTGCCGTGACCCTTCGTCACCGAGCACACGTCGCACGCCTCTGACTGCTGGAACACGGAGTCCACGCGCACCTCCTTCTCCAGCAGCGACTTGGCGAGCTCCAGCTTGGCCGCAACGTTGCCGCCGTTGATCTGGATCTCCTGCACGTGCGCCCTCTTCACGCCCACGCGGTTGTTGCGCAGCTTGCGCAGCTGCGTGTGCGCGATCACGCGGATCACCGTCGCGTGCTTCGCGAACGCCTTCAGCGTGCGCGCCTCCGCAAGCTTGCCCTCCTTCGTGTGCGCGAACTGCTTCTGGCGCGTGAACGCCAGCTGCGCCGACTGCTTCCAGTTCTTGTAGTAGCGGCGGCGGAACTCCACGCTCGTGTGGTGAGCCCACACCGTGCCGATCGCCTTCAGGCCCACCGGCGTCTCGCGGTAGCCGACGATGCCGACAATCACCATCGGCGGCGCCTCCAGGATCGTCACCGGCTCCACCACCTCCTTCTTGTTCACCTTCGAGCCCGGGCGGTCCACGTCGCGCACGATGTGTGTCATGCCGGCCTTGAACACCATGAAGCTGGTCAGGTGCGGCTTCTGCGTCGCGTCGTCCTTGGGGAAGGCGCGCGCGCGGCCGCGGATCTGGCGGGAGCGCTTGCGGGGCAGGAAGCCGAGGTGGCCGTGGCGGGGGTGCTCGAACTTGCAGTGAGACATTGTGCTGGCAGAAACTTGGAATGCTGTCAGGACGCAAGCGATTGCGTGTTAAAAACAAAAAAAGAAAACGGTAGCGAAAAAAAAAAAAAGGCACAGGAGGTTCAAATAAAGAGCGTTAAAGAAAAACCGAAAAGTGGAAGAGTGAAAATTGTGAAGTGAAGATTAAGAGTAAAATGCTGAGAGAGACTGAGAGTGAACTTCATCCCCTGTACAGTAAAACGAATACAAGACAAAAGGCAATAAAAACAGGCGTCTCGCACGCAGAGATCATCCGCCGACGTAGGCTGGTACATTCCGCACGAGCACCGCAGCCCTGAGTTCTTGGTGACGGTTGTACTTTTTCTTTACTTTGGCAGAGGAGCCTGAACTGCGGCTCTCCTCGCCTCTCGGTCGGCCCCTCACTCGCTCTCTCTCTGAAATCCCCTATCGTCTGCGACAGGGAAAGAAAACCGTGTTGCGCGTGGGCGGTTAGACCGCCTACAGGCTAGCTGTGGACGCCGCCTTTCAAAAACCCCAGCACAGCCCGGCGCCAAAGCCGCGACCGAGCAATACAAAAGCCCCATCACATGACCTGTATTGCCAATCGAACAGCAGATTCGGTCAGATTGCACACGCACGACAACCTTTGTTTGTTTTAGTGGAAAAAAAAACAGAGATTTACTTAAAAAAAAAAAAAACTACCGCGGTCACCCGTCAAACGACACGGACGCGCAGATGCATACTAACGTAAATAGACTTACAGACTCTCATGAAACAAGACACAGTACGAGGCCGTGCGAAGCACCGTCACGCGGCGCGGCGGACGCGAGAAGCTTGTGGGGGCACTTACTTCGTCGCCTTGGCCTTGCGCTCCACAGCGCGGGCAACGCGCTCCTTGCGCAGGCGCTCCTCGCGGCGGATGCGGTCCTTCTTGAGCGGGCCGAACCACTGGTTCTTCTCCTTCTTCGTCTGGAAGCGGCCGTGGCCGATCTTCGAGCTCGTGTCGATGAACTTCAGCACGATCTTCTCCTTCAGCTGGCGCGACGTCTGCGGCGCCATCGGGCGACGCAGCGTCATCACACGGCGGCGCGGGCCGGCCACGGAGCCCTTCAGCATCACGTAGTCGTTGCGCACCGTACCGTAGCCGACGAAGCCGCCCATGGGCGTGATCGACTTCGCGGTCAGATCGTACGTCGTCGTGGCCTGGTTCGGCTCCACAGCGACGGAGCGGCCGAGCTGGTAGATCTTCTTGTTCAGCTGCGTGCGGTGGTGGAAGCCGTACTGACCAGCGCGGGCAACCGTGTACATCACGCGAGCCGGGTGCCACGCGCCGATGCAGGCCACCTTGCGGAGACCGCGGTGGGTCTTGCGCGGCAGGCAGGCAACGCCCCAGCGCTTCACCACACCCTCCGTGCCGTGACCCTTCGTCACCGAGCACACGTCGCACGCCTCTGACTGCTGGAACACGGAGTCCACGCGCACCTCCTTCTCCAGCAGCGACTTGGCGAGCTCCAGCTTGGCCGCAACGTTGCCGCCGTTGATCTGGATCTCCTGCACGTGCGCCCTCTTCACGCCCACGCGGTTGTTGCGCAGCTTGCGCAGCTGCGTGTGCGCGATCACGCGGATCACCGTCGCGTGCTTCGCGAACGCCTTCAGCGTGCGCGCCTCCGCAAGCTTGCCCTCCTTCGTGTGCGCGAACTGCTTCTGGCGCGTGAACGCCAGCTGCGCCGACTGCTTCCAGTTCTTGTAGTAGCGGCGGCGGAACTCCACGCTCGTGTGGTGAGCCCACACCGTGCCGATCGCCTTCAGGCCCACCGGCGTCTCGCGGTAGCCGACGATGCCGACAATCACCATCGGCGGCGCCTCCAGGATCGTCACCGGCTCCACCACCTCCTTCTTGTTCACCTTCGAGCCCGGGCGGTCCACGTCGCGCACGATGTGTGTCATGCCGGCCTTGAACACCATGAAGCTGGTCAGGTGCGGCTTCTGCGTCGCGTCGTCCTTGGGGAAGGCGCGCGCGCGGCCGCGGATCTGGCGGGAGCGCTTGCGGGGCAGGAAGCCGAGGTGGCCGTGGCGGGGGTGCTCGAACTTGCAGTGAGACATTATGCTGATTGTGGTTGGTACAACTTTAAAAGAGAGGAAGGTACTTATTAGGAATTCAGTATAAGTGTGCGTGCGTCGAAAACTCTTTAACAGAATACAAGAATCATGGAGAGGAGGAGGTGAGAAACAGCGTATGATAAAGTAACAGCAAATGCGCAGACACTCACAAAACATTAGCTTTCCAAAAATGCTCCCTTTCACCTACTGATCTAAAAACAGGGAAAAAAAAAGGTTTTCTTTTATTCAGTTACAGTGAAAAGAGGTGTGCGTGTGTGTAGGTAAATGCGTTCGAAAAGAAGCTATCGTATTTGTACATATATCTGTATACATGTATTTACTTACCTCTTTATAATTACATTCCGTGAGTGAGCTGGAAAGAAGCTGAAGCCTCGAGTTCTTAGTTAGACTAAATCGGAGTTTTAAAAAAAAAGGTATAAGTTTAGCGCTAACAGCACGTTTCGCTGGACGTCGATCAGCAAAGCTGTCGTTATTCAACGGGCAGCCCATAACAGCTTTCTCTTTTCTTTCTTTTTTTTTTTTTTTCTGCGTGTGTGTTTATGTGCCGATTGCCATCTACTGTTACAAGGCTCTTGCATTTAAATTACGCGAATTGGCGCTTGTTGGAAAGGACGCGAGCCAGTACTGCGGCGGACCCGATCGCCTCCGTCTTGCGCAGCGTGCGCACCGTCGTCTCCGCACCGGCGCGCTGCAGCGGAAACGTGGCCGCCAACTCCGTCGGTGACACGGTCGGCAGCGACGCCACGAGCTGCTGTAACTGCTGCTGCTTCGCAGGAGCGACGTCGATCACCTCGAAGCGCACCAGCTTCCCTTCAAGCAGCTTCAGGTGCAGGAGACTGTTAAAGACCTTTTCGGCAGAGCTGCCCTGTTTGAAGGTGAGGCAGTGCGCGAGGGAATTCACAGGGTGGAAAGCCCGCACCGGGTATACCAGCACGACACCGCACGCCTCCATCGCAATGGCGAGCACGTCCTGCACGCCAGTCGTCTTCAGCAGCGGCGTGGAATGCGCCTGGACCTCGTGGAAGAAGGCGGTGACGTCGTGCACATCCTGCCGCACCGTCCTCTCCAACTTCGACACATCGCCCTGGTAGGTCAACTGGACGGCGGACGCGCCAGGGGTGTAGTTGAGCAGCTTCTTTCGGCTCAGCTGCAGCGCAAGGCACTCGGTGCGCGCGCTCATCGGTACAAACACCTCGTGCGGGTAGGCCTGGCGCAAGGCCGCGGCGACGTCCCGTGCGCTCGACAGGTCCGCCTTATTCAACGCGACCACCATGGGGAAGCGCATACGGATATACAGTGCCACAAAGGCGTGCAGCTCCGCCGGCCCCCATGTCTTGAGCCGCGCCGTCAGCGCCACCTCATTCGTGATGCCGAGGCGGCGCAGCACTTTGTCCACGAAGGTTGGCGTGCTGCGGTAGCCGGTGAACATGGCGCGGAACTTCCCGGGCTGCCGCACGAGCCCGTGCCACTTCGCACGCAAGTTGTCGTAGATCCAGCTGTGCACCTCCGAGCGCACCCAGGTGATGTCCTCCAGCGCGGAGCCTTGCCCAGGCACGCACGCCGTACCGTCCGCCTCCGTTGCCGCCGCGCCATCCACGACGTGCACGAGCACGTCCGCGTCGCACAGGTCGTTGAGAAACTGGTTGCCCTTGCCTTTGCCTTGGTAGGCGCCCTGCACGAGCCCGGCGACGTCCTTCACCTTAACCGGGTGACGGCGAAAGCACCCGCTGCCGAGCGCACAGACGTGGCCGTACGTCGCGTCGCACGTCTCGCACGTGAGGCTGGAGGTCAGAGCCTGGCTCGCGGACACCGCGGACGCTGGCGAGGACCCTGACGCCGCCGTCGCCGTGAGTACAGCAGTCTGCGCAAAGGTGGCGCAGGGGCAGAAGAGCGGCGCCAGCCCTGCTCCGACGTTTGGTTCGATGGTGGTGAACGGAAAAGCCGCCACCCGCGCCGCGAGGGCCTCCTCCTGCGGATCTGTTACAGCGTTGAAGAATGTGCTCTTGCCGGCGCTAGGCTTGCCGATGAGACCAATCGTCAAGGTGCAAGACCCGCCTCCAGTGTTCGACTGCCCCGCATCGCCATCTGCTCGCGCTGCCTCGGCTGCTGCCGCAGCAGCATCCCCCGCCGCCCCCGCTGCGTCGTCGTCTTCGTCAGCTGCGGCGGCGGCGCCATGGCCCTCGCGACTGCGCCGTGACTCCTGCATGAGTAGCTGAGCTGCCTTCGCCTCTGCCTCCGCGATAAAAGACTCTCGGCTCATCTCGTCCTCCGCTGCCCAGGGACCAGCCGTCTCCACAGAGCCCTCGTCATCCTCGGCGTCGCGGCGGCCACCGCTTGCACCCTCGGAGAGCACCTCCACCAGCACCGCCACCTGCTCCTGGGCCACCTCGGCTGCGTAAAGGTAGGTAGGCAGCAGCATCGCGGTGCCGAGGCCGAGCTCGTCGGCCATGTATGCCGACACCCGCACCACCATGTCCGCTGCCCACCGCTCGAACTTAACGGAGTGCCACGCCGGGCCGTCCACGATCTCCACCGTCGGCAGTATGGAGGGGTAGCTGAGAGGAACGCGGAGGCACAACTTAATGCGCTCTACTGCGTGCATGCTCGGCGCGTCCAGCGCGCAGGCCGCGGCCGATGATGACGCAGCCAGCAGCGACTCCGCGTCGGGCAGCAACGATAGACGGACGTGTGTCTCGCTACCACGCTCTACAACGGCGTCGTCCTCGTACATGGACCGGATCATCTCCAGCTCAGCCTCGCGCGCCTCTCGCGCCTCGGCGGCCTCGGCGGACGTCATCGCGGCCGTCACGCATATACCACGCACCGCCGCCCGCACCTCCTTCAGAGCTGGGATGCTGTGGGCATGCTCGTGATAGAGAATACGCGAGGCACTGCTGCAGATCTGTGCAAAAGACGCGCTCTCCTCCGGGGAAACGACGGTGTCTTTTCTGCCGATGATGTGGAGGCAAGGAAAATCACCGAAGAGCGGCGTGGACGAGCTGCACCTGTCAGAAACGTCAACAGTCTTGCGCCCTTTCCAGTCGTCACGCCCAAAGACACGCCGGGGATCTGGTGCACCTGCCACTACCACCCCACGCAACTGTTCCTGCACTGCCGCATCATTGCTGTGCTGCTTTAGGTAGCGATAAATCATCAAGGCTCCTTGTGAAAAGCCAAGCATGACGGTACACGCAAGCTTGGTGCCAGGTCCTGCGGGCTGCATCGCCTGCGAGACGAGTGCATCGCCAGCGCTATAGTCGTCGTTGCCATCGGTGCTGCACCACGACCGGGTTGGCGTGTCATCTTTCGCGGTAATGAGGGGCAGCACGTGCGGCGCATCCAAAAACTGCAGTTCCGCGATGTCTGCAAGGTCGTCTTGCAGCCGACTCAGCTGGTTCTGGAAGATCTCCTTCGTCTGCTGCGCGCCATGCAAGCACAGCACTCGAATATGCATTATGTATATATAAAAAAATGATAATAAGTGTATGTATGTGTGGTGTTTATGCTTGCCTGCAATGACGCTAGAAGAGAGCACAGCATGAAAATAAAAAAAAAAAAAGAACTGCTCAACAACGTGTAAAAAAAAAAAGAGAGAGAAAAACGTGCCGAGCATAATTAAACGAAAAAAGGAGTTTGAAGGCAAAAAACAAGTGAACAAACAATTTTGAGGAAAAGGACCAAGTTTTTATTTTCCCTTATAGGCGTTGTCGAAGCTACGTTACATGGACTCACAGCACATGAGAGAGAGAGAGAAAGCGCCTTCGCCGGCAATGAAAAGCGTCAGCCAACACGACAAAAAGAGGAAAAGTACGTTTTTACGCTCCTCCATTCACAAAAACACAAACATCCAAGAGAGAGAGAAAAAAAAAAAAGTATGCAACGTTTCTTTTTTCCCTTTTTTTTTTAGAAGGCTCAGCTTCCGTTTCAATGGAGCCTGTTGTCGAGTTTTGTACAACGTGGGAAAAAAGAGAACCCCACGAAGGCTCCCTGCACTTCCTCCACACGATCTGGGCGACGCCAGAAAAAGAGCAGCAAAAAAAAAAAAAAGATCTAATCGAGCCTCGCTTGGCATTCTTCAAGAGGGTTCACGAAGGAAGAGAAGTCCTCCGCTCAGCACCGGCTTTGCTGGCCTCCTGCCGTTGCAGGCGGTAAAAGAGCACGCGGAGATGTTCCATTTCTGTCAGCGCCTCTTCCTCGGATAGCGAGACGGTGCGATGTACCTTGTAAAGATAGTTGAGCAGCTTCGTCGATGCAACCTCAGACTCACTCTTGCGCTCAAGATTCTCCTGCGAGGGCTGGTGTGGCAGCTGCAGCGACTCCGTTTGATCCGCAGACACATCCTCACGCCTCGCTATCCCAACGTAGAGAGCTCCTTGGTCTTTGTTTCGTGCCACGACGCCACGCGCGTAGCTGCGGTGCAGCAGCGACTTGAACCGCTCGAAACGGTTCTCCGACCCCTCTTGCAGATGATGCAGCAGCTCACGCCGCTCCATGATGCATACTTCAAAGTCTCGCAGCCACGCTTTCATTTGCGCAGTTTGGCTCTCGTGTGCAGCTTTCACAGGCAGAGACGGCCGTGCGTGGAAGCCACGCACAGCATTGCCCAGCTCATTTCCTCGTCGCACCTGTTCGCGCTCGAGCTTGACTTCCAGTTTCTTCTCCTTGAAAGTCCAGTTCTCCACTTGCGCCTCCCACCGTGCTTTCTGACTGCACAGCATTTCATATCGCTGTTTTTGATCGCGCATCTTTGCCAGCTCCTCGTCCAGCTTGATCGTAAGTGCGCCCAGAGAAGCGTCCGTAGCGGCAGAGGAAGTCGAATGTGTCGCGTCAGCTTTCGGATCCAGACTTTTTTCCTCTTGCGCCTTTTCATCCATGAGAGCCTTCAGTCGCTGCTGCGCTGCAGCGAGCTCCGCTTTTACTTCGCGGTACGCCGCCGCTGCGCTTCGGCATTCTATGACTGTGTTTCGCGCGGCAGCGCGACACCGATCGGCCTCCATGCTCACTGCCCCAGCCTCCTGCGCGAGGCGCGAGGACACGGCCCTAAAGCCGCTGTTTGCATAGTGCACCAATGCAGATACCTGTCCACAGCGGACCGCGTCCGCGAAGTCTGCCGTGTCCGAAGGCAGCGGCTGGAAAGGCCATTCGCGAGACAGCACGTCCGCAAAGGTGTCGTCAACGCGAGAGTGTGTGGCATCCGCTGCATCGTCTAGCGCCGTCGTCTCGGCGTGCAACTCAGCGTTGCCGTTCAGCGATGGAGGAGCGTTGAGATTAGGAGATGGTGAAGGTGGAGCGTGCCCATGAGGACTACGGCTGCGTACCAGATGCGGGTAAGGAAAAGCCGATGCCGCTACTCTCTTCGACGACCAAGACTGCGGCTGCCGCAGATCATCTGCGCTACGGGCAGCGTCTGCGGACGGTGTTCGAAAAGAAAAGGGAGAAGAGAGCTTATAAGGCTGACTAGCTGTGGAGCCCGGCATCTGGCGGGGGGTTGGAGAGCGAATCGGCGTCAGGTCGGCTGACCAGGCGGCAGAGACGTTCAGTTTCTTGCGCAGCAGCGCATCATCACGCTCTGCATGCATGTTTTGAGATGCTGCACACTATCAATTGGAACAAAAAAAAATGGCAGATATCGTCTTGGTTGTTGTTGGTGTTTGTGCGTTTCGTACTTTTCCCTCCGCCCAGAGTAATGCCGCGCATGTGACAGCTACCGCGACTGTCTTAAAAAAAAAAAAACGAAGATATTGTTTACGAACAGGGGAAGGTCATCCCCAGCGGTGTTAGCTGTAGTAAGACTGTTGATGTTCGAATCGCGTCCAAATAAACCGCTGAAAGGACGAAATCACGGCACTAGAAAAAAAAGAAACCAACGGAGACAAGGAAATGTGAGCTTAAGGGTGAGCAGACAAAACAAATAAACAAACAAATAACGCTCCAGCGTTGCGTTTCCTGAAAGGTATGGTACCAGACAGAATTTGGAGAATAGGTGTGCAATATAAGACAACAAAAACTCTTGAAAAACAGCAACGCAAAAAGCGCCTCGATAAAAGGTGTACTCATCACACACACGTGTTGTGCTCTGTAGCCTTGTTCTGACCTTTATTGATTGCGCATTTCTCATATAGTATTGTCAATAGGGACGAGACGCCCCGTTGCATGGCAAAAACTTGCTCATGTGCCCTTGGTGATAGAAGCAGTCGACATAGATGCACACTCACACAGATGTGAGCGTCTTGAAAGAGCCAGCAGACGACCAAAGGCGGCCACCCTGATTCAACGCAGTGCACTGCGAAGCAGCTGTTCCACCAGCTGCAGGGCACGCGCCTCCTCCTCCGCGCTCTTCTCCGCTGCTTTCTCTTCACCGCTCCGTTCTTGCCTCGCTGACGAGCTTGGGTCGTTTTCTTCCTTTGCCAGCGAGGCGTCGCCCACGGGACTACTTGCAGTGCCTGGTGGAGGACCTGCCGGCACCCGCGCCGTCTCACCACCCACCCTCCGCTGCCAAATATACTGGAGTGCGTACTGAAGGGCCTCTGTGTGAAAGTTCGCGGCAGGCGTGGGAGGCGGTGATGGCGCTGGCGATGGCAACGAAGACAATGGAGGAGAAGGCTGTTCGGCCGCGTGCTCCGATTCGGTCGGAGCCCCAGTGGCGTTTACGCCCTCCGTCTTCCTCTTCTTCCTCCGCGATGTAGCTGCGCTGGCGCCATCAGTCAAGACCGACGTTGGTGCCTTGTTGAAGTCGTTGCTCACAACCTCCCCGAGAGACACGCCGTCCCGCGTGGTGAGTCCTTCGGCTTCGCCAAGCTCCTTGCGACTCGCGCACACGCTCGCGGAGAGAGCGTACAGCATGGATAGCGGAACGTGGTCCTCCGCCGCGTCAGCCTCCTCCCTCAAAGGGGAGTTGTCCCCGCCTGTAGCGCTGTTTTCGCTGCCGCTACTCTCATTGTCGGATGGAAAAGCAAGTGTCCTCTGCATAGAAGGGCATGCAGACGGACTGCTGCCAAGCACCGCGGGCCTGTGGTCAGTGGGCGTTGAGGCAGAAAGAAAGGCTGTCGGCCTTTCACGTTCCCTCGCGCGCTCTGAGCGCCTCGCTTGCTCGTAAGCTTCCCGTGCTACCGTCCACGTAGCATCCCGCGGTCCACTCACCACTACGCGAAACTGCTGCTTGAGAAAGTAGTAAAACAGCTCTGCTAGATGCCGGCACACCTTCCACCCGTCCTCCGTGTGAGTCACCTGCTCAAGAATACCTGGCGTGCACGTGCACGAGCAGGAGTCCACGACGGAGCGCCATTGCGAGCGGGCCAGATGCACTACCGTCTGCATCATTAGCGCAGCCGTTGATGGCGCCGCAGCGGAATTCGCTGCCGCAGGCCTGTCCTCCTCCTCCTTTGCCTGTGCTGCTGATGCTGCTGCTGCCTTCGCTGACTTCCAAGTCTCGTCTTCACCCGCACCCACCGTTGGCTTCAACAAGCTACCGTTGACTAAGGCGAGCAGCGGCGTTACGTTCATGCTCAGCCGCACGTGCAAATAGCGGCGCATGGTGGCGGAGACGGCGTACCGCAAAGGTCCTGTAATGACGCAGCTGTAGCCAGACACGTAGTCCGTCAAGCCCCGCGGAGAGCGCCGGGCGTTGGCGTCAATCAGGTTCACCGCTGTCGCGTAGTTGTCGTGCGTGAAAAGCGTGGAGGCGAAGAGAGACAGGGCAGACATGTGAGAAGGTAAAAGAGTCACCGGCGGGGCGTGGCTGGCGAGCAGCCGTGCCTCCCGCCGCGCCGTGTCGGCGAAGGTGTCCTCGTTGCGCGTGGCAGGTCGGACAAGGCCGTAGGAGACCCACAGCCGCGGCAGTGGCGCCGTCACGGTGGCTGGAGAGCCGACCGACGTAGACAAGAACGTCTCGTTCGTTCCGGTGTTTGGGCTGCTCTCACCGTCAAGCCGCCTCAGCTGAACGGACGGCGTGTCCACGCACTCACGGCGGAGAAGCAGCTGCGGTCGTCGCGGCCTGCCGCGCAGGCGAGCAGCCAATCCGTTCCACTTGCACAGCTCCTCGAAGCAGCGGTCCTGCAAAGACCGTGGCTGCCGTGCTTCGACCGCCTTGTCCGCCACAAACTGGAGGGGTCCGCCAGATGAGTACGCTGTCGTGGCCAGGACAGCGGCCACACTTCCCACATCCACCGCCTCGTCCGCCTTGGATAAACCACTTGCCGCAATCTCAGCGTCCGGATCAATTGACGGGAAATTCAGCAGCGTGGCCAGCATGTTTGCGCAGGCGTCAAGAGAAGTGTAAACTTGGACCCGTGGCAGGATCTGCGCGAAGGCCGTCGTGCCTGCCTCGCTGCACGACACAGCCAAACTCCGGTCAGGGTCCATTTGTATGCTGCATGCCGCGTGCAGCACGGCCCGCGACAGCAGCCACGCTGTACTCGCCTCTGATGCGCTGGAGTCTACTGCAAGTAAGCCATCGTGCACGTTCGCGGAAGGGGCGGCAGCGGCGGCGTCTGCGGTCATGGAGACGGCAAGAAGGGGAGGCATGAAGGCGTGGGCGGCATGCGCGCGTTGCGTCCACCACTGCAGTGCCTCCGCCAAAGGCACAGATAGCGGGCAGAGGAGCATTACCAAGCCGTCGCAACCGCTTTGGCGGTCGCTGGGGTGGGAGGGAGGGGACGCGGTGGACTGCGCGGGTGGCACGTCAGCCTTTCGGTCCGCGCGTGGACGCTTTCGTCGGCTGCTCGGCGCCGTGGAGAGCAGCGAGGACGAAGACGAGGCCGTCGGAAACGAAGATTCCCCGGTCAGCGTTCCAGCTTGCTTCACTTTTTCTTGATGGACACACCCCCAATACACCAACAGCCGGCGCAGCAGGGCACCGTGGGTCTCCTGATACCTCTCCGAGAGCTCCACCCACAGGCAAGGGCGACTGGCGGCCGGGCTGCTCGGCGCGGCGGCCGCGCATGTGGCCGTCCACCACGCCAGCGGGTCTGGTGTCGCCTTAGCTGGCACGGCGACCTTCGACTGGCTGAGCGGCTTATCACTGGACGACGCAGCCGGGCTCGTTGGCGCTTGCTTTTTCCGCTGCCTCTGCCTCCTCGGCGGCGATGCGGATGCCACTGGTGAAGGCTGCACACCGTCTCTACAGCTTTGCTTCTCTCTCCAAGCGCTTTCCGTCCGCAGCTCACCGCCTTCACTACTCTCAGTCAAGAACACGGGGCTCGGAGTGAGGACAAAAGACTGCCCGTCAGCTTCATCCGCACAGGCGCCGCCACCGTTTGCAGCGTCTGCCTTCGATTGTGGACGATCTTGCGAACGGGGCTCCGATGCGCCAGCCCTCATACGTTTGTGATTTTTCCGCTTTCGGTCGCCCCCTTCCTTCTGCGGTGGTGGCGCTCCTACCTCTCCGCCCATTTCCGCTGCGTCCTCGGAGACCAAAAACGACAGCTGTGAGAGCCGGCTCACGTTCGTGTTGCCGTTGTGCATGCCGAAAAGGACGGAGAGGGGCCAATCGTCCACGTCGAACTTGCGAGCGTTGTTCTTCAGTGCTCTCCTCTCCAAGTGTCCGTCCTTCGCAACGTCACTTTCCGGAGCCTTTGAGGCAGCTGCGCTGCTCGTCGCTGTTCTCCGCCCCGCCTTTTTTCTCTGCGGTGACGATACCCTCTTCGCAGTGGCTTCGTCATCAACAGGTGCGGAGGTGTCGCCTGGCTTTGCCACCACCGGCGAGCTTGTCCGCGACACCGCCTTCCGCCGTTGCCTCTTCGCTGCTGAGCTAGGCAGCGGCCGTGGCACCCACGACAGCTCCGCTGCGCTGATGCGCGATTTCATCGCCGGCTGGTCGCCCACGGGGCTCGTCTCACCGTTCAGCAGGTTCGACGCGAGCTGAGAGAGAGAGCGCCAGGCGTGGGTGTCGGCGAGCGTTGCACTGTGTTCCGGAAGGTGGTCTACAGCACTGGATGGTGAGCCGCAGACGTCGGAGTGTGGCGGTGGGGCCGCCGTGGCCGGTTTTTCTTCCAGCGATGATGTGGGCAGGGTGGCGACGGTGTCGAGCTCCTCGGGACCATTCAGCGGCAGCGTCAGCGACGCCGCCTGCTGCTTTTCCGTAGCCAACACGTCGCGCGTGCGGCCTGTACTATCCGCTGGCCCTGCTTGCTTCCTTTTATTGTTGCGGCTGATCTCTGTTTTAGTGTGATGAGGCAGCTCTTGCGTCGCAGGCGTGCTCGGCTTAGCGTTAGGCGGTCTCAGTTCTGCCTTGTCCGCGGTGCGGCGCAATTCACTGATTTTCGAATAGGAAACAGGAGCGCAAGTGTTTTGCACAGGTGAGCTGAGTGTGGAAGAAGAGGAAGAGGGCAGGAGGTTGTCTTGTGAGTCTGCGATGACCCGTGACGTGCGCACCGACGAAGAGGAGGAGTTAGCGGGTGTCACTGTCTCAGCAGCGCTCTCCTCCGACTCGGTTGTCGCGGGAGATGAAAAAGGAGATGGAGACGAAGTCGATGACGCGCTGCCCGCCGTCTCCTGCTCCTCTGCAAAGCCCGTTGATGTGGAGTACTTTGTTGTGAAGGAGAACAACGAGCTGCGAAAAGAAAGCGCCGACGGCTCCTGCTCAGTCTTCGAATTTCTGTTAAACACCCTCATCTCGCTTTCCGTCTGTTCTCTGAGTATTGGAGAATTGTGCAACGAGTCCACCAGCGGAGGCTGCTGGCCGACCTCACTCGCAGACGCACCAGTGTCGTCTGCTGCGCACCGCGGTGATGACGGTCGTGGTGTTGTAGGGCCGGACCGATCCGAGTCCGTCATAAACGTGACTGGCGAAAAAGACCGTGGAGACGCTGTGGTCGACGAGTACCGATCCAACAAGTCCATCTCCCCCTCCGCCAGCAGCGGCGACTGCGACGGTGATGGCGAAGCCGAAGTGGAGTCAACCTTCCTTCGCTTTTGTGGCGACACAGACGATCTACGCGACATTGTAGAGCAATGTAGAGAGGTCTATAAGAACAGAAGCTAAAAAAAAAAAAAGTACGGCGACAGTGGATACTCGTGTGAAAAGTGCCTGGGGGAACGCAAGAAACTAGTCCCGACTTGCGACTAGCACAGAGGCAAGTCTCCCTATCTGTGGTGGGTCGCAAGAGCAAAGCCACAATCCGCGCCTCCAAGGTGCCAGGTTTCTCTGTAGATCTGCCTTTGTGAAGGAAAAAAAAGGGGGGTTTCGGCGTTGTTTTACATGTGGCCAATTGTTTTTGCCCGTATCACGCCTGATCTTGCCTTTCCAGTTTGATGTGCCGGTGCGCAACTCTATTATTCAGTCCTTTTCTGTGCCACGAGCTTTACTTTTGTGTGTGTGTGTGTGTTTTGCTCGTCGCCAGTGTCGTCAGATGGCGACGATTACGCAATGAAAAGCGGAGGAAGTGCAAAAAAAAAAAAAAGAAACAAGACAGAGACAAAGAAGAGAGATTTGAGCATCGCTGCAGATTGGTTACGGGTGTGTCTTTTTTTTTTCTTCTGTGTGTGTTGCTGCTTGTTTGTTTGTGTGTGTATGTGTGTGCGTTTCTAGACACAACGTGCGAGTGGTACGTCTCCAAAGGACATTCACTGTTGCGTCAACCTGACCCGGTGGAGCTCATTACGAAGAACAGCATCTGTACGACGGCCGAAGCAATGCGTAAGTTCTGTGGAGCGCGTTACGTGTGTAGAAATTGAGAAACGTGAAAGCAAAAAAAAAAAGAAAAAAAAAGAAGAAGTGCTTCTGCTGCGTTGAATTAATGGATGCCTCTTCATTTCAACCACTACGCCTCCCACCACAGCGAGGCAGGAGCACAGCTTCGGATAAAAACGCATGCGTCCATTTTTATCTCTTGTGACCTCTTCTCTCATTTTTCCCTGGTTTTCATTTTCGAAACGTGGGCTCATGAAAAAAAAAAAAAAAGCACACACACAAATATCGCAGAGCTTGAATAAGTGAACCGTCGTCGCCGTCCACGCGCAGCCACATTGAGAAAAAAAGAAAGAACAGCACAAACAGTTGTACGCACAACAACAGATAAAAGGAAATATGTCCTTCCTTCCCTCCCCCTTCTCAATTTTGCCGTGTCGATGCCACCACCACTGCTTATAGCAAAGGGAAAAGCATGCAACTACGGCTTTCTTTCCCTAACTCAAGCACACACACACACACACACACACCACCATCTACGACAAAGCCTGAATCGTGCTGAGAGAAAAAAAAAAAAAACAGAGCAGCGCGGCCCCCTCATGTCTCAATGTTGATACCAACATGTGACTCAGCTGTTGAGCACAAAGAGAAAAAAAAAATAAACGAAAACGGAAAACCCGTTAACGAGTTAGCTGACGACACGCAGAGGAGGCTAGGCAGAATACAAACCAAAGTTGGAGAAGAGCCAATTGTCTATTATTGACTCTAGTGCTTGGACTGCTGCTGGGGTTCGTCCTTGCCGCTTTCCTTTGCGCCAGCGCTCGGCGAAGCCTTAGCATCCGTTGCCGCAGCATGGTGTCGGTCACGTAACTGCTGCAGCCACAGCTCCGAGTACAGCCCACCCTTGCCTAACAGCTCTGCGTGAGTGCCCTGCTCGGCCAAACCGCCCTTGCCATCCAGCACAAAAATAATATCCGCTTCCTTCACCGTGGTGAGACGATGGGCAATGAGGACGATGGTGCGTGGACGCGTGCGACCCGTCGCGTTTTTGAGCGTGTCCATCACGTTCAGCTCTGTCGTACTGTCCAGCGCAGAAGTGGCCTCATCTGCCAACAAGATGGGGAAGTCGGCCAGCACGACTCGAGCAATGGACACTCGCTGCTTCTCACCACCGCTGAGCTTCAAACCGCGCTCGCCGACGGAGGTGGCGTAGCCGTTGCTCATGCGCATGACGGTGTCGTGCAGACTCGCAGCCTTCGCCGCAGCGACCACCTCGTCATCTGTCGCGTTCATGCGGCCGTAGCGGATGTTGTAGCGCACCGATTCATTAAAAAGCACCGTGTCCTGTGGAATCACGCCAATGTACTTGCGCACGCTCTCCATCTTCAGCGTGTCGAGCGGCTGGCCATCCAGCAGCACCTGGCCAGATGTGGGGTCAAAGAAGCGGAACAGCAGACGGAAGATGGTACTCTTGCCACTGCCAGACGGCCCCACAAAGGCCACTGTCTTTCCGCCAGGAATCGTGAGGCTGAGGTGGCGCAGCACGAGCCGGTTCAGTTCCTTCTTATATTCGAAGGTCACGTCGCGCAGCTCAATCGTGCCGTCGATGTACTTGTACTCCTTTGCATCCGTCTTGTCGTTCACGTTGGAACTCTGGTCCAGCAGGGCAATCATGGCCTGCATGTTCTGCGTGCTCGTCTGCACCTCGCGGTAGATCATGCCGAGGTAGCTGAGCGGCATGTACAGTTGCATGAGCAGCGCGTCCACTAGCACAAGATCACCGACGCTCAGCGCACCGGCGAGCACGCCGCACGTGGCGAGGTAGAGACTCAGCACACCCGCCATGGCGAAGATTAGCTGCTGACCAAAGTTCAGGGCGGCCATCGTCTGATCAAGAAGCACCAGCTGCTTGTTCATGTTGATCGTTTCGTTGCGGATGCGCTGCGACTCGTACGCCTCCGTCCCGAAGTACTTCACTGTCTCGTAGTTCAGCAGCGAGTCGACGATTAGGCCGCCAACGCGGCTGTCCAGTGCGTTGTAGCGTGTGCGAAACTTGGCCCGCCAGTTGGTCACGAGGAACGTCCATGACACATAGGCAACAACAGCCACTAAAGCTATGCCGATGAACTGCGGACCCGCCTGCGCGTTGAGCGCGAAGCAAACAAGCCCCATCTCAAAGGTGGTCGGCACGATCATGAAGAGCAGCGCGTACGCCAGCGTCCAGAAGGCGCGGCTGCCGCGGTCCAGATCCTTGCTGATCACACCTGTCTCGCGATTCAGGTGGTAGTTCAGGTCCAGCTTGTGCAACTTATCGAACATCTCCATCGCCAACTTCGTCGAGGCGTGGCCGCCAACCGGGGCAAAGAGCACCGTCTTCAGCTCCTCAGTGATGGAGGTGGTGACGCGGCAAATACCGTACGCCACGACGCAGCCGAAGATGCCAACCGCAAAGGGGCCGGCAACGGCCACGGCGTCCGCAGAGACCGTGGCAGGAGCCAGCTGGTCCACGATGGTTTTGAACCAAAACGGCACTGCCACCTTCAGCAGCTTCGCCAGTAGGACGCAGAAAACGCTGCCGGCCACCAGTACCTTGATCTTCGGCTCACCTCTCGGCCAAAGGTAGGACCATACCTTTCTTAGAACTCGACCAATTGGAATATCAGACGCTTTCTCAGAAATCTCAATGCCATCTTGACGCGCCGGAATACTGCCGCTGCTCTTCGGGGGTGGGGGTGGTGGCGGCAGTGGAGGCGGGATCGCGGCAGACGATTCTGCCGCGGTCGAGGAAGACGCGTCGGAAGCAACGGCGCCTGTGTTTTTATCACTGACAGCGCTGGCGCTGCTGCCTTTGCGTAAGGTGTCCGGGGAAACAACCGTAGTGGTCGGCACCTCGGTGCTCTTTTGGCCAAGTGACTCCATCAACTCTCGCTTTGCCGTCTCCACTCGTTCGCCCTGGTTGACGCGGTGAATCACCTCCGCTTCGCCACTGGAGAGGTGCACAAACGTTCCACGTTTTGTGCCCTCCAACGTCGACGCCGTCTCCCCGTTGCCGTGACGCCTCACTGCCTCGTTCTTCGCCTTTGCCGCTCTGCCTGCTTCGCTGCTGCCGCCCTCCTCCCGCTTTGCATCCGCCTCTTTGGCCGCCGTCTCCTCGGAGGAGTCGGGCGCATTGCCAAACTTGAACGCCTGCCCAGCAGACTTGTGAAAGAGCTTACTTTTCTCACCCTCGGACGGAGGCGTGCTGCTCGGGACGCGCAGCAGCGACGATGGCCAAACAAACGTACGAGCGGCCCCACACGTGCTCGTGCTCGTGCTAAGAAAAGACGACGACGATGACTCCGTGCCGACGCCGCCGCCCACCGCTCCAAGAGTTACAGAAGCGCCTCTTCGCGCGCGGAATGCGCCCGCGGCAGCCAAAGGAAACAGAGAAATGGGTCGAACTCCACTGCCGTGGTGCGGGACACCGACAGGGGTCCCTCGCAGCAGCGCCTGTCCACGCCGCAACATGGTGTGGTTCGAAGCCTCTATGTCCGCAGAAGAAAAAAAAACAGGATCGGTTGAACGTACTCTGTCGTGCGTCAGCTTGATCGCAAGCGCTCGTCGTTGTTACTGGCGTGGAAGTGTCTAGGAAAAGGCGATCACTTCTACCCCTCAAGGCCCCAAGCGCAACAAGTGATTCGGATGTCAGGAGCCCAAATTACGAGCAGCAGTGCTTAAAAAGTCGGAAGCAGCACTGCAGCCGACAAGCTTCAAAAACAGAGGGTAACAGAGGAAAATAAAAAGAAGAAAGAGAGAGCGTCCTGCCAAAACAAACAACAAACAAGAGTCAGAAAACAAAACTGTGAAGTTGAAAAAAAAAAAAGAGGTAGTAAAACAGGTGAAGAAACGCTCGATACTGGAAAAAAAAAAAAGAAAAGCTGAGCAGTGTTCGCGGAAGCTAAGCCACCTGTCACAAGACAGAAGGAGGGCAAAAAAAAAAAAAAAAGACGTGGAGAAATGTGAATATAGATCTTCGTAACTCTCTTTTCGCGTAAAGAAAGCGATATTGCAGCCGCTGCTATGCGGGCAAGAGCAAAAGAACCAAACTAAAAATAAAAAGAGACTGCCGCGCACAAAAAAGAAAATGGAGAGTTTCAATTCAAGAGGTGGCAAGTGCTGTTTCAAAGAAAGGTCAAGCAGAGCTCAGTACTAGAGTGACCTAACATGTATATCCTTCTTTCGTGAGAACTGTTCATAGATCATCAATAATAAAAAAAAAAAAAGAGGAAAGAGCCTAAAGCCTCAGTGTATGTGTTTGTGCCGGTACATGAACAACTTTGACGTACAATTCGCGATTATGTAAACGCGTGTTAGAAACTTTTGTAGTGCTGATAAGAAAAGAAAGACAAGAGAAAGGAGACGTAGTTTATATGTGCGTGTGTGTTTCAAATAAATAAATAAATAAGGAAAAAAAAAAACAAGAACAGCAACTGCAAACACCTGCTTGGATTCCTTCGAGCTTGTATTGGTGTTGGCGTTACCGATTCCACTTTGCTGCGACTATCAAACAGCGCAACGGCAATGCTGCAAGCTGATAATAAAGAAAAAAAAAAGTGGTGACAAACAGCGCAAGTAAAAAGGGTTTAGTGAGTGTTAAATGGTTGTTAAACAAGTGCAGAGAAGGAAGGGCGAAGAAGAAAAGCAATACAATGCTCCAGCCCTAAGGCAAAAGCGAAGAGAAAACGTCTCTTTCATTTGTCGAAATGAGCGAGTAAGAGAAAAGAAACTGGAGGGCCGTAATGATGCGATTCCGAGGTGAGCCATATTCGAAAACGGAAAATGGCAAACCGACCTTTGGATCTTCCTGCCTGCAGTCAGGTCAACGCAAAGAAGCACACGCCACTTTCATGTGCGTTGTTGTTATTGTTGTTGTTGTTTTGCTTTTACTCGTATCTTCGTTCGTACCCGTGCGCTAAAACCCATTTTTGGATATTGTTTCCTGCCAAATGTCGCTTCTCACCCATTCTTTTTCGCTTTTTCAGCATTCTATGAGTATAGTATTTACCTTCTATTTGCCTCAAGTTGTATTTTCTCCTTTTTTTTTTTCTCTCTCCCTCTCTGGATAGCGTGACGCCGATACGGCCTGGCTACGATGTCAGGCAAGACTCGCCTTGAGTGAACGTCGACCCTTCTTGGTTGGCGCGTCAGCCAGTACTACTCGGTACCCCATGAATCCGGTTGTTTTGCGGTGAGGGACTGTAGGTCGTCACGGCGCCGGGTCGGCGGCGGCGTGGGATTCGGAAGAGACTCGGCACGATGAGGTTTTCGATCTCGTCCAAGCTCTTTCCCTGCGCGATGCGGGTGCAGCACGCCTCAAGGAAGTCGATCTCGAAGCGGCTCAGCGGGAACGACGTCGCCCACAGCCCTGGTGGCGGTCGGTACCTCTGTTCCTGCCGCTCCGCCACCGGAGCGTACTCCATGGCATCGAAGAGGCTGCGGTGGAAGCCGGCACGATAGAGGTACGGCGCGATGAGGTCGACACCGTGCAACACCAGCGTGCCGTCCGCCATCAGCTCCATCGACACTGCCGGTGACTCCTCAAAACGGCGCACGAGATTCCATTTCTCCTTCTCGTGTTGGCCGCACTGCGGACAACCCTCCATGGAGCCGTCCTCCGCCTTCACTCGCGGCGCGCCGCAGTTCGTACAGTGCGGCACCCAAAGCCGCACCTGGGTGGGGAGCGCCTGGAGCCCGTCGTGCTGGCCCTCCACAAAATGCACAACGACGACGCCACCGTCGTCTTGTGAGGATGGTGAAAGAGACGTGGACGCGTGGGTCTCGCCCACTGCAGCCGCCATTGCCGCCCTCTCCTTCTTCACCTGCACCAATGGTGGTGATGTTCCTCCGCTCGGCGCAGAGCTCGGCGAGGGGCTCCGCGGTCGCCGTGTGCCAGCCGCAGCCAGTGCATTGGAAATGGTGGCGGAGGACTCAGCCGTTGGGCCGGCTTGGATGACGACGTCGTCGCCCTCGTCGTCGACCACCTCGCCAAGGTAATTCTCGTAGTCTCCCTGCGTGGCGTCCACCACCTCCGTTGTCATCTGCTCTCTCCGCTTCTCGCGCGTGGCGTCACCGTTGCGGAAGCTGCCATCCGGCTCCAACACGACCATGTGCGTCCCATTCGGCATCTGGTCCAGGACATTCTTCATCCACAAGTCGACCTCCAGCGACGAGGCGGTAACGCGGCGCTCGCAGACGGGGCACGGCCCGACAGGATCGCGCATAGACCGGCACTTGTCTAGCATCACAACCCACGACTCCAGATCGCAGCACTGGAGGTGATTGCAGTCTTTGCTACGAACAGGATAGCGGATTGGGAGGCGTGAGTAGGGGCAGAGAAGCGAAAACTCAACCGAGGAGACCATGAGCTCCTCCCCGTCATCGTCGTTGGGCGACGCACGGGCCGTTCCAGGAGAGTTGCTGCCTGCTGCCGCCGCAGCCGCGCCAAGTCGCGCAGACCCGTGGGTCCCACGCTGCGGCGACGACTTGCCCGCAGCTGCCTCACCGAAAGCCACCCTCAGTGCACGTTGGCGGTGCGCGTGGAGCTTCCCAGCCGCCTCACGGCCGTCTTGCTGCGCCTCCTCCAACTCACGCACAATTCGCATACGCACCTCCTGCAGCGTGCTTGAGACATCGTTGGCTGCCATGGACGAAGAACTCGCCGTGTGAGAGCTGTCGTAGATCCCGCGCTGATGTGCGCCTGTGCGATCAGCAGACGACCAGTGTTGCGGTTGCGGTTGTACGAGATTGCCGCTGTTCGCACCGTTACTGGCGCGAGGCGAGACGGCGGCTGAATGCGAGAGTTGCGCAGAGGTGCCAAGGCGGTACGCAACGCTGCCACTGCGCCGCGCAGTAGCCGCGTCAAAAAAACTTGAGATGGAGAAGTTATCGCGATACGACGGACTGGGCGTAACTAAAGGTGGCCGGCCACCGCTCCCTTTTGGCGGCATTTTCACACAGGGCGTCCGATAGGGAGGTACACAAGAAAAGAGAGCTTCGCAACTACCGCAACGGTGAATAATAGGTAGCCGCTTTCCCACTTCGTGTTCCCTACCTTTTACTCTCCAAAGCGAGAGCTTGAAAGTGAAAGCCTGAGAAAAGTCTCGACTCACGTGACAGCATGAAAGAAAAAAAAGAAAAAAGAAAAAAGCAGGAAAAAATGCTGCTTAAAACGACAGAAATAATATATGCGTTTGTGGGCTTGACGCCTCTATCCGATTCAGCAGCTTCTTTTTTGTTGTTGTTGCTGTACGTGTTTGAAATGCGTGTGTGTGTGTGTGTCTTCGTCAACGTTTTTCCCTCTTTTTCGAGACTTGCACTAGCGCACATTCGCGCTCGATAACAGGTGCAGGAACCAAGGATTCCTGCCTACAGCGATCTTCTCCTACAACCGCGAGGAGGGGTGAATGTGAGTACTCTGTATCGCAACAACCCAAAACGTATGGCAAAGACATTTTTAGTTAATCCGAAGTAAAAGGTATGGAGCACGAAGAGCTTGGAAAAGGGTTTGTCGAAAGCTGTGAAGCTCCCTCGATAGCGAGGCAACTCATATATATGCACGCACCCAAACACGCTATGCATCCACTATGTGTCCGGCGCCAAGTTCGCTGAAGAGGGGGATAAAAAAAAACGACGATTAGCTCTACCCATCAACTGCTTGAGAGGTGAGTAAAACTGACGCAATAATCATTCCCCCCCCCCTCTCATTCCTGTAGCAAACAAAAAAATGTGGATCCAGGTTTGCAAGTTGTAGCTGCGTCCATGATAAAATGGTAGAGCACATGTTCTTTTTTTTTTTTTTAAGCTGCTTTCTACTATTTTCTTTTGTTTGTTGTCAGTAGCAAGAAAAACAACATCTTTAAACGATTGCTGTGAATAGTGTGAAAAATGAAATCTGGGTAGCAACGGATGAGCTAGAAAAAAAAAAGGTAGCTAAGCAAATAATGTTCAAGAGAAGGCGCTGGAAGGATGCCGTCAAATAAGAAAAAAAAAAGGTGTGAAATAAGGAAGCTGTGCATTTTGTAATGTCGCAGAAGCTGAACGCAAGCAAGTTTCTTATGGAGTCCATGAACGAAGTTCACAAAAAGTGCCCACCATCTCTCTTTGTTTGTGACTGTACGTTCTTTTCTTTTTACTCTCCCCCTCTCTTTTCCTCTGTCCAACTTACGTTTTCGACTCTAGTCGTAGCGCAGCGCGTAAACCCATTTTGCTCGCTGATACGCGTACACAAGCAAGCCAAACGACCACATCGCGTACAGCGAGTTTAGGAAAGAGGGAGCGAGCAGCTGCGGGGTGCGCACGGCATGTAAAAGGTACTGTGCAGAGGCAGAGGTAGCGGCGGCACACATATACACGTTCGACAGCTTCGCATCATATGGATACACGACCACCGCTGCCGCACCAATGGCGGTGTTGATGGCACCGGTAAAGAGCATGATGCGGCGGCTGCTTTTGTACCAACACACAACGGATCCGCATGCGTTCAGCACAGAAAACGTCCCAGCACCTACAGCAAAGGGAATATAGATCATTGTTTTGATGGGTTGAGGAGCAAGAAAAAAAAAAAAAGTCGATTGAGTGTGACAGATCGACGACAAAAAAAAAAGCACAGAACGAGAGGGGGGACTATTCAACAAAGGTAATTCGATTTCCCGGTTGAGAAAGCAAAGGCAGTCGATCCTCTCTTCCTCTTAAAAAAGGCACAGCGAGACACAGGCAATTACGTTGAGTCGCTGAGCAGGGCGGAAAGCAGTGAATAATGGTGACACTTTTCAGGCGTGAGATAGATGAGGGGACTAACAAGCAGAAAAGGCAGGGAGAGCACAGAAGAAGAACTACCAATAGAGCATGCCCACGTATGCAGGCACACACATCATTCACAAAGAAGGAAAAATGGAAAGAGGAGCCATAGTGCGGCGGCTTCGAAGCGCAGCATACCAAGCAGCAGCTAGCCTCCACAATTGATGATCTTTGTAGCAGCAGAGAATCATCTTCCTCCTGTGGAGTAAAGTGGCTCTTAAACCCAAAACGAATGAGGAAGCGCAGGAAAACCTTGAAGATTATCGTCGGTGGGTATTGTGCGCGTAAGTTGCAGTGAAAAAGGCGCTCACACACACACACAGACACAAGAAGGGAAAAAAAAAAAAAAGAGTGGCTTGTTTTGTAGTGTTAAATAGAACATGAAACACAGAGGTACGACTAGTTTTTTCTTTTTGTTCTTTCTTTCTTTCTTCTTTTTTTTTTTTTGCGCAACCAGGAAGCTGATCGAAGTAAATGTTGCACTCGTCTATCCCCCTACTCACTGCATCGTCGGTTTCACGCATGTTTCCGTGGTGCTTCGCCGTGACCGCTGATGGAGGACAGCAACGAGCGTAGCGAGAGGTGTCGCGTCCACGAAAGTGCGATGGGCTGGGGAGATTCGTCGGCTGGTGGCGGCGGGGTGGCTGCCGCCTCCTCCAAAGCTGCTCGCAAGTCACTACCGCGGTGTTGCTCTCCAGAGGGACTGCTGCTGCCGTCGCTGCTGTTTCGACTGACATCGGCAACCGCGCTTAACGGCGAGCATGGTTCGTAGTACACTGGCGAGCCGCTCAAGCTGCTGATGAAGGGCGACAAATCTGTCTCTTCGTCTCTGCTAACAGCAGTAGCCGGGCTGCCCCGTGGACATCCGCACGCTGGCGGAGAGCGCCCCTTCACAGCAGACTCGATAAAAGTCTCCACCCCGTCCTTGTCTGGGCCGCCACCCCATTCCTCCAGCCTACGCGGGCTGCCGCCTTCCTCCGTTACGGCGTAGAGCAGCGATTGCCTCCGCGCCTCCTCTTCTTCCTCTTCTTCCTCTTCTTCCTCCTCTTCGCCTACGCGCAGCTGATGCATGAGGATCGTGCTGCAGCGGTAGCTGCTGCCGTTGCTTCCATCCGTGCTCCTTCGCCGCTCCCTTGACGAGCACCGGCTTCCCTGCTGAGACGCGGCCTCGCTCTGCATGGTGAGCAGCAGCGGCGCCGCCGTGTCGTAGCATGCGCAGGCCTGGCCAAAAACGAGGTTGCAGCGGTGGCCATGAGTGACGATTACGTTGAATGCAAGCGCAACCACTTTGCCAAACAGCGCTGTTGTGCCCGCGCGCCAGCTTGTCTCTTCCACCACCTCACGCACGAAGCGAAAGTAGGGAGCTGCTGCAGCCACCTCAGCTCGGGTTAGATCGCGCGCGAGCACTGCTGGGCTACCCACACCTTCCGCGTCGGCTCCGGTAACCGAGGCAGACATGGTGGTTGCAGAGGTGCGCGGCAGGGACGACGCATGACTGCTCTTCTGAGACGACGGCTGCCCCAGCAGCTGCTGCGCCTCCCGCTGTCGCCGCCGTCCCCACGCGGCGGTGCTGCGGCGTCCTGCCGTCAACTGCGGCGCCTCAAAGACGCTGGGCAGCACTCGATTAGCCAGGAACTGAAACCACCGCCGGATCGACGTCGCATTCGCCTCTGCGTGAATAGTGTACTGCAGGAGATTCGTCAGCAAGGGAAGCAGCCCTGTCTCATCGCCTGGCAGCAGCTGTCGCAGCAGCCGATGCCCGGGCATGACCGCGGCGTCCCTTGGTCTCTTCATCGGTTCTGTTGGCGGCGATCGCGAAGCGGTTGGCGACGCAGAAGGAGATGCCGGCGGCTGCGGTGCTGGTGAGACTGTGCGACTGTCGCGCTCGGAGTCCATTGCCTCCGTCGTGTCCAGAAGCTCGTCCAACGCGTGGACGACCAGGGTGTAGAACTTGCCGCTGTAGGCCGCCCACTGCAGCACGCAGTCCGCCGCGTACAACTGAAGCGAGGACAGCTCTGCGTAGCGCGCATGTCGTTTGGAAAGAAAGCAAATGGCGAGAAGGTGGAGGCTGATGTCGTGCAACGCTGCTTCGTGCGAGGCCCACGTCGTGGCTCGCACCACGCCTGACGGCGATGACGCGCGAGAGGAGGTAGCAGATGTTTCGTTGCCCTCTGACGGCGAGAGGTTGGGGCTGCTGAGCAGCATCAAAATGTCCACGCACTGCCCAATGCGTTCCACAGGCGTGGGTTGCGTGTTCAGCATGCGGTCCAGCCCAGTCGAAACCCGATCCACACCGACCCCGCCCGCCTTGCCAGCGTCCCCGTCCAACGTGCGAGACGGCTGCGAAGAGGTCTCGACAGAGGTGCGGCGGCTCGGTGGCGCTGAGGCGCTTGCGCGGGAGCGCTGGTGGGGTGGAGATGTTCCGTGCAAGTGCGTAGACCGATGTCGCTTTAACGGACTACGTGAGGGCGGTAAGGCACTGCCGACGTCCAGGATCACTTCCATAGCGGACGCAATTTCGCTCGACAGACGCTCCACGATGCCCTCTGACGCCATCTTGTCTAGCAGGCGAGCCCGCAGCTTTGCATCGCCGAAGGCAGACATATTGGCCAAGCCACACAGCCCACGCAGAGGAGCGACGCTCATCACACGCGCGAAGCCAGATCGACTCGCCACGACGTCGCTGATAATGCGACGTTTCTTTTCAAACACCGCTGTCAGCAGACCGTCGTAGCGGGATGAACACACCGCAGGCGGGAGAGCGGCGTCCAATAAAAACTCGAGCAAGTAGCACTCGTGTAGAGCATCGGCGACGCGGCCCTCGATCCCGCAATCCTGCCATACCTCGCTAAGGCTCTCCAGCTCGGTGTGCAGATTCCGGTTTCCGACGATGATGTCCGCTGCGGAGCCCCGTCCCTCGCCGTAGGGCACGTCGTCCCTCTCCTCGACACGCCGCGCGGCACAACACACAAAGCACAGGAGCAGAAGCACGCGGATATTAAACGAAACGCTGTGGCAAAGGTTCACGGAAACGTTTGCATACACAAGTAGAGCGCGAATGCACTCATCCAGCAGGAGCGTCAGTTGACGGGCTGGCTGCTGCGCAGGAGACGGCGCGGCGGTGGAAAAGGACACACGATGGGCACCTTTGGAGCTCCTGTTCAGGGCTGGCGCCTCCTCCACATGAAGCGCGCGGTGGCCGCGTTGAGAGGCGCATGCTCCGTTGGCGCCGCGGTATGGCTCTCCGTTCATCAACGTCGCCAGGTAGTCGGCATCCTTCCAAATGAGTGCATACGCCTGCCGCACAAGCTTCAGCGCGTCAGCGGCGACCCGCTTACTCTTTGCCAGCATCTTCGCATCGAAGAGGTTGACAGCCGTAACAAACAGTGCCGGAGAAAGCGGTCCATCAAGATCGATCGAGCTGCTCACAGCGTGTCTCGCGCCGGCTGTCTCCGACGGCTGAAAGGCTGGCCTTTTAGACCTCCCTTCCTCGGCTGCCGCGGGCGGGGGAGAGGCGGCGGCGAGATGTCTGCTTTCCTGTTGTGCTTGCAACTCCTCATTGTCCAAACGAGAAGGCGATACGCGAGGCGACACAGGCATTGAAGGCGAGGCGGAGCTGGTGCAGCTGCCTCCATTTTCAGACGGAAATGGACTCGCCGCGTCGTCCTCCTCCGTAAAAAAGGGCTGGTACTGGCGTAGCTTGTCTAGGAGGCGTTGCAGCCCCACGGCAATGATGTCCTCGTCAACAGACGCACTAGCTTGGCTGTGCGCGCGCGATCGAGATCTCGTGCGGTGATGCATGTCTAGCTTAGCATTCACACGCAAAAGAAATCACGGAAGAGAGTTGAAGGAGCAGTGACAGGGAGAAGGACAGAAGAGACAAAAGCACGCGGCGCTGTTTGTAGAGGAAACGAGAAAGTGCTTCTCTACCTTTCACTCTCTCTCCCTCTCGGCTTTTCTCTTTTACCCTTTTCTTTTTTTCTGTGAATCTATGCACGTGAGGTGGCGAAGAAAGTAAAACAAAATAAAATGCCAAGCAACCGCAAGTGCGAGGCTATAGGTGCTGAGAGAGCGTTTGTGAAAGGAAAAAAACTGTAGCTCTATGTGTCAATAACTCTATTCTTCAGAGCAGGAGCGAAAAAAAAAAAAAAGAGGCGCAAGTATAATGTGTGCGCAAATGATCGCCGGCAACAACAGGAAAGAAATAGATGATGACGAAAAACTGGAAAGCGGTCGTGCAAGGCTATTTTTTCTTTTTTTTTTTTTCTCTCATCCCGCTATTGCAAATACTTGGAAGCCAGCAGTCCCTTTCGATCTTTTTAATGAACAAGCAGAAAAGCAATCACAATTTTCTTTAAATTATTATTATTGGCACGAATACGCGTTGGAAATGTGAAGACGCCGTCACGCAGGTCTGCGGGTTACAGATGTCGGGCTTCGACTTGTATAAAGGCTTCAAAGATATCAGCAGTCAAAAATACTGAAAAGCTGGCTGCTGCAGGACTATACATACCTGTTTAAAAGAGAGAAAAAAAAAGAGGCATGGAAGACAACAGCGAACGAGAAATGAAGTAAGATGCGCCGTGATCCATCAATAGCTGTTAGCTTGAAGCGCGAAGGAAGAGGTAGAGTCTCCCATGGTATTTTTGCCACCGTTAGTCGAGACAACAGTGCTTCAAAAAAGTGCATCTAGGAGACGTTCTACACGGCAGACGCGAGTAACCTCACAGTTCGAAGAGACTGATCGCGCGCATCGTCTCCACAGTGTTTCGTCCTCAGCCAATGGCTGTTGCGCATAACGTGACAATACACCGAAAAGAGAAAAAAGTGCCCTACAAAGGGAAGGGGCAGGCGTGCTGACGGTGATGGTTGTTTTCATTATGCGCGGCAAACTTCGTTTATGCACATTCCAACTAGCGAAAAGAACACACTAAAGTCATAAACGCAAACAACGTCTTGATCAGGACAGTAAGCAAGCCAATATTCTGGCTACTTTCGTCTTCGTATTCCACTCAGCTGAGTCAAAACCTAAGAAGAAAATCATGTAAAGCATCTAAGTAAGAAAAGTCAAAAGAAAAAAAAAAGACAAACGAGGCGGGCAAAAAAAAAAAAAAAAAAGCAGGCAGACAGAGAAAAGTGCAACAGCAAGGGCCGGCCTCCCAGCGGATGCGCCTGCATGTTGCGAATCTATAAACGCCTTCAGGTTAAAACGCCAGATAGTTGTAAAACAAAGAGCACGAGGTTTTTTTCCCGTTTGTTTTTTTTTTTTTTTGATGGGTTGAGCATCAATTGGCTCCCGTCAGCACCAGTCAACGTCGGCTTTGCTAGAAAAAAGCTGGAGTCGGCTCATCTTCCAGCATGCGGCGGCGCCGCTCTTGTTCCTCGGCGCGCTGCACCCAAGAGCGGAACAGCTCGGCTTGCACCACCTTGTCTAAGGCGTGCAGGTATTCGACGTGGGTGCCCAGCGCGTCCGTCTGGCCGTCGCTTTCCGCGCTGTCCGCCACCTCGGCGGCGTCGGCCTCGGCGGAGTCGGCACGCTGCGGGGACGGGCCTTTGTACGGAATTCCCAGGTAGCGGCACATGTGAAGGCAGGAGCGATGAGACAAGCAGAAGGCCAGCAGCTCTCCCGCCTCCACCAGCAGAGTCTGCGAAAAGTGTGGTGCGCCGAGAGGCCCCACGCCAGACGACACGACGTCTTTACTCTCAAACGCCTTTTTGCAAGTAGGACAGGTAATGCTCACACACGACGCCACCACGTCGGCCTCCAGCCAGCCGCCGCACTCTTGATTGGGACACGCCACGTAGGTGCGGCGTTGCACGCCCTTGTACTCACGCAGCAGGCCAAGAAGGGCGTCCTCGAGCGCTTGCAGGACCTCCTCCGAGCCTCGCGGCACGTTCTCTGCCGACAGCACCGACACGGCGTTGAGCCCGTCGCGGTAGACGAGGATACGACACGCCTGGCCCATCAGCCACAACGAGTCCTTCCAGCGATTGTGCTCCTCATCCGCCTCGCGCAGCCGATAGCCGCCCAGCAGCAGATCCTCGTCCTCTGTCCCGCCAAGCGCGGGCTGGTAGACGGTGACAGGCTTGAAGAAGCGGTGCAACTTGCACTGGAAGCGCCACCACAGCTCGTCGGGGAGTAGATTGAACTCGAAGCGCACACGGACGCCACGGTGGAAGAGAACGGGTGCGAGCTTCTTTAGCGTCTGCGGCGTGTCCAGCGGCGCCAGCGACGGCACATAGTAGCGCGTGAGCTTCCCTGACATCACAACAGGGTGCCCGACGCTGGGATCCACCGGCGCCTCCTCGGCCAGCACGTCAAACTCGTCGCACTCAACCTCGACGGGGTAAATGAGCTGCATCGCTTCCAACAGCTCCAGACACATGGCAACGTCGGCGTCATCGGGCGGTCGACGCAGAAAGTCGGCGAGCGGCTTGTGGAAGAGAACGCGGGCCAGCGGCAAACGAAGAAAGCCCTTGCGCATGAGAGACATATCCGCCACCTCCGCGCTGCTCACGACATATTCCAGGCCGCCAATCATGCTACGCAGGTGCAGCGGCGTGCGCAGCAGGTGCGCGTAGGAGAAGAGCGAAGCGGCCATGCGGTTGAGCCAGCGAGGATAGAGGACAATGAGTGTGTTTCCTTCGAGAGAGTACTGATTAAAGAGGTAGATCATGTCCCAGCTGTGCATGAGACGTGCCACTTGCAGCAGCTCCGCCTCAGAGTCGATGCCAACCTTCACGGCCATCTGAACCAGCTCTCCGACCGGCATAAGCAGCTTCGTCGGGTTGCTCCGCTTCACCTCCTCGATGTCCTCCAACAGCTTTGCATGCCGCCCAGGCACAGCCGCCGCGGGATACTCACGATCAGCCATGCAGTCCTCCTTCGCCACTGTTCCGAGGAAGCGCAGTAGGGCACTGATCTTCTCACCAGACAGCTGGCGCAGCGCGCTGCCAGCGGCGATGATGAGTCGCGTCTTGCATGAGACGGCGAAATTGCCAACGATGACGCGGCGTGGGTCGCGCGTACCGAGCATCTGATTCGGCGGCGGCGATGATGCTGCTGCAGCTTTGGATGAAGAGGTCGCTGGGGGCGAGGTGGCGGACGTGCCGCTGCTCCCCGCTGCACTTGGTGAGGCTGTTGTGCTCGACGCGGCGATTAGGTCGTCAATGTAGGACCGCAGCTTGCCCTCCACCTTGTTCAAAATCATCTCCACGCTGCGCTGCCCTTGCACACGCAGCTCGTCGAGATGCGTTGCGACGAGCACGATGCGGGCATACGGGAATTTGGCGAACACCTCCGCAATCCACCGCTGCAGCCGCTCCTCCTCGCGCGCGTTAATGCCACTGCTCTGGAAATCCTGCTCGATTGCCGAGAGCTTCCACACTAACACAAAAATGGAACGCTCGGTCAGAAAATACGTGTGGGAATGGTACGATTCTTGCCCAGCGAAGTCCGACAGAATAATGCTGACGGACTCGCCATCAATAGACATATGCTTCTCTTGCACCTCGACACCCGTCGTGGTGCGCACCTCTGGGAGGCTGCGGAAGAAGAAGGGCTCCGACTCAAAGCACTTGCGCAGCGACGTCTTGCCAACCTCTTGGTATCCCAGCAAGATCAGCTTGCGCTTGTACACCTGTTGGTTCTTGAAACGAAGCCGCGGAATCCCCTGAATCATCTCTACCAGCCCCCATTGCTGCTGCGACGACGACAACGGCGGATCGCCGTCGCCACGCACTGCGTTCTGCAACACGTAGCGCGCCATCAAGCCTTTACTTTTGTTTTGCTCCCGCATCTGCCGCAGATGTACCTGCACCTCCGACAGCTGCGTGCCTGTATGAGCCGCGTGGGACGGCTGATGCGGCTCCGCTGTTGCGAGCGTCGGCACAGAGGAGTTGTCCTGCAGCTGCACGACCTGCCCCCGGGTGATGGGAAGGTCGTTCGCAGGGCGAGGCTCCGCAGAGGTGCGCACTACCTTACCCTGCACTGCCCCTCGCTCGTCCGCTGTGATGGCGTGGGCGGCGACCGCGCCGCGCGCCAGCCCCCCTGCTGGAACTGCGTGGGCCACAGCAACGGCGGCGACGGCTGCAGGCTTGACATCAACGAGCTCTGCGCGTGTGGGTGCCTTTGGTTGGGGGCTCTCTGCCTCGTCGCCCCCCATGTCGCCGTCGCGTGGGGGGCTCTCCAGGCAACGAAGGGGAGTGTTCGATGCACCCCCGCTGTCGTCAGCTTCCTCCGCCGGCGCGGGATCGCGACTTGCCACAACCGCGCGAGGTGGAGAAGGAGGGCTTGACGGAGATTCAGAGCCAAGCTTCCCTAGCAGCGGCGCCTTTGCTCCAGATGGCGGCGGTGGAAGACCTTCCAATGTAGCAGTGGGAGAATTCGAGCTGCCGACCAAGGTGACGGGTGAGGGAGCCGCATCGTTCTTCTCCGAGCTACTATGTGACATTATTAATGGCACTAGTTTCGTAATCCTCTTGAGTCAGCACAGATAATCACAAAAGCAGAAAGAAGCACACCTGATCTTAGATGCCTCTCCTAACAAACACCGAAGCACGAATGTAACGATGACGAAAAGAGGAATAAAGGATATACAAAAATAATAAAAGGTGTAAGAACCACGAGAGTAATAAAAAAAAAAAAGCACCCCCGTCGTTACACCGTCTGAACGCTCCGCGTACAGTTTACCGCTGCAAACAGCGCCGAAACGTTCTTTCTGTTTTGTTGTTGCTGTTGTTGTTGCGCAGATACCGCCTCTTCAGGCAAAAGCTGCGCCAAAGAAACGTCGTAGACAGTGAAAAAAGAACTTTAAAAAAAGGCTGTTTAGCAGAAACCTGTAAAAGAAAAAAAGCAGCAAGCACAAAAAAAAAAAACCAAGTCAGGAGCACTCTCACAAGAACTTCACGTTGATCAAGCGTAAAGAACACAAAAGGTAGAAAGCGCATCACAAGATTGAAATTAAGGAAAGATTGCGAACCTAAGGACTCACGGAAGCTGACGACAATGACGAAGTAATGTTCGTTGCCTTACTGTTTTGCTCGCACGCATAAAGCAGGAGCCTCTGCCACGTTGTCCGCTAAGCCCTTCAGCATCTGACAATGAGCAGGAGGGCCAGCAGGCATAAGGGCCCTTCTCAAAAAGGCGCCAATCCGATCAACTCCACAGAGCCGCCTGACTACTACATCTGCGACGATCGAAGACAGACATAAAAAAAAAAAAGAACAAGTGGGCAGTTATGAGTAAGAATGGCCATCAAACTGAGTTTCTTTTGCCAACTCTCGCTTTTCTTTTCTTTTCTTTTTTTTTTTTAAACATTGATTGTTTTTTGGTTCCTTTAGTAAGTAACAGGAGAATTAACATTGATTGAAATTGTCTTCCAACAAAGTCCCAGAAAAAAAGGCAACTAGGGAGAATGCTCGGAAGAAGGCAAATACACCGGACCCTCAGTGCATGAACTCCTCAACAGCTGCGCAGCAGGAACGCAAACAGTGGAAAAGAGGAAAGCCATTGTGCAGCGAGGCCGAGCTCACAGGAGACACATCGTTCTTAAGCCATTCCTCTCAACCCTCTTCTACCCCTCCTCCACCTATTTCCTCCTCTTATATAGAAAATAAGCTGTTGATTCTCAGCAATTCCCAAGCAAGTACGCAAAGAAGAAAGGTAACGCAAACACAGTAGATCCAACTCTAAAAATCGAAAAAAAAAGAGAAAAAAAAGATATATATATATATAGATAGATAGATAGATGGAAATAATGATTCATAGAAGTGAAGCACACAGGCGAGAGAAAAAAAAAACGATCAAGTGGCTTCAGAGGAAGTACTCCGGCACTTCGTTGCGCTGTCCCGTCTCGCGCGCCTCAGCAGGGGCCGCCTCAAAGATCTTGAAGTTCTTGTTCAAGTGTTCATCCAGTTCAAGGATGGAGGCGACGTTGCCGCAACGGTAGCAGTAATTCGGCGCGGACCAGACCGTGACGAGGGTATCGTTGAACATCGCCTTGTAACCCTCCATCACCAGCTGATGAGAGCGGCAGATGAGGTCTAGTTTATTCGTTTCATTGAATTGGGCAACGACGTCGCCACCGAAGAGATATCCCGCACCGCGAGGCGACAAACCCCACCCGTCGATGTCTTCGGGATCGGACCACAGCAAGTCGCACATCGCACCCTCGTGCGGCACCTCACAGTTGCGCCGAATCGAGCGCATCTGGTCCACCGTCTGAATGGACGGCGAAAGCCCTGCATGCACGCAAAAGATCTTGCCTTCGACCACGCTTGCCAACGGAAGAAGGTCAAATACCTCTGTGCAGTAGCGCCATACGTTCACGCTACCATACTTTCGCAGGCATTCGTCGTAGAAGCCGTACACCTGCGTGATCTGCCGTGACTCGTGGTTGCCGCGCACCAGGGCAACGCGACGCGAGTACTTGATCTTGAGGACGAGCAGCAGCAGAAACGATTCTACGCTGTGATAGCCGCGGTCTACGAAGTCCCCCATGAACACGTAGTTCGTGTCAGGGATTTCGCCACCCACGCGGAACAGCTCCAGCAGGTCGTAGAACTGGCCGTGAATGTCGCCGACGATGGTGCACGGCGCCGGAATCTTGTGCACGTTCTCCTCACTGGTGAAGATCTCCTTCGCCTTTTCGCACAAGCGCTTCACATCAGCCTCCTTGACGTTTTCGCATCGGTTGAGCGTCGCCAGATGCTCGTCAATGTCCAAAATCTCCGTCGACATGGCCGCGGCGCTGTCGCGATCAAAAAGAGCAGGCGAGTGAAATAGAGCTCACCTGGCGTGAGCGATGAACAAGAAGGGCGAAAGAAAAAAAGAGAGCCTTGCGCAATAACTGCAAAACAGGAAAACGAAATCAGCGGTCGCGATCGAAAAGCTGGTTTAGAAAACACAGAAAAAGTAACGCAGGGAGCGAAGAGCAAGAAGAAACACAGCAAGGCAAAGTACAAGTTTCACTAAGCAAGAAGAAAAAAGGCCTTTCGTAAAGCAAGATTATGCTTAAGAGTCCGGAGGAAAGAAAACTATCTGATGTTGCTGCCGGTTGTCACAACCGTGGCGTGAACGTATGTATGTGCAGAAATACAAGAAAACTGGAAAGAGAGACACAGGCAAAACTTAGAATGACCACTGGAAAAAAAGAGGCAAGAGAAAAGAAAAACACTGTACCCTAACTGGCGTATGAAGGCACTCCACGGAAACTGACTATTTTCCTTTTTCTTTTGTGCGTGTGCCTGTATTAAATCGGCAGAGAAGAGAGAAAAGTATACATAAACAAGACGCGACTTTCCAAAGTCTGAAACAGCTGAGCGGTGCTTCGCAACGAGAATGAGGGGAAAGCCGAGGATGAAGATACAGCGTACAGACACTGTTTTTGCCCAAGCACAAGTGAGAGAGGAAAAGAGAAGAGGGAGAAAGAGAGAAGTGGAAGATGCGACAGAACAGAAAAACCGCAACGCACCTGACAACTGGTTGACAAAGACTGAGACGACGCTCTTGTCCCTCTAGCATGTCGCAGTTGAACACGGAGCAAAAAGGACTAAAGTGCGCTCAAGTATCATCAAGAAACACGACTTTTGCATGAATGAAGGCATAAAACTCTATGAAAGCCGCCTCACGAGGCCCTTCTTTTTTCCTTTACACACGAGAGTACTCCTCTTGTTTTGATTCTCTTCCACGCCGGAAAAAAAAAAAGCGTCGTGCTTTTTCTTCATCTATTGGCAAGCGTTAGTGTTTCCAATTGTAATGCAAAAAGGAGAAGTTAGAGTAGAACAAAGCTGAAAGGCGCTATAAAGCAAGCCTTCCTTGGATCGAGTTGTTCGCACAGCACCCCTGCTAAGAGAGAAAAAAAAGAGGAAAACAGAAAAGCAGTGTGTGTCGACAGTAGTGTCGTTTACGTGCTTATGTACATCAACAATAACGGTTGCCCTGGTGGAAATCGAAGAGGGTAGCCACCGGATGCGCTGCGGCCTGGCGGTGCGCGAGAACGTGAGCCTTTGTTTTCGCCTCGCGCAAATGATTCACGCTCACCACTTCAATGATTGCGATCATATTGCCCTAGTGCATCAGCCATGATGGCTCCCTCCAGTTCATCGAGGTCATTCCTTTCTTGTTCAACATATGCTCTGTAATCGAAGTTTGCGTAAGTTCGAGTTCTTTCGTCCACGCTCTCGCTGTACTGTGGAATCGCACGCTGCACACGCACAAATGGCAGGCCGCTCTGCCTTATGTTGCAATTTTCCACGGTTGCATTGTCTCCACTGTTGTCGTGGAAGCTGTTGCCCTCGCATGCGTCAGTCGTACCATGCGTGGCGCGGTACTGTGCCATCAGCTGCTGTCGATACAAAAGTCCGCTACCTCGCGCAGCGCCGGAGGAGTCCAGCGTGATCGACCGCTGACCCAAGAAGTGCTCCTGCTCTTCACGCTGCAAATCGGCGAGAATCTCGGCTGACGTCCGAAGCTTTGCAGCGACAACATCCTGCGCAGCGGATGCGCACGCGCTTGTGCACAGCCCACACTGCCGTAGGCGGCGCGCGCGCTCGTAGTCAGCACGGAACGCCGGGTTCCTCGCGTCGTACTCGGCCCTCCGCTTCATTTCCTCCTCCCTGCGCTGCTCAAAGGCGCTCTGCGCCTGCTGATTCGCTTCGCGCGACTGTCTCACGCGGTCTACGAAGGCGCGTAATGCCTCCGGGCTAAGCTCAACATCGGGATCCATGGAAGGGTCGTACGCGCGGGCTTTGCTTTCAATGTCACTGCGCAGAGTTCCGCTGTCGTACATGGCGCGCTGCTCCGGATCGGAGAGGATGCCATACGCAAAAGATACCTCCTTGAAAACACCTGCGCCATCAGGATTCTTATCGGGATGATACACAACAGCGAGTCGGTAGTACGCCTGTCGAATTTCCCGCTGAGATGCCGTTGATGGCACACCAAGGACCTCATAAAGGGCAGAGCTTCCCTTCAGGTCAAAAATGCTACTCTCGCTCATTATCTCCACAGATCTACTTGAGGGGCAGAAAAGAAAAAGAAAGATAGGGGCTTGAACAGATGTGTGTGCTTAAAACCGCCAAGCTTTCTTGGTAGAAAGCAAAGAAAAGCTACGTCAGCCCAGTCGCCTTTGCTGAAAAGAGAAAGTGAATGCAAAAACGAAGCTTGATAATGCTATCCAGTCCTTGGACAAACTGCTACCACCTGCGATTAAAAAAAAAAACGTTCAGTTATTGTTTTTGTTTGTATGTGTGTGTGTGGAGTGTATTTCATTGGTGTTGTCGAGCGAAGAAAAAGAAGAGAAAGTATGCAAGATTAAAAAAAAAAAAACTGTTTTCCTCCCATGGTATTACGCATGATGAAACGAAGATGGCAAAGCATGCGTAGGCAAGTGCTCAAAAGCCTGAAGCTAGTGATTCTGAAAAGAAGCTGTTGTTGTCTGACCACGAACTGCATGGAAGGTAAAAAAAAATAATAATAATAATTAGATTTGAGCTAGCGTCCAACACGTACTGGGAGCGTTCGTTTTTCTTTTTGTTGTTGTTGCGGACTTTACGTTCGCTTTTCTTGTCTCACTGTCTTTTTCGCCCTGAAAAGAAAGTAAGGAACATTAAAGGCAAAAAAAGAGTGTTTCAATACACAAAAAAAAAAAGAGAGAGTTAGTGGATTTCTGTGAACGTTAATGTAGACGAAAGAGAAGCGCTGGGATAATAAAAAAAAAAAAAGAGAGAGAGAAAAAAAGCAGAGGAGGAAACGAAAAGGCAAACAACCTCAGGCCGCCCACGACCCAGTTTTCTTTGTTGCGCGACCCTTGTGCTTCATCGTTCGGGCGGAATAGCTCTTCCCGCCAAAGCCTGTCTGCTTCAGTCCGCGAATGATGGCACCGCTTGTGCCGAGGTTGTGGCGCCCCCTCAGCCCGCGAACCACGTCGCGCTTTTCCGGCGCGCCTAGCCAGGGACACATGTAGCCCTCCGCCTGCATGGAAATTGCCCGTTCCTTGCGTTTCTTCTCCACATATTTTGCCAAAAAACGCTCTTCCTGCTTCCGGGCAGCAGAGCGGGTACGGCATCTCTTAGTGTCCACCAGCCGGCTCTGCACGGCTTCCGGCAGACGCGCAAAGTCGTCTGCCTCAGTAAAAGGGTCGGCAGCAGCGCCGCTCTCTTCGTCGAGAAGCAAAAGCTCCTCGTACGCACCAGCACCAGATTTGGTGGCAAAGTGGGTCAGCTCGTCCTCCTTGTTCACTGCGAGCTGCTCCACGGAGACGGAAATCATGCTGCGTGGGATGCGTGTGCCGTCAATGGCTGTGACGTAGTGTGCATTTGGGTCCATCAGGGCGGGGAGTGGCAAAGAGGGAGGTGTGCGTTCATGTAGTACGACGGTGCTACTTGCCTGCGCACTCTCAACTGAAGTGGAAGGAAGTGGCGTGGCAGCTTCTGGTGGCGGGCCGAGGTGCGTACTTTGGCCTAATCGCGCTGCCGCGAAAACACCCGCCACAGACTCCTCCTGCTTTGCGCTCCCCTGCGGTGTCTCAAGAAGATCCTCCGACTGCCACATCGAATCACAGATATCGTGCCATTCCCCCGCGCATACGGACGATGACGCTGACGAAGACTGCTTGGTTGCAAGCCTAGGGCGACTGCGGAGGGAACGACGTGATTGCGGCAAACAAACGGCTTCTTTTTGCTTCTCCGTACCGCCAGTGGCATCAGTTTCACGCCAGAGAGAGGTGCTGCTAGGAGCTACAGCGCCGCGAACCTTCTCCGTCGACTCTCTCGGCAGCGCCACTGTGCCTCCCCTGCCATCCGTACAAGGACTCACCGAATGCGACGGCACCTCGACGAGAAAAGTGGTCGAAGGAAGGACGTCTCCCAGGCGCAGACGGTGTGTGTTTTCCTCCTCGAGTGTCTCTGCCGCTTTTTCAATGCTGCCCAGGTGACAGGCTGTGACGTCTTTGGCCGTTAGTCTTGCTGCCGACACATTACGCATCATGAAGCGGGCCTTCATCTGCTCATGCTGCTCCACCATGCGCGAGAGCGACAAGTTGTTGTTTTGAGGGACCACAAAAGACTCGACTGGATAGCGAAGCTGCACCTCTTGGATTCGATCGGCAGTGGGTGGCGCATAGCTCAGCTTGCGCAGGTTTGTCAACGACAGCGCCTCGCCCGGCAGCAGGTCTTGCACACAGTAATGCACAATGTCATGCTGCACAAGTTCGATGTTGCGCGAGCGGGCTGGCTGTTTGCGATTCGCGCTCACGCCAAGGATGGGGACGGTGTCTGTTCCCAAGAAGTCGAAGACCTCGCGCATGTTCCGTGCAACGCCAGCCTCGGGCAGAGGTGTGCAAGAGCGGATGCATCCCTCTGGTGCAGCGTGTCCTGGATGCACCAAGCCGTCCTTGCCCACTACCGACGCCGTCCGCTGCTGATCGGCGTACATGCGCCAGTGCCGGTCGATCTTTGTCAAGATGACACTGAAGGGAATGTGTTCTCGGAAGAGAAAGGTCAGAATTTCCTCATCGCGAGGTTGAAAGGACATCGGCGATCGCGCGGAGGACTCCATCAGCCAGTACACTCGCTTTAGGTTGCTCCCGTTGCGGAGAGCCAGGTAGCGAAAGAGTATGGAAAAGGCATTTGCCCTTTCTGCTTGAGACTGATCGAGCTGCCGTCCTTTCCACCCACCGTAGCCGGGAGTGTCAACGAGAAGGATGGCGTCACCTACGTTGAAAAACTGAAGAAGGCGGGTCGTGCCGCCTGTCGCGCCTGCTTTGCCAAGACGCACGTTGTGTAGTAGGCATGATATGAGGCTTGACTTTCCACAATTAGGCTTTCCGATGAAACAAACCTCCGGAAAAGAATGCAGTCCTTCCGGCAGTGCCGTTAGCGTCTCTACGTTCTTCAAATGCACGTTGCCGCGGCTAAAGACCTCGTTGCTAAGGCTCTCAATCTTTTCGATAGCGCCTGCCTCGACAGGAAAACTGGGGTCTTCTAGTGAGCTGTCTGAAGGTTTGCCAGACGCCGTGCCGCCGGCCGAGTAGTTTTTTGTGTTATTCAATCGTACAGGCGCTGTCGAAAGCGCACACCGCAGCACACTAAGAAGTCGCAGCATATGCAGCCACAGACTTTTCCTCCCTGTTAAAAAGAAAAGAGCGCAGAGAATGTGAATGAAATATCCTACCCGTTACTTCTCTCAACATTGACAACATTCTTATTGGAATGAAAACGCATTTAAAAAATAACGTTTTCTTTTTTGGGGGTTGCGCACTTGGAAATTCTCCGCCAGGGCGCATATCATATTCAACGGTGATTGTTTTTTTTTTTTTTTTTAAGAAGGAAGAGGTAAAGTACAGCCAGCGAAAGAGAGGACACAATAGCTAACAAAGAGTTGCAAATGTGTGTGTGTGTTTTTTTTTTTTTTAAGCCTAAGCGACAGAGCGCCAACAGCTAATGGCATATCCCTCGAGTCGGAAGATGCACGCCAACCTTAAACGCTACACTCCAGGCTACAGACACACACAGAAGTACCTTACACCACTTAAAAACAAAGTAAAGGAAGGGCTTCGAGAGAAGAGCATGTGATTCGATCTACATGCTTCACAGCTCGCCACCAACGACACACAAGCAGTTCACATCTACGATTCTGCGTTGTCAGCGTTTGACTTCTCAAGGTTGAATAGCTATCAGTTCAGCACATTACAGTAAGCTGTTTTACAGATTTTTGTCTTCCTTTCGTGTAGTTCAAAAAACCAATCCTATCTAAAAGTAAACGAAACCACAGTGAGTGGTGGTGTCTGGATGCCAGAGTCGCAGAGAGAAAAAAAAGAGTTTAACAGAGCGTGCACCACAAAAAAAAAGAACAACAACAAAGCGATTGTCAGGGCATGTGTACATTCAACGTTCGATGCCGCACTGCTCCACGTCGCGGACCAATTCTGCTGTCAAGAATGCGACAGGTCGCTGAGGTTGCACTCCCACGCTTCATCGGCTTGCATCTCATCTTTCCCTTCTTCTACCAAAAACGTAAAAGCACCTCTTTCCTTTTGCTGACAGAAGCTACAGCTCACAAAAAAAGAAAATGTGCTCTGCCCCCATTACGAGGTACGGCCTACTCCCTTAGTTAGCCTCATCGCTCCACCAAGACCTTTCGACGTCGCTGTTCTCTTCTCCGTAGCAGCACGAACAGGCAGTGATTGGCAAGAGGTCTGGAGAAAAGCCCCATCTCTGAGAACGAAGAAAAGACTGTTTTTCTTTTTTTTGGCCTAGATCGAGAATGAAGTAACAATGAAAAAAAAAAAAAAGAAAAAGGGTACAGGTATATTTCAAAAAAAAAAGTCTGCGTTACGATGCGCATCGTAAAGAAAAAAAAGACAACGATACAGAAAAACAAAACAAACAAAAAGAGCATACATTCGCTGACTACCAAAAAATGTCAACACGCTTTAAAAAAAAAAACGCCAAATAACTCTTTTTGTAGCAAAACAGGGATAAGAGAAAAAGAAAGCCCCCTGTCTCCTGGATGTGCTCTTCTCTTGTGCGATGAAATTGTTGGGGATTCGAGAAGAGGATATAGAACGAAGAAAAAAAAAGAGATTATGGCATCACATATTTCACCTGCAACACATTTAGGCTTTCTATTCACAACTCTCATTACTGCGTAGAAAAAAGGTGCGCACACCTGTGTTTTTCGAGTCCGCGCAAACGCGGAGAATTGATTGACGAAGTGCTTCGTGTCACGCTTGGCTCCTAGCGGAGTCAGGAAACACAACTAAAACACAAAAAAAAAAAATGTCACTCACCAGCGATAAGGAAACTAAGCCTACAGCTCATCCGAGTCCTCATCCGAGTCATGCTTCTTTGCGACGATACGAATGTTGCCGTCACGCTGAGGCGGCAGCTCCTCAGGAACCTGTAAAGGTGTAGCTTTCGGCGTCGCCTTTGGTGTGGCAGCCTTTGGCGTCGCAGCTTTCGGCGTCGGTGTAGGTGTGGCGGCTTTAGGAGTGGCAGCCTTCGGCGTGGGCTTCGGCGTGGGCTTCGGCGTGGGCTTCGGCGTAGACTTCACTGAAGGCTTCTTTGACGGCTGCGTCGACGGTGCTGCGGAGGAATCAGCATCAGACGCCGCAAAAGGAACTTGCCTCTCCACGGGTGCAACGCTCGGCGGAGTCGGTGGCGCAGAGATCTCCGGATCGACGTGCTGGGGCGGCGCAGCCTCTTGAGGAGGCGTTGGTGGCTGCGGCCGTGGCGCAGCCTCGATCTGCACCATGCGCGTCTTTGGCTCGCCCTCGGCACCGTCCTTGCGGACCGGCGTGTAGGTGACCTTGAGCATCTTGCCGGCGTCGCTGGCCTTCACGACGTACTTCTTCGCGTTGCGCTCCACGATGTTGGACACCCCCGTCTCCGGGTCCTCAACCTCCCACATCGCGATCGACTTGCCCTCTGCGCCGCCGCAGTAGTCGACGTGCAGGACAAGCTCCTTGCCCACCTTCGCCTCACCCACGATGCTCAGCAGCTTCACCTCTGGCTGGCAAGGCTCGACTGGGCCGTCGCGGAGCGCAGTCACGACCTTGCCCGTCACGCCGTCGCGGCGCACCGGGGTCACGGAAACCTCGATTGAGCAGCCGACGTCCTTGTTGGTCAGTACCACGAAACTGCTGTTTGGCGTGCCGATCTTGGTCATGTGGTTGCGAGTACGGTCGCGTCGGTACCACTGCACCATGTGAGCGCCGCTCTGCCCACCGTGGTAGTCGAACTCGAGCGTCAACGTGTGCTTCTCCTCCAGCTCGCCGATGATAGCCAGGTTCTCCACGCACGGGGCTCCGGCCTCGATTGGGTTGTCCAGAACGCAGCGGCACGTCTCGCCAGCCAGTCCCTCTGCGTTCACCGGGGTGTACTCTACAGCGAGGCACTGGCCAACATCCTCAAGCACCACTACGTACTTCGTGCTGTTGGCACCGGCGATGGGCGTGTACTCGTCCTTCGTACCCGACTTGCGGAGCCACTGGTAGAAGCTGTCGCCCTCCTCGCCGCCGTGGTAGTCGACATCCACTTCCAACTGGCTCCCCTCCACCAGGTTGCCGATGATCTTGATGGAGCGGCACTCCGGAAGGCACGGCGTGACCGGGTCTGTCGTCACGGACTTCGGCTCGCCAGCAACCCAGTCGTTGCGGACTGGCGTGAATTCGGCGCGGATGCGGCAGCCGATATCTTGACGAGTCAGCTCATAGCCCGCCCACGGGTCCACCAGATCCACCTCCGTCTCCTTCCCGTTGGCGGAGATGCGGTACCATTTCAGTACGGAGATGCCCTCCGTGCCACCCAGGTAGTCCGCCTCAGCCGTGAGGAGGCCGCCCTCCGTCGCCACACCGGTCACCTCGAGACGCGGACACTGCGGCGGGGCGGGCTTGATCGGCGTCGAGATGTCGAAGTAAAGAAAGGAGAACGCGCCGTTGACGTACGCCAACACCTCGGCGCGCACGCAGCAGTCGATGTCGCTGGTGACCGGCGTGTAGGTGAGTGAGTTCTCGTCCTCGATGACGTCATACGAGCCGTTGGGGGTGCTGCGCATCCAGCGGATGTGCAGGATGGTGTCTTGCTCCTCCTCCTGCGGCTCCAGCTCCGCAACCTTGTAGATGTTGCAGAAGCCCTGTTTGTATTTGGAGGGCATGCTGTTCGCCTCGGACACCTTCTCCACGCCATCCACGATGTAACGGTACTCGTAATCGCCGGCGGCGAGGTAGAGCGTCGTGTGGAAATACACCTCATTTCCCTCGACGCAGCGCTCGAGGCTGATCGGCTCCGTCCAGTTGTTCATGGAGCCGACAACGAAGACCTCCGACGCCTCGCCGGAAACCTTGAAGATGACCGGGTAGAGGTACCTGGACTGGAACACCTCCGTCGTGCGCTGCGCGTACGGGCGAACGTCCTGCATGCAGAGGGACAGCACCACCGGCTCGCCCTCCATAATCTCACCGTCTTCGGAGGCCGCAACAAGATTGATGGAGCACAGCTGCAGGTACTTCGACTCCTGGCGAGCGCGCTGCATCTTCACCATGAAGGCCGCCGCCGCCACCTCCGGGTGCTCGCCCTCCACCGTGAAGCCCTCGCGCACGCAGTAAGCCACCTTACCCTTGTACTTCTCCGCCTCAGCGCGCTCGTCCTCCTGGATCGGGTTGCCGTCGACGGACACCAAGTTGAGCCCATTGACTGCAATCGCCATGGGGCGGTAGCGAGGAGCATCGGTGATCGGATTGCCGACAAGGTTCAGCGTGTGCAGGTTCGGCAGCGCGGGGTAGTTTTCGAAGCTCGCGATGTTGTTGAAGTTCAACGACAGCACGCGAAGGTTCGGCAAGTTCTCCAGCCCGGTGAAAGAGCTGATGGAGTTGTCGCTGAGGCACAGCGTTTCGATCGCAGCAAAGTTGCTGATGCCGACGAGCGTGTCAATCTTGTTTCCCGTCATGTAGAGGTGGTGCAGGTGCGGCGTGTACTTGAGGAAGTCCACCGCACCGCCAATCTCGTTGATGGAAAGGTCCAGCACGCGAAGGTAGTCCATCTTGGCCTGGCAGTCAAAGCTGACGAGCTCGTTCTCGCGCAGGTACAGATACTCCGCATCGAAGTGGTCCAACGTTACCTCGCGCACGCTGCGCAGGTCCTTATGGTTCATCTTAACTCCTGTAGGCTTGGTGGCGCCAAAAGGCCCCATGCCGCGACGGGTGCTACGATCGGACATGGCGAGTTGGGAAAAAAAAAAGAAAGTAGCTTTTTTTTCTTCCTTTAATGTTCGCGGAAATCTATATATATTTATATATATATATCGGTGGCTGTACAAAAAAAAAAAAGAAACAATAACCCTGGCAGCAAATAAACAAATTGATGCGGAGGCTTTCACCACGGGCAATTGAGAAAAAAGAAAACAGCTTTTGTAGTAGGCGCTTGCTTAGCGTTATAGATAGGGAAAAAAAAGTGAAGAAACAATGTCGACCTTTTCTCAAGCTTAAAAAAAAAAAGGAAAGGGATAAGAAAAGGGACAAAAGGACAGAAGAGAGTGGAAGAAGAGATTGTTTGATCAATGATAATTAAAAAAAGAGGGAAGATCTTCCGAAAAAACAGAGAGGGAGCACAGGAAAGCGCACAACTGTACCCCAACCTCAAAAGCAGCCAGTGTTAGCTGCACATGACAAGCTAGCTTGAATTCAACCACAGAGTATGCTTATCTTCAGAGGTGGAAAAAAAAAAGAGCTTCCCTCTCTATTTGTTTGTTTTTCTTCTCGCCACCTGCAACGTCTCCAATTCACCTATCCTTTTTCACTGGTGAAACGATGAGAGAAACAGAAGTGTTTTTTCTTTTGCTCTGAAGCGCTGACCCAGCCTTTCACGTTCAATACGTTAGCACCAATACTGCCTTCTTTTTCTTTTTTTTTTTGTGTTGTGATGTTGTTTTGTAAAGCAGGAGCAACTATTGGCAGAGAAAGAGAAACAAAAAAAAAAAATATATATATATATAGATGCATTATATATGGAACTCTCAGGTCCCACTGCCGCTGTTCTGCATGAGTCGCTGGCGCGCCTCTAAAGCCATGGACGCGCTGTTTTTGCGGAACGATTGAACTACAGCATCACGCGGCATCTGAGGCGACTCTGCGTATGAGGCGTCGAAGGAGGTTGTATGGACCAGCTCCACAACATCCGCTGTCGACACAATCCCTACTACCTTTGCAGCGTTCTGAGGGTTCGTTAACGCCGCCACCTGCAGCGGTGACTTGTGCAGGTACTCCAGCAAAACGTTGCATGGAGTGCTGGCGCAGTACCTTGGCAACGGCAGCAGTGGGAGGTCGCGAATTCGAATGGTTGCGCTTTCCTCGCAGTAGGCCAGGAATAGTAGAAGACGAAGCTCGAAGACTTGAGTGACGTCAGAAGGATTAGAGGCGTCTTTGTAAACGGCGACAAAGGTGAGCTTGTGTGCTGCCATACTCTGGATCATTCTCTTGCTAATGACAGCATCCCGATGCACCGTAAATGTGGCGCCAATGCCCCTTTTCAGGACTGAGGAGCCGTCATGCTCAGAGAGGCTGAGTACACCAAGCATTATTTGTGTCTCGAGCCGCTGAATGAGTATATGTTCGTCGGTGTCGAACTCCGTCTCGTGCGGCAGTCGAGGCTCGTCGTCAACGGGTTGCATGTTGTGCAGCATCTCGCCGCGGTAGCGAATCACCTCTCGTAGCTGGCCGCGCTTAAAGGCGACGCTAGACCGCCTGCCAACGCACCAGTCAAGTAATTTGCCAACTGGCCACGAAATCGGTGCCGTCACCAGCATGAAGACAAAAATGAAAGGGGCGAGAGCCGAACCGAACGCGAGAGCGTGATGAGTGAAAACGGCTTCCGGTACAATTTCGCCAAAAACGACGAGGAGCACGACAGAGACCACGACGGCCATGGCTGGATTCAGAAGCACGTTGAAGAGGAGGGGCAGCATTTCCGTTGCCGCCGAGTCCACCACCACGAGAGTGACAAGAAGCCAATGCGGGTTTCGTAAGACAAGGAGCAGCTTACGCGCTCGTTGTCCTTCCAACGTGTCTGCACGCCGAGCCAAAGCGCGCAGCCGTGCAGCGTCAAACGAGAAGACGCTAATGATCAGACCCGCCATCAGACCGGCCAGCAGCACCAGGACTGCGATGATCGCCAGCAGTACCCACACCGACACATTGACCGGCACACCAAGAATACTGTAGCCATCAGCCATCCTTGTTGTCTTGCTTTCGACGAAAAAAAAAAAACTCAGAGAAGTGGAACACAAAATGTATTAGGAAGGCGTACGTAGAAACGCTGCGAGCGAAACGGTGCGCAAACAAATGATCATGTGAAATGGACAGAAATATATACTTATGTGTGTGAAAAAAAAAAACGAAAAGAGAGCAGAGAGAATTAAGACAAATGAAGGAGTGTCAACACCTTTTTAAATAGCCTTAACGAGCAACCATGAAGCAGAAAAGGATGGTGGCGTGCAAGAAAAGTGAAAAGGAGAATAACTGATTTGAGAAAAAACGCGTCCTTTGCACTCTTGCCTTCGAAGCAGCTGCCTCAGCGGGGAGAAATAAGGAAGCACAGCAGTAAGAGAATGAGAAAGAGATGCTTTGACTGTGAGTAAATGCGCGCGTGTGTGTATACATACAATCAAGAAGGTAAAAGAAGGCTAAAGGGAGAGAAAAAAGCACGTAAATCACAGTATATAAAGATGAAGCTAAAGAAAAGAAAGACAAAATGCAAAAGAATGCGCCATTTTTGATTAGGTATGGACAGCGCAAGTCCCTGTACTCTCCCTTGTCGCAAGACACGACGACGGATGTGGTGGAGTGGGGCTGCCCACGATGTTGGGCCGATCTGTCGAGTTGGCGTGGCGCGCCGACCTCTTCGTGGGTGGTACAGTGGAGTACGACGAACAGCTGGTGTCCAAGCTAGTGTCCAAGCTACTTGGATGGCTGCTTACGTTGAGCGTATACTCTCCGACGCGTCGAAACACTTTCCACGAGCGCACTATCAGCTGCATCGGGGAAGGGTTCCGGGGGTCCATCTCCGCTTGAAATGTCGTTTCATGGATCTGCTCAGTGACATTCCGTAGCGTCAGCAGCCCAATCACTTTGTCGTCACCCTCATCTGTGATTGCCACGATTGACGGTGAAATGCCCTGCAGGCGGACAAAAATGTCCGTGGCCTGTGTTGCGCCGCTGAAGCGCGGAAGAGGCACCAGCTGCAAGTCACGCACACGCAGCTCCTCCAGCTCTGTGCGGTAAATCAGTAGCAACAGCATCTTTGTCATGAGAAGTTGCGTCACATTGGTCGGCTCGTTGGCATCCTCGTATATGGGAACGAAGCTGTACCCATTCGCGAAGACGTCTGCGATGGCGGATGGTGACAAAATGGTGTCGATATGCCACTTGAACATGCTGTCGATGGGGCTCTCGATCATGTCCTTTGCTGTGCTCTCAGACAGGCTGAGGACGTTAAGCATCAAAGTCGCCTCCTCCTTCGTGAGATCCTCCTCGGCGCTTTCGTTTTCCTCGTCCTCCAGACCACTTTCCTGAGCAGCGCGCTTCTCCCGCCGCCTCTTCTCGTTAAGCTCGTCCTGAATGCGGATGATCTCGCGCAGCTCGCGACGCTGGAAGAAAACAGCCTCTTTATCGCCGACAACAGCATCCATCAGTCGACCAATAGGCCATGCAACTGGTGCGGTCACCCACATCAACGCACGAATAAACGGCGACAGAAAGGCACAAAACCCAAATGCGTGATGGATGAAAATGGCCTGCGGCAAAATCTCACAGAAGATCAACGTAATGGCGACGGATGCTACGATAGCCATAACTGGATTGAGAAAAGCACTGAGCACCAGCGGCATCATTTCCAATGCAATATCGTTCCACGTAAGAAGAGCGATTAGCAACCAATGTGGATTCTCTAGGATTGTCAGTAGACGCTTGGCACCGCTTGCATCGGCGTGGTTTCCGCTTTGTGTGAGTCCAGTTAAGCGACCTACGTCGAGGGAGAACACGCACAAAACCAGTCCAGCCATCATCCCAGCCAAGCAGATCAGGATGAGCACGATCAGCACCCCGATGGGAGCAGGGATGGTGACAGACATGCCAAAGGAGGTCTCGCTTTTTTCCACTCCCGACCTTTGCGGCGAAACAAAAAAAAGAGGAAAGCAGTAGAGAGAAACGAGAAAAATGGGGAACGCCTTTGTAGAAGCTCAGATGACTGTGTTCGACCAAGCTAAAACGTCAAGCTGACCATCGAGGCATATAGTGGTGCAAATTAAAACGCTGCAAAGAGAGAACAGCAAGAAATTAAAAAGTATATCAGAAACAAGAAGAACAGCTCTTTTACCTAGCGGTAAGCGATTAAAACAAGGCGGTAAGACGCAGTCGTTGATGATCACTAATTTGATAAACGGTGCATCACTAACCAGGAAAAAAAAAAGAAGAGGGATGCGGTCAAGCATGGAGAAAGCTCCTCTGTGTACGGGAAAAAGGAACGGAAAAAAAGGGCAGATAAGAAAGACAAGAGAAAATCAGGAAGGCAAAAGTTCGAAGGGTTGCATCATGATTGGCGCTAAAGTAAAAACAAAAAACGACAGTATTAGCAAAAGAAACAATATCCTGGAATAAAAACGACATTGGGTCTCAGATGAACGAGATCCGTCGCTTGATCAGTGTAAGTATGGTGAAACGAAAGAGAGGAACACGCATTGAAGTTCTTTTCTTTGATACAGATGGTCGCAGATCAGGCTACGGTTGCTGCAATGCCTGCCTGGAAGTCACGTACACATATGCATGTAGATACGGCATTCAAGCGCCTGTGCCCAAGTGGCGGAGCAAGAACGGGAGTCTTTAAGCCCATTCTTGTAAAAGTACCAGCAACATCCATCCTGCCTTTTCGTTTCCCTGTTCATTTTTACTTATCAATACACAGCCTCATTACAGCAACTTTGCTACGGAGCCCAACGCCAAACAGCTCCGTAGCATACCGTGTTCCCCTCGCTGCTTTGTCAGAAGATGTAAATGGCATCGTAGACCACCGTCCAGACAAGAATGTACGTCATGGCACCCCCAAGCATCTGCTGAACAGAAAACAGCTCAGCCGTGCCTTTTGGGAAGTACTTCTTTGGATTGCCATTGCAACCGAATGTCATGATAGCGAACGAGGTGACGGCGGCACACGCCAAGAAGAAGAGAAGGCCCCACAGGTTTGTCAGCCCAAGAACTCCCGCGGCCACTCCGGCAAGCAGCGAGCCCATCGTGCGAACCTGGCAAACGCTATCGTAGTTCTTAGCCAGTTCCCGACTCACAAACCTCTGGTCCGGCATGCTCATTGTTGCACTAAAAAGACAAAAGAGAAGAGAAAAGTAGTTCAACGGACGTGCTGTTTTTCGTGCAGCGTAACTGAAGCAGAGGTGAAGAGTTGGGGAAAGAGAAATGAGGAGACGATGAGGAGAAAAGAAACATGGGCTCCGCGCTAAACGTTCCAGAGGACCGCCGAAAGAAAAAGCAACTCGTATACTCAAAGAGGAGCGTTGCAGCAGCACAGAATACAGGGAGAAAAAAGACGGGAGGAGGCAGCCGCGCTAAAAAAAAAAAAAGACGTCAACACGAATGCTGTGTGGCTGAGCGCTAGCATCTGAGTCAACACGCTTTATCTGCGTGCCTCTCTGCCATTACGTGTTCATTTGTGTGCGTTTGGAAAGTAGTCTGTAGGAAATGTGAAACAACAACCAGCTATTATGCAATAATAAAAAAAGGAGAAGAAACAAAGAAAGAAAATCCCTAGGTTTACCGGCCTTTGTACTGCTCTACTTGCAACTGCAAAATGACCTCACGCTCGCGCTGTTTTTCAAAGTAGGAGATCCAGCTTGGCGGGCACGACTGCTCGTACGTTTTCTTCTGCATTGCGCATTCTTTCTCCGGATCTTCCGGAAGAGTGTCAAGACACTTGTGATACGTATCACGTGTCTCGTAACACGCCTCGCGCTTTTTCGCGTTCTGCATCTCTGCCGCGGAGTACCTTTTAGTTGCAGCTACGTTTCACGGGCTTGTGAAAACTGTTAAGCGGGGAGATTGAAACTGTCTCTTTGAAAGCCGCCTCTAATCGCGAGGAAAGCGTTTAGCAATGGCCCTATTCTAAGAGCCTTTTGCTAAGTTGCAAGTAAATATGGAAAAGGTGAGCTAAGATATGTGTAATAAGGTGTTTTCCTTCTTTTCTATTGTTTGAGACGGGCGCAGTCCACGATACCAAAAAGAAGCAAAAAAAAAAGAGAGAGATAGCTTGTTCGCTTAAAAATGGAAGAGTTAGCAGCTCGAAGGCCCCTCAAGCGCCTCAGGCACTTCTTTTCAAAAACAACAAATGTACAGAATTTCTTTGTTCAGTTGATAGAAACCGGCGGCAGCGTAGATGGAGGCGTCGAAATACACAGCAAACCAGAAAGACGGTTGCAGCAAGCACATCTAAGAAAAAAACGTGAGTGTGTAGCTGGCATTCAAAGCCTTCGTAATAAATGAGCAATCATGTAGCAGACAGCTTTTTCTCCACTTTTTTTTTATTTTTTTGCTGCTGTTGTTTAAGTTGTTGTGCTGGTGTTTAATGCCCGCCTTGGGTTTCAAGCTCTTCTGCTAGGAATGCAGGCTGCCAAGGCTCAAGCGCGCTATTTCAGAAACGCCGCAGTCGACGCGCAGGTACACCGAATAACGAGACCTGCACCCACTTGTACGTCCCAATGACCAGAAAAAGAGCAGCAATGTACTTTCCTTTCATACGCATTGCAGAAACAAGATCCTCAACTCGCACGTTATCCCGGTCGTAGCTTATGCGTCTGCTTTTTCCGCGCTCGAGCTCTGCCACAACAGTCAGCACTCGGCCGCGGTGCGACACAATCAGAGCATTGGAGGGACCGGTTTCAAGAACAGCCACCCATCCACCGTCATCAAGAGGGGAAGCTCGCACGACGCCATCAAATTGTGTGTGCGTCGACTTAAGTGAGCACGCGCTAGACCACGCAGAACCGCCCTCGCATACAACGACCAGCTCCTCGCCGCTGGCTGAGTGCCACGTGCCACCGAGGGAGAAAGAAAGTGTTCTTGTGCTTGACCAGCTTATCAAGACGGAACACAGAGCAGCAGCTAGAAAAGCTGCGGCAAGAGCACTACGGAAGAGTGAGCTGCTCTTTGTGGGGCTCTTGATTGTCGACTTCAACATTTTATTCCTCTGATAGAGCTAAGCAACAGCCTTGCAGAATTATGCTCTCTCGACATCCGAAAATGAAACGGGATGTTTAACGTGTTTGGGGGGCATAAAGGGAAAAAAGAGGTACCGATGCGTGGAGAAGAAAAAGAAAATGAGAAGATCATTGTAGTTCAATTGTCACAACAGGCACGAAGACAAATCTCGATGCTCTGTCGAAGACACTGGACTCGACGCTATCTCTGTCCGTGTGTAATGCTCTGAAGTTCCACAGCAAAGCACCTCTCTTTTTTCTTTTTTTTTTTCGTTATTTTGTTGTAAATCGCGGCAAAAGATATACAGTTCGCTGTGAAACGATGAGTTGTTTCACACGCAGCAGACAAAAATCTCCTCTCCTTATTTGAATGTTGTTGTCGTCATTGTTATTTTTGTCCCTTCCTTGTTACCTCCCTAGGCTATATAGGTAATAAGGATGCAGTTCATGAGAGACCTCCAAAAAATTGAACCCCTTCTTCCCGCGAAAGACCTTCTCTGCCTTCTCTCTTCCAATTGATTTGATTAGCTCAACCAGCTCTTGGACAGCGCTGCGCTCCGCCGCAGTTCTTGGCAGCACGCCTTGGAACACGTCAGCCCTGCTGGCCTTTTCGGCCTCGGTAGCACGTCGCTTTTTTCTCCGAGTAAACACCTCGCGCTCGCAACACTGTATGTGTTGCTTGCCTTTCAGTGCTAGAGGTGCCAGAACAGACGAGTCCGATGTCGCAGGCGTGATTTCGTTCATGACGCCGTCTAGCCACAAACCAGCATTGGCAGTAACTTCTCCATTCGTCAAAAGTTGTATCACGCCAGACTCGAGGAGGCTAATCGGGAGCGGCACAAGCGCGCTTGGCTCAGCTGTCTCGCTAAAGACGCAGATGTTGTGTAGCGAAATGTGAAGCACAGAATGGGCTATGATGACAGGGTACGACAACTCAAGAGGACACTGAAGACGAAGATGTGAGCTCGTTTCCACAGCCTCCATCTCGCAGTACGTTGCTTTTGGAGGCAAGCAAGAAACGTTCACCTCTTTCTTTTCCAAAGCGAGTCCCGCGTTAAGCGGAGCTTGCTCATACCATCCTCGGCAAATAGTCGGAATAAGTCCAGTGAGATGTGGCCGGAGAGGAAAGCGTGTCCCAGTTGGCGAGCTGAGGAGGTAGTGCAGGCGGTTCTGAGCGCCTCCATCGCGAAACCCGAAACGCGCGAGCTGCTCAACGAGGGCTGTTCGCACCGCGCTGTCCTGAAAGTCGAACGTCAGCCGGTAGTCGTTGCAAAACTCCGTGATGGCGTAATCGACCCATGTGTGGAATGTGTGACACCTTTTGACGATCTCTTGCGGGACGACCAATGGCTGCCGAAGCAGAAACGCCCACAAAACGGCTTTCCCATCGGACAAAGAAAGAGAGGTGCGCCTTGTTTTCAAGCCATCAATACGGTACTGGAGCGACAAGAAGCGGCCCAGCGTGCTCAGCTCGAGGACGTCTGGCGAGATGTCCGACCGTGATGCGACTATCCCAGCTGCTGTAAGCGTACGCACAGTAGTGCAGAAAAAAGCGTACGACCGCTGACTGCAAAACACTTCCCGCGTCACCGTGGCGAACGGTTGTTTCGTGGAAGGAGAGAACCGCATCACAAAGCGGCGGAAAAGAAGAAGCAAAATGCTGCCGGACGCCTGCACTGCTGCCTCTGTTTCCAGAGGACCAGGCTGAGGGTCACCTGAGGCGAATGACGGCGCTTCAAACTGTATAATTCGTGTTTCGTATTCCCTAGCGCCACAGTTTCGCACTGCGATAGCGCAGCGAGCAATATCCTCGACAACTGTGTTTGCCGTCTCGCAAAAACCTCCGTGAATGACGACCTTTATTTTTAGCCTCCGGACCAGGTTTTCCTCCTCAGTCAGGTTCATCTGATCCACAAGCCATGCTGCACTACAAAAAAAAACGACAGGAGACGGCTTCGCTAGCGCATCGAGGGTCCACTCGCATTCGCTTTGAACACGCAGCGGCTCGGAGCTGTAGCTGTCCAAAATTTGACAGGCGAGGACGGCGCGCACAGTGGCGACACGAGGAACGATAAGCAAAATTACTGGCGACTCGAATTTGTCGGCACAATGCTCTACACCCGCATCGCAAAGCAGTTCATGAGCGTCAACCACCTCAGCACAAACTTTTTCGAGCCAATCTGCCTCACAGCATTGGACGCATTGAGCTTGGGAAATAAGCTTCGCATAAGAAGAGCTGAAACTGTCACTGCCTAGTCGTGTAACAGAGATCTTCAGCTTGTTTTCCGCGTAAAAGTAGAGCCTATCGGCCGCACAGGCGCCTTCCGCGGTATTGAGGACAATAAACTCGATCGAAATGTTCTCGAGAGCGGCTTGATGATGATCTTTTTGTGCAAAGAAGTGTAAAATGGAAGCGATTCCGGCAAGTAAGAGAGACAGGAAACACTCACCGCACCCGTTCGGCTGCGCTAAAGAAATGTCAGTGTACTCTATTCTAAACTTGCACGATGCCCCGGGAACGCCGTGAAGGAAAAGAAACAGGTTACTCCACACTTGATTCACCGTCGTTGCATTAACTGCTTTGATTGCAACAGTGTCTACGTCGTCATTCAAAGCGTCGCCGTCAATTAGCAAAAAAGCCTCCCTAACGGTTAAAAAACTCCCTCCAGATTTTTTGAAAATCGGTGGAGTAGAGGAGAAATCGGACTTGAAATCTGGAAACACTGCGGCGGCAGATTTTGTTTGCGTTCCAGTCGTCGTCTCAAATACGCGATCAAAAATATTTGAAAGCTCTGTGTCCGACTTCACAAAAAAAGACATTGACCTAGGGCTCACCATTAAACGGCCCGGCAACTTGTGAAGTCGGCAACTCTGCACTGCTTCGTAAAAAACAGTGGTCTCAACGGGAGAGAAATACGGCACATCATTAAAATACCCTGAGGTGCCGTCAAAGCCTTGCTGCATTTTTTCGTTGCAGTTGTCCCTCTAACTTTTTTTTCCTCTCCTGATAGTAAAAGCACTTTGTGTTTTACCGACAAAAAAATGTTAAAAACAGATGAGAGGGAATAAGAAGAGAATTGAAGAGAGAGTAATGTGCACATAAAAAAATGTCTTTTTACAATCAATCCAATTTCACCGTCCCTTCAAGAACAGAGAATCAGGTGAAAGCAGAGAAGGAGCAATACGGCCAAAGAGGTGGGTCGGTTAAACTCCCAACAATAACATCGGTTTTTTGCTGCAGATATGGCCGCCTGGCAGTTTTCACTTGGAATGGAAGTCTCTTTTGTGTGGGTGCTGAATATATGCAGCCTTTTATCAAGGAAAAAAGAAAAGCTGACACGTAAAAGAGAAACTAGGATGTGTCTTGTGATGAGCAAAAAAGGCTAGAAAAAAACCGTCTGTCCATAACAATTCCAGGAGTCAAGGTGTTCGCCATGTTGATCAGACAGGTAAGATTGTTCTGCGCAAACGAAGAACCCAGAGCCTCTAACAGAGGCTGTACTTTTTCTCTCTCAGCAACACTAGCCCAGACAGGGAAGCCTTGAATGGGAGGCCAGCGCGGCGGCTTTTGAGAATACTCTCCCGAACTCCTAACCATGTGGGACCGATCACTCCGAAAAAAGCACAAGTATGTCTCCCCATCCACTGCTCGATACCGCACAGCATCCATTAGGTTCTCGACGCGTCGTTTCAACGGCGCTGCTAAAGATCTTTCAAGAAACAGTGTTTCTGAGCAGTAAAACTCAAACTCCACGCAATACTGTCCCCAGCTTCCTAAAACAGGGTCTTGTGAGCAAGAAAGTGAGGTGTCACGGTCGATCACAAACCACTGACGGTTTGCCTTGCATCGCACCACAGCGACAACGTGATAGTCCCATATTACAAAGTCTGCGCTGAGATCTGATGTTTTAAAGCTACGATATGGAACGTTTGATGCCCATTTGTTTAACGTTTCGCGAGACGGGTCGACACTGTAAGAGCTCATGAAAACCGCAAAACTGTGGTCAAACAAATCAGGATCCGCGCGAACCCTCTCTAGACACTTGTAAACGTTTTCTTCACAATAACAATGTGCGTAGGGTAAAAACAGCGCCATCGTGCTTTCGCCTTCGCAACTTTTGAAAAAAACTGAACGGCATTGAAGCAATCAAAAGGAGGTGCGAAGGGGAAAAAGCGTTCGAGAAAAAAAGGTGATATAAACTCCATGAAACCAAAAACAAAAGCAGATTCAGCGAAGAGTTCCGTCCGTTTTTGCTTGCCCTCAAGCGGGAGCTAGATAACTTCTTTTTCACTCGCTTCTTGTCCTTATCGTCCGCCTTAGAGACATCAACAATAATCTCAAAAAGCAAAAAGCGGTTGACCACGAAACGAGGACGCCGGCAACCAAATACGGCTGAGAGATCCCGACTAGTCACTCCTATGGTCTTCTTGTCGTTTTTCACGCCACATACGACCCGCGGTCAAACAGGAAAACCCTCAGTACTCTCCTTTTTCAAGGCCATCGACCGTAACAACGAGCCAAACTAGGTAAACAGAAACTAAAGAGCTTCCGCATGCCAACCTTTCAGTATTCACTTTGCTACCCCTTCACCTTTAGGAGAGCTCACATCGCAAGCCACCCGAACGCTCCAACGAAGCGCCATTCCACGAACTCCAAAACTACAAACAGAAAAAAAAAAAGCACCCACCACACCCAATCAGACTATTCAAGACTGCCAGCTTCCCTTCCCCTTCCCCCTCTCCTCCTTTCTTCTTTCCCTCCCGACCCCGTTTTTAAAACACAGAGCCCGCAAAGAAGAAAAAAAAAAAGCACTCTGCCGCCGCCACCAAGCTCTTCAGTGCAGTAAATCTCTCGGTGACAATTTTCTTAAACAAGCAAACGCAGCTGTTCCACGGAGCCTGAAAGCAAAAAGATCATACATAAAAGCACGGCTTTCCCGCCCTGAAAACGGCAAGCAGCGGTCAACAAACCAACAAAAGCAACGAACAGCCAGAATAAACAAAAAAAGCCGGCGAATGCAACGTACGGACCACCATTCCGAAGTCCAACCTAACCCGTCGCAAGCACCGAAGCACAGAAAGAAACGTTCGTCTTCGTTTAACCGCAGCAACCCCTCACAAGACGAGCCCAAAAGCCAAAGGCACCAACCGGAAAACACCCAGCCCGCCCAAAAAAGCGGAACAGCGGCCAACAACGCAAAAAAGAACACACCACAGGCAAAGCACCCTAGCATCAAGTAGCGTTCGCTTGCTCCAGCACAGAAACACGAAAACCAAGCACATCGGCACCGAAAACCGCAGCACCTCCTTTCGCCCACGGACCCCCCATCCCGCCGCGGAGAGAAGGACAGCGTGGGAGGCTCGCGCTCGAAACCAACCCCCAACGCCCCGCCCGGAAAGAAGAAGCCTCGCGCAAACGCGCCGTGTGCTCGGGCGCCCCGTTCCCACCGCCCGCACCCGGGACGCCGCCAAACCAACCTCGCGCCTTCCCTCAGGGAGGGTGGCGCGCCCGCTCCCGGCTCAGGGGCCGCCGCGGAAGCGAACCAGACGCGCCGCCCGCTTCACAACAACTTTTTTCGCGTTGTAAGGAGTAAATGTGGTGGTTCTCGCGGCTCCCCCCGCCGCCGCCCCACGAACGCAAAGGCCATCTTTCCGGTAAAATCGCAGCCCGATGCCGCGGTCGCACCCCTCGCCACCCTCGACGGTGCACGGTGACGGTGCTGGGCTTTTGGTTGCTCCGTGGGTGGGCTGCGGGGCGTAATGCCCTTTCGGCTGTCGCGATGCCCGGGGTTTGTTTTGTCGAAGCGAAAGGCGTGTCCGGCAGAGGCTTGGCACACTCCCCGCCGCGCCGGGAACGATTAGTACGGCATAAAAAAACAGGCGCAACTGCTGTTTACCAGTCAGCTCACCCAGGACTTCTTCATGTGCAGCCGTGTGTTGCGTACCGTCTCAGACACGAAACGTAATGTCGGCTCCAAATGTCCGGGAATCGTGGCTCTAAAGGGGTCGCGGAAAAATGAGTCGAGTTGCCCCCCGCCGCGTTTTTCAAGCTGCACGCGTGTCGCATCAACGGCGCCGCAATCGACAAAGCACGTACCAGGACGCTGTTGTCAGCTTTAGCAAAGCGTGCATTTCCTTTTTGCGGCCTGTGTGGTGCGTGTTCCGGGTGTCGGGACGTTTTGGGTTTGTGCCCGACGGTCTTGTTTTTGACGTTGTGGGGGTGGAGGGCGTCATGTAAACCCGGTGTGCCCGGCGAAAATGAGTATAGTCAGGAGGGCGTCCGGCTCTTTGCGCCTGTAAGTGGTGTCGTGCGCCATTCGAAACTTGGCGGGACTAGGCGGGGGTGGCGCTTTGGGCGGGGTGGCTCTGTTCGCGTGTGTGCGTCCCGGCGGTCGTTGGTGCTGGCGGAGGCTCTCCGTGCGGTGCCTTTTTTGTCGATTGGCCGTGGACGTGCCGAGGTGTTGGGTCATGATGGTTAGTATCCGTCCATTTGTTCGTTTTAGCTTCGGTTGTTGTGGCTGGCCTGTGTGTTTTTCACTTGTTTTCTGGTGTGGGCGTGCTTTTTCGGGTTGGTTGTTGTGTCGGATAACGTGTATGCTGTTTTGGTTGTTTTGGGTTTTTGTTCTTCCAGTGTTGCACTTCGGCAGTTCGCCGCGCACGAACTTACGAGCACAGTTGGTTCAAGCGTTTTTGTCGCTGTGGTCTTGGTGGTGTGACCGTTACCTGTGCGGGTTTGTCTGAGTTTTGGGTGCGTAGATTAAGGGGTTTTTGTCGACGCAGAACTTTGTAGGCTTTGGGGAGTGCGGGGGGGAGGGAGGGGGGAGGCTCCTTCTACGGGTTGTTTTTAACTGTGGGTAATATGTGGGATGAAGAAAAGGTGAGGTTCGTTGCCCATTTGACCATCTCTGACTTAGCAAAAGCGTGCGTCTTTTTTGCTTCATTACCTTGCGTTGCGGCGTTACAAGATGGCGTTTCGACAAACGTGAGGTTCGGCAAGCGGCCTCGCAGGATGGCTCCCTAAAGGAACTGCGTCATAGACTTGCATGCCCATTTCCTGCTGCTTTGGGAGTTACGAGGTGGGATTGTAACCGAGCTTTCAAAAAGAAGGAGGCGTGTCTCTGTTTTCACTCCGTATTTGCTCTGTTGTGTGTCCACCTTCGAACGACGGGATCAATCGCAGCTGTTAGAGGCGCTCGTGTTTTTTCTTCTTTTTTTATTGAACCATTTTGTGTATGTTGAAAGGTAAAGTGGTACATGAAAACACAATTTGCATTTTTCCGTATTGGAGTGCATCACGATGGTGATGACAACTATGACAAAGTCCAGGGTTTGCTATTAGAGTGGCAGCTGCCCCTCAGCAGTAAACTTCCGTTTTCGCTGAGAATTGAAAGCTGCATAAGATAAGCGACTTTGTGAGTCTATTCGTTGTTTATGCTAGCAATGCGTGATTGAACTCTACTTTTCTCCCCTTTTCTTGAAGAACAACAGTAGGGAAAAAGACAAAAACAGCCAAATATCATTCAAAAAACGCGCAAACCGAAATGGGCGTGTTCAGATTGCTTCTTCTCCTGTTGTGTGCGGCGGTCGTGCTCATTAACGTCGTCCCTGATGGCAACACAGTTGAGCCCCTACGTGATTTGCTTCTTGACTTTGATCAAGAAGCGCTAAAAACGCGATTTGGAAGCACACGCTCTCTCGACCATGCTGGGACCAGGAGTGTGTATATTAAAGTGCTTTCTGAAGCCGAAAACCGGATATTTAACTCCCTTGAAAAACCTGATCAGAGAGCGTTCACATGCTCTCTTATGCGGTCGGAGGCGCGCCGTTATGCACGGTCTCGTGATGGAAGCTACGGAGGTCACTTGACTGACGCAGTGTTGCAGTTGCGCGACAGCTACGTTCACGGATTGCGCTACCTACCACTTGCTGTCAAGAAGGACATTCAAGACTCGTTCGCGTTGCAGCGACCTACGCTGTATCACGTGGCTTTGGCTGTTAAAGAAACGTTTTCCTGCCTCGCACCAGCCCTGAGCAGTGGAAGGTGTCCATCATATGCTTTCTTGCGCGAGGTTCGCGGCAAAACAGATGACGAAATTCTGGGCTCGTGCACCAAAGCCAACAGTGCATATAATGTTGCCTGAAAAATGTGCTCCTTTTTTATTCACGTTAAAAAAGAACTTCTCTCTCTTTTTTTTTTTTCAAAGGCGCACAAAGCGCACTTTCTTTCGTCTTGTCGCTCTTCAATAAGCGGATGCTAGTCGGAAGAGGCCAGCTTAGAGTAGCGGGGAAAAACGTAACGCTACTGACTCACAGTTGTTTTACTTGTCAAGGGAAAATGTGGGTTATGCTGAATGCGGCCTTGACAGAGCTTCAGTTCTTCATTTTGTGCACTGGCGACGTTTGCTACTTACTTTCTTCTCTTCTTTGTCTTCAACTTCACTGCTTTACGTTAAACAAAGCTCAATTGTAAACTCTTCTACACGCAGAAGGTCGAGGTGAATGCTTAAAAAAAAAAAAACTGAACTAAAGTCAGGAACGATTTAAAGCCTAGAACAATGGCAAATATCAATGAGCAGGCAGTGCTCCACATCGCCGAGCAGATCGAGCGGGCTGTTGACGATGAGCTGGATCACATTGACCAGATGGACGATGATGAGCTTCTTGCAATTCGCCAAAGACGATTGAAGCAACTGAAAGAGGTTCAAATGCGTAGGGATGAGTGGCTGAAAAAGGGCCACGGTCAATATCTCGAGGTTACCGATCCAAAGATGTTCTTTGACAACGTGCAAAGCTCCGAGCGTGTGGTGGTACATTTCATGCGTAGGAGTACACCTCGGTGCGAAATTATTGAGCGTCATTTACGCGCTATAGCGCGCGAGCATTTTGAAACGCGCTTTTGCTACGTGGACGTGGAGCGTATTCCGTCCCTTCCGGAGCGATTCAACGTAATGATGCTTCCTACGCTGATGCTGATTGAAAAGCAAAACACCTTCCACAGCATCATCGGGTTTGACGAGTTTGGGGGAACGGACGACTTTACGACAAAAACAGTGGAGCAGGTTTTGGCACACTACGGGATGATAAATGAAAAAGGTATGTTCGCGGCCGATCAAAGTGAGGACTAAAAACGGACTCTTTTTCCCTCTCTAGTGAATTGTCACCTTGAATGAACCATATGCTTTTTTTTTTTCTGAACTAAAGTTGCACAAACACACACAATACTAAAGCCACAAATAACCGGCACACATGGAGGCGGTCAGACGCACGTGCTTTTTTTTTTTTTCCGCTTCTTCTCAAGTTGGTAAGTAAATGCGCAGTAAAGCGCTTACAGAGTTTGCGGACATTTGATTTTGACCCAAACTGTTTTTTCGTATCGAAATGTTCACACCGATGAGCTTGAAAAGCACGGCAACCTGCTGACTTTTTTTTTTCCTTTCCCGTTTCCTCGCCCCCTTTCACTCAGAAAGTTAAATAGCATGTCTCAACCAAATGCCTCGGCTGGCCGCTTCGCCGGCAAAACAAAGGAAGCGGAAGATCCCAACGAAAAGGCCTTGCGAATTAAGGTGAGTGCATTGAGACGCACAATTAAAGATCTGTTGTACGCGAAACGCGAAGTTGAGCGCGAGACTGCTCGCCTTGAACAAGTCCGCTCTACCGATCCCGATCGTGTTTCGCAGCAAGAAAAAGTCATCGATGAGGCTCGGATGATGGTCCCACACTCCGAAAATCGTATAATGTCTTCTGTTAACGACCTTCTGGATTTTATCGAGAAGGAAGGCCACAGTATTGCCAATGAAGAGCTGATCGAGCAAGCACACGCAGCTATTTCCGATGGGAAATCTGCCTTGTGTTGATACAAAAGGTTTGTGCTCTTTCTTCCCTTTTTTTTTTTTTAACTTTCACTGTTTCCTGTGCCGGTAGATTTAACAACGAAGGATGTCGTGAAAGCTCTTCTCCTTTTTGAAGCTCAGAGGGAAGACACAAGGACTTTGGGCACATTTGTATGGAGCTGACATATGTGCACTGCTGCCGACGTCGGGCCTTTAGCTCTATTCGTTTTTTTTTTCTTCTTCTCACCTTGAGAACTAGGGCGCATTTGCTCAACACCCGTTTCTCTGTTCCTTTTCTCCGCCTGTCTTGCTTCGGTGTTTATCTTGCGCTTCATTTTTTAAATTTCTTTCCCTTCTTCCTTTTACATGTCTTTTCGAACTTTACCTGCTCTCTCTCTTTCTCACACATACGAAATGCTCGACCAATTTCTTCTTTTTTATAAATGACCTCGCGGCGACAACAACAGTGACGCAGGTGTCGAAACCGGCTGTCCATTTCCACTCACGCTCAAACTTGTACATAGAAAAAAGAAAAAAAGAGAAAATTACCGCGAAAGAAACGTCTAGCTTGTTTGTCGAAACCTTGTTGCTCAGAGCCAAGCAGAAAGTGAGCAATCGACGATGTCCACACCAGACAAGCGGGCGTACGCTGCTGCGGCGACCAGCAAGTACCCGAATTACGTCAACGACAGAGACATTTGCAGGCGTTTTCTTGAGGAGTTCAGGGATTCCACCGGACAGGCAAAGTATTTACTGAGGGCTCACGAAGTAGCGCAAAGGAAAGCCAAGCTTTTCCCGATTTTCTTGGATGACATGGCTAGTTTTGGCCAGTTGCATTTAGCGCAACGAATCCAGATGAATGTGGTAGGCTATATGGACGAGCTATACAAGGTTATCGACTCCATCATACCACAAACAAGTTTCGTCGTCGACATGGTGGACCAGCTAGTCATGGAGGCGCGCGTCTCTGGGCAAGAGCTTCCCGCGTTGTTGACTCGTCGCTACGAACTGAGCATTGTACCGTTAAGCGCAAATTCGACACCTGTCTCTCTGCGTGAGCTGAAAGGCGGCACGATCGGAACTCTTACTGTTCTTCGCGGTATCTGCATTGCGGCGACTGCTGTGCGTCCTAAGCTGTCGATGCTCGTCTCCGTCTGCGAAGTCTGCGCGGAGACAACATTTCAACAAGTCATCGGTGATCGGCTGACTCCGTTGCAGGTGTGCCAGTCGCAGCGCTGCAAGCTTAACAATGCCGTCGGTCGCCTTCTGCCGCAGTACAAAGCAAGCAAGTTTGCCAAATTCCAGGAGCTGCGCGTACAGGAGCTTCCTGAAGATGTTCCTCGAGGTGCAATTCCGCGCACTATCCGTGTCGTGTGCGAGGGCGAGCAAACTCGAGTAGCGGCTCCCGGTCAAGTCGTACGAATTACTGGAACATACTGCCCTGATCCTTCAACTGGGCAAGGGCACGAGGCTTTTCGAGCATCAACAATGGTGAAGACACTCTACAAAGCCATCGATGTGGAGCTGGAGAAGCGAAGCTATCAGGAGGCAGCGGAAGACATGCGGGCACAGGTAGAGGATATTCGTGACTATCCAGATCGAGAAGCTGTCATCGAGAAGCTGACGCGGAGCATTGCACCGGAGATTTGGGGAATGGAGGACGTCAAAAAAGCGTTGCTGTGTCAGCTTGTTGGCGGCAGCTCCATAGCGAACGGTATTCGCATTCGCAGCGACATCAACATTCTTTTTATGGGCGATCCTGGCGTAGCGAAAAGTCAACTGCTCAAGTGGATCGCGTCTGTCGCGCCACGCTCTGTCTTCACAACGGGAAAGGGCAGCTCCGGAGTTGGCCTCACTGCTGCAGTGACGCGCGACACACACACCGGTGAAGTTATGCTGGAAGGCGGCGCGCTGGTTTTGTCGGATAAGGGAATCTGCTGCATCGACGAGTTCGACAAAATGGACGACTCTGACCGAACGGCCTTGCATGAAGTCATGGAACAGCAAATGGTGTCCATCGCCAAAGCTGGCATTATTACTTCCTTGAACGCACGAACCTCTATTCTCGCTGCGTCGAATCCGAAGTTTGGACGATGGCGGCGCAACGCAACACCGACAGAAAACGTGAACCTCCCACCGGCTCTGTTGTCGCGTTTTGATCTTCTTTGGCTTCTGCTTGACGAGTCCAGTCGCGAGCGGGACGCTGAGCTTTCCATGCACGTCACCCACGTCCACGTGCACGGTGTTGCGCCAGGTACTGTGGCAGATGACGGCGTTCGCGGATCGTCTACCGAGTACTTTGGACGGAGTTTTCTGCGTGCTTACGTCGGTGAGGTGAAGCGCATCCATCCTTTTGTGGACCCAAGTGCTGCGAAAGTCATCAGCGACATCTACTGTGAAATGCGTGCGCACAGTGTCCGACATAGCAACGTCGTCACCGCCCGGACACTTCTGAGCTTGATCCGACTCTCGCAAGCTTGTGCGCGATTGCGTTTTTCGGAGCGGGTGCTAGAGGAGGACGTGCGAGAAGCTGGCCGTTTGCTGGACTGTAGCAAGGCCTCCTTGCAAGACAGGCCGGCTACAGATGGGCAGCGCGTTGTTACCACGTCCGACGCCGCCATCTTCTCTGCTATCAGAGACATCGCTCGCGGGCGGTCCGCTGTGGATCTGTCAGAGATTCGCCCCGCACTCATGATGAAGGGAATCGGAGAAGCACACCTGCAACGCTGCCTCCAGACGTATGCTGAGGTGGGTGTGTGGTCGGTATCCGGGACAATGCTTGAGTTCGCGGACGATTAGAGCCTGTCATGCCATAGAATTACAGTTTCTTGCTCAACTTCCTGCTTTGTTTGCGAAGTTCAGCATTTGAATAGATATAGAAGCCATATGAATTACACACACACAAAAGGAAGAGAGGTTTCCTCGCCCCGCTTTATGCATGAAGGGGACGTTGCGGCAGTCAACTTGCATTTTTTTTTTTCGCATGAATTGCAACGTACCTTGAACGGCGGCGCCTCACAGGCGTCACTTAAAAGGGCTGCTGCACTGTCTTCATCAGTTTTGCTCATCTTTTTCAACCCTTCCCGCAGATTTGTTCCTTTGTTCTGACCTCCATTTTTATCGTTACGGTTCACAAGCAGAGTAAGCTATACGTTTCACTAACTTTTTCGCCAATTAACATGTCCTCTGAGCGCACCTTCATTGCTGTCAAGCCCGATGGCGTGCAGCGCGGCCTTGTCGGCGAGATCATCGCCCGCTTTGAGCGCAAGGGCTTCAAGTTGGTTGCCCTCAAGATGCTGCAGCCGTCCACGGAACAGGCTCAGGGCCACTACACCGACCTGTCCGCCAAGCCGTTCTTCAACGCTCTGGTGCAGTACTTCTCGTCCGGCCCGATCGTGGGCATGGTGTGGGAGGGCAAGAACGTGGTGAAGAGTGGCCGCATGCTGCTCGGCGCGACGAACCCGGCGGACTCTCTGCCTGGCACGATCCGTGGCGACTACGCCGTGGACGTGGGCCGCAACGTGTGCCACGGCTCTGACTCCGTGGAGAGTGCGCAGCGCGAGATCGCCTTCTGGTTCAAGCCGGAGGAGCTCGTGAGCTGGACGTCTCACTCCGTCGGCCAGATCTACGAATGAATTGAGCCAGAGGAAATCAGGGACGTGACAAAGGTGATGTCCCGTATTTAATTCATGAAAAACAAGTATAAGCACAATCTGTCATATTCAATTACGACGGTGCCTACTGTATCAAGCGCATGTTGTGTTGCTGCAGACACACCGGAACTGAGTCTGAATGATATTGTTTCTTTTTTTTTTCTTTGAGTTCAAATGGAGTGTCCCGTAGAAAAAAGTGCGTTAAAGCTCTTTTTTTCTGGTCAAAGAGACAGTAGCTGGCAATTCTCTGCTTCGTGGTGGTTGGAGAACAAATGTAGATCTGGCAGTCGTTTTTTTGCGTTCAGGTGTGAATGGGGCGCGTGGAATTACAATCGCTCGTGTGTTCTTTCTCTGCTGGCTTCCTACAAACTGTTTTTTTTTTCTTACGTGTGTGGCTTTTAGGGTGGTCTTCAAATCGAGCACTCTTAGAAGATGAAAAGTTGTTTTGGCGCAGCGTTTCTTCACCATGGGCTCTTCTCTCTCTCGCCTGCATTCTTCTTTGTGGCCGCTTTTAACTCCATTGCAAAGCTCTACTGCCACTCGTTAACACCTTCTTTCTCACTATTAAACATGTCCTCTGAGCGCACCTTCATTGCTGTCAAGCCCGATGGCGTGCAGCGCGGCCTTGTCGGCGAGATCATCGCCCGCTTTGAGCGCAAGGGCTTCAAGTTGGTTGCCCTCAAGATGCTGCAGCCGTCCACGGAACAGGCTCAGGGCCACTACACCGACCTGTCCGCCAAGCCGTTCTTCAACGCTCTGGTGCAGTACTTCTCGTCCGGCCCGATCGTGGGCATGGTGTGGGAGGGCAAGAACGTGGTGAAGAGTGGCCGCATGCTGCTCGGCGCGACGAACCCGGCGGACTCTCTGCCTGGCACGATCCGTGGCGACTACGCCGTGGACGTGGGCCGCAACGTGTGCCACGGCTCTGACTCCGTGGAGAGTGCGCAGCGCGAGATCGCCTTCTGGTTCAAGCCGGAGGAGCTCGTGAGCTGGACGTCTCACTCCGTCGGCCAGATCTACGAGTAATTTGTGGAATCTGGCGGTGGAAAAAGGACTTAAATTAAAACCGGAAGAGTATATATCTATATGTGTGTTTTCTAAATCTGCCTTAATACCATGCAAGCACTGGAGTGAAGTGAAGAATCGCCTTGGTTGGCCAGAACATGCTTAATGCGGATCGCTGGTTCTCGCTGCTCTTCCGGCCACCGTTAGCGTTGCAGAAGCGGACGAGAGGAGAACTGCAGAACCTCATTTTGTGTGCGCGAGCTACCAGGCGAGTAAAAAGCATGGTATCCCTTGTTTACACTTCTTTTTATATCCTATTGTTACGTACGCATGCAATGGTGAAAGCGACAAGTCGTAGCTACTGACAATGCACCTCTTCGTGTTTTTGCACACTCTAACAGCCAGTTGCGCACGCATGAGTCAGCATCTAATCACGTTTGTGCGCCTTTTTAAAGGCGTGCTGGATGCTGGTGAGACGTGGCTTGTCAGACCTGCAAGCTCTCCTTCATTTAAAGAGTCTACTCTTTTTGTTTTAGATTTAGGAAACGGCTTTTCGGTTGTATTAAAACTACAACGGGCAAAGACTTGTCGCGCCCTTTCTCGAGCATCTACTGCAGCTGGTCTCTCTCTCTCTGCTTTTATTCCCTTTTATAGACTTGACGTGTAACACGGACTTGTGCGACAATAGGGGGCGAACGTCGTTAAGCAGTTTCTCGTATCGCCCACCCACGCACCCACGCACAAAAGACAACGTCTGCTCAAAGCCAAAAGGGCCGGCTCGGTACTGACCCCGGCTACTCACCGATCAGAGATGATAATATTATAGAAGGGAAACTCACACGCACAGAAAACCAAGCGTTAACATAGAAGGAGTGTCTTTCTACTTATTGCACAGCTACATCGATACAGTTATACATAAACACAAAAACGGCGGAGCCTTCAGCGCCATTATGAGGAAAGCCACTTCCCTATTTGCGCAGCCGTTTCCAGTGATCCGTCCTACTAAAAAAAAGTACTTGGAAAGAAACGTTCCCGTCTCGGCGCAGAATGAGGTGAATATGCTGGCTACGGTGACGAATGCCCCGTTTTCAAAGCGGTGCCAGGCAATTCTTCGCGATATCGCAGAGCAGCGCCACTTTACGAGTCGGTATTGGGTGACGCGGCCACAATCAAGCCGTTCGTGCAATGCTCTAGTGCTTCCTGGGCAGAAACCAGCTGTGATTTACCTCCACGTGGAGAAAGTCGTCCCTCTGACGTCGCTGTCGAAGAAAGATCAAAAACGCATTTTAGACGAACACCCCCCTTTCTTCGGATCAGGTGTAGGAATTCTTTCGGAGCGACAAAAGTGGAAAGCCGTCACGGCGGAGCGACTCATCCGTTTGCTGAATGCCACGGAGGAGGAGCGCGCTCTCTTTATCGACTTGAATATGGTGACCGAACTCGAAATCGCGTACGAAAAGAAAGCCGTCATCGATGTGCGGCCGGCGAGCTCCGTCTACGTCTACAACGCGCAGCAGCTGGACGACCCCTACAAGGGTGAGCCGCAGAAAGGCATAGCATTGAATGCGACGACAGGAAAGCGATTTGGCCAGCCAGCACATGACATTCTGCTTGGGGTCGGGATCATGCGCGGTTACACGTCGCCTATGTGGGTCGGGGAGTCGCAAATGAAGTACTTGAACGTGGAGCTTAAACGCCACGCCTATCACCAGGCGGTTGCGGTGCCCGACATGACGGGTATGGTCGTCTCGCTGTCGTGCCTGCCGCCGAAGGCGCAGGCGCAACTGCTGCAAGAGCTAAAGGACACACGCCCCGACGCGTTCGGGCACGACACGTTTTTCATCTACGGCGTTAACGGATGGGAGGCGATGCGCTCCCGCATGTTGGTCAAGTACATGGCGGCCATCAATGACCCGGTGTATCCGTTTCATTTTGTGAACTTGAAGTTTTTCAGAGTGCAGAAGCCGGAGTTTGCAGCGTGGGCGACTCGTGCGATGTGGAACAAATTCCCTATTGGGGCTTCGCTCTTAACGCGAACGGTGAACGAGAAGGCGACGATCGAGCAGCAAGAAAGCCGCATCGCTGTGCAGGGGCAGCGAAAGCAGTACTTCTTTGCCGACGACGCCACCCTTCGCCGGTACTACAACGCAGCGTGTGTGAAAACTCCGCACCTCATGATGCCGTCGGTGCGCCCAATTGCGATTTTCAACGGGAAGCTCATCGGACCACGCGATGAGAGCCTCCTCCGCGCCTTCGCTTTGAAGCACAAGCTTTCCAGTCCCATCTGGCTGACAGAATCTGCCGCAGCTCGCCTCGGGGTTGGGATAGCACCCTCACACGTGTCGCACTTCGTGACGATTGGCGCAGCAGCAGGAGAGACAAACCCAGGGGAGGAAATTGCTGACGGGTTTTACAACATCGGCGACTTTGCACACCCGGAAGAGATTCTCTCCCTCTTTCCCAAAGCGAGCAAGAAAGCTCACTTTTTGCTCGACACAAAATGGCGTCCAGTTTTGGGAAAGCAGCGACAGGACTACCTAAACTCACTGAAGCGCAACGAGCCGCTTTGGGTGTCGGTAAACGAGTGCCTCATGTCCGGTTTTGAGCCTATGACGGGAGCGGCTCTTATTTCGTTTCCGTCGGGTCGCAAGAGGGAAGCAGCGGGGACGCGATTGTACAATTCCCAGTATACGACCGATCCCGTGCGGGCAATTGGGCTGTCCTCTGTGTACATGCGTCCGCAAGGCTTGACGGTGTGAACAAGACGGCTTATCTCTATTGAGCTTGCATTTAGCGCGTGAGTGTAACATCTCAATAGTGAAGTGCGGAGCCTTTGTCCTGCCAACGGTAAATACCTCGTGCGCACATCAGCGAGTCACTTTTTTTTTGGAATAGAGTTTTTTTTTTTTTTAATATTCATCGCCATCTCGTTTTCCCTCTGCATAGAAACCAATACAGGGAGACAAGCAACATCCAAGAGTTTGACAGAGAATTCAGCCGCCTCCCATGCACACTTTTCGCAGCGGTGCTGGCTTGGCTCATCGTAGATGTCGCACTGGTCCATCTTCACAAACTAGCAGCTTTTCACTTTACTTTCTTGTTGCCCTCAGTGTTAAGAGGTGCACTGCTGCGCGGTCTCATTAGCTCTTTGGTGTTCGAACAGTCGAGAGTACAAAAGAGGCAAAGAGCAAAAAGCAACATGGTTAAAAAAGAAAAGAGAGAAAAAAAAAAAGCGCACGCACGCAGTACTATTTTCTTTTTCTGTGACTGTTCTGCTCGACTCGACAAGGTACTGCGCTTTCTCTTTCTGTCTCCATATTTGGTTTGGTTCGTTTGGTCTCCTTCTATGCCACACAAAAAAGGAACAACAGTTTGGCCCTTTTTTCCGCAGTGACTTTTTTTTGAAGGGCGTGAGTTTTTTCTCCTTCCCTACTACTCACAATCCCCTGCCTTTTTTGAGCTGCTGCTCAGCTGGCGCATCTTCATCGGTGCACAACCTTCAACTGCGCTGTTTTGCCGTCGTTCCGGTTTATTCGCTTGTTTTGTTCTCAGACAGTTTTTTCTTGCCATAAAAAAAGAACAGTTTTTAGGCCATCATGAGCGTTCTTGCCAGTGAGACTCCCAAAAAGCGAACGGTTGCAACGCCGGTCCCAGCATTAAATCCGCGCTACAACGGAGTAAACTCCGCTTTCACTCCCGTTTCGTACAGTTTGCGAAAGAACAGTCCACGTAGCGCAACTGCAGCCGACGGGTCAAGCTCTGTTGCAAAGAAGACTACCCTCCAGTACGCTCAACCCACTGGCAATGGCCGCCGCAGCTGTGCTCAGTACACTGATCTGCAGCCACCGCCGCTGCCGCAGGCGTCTAATGTTCCACGATTCTCCACTCGTGGAGCCGGAGCGGCTGCGTGGGGACCATCTCTTCGGAACAGTTCTGCGCGCGGGCACACAGCTCCTATTCCTCTGCAGCGCACCATGTCAGCGGCCTATGTGGAAAAGCGGTGCAAGTATGTAGTGGCTACGATGAAGCACTGCGGTTCCATTTACGAAGAGATGACGAGACAGCTGTTGGAAACGGGACGGTGGTCGCATGTCAACGTACAACAACGGCCGATAACGAAAGCGCTTGTTGTCTCGGAGACGCAGTGCGACCTGGCCGACACCAATGTGCATTTGCTCCTTGGCGAGAAGATGCCGTGCGAGCGTGTCATTTCCACGCGCCGCGAGGCTGCCAAGCGCTTCCAAAACCGCCTAAGCGAATTTGGAAACGGCAGGCGCACCGGCTACGGCCTGAGGCAGTACGGGTCGCTGGGCATGCGCGTGCCCATGGGCAACGGTGACGGCGAGCCGCGCGTGGTCGACTTTGTAGAGAACACGCGCAGCATCACGTTGAAGAGCGCTATGGTGACGAATCTGTTGAAGCACCACCACTACGACTGGGACACTCTAGGGGAATACCTCCCTATGTCTTTCAAGCTGCTCCCCCGGCAATCCATGCGGGACGATCGTCGCGAGCTGCTTGCCACAGCCAAGCGCAACTCTGCGCAGGCAGGCGGCGGCGTTGAGGGCTCGTGCATGTGGATAGCGAAGAGCTCGGCTGGGTGCCACGGCGACAACATTGAGATCTTCCGCGGAGACCGGGTGGGACTGGAAAAACTGCTTCGCTTCGTTGACAGCCAGCGCGGCTCTCACGCCTGGATTGCGCAACTGTACGTTGACCGCCCTTTGCTATACCACAAGCGCAAGTTTGACGTTCGCTGCTGGGCGCTCTTGCTGCGCGACAAGTATGAAGTGTACGTTTACGAAGAGCTCGTCATGCGCACGAGCAGCGTCCCATACAATCGCGAGACAGCCACGTCTAAGACTGCGAGCGGCCGACTGGCGCACATCACCAACCACTGCGTGCAAGAGACCGGAGCTGCCTATTCCCTTTACGAAGAGGGCAATGAGCTTTGGCGGGAACATCTGGATGGGCTGGTGCGGTACAAGGGAGCGCTGAAGGGCGATAAATTGGAGCAGGAGAAGTTCTCGCCCGGTCGAAGTCCGCGTCCGCAAGAGCCGTCTCTTGGTGAGACTCTCCATCCGACCACCTCCTTAGACGGTCTCCAAGATTCGCCTTACCCGATGCGAGAGGCAAGACGAGGGGAGGGCTCCAAGAGCCCGACGCCAAGGCCGACGTCGATAACGCTAGACAACTACATCGTGCCACAGTTTCATGCTATTATCCGCGATACTCTTCTTGCAGCAAAAGCGCACGTTCCTGACGAGCCTGCTGTGCCACCAACGCACACGTTTCAAGTGCTTGGATACGACTTTCTCATCGACGAGGATTTGAAGGTTTGGCTTCTGGAGATCAATGGGGCTCCTGGCGGTCCAGACCGGCTTAAGCCGGCAATGGTGAAGGACACAATTGAGCTTGCGGTTGCGCCTTTCTTCCCTGGGACAATGAACTTGAAGACAAAGCGGCACAACGGCTATGTGCGCATCTACCCCTGAGAAGGCTTAAGAAGCGAAGAAACACTTTTTTTTTCCTTGCTCACTGCTACGGCTTTCGCGGCGCCTCAGGCGTGCCATTCGCAGAGAGGAAAGCGTCACGTCAAACGCACGACACAGTTTTCAGAGCAAATGAGAGGGTAGGGGCATCCGGCGACGGCGATCACATAAAATGAGAGGAGTTTCGTAGCGCTGCCGGGGGGAGGGGCTACAATAATAATGTAAAAAAGAGAAAAAAAAGAACTATGCGTTCAAACGATACTCAAATGTCAGTACTTTCATTTTGTCTTCCTTCTCCAACTTCTTCCATTGTGATCTTATGGGCTGAGCTTACGTCTTATTATTTAATAGATTAGAGCTGAAGGTTCTTGTTAAAAAAAAAAATGATCCTTGCTTAGCAGGAGTACCCATTGTACGATACTGACATGTCAACGGGTGAGAATGACTGCTTTTCTCTTTCTTTGCGGTAAAGTTAGCGTGACGACGTTTCCATGCACCCACGTTGTAGTGTGAGGCTCTTGTGGAAGTGAGCGAGAAAAAGAACAAAAGAGAAATAGAGTGGCCGAGCCAGGCTTCTGCAATGAAAAACGACTTTTAGCGTGCTTTTTTTTTTGTTTTCGTGCTTCAGCTTTTTGAGTCTCTTTTTTTGTTCTCCCTGTGTCTGTTCTTTAATCGGCATTCATAAACCACTGAACTCTCTATATGTATACATCTGTGTTCACTCGACACACCGAAATGAGGTGCCGATTACGCGTCGTAGCTTTGACATATAATACTAAGAAAGGAAAAAAAAAAAAACGTGCGGAAAGGACTCACACGCAGTCTTGCTTCAAACACCCAAAGAACGAAAATGCGCATTCGCGACGTCGTCATCATCGGTGTTGCTATCGTGTGCAGCATCATATGCTGGTCGCAGGAGGGCTCGTTGAACTTTCAGCGTGGGTTCAAAGTGTTAGTGCGCGACCATGAGCTGACGGAGACGCTCATGCCAAAGCCTCTCGTCGTCGACGTTGACGGTTCTGGATCTCGAGTTCTTCTCGCCTCGGTGGAGCGAGGCCGTCTCTCTCGGTTTCGAACGCGCTACGCACACCGGCGCATCGATGACACTTTTGTCCCGCTCGTCGCGTACGGTGAACTGGACGTAGTCTCCGCCATTGTGGCGATCGGCGCTGGCTACACTAAGCCCAACAGCTTAGTCATGCTTGGCGCGGTCATCACGGAGGATTACCAGCTGATTGCTGTCAACATCCATGGTGACTCTTTGAGTGAAAAGTGGCGCAGACAGATTGTGCCTCCCATGTACTGGGGGGAAACGTTGCAGGCTTCCATTACTATCATGCCGGAGCGAGTGTTGAAGGACGACGTCGGCACCGTTGCAATCGCCATCGGCGTGACGGATGGGAGCCAGGTGAAGATGATGTTGTACGCCGCCTATGACGCAGCAACCGGCAGCGTGAGGTGGAACTACTTCTCCGACGGTGGAAATGAGATGGACGACGTTGTGCGTGAGGCCACGCCAGCCACGGCACCAAACAACTTGAACATCGATGACGGCAAGCCGTTGCTGCCGGTGGGTGAAGTCGAGAAGGATGTGAAACGCGAAACGATGTTCTACGCCAGGTCTCGCATACGGCCGTGGACGACCTTTCGGGAAGGGCTGATTGCAGCCATGCCACACCGGTACGCCCACCCGTGGGATGCACAGCTGGTTCCGCACGTCATTTATCGCGTCAAAGCAGCTTCAAAGGCTCAAAGGAAGCCACAGTATGGCGCAAGGCGTCTAACCCTCCGGTACAGCGAACGTGTGGTGCACATGGGCACCGACGACCACGGTACGCTGGGTGAGCAGCTGAGCTCGTGGATGCGGACCGTCTCGAAGGCCCAGCTCTCACCGCGGAAAAGTAAGTTACCCCAGCGGCGGTCACCAAATGTGCTTGTCTTCCACGGGAAGAACGGCATTGAAGTGCTGCACATGTACACTGGCGACACAGTCACCTCGATCGGTCCGCTGCGGTTCGACGGAACGACATACCACGACATCAACGACGACCTAGTTTTGGATTCCATCAGCACACAAATCGGCCCGCGCACGGCCATGCATTCGAAGCACGGTGTCGATCTGATGTACGACTGCCTCGGAATGATCGAGTCAGGCATCCCCGCACCATCCACTGAACTGTTCAACGCCACAGTATGTGATACGCAGGGCTTCTTTGGCAACTTGGAACTCATTCACCACTTTGTGGATGGCGACGTCCGCGGCGAGGAGGCTCCGCGCGGTGTCAACATGCTAGAGCTGCTGGGAAGCCGCAACGTCGTGTCGGCCACCACCCACGGAACCCCTCCGCTTGTGGTGCAGGTCCAGAACAATCGCGGCAGTGGTTTGTACCAGGTGGAGCGGTACGCCGTCTTCATGATCAACACAGGTCTCGTTACATGTGTCGACCCTTCACGCCGTCGTGTGCTGTGGCGCGCGCAGACGGGAAGCCGCTTCACTCGCGCAGAAACGGATGGCATGGCCGGGTGGAAGGATCGCGACAACCATGAGGAGTTGGAGCCGAAGCCTTTTCCTCAACTCGTGCCGTACTCACTGTCGCAAAAAAATCGTGAGACCGACGTGACGTTTGTAGGTGGTGGCAAGGAGCCCTACCGGCGCGTCGACACGTATGTGCTGGCTTTCGGGGACACTGAGTTTTCGGTCATAAAGACGAAGAACGGCAAGGTTACGCGCGCCATCGGACTTGAAGAGGCCCCCGTGGCTCCAGTGTTGGTCGTTGATTTTAACGGGGACGGCACCAACGATCTGATAGTCGTCTCAAAGTACGGCATCTACGGCTTCGTGGGCAACTCCCAAGCTTCCTCGGAAACCGTGGCTGCGCTGATGCTGCTTTTGGTGGGATTGCTGGGCATTCTCTTCGCCATCCGCGAGAAGAACATCGCCGAAGGGGAGGAGGAGGATTACACGCTTTTTGCACACACCGGAGACAAAGTGCAACGCGCCAAGACCTTTAAACGCTCCACAGACTAAGTGCTTTCTTTCTTTTATTATTATTATTGCTGCGTTTGCGTCGCTCATGTAAGAGGATCAAAAAAGCCGGTTTTCTCGATGATAAATGGTGGGCTTTTATTTTTGTCGTTGTTTGGTCTTTGCTTCCATTATTTCGCGTTCTCTTCCCTCCGTCTTGACAGGTTCTTTTTTGCTTTCTCACGTCGACTCTCTTTTTTTTTTTTTTACCCTCTTCATCTTGCGCCACACACATTGATGAAGGCGTACAAAACAAAAGTTTGAAAAATGAGCATCCACAGTGCTCTCTCCGATTGTAGAGGAGCGCAACGGGATGGTAAAGAACTCAAAGTAGCTTTCGCACTAGAAGAAAAGAGAAAAAAGAAGAGAGGGGCAAGTGCGTATTGCTGAAGGGTAGCGAGGCTCCTCACTTTTTGCGCTGCAGCTGGAAAAGGCGAAGAGTTCAGCGCGCATGAATGAGACCGCTGACGAGAAGTTAAAACTAAGCTAAATCAACATCCATGCAGAGCAGCGTTGACAGCGTGGCGCTCCCCATCTCTTCTTCTTTTTTTTCCCCTCCCCTTCCTCTTTGCTCACTTGCTTATTCTCCTTGCTTTAGCGGAACTCTTCTGCAAAACATAGCATCGGTTTCGTCTTGAAACAAGCCTCTTTTTTTCTTCGTACAATTCTATTTTTCCCTATCGTACTGACTCTATTCCACGCTACCGAGCCGCAAGCTTTGAGACTCTGTGCTAGATATACTTGTTTGTTCTCTTCTGTTTTGCGAGGCGTTCTGAACCAGCTGCAAGGCTGCACCTTGCCACGCACAGGAAGCACTTTCAAAGTGCTCTAGCTCGCTGGTCTGGACGGTATCAAGAAGCAGCGCAGCAACCTGGCGCTAGAGTCACTTTTCCGAGCTCCGAGTTACCCTTTTCTCTTATAAGTTCGAGAAAAGGGGCGATCGCTACTGTGTCGGTTCTTTGTGGCGCACGCTGCAAACACTTTGAGCAGAAGCTGGAAGGTTGTTGCGTTCGTGTTCTTCCATTAGCAAAGATGAGCTGTGGACCAACCGACGGTGCTGAGGAGAAGGGCGGTTTGGACAGCGCCGACGCGTTCCCGCTGAGTGCTACCTCGCGCAGTTCGCTTTCCCCGTCTGAGGACGACACGCGCTCACCGCAGCTCAACGACGACGCTTATAGGAGCACAGAGAAAGGCAAGGTCATCACATGGGACGGTATCAAAGCGGATGGCGCCGTGCCGAAAGAGGATGAAGTCGCTGATGAGGCGGAGCCGATGCAAACGCCACCTCCAGCAAGCCCCCTGCAAGCTTTCGTAAACACGCTGGTCGGTAACATTTTGGAGGGACTCCGCGGCTTTGACGGCAGCATCACGTGGCTGAAGCGCACCAGCGCTGTGACGGCGGCTCAGTTAGACGCTATCAAACCTGAGAAAGCACCGAAGGAGGTGGAGGATTTTAGTGTCGCGTGGTTCGGAATTGCCAGCGCGGTTCTGCACGACTTGATCCGCGAAAGCGTTGAGGAGCTGCCATTGCGGGAGGCGCCTTCGGCCCTCTCTGCCGGCGCGGAAGAGGACGAGAGTACCACCAGGGAGGTGCGTGCCACCCCGCGTGAGGTTGCTGTCACGTTTGTGTCCGGCCTGCAGAGCATTGTGGCGGAGGTGATGAACGACGGGGGGTGCCACTCCACTTGCACCGGAAACCGCCCGTACATGCGCTACTCACTGCGCACTTTCACTTTTGCCAAAGAGGTGAGTGAGCTCAGCAGCCGTCTCATGAGCGATCGCCTGACGCGCGGGGCCCACCTGCCCGAGGCGCTGCGTAACAAATACGCGGACGACGCGACAGTGATCGACAGCAAAGAGGACTATTGCGCCATCCTGGGCCTCATTGCGGATGCGTGGGTTTGCAGCTTCTTTCCGACTTATCAGCAACTGTCGCGCAACTCGGAGGAGATGGTGCCGTTTCTTTGGATGGAGGAGGAGGACATGTCGCGGCTGAACACCGATCTCTTCTTCTATTATTTTTACTTCGCCTGCGAGCAGCGCAGCTTGATGAAGAACAAAGAGGGTTTCCCACGTGGGGTGGTCGTGCCTACCGCATGGATGGAGCAGCTGCTGCGCTGGACGGCACAGGCGAAGCAGCAGCGCCGTCTTACACCGCCAGGGCCGCTCCCCCCGTTCCCGGGCCCTATCGACACGTTCGATTTAGTGTCTGTATCGCCACATGACCCTCGTCGACACTGGTTGCAGCTAAACGTGGACCTCTACCAGGTAGTCCCGGAAAGCCTGTTCGACTCCTTCTTTCGCTTTTTCGGGACAGGTCCCAAGTATACGTTGTACGGTCCGTTCCCACTGCGTGAGCGGTGTCTGGGAGCGTGGAAGGCTCTTCCGCTGCGAATTGAAGTGGCCTTTGACTGGGTGGTTGCCAACAAGGCGGACAACCTGCCAGACTCCTTCACGGTCTCCACGTACGTTGAAGAGGCACTTTTGCATAGCGAGATGCGGGAGGTGTGTCACCTGGCGTGGGGGTTGGCTGTGGAGGAGAAGGAGATGATGTCCGAGGAGGCCTCGCTGGTGTGGTTTGCCGCAGTCAATGGCTGCGACACGGTGCGCATCTGTTGCAAAGGCTTGTTCATGCTTCCCCTTGGAAAAGAGGCCTTTTCCATCGCCGCAGAAGGTGACGGGATGGATGTGACCGTGCAAGAAGTGCTGCAGCAGCTGCGCAGCCACATCGAGACGAAGCTGCCGGGGCAACTAGACAACTTCAAAGAGCAGACCGAGTCGCAGATCTTTCTCTCTTTGGGCGTAACCCTTCACAACGTGAATGGCGACGCGCGAGACAAGGAAATCACTGGGACGATGGAGGTGGCTGCGCGCAACAGCGGCGTGTGTGGTTTAACAAACGTCGGCAACACGTGCTACATGAACAGCGCTCTCCAGTGCTTGTCGAACCTCTCCGCCTTTCGTACGCAGCTGCTGACGCTCCCCATTTCGCACTTTCCGCAGGCCACCATTACTCCCGCGTTCATAAAGCTCCTGTCGAGCATGTGGTCCGGACAGCACTCTTTTGCCGAAACGCAAGAGCTGAAGGATCAGATTGGGATGCGAGTGAAGCGATTTGCTGGCTATCAACAGCAAGATGCCAGTGAGTTCATCGAAGTGCTGCTCGATCACATGAGCGAGGAGATCAACCTCGTCTCGGCTCGCTGCTACCGCCAGCGCGAGGACAGCGACAAGACCATTCCCACGCAGGAGCTGTCCACTATTTTTTGGGACAACTTTCTCGAGAACAACCAGACCTTTCTCTCCCCGCTTTTCTTTCACCAGTCTAAAACAGTCTTCACGTGCCTCACGTGTGGCGAGTCGAGCATCGTCTTCGACAACAACGTGACGCTTCCGGTTAGCATCAAGGAACCGCCGCAGAAGCGCTCGTACAACGTGGAGGCGCTGGTGGAGCTGAGCCGAATCGGCGACGCGGTGGGTAGCACAGCGGAGGGCAACGCCGCCTCGCCGTCCCGAGCTGTGACAGATAAGAACCGCGCTTTCGTGCAGGCGACGCTTCGCGTGCAGGTGCTTGTTGGTCCGGACAACACAGTGCGCCGCGAAGACGTGGAGGAGGGTCTTATCCAGGCGCTTAAAGGTGTCGCTGGAGACAGCAAAGAGGTATACAACTTCTTCTTCAGCAGCGCGGACAACAAGAACCTCAACAACGGCGAGGAGATGCCAATGGAGTGCTGCGAGGAGAACAAGGAGGTAATCCGTTCGCGCCTGCGCGTCGTTGCACGCGTGATGGAGGTGCCAGACCACGGCCGCGTCTACGCATGGGCACGGCTTTCTCTCGCCGCCGCACCGGAGGCCAACGACGCCGCCACCGCAGCACCGCTAAAGGCAGACGCAACGCCGGCTTTACGCGTGTGGTACTTCCTCAAGAATGCCAGCGATCCAGCTCCCACAACTTTTACGGCAAACCCTGTGTGGATGGACGAGGTTGCGGCGACAGGGAGCCCGCCAGCAGGCGACGCCGCGACGGACAAAGCCCCCTTCTCAAGACAGATCATCGCACGCAGCAAGGAAATCGTTGCGTCCATGCTGCGGGAGCGTGCAGAGGACCAGGAGGAAGCCGAGCGCGCCTACGTGGCGGCGGACGCTTTATATGGGGGCGGCGGCTACTTTAGTTCTTTCTCGGCGTCAAACGCAGCTGGTCGGCAAGACATGAGGAGCGGGCACGTCGATGCGTCGGTGCAGGACACGCCACCACCCACGCAGCTGAACGTAAAGGTGATGCGGCGAGTGTCACGCGTGGCACCGCTGGAGAACGTCGCGAAACTCATGCATGCCAGAGGCGATGAGTGGCTGAACTTGGGCCGGAAAGGCGATGCAGGGGACGAGGAGGACAAGGAGCCCAACCCCGCTTCCGCGACGGCGTCGTCGGAGGCGGCAGTGGCAAGGAAGGCTAGGCGCTCTGCCACGACGGTGGTCATTTTCATCCAGTACGAAGCAACGGCGTACACCGCGAAGCTGGTGGAGGTAGCGGAGTCGTTGTGCTTGCGCGCCAACACGAGTTTCCTGCCGGATGCCAGGTGCACGCTCCACGATTGCTTGCAGTATTCGATGGAGCCGGACGTGTTGCGTAGCGATGACGCCTGGTTCTGCAGCCGCTGCAAGGAGTTCCGTGAAACGCGTGTGCATCGAACTCTTTACCGCCTGCCACCATGCCTCATCGTGTCATTTAAGCGGTTCAAGATGCACACTTACAGTGCTGACAAGAAAGACACCACGGTGCAGTTCCCGACAGAGCTGGACTTTGCGCCGTATCTCGATCCCGAGGCGGCTGCGCTTCAAACGGGAGGCACACAGTACAAGCTGCGAGGCGTCGTGTACCACTCCGGCTCGCTGAGTTTCGGCCATTATACCGCAGCCGCCTACAATGACTCCGCGAAGAAATGGGTGCACTACAACGACACACGCGCGACGCTGGGCAGCAGCGACGAGCCGGCACCCAACGGGGCGTACATTCTCTGCTTTGAGCGCGTTGAAAAGCCGAAGGTGGGCGAGCAGCAGTGATTGTGAGAGTGAAAGGCAAAACCTATCATTTCGAATTCGGCGATAGGAAAGCCGGAAGATCGTTTACACGCATCCACTAGCTTTTTGGCCCTCTGACAACGTATCGTCGCACAAAAGAAACCAGCAAGGTTGTAGAGTTCGTGGTAGGCTTTTTGGAATACGTGTAGCAACTTTTTGTTTGCAATTACGGACTGACCTACTAAACACGCCCACACAGAAAAAAGGGCACTTCTTTTTTTTTTTTTTACTCATCTTAATTGTTGCTTTAAAATTGTCTGTCCAATGGTTGTTATCAATTTTTGTTATTGAGCGGCGATATTTCAGCCTTCTCTTTTTTCCCTTTTTGACACCTTTGATTGCCCTTTTCTTCGTGACTGAAATAATAATAGAGAATGGCAGCTTTTTACTCTCAAAACTATCTGAGTGTTTTGAGCCCCAAAAGCCTCTTTTTTCCCCTTTTTCGTATCAGCTCTAGGCAGTTGTGCCGTTTTCTTGTTTCCAGCTAACAGTTTCCAACTCATCAAGTCGCGAATGGCCTGTGCTCGTTCTCCACCTGCTTTTTTTTTTTTCCCGTCCTGTTTTGCCAGTGGAGGTGTGCTTAAGAGAGGCATACGTATGCGTGTGTTTCTGTGCGTGGTGAGACTACTTCCAATAGCAATCTTGAAACGCGAAGAGAGCACGTTTTTTTTTTTTTTTTGTTGTACCGCAGATGTCGCAAACTGAGCCTTTGAAAAAAAAAAAAAGAAACCCTACCAATTTTGTTGGCCACGAATCCCGATTTCGAAATGCACGCAACACGAACCGGTGACTTGTTAATTTCACTGACTGTAATTAATTTGGTACATTGCATATACTACACAATTATCTAACCTACGCTAAACGTGAATAGCGGCGCTTACTGAAAATGATATAAAAAAAAAGGACTAAGTAATTGGAGAGGTCGGTTTTGAAATGCAGGCGAAGAGGAAAAGCAGGTTTTTTTTTTTAAATGTGATTACGAAGTTAGAGTGTGGGGAACTGAAGGAGGCTGTAATTTCGTATTGCTAGGAACGGGTTAAATGCCCAGAATAAACCTGCCCCCTCTTTGCAACTGCTGCAGCGCTGTCCCTCTTTCTGCCCTGATAGTTGTTGTTCTCTTCGAGAATCTCTGGGTGTGTGTGTGTGTGAGGTGGACGCCTTTACAACTGAAGGCCACCTGCTGTCTTGCTCAGTAAAAAAGCGTTTTTCCTTTTTGAAAGCAAAGACATCTCAGCCAGGCCCCAGCTTGCCGTCAATAGGCCCTATTTGGAACTCTGATTCTTCCTCTGTGCTGTCGCAGATATCCTCTTTGCTTCCTTTTCTTTTCCTTTGAGCGGTTCTCGTGACATGTGTTGCGGTTTGAACCTGTCTTTTTTTGTGGTCCGAGAGTTTTGTGGAAGACAAGCAGCCGCTTTTCTTTCTTTCGGCCCCCCCCCCCCCCCCGCTGCCATACTGTTGTGCAAACAAAAAACTACGAACAGGCGCTTTGTGCTTTCCTCTCAAACCTAGATCCTGTTAAAAGCTCCTGACAATTTTGTCTTTATCAGGACGCAAACAGGCTTGACTCACGTTCGTTCTTCGAGTGAGTGCTACAACGCGGTTTAAGCGGCAAAAGTGCGTTCATTCTCTCTTTTTTTTTTTTTTTTTGCGGCACAAGGAGCAAAAAAAAAGTGCTTTTCTACCGCTCTACTTCTCCCGCTGTTTCTTTTGGCGCATTTTTGGCTCGACGTGTTGTTGCCATAACTCGCGTGCTCTTGCAGCTGTCCGTAAGCCGGAAGGAGCGCGCATAAACACACGCACAGCACAGACAATGTCGGCAGAGCTTTCAGCGAAGAAGAAAGGGTCTGAGTCCGACAGCCTTCGCCGGACTCAGGTCGCGGATGGCATTATCAGTGCACAGGAGCAGAGCATCAAGCAACAAGAGCAAATTGCACACATGACTAATGAAAACGAGCAGCTCAAGAAGGAGATCAGCGCTGTTTCAGGAACACATTACGATTATGTCAAAGCGGACAAGCTCGCTTCGTTGCAGGGCGACGTCGACGCCCTGGAGCGTCGGTACCAGTTTGAAAAGATGCGCAAGAACGATCTGACGAAGCGTTACCAGCTCGCGCGCATCGATCTTCTCCACAGCCGAAAGATGAAGGGTGGCGTCAACGTTGAAAAGGAGCAGGCGGACGCTGTTCAACGCCAGGTCGAGATTTTGGAGAGCCGGCTGGATCAAGCTTTAGGCCAGTTCAACGACGCGCTGTCGTACAACAAGGAACTGCGCGACCGCATCGACGTCATCCGCGAGGAGCGGCGCGTCTTTCAGCGCGTGCACAAGCGTATGGAGGACGACTTGAAGAGCAAGAAGAAGCTGATGGCGGAGCACATCGAGAAGTCGAACCGCGACATGGACGACCGCGACACACAAGTGCGGGAGGTGGCACGGCTGCGTGCAGCTTTGGAAGAGCAGCACCAGGCTTACTCGGACCAGCTGCGTGATTTGGATGCTGCCATGCTGGAAATCAAGGCGATGCGTGAAGAGCAGACCGACATGCAGCTGGAGTTGGAGGCGCGGGAGTACGAATTTGGTGAACGTGCAAACGACGCCAGCGCGTCGCGCGGGTCGGAAGACTCGCGAGGGGCGGGAGGCACCACGTCTGGTGCCGCGGACGACACCGTCTCCGTTGCTGGCAGCGAAGCGCCGGATGAGTCTACAAACGTGCTCCGTGTGGACAAGGAAAGCGCAACCATCACGAGCATTCTGCACCAGATCAAGGAGGCGCTTGCAACGGAAGATCTGGAGGAGCTGCGAGCGCAGTACTTGCACACGGGTGACCTGAACTTCTCCCTTTACAAGTACATCAACGAGCTGTCCGCCAAGGAGGAGGCACTGAAGGACAACACGCGTGACCTGCAGCGCCTGTTGAACGAGGAGGACGAAAGCGAGAACCAGCACCGCTCGTTGGTCAGGCGTTTGGAGGAGGAGCTAGCGGGCACCGAGAGTCAGCTTGACGAGATGACGGCAGCGACAGAGCAGCTGCGCGACAGCGTGCGGCGGACGGCTGGTACGGCGGAGGAGGTATACGCGCATATTGGCTGCCCGCAGATGCAAAACAGCGCCGTAGAGGGGGAGGAGAGGTGCACGGAGGCGAATATGAAGCAGTTCTTCGGCATCATCGAAGAGCGCGCAACGCAGATCCTCATCGCCTTTCAACACCACCATCAGACTCCCTTGTACGCGCGCCGCGTGGCGGCGTCGCAGCGTCCCAACCGCGACGTTGAGCAGCTGAAAGACTCCACACACGGCGTGGAAGATGAGGAGGAGAACGCGTTGACGGCCAACACAGCGGACTCGCCCGCCGTCGACGGGCTTCCAGCGGCGGAGGACTGGGATGCCGATGACGATATAGTGCCAATGATGCCCACTGCTCCGCAGACGGCGCACAGTGCCGTCAGCGCGCGGAATCTTGTGCGTATGATGGACCTGCCCAGCGCTAGCCTTGGCGCCGGCGTGACGGATCGTGACAGTGCTCTCTACGTGGAGCAGGACGACGACCACATCGTGTCCCATGAACAGATTCGCAGACAGATGGAGTCGCGCCTTGCGACGATGCGCGAGCGTGAGGATCGTAATCAGCAACGTAAGAAGAAAGACCTGGGCCGCGAATCGCCGCAGAAAGCCTCCTCACAGCAAGCCAAAGCCGGCATTGCGAGCGGGACCAAGTAAGGACTACTCACAATTCGCAACACTGAAGGAGGGTAAAGAGAGGTTCTTTTTTTTTTTTTCTCTGCTCTTTGTCACGCATCCAGTGTGATGCGAGGTGCGCGCGATGACGGGGAAAGACCCCTCCTTTTGACTTGCCTAGCAGTGATACGGTGTCAGGCCAAAACACGTCAAAGCCAGTCTTCAACACTACCGAAGAGGGAAAAAGAGAGTTTTTGCATAGCTTTTTTTTAGTAATCGGCCGCTTTTCCTTCTTTTTTCATAATCTCTCTCTTTTTTTTTTTCTTGTATACGATGTACACTCAACTGTTATGCGGTGATAAATGGGTGAGATGTCAACAGAGGTGGAGAATTACTACTACTACGGAGGAGGAGCAAGGAGGCGCATCGCATGGACGGCGTGATGTTTTAAAAACGTCTCTTTCATCCACCCTCCTTTTCACTCCTCCTTTCAGTGACTTTTTCTTTTTTTTTTTTGTGTCTCCTACCGCTTTAAAACCTCGTTTTTCCATCTTGTGTTGATCTCTTGCCATTAACCACCGCCTTTTTTTTGAACTTTTTATGTTCTCAAAACTGTTTGCCACTACAGCAGCATGTCTGTGGTTGGGTATCCATGTATACTCTGAGAACGTGAAGTGCTTTATGTATCCACTTGCTTCCGTAATGAAACACCAACAACGACAACAACACAGTAACACAGACAGCAGGAACGTTGTTCCTTTTGTTGACTGTTGCTCTTTCCATGGCAAGCGTTGGCACGCAACTTTTTCTTCTCCAAGTTTAGCTGCATTTTGAATAACTGCGCTTTCATTCAGCAGAGACACAAAAAAAAAAAGCCGGCTTGCGCCACTGCGAAGGAGTGTGCTAAATGCTGACTCGTCTTGAGCACAAAGTGTCACGGTATTGCTTTCTCCGCAGACTTTCTACGTGCCATTGGGATGCTGGATGCGGTTAGCTGAACTGGTACCTTGACTACCTCTGCCACCTCTAAGTTCAATAAAGACGGTTACGAATAGCGGGAGAAAGACAACTTGTTAAGTGTTTTTTAGTCCTTTTCTTCTTTCTCGGCTCATTTCAAACTACAACAACAACAACAAAAAAACCTACAACACTCGTTGACTAGATTGCTGTTTACAGCTAGAGCTTAAAAACTACTGGAAGCGATTTAGGTTTCTTCAAACGTCACTTCTTTTTTTTTTTTTACTTTATTTTTTCTCGTGATTTTTGAACCAGACAGCACATACAGGGTAGCGATCTGCTTTTCATCACTATAAACACCAGCAAATAGTTCGGGTGACAAAAAAAAAAAAAAGAACAACATCGATAGGCCTGTTATCAAGATGGAGGAGCGCGGCGATGCTTTGATGGCGGAGGGGGAGAAGCGGTTCAAGAAGCGGTCGTGGTTTTCGTCGAGCGATACCAAGATCGATGGCGCCCACGATAGCTTTATGCAGGCTGCTACGCAGTACAAGGCAGCAGGGAACTTTGCAAAGGCCGCCGAAGCTTACAAACGCGCGTCGGAGATGTCACATAAGAACAAGAGCGAGGGTGATCAAGCGGTGGAGATGGAGGAGGCAGCGAAGGCGTATGTGAAGGCTGGTGATGCCAAGTCTGCCGCTGCGTTGTTGAAAGAGGTGGTGGACATGTATGACAAGGGCCAAAAATACACGAATGCGGCGAAGGCGTGCGCCGCACTGGGCGACATCACGATGGGCGACGAGGCTATGAAGTGGCTCCAGCAGGCCGTGCGCTACTACCGCAATCAGGGAGCCAAGGTGACCGCCTCTGAAATTGTGCTGAAGATGGCAGACGTGAAGGCGCGGTCGGGCGACTACGCCGGCGCGCAGCAGATATACGATCAGAGCGCGCGTGAGGCGTTAGAGGACCGCGTGGCGCGCGGCAACGCTCGCAAGCTCTTTTTTACCGCACTGCTGTGCCAAATTGCTCAAATGACGTCTGCCAGCTTGATGGAGGACGTGGGCGTGTTAGAGGAGCGCTTCCAGGAATACCAAGAACTGGACACTCAGTTCAACATGAACACCCGCGAGCACATGGTCATCACGGACATCATCGCTGCCATTCAGAACGAAGATGTCACCATGTTTGACGAGGCTGTGCGCGAGTACGACTCCATCTGCCCTCTCGACGACATGCGCGAGAAGATGCTCTTGAAGGGCAAGCAGGCTCTCCGCGATCGCGCCAGCGATTTGCGTTAGTAGAGAGCTACGCTTTTGTGCGCGTCAGCGGCAGCGCAACGGAAGGCTAATTATGTTGAAAGAGCATTTTCTCCTTTACGTTTGCTCTGGGCAAAATGAGAGTCTCTTGTTTTCAAAAAAAAAAAACACCTTGCTTTTTTTTCTTCTTGCTCAAGTGTTGCTTCTTTCTTTTTTTCTCTTTATTTGTAACAAAAATCTGAAATGACGGTCGTCAGCGTTCTGGAATGTGCGTCCGGGTTTTTTTTAAATACCTGTTTGTTTTTGTTACCCGCAAAACGCACACCTCTTTTCTTGCGCTACTTTCCCTGTTATAGCGCTTTTGTCTGTGCATTGACACAGGTAATTTAATGAAGATGAAATTATCTTGACGATAGGGAAGAGGGAAAAAAAAATGCGTTGACCACCGTCGTCTTTCATGCTGTGCACCCCTTTTTTCTTACCAGCGCTGACTTTTTTTTTTTTTGAAGCTTCTCTTGCAGCTCCGATGCTATGTGCTGTGAAACGCCCCATGCTTATTCTGACGCCACCTGCATGATGTTCTGGGCATTTTGAGACACGGAGCAACAAGCCTCTTTCCATTTTCTTTTTTTACGGACCACAAGACCCCCTGTTTCATCTCTTTCCTCTTTGAAGCGGTCGACGCACTGCAGCCGTGCTTTGAGCTGTTCGCTGATTACCTCGCACTTCTTTTTTCTTCATTTCTCAACACTTATACAAAGCCCTGCGAATATCAATGTACATTATACCATGCGTTTAGCCACGAAAGAGCATCAATACCACCTTTCTTTACGTTGAGTTACTACCACTCTGATTATTAGCGTCACAACAACAACAAAAAAAGAGAAAGCAGCACGTACGTACCCGTATCATGCCAGCTTCACACGTGTGCATTTTGCACTCTGGCAACGGCTTCTACACAGACGCGCTTTTAGGGAACGCGCTTCAGTGTCTGCACGCCGTGCAGTGTAGCGTGCGGGCTGCCTCGCCAGATTTCATCCCGTCTATCGCCGTGTTTCTGGCTGACCCACAAGGTGGTGCGCGGTGCATCTACTCATCAGCTGTGCCGGACCGCAATCACGCATTAGATCGCGTGGCAGCTACCTACCCACCCTTTGCTGATGCAAACGGTGCTGTTTTTTCACTTGATGATGGCGCAGCGGAGCAGCACGCGGAACGGTCCACCGCTTTTGCCCAGCTCTTTCGTCTCCGTTCGCCGCTGTTCCTCCAACAGACAGTCTTGCAGGCTGTGAAGGCGCAGAACGCCTCAGCCCCGACCTCCACCGGCGTTGCACACGAGGGCTTTGCCAGCGTCACCACATCCGCCTCTCCATCCACCACACCTGCGGCGAGCGAGGCTGATGTGTGGGGCTCCTTGGCAGGTGCACTGCTGGCGTCCTTGTGTTACCTCCGCGCCCACCACGGCTGCACCGCTGCGACAGCAGAGGCGGTGGACGACACGGACGGAGATGCTGACGATGGAGTAAGAGATGCAGCAAGCGACGCCATTGCACACCCATACCGCAACTTGGGCAGGATACTGATTTTCAGCGACGCTCGGGCTGGTGCGGCACCGTCTTACAGCGCGGAGTGCGCACTTGCCATGAGCGTTGTCGCGGCGAGCAAGCTCGGCATCGTGGTGTCGTGCTTCGGGGATGCGGTGGTGCAAGCAGACACCACTGAAAACCGTCTCGTTGCGCTCGCGTCGAGTCTCGGCGGCTTCTGCGCGGCCCGCTTCTCTCTGGCGCATCTTGGGCAGTTGCTGGACGGTGAGAGCGAACGTATCAGGAGCAGCGATGGTAGCCGCTCGCGGCAGAAGCGCGATCGTGTCACGTCCCAGTATGTGGTTGGCCCCACTATGCTCCCGCGTGTTCGTCTGCCTGCTGCAACGTCGAACAGAGCTTCACCCGACTTCCCAGCAAAGAAGGAAAGGAAAGATGGGGAGGCGGAGGGCGTGACGCTGGCGTGCGAACGCGCGTCTCACCTGGGCTGGCTATGTCCATCGTGTATGGCGATCATATACCGCAGTCCCCGTGAGCTTCCCGACTCCTCTTCAACCGCGACTCCGGAAACTGCAAGCCGTCACGAGCTGGACAGCAAGAGCGAGCAGCTACAAGAGCTAAAGTGCCCCTTCTGCTGCGCTGTGTGAAGAAAAAGCTCTTTGCTCTCAGCGACTCCGGGCCTTTGAACAACACAGACAAACGAAAGCACACTTTCATACACATGAATGCTAGCTATACGTCAAATGACATTGGCAATGGTATTGCTTTTTATTCCAGATAAAAGATGTGATAAAGCCGACTAGGTTCTGCTACTCGACAGCGGAGACTTGCTGTGCAGAGACTCCACTGAGGTGCCAATGTTTGCATGTGTGTAAAAGCAACGTGTTCAGGCATGCTTTGCGCATGGGTACGTCAACGGTAAGCATGTTCACCCAGTGCCGTCGTACTTTTCCCTCTTTTTTTTTTTTAACTTCCATTTCTATAAAGTTCGGACCTCAATGCCAATCTTCTTCTTTCTCTCGTTATTTTCTTTTCTTTTTCTTTTTTGTGTCTGGCATTCAGTAGTAACAGCTCAAGCGCCTACAACAGTCTTCTCTTGGTCGCGCATCATTGTATCGTGCGTTCTCATATATACACTCACATTTTTTTTTTCTGAGCCTGCCGGGGTTGCAGCTCAACCTTTGTCCCGTTATCAGCTGCTCTGCACCTATTATTTCCTCTTCCTACTGCTCTGATTGTTTCTTTTTCTTTCCTCATTTCAGTGAATTCACGTTGGTCTCTTTCTCTCGGTGAGAGGACACATCGTCTTCCTACGTTCCACTGGGTGAGTTCCTCCCTGCCGCCGTTCTCAGTCCATATCCGCCATCACGTATCTATATCTATCTATATATATATATATATATATATACCTGTGTTTTGTTTCATACCGTATACCCTCCGCACAACTGCTTGAAAGCTCTTTTCTTCTTCTTACACGATAAGATAACTGCTGAGAACACGTTGAGACTTTTTCTTTTTTTTTTCTGTCTTTCTGGCAGTGCTATACGAATTTGAAAGCAAAATCTCTGCTTTTTTTTTCTCTTCAGCTGGTAGAGAGTAAAAAAAAGGCTGCAGTTTCTTTTTTTTTTTTGAAAAAGTGTCTTCCTTTGTTAATAAGAGAAACCAGCCGATTGAAGAGTAAAAACAGGTTTGCGCGTGCTTGCCGGGTCAAAGAAAAGCGAGATAGCTTCCGAGAAGCAAAGCAGATATATATATATATATATATACACCTGTCTAACTCAGGCTCTCGCCGCGCAAGTTTGTTCGCGCTTGTGAGCGGTAAGTTTCACCTTCCACTAGAGGACAAGTACGTAAATAAACGGAGCTTATTTTTTTTTTCAGGCCTTTTTTGGCGTGTACTTTTTCCTTACTTTAGGCTTGCTTCTTTCTTTTTTTTTCTGGGGTTTTCATTGGGCAAGAGCTTGCTGTTTTCTGTTGCAGCTTCTTTTCTCGGCATTCTTCGCGGTATGCAATTCAAACCCAACGTCACAATTCAATCAAGCTGTAGAGTGCCTTTTCCCTTTTCAGACGGTTTCACTCTTCACCAGAGGCTTGAGGGAGCTCAGGTGCGATGAGTACGCTGTCACTTGACAAAAACCATTCCTGTGGCGGCGGCGGTGCTCCTCAAGCGGCGAGTAGCCGAGCGGCGCTTGCAGAGCGCACACATTTGAAAGAGACTGCAGGTGCACCGGCGTCTTCTCTTTCATTCCCGATAGGCTCAGCTGCCAAGATTGCTCACGGCGAGCAGGACGAGCAGCTCTCCCCTCCCTCGCATTGCATGGAAAACGAAAGCGCCAGCTCTACCAGCCTGGATGCCGACGATGAGGCCGACACTGGTCCGCCAGCTGACACGGCAGAACTGCCCTCGACGCCGTCGTTTGCGCCAGTGTACCCGCCCAATCACCGCTGGTTGGTGGATTCTCGGGAAGGCGGCTCACTACAGCAACGGCTGGAGACCATGCCGGAGGAGGCACACGAGCCCTCAACACACGATGCACATGTGATGCCTCCCCACTCTTTGGGCACGGAACAACACAAGACCGACAATGGCGCGTCAACGGCAGCACCGCTGCACACCGCCGTCCTGCGATGCCGTCGGTCGGCGAAGCGCGCGGCTCGCTCGAACTCGCCGCGTGGCCGCCGGGAGGGTAGCAGCAGCGAAAACACGCCGCCGAAGTCCCCGGTGCTACCGCGGTCAAGCCGCGTGTCGCTGTCCCAGTCGCCACCGACGTTTGCACTGTCCGTGGTCGGCGGCCAGAAAGTGCAGCCGGGGGGCGTGCCTAGTGGCGACGTGGAGGCCGCGTCCGTGGTGCCCGCGGTGCGCTGCGTGAGCAGCGAAGGAGAGGCAGTCATGAACCTGTCGCCGAGTCCGCCGGCGTTTTCACCGTCCCTCGCGACGGCAGTGACAGCAGCGACGGCAACAGACTACTCTGATGGTTCGTCTGGACCGCGCAACTCCGACACCTTCGGCTCCCCGCCGAGCACGCACTTGCGGTTGGCCCCACGTATGAATACCGAGCTGCAGCAGTTCGGCTGCTGCGTGTTTTTCTTTCCCGCTCCACTCATTTCCTGGATGTTCCCCCTTATCGGACATGTGGCCATCAGCAACGCGGAGGGATCGCGCCTCTTCACCTTCGAGTCCTCCTACTACGTACGAGAGGAGAAACTGGTCACGGTGCTCGATCGCGTGTTGCGGGAGGAGATGCGCACCAGCGGGCCTCCGTCACCCGCGCGACGCAGTCGGCTTGGGCTTGACCGTCCTGCGCAGCGAGGCGACATGTCTGATCGCGCCTACTCCCCGAGCCCCATGCAGTCTCCCCTGCCGTTGCGTGGGCTCGGCATGAGTGACGCCTCCACCTCTGACGCCGGCCTTAACTCACCGTCTGACGTGAGTACTGCTCAACTAGCTTTGCGCAGCGCGTCTACGCCGCTCTTTCCATCCCGGTCCGCCGCGCGGCCGCCACGGCGCCCGGGGCGTTCCAAATCCTCTGCTGGGGGGTCCACGACAGGGCACATGCACACGCGCTGCGTTCGTATCTGGGACCTCAAGCCGCTGCTCATGGAAAGTCGTGGCCGGCGGACGAAGCGTGCCCCGTACGGCATCACAAGACAGGGAGGGAAGCAGGCGGCAGCGGCGCTGTGGGAGCGTCTGCAAGAGCTGCTGCAACCCACGGAGGGCTCCACGGGCGGCGCCGCACATTCGCAGCCCGTCTCGCGCACGTGCGGTCGCGTGAAGGCGGATTCCTTCCACGACACGGACGTCGTCACCCACTCTGCGACGAGCGTGAGCGGCAGCGGTAGCAGCAGTGGCGACGAGGGCGGCGAGTACGAGCTGCTGGACGCAGAGACGGCACACTTTTACAACCGCAACCTCAACGCCACCATCCGTCTCTTTCGTGGCAGCGCTGACGGCAGCAACAACTCCCCAGATGTTGTGCTGCAGCACCACAGCTCCTTTTCCTTTGTCGGATTCGTGCTCGAAGCGTGCGGAATTGGAAGCCAGGCAAAATTGTCTACTCCGGTGCCTGCACCCACCACCGCTGCCACTTCCGGCAGCGTTGGCAACAGTGTCGGTGGCGAGCAGGCAGAGGGAAAGGCGAGCGATACGCGCGAGGCCGCTGCCAAGACGTCCAGCAATGCGGCCACGGCTGCGTCGGAGGCGTCAGGTGCGACCGCGGCCACCGCGGCAGAGAGCGCAGACTCGGATGAGGAGATCCACTGGGGCAGCGTCAAGCTGCTTTTTCACGTCTTCGTCTTTGGTAAATGGCACAGGGGCGAGGGCAGGCTGCGGCGCGCTCTGCACGGCGGTAGCATCACAAGCGCTGCCATTCTGTGGGTGGTCATATTGGCGCTGAGTTTCCACTACTTTAGCCTCATCTTTTTTTGAGAGGGACGCTTTCCGGCGAATCGGTTTTACTACCACGCGACCTGAGTGTGCACTACTCTCTTTCTGCGTGTGTGTATGTGCGTATGCGTATACGCACTCATAAGTTGATTCAATTTGTAAAAAAAAAAAAAGAGCTATAAAAGTGGATGCTGCAGCAGCAATGCCGATAAAACGCTGCTGAGCATCCTTTTCCCTTATACATTCGAAGGCGTATTCAAGAAATGCACAGTCCCCCACACATTTACTGGACGAGAACGACACGTTTTCTTTCTCTTCTCTCTCATTTTGCTGAATTGAGCTCTGTTGAAGGACGCGGGTACTTACCTCTTCTTTTTTTTTCTTCTTTGTTTGTTCTGCTTTGTTTAAAACACTTTTTTTTTTGTTTTAGTGTCCTGTTGATGAATGTGTCTACAATCTCGATAAGTTCTTTTTGCTTTGTTATACAGACCAACTCATTATAAAGCAAAGGATTCAGTTCTGACAGCCTCTTGGACGCGTTTGCGTGAGTGCGTTTCCCAGCCCACTTCTTTGCAGGTGACCTGCAACTGCTGCTCGCTTTCCTCCTAGCGCCGCAGCTGAGAGGACAAAAGCGCATATTTCAGCACACCGGCAAGTGATTTTTTTTTTTTGTTGTTGTTGGAAGTGTGAAACGGTAGGGGTACAGTATTCAAGTGGAACTCGCTAGAAAAACACTGAGCTGCTTTTTTCTAGGGTGCTGGAAGTGCTTTGTGCTTGAGCAGCAGGGAGGGTGAGGGGGAAAAACTCCCTTTGGCTACTGTTTTTTTAGCAGCGCTACGCATGCGCGCCGTTGTAGCCTTCACGTAAATCTAGTGTAAAAAAAAAAAATAGCTTTTAAGAGTCGTGAGCACACGCCCCTTTTTCTCCTTTACGCAAAGTGTCTTCCTCTGTTTTCCCCTTCCTCACTCTCTTGTCGGCTTTTTTTCTTCTTGCAGCGCTTTTCCTACACATTGGACTGGCATATTCAGCGAGGAGGTCTTTGCTTGCTGTACTGCATCGATATTCGGATCAGCACACGAGTGAGTCGGATTGCTCGTAGCTTTCCATATCTGCTCTTTTTTTTTTTTTATTTTAGAGCTGACACTGATATAAATATATATATATATATATATATGCGTATTTCCTCGAGTGACAGAGTACTCGTACAAGCTGTTCTTTTTCTTTCTTTCCCTCAGATTTTCGACATTTCGCTTCGAGCATTGCATATCTTGTAAAAGAGAGGGGGGAAAAACCCCCTTAAGAATCAAACATTCGATGCCTGCCAATAGCAATGCGGCAGGCAACGCGCCTGCGCGAAACCGCATCGGGCTGACAAACCTGCAGATGCGCGCCTTGACGGTTGTGATCGTTGGGCCCACCATTATCGCTTTTGGCGCCTATTCGGAAAAGTGCGTCACGGTGCTGGTTTTTCTTGCGACCTTCATCGGCGGCATCGAGTGGAGTGGGCTCAAGCGCCACCTGAAGGTGGCGTTGCTGATGTCCATGGACCACCCCATCTCCATTACCCCAGAGTCTGCTTCCCCGGTCTCGGCGACGCCCCTTTCACCTGGACGTGACTTTGTGGCCCCACCGCCTCCACCCTCTCCCCTCATCGAGGGCGTGCCGCTCTGCCCGGAGGAGTACCCGCTGCCCGTACCGCCGCTGAGTCTGTACACCGTCATGAAACACATTGGCTGGTCGCTCCTCGCCATCGCCGCCTACCATGGCGAGGAGGTGTTTTTGGTCGTGTTCGAGTTCTACTTCTTGATTTTCGTTCTTGTGACGTTGATGGCGCACAACAGGCTTGAGCTGAAGGTAGGCAGGGCTGTGGATCGGCTGAGCCAACAGTTCACCACGACGAACCAGAGCGTGACACACTCAAAGGAAACAGGGGCCGGAAAGCCGAAGCCGACATTGACGAACCCCAGCGAGCCGAAGGAGGTGCGCGTGGCGAAGGCGCAGCGGAACTACTTCCTCTCGATGGAGCTGCACATGATCGCGGAGCGTCAGCCTACGGAGCAGTTTCTCGACTTCTGCCTCGACATTTTTGGCATATTGTGGATTACCGGCATCATCGTCCCCATCTTTGTATATCACATCCCCAATGTCGGCGTGCCGTGGCTGGCCTCTACCTTGGTGGGCAACTTCATGAACGACATCGCGGCGCTGGTGGTGGGTCGGAGTCTCAAGGCCCTCCGTGAGCGATACGGCGCCATGTACGATGCGACGGGGGAGGCGGCGGCGCCGGCCGCGGAGGGCGGGAAGCGGCCGCTCCAGGACGCGAGCTGGGTGATGCGCACAATTCTCAGCGGCCCTCACCACCTCTACCGCGCGATTAGCCCGAACAAGTCCGTGGAGGGTGCCGTGGCCGGCGTGATCGTGAACGCGGTCACATTTTCTGGGTTGATGTTCTGGTTTTACACATGGGTGGTCGACTCCCCGGCGCCTGAGGTGGTTGATCCGGCGTTCCAGCACGTTGGCTTGTGGTTTGTTGTAGGAGCTTCTATGGGTGTGCTCGGCGTGTGCGGTGACCTGTTGCAATCTTTGCTCAAGCGCGCGGCACGTGTGAAGGATGCGGGGTTTATTATTCCCGGTCACGGTGGCATGCTCGACCGTATCGATGGTATGCTGTTGGTTTTTCCCTTCATGTACTGCTCGCTGCGCACCATCTCCAAGATGTCGTAGGCCCCACGACGTTTTTGTGCTTTCCAGCAGTCAATCATTGTTCATTCCTCCAGTTGCGATCGCTAACATTTTCTGTTGCGATCTTTTTTTTTTTTTTTGAGGGCACAGCCTTTGGCTTTCCATTCCGTCAAGCCGCTTATTCGTCGCGACCAGACGGTTTTTCGTCTCTTTTTTTTTTTTTAGTTTGGCACTGATTGTATGAACGTCGGCGCGCAATCCAAAGAGCGGCGGTTCATTTTTCTTCCTTCACTTTCGCTTTTGCGAACTAGTTCGAGAGTGTCTTTTTATGCTTGCTCATTTTAGCCCTTTACTCTTTCCTGTTTTCCTTTCCGTTATTTGCTGTTTAAGAGCGATTGCGTTAATTGAGGCTGTCATTCACCTTCCGATACTCACGAAATCGTGCTTGTTGAACAAAGCTATGCATAAGTGATCAGCACAATAAAGGTGGCGCTCAATGCGACATCCCGCAAGATGTCGTAATCTGTTTTTCTCTTCTCCGTCTATCGCTCTCTTCCTTTACCTCTTTTTCCCTCCGTTATCTATCGGCTTGGCTGTTTGAAAGAACCGCATCGTTTGGAGGCAGATATACATATATACATATATATATATATATATATCGAAGGGGAAAGAGGAGGCGGGGGAGGGAACAATAACGGAGAAAGCCGATGTACATTGAAGTTGTTGGGCGTTGCGGACTTTTCTGTAGGGTGGGCTTTGGCATTTCTTTTGATTAATAGCTGTTCGTTCGACCATTTCACCTTCAGCTGTTCTTTTTTGTTTCTCTTCTAGGTGCTTTTGCACTGCGGCTGCGAAACCTATGCCTCGCCCCACACTGCAGTTCTTTTCACATTTGCAATCTCTTTCTTCCCTGTTTCCATCTGCTGTTCTCTTTTTTTTTTTTGGACTGCACAGCATACGATAGCTGTATCGCAAGCATTTAGAGTTACTCTGCATTCACTCCTGCTCCTTTCTAACGCTGGGCTTCTTTTTTTAATTGAATGATCGGCTAATTATTGCTGAGTTTACCGAACTTGTCTTTTTTTTTTTCTTGCAACATACCTGCTTGTTATCCTCTCTTCTATTACATCAAAAGGATCGAGTCTGCCGTTTTCCATACGCGCAACGACGGCGATTTCAAAGTAAAGCTATTTGCTGCTTTTTTTCTTTTCCATTTACACCTTTTTCTGAGTCAAAGTTCTTTTTTTTTTTTTTTGCGTTCAAGAAGTTGAAAGCACTTTTCAAAACAATAAAAAAAAAGAGTGTACGCCTTTTTTTTTTTTTACTTTTTTTTTTCTTCGTCGACTGAGCTTTTCTCCTTGCAGCAACCACGGCGATCAACGTCTGACCTCCGCTTCCTTCTTCCTGACCTTTACTCCTGGGTGGACCGTTGTTCAGTTGTGGCATGCTACCGCGCACTCACAACAGTGGGGACAGCTCGGGTTCCTTTGATACCCAGCACAGTGTCCCGCGCGACGCAGCGGAGCTTCACGACCGCACCCATCAGTTCTTGTCCGCCGTGGGGCCCACCATTGACTCTATTGAAGAGTTGCTGGCCTCGTGGAACCGATTCCGCGAGGCATCTGCGGCGACGGTTGGGCTGCCGGAGAAGAGCTGCTTTCGCAGTGTGCAGATAGATGCGTTTACCGTCCTGCGGCCGCCACCCACCGTCTCTGAGGCGGAGATTACGCAGCATGTCAAGGAACTTTCGAAAAAGGAGCTGAAGGCTCTGCACGACGAGTACGAACTGACCTGCGTGGAGGGTTTCGAGTACGTGCAGGCAGACGAGAGCGGCGCGGAGACGGTGTCGCAAGCGGCCCGCATAGTTCACTTCGTTAACCATGCAGTCAACACCGCTGCTGACGCTGAAGGCGAAGGGGAAGTTGATCATGCGGCAGCAGAGCTTCCCGCTCTGCAGAGCAACGTGTCCCCCACGACACGCGCGAGGGACCTCTTCGAAGGCGAGGCTACATCGGTGGAGCCGCTCAAGTTGAAGGCAGACGGCTGCGTCGTGGAGCTGCACGCCGCTGCATCGCCCCCCCAAGCCTCGCAGACGCTGCGCGCCTATTCACTAGAGCAGATGCCTCCCTCCGCGGTGGTGGCATACGAGGGGCGGGGAAACGCGTTCTCAGACTTGTCGTACGCCGGCCTGCGGGCGAGATCGCCGACAGCTGCGGACGCGAACGCGAAGGAGAGCTACACTGTCGAGATCGAGTACGGCGAGAACTTCTTTATCCCGTCTGCCGTCCAGCGTGCATTGCGCGACGGCGCTGGTGGTGCGATTATGATTACCCCTGGCGCCCATCGCAAGCCAGAGTCCGATGCCTCGGAAACGGTGGGTCCGAGAACCACAACAGCAGCCCCTCTGCTGTCGGACAGCGACGGTGTGGGGGCTCAGGCGGAGGCAGATAATCAGTCCTTCACCACCTTCTCCCGTATCGTGCTGGCGAACGAAGGGCGCTGCTTGACGTCGCAGCGGGCCCAGACAGAGTCGGCGACGAATGGGGCCGGTTCGCAGCCTGCTTGTGCCGTCGGCCAAGAGAGTTCGTCCGAGAGAAGGAGGCCGAATACGAAGATGCAGGCGTCGTCGCCGTCAGCGCCGGCAGCAGACACGGCCATTACGAAGCCAACAATCGCATCTGCCGCATCTGCCGCATCTGCCGCCTCTGCCTTTCCCACCGCTGCTGCCCACGCGGCGGTGCCCGTCAAGGTGGTGGGAAACGCAGACTCCGCCAGCGCACGTGACGCGTTTGTGCGGGAACGTGTGCGCGACATCCTCATGGCGAACCGCGTGCGCGCCGCCGACACTGCTGCGCTGGGGGCGGCATTTTTTGAAAAGCTAGACAGCGCATGGAACGCGGCGGCCGATCAGACGACGCCCGTGCTGCGAACGCTGGATAGCATGCTCTGCGAGTCGAGTGCGCTGCTCCACACCCTTGAGGTGATGGACCACCAGGCCTACCGGGAGCGGGTGATGAACCCTGCGCAGTACCTGTGCGTCCCTCGTTACAGCGTCGCCTGCGCCGCCCCAGACTGCAACGCCGCCTTCACGACGACCACCACGCGCGTCATGTGTGGCCGTTGTGGGCAGTTCTTCTGCCCCGCCTGCTGCGTCGAGCGCGGCCTGGGCCCGAACGTGGTGTGCGATGGCCAGCCTTACTCCCTCGGGTGGGAGCCGCTATGCCGGCTGTGCTACCAGATGTGCCACGACAATCAACAAAAAATAGTGGAGGAGCGAAATCAGTACCTTAGCATTGATGATGTCGCGGCCCCCCACGACGTGGAGGGCGGCGACAGCGGAGACGAGGCGGCGCGCCGCGCGTCGGCCGACAGCTTGCCGCTGAAGCAAGCCGTGCTGTTTGGCGCGTACTGCGACGAGAAGCGCTGCCTCAGTGATGGGCTGCCGCCTTTCTATGTCATGGACCGCAGTGTCAACGAGGGTGTCGCGTTTTGGGACGTTCTGGGGTACCAGGTGGCCAGGACACGAGGTTCGCTTCGCCGGGGCTGGCAGAATGCGGGCAACGTGGCTCACAATGCGATGCAAGGTGTAGCACAGATGCTCTCCAAGCGGCGAGCCTTTTCACGATGAAGTCGTCGTGAAAAAACTGCGCCCACCTTTTCTTTTCTACTATTCTTCGCCTTTTCTCTCCTCTTTTGTTTTATTTAGAGTGATTTTTTTCCCAGCTTAAAGAGTGGTTTTTCTTTGACTTTTCCTTCTCTTGAGTGGATTACGTGCATTGTAAGGCACGCACTGTCCACCCCGTCCGTCTCTTTATTGTCTTCTTCTTGTTGCTTTCCTTTTTAGAGTGTCGCTCACTGTCTTGCTTTTTTTTTTTTTTTACACTCTTCTATTATTTATTGGTTTGCTTACCTGGTGCTTTTTTTTTTTTGTGTGCTCTTGTCTTGCTCGTCCATTCGTAAAAAAAGAAAGGAAAAGGAAAAAAAGAACTTAAACACACCCATGATGAAGGAAAAACGGATGTCTTAGGATACGCTCACCTCCTGGACCCTCCAAGTGCCTCTTTTATGCAACTATGAAAAGAGAGTAAATGTTGCTTATGAGAGACTATCGTCAAAGTGACGTTAGAAAAACCGAAAGCGTATTTCTTCCTTGCACGGCGAGGGCTTTTATCAACAAAAGAAAAGAAGAAGAAGGCGATGGCGTTGCTTGAATTTTGAAGCTGTTAGGTTGGCTGATGTATATATATATATATATGTATATATGTACTTATGTGTGTGCGGGCTCTGTTCCTCTCTTAGAACACAGCGCTTAACTCCAGTGAGCAACAGTCGGCACAGAAGCGGCCGTCTTTACAATAACTCTGTAGCTACTCTGCATTTTCCTCATTTTTTCCCTTTCTCTCACTCTATTTCCGGTGCTTTTGTTTACTTGAATTGATAGTTTTGTGCTTATTTGCATTGCGGTGCTTTTTTTTTATTGGCTGTCGTACGCGGTTCTTTTTCAACCTTAGAAGCGGTTTAAACAGAATCAAGCATCCTTAACAAACCGACGACGACAGCGAAAGGCAGATAAGTATGCCTGTGAAGCCTCAGTTCGACTGGGAGCAAACAGGTGAAGATGTTCTCATAACGATCTCGTTCAAGGGTTACAAGAAGGAATCGGTTGATGTGCTCATAGCTGACGTCTTCGTCAAGGCAAACGCTCCTCCGCAGTATCTCTTAGCCGTCGACCTACTGCACGAGATCGACCCGGAAAGGTCTACCCACTACTTTACTGAGAAGCCTGACGGTGTGTCGCTTCATTGCAAGTTGCACAAGCTCGAGCCTGATGTGGTCTGGGATGCCTTGAGTCTTAGCGAGGCTTCCGTTGGCAGGACAGCTCTGCTGCAGCGGCGGCAGGAGTCGACGCAGCGGGCGGAGCAACGCTACCGTGCGCAGCTCGATGCACGCGTGACGCAGCGTGAGACGGAGAAGCGGCGCATGCTGGAGGCGCAGTGGGAGGTGGAGAAGGAGCAACGTGGGCACATCGAGCAGAAGGTGAAGGCGGAGAAAGACGCCGCTGAGCAGGAGCTCTTTGCATGGGAAGAGGACCAGGCACGGGCTGCCGTGCACAGCGCTGCGCCGCAGTCCCCGGCCGACATCTACGCCGCGTCGCACAAGAAGACCGGGGTGGGCGAGTCGGCGCATTCGACTGCGGTCCGCCAAGATCCTGTTGTGGCTGCCGCACCCACCGTCCCTGCTGTTCGACAAGTCGACACGGTCAACGTGACAGTCGACTTCACGCCCAAGACGTTTGCCATGCCGACGCGCTCCCGCGGCGATGAGGACTACTATCGCCAGAGCCGCTACAAGCCGGTCTCCATCGAGGACACGCCGATGTTCTGGAAGGAGCGCGCGGACAAGCAGTATCGCGCGCGTGCGTGGAAGGCTGCTGCTGACGCCTACACTGAGTCGATCAAGCGCGACGGCGCCTTTCTGACCTGTGTCATGAACCGTGCAGCGTGCTTTATCCGCCTCGCGGATTATAAGAAGGCGATCGAGGACTGCTCACTGGCGTTGACGATGTTGGCGAACACGCCGGCGAGTGAAGTGACGCAGGATCGCTACCGCGGACTCATGACAAAGCTGTACGCGCGTCGCGGTGCCGCTTACTGCTGGGCCGATGACTTGCGGAGGGGCGTAGCGGACCTGCGCATGGCTGTCGCCTACCGCGATCCAACGAACGACGACGACGTCGCGGCCGACTTGGCGCTCGTGGAGGCGAAGATGGCGGAGCGTGGCATCGTCGACGACACGATGAGCGACCCGCTTGCCGCCCGTATGCAGGAAGCTGCCGCGGCGTACTACCAGGGCTCCTACGAAGCCGCGGAGGAAATGTATCGAGCTGTTCTCGCAGAGAGTCCTTTCTACGCGAAAGCGCAGGGCAACTTGGTGGCGGTGCTACTCCGTCTAGGGCGTTTCAAGGCGGCGTTCGAGGCGTGTGAGGAGATCATTCAGTTCTGTGGGGAGGTCGCCGCGGCGCTGGAGCAGCCTGGTGGCCTCGTGGCGGACCAGCTGGACAGCGATGATGAGGAGGACGACAGCGAGGAGGGGGACGCGGCAGCAGAGAATGTAGGCAGGAAATCTACCGTCGTGTCTGCTGACAACCCGACTGCTGAGGGCGGTGAAGGCGACAAAGACATGCTGGTGCGTCAGCGTCGGGCTGCAGCGAAGAAGCTAGGGGAGCAGAGCGGCCACGTGTACATGCTCCTTAAAGCGTACGTGCGGAGCGCCGCCGCGCTGTGCGGACTGAAGGAGTACCACAAGGCTCACGCATACCTGGAGCGGGCTCTGCGCATCACGCCGTACGACAATGACCTGCGTGACGACTGCGACCGACTAGCCGAGAAGATTCGCATGGAAACGCTCGTGGCCGTCTCTGCGGGCTCGGCGGCACCGCCTTCTGCGGAGTCTGCTTAGTGCAAGCTTTTCGCAGAACCATTTTGCAGAAGATTGTCGCCGTCTTGGTTTTTTTTTTTCCGTGTCCACCTCATTTGTATCGCTGTTTGCGTCTATGGGGACTTCCTGTGCTCGCGCCCTCGTTAAGTTATATCTTTTTTTATATTGTCGCCCTCCGGATTGCTGTGTGTCACCAGCACGATGTACAGATAGTGTAATGAGACGCATCACACGCAGACGTCGGATCATCCCACGTTTCCACACTGTAAAAGAGTTTCTCCATCAAGTCAATAACAGCAAAAAAGAACCTAACTGGGATTTGAACAACGTTCTCGCTGATTTACTGCATTCTAAAACGAAAGGGGGAGGGGGGGGGGGTGAAGGAAGAACTAGTGTCTTCTCTGTTGACAAGCACGCTGCATCTGTTTTCAATATGCAACGCACAAGAAAGAAAGAAAAACAAAACAATAACGTCATCGTTGCATCTTGTCTTTGCATTCTCGCCTTTTCTTTCTTTTCCATTTTTTTTGTTTTTGTGCTTGGTGCACGTAGATTTCTGTCCGTTGGACTTTCTAAAGGTGTCTATCTAAATAAGAAGGAACCAAAGTTTGGCTTCTGCGGCGGATACGGAACCTTGCTCGCAAGTTCTTCGTTTCAGCTTTTTTCGATCGAAACTCGTTCGCACTCCCAATATGCAGAATGAGCACAGAGGAGGATTACACTGAGAGTGAAGTTTTAACCGGCGCGGAGCTCTACCTTTACCTGCTTCGTCAAAATGAAGAACAACAGGAGCGTGCGCAAAGTAAGTTGCGCGAGTATACCGCGCTAAAAGATACTCTCCAGGTGCTGACAGAACGCAGCCGGCGGCGCGTTCTTGCGCCGGTGGCGGGCGGATTGGCATACTTTCCAGCTGAGCTGAACGCCACGAACACCATCTTGGTTCTTCTGGGGGACAGCTGGTTTGCCGAGCGCAGTGCGGTGCAGGCAAGCGAGATCGCCGGCAGACGGATAGACTTTCTGCGCCGCGAGGCTGAGGTGCTGCAGCAGGAGGAGACCTCTCTCCGCTCAAAGCAGGACTTGTTTCTCTCTGAGATGCCCGAGGCTCAGGGGGCGGTAGCGCAGCTGCTGGCCGAGAAAGACGCGCGGCGAGCAGCGCTGGTGCAGGAGGCGGCAGCACCGCCGTCGTCATCGGCTGCCGCACCAGTGCCACCTGCATCGACCGCGGCTTCCTCGTCGGCTCTTGTTGCAGAGACGTCGTCACAGCAGCAGCGGCAGGGCACCGTACGGACCACCGCAGCAGCACCGTTGCCAACATCTACTGACGAACGCAATGAGACATCATCCCATGCTGTCTCTGCTGCTGCAGTCGCCGCTACCACCTCAAGTCCTGCGCCGACGGCCTCGATGTCCGCAGACTTCGATTTTTCTGCCGTCGACGCGGCCCTGACCACCTTTGACGAGCAGGACGAGCTGACCGAGGATGAACTGATTGCTCTCGAAAAAGAGCTCGGGGACCGGCTGGACGACGACGCCTATGTGGAGCAGGTTATGACGGAGCGAATGATCGCAAAGAAGGAAAGGCGTGTGCGGGCTGAGCTGGAGCGGCGTCAGGCAGTTCTGGCGCCGCCACAGCAGGCCGAAATTACGACAGACGCCGTCACTGCGACTGCACCGGCAGAGCAGAAAGAGGCTTGTGCCGCTGCGCCGGTTGTTCCCTCGACTACGACAGCCGCCGCTGCCGCAGCCACTACAAAAACAGCGACGTTCCGGACTCCAGGCGAGATTGGTGGCGGCGTCGGCAGTGCGGGCAATGCGGGCGGTGCGGATGGCGACAGCACGGCGGCAAAGGTCGCGGCAAACACAATCGCAATGAAACACGAAGATCCGGTCGCGAGCTCTCTTCCCACCCGTCCTTCTCCCCTTTACGAAGGACCGCCACCGATAGCGGCAGCGACGGCGTACTGTGCCGCGAAAGATGCTGGCTCTGCTGCAGCTTCGCCTACCCTGTCAACATGCTCTTCTTCGTCACACAAAGAGCGGCACGTGCACTTCCACAGTGAAGTGGATGTGAGGGCTGAGCATACAGCTGCACCCGTAGACGTCGCAGCAGCGACAACCGATGCAGCTGCGAGCCCATCGCTGCTGCGCAGTACATACCGGGTCGGGGACATCGTCGAGCACTCCGACACACAGCTCCACACAACTGCGCTTCCACCCTCGCCTCCCCTTCCCACGCAGCGCCAGAAACCGAAGCGCAGGTCGCTTTTTATGCGAGATCTGGAGGGTGACGGGTCGTGATTTGCAAACACGATCAGAAAAACAGGAAGTTGTTCTTCTCCCGCATTTTTCTTCCCACTTGTTCACCTGTCACATCGCCTTTAATAAAGAGCTACAATAGGTGTACGAAGAGGCACAAATAACCTTGTCTTTTTAACGGTTCAAACTGTCCGTGCATCTGAAATGCACATAGGCCCTTTTTTTTTTCATATGGGCTCGGGCACGTGCTCAAGCAGAGCAGACTTTCATTCCACAAAGGCAAGAGAGAGGGAGAGAAGAAGAAAAAAGGAGGAGAGGGGTACTTTTACAGGGATTTTCATCATTTTCATTTTCGTTTTTTTTTTTCCCGATGCTTCTCCTCAGCTACTGTTGTTGGAAGGTGCTTTTCTTCTCTCATCTTCTTTCTTCCTCTTTTCTTTTTTTGTTTCTTTGCACCGGTTCTTTGTTGTTGTCTTCTCATTTTTCCCCTTCTTTACTTTGGGCAGTTGCAGCAGAGCTGCGCGCTTTTCTTCTTTTCAAGCCTGTCGGTCCGCGTGCACGCCGCGGCGGCGAGTAAACGTAGAATTGACTACCAGGTAAGAGTTCCACGCCATTTACACGCAGTTTTTTTTTTTTTGTTTCTTACCTCCAACTTCTCTGCTCGCTTTTAAGCAAACATCACGACACATAGTCGATGCTCTGCTTCCAGAAGCTGTATTCACAGCACTGATCAACTTAACGTTAACGAAAAAGGAGAGCGTTACCTACGGTCTCATCACCAAAAAAAAAAAAAAAAGAGACGAGCCACTGTATTGCTCTTCTTCGCATTCTTCCAGTCTGCACACACACACACACACACAGACAAAAAGAAGAATTGGGGGAAAAAACACAACAATTAACATAACAACATCGAGAAAAGAAAACAAGCGTCACCGGCCAAACATGGAAACACACGCTGAAGACGCTGGCGCCGCGCTACGCCAGGATCTCCAGGGCTTTCTATTTTCGGGTAGTGATGGGAATGAAGGGAGCTTTTTGTTCCCCGGGAAAGGAATAGTCGAGCTCGCGGGGAGCAGTCAAAGCTCTTCACGCGGGCATACCCCTGACAACAGTGGCGCAGCTCCGGCAGCCTCACCTGAGATTGATCCTGCGACGATCACGGCAGCCAATACCAGCTCTCCGACAAGCACTCGCTGTTGTGATGCAGCCTTAGGCGCATCGTCAACGCCACGCTCTGCTCGTCCTCCTTCCTCACTGCACGTTGTCTCCATATCAGCTGTGCGTAGTATGGCTGAGAAAACGAACACCGACGCAGCTTTCGACGCACCGGCAGACTTGTCAGAAGACGCGGCACCAGCACTGTCGTCTGGCTCCCCGGCTGCTGCCGCGGCTACTGCTGTTCCTCCGAGAAGCGCGCAAAAAATGGAAGCGGAGCAGAACTTGACACCGGCAAAGGCGGACGACAAGGGCAAGAAAGCAATGCACGCGACCACGTTTTCTCACCGAAAACACGAACGCGCTTCAGCTCAGTGCGATCTTGCTCACCGCACCATCCCCTCCAAGCGAAAAGCAAAAGCCGCCATCAACATCGCTTCGCAGATCAACGAACTGCTCACGGGAGCTGCGGGCACCCCATCGAAACTCGGCAGCCCCGATAAGACACAAAAGACCATGACGCCAAACACGCTGACTCCGATTCACAGACTTCACCTACCGCTGGGCCTGCTCGTGCTGTACTGCGCGGCGGAGGACACTTGCACGGCAACTGAAAGCGTCGCGGCGCCGTCTCCGGCGTCAGCGCACAGCACCGCTGCCTATTCTCTGTTGTACATACTCGAGCAGTTGTCAGACCTGCGCAGCCGGGATCATCGGCGGGCTGCCGTGCAGCGGGCCAACGCGATAGAGGAGGCAAAGTGCAAAGAGCTCTTCGAGGCGGCAGCGAAACGGCGGAGCGCAAACGCTGCTCAACAGGCCGCACGCGCGCAGGAGGTGGCAGAGGCGGAGCTGGCCCAGTGCACCTTTCACCCAGACGTGTCGCCTGCAGCGCAGGACATCGCTGTCAAAGGCACGAAGGACTTCGTAACAAGGTGTCTCGAGTGGAGGGAGGAGGCGCATCGTCGACTGAGGCAGAAGTACGAGCGGCAGGCCGCTCTCCATGGCGTGGGCTCGCCTGGCGAATTTATGACGAAGCAGAGCCGGCGGCTGCTGGAGGATCCCGCGGCACAAGAGCGACTGAAAGCGCGCCCGAGCCTGTGGGTGGCGAAGAAGCCGGCCAGCGACGCGGCAGCGGACGACCCGCGAAGTCCCGCTGCGGGCCTGCTCGGCGCCCCCGTTGGATCGAAAGTAGTGGAGGAGCAGGAGGCTATATTGCAAAGTCTGCGCCACACACCCGCAGGCGAACGCGAGTCGCCACTACGGCCCACGTCCGACTCTCGATGCGAGGAGGGCAGGAAGAGCTCTACAGTGCGCCAGTTTCTGCGTCGCGTTGAAGAGGATGCGCAAAAGCGTGAGTTGAATGCAGCACGACTGCAGTCCCGTTACCACAACCCGGAGATGGAGCGCTTTGAAGCGGGGACAGGGCAGCGGTTCTTCACTCCAAACGCCATGCCCACCGTGTGGAAGGATGGCCGCCGCGTCGGCTACGAGGATCTAACGAAGGACGAGCAGCGTGACTTCCGCGCAGAGCTGCGGAAAGCCGGCCTGGACTTCGTGCTTACGCGCCACTGTCGCAATCTGAAAGGCCGACTTGGGCTGCAGGGTGGTGGAGAGGGTGCAGAAGGAGAAGACGGCGAGGCAGGTCCGAAAGGCGGGGAGGTGAACACCCGCACACGCGATACGTCGGCACACCTGCAGGGCGGCGTACTGACCACGGCGCAGCAGGAACGTTTTTTAGCCTCACTTAAAGACGCACTGAAACGGCGAGAGGAAAAACTGGCGCTGGTGCGCGAGCAGGCAACGGTGGAGGAGACGTTTCACCCACACATCACACCTCGCTCGATCAAGATGGCGCAGCACAAGATTGGGAGGAAGCCTATCTACGAGCGCTCCACGATTGAGCGTGACACGGCTGCAGCGTCACCGAAGTCGGCGCCGAATACGGCGGACACGGAGTCTTCAACATCGCTCTACAACGCGCATCGTGGCAGACCACTGCCGGAGGCCGCCGAGGTCTTTCTGGCCCGCAACGTGCAGTGGATGGAGGCGCGGCAGCGACGGCTGGAGCGGCTCGCCGCGATGGAGGAGGAGAAGCGCTACGGCGAGTGCACCTTCACGCCGAACAGAACATTTTGCGAGCCGGGGGACGCGCAGATGCAGCCGGGCAGAGCGCCGGAGCAGGCAGGCCTGTTCGACTCGTCCCACGAGGGCAGTGAGCAGGGAAGCAGACACCACAAATCCAAGCATGAGCGGCAGCAAGACGAGATGGCTACGGCAGCGGATGTGCGGTTGATGAACGAGCTGGAGCTTCTGCGTTCCGGTGCCGCCTTCCGCGATGAGCGCTTCGTCCAGGCTGTTTGTGAGCGCACCGGCGTGTCGGACCCGCGGCAGGCCATGGCGAACCTCTCTCTCCAATCCGCACCCCGCCTCGCCAGCAGCCGAGCAGGCGCCACGCCAGCGTCGCGCTGCGCCACCGCCTCCGCCAGCGTCCGCTCCTCCTCGCAGCAAATCTCCCCAATTTCGAAACGCTTGAATGGGCCGTCTGCCTCTCCCTACACCGTGCCGAGCCGCCTCGATCCACGACAGGAGACGTCCCCTTCCTCTACCTACGAGAGTCAGCCTTCTGTGCGGATGATGCGGTCAGAAAGCGGGGCAACGCAGACACCAACGCATCGTCAGTCACACATGGTTGACATACGCCGCTCTCCGCCTTCACCGTTGCAGCCGCCGCCAATGAGTCGAGCCATTGCGCATAGGGAATTCGACGAACTACCTCCCGTGGAAGATCCGTGGGCGGCGCTAGATGCCCAGACGGACGCAATTCTGAAGCGTCACGGCTATTAATTGTTTTTTTTCTCTTATTTCTCAGCTTTCACTGTACCATTAATTACGTTACCTTTTATTTATTTATTTATTTCTCTAAGTGTGCTTGTTTGGTTCATCGAAGTATCTGTTCCCTTTTTTTTTTTTAACCTTTCTCGTGTACCACATGACCTGTTTTTTTTTTTTTCTGTCAAAAGGAAAAAAAAGGCACTGAGAACGCTAGAAAAGAAGAGGCTTTTTTTTTTTTTACGCCTTGAGGAGCCAAAACATGATCTCTTTCTTTCCTTCCAGAGAAGAGCTCTCAACTCTGTTTGGACGCACAAAGGAGTTCCGTGCCTACGGTCATCGTTTTGGCTGAGGGCAAAAACGATGCGCAACCACAAAGGAACTCTTTTTTTTTTTTTCTTCAAACGCGTCGAGTTGTTCTGCCTACCGCGGGCGTGCTTACAGTTTTTTATGAGAGTAAGCACTACGCGCGGACGCGTGTAGGCTCTATAGGGGTAGTGCGGACATTGAACGAGTTCCAGGCCTCCCGAGCACGACTCCACCCTTGACCTGTTTGCCGATGCCACGAGCAGTCCTACGTCGCACGAGAGCGACGCTGGCTGACTCTTGGCTTCCCCCTTCAACCTGGGTCCTGGACTGCAACACCACGTTGAGCTGGCCGGCGTCGTGACGTCCACAAATGAATAATAATAACAAACAAACAAACGTTCGCTTTCATGATCCTGCTTCACATTTCGCAACTCGAACCTGTGACCTTTTTTTCTATTACCGCCCCTTCTTTCAATCATGTATCGTTTTTTTTTTTTTGTGAGTCTTGCTTTTTTTTTTTTTTTTGGCTTGCGCGTGTAAACTCGAAATAGCGCAGCAATCATTGAAATAATAATCAAAAAAGAAAAAAGAACAGCCACAGTACGCTTGCTTGGCTGTTTTTTTTCCGTGTGTGTGTGACAGAGAGAACACAGATTTCTTTTTTTTTTTTTTGCACTGCAACTCACAACAGCCAATACCAACACATCGAATCAAGACAGGCGTTACTGCACCTTGCGGCGTATTGCACTTTCAAAAAAAAAAAAAGGAACTCAGTAGAACGCTTTCTGATATCTTTTTTTTTTTTTTTGTGCTGCTTTGTTTTTGCCTGTTTGCCGAGCTTGCACTCACTTTATTCTCCTTCCTCTTTTTTTTTTTTAAAGCCATGTCGTCTCCTCCGCCCCCGCGCGTCAACCAGGAGGACCTCCACAAGGACGAGGAAGAAGAGCCGGCGCCGGAGGCAGATGAGGCGAACATCCCAGTTGACCCACTGCTCACGCTCCTCTACCTTCGCCATACGCTGACCTCGCAGTGGAGCTCCTCGGAGGAGCGTGAGGCTGCCAAGACGGCCATGATGGAAGAAATGGAAAAGCACAACATGGCCCCGTACATCCGCTTTGTCTGCGAGGCCCTCGGTCTCCCGCTGGACGAGGCAAAGCTGGAGCAGATGGATGCAATCAACGCCAAGAAAGTGGCCGCCTTCGACGCCAAGCTGCGCGACGCCGTGGACAACCTTGGTGACACGGAGGTGCGTGACGCGCTGCAGGCGAAATGCGATCACTACGCCCGCATCGGCGACCTCGAGATGTGCCTAAAGACAAACGAGGAGTGCGCCGCCAAGACGCTGGCGGCGGGGCCAAAGCTGGACCTGTACTTCCAGCGCATCCGGCTTGGGATCGCCTTCTCTGACAACGACATCGCCGCAAAGGGCATCACCGATGCGCATCGGCTGATGAAGGACGGTGACTGGGAACGGCGTAACCGTCTGCGCGTTTACGAGGGTATCTACTACGTCTTCATCCGCGACTTCCGTCGCGGCTCGGCGCTGCTACTCGACTCGATCACCACTTTCGCCTCTGGCGAGCTCATCTCTTTTCAGGACTTTGTCTTTATCACCGTAGTGACCAGCCTCCCAGTGCTGAGTCGCACGGAGCTGCGCAAGCGCATCGTGTATAGCCCAGAGGTAAACCGTGCCGGCGTGGACGATGTGCACGAGCTGGTCAACTCGATCTACGACTGCCAGTACAATAAAGTGTTCCCGAACTTAGAGGTGGTGTGCCAGCACTTGCGCAAGGTGGTGTACCTCTCCCCACACGTCAGTTTCTTTTTCCGCGAGATGCGCGTGCTCGTTTTCACCCAGTTTCTGGACTCCTACAGCAGCGTGACGCTGGAGTCGATGGGGGCCGCGTTTGGCATTCCGGTGGCCGCGCTGGACAACATGCTGTGCACGCTTATCTCAAACGAGCGCATCTCGTGCAAGGTGGACCGCGTCGACGGCAGCGTGAAGACCTACCGTGGCGACACGACCAACTTTGATTACCACCGCATCGTGAAAAGCGGCGATCTCTTACTGAATCGCATTCAGAAGCTGTCTCGTTTGGTTGACATGTAGTGTTGCGTTGATGACGTTATCCTGTCTTTTTTTTTTCTCTTGTCTTGCGTGGCCTGTGTAGTCTGTTCCACACCTATAGGTCCATATTTATTTATGATTGTGTGCTTTTTTTCTGGTTGAAGACGCGAGGGTGCTTTTTTTTTTTCTGTTTGCATGGGCTTCACATCCTTATACCGCATTGAAGTGTGTTTTTGCCTTCCACGTTTTTTTTTGTTTTACAGAGTGTTGGTCGATGTCTTTTATTTGCGTATGCGTGTGCGAGTGTGCTGCCTTCCATTTGGCTTGCTCCTTTGTTTTTTGCTCCTTGACCTGTCGAATGGCGTGTCTGCAGTGTTGCTCTCCTTTGGTGTCTTTGTCTTTTTTTTTTTAAACCGTTTTTGACTGCGCAAAAAAAAAAAAGCAAAAACGCCTCATTTGTATAGAAGGAAAGAAAAAGAAAGCAACAAAACTACATGTGAATTGCACGTTGAGAGGGAAACTGATACTACTGTTAGCTTTAATTGTCAGAGGCAACGGAAGAGACCAATATCTTATGCGTTTTTTCTTTTCTTTCTCAACTATGTTAAAGTCACAGTTGTGGGCACACGAAGACTATGTGCGCGCATATGATTTCAGCACGTTTGCTTTTGCCGACCTGCAAGTACGCTACGCCCTTGCGTATGCGCTTTCCTCAAAGCGCATACCTACGTTTTTTTTTTTTTGGTGTGTTTTCAGCAATGGAGCAACGCTCTGTCTTTGAGGGGTGCACACATCCGAAGCAAGCCAAATAAGGTATTTCTCTGCTGACTAGCATCTAGTTCTGCTATTCCACCACACCTATGTTCGTCTTTTCTTTTCCCTGCCTCTTTTTTCTCGGTATTTGTTCATGTTGTATCTGTCCGTTTCCTTTTTTTTTTTTTTCGGACGAACCCTCGTTTTGGTCCGAGACTCGTTGCATAGCAGGCTTCGGAAGTGGAACAACCGTAGCTGCTAACACAACCATCGAAAGGCCCAGAAAAGAAAAAAAAAAAAAAACAGCGATGGCGAAGGGCACCGTAAAACGCAAGGCAACGCCGTCCTCGCTGCGTAAGAAGAAGGCGCAGCAGCGCATTCGGAAGCAAATTCGCTCCAAGCTGCAGAAGAAGAAGCCGAACTGGAAGACCGCGCTGGCTAAGGTGTACACCCGCGGCGGCAAGGAGGAGAAGAAGGCGGCGACGCGCAAGCGCAGCCGCAGTGAGGCGGAGGAGGCGGCAGAAAACACCTTTAGCTTCAAGCGCGATGGCGAGGACGACGATGGCGAGGTGCAGAGCGACGTCGACGAGGAGAAGGAGGAACGCATGAACAAGGTCGACCCGTTGGAGACCCAGCTCTTTCTGAAGAATCTCCCCCTAGATACGAACGAGGAGGAGCTTATGACGTATTTTAAGACGCACTTTAGTCCCGTGAAGCGCGTGCTTCTAGTGCGCAATCGCGCCAGCAAGACGCTCTCCGGTACAGGCTTCGTGCACTGCAGAACGGCGGAGCTGGCGACGAAGATATTCGAGCACGCCCAGCAAAACGCACGCGAGATCTCGGCAACCGGCCGCGAAGAGATGAAGGCAAAGACGGAGGGTCTCTCGCGCCATCAGGCGAAACGCATGCTGCACAAGATGCGTACCGACACCTTTATCGTGCGCGATCCCTTTTTGGTGATGCGCGACACGAAGTTCACGGTGCTGCGGGTGCTGTCCAGGACAGACGCGCAAGAGGCGGTGAGCGCGCAGCAGAAGAAGAAGAAGCGTACGAAGGTGGCCGCGGACGACCCGCGCAACCTCTACCTTCTCCAGGAGGGTCTTATTTTGCCTGACTCGCCGGCAGCGAAGGGTCTGCATCCGCGCTACTTGCAGATGATCGAGGACGACTACGCGGCACGCAAGCAGCAGCTGACGAATAGCAACTACTTTGTCAGCAAGACCCGCCTCAGCGTGCGCAACCTGCCGCGGACTATGTCAGAAAATGACATGCGGCGCCTCTTTGCTGAGCAGGCCCGCGTCTACCTGAAGAGGCACCCCGAAGACACTGAGAAAGGTAAGTGGGGCAAGTACGGCCCGATTCGCAACGTCAAGCTACTCAAGGACACCGCCGGCGTGTCGCGCGGGTATGGCTTCATCGAGTTTGTGAACCATAACGTAGCTCTCAACGCTCTGCGTATGTTGAACAACAATCCTACTGTGTTTGGCGATCAGCGCCGTTTGATGGTGACCTTCGCGATTGAGAACACGGACGCGGTGCAGAAGCTAGCGCGGATGAAGGAACTGAAACGCCAGCGAATGGCGCGTGAATCAACAGCCAGTAGATCTTCCACGACAAAGAAGGGGTAGTCGCAGTACGCTGCAAAGCCGTGCAGCTTCCACATATTTATTTATTAAGCTGTGCTAGGCACACGTCGGCGAACGTGTTTTTGGACTCTTTCTCACTTATCTTCTCTCGAGTAACACTCTTTTTTTCTTCTTTTTTTTTTTCTGTGCGAATACGACAGCTTTCTGTCGATGTAATGATAAGTGATCTGCGAATAAGCCGTAATTAAGAACTGGAAACAAACAAAAAAAAAAGCCAAAACGGAAATCCGAAGCAATGGGACTTTCAGCGCAACTGGGTCTCGCCTGGTGGAACACCGCAAATGATGTGCTTGTCGTCTTTAGTGCCTCATTTGAATCCGCAGCAGCGCGTCATTCCCGGTCGGAAAAGAAGAAGAGAGAAAAAATAAAACAGAAAAGAGAAGTTTGCTTTAAAATCTCAAGAAAAGGAAAAAGGTACTCAAAAAAAAAAAGAGAGGAAAACAGTCATTTGACTGCACGCGTGAGTGACTTATTATACGATCGTACAGCTCGTCTCCTCTTCTTTTTTTTTTTTATTTATCATTTTCTTTTTTGCCTGCGCTGGGCTTTACTAACTTATCTACAGCAGTGAGGTGCAGTATTATTGTTTTTTTTTTTTCCTCTCCGTGCTTGTGTTCCTATTGACACCGCTGAGCTGACGGGGAAGCAAACACTGAAGATCCCTGGGCCATAGCAGTGTCGCATGAAAAAAAAAAAAAAAGGCGGGAAGCTGAACAGTGCTCCATCGCTGAATTTAGTGCCTCTAGTTTTTTTTTTTCTTTCAAGGCGCTTCATTCATCTTTGAAGTGTGTGTTTTGAAAAGCCGAAAAAAAAAAAGCGAAGGTCTTTCCGGGATAGAGTTCTTCCTTTCTGACTCTTCCTCCGCTTTATATTCTTGCTTTCATTGCGTTACGCTATGTCGAAACCGCAAAGTCCGTACGAGGCTTCGCCCTACGGAGCCGGCGGCGACGGGCGTCCAGCACAGGCGCCATCGTATCCGCCACCGCTTCAGCAGACCCAACACGGCGCGCCGACTTCAACGGCGCCTCGCTCAGCACCGCACCCGCCTCCACCACCGCCGCCGTACGCCAAGGGCTACCCGACGTACCCAACATACCAATATTCGCCGCCTCAGCAGCCACAGCCGATCTACCCGCCTTCGTTTCCTGCGTACGGTGGCAGCGCCGCTGCTCACGGCGCGTCTGCGGCTCCTGCGCCGCCGATGCACACGTCACCCCCTGCGCCAACCTCCGGTTCCTACGCTTCGTACCCGACCTATCCAGTCTATGGTAGCTACCCAGCCACGCAGCAGCAGCAAGAGCAGCAGCTACCTCCTGCGCCAGCACCGCAGGCAGCCACGGCACCGGTGCCGTCGCACGCCTACGTTCCACACGGTATGACACGCGAGGAGGTTGTCGACGACGCCATCGCGGCCACCTCACAGTATTGGGTCAAGACGCACCTGCGGCGTGAGACAGAGAAGCGGTATGAGCAGATGTATGGCACGACAGCCCTGCTGCGCGAGCGCGACGCCGCAGCGGGCGGCAATGACGACGACGGCTACGCTCGCGAAAATCGGCCGCGCCGCACCACCGGAGGCAGTGGTGCTGGCGTAGTTCCCGCAGGGTCGTCCGAGAGATTTCACAAATACATCGAGTTCCACGTCGGCTCGCCTCGCCACGTGGTGCGGCTGAGCCTGCTCTTCTTCGCCACACTCTTTGGCGTCCTGCCCCTCATGTCCACCTTCTCCTTCACGCTGTTTCTGTGCGGTGTTGTGCTGATGTACGTCTCTGACTACCTTGGCTACCACCGCTCAACTGTCTTTATCCTGGTCGGCACGGCAGGCATCTTCGCCTTGTCGCTGCTGCTGTCGAACTTCCACGCCGCGGCGACATCCTTTGGTCCGATGCTGATGATCACAGACCTTGGTTTTGTCCTTTTCATGGTCGTTGCTGCTGCGGTGCAGCACTTCCGCTGGGTGCAGGAGACCTACCCCAACGTCCTTTGCGTGCTGGAGCGGCTGGTCTTTGCTGTGGGCCCGGTCGCGTCGCTGCCGCCGCTGCTGACCACCACCACCGCACTCGTCGGCTCGCGCTACGCACCCGCCGTCTTCCTACTGGTGATGTGCGCGCTTCACAATTACTTCTACTGCCCACTGAAGAGCAGCTTTCTGGTCGTCGTGTCTGCCGAGGCTGCTGCTGCGGCTGCCGCTGCGGCGACGGAAGACCAGGAGTCGTACGTGGTGCGCGACGCATCTGCGGGCGATGGCGTGTATCCACGCAAGAAGGACGGCGCGGCGGACAGCATCGCGCGCGGGAAGACCTGCGAAGACGACAACAACGACGACAACGATGACGGTGTGATGTCGCAGGAATCCTCCGCGTCGTCGGACGGGGTGCCAATGCAGCTCAACGAACAGGTGGAGGCGCTCATCTTCAGCTGCCTCGTGCTCATCCTCCCCGTCTCGGTGTACAACAGCTTTCAAAGCAACTGGCCGGATCACTTCTTTGCGAATATGCTGAACTCGCTGGGGCTTGTCTGCGGTGGTCTGGTCTACTTCTGCGTGTCGCCGCTTCGAAGCCTGTGGTTCCTTGCCTCGCCGCCAGACAGCACCTACAGCTTGTCGCAGCAGCTCGAGTACGACCCGCTCGGTCTCATGGACCTCGTCCGCACCTACCGCATTCCCGCGCTGTCGGTAGCGCTGCTGGCGTCGGCTCATTGGGGCGTCTATCGGCTGCTCAGCTCCCGGTACGCCTACCTCTTCTCCGGCCTTCCTTTCCCTTTCAACGCGATTGTGCTGCTGCTGGCGCTCTACATCGCCACCTACGTGGCCATCGAAATCAAGCGACTAATCGACGTGGACAGCAGGGGTGGCGATGTGACAAAGGGCAAGTACATGCTGCGACGCACGCCCGTGCTGATAGGCAGCTGCGTCGCCGCCGCGCTCCTGTGCCTCCTCGGCAGCGTGCCCGGCGTCTTCTACTTCCCATGTGTGCTCTCGGTGATGGCCTTCAATCTGTTCCTGCTGGACCGCACCAACGGCGGTCCCATGTTCACCTTCACCGTTTTCACCAGCCTGCTGCTGTTGTGGTGGATGTACCGCACCTACTCCTTCATCGTGGTTGACCTTCGGGTCTTTGGCGAGCTGACGGTCGTACCGACGCCGATCGTTGCGTTGAGTGTGCTGTGGTGCTACGTGCTAGGTTGCATGAGCTTCACCATGTCCTTCTCGCCCAACAAGACGCCGCTCACTATTATGCTCTTCCTCCTGGCGGTGCAGCTGACCTTTGTGGAGCACGTACTGTACTCGCAGAAGGAGGAGGGCGCCTACCCCGCCCTGCTCGTGGCCTTCACCAGTGCCGTCGGCATCGCAGTGCCGTGCCGCATGCACGCAAACGGTGTGCTGCCCGTCTACAACGCCGCCCTGATTGCCTCCTGCTACGTTGCGAAGTTCTTCACTTTTTTGGTGGAGGTGACGAGCGCCTACTACGCCGCGGAGCTCGACGTTGACGACCACCTGCAGGCCGTGCGCGCTGTCCTGCTCGTGCTGGAGATTACTGGTGGGTGGTGGGTAGCGCTTTTCGCCAGCCATCTCGTGGCCGTGTTTGAGATCGAAAAGCGCCGCCGCGTCAAGATGGAGGCGGCGCGGCAGATGTTCTTCAGCTACGCCGCCTGCGCGCTGGTGCTGTCGCTGCTGACGATCCGCAACGTGCAGCGGGCTGCCTACGAGTTTGTGACGCAGAGCTACGTCGCGGAGGGGGAGCTGCCGCACATCGCTGTGGGCACCTGCTGCGCCACCTACGCCCTGCTGACGATTCCTGTGTGGTGGCGGCTGCAATCAAAGTATCCGGCGGTGCTCCCGCTCCGCACCATCTCGCGCTGGGTCGCCTTGCTGGCGGTCGTCCTCCTTGCCGTGCAGCCGACGCGGATGTTCGAGGAGACGGCGTCAGACTTCGACTACGACTTCGAGTACGCCGACAGCGGCCGATGCGCGGCTGTGGTTGGCCTGCTGATGCTGGTCTTTGCCCGCCTACCCTTCCTGCAGCACGTGCTCATGCCGGTGCGCGTACTGTGGTGGCTGTTCACGGCGGTCACCCTCGCGCTGGGCATCACCGGCTTCGTGCAGGCTGCCCCGAACTTCATCTTTTACGTCCTCATGCTGGGCCTCGTCTTCACGGTGCTGTTGCTCGTCGACATTGCACACTATCGTGAGGTGAGTGGCATGGTGGCCTTTGCCGTGTACGGTGTGTCCGTTCTGCTGATCCCGCTCTCCTTCCTGCAATTCAAGCGTTCCGTCGCTACACAGCAGCAGATGCTGAGCAATGCGCCTGACCGCATGGCCACGCTGTGGGACATGTACGAGCAGGGCGTTATACGGCTTCTCGCCGTCGTCGTCGTGGCCCACCTGGGGCTGGCAGTCCTGCTGAACTGTCGCCTTAGTGGTCGCCCACTGCTACCCAAGTGCAAGGAGATCAGCCGCGACTCGGCCATGTCGCTCAGTGTCATCCTCAACTTTTCGACCGAGCTCGCCGTGGCGTTGCTGTGCGGTATCAACTTCTACGGCAACGACAGCGAGCCCGCCATCTACGTCCTGTCCACCCTCTTTCTCCTCCTCTTTGTGAACGACAACGCCATGTTCGTTGGACTGCGGGAGCACGACTTCCGCTACTTCCCGCCCGCGGCGTGCGCGTTCGCGCTGCTGTGGATGTGCACGATCTGGAACGCGTGGCGGATGGGGGCTGCGTTGTCTTTTATGTCGCAGCTGCAGTGGATCGCCTACGCGCTCCTGCAGGCCTCTCTCACGCTGCCCGCGCAGGTTTCGCTGCTTGTACTGCTGTGGAAGGGCCGCAAGATGGGCAGTTCTCCCGGTTTTGTCGTTGTCGGGTCTGTGGTGCTCAACGTGGTGTGCCTGCTTTTCGTGTCAAGCAAGCCGATCCAGTGGATGGCGATTGTGGGCATCTTGGGCCAATGCGCGCGGCTGTTTGACAATCAGCTGAGACCCACGTATGGTCGCCGGCGGCGCAGTAGCGACTACTAAAACGGGGAGGGGGGAGGGGTGAAACAAACAAACAAAAAACAGTCAGGGTCTCTTTGTCTGTGAGCGAAGTCTCGATTTCGTTGGTTCGTGAAGCGATGCCATTGCCATTTCGGTTTCAACTCTCCATTTCTGTTCTCACATTCATCATTGCTGGTACTTCTTATCTCTGCGCTGAAACGATGCGACCCGCTTTCACGCAACTTCTGTCGTCGTCGTGCTCTTTTTTTTTTTTTTCCTTTTCTGAGGTCTTGCAAGATAGCGTTACCACCGTTCGCCTCTACAAAAATCCTGTAGGGTTTCAGCTGTCCCTTTTTTTTTTTTTCCAAGCGCGTGGCGTTTGCTCTTACGTTTGTTGTCTTTCGGCTTTTGACCTTTTTTCTTTTCTCTATCCGTTTATTCACTTGTGTATTTGTGTGTGCTTGCTGTTACTTTGGTGACGGAATCTTACTTTTGCCTACGCACTTGGCAAAGGCCCTCTCTCTCTGTTGTTGTGGCGTCTTTTTAGCAGTAAAGATCGCTGAAGGCTCTTTGTGCTGTTGTTGTTGAGTTTCTCAATGTTGGAGAGTTTTCTTTGGCTCTCACTGTTTTTTTTTTTTTTAATTTTAGCAACGAGGCATGCCGATTAGCTTTTTCCTTTCTTTTTTTTTCTTCTCTCTTGTCTGTGATATCTGTTCGATAAAGATATCTTTAAGTGACTTATCGAAGCAGGTAGAATTCCCACGTCTTATGTGATACGAGCATGCATGCGCAGCTACAATGAGAGAGAGAGAGAGAGGAAGCGCGGTTGTTTGCAGGACTTTTCTCAAAAAAAAAAAAAGAAGGAAACGAGAAAATGACACCCCTGAAGGAGAGCAACGTTGAGTGTGGTGATGAATAAGGCTGAATGCAGGCAATTGAGGCGGAGATGATGACCACTCTTTTTTTTTTAGTCAGGCGCAAGCGGCTCTGCTCTCTGACGACGTTACTGTTCTCTGTGATGAAAGCGCGACATGTGCAGTATTTTGCGACAGCGTTGCGCTGATGGAGCACCTGTTGTTCGAGCTGTTATGATGTGCTCTGGCATTTATTGGAGTAAGACAGTTAAAGAGGCCTTACTTTTTCTTTCCCGCAGTTGCCGTAGTGCTCTTTTCCGCCTATTTTTCTCTTGACTTTGCGCCTCTTTCTCTTTCTTCTGTCTTTTCCTCCTCCAGTCGTTTTTCTCTTCACTTCTAAACAGCTGGGATTGCGCTGGCAAAATTCTATTTTTTTTTTCTCCCTTTTCTGTCGGCGTGAAATTAAATGAAATGAAATGAAAAAAAAAAGGAAAGAAGAGAGGGATACATAGAAGAAAAAAAAAGAAAATAAATAAAAGCTCGTTTCTATTTTTTGTGGTGCTTCATCAAGGACAGGGTGCGCTGCGTGCATTTTTTTTTTTTTTTACTTTCATCTGAGGTACTCTCCTCTTCGCGGCTTCAATCACGTGCAGCCTTTATGCAGACACGTACGTGTAAATTCGAACCATCAAGAAATAAACTATTCCCTGTTTGTTAAGTTTCGACAGACGCAATGCTGCAGAAGCGTAGGCTGACGGTGCAGTCAGTGGATGCCGCTCACTTCTGTGGGTGGAACAACGATATGGTGGTTTCCTTCCTCAACGGCGTCGACCACCTTGTGGTTGACCCCGCGGCGTCGGACCAGGAAGATGCACAGCCGCTGCCCTCGCGTGTGCTAGCGCATACTTACACCGGGGCACAGCTGGCCGACGTGGCCGTCGACACTCAACGCGAGTGCGTCATAGAGGCGGCCATCAGCAGCGCCGCAGTGGTCGCCTGCCGTGTCACGCCCCTGACGGCCTCCAAGGCGGACCCGACAGCGGCCTATCCGGTGCGCACTGAGGGTCCAACGAAGATCGTCTTTTTTTCCGGCTGTCAACGCCTGGCAGAGGTGCGGCTGGGCACCGGCCTTGCCGCCGGCGCTGACGCTGCGGACACCGATGCGGTTGCGTGCCCCATGCAGTGCTTTCGAGTGGAGTCGTGCGGCGCACCTGGCTCAGCGGCGCTCGACATCGCCGCGTTCATGGAGGGACCAAACACGCTCTGCACCTGTACACCGCAGCTGGGCAAGCTGCAAACGATCCGCTTTGACGAGCAACGTGTGTGCTGCATGGGGTCTGGCCGAGTCGGCAAGGCGGAGGTGACGGTGGTGCTGTCAAGCGGCGTGGCAGTGCTGTGTGGTGTGCTGCAAGCTCTTCCCTCTGCTTCATCCTCCTCATGGGTGGAGGAGGAGGAGGAAGGCGAGGAGGCCGCCTTTGACGCAGAGCAACGCCAACAGGCGCCGACGTCGGCAGCCGGCTCTGCCTCCCTGACGGCGGCGGAGACAGCGGCCACACGGCGTGCATTTGCAGCGGCGAATGAGCGCAGCAACCTGTGCATCCTGCATACCGTCCAGTTGCCACCGCGCGCGGCGGCCGCGCTGTCATCGACGCCCGACGTTCCTGCCGCAGCAGCGCTGCTGCCGCTGCGGGTGGCGTGGACTGGTGCTTCAACGCTGTGGGTGGTCTACGAAGACGGTTCGGTGGTGGCTGTGCAGTGCTCGGAAGTTGCGTTGGCGTCTGACGCTACGCTGCGCCACGACGCGCAGCAGAATGAGGAGTCGCAGGAGCGGCATGCACAGCCGGTGAACGGTCATGCGGCGCCGCCCGTTGAGCCAACAATGCGCGTCAAGCGCGTGCTGCACACGCAGCTGACAGACGCAGATGGGATGCCAATTGCCATTCAGCAGCTCTGCACGAACGCCGATCCTCGCGCACCGGTGCTTCACGTCGCCTTCACGAGCGCCGCGGCAACGACAGATGATCGACCGTCGCAGCTTTTTTACGGCACCGCGCGTGTTGGCGGAGCTGACACAGCCTCCCTCTCGTTGCAGTGGCGGCTGCAATGGATCCCGTACGACGAGCAGCTGTACGGTGTGCGTTTTGAGAGAGGGCAGTTCCACGTACTCACCCAGGGCTGCCGCGGCGGCGGTCCGCTGTTCATCGCGAAGCTGCCATGCAGCCTCTCTGTACACACGCCGCACGCCGACGCTGCCACCACGCACGCCGGCCTCGCAGCGACCATCATGGCGAGCCCAGAAAGCGAACTGGCCAACCACTGCAGCACGTGCGAGACCATTTTACGTGAGTTGCACCTCGCCGCGCAGCAGCTGTCTCGTGAAGACGACGCGGAGGCGCTGCTGCACGAGCTCATGGAGGCGCAGCATGCCTTGTATGCTCTGCTGAGTCGTCAGCATCAGTCGTTGAGCGTCACCGACCTGGCTCCTAGCGAAAGCCTGCCCTACCGCCTGCTGCAGCGAGCCTCGCGGCTGCATCGGCAGCTCTGCGCCTACGTGCTGCTGCTTCGCCTCGGCGTCGTGCACACTGTGACTGAGCCAATGCGGGATGTCCTACGTATCGAGGAGGCCGCGGCGATCAGCAAAGTTGCACAGGCGCAGTGGACCACGCTGATGCGCGACACGTTCCGCAGCGCCAGCCTGTACCAGAGCGCAGTCTCGGAGCTGGCAATGTGGCAGTCTCCCACCCCTCTCTGCGTGGAGCTGCTGCTCAGCCAGTTGGGCCTTTCCTTAAATGACGCGTCGTGCACCATGGCGGCGGTGCTCAGCAAGATGGACACGCTCACGACGGAGTACGCGCTTCTCATATTGTACTACAGCTATCAGGTTATGGGCTGCGCGGGTGACACAGGCAACTCTGCGCCGTCTTACGGCGTGCAGCAGCAGCAGCATCAGTGGCGCGAGTCCTTTCTCCTCCTCTTTGGGCATTCGGTTGAGTTGAATGTATGGGCCTTCGCGTGCTACGCGGTGGACCATGGCTTCAACCCGACAGAGCAGCAGAGCGACAGTGAGGCGGCGAGCGACGCCGCCCCGCTGTACGTCCTCGGGGGCGCCGTGCATCACCTCGGCACACCGCCCTTCACAAAGCTGCTGGCGCCGGTCATCAACGGACTCGCCCACGTCGCGGCGTTGGACGCGCTGCTGCACCTCGTGCCCTCCTGTCTCGCTGTCTACGCCGCCGCGGGCGAGAACGTCCCGCTGTCGGTCTCGATGCGGCTGCTCTGCGTGGCAGTTCGTGCCGGCTCGCACTGCACGATCGAGGCACTCTACGACGTGATGCGGCCGTCTCCACTGCTGCGGGATGTCGCTGCCCAGCCGCTCGCCTTTGCCGCCCTCGCCGCCCGCGACGTTTCCGGCCTGCGTGGGTGGGTGGAAGTGGGCAGCCCCGTGGCCGGCACCATCGAGCGCACCCTGGAGGCGGCAGAGAACATCCACCAGCGCGAGTCGGTTCTCATCGCATACTACATCCTGCTGCAGCGCTACGAGGATGCACTGCGGATGTGCACGGCGGCCACCGCGGCGGACGCGACACAGGCACAGCGCCTCCACGTCGTCCTCTCCTACTTGCGCAGCTTGTTGTCCGTCTCCGCCTCTTCTTCCTCCGCAGCGACGGAGAAAGAGACGAGCGTCGCGGCTTGTGCGCCCAACGACGTGGACCCGCTGCTGCCCTTAGACTCCACCGTGCTGCATCCATGGTCACAGACGTCGCTCGCGGCTCCGACACTGGAAACGAGCTCAGCTGCGCTGTTGGAAGAGTTGAAGCGAGCGGCACCGGATGTGGAGTGGGGAAGCGGGAAAATGGTGGCGGCGGACAGTGTCGTGTCCACAGCAGCCGCCACCAGTGCGCATCCACGCCACGGCACAGGTGGTGTCGTGACCAGCGCGCCGCCAAACCCAAGGCCGCCCCTGTTTCGCCCCTCAACGCTCCTTATGTCCGTCGAGCGCGGCGCGTCTTCTTCATCGCTAGGCTCCACTGCAAATCAGGTCAGCGGCTAATGAAGCCGGGACAGAAGCAACAGCAACAGCAACACATAGAGAGAGAGAGCTTTTGTGCAAAAGGCAAACACGAACTAGGAGACAAAGAAGGTGGCGGCCCGTGATAAAATCGTCGTGAGGAAGAACTGATTTGCCTTTTTGAGCATTCACACGCACGCAGACAGCAGAGAACGGACGAGAGCCAATTACCGTGAGCTCTTGTATGAACGTTGGACCAGCCTCGAAGGGTGTGCCACAGCCCGCCTTGACTGTTGCCAGCAGTTTTTTTTTTTTTTGTTAACTTTGTACCTGTGCCGCAGTCATGACCTTGTGTTTTTTTTTTCTCTTCACTCGCGTTTGTTGGTTGACTAAAACTGATAAGAGCAACATTACTCCAAGCTAAAAAAAAAAAAAAAGAGATGCTGAACACTCTTGTTTGTTTTTCTGCTGCTATTTTCTTTTGAAAACCGGAATACAGGCGACCAGGTCATCCTGTCAAAGCCGCAAAGCACTGCGACACTCCCTTGCCGATCTTGGGTCGAACCTTAACGGCTCGTGTTCACACCAGCGCAGATGTTGCTCTCTGAGCGGCTCTGTCACCTCGCAGAGCGCAGGAGTTATTAATCAGCAAGTTTCTCTTGCTTTTTTGTTTACTTCACAATTCTCAGGTATTTTTGCTTTGTATTACTTATAAATTACTCGCTTTTTTTTATATCTCAGTCCTTCCTTTTCTTTTCATTTTTTCTTTCCTTCAGCAGTCTTTGTTTCACAAAAGAGGTGGCTCTGAAAAGTTCGGCGACACCGTTCAGCAACTCGGTCGTCACCACCATTTCTACGCGCGCTCTAGTTCTCTTTCCTCATCACCCCCTTTTCTCATTCAAACCCCCCAAACCCTGCGTTTTTAAACCTAATCGCTTCAACCACTTTTCCTTGTTGAGCATACGTATATATATATATATATATATATGCTCTGATTGCTGCAAGCCCTTAGCCTTACAATCATCCTAGTTAAATCACTTTTTTTTCTTCAATCAAAAAGCAACACATTCATACAGACCTTTTTTTTTTCTACTAAATCGTGTGCCTCGCAGGACACAAACACACTTTTGTGAAAACGGAGAGGGACCAAGGTTGATACACATACATATACTCTCTTACGCAAAGGTAATTAAAAAAAAGAAAAAATACTGTTTGTTCTTGTGTTTTCTCTGACGGACTCTTTTTCTTTCTCTTTTCTTTACTCGTCGTTCCCTTTCTATTTTTTTTTTCTGTTTTCCTCTCCAGTAGAGTAAAGCAGGAAAAAGGGTTGCTTTGGTTGCAGGTTTGGCGGCAATATCTATAAGCAAGGCTGTATTTATGTATAAAGACGTTTCTTACTCGGTCTCTTCTGCTTTCATCGACTTTTACTGGCTTAGCATTATATCCTTTTTTATAAACGTTAAGCGTTTTTGTTCCTGGAGTTGACAAGGCAAGGAATAGTAACACCACTAAAACCTATTAGGTCGAAAAAAAAAAAAAAGAAGTGCGACATTTGCGCTTCGCTCTCGCCACACTTCGCAGTACCTTCTTTTCTCTGTGTTGCCCATGTCCGCAACTGAGCATGTCACCACCACGCGTCCTCCCGCTCCGTCATTAGTTTCCCCACGCATGACATTACCTTGGCAGCCAGACTTGAACGGGGCGGTAGCTGACTCGCCTCCGTTCGACACCCCAGCCGCTGCTTGGTCAACCACCATCGCCAGCGTTCCCTACCTTGCCGAAACTCGGTTTGGCGCACAGAGCATTGTGTACAAGCCCCCAACTGTCATCCAGCTGAGCGAAGCGACAGGGTGCTCAATCAGCGATCTGGCTGGCGCGTACAATGACCTGCCTGTGATTCGGCTGTGCAAGGAGTCGCCAAGAGACGCTGCGGCCCCGGCTGCAACACCCGAGTTGCAGAAATTCGACGCCTTTGATTACCTGCAGCTCGCGCCGACTGACGAGACGCTGGAGTTGGCGACGAACGCAGTATGGGCCCGCCGCCCAGTCCCGGACGCGGAGGAGACGTTCTGGGAAGCCGATTACTGGGAGAAGTTGAAGCGCATCAAGCAAGAGCAGCAGCAGCGGAAGGAGCAGCGGCGGCAGAACAAGGCAGCGCAGGAAAGCAGGAAGGAGCTCACCTGCGCCAGCGTCAACACCGTCGGTTTCCCGTCGGCCTACACGCTGGGCAACACGCTCTCCACCAGCAACTCGCCATCCTTCATGACACCGCGCAGCCGTCAGGGCTCGCTGAGCGGGCACGCCGCTGACGCCGATGCCTCGCTGACAATGGCGAGCCTGCCGTCTGCACAGCGGCAGAAGCGAATCGCAAAGGGCCTCCTCCGCCGCGCACGGTACAACGAGTCGCACGCGCAGCAGCACTTCACCCGCTCCGCGTCGTTGCTCTCGCAGAACAGCACGGGCCCGCCGCCGCCCCAGACAATCACTCTCTGCCGTACACGACCGCGCAGTTACTCCACCAACTCGCAGCTGACCGACGCGCGGGGCTTCCAGTACTCCCTCTCCTCTGTGATGAGCGAGGGCGGCCGCAGCGCGTTCAGCGACTCCCTGCACACCCCACCGCTGCTGTCCATCAACAGTATGCCGCAGTCGCGGGAGGCGCTAGCAACAAGTCCGGACCTGGAGCTGTCCATGTCCGGCGGCGCCGCTAAGTCGGGCACCACGACGTGCTCACGCAACTCGGCGGTCGGCCGCGGTCGCGGCGCAACGCCGCCGATTTCGCCCCCACGGGACGAGCCCGTGCCGTCGCAGCGCAGCTCCCGCCTCCGCACCCGCACAGGCGCGGGCGCTAACGACCCTTCCTCGACACTCTCGGCGGACTCGAGGCGCTCTTCTCCGCGGCGCAAGACGCGAGACGGGTCATTACCAAGCAACCACCCCCACCCCCATCGCGGAGCTTCCGCGCTCAATGGCAACTGCCCACTAGTGGTGCAAGCCACAGATGTGACGACCACTGTAATGGCTGCACGGCTCTACACACCACTCGCAACGCCAACAGCGTCGTCCTCTACGCTGAAAAACGCACCGGAAGAAGCGCCGCTGGAAAAGTCGAACAGCGCATCGCCGCAAATGCCGCTACGGCCACCTGCGGCTGCGCAGGATGTACCAGCCAGCGTGCGCGCCAGTGACGCCAGCCCTGCTGTCACAGCAGCTTCGACTGCAAGGGCGTTTTGTGCGGGGGAGCTGGACATGGCACCGACGTCATCAGCTGGAATGACGCCACTCACCATTGATCTTCACTGCAGGTCGTCACTCCCGCACTCGGTGGAGAGCGGCGCTGAGATCGTGATGAAGACAGACCCGAACTCGCAGTGCACCACCGCCCGCCCTCACAACGCGACTGGCGCAAGTGCGGGGACTGCTTCGAGTATGACAGCCGCCGGCGCATCTCACGGATTAAAGACGGCGCCGCTTATCCCCGCATCAGCTGGAAAGGCTAGCGCATTCCCACCCCCAGCCGCGCAGGAGCAAGAGCAGCTTTGCGCTCCACGTGCGACTTCACCAACAAAGTTGGGAGCCTCGAACGGGCACCCTACCCTGACGATGATTGCAGATGCCAGCAAGCCCTACGAGCAGCAGAGGGCAGACGCTGCACGCGACGCTGATCTAAGCAAGGGCAGCGCGCTTGACAAGTCGTCTGTTGCGCTGGGCAAGGCAGTCAGCCCCTCCGCAGACAGCGAAGAACCGGGCATTGTCATTCCGACGCTGCTGTCGCACGAGGAGCGGTACGGTAGGCCCGGGACGGCCAGTCCGACGCCCTCCACCTCCACCCAAGGACCCTCGGTGCAGGAAGCGTCGTTGGCCAAGTCCGCCACCGTCACCGCTACGCCTTCGGGTAGCTCGACACCGCGGCCCACGGCCACGACCGTGCCGCCGTCGCGTACCCCCACACGGGAGGCCTCAGCATCGCTACGCTTTGAGCGCGCCATCGCCGTGCACAGCGGCGCACCGCGCTCACCCAAGCCGGTCGATTCGCAGCCCGCTGCAGTACCGCGGGAGACGGCTGGTACGGCGGCGTACACGGTAAACTCGTCGCAGTCGGCGTCGCTTGTGCTGACGCAGCAGCCACGCGCGCCAACGCACGCGTCATCAGCAGCACCGCAACCCGCCTCTTCACCAACACCGCCACCGACACAGCCGCTCACCGTCACGAACGCAACGGCGGCATCGAGCGGCTCTCCGCCGTCTCCGCATTTGGCAGCTCCTGCCCAGGCGGCCAAGACGCCTGCGCCGGCGAAGACGCTTTCTAGCCCGCCGTCAACGCGAGGGGGCTCTTCACCAAACGTGTCACCTGCAGTGAAAGCGAGTGGTGCTTCCCGTTCTGTCTCTGCTTCTCACGCAGCGGAAAAGAAGCCAGCGAAGCCGTCGACAGGCGCCAACCACTCGGCAATAGCGTCTAAGGCGAAGCCAGAGAAGAACACTGTGTCTTCCTGCTGCACCGTCATGTAACGTACAGTGGTGAGGGGCGCTTTTTTTTTTTCCGCTTTCCCTTCTCGCGTGTACCAGCATCCTTTCTTTCTCTTCTTTTTTTTTTTTTTGTTCATATTACACGATTGCGTTACTGTTGTGTGGCTTTCTTTACCATGTTCTCTTTTTCCTCTGTCAATTTCCATTATTGTTTTTTTTTTTTTGTACTTTGTGTTCAGCACGCTTGCTTGTTGTTCTTACGTTTCTTTTTTTTCTTTCGTTTGCTTTGGTCCTTTTTTTTTTTTTAAAAGCAGTTATATCACCGAAAAGCAGTTTTTCTCTTCAGTTTCTTTATTTTCTCCACATTATTATTATTATTAGTCTTCTTTTTTTTTCTTTTTTTCATATTAACACCACCTATGTGCGGGAGTCTTCTCACCTTCTCCTCTTTTTTTTTTCTCATTTTCATGCTACTAGGGCGGTAGATCATTGGCCTTTTTCTTCCTTTTCTTATTATTATTTTTCCATCTGCCTTGTCATTGCATCTGCCTTGTGATGCATCACATCAAAAACTTGTGGGTTTTGTATGGTCCTTTCTTTTCTTCCCTCTCTTTTTTTTTTTTCTGTTTTGAGTGGTGGTGCTGTTCGAACTCTGTTTCTTATGTTCTTTTTTTTTTTTTTTCACTTCTGCTGCTTTGGTTCACGCAGGTTTTTTTTTCTTTTTTTTTTTCATTGCTTTCTTTTTTTTTTTTTTTTTTGCAATGAGTACGTTGGCCCTTCAAGGCGAAACTACTAGTCGCTGTTTTATTATTTATTTTCTTTTCTTTCTCTTCTTGTGTGTTTTCTCACCTGTTCCTGTTGCTTTTTTTTTTTGTTTGTTTGTTCCTTCTTTTTTTTTTCTCCATACTGAGAATCAAGTGCTGAATTCCTAGTAGAAATGCGTGCTCCTTGGACTCAAAAGTGCTTTATGACTTGGCGTTGGCATTACGTCAACTCAACCAATTCACAAGTGAAGAAGAAGGAAAAGTGAGGAGCAAACCGGATGTGTTCAAACAGTTCTTTTCTGTGACAGATGCAGTTGCTTACAGCAACTGGTGTTACACCACTACAAATCAAAACGTATGCGCGTTGCTAAAATGCCTGAGTAAACTGCTGCCTCACTTCTTCAATCATTTTTTTTTGTTTTCTATCGTCTTTTTCCTTCCCTTGTCGTGCCTTTTTCGTGGCTTGGGGGGTGGGGGGTGGGGGAACTGTTATTGCTTTTCGGATTGAAGCTGTTTAAGCAGTTTCGCCGCGCTGCGCTTATCACCAACGTAAAGACTGCACGACTTGTTTCACAAATTTGCCTACGCTTTCAACACCTTTTTTTTTTATATATTGTCGCTGCTTTTGTCTGGTTTTTACCACCTATTTCAGTTTTACTCCGCCATGTATGGTCATATTCGGCAGATGGTGGACCCGGTGGGCTTCGCCACGACCGCGGAGCAGATGGACCTGGTGGTGGCCCGCATGAAGAAAGAGGCCGCTGCCTCACATTGCGAAGACACCGTCGCTAACGTGGAGCAGCCCGTTTGGCGTGTGGCGGTGTGCCCGCACGACGACTACACCTACGTCGGGCGCTATTACTTGGGGCTGCTGCGCCACATCAAAGCGAAAACGGTCTTTCTCTTCGGCGTCGCGCACAAGGCACGCCTGCTGAACTTGGAGAACGACCTTATTTTCGACAACTACGACGCTTGGGCGATGCCCTATGGTCTCGTCAAGGTCTCCGCGCTGCGCAACGAGGTTATAGCGGAACTCCCGAAGGGCGTGTACCAGGTGCATGAGGAGATGCAGCGCATCGAGCACTCCATTGAGGCCATCGTTCCTTTCCTGCAGCATTACAACCGCGATGTGGAGATTGTGCCGATCGTGGTGCCCTACATGTCTTTTGGGCGAATGGAGCAGGTTGCGACGGCGCTGGCCAGGGCGATGGCAAAGGTGATCGGCAATCACGATATGAAGTGGGGCACGGACTTCGCCGTTGTCATCTCGACGGACGCTGTGCACTATGGTGATGAGGACTGGGGTCCGGGCCGGCACCACTGCGAGTTTGGCGTCGACCAGAAGGGCTACGAGCTGGCTGTAAAGCACGAGCACAACATCATCGACGATTGCCTCACGGGCGAGCTCACGTTGGAGAAAATGAAGGCGTTCACGGAGTACACGGTCAGCAAGGAGGACTTTCGCGAGTACAAGTGGACATGGTGCGGCCGCTACTCCGTTCCATGCGGGCTGCTGACGTCCTGCTTTTTGCAGCAGACGCTCAAGGCGCCTCCGCTGACGGGCACGCTCGTCGCTTATGGCACCAGCGTAGATGGCCGAGAGCACATCCCGGTGCAGGACATCGGCCTCGGCACCACTGCCATAGCCACGCTGCGCCACTGGGTGGGCTACGCTAGCGTTGGGTACGAGTAAGTTGTACTGAACGTACGCCTTCACGCAATTCAAAAAAACAAAAACAAAAAACAAAACAAAGCGCTGATGAGTACTTTATATGAAGAAACAAGAGGGGGAAAAAAAAAGAAATGGCCCACAGTGGAATGTGGGCAACGATAAATAGGGTCGACATGCTGTCAGTACGCTCTTGTTCTGTTTCCTTTTTTTTTTTTGTTGTCTTGCTGTTGAGCGCATCTCTCTCTTTTTTTATTACTTATTATCAATTACTTTTTCCGCATTCGCTTTTTTTTTTCTTCTTTACACTCCATGTTTGCCAAGATCGTTTTTCACAAAGCGTCGCATTTTTTTTTTTCTATGATATCGCATGTCTAAAAAGAGAATACAGCATTTTTTTTTTATGGGTACTTAAAAAGCAGGTATGGCTTTTCTACGGCAGCAGACTTTTTGACATCGCTTACATTGCTGCTTGAGTGCTCGCAAGACGGCCATGAGATGAAGTGAGCTAAAAAAAAAAAAAACAAAGTAATAGAGAAAAAAAGCCAATAACGGCGTATATATATATACAGTTATTTAATATGTAGTGAAATGCACGCTGGTGTGATCAGTAAACTTGGATTGTATTCATACAACCCCTTTTTCCCTGTCGTTTTTTTTTTCTGTCGTTTACGTGCTCATGTATGTACACTCCCGCATGCGACCGCTCTCTAAGCTCCGCTTTTTCAAGATCGCGGCTATCTTTTTCCAACGCAGACTTAATTATAGCAAGCAGTACAGATCAACTCGATTTCTTCACAATTCGTTGTCATTGTACTATTCTCACGTTTTTTTTTTTTGTTGGAAGTATCATAGACACACATAGACTTACTAAGCGTCAGCTTTTCTCATTTAGACTAGATTGTTCTTTCCTCTACCGTTGCTCGTGGAAACATGTCAGCATCTCATTCGTGTGTGGACATCATGGCATCAAGACCGCAGTCAACGTCGCTGCGCAAGCCGCTCCTCCATACTTCCCCACCTCATACGTGGCCTATCAGCGATCGTCACGACGCAACCGCCCAGTCACCTTCCTCCTCCTCGGCCATCGCGGACTCCCCGCGTCGTCTCCTCTCCTACTACCTCGCCAAAGCTGCATACAACGCGAACGGAGGTGATGTTGCGCCGACACCGCAGCGCGACCCGCCCGGCAATCAACAGAAGGAAAGCACGGAAGAGAGCCAGAGAACGGCAATTCTCACGCAACGAGACGCACACAACAGAGCTGCTGTGGAGAAGAGCCCCACTCAACTGCCAGCAGCGACGTTGCTTCGACCACCGCCGCTTTCAAGGTCCACTTTTTCCAGCGGACCGCGCACCACCCCTGCGTCTGCGCAAGCCGCGCCTACTGCTCCTCCATCTCGTAGCGTGATGTCGCAGTACAATAAAAGTCGAAAGGAAGAGGAGGAGGAGGAGCAGCTCCACCGACAGTTTGAGGAAGACATCCTGCACCAGGTAGAAGCGCTTTTGCAGGCGCAACGCGGCGAGAGCTACGCTGAACTCGAGGCCTATCGCCTGACTGCCAAGGAGGCACAGACCACGCTGCGGGTTGTGGAGGACGCCTTGACAGAGCAACTTGGAAGTGCCGCTGCCGCTGCTGTCGTGCCTCACCTTTCCTCGTCGCCGCCTATCCATCCCATTAGAGTCTCAAAGGACTCGTCGCCGCCCCTCGACGTGGACCAGCTTGTCCTCGACATGTCTTGTGCCGCTGCGGCCGCGACGCCCGCGGCCACACAGGAGCTACTTGACGCAATTATGAGCATACAAGACGGCCAGGACGTCCCAGCGGTAATGCTGAAGGTGGTACGACGCCTCTACGACGAGCTGACGCGTGTCTTGGTGCAACCCGTGATGAACTTCCTGCAACCGCTCCAATGCCCACAGTCCCGCCCGCACCACGGTGTTCGCCACGGTGATCCTGCTTTCAGGCCATCGTTAGCCGGGGCAGAGTCGTCATCGCAAGATGAGGCGCTACTGCAGGCACACGCGAAGATCGAAGCTCTTCAGGAAGAGGTGGCGGTACTGCGACGAACGCTGGAGAGTCGAAGCACGGGCCACAAAGAGTCAGCACAGCCGCATCGCGCGCTACTCGACCGCTTCTTCACGGAATGTCATGCAATGCTGACGCGCAGTCGACAGGCTAATCTGTCGCTGCGACGCGCGGTGGAGGAAGAGCGGCGGCAGCACTTTTTGACGCGCATCCGCTTGCTGAAGCCAGCGCCGCCGTCGCTGCCACCGCCCGTGCCTCTAAAAAGCCAAGATGGTGTCTCGTCGCCGGTTGCGCGAAGCAGCACGGCGTCACAGGACCGCCACTTTGCATCTGCCGACCGAGCTGCTCCCTCACCACCGTCGGCAGGTGGCCGTGCCTCTCACCTCTCTTCCGCTGGTGCCTCTCCGGGACATTTGGGCGAGCTCCGCTCGCCGCGTCGCTGGACGCCAGCGCAGTCACCGGTGCGGCTTGTGTCACACGTGAACGCGGAATCAGAGGATCCCCCATTGCACGATGTGAATGATTATGGCGACAACTGGGGTGGTGGTAGCGCAGGCGCTCCTCTTGTGTCGTCTTCGCACGCGCCGTTTTCACCCCCGCCGCGCTCGGCGCTGCGAGTGGCAGAGGAGGTGCTGCGGGCCACCCGCAAGAGCGACGTGACGGAGGCCTTGCCAGCGGAGCACCCGTACGACATCGTCTACGGCGACCACCGCGATTACCACCACAACAGCCGCAGTGCTTTGCTTGACGGTGGGAACGGGACGGAAGGCGCGCCGCCACAGAAGCGTTGGACACAGCATCGTTCGGGTGGACCCTCAGTGAGTTTTGCCGAGTCTACCTTGGATGATTCGAGCCCGGCGATGCGAGGCTCGCCGCCGGGGCGACGTGACGACTGGACTCGCAACAGTGCATTTTCAAGCCGAGCAGACGCCAACGGCGCACCGCCACATGACGAGCACGAACAGCGTGTTTGGAACAAAGCGGTAGAACTTCTCACCCGCTATTCGGTCTCTTAAAGAGGATGGAAAACTAAGAAGACGAGAGGAAAAGAAGCAGCGATTTGTCATTCACACGTTCTTGTCAGCTCTTTTTTTTTTTTTACTGACGAAAAAAGGAACTTGTCTTTTGCCAATGAAGAAGGCGAGCGTTTTGACTCCAAACCTTGCGATGATATTACGGAGTTGCTGTAGCCCACTAAACTCGAGGTTTGCTTCGAGGGGAACAGCAACAACAACAACAACAACAAAAAAAAAAAAAACGATGCTCGAGTGCTAATACGCCGTTGATAACAAGACTTCTGCCGCGTGGTTTTCCATTTTTGCAACCTCCATCTACTTTTGCTCCTTTTCTCCTTTTAACATTCATTTTTTCTTTTTTCTTTTTGCCTCCGTGTCTTTTTTTCGGGGTCCTTTTATTTAACGTTTCGTATTGGACTTTCTCCTCTCTGCCGTTTCTGCAGTTGCCTTTTTTTTTTTTTTTGCTGTTCCATTTCTTTTCGCACGGCTTTTTTTTTTTTGGTGCGGGCGCCCTTATAATCTTAACAGAATCACAGGCGAAGACAAGTGAAAGCCTGTTGACTTTTTCACAACGCGTCGTCATCATTCCACGCGAAATATGCTTGCGTGATATGAAAGACGAGAACACGCACACACATAATTTCCTCCCTCTTTTTTTTTCCCGAGTAAGGTTCGCTGCCACGGAGGGGTAAAAAAAAAAAAAGCTGTTCTTGTCTAGTATTTTGTTGCCTTGAGTTCAACACCGCTTTCTGCCTCCTTCCCGCGTTTTCGTCTTCTCCAGATCACGACGTTACTCCGTTCTTTTTTCCTTCTTAGGTAAAAAAAAAAAAAAAATGGTTCTCTCCTCGTCATTCACGCTTGGCGGAAAAACAGCGTCAGCAGAGGCTCTCGGAACCGCCATTGAGGCATGCAGAGTGGTGCTGCACGAGGTGCGCCGTCGCGTGGACGCCACCGTGACGCACTCCGCGATGAAGAGTGAACTGCGACAGGGCCTTAAGCTCGCCGATGCGGCACTCGCAAACGCCACGAGAGCCGCCTCGCACCACACTATGAGTGCGCCTCCCCCTCCCACTTCTTCGAAAGCACCGCCGCCGCTCTCCAGCACGGAGGAGCACGCGCCTGTTGCTGGGAAGGGCCACAATGGCCGCCGAGGTAGCTTCGATCACGCACTCTGGCACCACCACGGTGGCAGCACCAACGCCTCCTTCACGCACCCCTCTCCATCCCACCACAACGCCTCCGCAAGCTCCACGACGATGTCGAGTGCACCGCCACTGCCAACGCAGGAGGAGCATGTGACGCGGCCGTCGATGGGCTCGCCTACGCTGCTGGACGGCCGGCAGCGTGAGAGTCCACTGTGCGACGACGAGGAGGCGTGGGCGGAGAAGCGTGAGTCGAACACGTTGCTCGGCAAGGAGCCGGCGTCCCCCATGATGACGTCCAAGCCGCAGCTGAGCACTATGGAGACGTGCTTCCCCCTCTGCTCGCCCACGCAAACCGCCGCCCTCTACGGCTTTGTGCTGAGCGCGGTGTACTGGAAGCGGCGCAAGCTCACCGAGTACACGGTGACCGCGATGGAGGCGCTGCTGCGCGCGGTGGCCGTTCCGCAGTACCTCAACGTTATGTTAATCGTCGACCCGACGCTGCTGAACAGCGCTGATGGTGGCGGCTCTGTGGGCGACCGCCGGGGGCGCCGCGGCAACGGCGCAGGAGCGGCGCACCGTCGGACCGGTCGCATTGTTGTGTCGGCTGGAACGGCCGTCTACTACGCGCTGTGTGAGTGCCTGACTCAGAGCTTTTCGGAGCCGACGGTGCAAACCCGCGTCCTGCATCTGCTGAATGCCCTGATCAGCGAAGGCTCCGCAGGCGGTGACCGCAGCCGGACCGGCACCGGCGACGCGAGCGGCGTGCTGTTTCGCCCGGACGGTGCCGTGGAGGATGCCTTCCGCGACCACGTGTCCATTCGAACCATTGAAGCGTGCTACTCCGTTGCCGTGGACGGTGCGCAGGAGGTGGTGCGGCACCACGCCCGCCTTGTCCTCCGCACGGCGGTACGCCACGTCGTGCACGCGTTTGTGTCGATGCAGGTGTACGACGAGGCCGTCGCGGACACCGACGACAGCGCCGAGCCGCACGCCACCTTTGCCACGGACACGATCCTCGCCGACTACACGGTGGACGTCGACCACGACGAGCCGTTCACCCCGGTGCACATCGTACCAGCTGGCAAAGCGGTGCCGAGCTCTGCGTCTCAGCCGCCGCGAACCGGTGGCTTTCCGCTCGTTGAATCCGCCGCAGGCATGGGCAGCCCTGCGGACAAAGATGTCACTGCCCGCCGCGAAAGCTCACCAACGGCGCCGCCCGCGCCCGCACTCACTCCCGTTTCCGCGCAGCCGATCAACCTGAGCGGCGGCGCTTCGCAGTTCGCCAACCTCTCTTTCAACCCGCACCTCCTCTTCTGCAGCAGCATCGACGAGTCCCTCGTCACGGATGCGCTGTCAACGCTGAACAACACCGACGGCGCACTGCCTAGCTCGCTGAAGGATCTGCTGGTGCTGCTGCGCCGCATGTGCCGCTACGCCACTCGCCCGTGCGCTGGCACGCTCAGCGACAGCAACGCCGACATCCACGCACGCGACCTCGGCCTGTGGGTGCTGGAGGTCACATTTGAAGGCTTCCCGGTTGCCAACTGCGAGCAGGAGCACCGGTGCGCGGTGTGGATGTCGCTAGTGATGCACGCGTGCAAGTACGAGCTGCTTGGCTGCCTGTCGCGGAACCTCGCCACCCCCGCTCCCTTCTCCTTCTTTGAGCGCGCGCTGCACCTGCTGGAGATGCTGCTGCGTAAGTTGCACTACCACCTGGCACGCGAGCTGCATACCTTGCTTGGTGCCTTCCTGCTGCCGCTAATGGCGTCCAAGTACGCGGCTTTCCGTCAGAAGCATATCGTGCTGACGATGATCCAGCAGCTCTTCTCCGTGCCACACCTGTGCGTGTCTTTTTTCGTGAACTACGACTGCAACCCGGCCTTCGACGCCGGCGCCGAGTACGGGGGCATGCTGGAGCTGCTGGTGGAGCACGTGGCGGAGATGACCTTTCTTGACCACGTGAACGACGATGGCGACGCCTACCCGTGGCTCACCTCGGATCAACAGCAGCTCTTGCGCAGTGAGTGTGTGGTGGTGATCCACACCCTCATGGACTCTCTGCATCGCTGGATTGCCGAGGACCCACAGGAGTACGCCAAGGCGATGCGTCGCGCTGCCCGCAGGGCTTTCCTGCGACGCGAGCAGCAGCAGCAGGGCTCCGTGGGCAGCGCGGGGGAGCGCAACACCGCCGCGGACGAGGTCGCGGAGCTGTACCTGGACAACTGGGACGCGGATGAGGTGACCTGCCCGGAGCAGGCCAACAACGACAACGGCGGCGGCGGCGGCGGCGGCGGCAGTGGCGCAACCACGGATGGCGGGGGTGACGAGGCGATAGGCAGCATAAACAACCAGGCCATCTCCAGCAGCAACGGCGGCCTCCACACGCGCAACCTGACGATTGTGCTGGACGCCGCTTCCGGTCTGGCGGTGCCGCACTGGGGGAAGCGCCGCAATATCGAGTACCACTGGAAGCACGTGCACTATCTGTTGCACGACAAGCGCATCGCACAGGAGGCGGTGCAGCGCGTGAACGCGGGGAACTGGCAGGACGCTAAGACGTTTCTGGAGAGTCGCGGCTACATGGCAACCGTCGCACCGTCGGAGGCGGAGCTGAGCGATCCGACCACCATCCTTCCCGGCACCTCCAGCTACGTTTTGTTTGCACACTTCCTCTTCGACTACCCCGGGGTGTCGCGCGACTCGCTGAGTAAGATCTTCGAACGCGTCAACAAAAAAGACGGGGCGTCGCGGCTGGTGCTCATTGAGTACCTGCACTGCTTCAACTACGTCGACGTCCCCATCGACGTCGCGATGCGCGACACCACATGCAAGTTTATGTCGTGGGACCGCCCCATGTTCGAGTCGAAGGTGTGGGAGACGATTCAGAAGTGCTTCGGCGCCGAGTACGCGCGACAGAACCCGAACTCTATCACGGCCGACGACGCGGACACCATGGCAGGCGTGCTGCTCTTCCTGCACTCGAACCTACACAACCAGATTGTGAAGAACAGTCGCATGCCTGCTAGCCAGTTTGTGCGAGACGCCAACGACTGTCTCTCCTTCCCGATGATGGAGGAGGACCTGCAAGCGATGTACAACCGCGTGCTGAACCGCAAGTGGGAGCTGGACATCTACGGCCGCACCCCGCAGCAGGCGGAGCGGGAGCGTACCTTGGTGCGGCTGTCGGCGAAGATTCACATGGGGCACGCCGCACAGTGGCGCCGGCAGAGTGGAATCGCAAACAATAACAACAATAATTCCATCACCAACAGCGGTGGCAACGCGAACTCGAACTCGACCTCGGGCATGACACCGCCGCCTTCTCTTCAGCGGGTGAGCTCTCCATCGAACAAAGACCCTGTCGAAATGGACGCAGACACGTCGGCGTTGGACGAAATCCTGCAAAACACTGAGACGGAGTCCGCGTCATGCCACAGCTCCTTCGCGGCGAACTCTAGCCCGGTCTCCGCGTCCGCACCCGCCGCCACCGCCGCCGCGCCCAACCCGAACGCGTCCATGGACGCGGCGTCATTCCAGATATGGATGAGCAACGATGTAGCGCTGCTCGACAGCACCATTCCCTCCTACACGGACGTCAAGGACACGCTGAAGTTCAAGGACGAGCAGCACCACGCATTTCTCGAGGCTTCAGCGATTTACCTTAACAAGCTGGAGTCGGTGCATCGGCTTTACTGCATCGAGGGCGAGGCGTACCGCCCGCAGCCGTACATCGTGCCCTACTACGCCGAGCATGTGCGACAGATGCTCCTGCTGACCTACCCGCATGTTATGTCGTGTGTGTACATGGGCTTCCGCATCCTTGAAGAAGCACCCATTGCGCGGAAGCTGCTGGACACGTTGCAGGTAACGTACGACATTGCCGCGGCCTTTGTACTCAACCTGCGCGATCTGCGCCCTGTGATGGAGGAGGCCTTGCAGCGGTACCTCGACGATGAACGGGCCTACAAGCTCCTGCCGCCGTCGCGTGCCACGTTCGTTCCTCTCATGCTGCACGTCTTGTGAGCAAGCCAGCCACCAATAAACACATACGCTCCAGTACAGCTTTTTGGTCTTTTCCCTGTACGTGTCTTTTTTTTTTTTCCGTTGTGGTGCCTACTTTGCCTTCTGCTTTTTTTTTTTTCATGCTTCAGGTTTTTTTTTTCCTCCGTTTCCTTGCTGTTCTCTTTGCGCGCGTTTTTTTTTTTTTTAGTTGTGCGCTTGCTTCTGTTTCCGCAGCGGGCTTTCGTGAGGCTGCACCTCACCGGTGAATGCGTCTCTCGGAACAGCGCTCATTCTGATTTTGTCACTTCATGCTTTTCTTTTTTTTTTTTTTCATACACAATTTTTTTTTTCTCGCATTTGCTTTCTTTGCAGTACAACAGTTCTTTTCTTTGTTTCTACTTTCACTTCTTCTACACATCAAAAAAAAAAAAAAGAAGAACATAAGGGAAGGTTTTAACGGTCACAAGCTGGGCGTTTGCGCACGTTGTTTGTCTGCTGGGTTTGGAGACAGTGGTATCATCATTCTACTTTTTTGCTTTAGAGGATATCTCAATTGGCCGGTAAGAGGTCTTCTTTAGAAACAGCAAGAATACAATCACACACGTAAAAGAAGAAAGGAAAAAGGAAGCCACCTCAGCGAACAGTTAACCTCATTGGCCGAATAACAAATACCAGCATCAAAACTGGGCCGTGCTTTTTTCTTTTTCTTTTTCTTTTGCAAAAAAAAAAAAAAAGAAGCTGCTGGATTTCACCGTGAGGAGACTTCGAATGACGCGAGCTGCCTAACGTGTTTCACCGGCAATCTTAGAGAATCACTTAGCGTTCGCTGTTCAGTTCCTTATTTACTTAGTTTTCTTTTTTCTTTGAGATTATTAAGACGTACAAGATGCACTTTTAACTCTGTCACGTGACCGGTTTCTTGCCAATTCTCGCTGCTTTCTCTGCTTCTTGATTGACCACCTAATGTGGATAGAGGTTCTTCAATACAGCAACCGGCAGAGAGCATTGCTTGCTGCTCTCCTTTTATTTGACTCGCTTCTGACCAGAACGAGTATATGTTTCTTTGTGCACTTTTCTTATTTTAAGAAACCCATTGGCTTCTGTTTTTTTTTTTTTTGTTGTTGAACAGAGCCTGTCCGAACCTGTATTCAACAACATCAAAGAAGAAAAAAGAAAAGAGGGAACAAACAAGCAAACAGCTAGAGTTGTTCTCACACAGTATGGCAAACTACAAGTATATTAGTCCTGACGAGCTGGTGGAGCTGCTGGACCGCCCTGACTCCTTTCACAAGGTGGTGGTGGTCGACTGCCGCGATGCGGACCGAGACAGCGGCTTCATCGCAAATTCCATCAACGCCCCCACCATCAGCTACACCACCGAGATGTACGAGCAACTGGCAAAGCAGCTCTTTGAGGAAAAAAAGGAAATTGCGGTGTTCCACTGTGCACAGTCGCTCATACGTGGCCCCAAAGGAGCCAACCGTTTTGCCATGGCACAGAAGGCAAAGGGCTACCCCCTCCCCGTTGTGTACGTGCTGCGTGGTGGCTGGGATGACTTTTACGACATGTACGGCGATACCCGTCCCGACCTCATCTATGTCTGATGATATGGAGCGAAGAAAGCTCTGTCAATTCACGTGCCGCACCTGGCCAATTGGATAACCACTATACTGGCAGTAGAGTTGCTTTATTTTTGGATGAGTCTATATATACACATATATATATATATATATATGTGTGTGTGTGTATTTTCTTTGCTTCAGCTAATGAAAGGGTGAGATGAGTTTCACAACCGTCTTTAAAGAGAACACAGCAACAACAAACATTCTCTTTTTTTTTTTTGCTTTGGAATGCGTGCAGCGAGCATAGCAAAACAAAACGAGAACTGCAGTACTTTTTTTTTTTGTGCATCGCGATTCCAAACTTGCACCTTGCGTCGCTTTTCAGTTACAAATGTAATGTGCGTGAGCACACACAAATACACATGCCCCAAAGCAACAGGTCTTCTTCTCGCTTCCGCTTTTGACATCTTTACATGTGAAATTGCGTATACGAAACCTCTCTAAGCTGTTTTTAGCGACTCTTAGCTAAGCACCGCGCTTCCTGAGAGACTGAGCACCGGGGAGAAAACAAGAAACAACAACAATAGCAACAATAGCAACAATAGCAACAAGTTGATTACTTTCTTGAGTCTTTTATCTTACATCGCCGGCACTTTTTTTTTTTTGAGTGCCTTATTTTCTTTTTTTTTTTCTGTTTTCTGCTCCCGTTCTCAAAAAAAAAAAAAAAGAAAAGACAAAAAAGAAAAAGAAAGTAACATCAGCAATGAGTCGTCTGGACAAGCAGCAACATCAGGAGCGAGTTGTGGGCACTGCGCGCGACACCAGTGTCCGTCTTTTCGCCTTCGCCAACACCCGCCCACGCTACCAAGTTGTCTTCTCCCCCGAGGAGCCGCTGATCATCCTCAAATCAAAGAAGTCGGCCACGCCGCAGCACCCATGCCAGCAATGGGAACCACTGAGCTCGCTCATCTTCCAGGCGCAGCCCAACACTACCCACGCCGTTTACGTGGCCGACACCACTGCGATAAGCAGCGTGCCGACCTACGAGCAGGAGGAACACGTGAACGGCGCCGCGGTGGGGCCGCTGCTGAAGCGGCTGAGCAACACCCTCACGAAGCTCAATCCCCACAACGCGACTTTGGTAGCCGCCGGCGTGTCTGCTCATCTGGGCCTAAAATACGTACTGGTCGGGGAGAAGACGCTCGGACACCGTGATCGGCTTGTCCAGCGTCTAATCCTCGTGTATCCAACTCCTTTGAGCGCACTGGTGGCCCTCACGAACGCTGTGGCAAAGAAGCCGGTGGTGGATGGCTATCCGTTGCCGGAGGTCGTTGTACTGCTGAAGGACACCGCCGAAGTGCCGCAGTGGACGACGTGGCTGCAGGCCCTCCAAAACACGCAGAAGCGCATCGCCGCCTTCCGCGTGGTGACGGACGTGGCTCCGACGCTCTTTGCCGCGGTGGCCCGGGAAGCCGGTTTGGGCGCGGCGGACGGCACCATCGTCGATGTGCTGCAGCGTCACCCGAGCCCGTGTGTGTACCGCATTGACTTCGTGCTGAGTAAGCAGACGAAGACGGTCATTCAGCTGCCGCGGCTGAGTCCACTGTCGACGCTCGGGTACGACGAGGACGACGACGAGGCAGAAGCGGACGATCACGGGCACCACCACCACCACCACCACCACCACCACCACCACGGTCACGACGGGTCGAGTGAGGGAGACGCAGGGAAATACGACGAGAATGACAGCGATGCCACAGACAACGAAACGGACGAAGAGGGGGAGGAAGAGGAAGGCGAGGACGCCGCCGGAGATGCGGGACACGAGCACGCACACGATCACAGCCATCACGCGCATTCGTGTGCACGTCAGCACCGCCGTCACGGATGCGGGGGCGCCGCGTGCTGCGGCGGCCACGACCACGACGGTGAGGCAGCGGGCGACGAAGCGAAGGGAGAGGAGGAAGAGGCGGAGGGCAGCGTGGTGGTGAGTGGGCTGCAGGCGCTGGCCCACTGGTGCAACCCTGTCCGCGTGATCGTGGAGGGGCGTGTGCTGGATCTGAACACTGGCCTCGTCGGCACCACAGACGGCTGCGTCAACGTCACAAATCTGAAGGCGATGACGGAGGACGACGCGTCGCTTGCGTCTTATCTGTCGCGCGCTGCAGCGCCGACCGCCACGCAGAAGGCGAAGGCGCAGAAGCCACCCGCTGTGGCCATCGCCGCCGTGCTGAACCGCGACGACGCCGGGTACACGACGTTGCGGGCGGAGGAGGTGCGTCCGCTGACGAAGGCGGATATTCGGCAGTCCATGACAGCTGGCAGCTCCCTGGAGGAGATCCCGGTGCAGTTCAACACGTCCCGCATTGCCCACAGCTACGGCGCGCTGCTGATCCGCGGTCGCAAGTGCGCGTTGGTGCGTGACGCGGACGCCGCACAACCAGCGCCGATGTGCATCCCGTGTGCGCCGCACAGCAGCGCGGAGGAGTCGGCGATGGAGTGCGCCGTGCGTGCCCTCTGCGATGGCTGCGATGTCAGCAGCGACAACTTCTACCTCCCGAGCTACCTCCCTCCTGTGATGTACTACGCCGACGATGGCAGCGCGACGTCTGCAGGCAGCACCACCACCACTTTAAAAAGGTGCGTGACGATCTACACTGCCCTCGCCATCAGCCCACCGCCACGCGGGCCGGCCAGCGACGCGGTCGAGGACGCCCCAGAGCCGGAGGAGCCGTACGACTGGGTCAGCCTCGGCCGTGCGCTGTCGCTCGTGGCTACGGAGGAAGAGAAAGAGGCGCTGCGTGAGGCCCAGCGTCACCTCGAGAAGGCCTACAAGGCGGGCTTTTATTCACCTTTCAAGGGCTGTGGTCTGTTTGGTGAGGAGGTGAAGGCTCTCCCTGACACAACAACAACAACCGCGGCAGCCGCGTCCTCCTCCAGCGTCAACGCCACCGCTACGGCGGCTGCGGCGGCGCGCCTGCGTGCGAAGTCGCTTGCAGGTGTGGAGTTGTACGTGGTCGCCTGCCCCGGTGACACGACGCAGGAGCTGGTGCCGATGCTCCGCCAGGCACTGCGCACTAACGCTATTCTCGTATGCGACGCCAACACGACGACGGCGGCCATCGGAGATGTGGCTGCCGAGGCGCTGCGGAACGGTGACCGTCAGGTGCTGCTCTACCTCGGCGACGACGACGCCGAGGCGTTCTGCGAAGCGCATCTGTTGGACCTGACGGAGGAGAAGCAGGCGAAGGCGCAGGTGTTCACCGTCCTGCTGCCGCAGGTGGCAAAGACGATGCTGACGTTGACGGGCTCGACTTCTTCCGAGGCGGAGGCCCACCTCGATGCATTGCTTTCTGCCGCGCGCGTGTCCGACGCCCTCATCACGCTGGTGCCGCCGGAGCGGATGTCGCGCGAGGAGGTGGCGGTGCTGCGGGTGTGCTGCCAGGCAAACACTGACTTATCGCTGGTCTACAGCTGGGAGTCGCGGCGACCCTTTACCCTGGCGGTCGCGAGCACCTTTACTAACGGAGACGACGCGCCGTTGCTCAAGGAGTTTAAGGTGACGCTGCCGACTGGCGTGCCGGCGGCACCGGCGGCGCTCGCCTATCTCACCCACGCCGGCTCGCTCGACTGCTTCTTCGCGGAGGGCAAGTGCCGCATGCTCTTTGCGCAGGGGGATGTGTGGATTCCAACGCGCGGCTCCACGCAGGGTTTCGTGTACCTGGACGTCACCTCGCACTGCCTCGCAGTGGAGCCGGGCGAGGAGTGGGATAAGTCGACGAATGCTGCACGCACCAGCGAGTTGACGCTGATTTTGTGGTGCGCTGACGCTGCTGCGGCGACGGCTGCTGCTGCGCAAGTTGATACTCTTGCCAGCCAGCTGCAGTGGAATGAGTCGCGAGATGGGCAAAACTGGTCGACCGCACATGACCCTCTGCCGAAATGGCAGTGAACAGGACCGAGTGTGCTGCTTACTTGTATGCTGGAGGTGCCCTACTGCTCTGATTGAGAGTGGCATAGTTTTGTGCACTTGCCATGAAACGCAGCACTCAAAGACACACGCACACACACACACAAAAAAAAAAAAAAGACGGTCCATTCGAGATGAAAATAACACAGGTGGGAATCGTTGTTTCCTCTTTTTTTTTTTCCAGGTCGCTTTTTTAACGATGTGAGGAAGAGTTGTGTGCATTTAATCTTCGTTTAAGTCGGCAAGTTCTGATATTAAAACTAAGCCGATAACAATGTGAATTTCTTCTAATGTGTAGGGAAAGGGAACTCTAACACACACACAAAAAAAAGGCTGGAGACTAGTGAAGGTCAAAGTGAGTATGGTCAGAGGCTTAAGGTGCTTCATATAGACACCCTCTTCCTCCGTTCCGGGGAGAGCTGTCCAGTGCCTTGTGAAATAGAACTACGTTTATTCTTCCGGAAGTGACAGGTGTTTCACGAGAAAGCGTCACGAGGCTGCTCTCGTTGACCATGCAGAGCTGCTGCTTCTAAGTGATCTATTAGCATTGACAAGTCTAAAAACGGTTCATTTAGTGCTTCATAGAAACACAGCATACACCGTATTTTTTTTTTTTCCTCCGACACTTGAGCTTTTCTTTTTTTTTTTTTCTGCGACTCGCTTCACCTTTTTTTTCCCCTTTTTTTCTTTCAATACCTTTGCTTTAATGGCTCCGTGTCTCGAAGCGCTTCTTCTTTTTTTTTTTTTTTCTTTGTGGGCTGAGAGAAGAGCAAACGAACATACACATGTATAGAAAATGGTTGTGCACCTCGTGTGGATTATTAATCAGTCTGGGCAGCTCATTACCAAGACAAGTTTCACTGGACCGGAGAACATCGGCGAGCTTGGCGCCAACCCTGACATGCAGCTCACCTTGTCCAGTGTACTCTTCTCTACGTGCGGCATGTCGCAGCAGCTGACACCAAACGCAGACCCGCTCGACAGTGCGTGCATGAACCTGATTGAATGTGAGGAGCACAACATACACATCTACGAGACACCCACGAGCGTGAAGTTCGTTATTTTCTCTGACAATCGAACTATGGAGTGCACGCAGCTTTTTAAAGAGCTGCATGCCCTGTACGCCGAGTACGCGACGAAGAATCCGTTCCATACCGTAGACGAAGCTGGAATTGGGCAGCCGGTACGTGTTCCTGCGTTTAGCGAAGCTATCCGCGCAGCCGTGGCGAAGTATCAACGAACTTAGTGGCACTTTTTTTGTCGTTTCTGCATGATAGTTTTTCTTTTATTGCTTTTCGTTTTGATTTTATCATTGATGGAATCGCCTTTTTTTTTTTTGAGTTTTTCAAGTTGTGCTGTGATGAGAGCCACTTTTTTTTTTTCTGAGCCTCATGCACTGGCTGGCGATCGGCACTGCTGTGCAGTGTCACTTTCATCTGAACACGTTTTGTGAGGGAAAAGAAAAGCTGTGCATTTTGGCTTGTTGCTTCGTTTCTGCTAAAAAAGAAAAGCAAGAATAATAATATCAATTGAAGTATGCAGCTGCAATTGGCGGAAGCGTGGCTCCGTTTTTCCCTCTCTCATTTCTTTTTTCTCTTAACCGTTGATGAGCGTCAAATCCTCTCCGCGCAAGCGAGACACAACAACAACAAAAATGAGGGAAAAGAGACGTATTAGTCGTAACAGACCTTGGAGGCTGTAAGCATTGCTGTTCCTCCAGGTAATAAAGGAAGGAGAGCGAAGAACTCATTTTTTTTTCTCTTCGCGTACAACAACAACAAAACAAAAAAGGCGTCGTCTGCTCTCTACTGGCTCACTCATGAGCTATGCTGTGAGTTTTGTTTTGTTGCTTCATGGCTGGTGTTTCCATTACTACATTTTTTCTCGTTTTTCTTGCATTCGCTTTTCTTTCTTGTGTATTTATCTTTTTAAATCCTGTGCCTTGTCGCTTTCACGTTCACAAACCAACACTATACTGACTGCTTTTTTCTTCTTCTCGTTTTGTTTCGTCTGTTGCTATCAAACGACCGACAGCACCTCGCTTTTTCATTGTTCCAAAATGGCGAAGTTTCTGAAGCCCGGTAAGGTGGTGATCGTGACCGCCGGCCGCTACGCCGGCCACAAGGCCGTGATTGTGCAGAACTCCGACGCCGCGACGAAGGAGCGCCCGTACGGCCGCGCGCTGATCGCCGGCATCAAGAAGTACCCGAAGAAGGTGGTGCGCGGCATGAGCAAGCAGACGATCGCGCGCCGCTCGCAGGTGGGCGTGTTCCTGCGCGTTGTGAACCACAAGCACTTCCTGCCGACGCGCTACAACGTGGACATGTCGAAGGAGCTGCGCGGCAAGATCAACGTGTCGGATGCGTCGAAGCGCTCCCGCTCGAAGAAGCTGGTGAAGCACGTGTTCCAGGCGCGCTACAACGCCGGCAGCAGCGCGTGGTTCTTCCAGCGCCTGCGCTTCTAAGCACGCACAGCGACTGCACGCGGTGCAGCGGACTTTTTTCCCCCTCCTCGTCTCTGTGTAGACGCTGTTGCTGGTGATTAAAGCGCTGCGTCGTCTCTTTTTGCTGAGCTGAGGCGCAGTTTTCGTCATGCCACATCGACGTGCTGTGAAGCAGCACTCGAAATCGCGGATGCAATGTTGATCTCAGTTTTTTCTCTTTTTTTTTTTGTTTCCTTTATTATCATCTAAAAAACGAAACAAAACAACAGCGACATCGCAAAGTACTTGCGTTGATGACGGAAGGCAAAAACTGAGTGGGTGACTGTGGTTGGGTGCTCTGTTCATGCTCTCAGTTTGCTGCGCCACAAAACTGATGTTATTTCATTGCCCCCATTTACGCGCGTGCCGTTTATCAGCAACACATTTTGCATAGAGGAAAATGACAATCTTCCGCCTGCTTTGTCCAATGAAATGCTAGTTTTGCTTCACTCGTTGCGCTGCAGCGTGAGTTGCTGGCTTTTGTCTTTCAGTAGTTTCTTTTTCTGCTTTATTACTCCATGCGTCTCTTTTTTTTTTTTTTCTCCTCGCCGTGCCTCCACGATTCTCTATTACTTCCCCCTGCTTCATCGCATGCCCGACCTTTCTTGTTCTTTTTTTTTTTTCATGAGCGTCAGTATATTGTCGTACGCGCGTTCTCACTTTTGGAAGGGCGAAGGAGTCACCGGTTCCTTCCATCTTCAAGCGGTTGTCAGCCTGGAGGCTATGCCAATTTGCCGTTTCTTGGGCCTCGTGATTTTAGGCTCTGGAACGCCTTCTTTAATCGTCAGTGAGCGCTATCTGCTTCCGATTGTTTTCAGAGTTGCACGTTCCAGCTTCCTTTTTTTTTTTTTCTTTCCGACGCCTGCTCTTCTTAATACCTATCACCACATCATCTAGATGCAGAGCCGGGTGCTGCTGCAATTGCTGGTTCGTCGGGCATGCACGCCCGGCGTGCTCTCCAGTCGTCAGATCGGCATGGTAGTGCACGCAGTCCGCCAACTTGATGCGCTGGATGTCGCCTCGTCGACTACGACCAGCACAAACATCCTGTCCGTGGTGCAGACCCTCTGCTCCGAGGCCGACGGACGCTCGCAAGCAAACATGCTGCATGCTCTCGCCTGTGCCACGGCTGATCAGTGTAGCCCGCGAGTGACGATATCGGCGTTGCTGAGCAGCTCGCTGCAGCTGCTGCAGGAGCAACTTGTTGAGGCGGCGACGTCTCTGACCGCGTCGGAGACCATTCTGGTGATGGAGGCGCTGCTGAGGCTGGCTCCGTTCGCGAGCGAGGATGGTCCGCTCGTCTACCGCCAGCTGCTGGATGAAGTGCAGGAACGGTCGATGTCTCTGGCGAGTGTGGTCGAGCGGCCGGTAGAGCTGCTAGGAGTGATGCGAGTAGTCGTGGAGGCTGCCACATCAGCCCCCTTCACTGCCCTCTCCTCCTCGCTGGCGATGCCATCGTTGACGTCGATAGGCACGGCGTCGTGGGCCAACGCGACGCTTGAGCACGTGCTGCGTGTTGTACAGGCCCGTCTCAACACCTTTACGGACCATGACCTAATTGAGCTGATGGACGTCCTCACGGTGCGCCGCACCGCCGGCGTGACAGAGGCACCGTCAGCAGCACCGGAGACTTCTCTACCTCCTTCTTCCGCCACAACGTCGTTGGCGTCGTCTCTTCCTCCTCTGCTTCACGGCACTCCATTAGTGAGAGGAGCTGCGGCGCGGCCGGCCATCGCAGAGGCCAGCGACAGGGCCGTCTTTCTCGACGCGGCACGCTTTCTTCTCGACGATGTGCTGAACCGCGTTCTCACCTCGGTGGCGAAGCTATCCGTCGCGCAGCTCGCTGCGTGGCTGACGCGTCTCGTGCGCCTACACTTAACTGACCACGCGCTGCTGCGTGCGGTGGTGTCGGCCCTCGCCACTGCTGCCATGGAGAAGCGTGATATCACCGCAGCGCAGCTTTCGTCGATCGCGAACGCGCTCGCTGCGCTGCTGCCCACCTTCGTCGCCGCCCCTTTGGAGAAGTGGACGGACAAGGAGCTGTACGTGCGGACCTACGCGCAGGCGCTGAACCTGCTGGTCAGTCGGCTGCACCAGCGTCCTCGCACCGATGCCACCGTGCTGGTCGACGCACAAGCCACTCTGCTGCCGCTGCTGGCTAGTGTGCCAGAGTCGGCGCTGAACGCGTACTTGCAGCAGGCAGCCGCGGTGGATGGGCGGATGTCGATGCCAAGCCACGCTATGACCACCAACAACACCTCCAGTCAAGTGCGCATCTTTGTCGTCTTGAGCGCGACGCTGGAAAAGGCAACTGCCCTGCTGCTCCGCCATTACCAGGAACTTGCTCCGCCGGAGCAGGCCCACGTGGCCGCCTTCGCCTTCCACTGGCGTCTCTACATGCCTCGGATGAGGGACGGTGGTGGCGTCGACGATGGCATGCTGGAGGGGCACGACGACGTGTCGGATGACGTGGCCGAGCCGCCAAAGGCGGTGGAGATGGTGGAGCACTGCAGTCTCGTGCCAACGGAGACACTGTCGCGCAAACACCATGCGTTGTGTGGACTGGTGGAGGGCAGTATGGCGAACTTTGGTGCCAGGGACGCGACGGAGGTAGTGAATGAGATCGTCGTTGCTCATCATCAGCATCACCTGCGGCAGTTGCAGCGGCAGCAGCGACAGCGACGGACAACGTCCGCGGCTGCGACTTGCACGGACAGTAAAGGTGACGCGGGCGACGACAGTCACACAATCGCCGCAACGTCGGCAGCGGCAAAGGAAAAAGTCGCGGGGGAGAGTACGAGTGCGATGGTGGACACGGCTGCCAGGGAGCGCAGCGAACTTGTTTCGCGGCTCTTTGCTCAGCTGCAAGGACCTCTGCAGAGCCAGCTTGCTGACGTGCACACGGCCCAGCTGGTGCGCTACCTTACTTCCTTGTCCAAGATGCACACTCGTGCCAGGGCGCCGTACACCTCAGTGCTGCAGGCCTTAAAAGGCCGCTCCCTCACCAGCTTTGAGCAAATCAGCGTGCTGGGTGTCGTGGCGCGCCACCATCTGCGCTCCCGTTACATCGTGTACGGCACTGTGCGTGATCTGCCTCAGCTGGCGCAGACGCTGCAAGGCACCCAAAAGGCGCTGCTGCTGAAGTATCTCGGGCAGGCCGGTGCGCAGCGCCTCATCAAGGCCCCCTGCGCAGAGAGCCTCATGCCGGGTGTGTTCTTTTCGCACGAGGACGAGCTCGCACAGCTTTCTTTGCTGGAGCTTGTCTTTGCCTTTGACGGACTCGTTGAGCTCCGGCAGAACGCAAACGCGACGACGATGCACGTGTTGGAGGAGATGGCACGGCGCGTGCAGTCGGGCCACCCTACCATCACGCATGGCAGCAGCAATGGCAGTGGTGGAAGTGACAGCACGAGCAGCGACCCTATTCGACCTCTCAACAAACAAGGCGGCTTCTCTTCTGTGCGATCTGCGACGACTCTGGCCGAGCTCGTGGCGTCCTTCTGCCGGTACGGCGGCCCGGTGAGGGGCGTGACGGCGGTGCTGCTGGTGGAGGCGATGCGCACGCTGCAATACCGCGTCACCAGCTCCCGCTCTCTTTTTGTCGACCTGTCGCAGCTCACGTGGTACTGGCCGTGTGTGGAGCAGTACTTCCGGCCCTCCTCGGCGGTGTGGGGCGGCTGCGCACCGACCGAGACCTTCACCACCGAGGAGTGGGCGGAGCTGACAGCGACGTTCCACGATTTGTTTACGCGTGCACAACGTCTCGTGCGGGCCCGACTGGTGGACATCGCAAACTCGCCTCAGCTGCGGACCAACACCTTCCTGTGGAACCAGATGGCATGCGGGGTGCGCTTCCAGGCCCTGCCGCCGCCCGGCAGCCCCGAGTCGGAGCGCCTCTGGGCTCACCTCGAGCGCAAGGAACTTGTCCCGCTGCTCGTCGATCCGCAGCAGCTGCTTGACGTCATGACGCTGGCGCTGCACCGCCTGTCCGAGGATGTCGCGGACGCAGATTTCATGCTGCGCTTTGTAAAAAAGCACGTCGCGTCTATGCGGGTGCAGGATGGACTGCAAGTATGGTGGTATGCCTCGCAGTACCTGTCATCAGCACCGAAAAGGACATCGTCTCAGCAAGTCAAAGCACATCAACTCCTGCAGGAAGTGCGCGATGCTGCTAAACAGCACGTGCTAGATGAGGATAAATCAGCGGAGGAAAAACTGAGTGTCATGGAGCAGCGCTTGTTTAAGTCGCTCATGTAGAAGTGAGAAGAATTGTGCGCATGGCATCTTCTCCTTTTTTTTTTTTAATTCTCAAGCTCTAGTTTGTGCTGAGCTGGTTTGCACTTATTCACATTCATGATCGTTTTTCTTTTTTCATGTTTTACACAATCGACTATTACCGTGTAGACGATGGTAACGTTTTTCAAGTTTTGTTATGTCGACCACATACACACACAAAAATGAAATAACCACGGTGAAGCACTCATTTTCTCTCTTAGGGATAGAAATGATTGCTGTGCCCCGGAGACGCCTCCAACTCCTTTTCCTTGGTGCTCGGCTTTCCGCGTTTTTGTAAGTCTATCTATTGGAAAAATCCATCAAAGAGCCATCTGCACAATAATCTATGCCTCTGATTACGTGCTGTTTGTGTCTTAAGGCTTCGTCGGCGGAGAGGCGGGGGTAGGGGAGGGGGGAAGAGGAATTGGAAATTGTGCTCTCTTGTCTCTTCAAGACGTTAACGGATTCTCTATTGTTTACCCCACACATGCTGAAAGCAGAAGGCTTTCGGGGCTTGTGCTACAACAACAACAAACGAAAACAAACAAACAAACAAATAAATGACACTGACAGCGGATTCGTTGCGTCTTTTCTACCCAGCTTTTTTTCTTCTTCTTCTCTTTCACTTTCTCTCTCTCTTTTTTTTTTTTCGTTCTTTTCTCACCCCTCTACTCGAAAACAACAACAACAACAAAAATGAAACTTACCTCACCGCTTTCTCATGCAAAGAGAGAGAATACTCCCGAGTCGATTCGTGTCACTCCTTTTTCTCGCCTCTTTTCGAAGTTCCCTAGCAATGGCGAAGTTTCTGAAGCCCGGTAAGGTGGTGATCGTGACCGCCGGCCGCTACGCCGGCCACAAGGCCGTGATTGTGCAGAACTCCGACGCCGCGACGAAGGAGCGCCCGTACGGCCGCGCGCTGATCGCCGGCATCAAGAAGTACCCGAAGAAGGTGGTGCGCGGCATGAGCAAGCAGACGATCGCGCGCCGCTCGCAGGTGGGCGTGTTCCTGCGCGTTGTGAACCACAAGCACTTCCTGCCGACGCGCTACAACGTGGACATGTCGAAGGAGCTGCGCGGCAAGATCAACGTGTCGGATGCGTCGAAGCGCTCCCGCTCGAAGAAGCTGGTGAAGCACGTGTTCCAGGCGCGCTACAACGCCGGCAGCAGCGCGTGGTTCTTCCAGCGCCTGCGCTTCTAAGCACGCACAGCGACTGCACGCGGACTCGAGTCTGTGCCGATAGGAGGACGCGGTAGGATGAAGACAGACAAAAGAACCATAGAGAAAGAGAAAGAGAGTAGCTGTGAGTGGGACTGCTCTGCCTCGTCACACAATGCTCCGTGCACAGAGCTGCTGTTTTTTTTTTTTTTAGGCTCTGTGGTCTTTTGCGTCTGCCTTCCGGTGCAGAATGGGCAGTTTCTTTCTTGAGCCGCTGTGATGCAGCGGCTTTGCTTTTTCTTTTTTCTTTTCTGTGATGACTGGTTGTCTCACTTGACTTCGTTAAGTAAATAAACAAAGAAAAATGGAAAAGACAGGAGGTGTTTTATTTTTTTTTAAATAGGCTTACAAAGATGCGGGGACTGAGAAGAAGAAACGTATAATTTGCTTGTTCCTCCCGTCAAGCTTACGCAGTACAAGGGCATGGCGCTCACCGCAAGTGGGTTTATTGTGCCTTTGTTTCTTCTCTCCTTAGCTTACTGACAAGGCCGTCGGAGGAGCTCCGCATGTAACTTCGTCTTGTTGAGCTTTCCTCGATTAGCCGCAATGAAGAAAAAAAAAAGAAGGTGGAATCGCTCTTCGAAACAAACAGCCAACTTTGTCACCAGATGCCCTTAGTTTGACTTCTTTCGTTCATTTTATGTTTCTCCTTTTTTTTTCTTACGTCTTGCGCTTTCTTCTTGCTCTCTCTTTCCTTTTTTTTTTCTGGGCATTTTCGGCACCTGCTTTTTTTTTGATTCGCTATTGCTTTTTTTTTTTTATAGCGAGATGAGGGTAGTCTGATACACGGGGAGATCGTCGTCAAAGCCATTTTTTTCTTTTCGCTTTGAAAAGAAAACAAAGAGTTTAGAGCTGTAATCTTCATCCTCTCACCCTTCTCTCTCTAGTCAACAGCAGTGCTGCAGCAAACTGCACAAGGGGAAAAAGAACTCACTTTCTATACACGTACATGCGTTCTCATCTACTCTTTCTAGCTTCTGAAAAAGTTGTACAGATCTTGTATCTTTTTTGCTTTTTTTTTTTGGGGTAGAGTCTTGGTCAACACACACACATCTGAACATCTATATACACGGGCAATTATCGTAAGAGGCAGCAGAACGCTCTCTGTTTGCTGACCGTATCTTTCGTTTTTTATTCTCCCTTTTCATACACGACTAATTTTTACAGCAACGACAGTCCGTGTACTACTTCTCTTCTCTTCTCCGTTCTCCTAGCATTTTTGTAGAATTAGAGAGAAAACAACAGCAACAACAACGACAACGCAAAGCGTCTCGTCTGTTTTTTTTTTTTCCGTGTTTGCTGGCTTCGGTTGTTTTTCGGGTCAACACAGCCCATTCTCCCTTCTCTGTTGTGTGTACCATTAAGCCTCCTTTAGTTTTTTTTTTTTCTTCCCCTTTTGCAGGAGTGCGTTGCTAGCTGTGAGGTCCTTTGGTTTCGTATAATTCGCGCACTCTAATCAGCTCTTTTTTTTTTTTTTGAGTTTCTCATCTCCGCGTTTTCGCAGAGGAAAGAAAAGGTAGAAAGCGCCATCTTCTCACTTCAGCCATGCCTGAGTCCATTTCCCCCATGAGCGGGGAGAACCCCGACAAGGTTCTGTCAAAGCAGCAGTACAAGGACAACAAGATTAATCAAAACATGTTCTCCTCCGCGACTCGCAAGGACAAGAAGGTGATGCTGCCCGAGACGCCTCTCAAGGGCCTCTCCATTCAGAAGCTGTGGGACAACGTCTTCCAGGACAACACGGAGTTCCTAAAAAAGTACCACGACAAGCGCAACGAGTCGAAATTGGAGATCAATCCGTGGGAGTACGCGCCAGACCACGGCAGCGGATACCGCTTTGTCTCTCTCATCACTCTTGTGGAGGTGCCACGCGCCAACACGCCGACGCCGTTGCACGAGGCGCACCGCTTCGCATACGTCACCACGGCGGAGAACAAGCTGATGCTTGTCTACCAAATCTCATCGCAGACACCCAACGTGCCGGCTGGCGGGTCCTTCCGCACTGAGGCGTATATGGAGATAACCGCCGCCAGCGCCGACGCGGACTGCACCATTGCGATCTGGGGCAACTGCCGCAAGATGAGTATCTCCTTCTCCGCTATTCAGTACATCGCCACTCCACGCGCCATTAAGGAGATGACGGCGGCGTACCGGCAGATGGTGAACATGATCAGTGAGGAGTTCTGCGGGGGCGCGGCCACCTCGGCCGAGCCGGAAGACGAGGACGAGAACAAGTCCTCCTCGCAAGCGGACGGCGGCGCCGGCGGCGACGGTGGTGGCAGCGACAACGGCAGCCTCGGCTCCGTCTTCCACGGCGCGCTGCTTGTGCTGGCCATCCTCGTTACCTTGCTCGTGTTCAGCAGCACACGCACGATCTCGCGTACCTCGCGGCACGCCATAGCGATGCTGAACCAGGACCGTGTGCTGCGCGACGGCACCGCTGATCGCGGCCGCGGCGGGCCGGCGGCGGCGACGGGCGAGTGGATGTGCGAGGAGAAAGCGCTCCTCATTGCCGCGCGTGAGGCGCAGCTGCAGACGCTGCGGTACCGCTGGATGGAACAGCAGGCGGAGATCGACCACCTGCAGTCGACGGTGTCATTTTTGAAGTCGCTGGCCTACGTACAGCTTGTTGCGACGGCGGTAGCGCTGATTGGCTTCGCATTCCTAATGCGAATGCAGCGCAATAGAAACGTCGAGAATCACTAACAGTCAGCTTGTTCTTTTCTTTTTTTTTTCCCTCCCTCCCGTTTTACGATTCAGCACATCCCCTTCACCACTCTGCTGTTTTTTCGCCGTCCTTTTCAAAGCTATGTGTGCGCTTTTCCCGGTGCTTGTGCTCAGATGATCTGCTCTCTTCCGTTTACCGCTGTGTGCGTGGCTTTGTTCCTTTTCTCTCTCCGTGATTTTGTGTCTCTCAAAACGTATTGCAATGATCACGATAGGTGCTGCTGCTTTTCTTATTGTTATTATCACGTGTCACCGGAAAAAAAGAAGCAAAAGGCTTTTGTTTGTTTTTGTGCGTGCTCGTCGTTATCCAGGAACGCATCTTTGGAGTTTTTTCTTTTTGTGTGAATGTATGCCGCGTCGCCGTACACCCATGGACGCGCTGCTTTGCGGCAAACTTGCAATAATACCTGTTGCGCCATCCTTAGACTTCGGATTTACTTTTTATTTGTTATACAAAAAACTGTTACATTTTTTTTTTTGCCCTTTTGAATGCTCTGTTGCCTCCAAACCTGTTTTCTTTTCACTGCGCTGATTGCCGGAAAAGAAGAGAGAAGAAAAAAAAAAAAAACTAAACAGAAGCGTTACTTGCAGACCAGCTGTTGTCATGAGGAAATGCGGGATGTAGTTATTTAACGCGTACAGAATGCGCATCTCACGTTTTTCTTGTTTCCTAAGCCTGAGAATAAAGAGCGAAAAAAGAGAAGCTCGCACTTTTTGCTATTGACTGGGAAAAGGAACCCTCTTTTTTTTTTTATTTGGAACTCAAGCGCCGCCTGATGAGTGTAGTGTCTTCTATTTTTTTTTTTTTACACAGTTTCTTTACAACGGGTGTGAAACAAGACAGACACTCCTGAATCATGTGAGGCCTCTTTTGACAAATCTTCCGTTCTCTGCCTCACTCTCTCTGACTACATTCTCCCTTCTTTGACTTTTATTAGAAGAGAGAAAAGAAAAAAAACACTAAACCACATTCACATCATTGTACGCAAATGCTGCAAAAAAAAAAAAGGAAAGAAAAGGGCTTATGAGTGCGTAAACGCACATTCTGCGACCAGCACGAAGCAGGCTCTGTGACCCATGACACTTGTGGCGCATCGATGACTTTAATTCGGTTCCTATTTCTTCCTCGGTTCTCTTCTCATACGCTTTATTGTTGGAGGTTTGCTGATCGGAAAGATGGGATTGGAGTTGGGCAATGGACGAGGGACATGGTTCGCCAAGGTCTTTGAGAAATGCGTGGACGTCTTGTGTGATCATCTTGAGCTCTCTTTTTTGGTGTGCTGTTTTGCTGCCTTTGCTGTCGTTGTTGCTGTGAATTCGATTTCTAATCCTTCACTGCTTTATGACTCATAAGCTCTACTGTTGGAGGTTTGCTGATCGAAAAGATTCAAGGAAGGAATGTGCGTGTGTGTGTGTGTGTGCGTGTGCGCGCGTTTGGAATTCGCGCCGCGTTTATGAAAGTACAAAAAAGAGCTGCAGAGTTTCTTTTTTTTTTTTTTTCCTTTCTTCTGTCTTCTGACAAAGAGCTGCTTTATATAAAATAAAAAAAAAAGAAAGGAAAAGAAACAGAAGCACTAGACGAACAGGAACAACGGTATTATCATTTTTATAGCTTGCCAGTTGCTGACACGGCTTTCTTGAAGTTCTTCTTGACAACAATCAAACAAACAAGCAACAACAAAAAGAGAACAGACAACAACAACAAAAAAAAAAAAGCCTATTCTGAGCTTTTCAACCCAATCTGTTTGCATGGGCGTTCGGCATGTGAAAAAAAAGTGCCGACAATTGAAGCGAAACAACAACAACAACAACAGCAAAAGTAATTTTGATGCATAGCTACTCTTTTCGTTCCCCCCCCCCATTCATAGAAACCAGAACAGCTCTTCTTTCTTAAAAAAAAAAAAAGAAAATACACGAATCCAGCACGAGAGGAAAGAGAAAAATACACACACACACACACACACAGCGAGTTTCAGCTCACAAGGTCCCTTCTCCCTCCGACACACGGGACTCCACGTACTCCGCTATACCCACGGAAACACTCTGTCTTTTGCATACACGAAGCAGCATCCACAACCAGACGAGCAAAGCAGACACGCGCACGTGCGTAGGCAATAGAGAATGCTGCGACGGTGCGGTGCGGCGCTGACCGCGAAGAAGCTGCCGAATCCCGGCAGCTCTCTCCTCAACCCACGCAGCAACCGCGCCAAACTGCGCCGTGCCGCTGCCCTCGGCGAGCAGAATGCCGCGCAGTTTGAGAGTCAGGCGATGTTCGCTGAACTCGGTGGCAGTGGCAATGGCAGCACGGCACCCCGGCGCTCCGCGAAGAGCCGCAGGCAGCGGCGCAGCCACCACGTCCGCAGCGTCGTCGGGCGAGACGTCGCCGAGCGGGCCAAAACGATGACGGACGCGGAGTGGGAGAGTGTGCCGATGGAGGACAAGCACGCCTTCACGAAGTACCTGAGTGAGGTGCTGCGGGAGCGGCCGACCGAGGCAACAGAGCAACAGCGGCGGCGCTACTTTGAAACGACGATGCTGGACCCACGCGACCTCGATCCGAATCGCACCGTGCAAGATGAGTACGAGCGGCTGAAGCTGGGCCTGCCCGTGCAGCTCAAGGACCCGCAACGCTCCCTTGGCGTGTCGCAGGCCATCTTCGACACCGGCGACGCGAGCCTATTCGACCCAGCCAACGTGGAACAACTGGAGGAGGCGATGGTGCAGATAAAGCAGGTCTTCGCTGACTACACACGCCAGCGGCGGGAGGGCGTCAGCACGGAGACAGCGCGGCGCAAGCTGGCAAACATGCTGGCAGACCTGAACGTGCAGACGCAGCGGCACCTGAGCCACATGTTCAAGTACGCGGAGGAAAAGGTGCGACAGGCTGCGCGGGAGGAGCGCAAGCGGCAGCTGCAGGAGCTGCACCGCCTCCGTCAGCTCGTGCGCAGCCCATCGAAGGCTGGGAAAGAGCCGTCGTCGTCTGCCACAGCTGCGACCTCGTCCTCCCCTTCGCTTGGCGATGACAAGACGACTGGCGTCGACGCCGCTAGCGCGCCGCAGCTGGGTGATGGCTCGAGCGACGCTTCGTCAGCGACACCATCGCCAGCCACTCTGGCCAAAACAAAGAAGCGTACCCTTCTCCGCAAGTCCCTCAGCAAGGCTCTCGGGATGGAGTTGGACGTTGTCGAAACTCTCATCGCGGAGCTAGAGGCGCAGGAGCAGTTCATGCAGTTCTGCGAGGTCTTTGCACGGCTGACGGTAGCGCGCGGCTTCCAGCATGGCCCGGAGGACGAAGGGCTGGATGCCTACACGGAGAGTCTCCGCCGGCTCTATTCTGTCGACGCCAAGAAGCTCAGCACGCTCGACGTGGTGCAGTACCTCGCCGCGAAGGAGGAGGCACACCCGGTGGACTGGGCAAAGCGGTGGTACGAGCGTCTCGTTCGAATTCCGCTGGAGCACACGCCGGAGTTCCGGCGGCTCGAGGAGATTCGTGAAGGTGACGCGGCGGCGCTGGAGCTACGCTCAACCGCAGAGGCAGCCGAGGAAAGCGGCCGCAACGCAACCGGGGCGTCGGAGAAGACCTCAACGCCCGGCCACGCAGCCGCGAAGCGGGCAGAGCGGATGGCTGCCGCGGGCCGCACGCAGCAGGCGGTGCGCCTCGTGGAAAAGATGTTCATGCGGCCCGACGACCCGCGATTGAAGAGCTTGCAGGAGAAACGACTGCGCTACATTGCCTATTTGCAGATGGAGCGGCAGATCGCCCAGGCGCGCGAGAATGCGAAGCTGTTTGACGGGGTCGAGGACACCGCCGAAGCCGAAGAGTGCCGGCGGCTCTATGCGCAGCTCATGGAGCGGAAGGCGAAGGTGTCAAGCCTGACGGTGGCCGCCACAGACGAGGCGTCCGCGGCTGCGGGACGTGAAAGCGCAGAAGCAAAGGGCACTTCTTCCTTTCCCTTGAAAGGCGTTGGCAAGGAGGAAGTCAACGTGTTCGAGCAAGATGCCGAGGCGGCCGCGCTCTTTGAGCAGATCAGCCAGATCACGCAGTCCGTCATTCGCACCTACACGAAGGACGCTCGCCGGCGCAGCAAGGCTGCTGCCAAGGCGGAGGTGTTGGCGAAGGTGGTGCGGCAGGTGAGCGGCGGGGCGGATGCGCCACGCACAGACGCCCTGCGCCAGCTGCTGCAGGAGAAGAAGGACAAGGTGGCGCAGCGGCTGCTGAATGTGCTGGAGGCGGATGTAAAGTCGGACATGGCGTGGCTCGACGCGATGGACGACGCGGAGCGGCCACCGCTGCTGCCGATCCCGGAGGGGATGTCGTACGTCTCCGCCGCAGACGTGCAGGCCTGGAAGGACATCCGCGACTCCGACAAGGCCCTCGCAACAGACCCATTTCGCAAAAACAAGAGGCAGTTTCAACCGAAGCTGTTTGGGCAGCCGTGGCAGGTGCCGGACAAGCCGCTGCTGTTCTGGGGCACCGGCACCCGCGCGGTGCAGCAGGCGCTGGAGCAGGCCGCCGCGGACGCCGAGCGGCGGCGTCGTGGGGAGCCGCTTGCGCCGCCGTACCCGTGTCCAGAGAACCCGTGGGGCTGGCGACTGGTCAAGGACATCCTGGATGATTAAGAGCTGAGGTGCTCTTCAGAAGACCACAAGAGAGGAGCAGGTGGAGAACTTGCCTGTCTTGCGTTGTGTCAAGCTTCCAAAGGCATCTTTTGGCATGATTGTTTTTTTTTTTTGTTTTTACTTGAAGGAAAGAAAAAGGAAAGGCGTTGTGTGGATTTGTGGGTCTTCACAGTTTATTGTTTAAAGTACATTCTATAGTAAGCAGTTTGCTGATTAAGAAGAAAAAAAAAGAGGCGATCTCTACTGACGTCTTACTTTTGCACCTCTTTATTATTACGTTCTGTTGGTGTGAGAGCACGACTTTTTTGTGCTTTGCCGTGAGTGAGAGTCTCGAGAGAAGCCGCCTTCTGCTGTGTCCCTTCACTCGTGGTTCTTTTTTTTTTTTTTTACTGTGGCGTCATCGCGGTGTTACTTCCAAAAAAAGGGTTTTTGAACTTTGGTCAGACGTTTTTTTTTTCTGTCTGGAAAAAGAAAAAGTTGCTGGTCAGAGGGCATAGAGGCACAGCTGTTTTCCTCCTTTTTTTTTTCTTTATTGATCAAATGCTGTCTGGGAATAAGAAGAAAAAAATGAAAATGACAGCTGCTTTTCTAGGGCTCCTTTTTTTTTTCCTAAACTATTACTTCTTCTATTCTTCTGTTGTTTGTTGGATTGCCGCACGATTTTATCCGTAATCTGCAGTTAAGAGCTACATTTACTGAAACGAACACACAAACACACAAAAAGAAAAGGGAAAACCTACGCATTCAAGCAAACACACATACATACATATATACCGGGACAAAGGCTCCGTCTCTCGGGTAAGCAATCAGATCCACACACACGTTTACACAGATACGTGTCTTTACGGTGCACAAAACAGAGAAGAAAGAAGAAGAGTAGAAAACAAACAGCAGCTGAGGATGAACAACGACGGCAACGACGATGACCGCCACTCGGATAACCACTCCGAGCCACTAAGGGAGGAGCTGGGGGAAAACTGCCCCTTCGCGATCTCCGGTTGCAAGGGCGACTGCCCCGTCGAGGGCGACGTCGTCACGCCGCTGAAGGGCGAAGATGGCGAGATGGAGGTGGCGTCGACGGTCGACAGCCACGAGCGGCATCCTCAACATCCCAAGACGGGTATTGCGGGCGTTTTCGAGAAGGTCACATCCATCGTCCCGCACGGCGGGCTGATCGCCAACATTTACAACCTGGCCAGTGCAACGTTGGGTGCGGGCATCGTTTCTGTTCCTTCGGGCTTCCACGACTCCGGTGTGGTGGTATCCGTCGTCCTACTCGTTGTCGTGTGCGCGTGCACGATCTACTCCATCCACCTGCTTGGTGCGACAAAGCTGAAGACGGGCCTGCGCTCGTACGAGGAGATGGCCCGCGGCCTGCTGGGCCGTGGCTGGGACTACTTCGCGGCGTTCCTGATGTTCATCTTCTGTTGGGGTACGTGTGTCGGCTACGTCATCTCCGTCGGCGATCTTCTCTCTCCTATGCTGGACAGTGAGAACACGAACGCATTTCTAAAGACTGCGAACGGCCACCGCATCCTGGTGGGTCTGATCTGGTTGGTGGGCATGTTCACGTTGTCGCTGCCGAAGGAGATCAACTCGCTGCGCTACGCCTCCGTGGTTGGCGTGTCCTTTGTCATCTTCTTTGTCATCTGCATGATCATCCACTCGGCCCGGAACGGCCTGAAGCACGGCATCCGCAATGACATCAACCTGGTCAACAACGGCATGCCGGCGGTGAACGGGCTGACGCTGTTCATTTTCGCGTTCATTTGTCAAGTGAATGTCTTCGAGATTTTCGAAGAGATGCGCAAGCCCACGCTGCGCAACATGACGCGCGACGCGACCGCCAGCATGATCGTCGTCGCGTTGCTGAACTTTTTCTCTGGCTTCTTCGGCTACTGCGACTTCGGCGACGCCGTGGACGGCTCCATCCTGCTGCTCTACCGCCCGCTCAAGGATCCGCTCTTCATGATCTCCTACATCGGCCTGTGCGTCAAGCTCTGCGTCGGTTTCGCCATCTGCATCCAGCCGTCTCGCGATGCCATCTACTACTGCGCGCAGATGGGCAAGACGTCCGACGTCAAGGACTGGATCAACTGGATCCTCAGCGGCTTCCTCGCGCTCGCCGCCCTCATCTGCGGCCTCTTCATCCCCGACATCAACATCGTCTTCACGTTGCTGGGCGGTATCTGCGGCGGCTTCCTTGGCTTCATATTCCCGGCGTACTTCTTCATCTACTCCGGCGGTTTCACGCTGAAGAAGGTCGGCATCCTGCACTACATCGGCTGCATCATATTGATCGTCGGTGGCGTCGTCGCTATCGTCTTCGGCACTGCCGTTGCGATTTATGGTAAGATCCCCGGGTAAAAGACAAAGAAAGAGAAGAAGACTATCGGCGATGCCGAACAGTCGAGTAGGCACGTAGCGTTCACACAGGAGAAGCAGCGCGGAAATAGGAAGAAGCATGAAAGCGTGCTTTCGCAGCTTAGTCGGAGAAAAAGAACATCTCAACCACTCCTTCTTTCTGCCAAGCCCTTTCCACCGTTTTTTCTCTCTTTCTCGTTTCCTTTTCGTGTTTCTTGGTGTATTCGCTCTGACTTGGAGCCTCTCGCTTTGGCCTGAAAGCCTACGCTCTTCTATTTTTTCCCCCTTTCACGGAGGATTTCACGTTTTCTACGTCCGTTTGTGTCGCCGGGTACTGTGTTGCGCGTATTGACCTACGCTTTCGTCTGAGCATGGACATATGCATGTATGCGTTTCTTTTTTTTTTGTTGTTTGCTTCCTTTTTTTTTTTGTGTAGACGACGCCCATAAAGACTTGTGCACGTGTGTGTGTGTGTGTGTGTGCATGCGAGCAGTGGCAGGCTTGCTTTCAGACACCTCTCATCTCGTTGTCGAACAGCGGCGTTGACACATACGAAACAAGAGGGAGTTACAGCACACGCACATGCACACACTCGAACTACCTTACAGCACTGCGCCTCATTATCAACCGATTTTTCGTTTCATAACTCTCGATTGTTTTTCTGGTTTCTCTTTTTTTTTTTTAGCCGCCGTTATATCACGATTTCTCACTTGTTGTACGTGTTCCTACTCCTTTTTTTTTTCCCCTTTTTTCTCGCGAGAGTACTGCTGTTCCTGTTATACCTTTTTTTTTTTATTCGATTCTACATGTGCTCTATATTTGTATACATATATATATACATATATATACATATTATATATATATATATATATCTCAAGAGTAATAGGACTGCTCTTTTTCTCTTTCTCTCTATATATACACAAGTTATGGTAAGTTGTAAGCGCGACTGTATCTTTTTCTCAGTTTCTAAGGCAAAAGGACTTGCTTCTGGCCCCGAATTTCTTTTGAAGTGAACTGCAGTTTTTTTTTTTCCTTGTTGTGGTGCTGCTGAACGGTTCTTTTTTTTTTTTTGCCTTCACCTGCTTCGCAACAGTTAAGCAAAATAAGAAGAGAATTGACGCAAGCGCGAGCCTTTAAAGGAGGAGCGGGAAGGGGAGGGAGAGACCCTATAGTTTTCTTTTTTCTGTGTTTTCGAAGCTTGTTTCAATTCTCTCGTGAGACATCTTGCTTTTTTAAACTCTATGTGGTCTCTGAGATCATACCTCATTTTTACGCCTTAGCTCCAATTTCTCTTTTTTTTTTTTTTCACATTGTAATAACGTTCCGCATTCACTCAGAAAAAAAAGACGTTCGCGACTCGGCCTAAGTGTAGTGAACTTTTGTGTTCGCGTTTAATTATAATTGTTTTTAAATCTGTATCCTTTTTTCTTTGGTATCTGAGTGTAGGACTTCACTCCTCCACTCTTTTTTCTCTCCCTTTTCAACGGCCGTTTTTTTTTTTTGTTGTTTCTACTTAATCTGCGAGTTTTGTTGTCTGCCGCGTTTGTACGTTTTTTTTTTTCGCATGTTTGCGCAGAGCTTCCCGCTTTTGGGAGTTTCACCGCTAAAGAGAGAGAGAAAAAAAAAAAAAACGCACATCAAATGAAGTGAGAAAGAGCTCTGTGAAAGCGGAGCCTCACGTGAAGTGAGCGACAGCACCGCTGCACTGATCTTCACTGTGAAAGTGCGTGCTCATGGCAAGACAACTCGGAACCTAACAACAACAACAACAAACAAAAAAGAAAAAAAAAACGCGTCGTGATTACGTCAAAGAGAAGAGAAGACTGTATGAGTAATGTCCAAGAGACACCGGATACGTGGTAGAAATGCGCTGATTCGTGCGGCCTTTTTTTTTTTTTTACCTTTTTTTAAAAATGGCTTCTCCTCTTTTTTTTTTAAAGATGGTTTCTCTTTTCGAGGTTCTTTGTCCCTTGCTTTTCCAACGTTAACATGTGATGTGTCAACGGTAAGGAGAGAAACTGATCATCGAACATTTACTCTTGATATTTCATTCCTTTCATATGCTTGATAGGGGGTCTTCAAGCGAGCAAGAGCAGCAGAGAGGGGAGAATGAGGCATCCGAGCTCTAAACATGGACTACGTGCCGTTTGTTCCCTCTTTTTTTTTTTTCCTTTCCAGATACATTTTTTTTTTTTCCTTTGTATTCAGATAATAGTTTTTTTTTTTTTTCTCCACAGGCACAACGCTGCCTCTCTTTCTTTCCCTCCTGCTGAAGTCATGCCTGTATCTGTGTGTCTGTGTGGCCACATCAGCCCACAGACACACAGATACACCAAAAAAAAAAAAACACGAAACCCAAGCATGCATACAACTTTTTGAAGTTGAGAAAAGGGAAGTGAGGTGAGCGTTCAAAAACACGCTTTTTAGTGTAATCACAACGGCAAGAGAGCAACTTTCGAAGCGCATCTACTTCAGCTCAAACGTTGCTGCTTCGCTCAGTTGCTTTTTTTTTTCTGTTGTTTGTTTTCCCTTTTCTCTGCTTTCCCTTCCTTTTTTTTTTTTTACAGAAGCTGTTCACGACTGTCAAGTACCATCTGCACAGTGCTGTAGAACGGCGCGGTAGCTGTGGTTGCTTTAGTGCGCTTTTCGGGTGCAGAGCCTTCTTTTCAGAAAGTGCACCACAGGAAGCGACAGCGTTTCGACTACGAACTGAGAAAACACTGCGCACGTCAGGAACAGTTTTGCTAAGCAGGGAACAGCAGGAAAAACTAAGGTAGCACCATGGAAGGCTAGGTCAACTTATACGATGCGTTTGGCGGACGGAAAAACAAAATAAAACAACGAGAATAAACACGAAAGCCAGTCAATATTGGCTGGCAGCTTTCCCGGAAGTCAGCCATTAAGATCTGGAAGACGAGAAACACTTTTTTGTTTATAAGGATGAACGCAGTTTCATGTCACGCTCTCGACTCTTGAGCTTCGTTGGAGCAAATAATGAAGACCGAAAAGGTAGCCATGCTGTGTGGACAAAAAACACAGAGGAATACTCCTCTTGTTACGCTCTTGTTGCGGACGTGATACACTTCTCTCTTGTCTTTTCCCTTGCAACGAAACTGCAGAAAAGTGCGTTAAAACATACACACACACACACACACTGGATTACTCGCTCTCCTTCCTTAGAACCTGTCCCCCTTTTTTCTTTCTACCTTCGTCTGCTAGCCCTTCCCCAACGCCAGCCAGTCATCCTGTAAAGTCCTTCGGAATGTCTAGGGCGGCGGCACATATTGCGTATCCCGAGGCGCTCACGGAGGGGCAGAGAGCGCTGCTGGCGCAGTTTGAACTCCGCACCATCTCCGCACCAGAGGGTACACCCGTTCTCGTGGTTGAACCTGAATCGATGCGTTATGCAGACGCGTCCAGCACCGAGTCGTCGTCTAGATCAAGCAGCGCACCCTCCCGCAACGCCACTCAAGCTGCCGGCCTTCTTACTGCAGAGATCCTTAAAGACGCTCGCTTCACCCATTCTGACACTTCCTGTGGCTGCGCAGCGAATACTGACGCGGCAAACTGTGCCTCGCTTCCCCAACAACGCCCGCACCTCATTGAGGCGCTGATCAAAAAGGAAGAAGGGCCTGCGCAGCTACAGAACGCTGGCGTGGACAGCGGAGTCAGTGTACACCTGGAAACTAGAAAGAGTTTTGTGGCTGCGGAAGACGAGCGGGGTGCGAGGAGCACGAATAGCGAGGTCGGTGCTCCATACGTGACGAGTGTTGCGCCTCTTTTCCGTTGCAACCACGACACCGCCGATGCTACGGGTGTCAAGACGTCGCTGTGCGGTTCAGGGGCGGAGAGGATCAGTGACGCATCGAGGGCAGCTGCCCTCGACGACGACCGAAGTCTTGAGGAACGGTGCCAACAACTAGCGAATCGGCTAGTGCAGCTGTCCACCGAGGTAGATGCAATCGAGTTTGACTTAGACCACAAGGTGCCGCCGCCCTCCGAGTTTTTTTAGACGCCACAGCGAAACTCTCAGATTTTTCACATTTGTAGCATGCGCTTTTTTTTTTTGTGTGTGCGCTTTACTTGTGCTGCTTTCCGTGAAGACAAGAAAAAAAAAAAAAGACAAACAAGCTCTAAGATTTTTTTTTTGTGGTTGTTGCCACTGTTGTTCATCGCTGATGGTCATGTCGAACAAGCGCGGAAAACGATGGAAACGAGCTGCTTTGTTGTCACTGTTTGCCTTCGCGTTGCCGTCGTACGTGTCCCTAGTCATCGCCATCACCGGACTTCACTCATTTCCTCTTCTTTGCCCTCTCTTTCCTGTTCATTTTTTGTCTCATTTGAGCTTTTGTTTTCGCTAAATCTGCGCACTCGGCTTCACATATGCAGAAGCAAGCATTGTCTCTTGCTGGTGTATTGTGCTTGAACAGCCACGTGGACTCAAAAGCTGTGCCTTCCAGACCGCAGCAGGAAAGAATCAAAAACAACAACAAAAAAACAAAACAGAACACACGCACACACACACACACACACACACGCAATAAGAAACTGAAAATGCCCTCTGCTTTTATTTCGCTGGTAGATCGGCTTTCAGCACGGCATGACAGCAGTCATCGGCACAACGCCGCGCTGGACCCAGAAGAGCAGGCTTCTCGACTGTTTCTCATTGCCTGCGACTTGACTGGCGCCTTTTCGCTTGCAGAACTGTGCAGTAATTTGGAGATGTTCTTGTCGCATTTGTGGCCGCAGCTGCTGCGCTCCGAGACGAGTGTGCGCAGCAAGAGCGCAGCAGCTGCTGCTTCGTCGGCGCTGCCGGCTGCGTCCATTCCAACTCTCATCGCTGCATCGGGAGCGCTTCTCGGATACTTGTGGACACACAGGACAGAACCCAGTGGTGATGCGGCGTTGTCGTCGACAACTGGATCTGCCATCTCTGCCACGTCGATTGCCGAGATGCATGACAGATGGCAGTCCTACGTGCTTCAATTGCTGACGGCCCACCCGCCCTTCTCTGCGGAGGCCTGCACGGCCGCGTGCTACACCGTTGGCCAGCTCAGCCTCCTGCCGGACGGTTGCTGCGGTGGCGTGCTTCGTGCCGCCTGCGAAGCACTGCGAGCTGGTCGTGAAGATGGACTGACGGCTGTCATGGCCACCGAGCTGCTGAGGCAGTGCACCTCGTTGATGGTGGTGTGCAAGCCCTTCCAGCTGCGCGGAGCCGTGCTCGAAGACCCAGTGCTCCACCACAAACGTGCGCAGGAGAGCGACAAGGTGAAAAAGGACAAGGCGACCTGGGCAACTGCCCAACCGGGAAAACGCACACAACCCGCAACGCAGCGGCCGGCTGCCGTGAAGGGAAAGACGAGCGCAGCTGACCACACCACGGCGACGATGGCGAACGCGGAAACGGGAGGAAATACTGTTACGGCTGAGGAGGCGGACGCCTGTGCGGCAGTTCCGTCGTGCTACCCTTTTCCGACTGCTGAGCGCGTGGCGCAGCTAAAGGCGGAGTTGATCGAGTGCTGCCTGGCAACGCTGGGAGCTTCTTCCGCCTCTTCCGCGCTCTCCACAGAAACACCGCAAGGCCGCAGTGTGCCAACGGCACTTATCTGCCAGCGGGTGCTCATCCCACTACTGTTGCTGGATGGTAGCGAGGAGCTGCAGCGGTACGAGGAGCTTATTCACAACTTGCTATGCACCTTGGCGACGCGCAGCGCTGATGTGGCGGCAAACACTACACATGAGGCCGTACATCCCGAGGATGTCGATGAATCCAGCAGCAGCGTTCTCAACTGCAAAAACTGCGATGACGTTGTTCTGCTGATCGCCGCCCTCTTCGACTTCCTCTTCCGCCACCCCTCACTCGACCCCGCGACTGACTTTCGTTTCTCGCCCTTTCTGTGGGGCGTACTGAGCGGCGCCATGCACTGCAGCTTGACAGCGACGGAACTCGACGCCGGCCACCGCGCGAACATGCAGCTGCGTGTGGAGTACTTGCTGAAGCGCATTGTGTACCTCACGAAGGAGCAGCAGTATCGAGAGCAGGCGCCAGCGACGCTGCCTGCGGTGCTGGAGTTTCACCCGCTCTTCTGCTGGTGCCGTACCGTTTCCGTCAAAACGGGCGACGCGCTCAGCGCGACGGCGTGGGACAACTTCTTTCTGGTCCTGGAGTCGCTCAACGAGTATGGCTGGCACATAATCGAGCCCGTTATGGCCCGCCTCGACACGCTTGTGGCCGAGCTGAACGTTTACCTGGAGGAATGTTTGCGGGCGGCGTCGTCGTCGTTCTCGTCCTCGGTGACAGCAACAGTAGCAGCGCGGATAACCTCCACGCCAGGCGTCGTGGAAACGCCGTTCACGCAGGGCGCGCTGCACCCCCAGTGGATCGAGATGCTGCTGTTGAAGCTGATCCTGCACCCCAACGTGGGCGTGCGTAAGGTGGGACTGCGCCGCGTGTGGGGACTGCCGCTGCGCGTACTGCAGTCGCTTTCCGCCAGATTTCTCTTCCACTTCGCGTTCCAGAGCGCGTCGGACCCGCGCCTCTGCGCTGATCTCGACCGTGTGCCGATCACCGCGTCCTTTCTTGACACGAGGGGGCTCAAGGGGGCGGAGGTGAAGGCGGTGCCGGACGTCGAGCCGCTGGCGCAGGAGGTGGAGCGCTTTTACAGTTCTCTCTTTCTCTCACGCTGGTCGGGAGACGCTGCAGCCAGCACACGTGGCCGCGTTGATGCAATGCGGCGACTGCTGGACACGACAATCGACAAGCCTCCCCGCTTCACTGTGTGCGTGCTGGCCCGCACGCTGCTGGCGATGGCGCAGGTTGCGCTCGATCACGAGATCAACGCGGAACCGATCCTGTTGGACGAGGGCATCCTTCAGCGTCTGCACCGCTTCATGCAGGACTCTGTGCAGGAGAATATTCCTTTTTGGTTGGACGTGCGTGTTACAGTTGTTGTGTTCGCCGCGCTCACTACATTCGCCGCCGCCACGCCCTCACCGCTGCGCTGCCGCCAACATCCGTCCTTCTGGCGTCTCTATTGCATGTGCGGGCCGCTCGGCGAGTCGGGTGGGCACAGCATCACCGGCACGGACGCGTGCGGGCAGTACGGCCCGGTCGGCGCCTCGGTCGATGAGCGCTTCCTGCAGCAATGGCTGGTGCAGCTGAGCAAGCAGGTGCCAGCGAGGCAGAAGCAGGCGCACTGCACTGTTGCTACTCCTGCAAGTGGAAACATGCAAGGGAATGCGCCGCTGTCGATCGTGGAAGAGCTGCTGGACGTTGCTGGTCTCGAGGGCCGTGTCGCACAGCTGCTGCAGACGACGCCCACGGTCAATGTAGTGGCCGTAAAGGAAACGTTTTTCCTGCTAGGGACGCTCACGCGAACTGGATCCGCGCGTGCCACGCAGCTGGTGGGCTCCGTAGCACACACCGTCGCCTCGACAGTGGAGTCGCTGCGATCGCGTGCCTACTGCTCCGCCGCACAGCTGCTCAGCAGTGCGGCGTGCCTGGTCGAACTGCACCACACCCTCGGCGGCGACGTCTGCGGACAGCTGTGGCCGCTGCGCACCACCCTGCAGTCTATGTCTGCCGCATTGCACGCACACGCCCTGGCGAGGCTGAGCGGTGCGTTGCATGCCATACAGCACGGACCAGGCTGCACCTCCGTCGATGGCGGCTCTCTCTTCGATGGCACAGCGGAGGACGATGCGGTGTGGGCGCTCATGAACACAGCTCACTTCGACATCCTCGCCGCCGCCATCGCCTCTGTCAACGCGATCGCCAGCAGTGGCAGTCACGCAAATGCCGAAGGTACTTTCGCAGCAGGGCAGGACGCCGCTGACGCTGCTGTCGTGGTGGGAGAGGTCCTCAACGCGGCCGACTACGTGGAGCAGCTTATGGCTTTCCTGGTGAAAACCTCCGAGGTATATCGGGTGCTGCTGGCCACTGGTGACCGGCGTGGAGACGCTAAGGCACACGAGGAGCGGGTGGCGGCGGTGCTGGTCGTCGCCCGCAACGCATACCGCTTATTGCAGAGCGAAGTGTGCGGCTTTCTCTCCCTGGGCCAGCGCACGCCAGACGCTGCGTGCGCGGATCACTGTCACCCTGCTGCTCTGCGACCCTCCCTGCTCCCGCGTGACCGTGAATCGACGCCGCAGGTCCCGACAGCGGCGGAGAGAACCACCGCCACTCGATGCCCGCTTGGTCTCCTGCTGCCGGCGCAGAAAGTGCTGACCTACGTGCAGCAGCTCTTGTCGCTCCCTGCCTACCGTGTGCCCACGGGCCCGGTGCCGAGTGCGCTGTCCGACCTGCCGTGGTCCACGCTCCTCGGGCAGCACGGCCGCTACCGCTGCAACGTTCTCTATGTCTTTGCCCTCTGCCTCCGCCCCGCTTTGTCGCATGACAGCGAGGCAGCTCCTCGCAGCGCAGCTGCAGCAGCCCGCTCTGTGATCTCGCAGGCCGATTTTGAGGGAGTTGTGGCCGCGATGCAGGACTTCGCCCTGGCGCAGCTGGAGGAGTGCTGGACAGTGAATTTGGCCAGCGTGTATGACCTGCTTGTGTGGGTAGCCTCGTCGAACCTGCCCCACGTCGTGGACTACGTCGCGATTGCGGATGGCATGTGGGGTCATATGAGAGAGGTCGGCGCTCGGCAGCACACCCGCCTCGCCGCCCTTGCCTTCACCGTGCTGCACTTCGTTATGCCGCATCACCCCGTCTACGTGCGTGACGTGCTGTTGCGTGTGCTGGAGGGCGAGGGCAAGGAGGCACAGGCGGCGGACCGCGACGTGTACTTTGCTGCCGTGACAGCGTCGCTGCAGGTGCTGCACAACCCCGCACAGAACTGGACAGTGCTGCGCGAGGTGCTGCTCTACGCGGCGGTGCTCTTCAACACGAATCGCGACGAGGAGGAAAATGAGTCGACAGTGGCCGTGACGGAGCCGCTGCTGTGGAGCTGGCCGGATGCCCTGCGTCTTTACTACCCCCCCACCACACGTATGGCTGCCGTGGGCCGGGCAATGGCCGTGGCGACGCTGCTGTGGTGCTGCCACGCCGACGTTGCGGGGCGTGCGGCGCCGCTGACGATGGAGCTGCTGCGCATGAACGTGTGCCACCCGGTTGTGACGCACGAGCCGTGCATGCCAAACTCGCGAACGCACCGCACCCGAGTACGTGTGTGGCAATTGCTATGCGCGCTGCTGCCGTGTCTGGCGCAGCCGCAGCAGCCAGTGCCGCTGCGGCAAATCGAGGAGGTGTTTCGCCTGTTGATGTTCCACTGCCTTACGGTAAACAACATGAGCAGTGTGCGGCGGCTGATGGACCTGTACGCGATTCGGCTGGTGGAGCAGCACCCGGGCTTGTACACCGTCGTTAGTGAGGCACTAGAGAACTACGGCTTGCGTCCACAGGTGTGCGGCAGCTACCTTTTGATCGCCTGCCACGCGGTGCTGCGGCAAGAGGAGGAGGACGACCGTCCCGCCACCGCTGCCACCGTTGGTGCTGCTGCTGCTGTTGTTCCATCGTCGCAAAAGCAGATCGTCACCGGCACCTACGACAGCTTGTTCCCACGCATTCTTCAGCACAGCACGTCGAACCAGCACCTCCTCCGCATCATCAGCCACATCGGTCTCGTCAACATCTGCCAACGCCGTCTCGCCCACGGCCGACAGCTCTCTGCGGCTGTGGAGGCCATCTACGACTACGTCCTGCACGCGCCTGAACACATCAAGTTCCGCGAAAAGCATGAGCATGTGCTCTTCTTTGACATTGAGGAGGCGTGCAGCCCGCGCAACCTGTTCTGCGTGCAGCGCAAAGAGGCAAACACGGTGCTGGCGGAGGTGCTGCCAGCCGCCGCCTTCGAACGCATTCGCTTTGTCGAGACGGAGCTGTGCTGCATGATAGGTGCCTTGTACCCGATGGAGCTGTTGCGCGTGCGCGACTGGTGCGCCGCTCTTCGCGTAGGTGAGTTGGTGTCCGTCTTCAAGGACTTCGCGGCGATTCCCCACACCAACGCGCCGTGCGATTACTACGTGGACTACACGCAAGAGGCGACGGAGTTGCTGACGCGCGACCCGATGCTAGAGGCAGGAGCCGGCGTGGTCGCTGCCGGTGTGGCGGGCGGCGAAGTCGACGCCGCGACAGCCAACGTGCAGAAGAAGGTTTCGTCGTGGTGGACGAGTGAAGTGTACAATGAGCTGCACCCACGTGCGCTGCGCACGCGGGTGCAGTCTATCATCGTCGTCGGCTCGCTTCTGGAGAACCCGGTCAACATCGCCGGGCTGTGCCGCTGTGGCGAGATCTTCGCGGTGGAGGCCGTCGTTGTGCCGGAGAGGACGGTGTTCGAGCACCCTCACTTCGTCGCTGCGGCGCGCAGTGCGGAGTTGTGGATTCCGTGGGAGGAGGTGATGCCGAAGGATCTGCCCGGTTACCTGGAAGGTCTGCGCCGCCGCGGGTACGCCATCGTCGGCATCGAACAGACGGCGAACAGCCTCTCGATGGAGGCCTTTGCGTTTCCGGAGCGCTGTGCTGTGGTGCTGGGGGCGGAGGGGAAGGGCGTGCCGGCGCCGCTGATCCCGTTGCTGGACGTGTGTGTTGAGATTCCGCAGTACGGACTCATCCGCTCTCTGAACGTGCACGTGACGGGTGCCATCGCGATGTACGAGTATACACGCCAGCATCTCATGGGCAAGACGCACGAGTGAGGGGAGAGGTAGGAACACTGTTCTTTCGGTTCTTTGTCACAAGATAAACGTCGCCAACTGTTGAAGTCCTCTTTTTTTTTTTTACGGTGAGGGGGTGGAGGCGTTTGCTTTCAGTGAGCTGAAACTTGATGTGCTCGACGTTCGATTTTACATGCCTTTTTTTTTCTGCATCTTCTAAGAAACACCCTTTTTTGTTTGTTCTCCTTTTATAATTCATCGATTAAGTTGTGCCACGCATGCTAAGTTGTAGCGGCTGCATCGCACTTGAAGTCTACATATTAAGTCATATTGTGCAATATGACGTTTAATACCGTTGAAAAGGTGATCAAAAGTCAAAAAAAGTCATCTTTTTTTTTTCATTTGAGCTTCAGTGTTGCTAGGCAAAATCGAGTCTCGGCTTTTACACGCGGTGCGTTTGGCGCAAGAGTAGGCATGTCATTGCTATGCCTTTGAAAAGACTACAGTACATTTCAGCGCTTCTACTGGTTGTGCACTCCACGAGAGTAAAGCGGACATTTCTGAAAGAGACTACAGTTTTTTTTTTTCTTCTCCGCATCGCATTCACTTCGTGTTAACGCACATTTGGCCCAAGGAGCATAACTCCCCCTTTTCCACACAATAAGCACAATGCACTTTCGCTGACACTTCACCTTGCACTCACTTTGATCTAGTTTCTTTCACTTTCATATATATATATATATATATATATATAAAGGTGAGGCACGCCAAAAGGAGAACTGGCTTCTCTTGGCTGTTTCAATAGAGCTTCACCATTTCGCTTGCTCCTTTGCAAGGTGGACCGACATTTTCGTCGATCAATCCGCTCTTTATTTACAATTATCATTTTTCTTGCTAACTCACCGTACATGTCCGCAACTTTTCTAAAGACAGGCGAGTGGATATGTCGTAAAGACGCACGCACGCAGCGCACCTACTACGTCAGTCGCCGCACTGGGCGGTCTACCTGGGATCCGGTGCACCGTACCGCGGCCGACACGGAACCAGCCAGCGCGCTCTACCGCGCCGAAGCGCCGGTCGTTGACCTGTCAGGTGCGACCTTGCCGCTAGCCTCGACTTATGAGGCGGGGAGCTCTCCTGCAACACCGCAGGTCGTGACGGTGCCGCCGAGTGTCGTGCTAACGAAGAACTCGCAGCGCAGCACCGCTCCAGCAACGAGCAGCACCGCCGACACGAGAGAGTCGTTGCTTGTCACCGCAGCGGCGCCTGCGAAAGAGAGCGAAGAGCATCTCAGCTTGGCAGCAAGCAAAGAGGCTCCCACGCACGCGGTCTTTGTCACCGACTTCTCCTCCAGTCACGACAGCACGAGTCCGGTCTCAGTAGAGAACCTCCATCGTGCGCACCCGCAGTCACCGCCGGAGCTTGCGCAGAAGACGCCCGTCGCAACGCTACCATCGCACTCTCCTCTGGGTCGACAAACCGCCGTCACAACGGAGTCGTCCGCGTCGCCTTCGTCCAACCGCACGCAACGACCAAGCGACTCCACCGCTGCCTTTCCTTTGGTGGTGACGAGCAGCAGCAGCAGCAGCAGCCACCTCCAGCAGCAACAGTCGCAGATGCCTCCGCCGCTGTTGTTGCCGTCCTCGACCGTATTTCCGCCTGCAGAGCCACACACGCAGGACAGCGCGCGTGACAGCGTGAATGCGGGGGTGACGCATAGTTCTCAGGAGCATGTCTGTCCGCGTTCTTTTTCCTCTTCGCCTCCGTCGCCACCGTCTTCGCAGCAGCAGCAGCAGCAGCAGCAGCAGCCATCCTCATCGTCCCAGCTGCCCGAGGGAGCCTTCGATCAAGAGGCGGCCGCGGCAGAGGAGTGGCGCCTTACTCGACGCATGTGGGATCTAGAGGGGGAGCGGGCGCGATTGGAGAGCGAGTTGGCGGTGCTGCGCGGCCCAGTTGAGGTCGAGACGCAAAGCATTGCGGAGGAGTATGATCGCCTGCTGGAGGCACAGCGCACGCTGGAGACGGCGGCGACGCTGGCGATGAAGCAGCAGACGGCAAAGCGTGCGGAGCTGGAGGGTCTGCGTCAACGTCTTGCGGAGCTGCAGGAGCAGCGGGAAAACTCGACGTTTCTCATTTCAGCACTGCAGGAACGTCTCGCGCTAGTGAACGGGCGGTGTCAGAAGGTGCAGAACGAGGCGAAGGAGCTGCGGCAGTGGCGAAAAGAGCTGGAGGACGTCGTTGCACCGTCCGAGGAGGCCGCATGGCGAAATGCACAGCGGCGACTCTATGAGCAGCGGCAGCGTGTGAGTGGGCAGCAGCAAGAGGTGAGGGAGCGTCAGCGCTCTCTCGCTCAAGCTCGTGCCGAGGTGCAGCGACTGAAGCAACGACTGGAGGAGTTGTCGGCTGTTCCGCTTGACGATGAAGGCGTTTCAGTCGAGCGAAGCGAGGATCACAGCTTGCCATCCCTCAAAGCGTTCAAGGAACACCGAATAGAGAAGGAAAACGAGCCTTTCAAGTGTAGGAGCAGCAGCGGCATGTCTGGCGCACTCCCCATCGTCGTGGCAGGTGGTTGTGAGTCTTCATCAGCTCTTACGCAGCACGGAACGCAGCTGTCCTCGCGTGTGGCGGAGCTGCGCCGAGATGTCGAGGCGCTTCAGTCCGCCAGCCGAGCCCTTTATGAGAATAAGTTGCTGATTGCACAGCAACACGTGCTGCGGGAGTGGACCGAGCACTTACGCGGCGAAACGGAGGCGTGGCTGCCCGCTGTTGATGAGGCACGTGCGATGCTGAACGAGCTGCAGCAATTTTCGAAGACGCAAGCGTACACATGCGAGCCGAGTGCGGCAGCCATTTGACTTTCTTTTTATTGGTTTTACCCTTTTTACATCTTAGATTGCGCTCATCATTGTATTTACGCTTTTCCGCCTTTTCTATTTGCACAGAAACACACACACACACAAAAAAAAAAAAAATACACACATACATGCATTCGACTTTGAATTTCCTGGCGTGCAACGTTGATTGGCATATTGGATTGTCATTCATACTCTTTTGCTTGAGTTTTGTGCAGTTAGCAAAGGGGAGAGAGAGGAAAAAAAAAAAGTAAACTCAATTGCCTATCTTTCTTCGGTTGAGGCCTGGCCTTTTCTCGTAGTTTTTCTTTTCCTCTCTTTCTTTCTCTTTTTTTTTTTACCCCTTTCGGACTTACAAAAATGTGAGTGTATGGGACAGCACAACGTACCACTACTCCACGCTCCTTTCTCTCACATTGTGTTTGACGCGGTCGAAACAAACGGGGCAGTAGGTGACGAAGCTGTTACAGAGCAATCACTTCCCTTTTTTTTCTTTCTTTCCCGCACTCAACAATAACAAAAAAAAAAAAAACAAACGAACAAACAAAAAAGAAAGCAGCAACACCGACGCTCAGGCGCCATGTTCGAGCAGCAACAGCAACAGCAACAGCAGCAGGAGCAGCGCTCGCTGGAGACGGTGATGAACCGAGTGGGTCGGTGTGCTGCTCAGCAGGCCGGCTTCATCAACTGCCCAATCTACCGCGGCTCCACCACCTTGTTCAACAACTTTTCCGATTGCATGGCGCAGAAGGCGACATACTGGTACGGCACCTTTGGCAACCCAACCCGGACGAACTTGGAGAATGCGTGGACAGCGCTGACGGGAGGTGCGGGGACGCTGGTCTTGTCCTCCGGCGCGCAGGCGGTGGCCTACGCGCTCATGGCGGTTCTGGACGCCGGCGACAACGTTTTCATAACAGACACCGCCTATCTGCCGACCCGCAAGTTCTGTGATGAGTTCCTCAGCAAGAAGGGCGTTACGACCGTTTACTACGATCCTTGCATCACGCCGGAGGAGCTGCGCGAGCTGCTGCACAAGTACCCCAACACGACGGCCCTTTTCATGGAGTCACCGGGCTCGCAGACGTTTGAGATTCAGGACGTGCCCGGGCTTTGCACCGTGGCACACGAGTTCAACGTGACGACGCTAATCGACAATACCTGGGCAACCCCGATGTTCTTCGACGCGCACGGCAAGGGCTGCGACATCTCGATTGAGGCTGGCACGAAGTACCTCAGTGGGCACTCGGATCTCCTCATGGGTCTCATTTCGGCAAATGCGGCGCTGCTTCCCAAGGTGAGAGACATGCTGACGCTATTCCAGTCCACACCCGGGGATGAGTCGTGCTTTCTGGCGTTGCGTGGTCTGCGCACCATGTACATGCGTGTGCGGGAGGCGGAGCGCCGCGGGCTGGAGATGGCGCGTTTGATGGAGAGCCGGCCGGAGGTGTTGAAGGTGCTGCACCCGGCCATGCCGGACTGCCACGGCCACGAGATCTGGAAGCGTGACTTCACTGGCTCGACGGCGGTCTTCTCGATCGTGTTGCTGCCAAAGTACACGCTGCAGGATGTCGCGCACATGCTGGACAGCTACAAGCTCTTCGCCATGGGCTATTCCTGGGGCGGGTTTGAGAGTCTTGTGATGTACTACGACTGCACGACCTATCGCACAGCCACGACGTTCGCGCCGGGCGGCCTGCTTGTCCGCTACCAGATTGGCCTTGAGAGTATGGAGGAGCTGAAGGAGGATCTGGTGCAGGGCTTCGCTCACCTGCGCGGCGAACACGCGGGCCCTGCGAGCAGCTAAGGCGCAACAGCTACACCTATGCCGGCAGTTGAGGCAGACACATGGCTTATGCTCAGGGGCTGTACCTGCATACGCTCAAGAAGCAAAAAAAAAAAACGCAAAGTTGCATCAATACAGTTTTAAGCCATGAATTGCACGTGCTTTGACATCTGGGAGGACGTTGGCTTCTTTCTCGACAGGTGTGCAAGCTGCGTTTTCCTGACCTAAGAGTCGTTCAGAAGAAAGAAAAAAAAGGTGTTGCTTTTTTTTTTTCCGTTTTTTTTTATTGACGCGATATTTCTTTCTTAACACGAGTTTTCATCAGGAAAGATAGAGTACTGTTGTAGTTTTTGAAGGTTCAGAAGCTGGAAATTCTAAGTACATAAACACTATATGCACATTTTCCTGCAGCTAAATCTGCCAGCGAATGCCAGTCTTCTTTTTTCTTTTTTTTTTTTTTAGAAATTGCTATCGCCCTTTGTTGTCCTAGTATCTGTTTTCGCGGTGAGCCTCTTTTACTTAGCGATCCCTTAACTACATCATTGCTATCGAAGTTCTTGCTTTTCCTTTTTTGTTTCCAGTTTCCACTACTTTCTTTTTTTTTTTCCTTTAAGCATGAGCTTGTAAGATTGCTACGGCAAGTTTTATGCTTGTCTGTTGGCAGGCAAACTGTCCTACATGTCGTACAAGTAGTCCAGATTCCGTTCGCTGTCTCGACTTTTTCCTTTTCTTTCCTTTACTTTTTTTTTTTTTGTGTGTGTTGAGCCCGCGTTCCCTGTTGCGACTTGACACTGTTTTTCTTTTCTTCTTTCTCTTGTCGTTTCCGCCCAACAGATCTAAATCTGCGTAGTGATTTTTTACTAACCTACGTTCGAAACGGTGTAGGCTTTGGGAAGCACCTGCGCACACCTGAACCATAACAGTCTCTCAAAAAAGAACAGCAGAGCACGAACAAAGTAATGCAAATTAGAAAGGTGCTTGTGTGTGTGTGTGTGTGTGTTGAAATGGCAGGTGATCTTTAAGCTAGTTTTCACTATTTACTGGTCGTTGACACCAAGAATGAGAAAGCTCTAACTTCTTTTCTTTTCTTTTTACTTACCATTTCAGTTGTCATTAAGCGAACTGCTTAATCTGTGTTGTAGATGCTCCTGTTGAGTTCCAAAGCTGAGGACAACCAATTCTTAACAAATACATTTTGAGGAATAAAACAAAGTACAAATGAGGTTAATGTGGGCTACTCACGATGCGCTCGTGATGGGTGAGATAGATGAGAGCACACGAACTCAAAAAAAGAAAGAATGAGAGAGAGAAGCCGCACTCTAAGCTCTTTTTTTTTCCAGTGTCTCTTTTCAAGGCGCTCAGCTGCTTCATGAAGCGCTTCACGCCACTTGTAGTCTTTCTTTTTTTTTTTTCTGCCATTTTGCCGTTTGTCACAATCAGACGAGCAGTTTGACGAAGTCTGCAAGTGCTTTCTCACATTGAAAAAGAGGAAAAAAGAAAATGTGAGAGTCTTCGACCACTTCTTCTGTTTTAATTTCTCCGTTCCTTCTTACAATCCTTTCAATATCTTAATCATGCCTTATACGCTCTCTCGCAGCAGCCACATAGTGCATTGTAATAAGTTGAAGAGTCCTTTTAGCGGAGCAGTCGAGATAAGAAGAACACATTTGTCGCTCTATCTTGCGAAAACAACAACATCAACATAGTTTAGTAGGTGTTGACGTGCGACTTGTAGTCTCCTCCACTCTAAGCGCCTCCTTCGTTAAAGCTGAAGAGAATCGTAGTCGAGTGCTTCTTTTTTTTTTTTCTTGTTAGGACTACTACTGTTATTGTTACCCTCCTTGCTTTGTCTTGAAAGACGCGGCCGCATATTTCGAGAAGAGCTCTTTTCAAACCTCGTTGCCGTTTGATCTGTGCTGCAAAAACAAACAAAAAAGACAATAACAAAAACGTCTTTTTTTTTTTGTTCTATACTCTATCGCACAGCTTGTGTAGGTACAAAAACGGAAGACACTTGAGACGTTTTTTTTTGTCTTCCATCGGTAGAATTTCGTGAATCACTCGTCATTAGGTAGCCTCGTAGCAAACGTTCAGGTTGTTATTATTTTCTTTTTTTAATAGCGTAGGGAGATATTTAGTAGTCTTCTCCTTTTCTTCTTCACCGCGGTTCTTTTAGGAAAAAAAAAAATGCTCCGCCGTGCTTTCACTCCAGCGGCGTGTGCCACAAGTCTGCTCGGCTCCGTCGTCGGTGTCAATGCAGAGGCGCCATTGCCTTGCTTTGCTGTGACCCACACAACGACGGGCCGCACGGGCCTCGTGATGCACACGCCCAAGGCGGACATCCAACTGGGCCGCTTCAACTTCATGGAGCAGTACAACGAGTTCCGCAACCGCTCCGGCCGTGTACCGGACTACTACGTAGAGAAGTACCGCGACACGTACTGGCGCGTCGACGAGTACATCCGCCGCTCCGAGAATTACATCCAGTCGCAGGGCTTCTTCTACCTGCCGACGCTGGAGTTCCCGTGGTACAAAGGTTGCATGCCGCTGCTCTCGTCTTACCAGATTCGTGTGCATTACGGCCGCCACCACCGCGCCTACGTGGAGAAGCTGAACCAGCTGATCGAAGGGACGGATATGTACGGAATGCAGCTCGATAGCATCATCGTCAAGAGCGCGAACGACGACCGACTCAGGGGGGTGTACAACAACGCGGCGCAGCACTACAACCACTGCTTCTACTGGAAGTGCATCCAGCCTTACGGCAGCAACATCCCTCCAGACCTGTCTGCCGCGGTGTCGGCGCAGTACGGCTCCGTCGAGAACTTCGAGAAGCAGTTCATCACCGCCGCCCAGAACCTCTTTGGCAGCGGCTGGGTCTACTGGATCTACGACCGCAAGGCGGGTAAGTTTGACATCATGTCTTACAGTAACGCCGGCTGCCCGCTCACGAATTACGACCACGTGCCGCTGCTCTGCGTGGATGTATGGGAGCACGCGTACTACATCGACTACGAAAACAAGCGTCCGGAGTATCTCGCCAAGTACTTTGACGTGGTAGACTGGCATTGGGCGGAGCGCCACTGGAAGCGCGCCACGGGCCAGGAGTACCACGAGATGAAGTTCTGGTAAGAGGAGCGCAGAAACAGGAAGTGGAGGCGAAACAACAGCGCGACCTGTGAATTTACCTGCCTTTACGATGCACTCCTTTCACATGCACAAAAATGGAATACTACTGCAAGGTGTGTGTGTGTGGGTGGGTGCTTTTCCTTTTTGTTTTCTTTACCGATATCTCTGCGACTGGTGGTTTTTTTTCTTTCTTTGCTTTTCTGTTTGGATAGACAGGTGTGTTGGCTTCTCTGTGTTGCTCTACGTTTGTTTGAAGGCGTGCGTGCGCGCATCTTTTTTTTTTTTTTTCAAAGAGTTCGGCAACTTTATTTTCTGTCTTTTTTTTTTTTGTGTGTCTCAGCGCCACAGTGCCTTTTTTTTTTTTTGTTTCGCTCTTTCTTTCTTGCTCTGTATGCGCTAGTACCTTCGGTTTAGAAGCTACGATGGAGAAGTGATGTGGCGCGTGTTTCTTCTTCGCTTCTTCTTGTTGACCTTTGCCTTGCTGACTTTACGCTGTTCTTGCTTCTTTTTTTTTTTTCAAATTGATCTGTAGCGTCTGTCGAAAAGCCAAGGGAGTAAAAGGAGAGGGAAAATACAAACATCCACGGCGGGTCAGCAAACTCGCTTCATGCGTAGTTCTGTATTGAGAGCTTTTCTCACTGATTTCTACCGTTGAAAAGAAAGTTGTTGTTTTTTTTTTTGGGGTGACCCAAAGATGGCGATGCTTGAGCATATATATACATACATAAAGGAAAGCGACATTGATGAGGGAAGAACCTCTAGGCTACATTGTACGCGTTGAACGAGCACAGCAGCATAGTCAAACGCTCTTGAGGTGTGTAGGCCGGTGTTTACTGCGGCGTTTCTTCTGTTGATTTTCTTTTTTTTTTATTTTACAGACGAAACTACTACTTTTTACCTGCCCTTCTTTTTTTTCCTCTCTGCTTCTCTCTAAAAACCCGAAAACAACAACAACAGTGAAACTAACACAGCGAACCTGTGTGTGCGCATACAAACACAAACACACATACACACAAACAGGAAATTACTAGGTAGGAAAGTACCCACAACAAATAGAGGCACTTTGTCTTTGCAGGCTGCTTAGTAGCATTGCCACAAAAAAAAAAAAAACAGACAATACCACACACACACACGCACGCACACACGCATTCGTAGCATCTGCTTAGGCCTTATAGCGAACGCTCAGACACACTAGTCAATTAGTAGGACCCTTTTTTCCTCTTCAGTAGTTTAAACTGTTTTTTTTTTTTGTTCGCACGCGACGTTTTTTTACAGTGCACAGAAAACACACACAAAAAAAACGGCTTTTTGTTTTTCCCCTCCGCTTGTTGTTGTCATTGCAGCTTTTTCTTTTTTTTTTTTCTTAACAGTTCTCTCTTTTCTAGTGTGGTAGGGCGTCGCTTAGTCCTCACGCCATTCGCGTTTCTTTTCTTTCTTCTTTTACCTTTCCGATAAAGGGGAAAGAACAGGATTGACTCAACCGGGCAGCAATGATGCGCCGTAGCTATTTGTTGCTTAGCGGCGGCATGGTGGAGTACCATGAGTGGCACCTGCACGAGCCGCTGCTGCAGAACTACGAGGGCTGGCGTATTCTCGACAATCCAAAGTACGAAAGCAAGTCGGACGCCTACATCTACGATTTTATGGGCAGCGTGCGCCACCTCGATCCCATCATCGACGATCCGCGGCTGACGCACAAGCAGCGTGTCTGCCGCCTCTACCGCTGGGCGCTGAAGGAGCTGCAGATGTGGATGATTCAGCTCAACGCTCATAAGTTCAACCTCGCCTACAAGGTGATTCGCCGTCGCTTCGAGAAATACCGCTACGTCACCGATCCCGCCACGTGCGATATGATGGTGCGGCAGACACAGAAGTACCTGCGCGACAACGCTAACTTCCACTTCATGCGACGCAACAACGGCTCGCCGTGGAGCACGTACACCCTGGCGAACCCGATGTTTCACCCCGACAACTCCCTCGTGTACGACCACTGGACGCACCCGGAGGTGATGTGGTACGACGACGCGAAGCTGCACCGCTGGACGGCGCACCACCCGCTCTATGCAGGCCCTGGTGAGGCGTCAGAGCGGTTTGGCGACATGGACGTCGCGCCGCACCTGCGCACTCTGACATGGATCATGTTCCTCACCCTCTACGGCTGGTGTTTCTACCAGCTGCTTGGCCTGCCGTCGCTGCGGGAGGAGCGGCACTTCGAGGAGTGGGCGGAGCAGTTTGACCAGAGCCTGAAGGGCGCCATCTTTGCGGAGGAGCGCAACTCGCGCACGCGCAGCAGCGTCCTGGGCAACGACTGGGATAGGATCCTGGGCGCCGTGACGGGTGTGCCAGGCTACCACATGAACGATTTGAGCGCTGTAGATCCCAACAACTACCCCAAGTGAGGAAATTCGGCAGCAACAAGAACAGCAAAGAAAAAGTGAAAAATAGGAGTCTTACGAGAAAGAAAAAAACACTTTTTTTTTCGAGTGGATGTGAAAGTTGTGTGTACTCCTCTCCTTCCGAAGTTCCTGTTTTTTTTTTCTTCTTTCATTTCGCCTTTTTTTTTTCGGTTTAGTTGATTAATACTGTTATTTTTTTTTTTTTTTGATGCGTTGATTTGCTCTTTTTAGCGTTTTTTTTTTGTTGTTGCGTCGTAGTTGTTGTTTTCTTTCCTCCCCCCTTTTTTTTGTTCAGTGATTCTCTCTTTGCCGTTGTTTTTACTGTAGCCTCTAGACTCTCAACAACAAAGTCGAAATGAAAAGGCAAGGGTGGCGGTGAGCTGTGCGCGCTTTGCTCGCTATGCTCTTCAATTGGAAATCGTAAAGAACCACTTTCTCACGGAGTTAAAAAGAAAGAGCAAACGCTGTCTCTCGTCAATGAAGACACGTGCCTCCTTCTGTAACGCTTCGTGTGGCTACTACTACCACTTCACGTTGACAAGGCTGTCCGTGAGCGCGAAGAGGGACGAGCAAAAGCGTCGTTTTTCTCTTTCTCTTTCTCTCGAGCGGTATGCGCAGTAATGGGTTGCGGTAACATTGTTGTTGATGCTGTCACGTGCTTCATCTATTAGATTCGTGGCGGCTGGTCGATAAGATAAACTTGTAGAATTGCACTGATCATGGCGAAGTGTTCCTTTTTTCTCTTCTTCCTTCTTCTCCACGATCTTTTTACTCATTTTGACCCTGCGCGCTGTTCACCCATGTCACTGCACATAACATTTCATTTGGTAACGAAAACAACGACTTTTCAATGGTCGTGGCAGGTGTTCACCGGCGGCAAACAGCGGAAAGACAAATTCCACTCTTAGAAGCTCAAGCGACCAGTCCTTTCTTTTTCTCCCCGCATCCCACTTCGGCAATTAAGAATAGTATATATATATATATATATATATATATTAGTTTCAGTGTACCTTCCCATCTCTTTCACTTGAGGAAGATATAAGCCATTTAATGTAGCGTAGGAGGCTAGAGCAGCTTCATGTAAAGAGGGGAAAAAAGCAGAAGCTGTTCTATCTCTCTTTTTCATTGCTTTTCGCACTTTTTTTTTGTACTATTTAACAGTAATTGCGATTGTATTCTCTTTCATTGATTGCTGTCGTTGCCAACGCTTGCTTTTTAGCATCGTTAGTTCCTTTTTTATTGGAGTAGTTAGACGCGGCAAAGGAAGCAAAAAAAAAAAAAAGAACCACTACAGCTTATTTCTCTTTTTTCTTATAGTGCCCTTCACGTTTATACGCTGTACCTGACATATAGTTCATTTTTTTTTTTTAGAGCTTGCCACTCTGTTTTTTTTTTGTACTCTGAAATAGCTTCCAAAACACTGTTTATTACTCTACAATATTAGATTTTTCAGTCTTTTTTTGTCTTATTTTAGATTCTCAGGAAAAAAAAAAGAACCAGAACAACATTAGTACAAATAAAACCGACGGAACATACTGTTTGCACGCACGCGCATAAAAGCAGAAAATAAAAAGGTTAAAAGAAAAAATGAGCAGCAACTACAGTGTCAGCACGAGTGAGAGTAGCTCGTTCTGCACGAACCCCGCGCTTCACCACACCCAACCTCGCCGCGCCTCTTCGGAGGCGGCAGCCCGAGGTGAGCCCGATACCGATGCCGACGCCGCGGAGACTGCAGCTGCGTCCACGACGCGCAGCGATGTCACACCAAAGAAGGCGGCGCAGTCCACCAAATCTGCCGCCACGGCGCAGGAGTCGCCCTCCATGACTATCCGGCGTGTTCCTACTGACTACTCGAAGCGGATGGAGGATCAGAAGGCACGCAGCAACGCACTGGAGCGGTACAAGATGCTCGTGAAAGCGAACCGTCTCGTGCCGAGCGACAATGAGGCGTCTCCGGACTCGAAGAAAGCGATGGGCGCAGGGGCGGCAGCAGCAGTGGAGGAGGGAGAGGAGACGGACGTGTCCACGCCGTGGCGCCGCAGCGAGCAGCTGCCCTCGACAGCCCTGCGCGACGGCTCTGCGGTCAGCCGCACCGTTCTGAGCGACGTATCAGACGGTGACGACGTCGATGCTGTGGCCGCTGATGTCGAGCACACGCCGCCTCAGCAGCGCAAGAGCGCCGTTCCTTCCCCACCACGATCGAAGTCATGCCCGCGGCAGGAACAGCAGCGCGAGGGGTCGTCGTCTTCGCCGATCTCTCTCTCGGTGTCTGTGGAGCGTCCGGCCTACCAAAACTCCGTCGTGCAGCGGCAAGGTGAGGGAAGCGAGTCCGCGCTAGGTGCTGTGTCGGCGGTGCCAAGCGTTGATCTGACGAAGACGCTCGCGCACAAGCCCGCGCAGCAGCCGACCTCCGCCGCGAAATCCTCCACGAACGAGGAGGCACGCGCGCCAGACGTTGACGAGGACGACCCGATCGACTACGTGTCGCCGGAGCTGACGCAGCCCTTCGGTCACTCCAGTCTGAAACCACGCAGCACCATTCGGCCTGGCTACGAGCCCGTGACGGACCACCGCAGCAGCTCCCTCTGCCGCACCTCGTCTTTTATCACTGGCGAAGGGCAGCGGACACCGCGCAAGCAGCCGAATTCGCAGGTGCGCACCCACAGCAGTGCGGCGCAGGGCCGGCAGAGCGCGTCGACCAACGGCCCGTCGACGCCACGCCGCAAGAGCACGGCGACGGCACACGCCACACCTCCGCCCTCCACCGTCACGGTTACAACTGCCGCGTTGTCAGGTGCTGTGGACCGCAGCGCAGGCGATAGCCGTGACGACGAGCAACAGCACCAGCAGCAGCATGATGAGGCCGCGAACCTGCAGTCACAGCAACAGCAGCAACAACCCATCAAGACAGAGGACGGGGTGGTACCGCTGCCTGGCAGCAAGACCGCTTTCTGGCTGCGTCCCTCCAGCGCCATGTACGAGATGACAACAAGCATCGCCGCCAAGCGCAAGGATCACGTGGAGCAGGAGAGCGCCATGACACGCACCAGCAGCCGCCGCGGCAGCCGCTCTTTCCACGCCGTCTCCTCCGGCAGCAGCAGCCTGTGCGGCACTCCACGTGGTCGCACGGGTTCTGCTGTTGCAGCTGCAGTGGTGGAAGCGAAGCCTCGCTTCTCAACGCACATGTCCACCGCGGACCGCAAGCTGTACGAGGAAGGTGGGGCAGCGGCCAACGTCCCACCTGTGTCCACTTACGACGCCATCTTCAGCAACCGCCAGTCCACCAAGCAACGCCGTTCCGCACGGCGCAGTCAGAAGGTCGAGTCAGCAGCCCCCATTGCGACGGCGCCGTCGACGGCCTCCTCCTCTGTGCCTCGCGGCACTCCTCGCGGTGACCCGCCGCGGCGGGTGGTAGAGCCGCGTGCGGAGGCGGCGCGCAGCCCGACTTCGCTCTCCCGCCTCAGCAGCAACCCACCGCTGCACACGCCGGCCGAGGAGCCGGCGACGGCGGAGGCGGAGGAGGCTGGGCGGGTGTCGGCGCGGCAGCAGGATGCGCTGTCGAAGCACTGCGCACGTGTGGCGGCCAGTGGCGCGGCACGCGCTGGCGAATCCACAGCAGAAGTGAAACCGAGGAAGACAAAAAAGGGCGTCGCCGGGCAGCGGAAGGCGCAACCGAAGCGGACGACAGCTCCTGCGCCAGCTGACGACGACGTACACAAGAAGCTGGTGTACGAACCGATGGAGGAGGAGGAGGAGGAGGGTGAGGAACCGGCGCCGCGGACTGTCGCGCCGCACTCCAGCGAGCGCCTGACCGCCCCGTACCACGAGGCAAACAAGGCGGAGCGTCGACACCACAGCGCTGCCGCGTCGGAGCAGTCGTCGCCGCTCACGACCCTCCACGGACGTCGCGCGGGCGAGGACGCAACACCGTCCAAGTCGCGCCGGCGTGAGCACGACGTCACGGCCTCCCCGCCACGCGATGAAGCCACAAACAACGCCCATGACGCCACGGCAGCTGCGGCGGTCAACGCTGACGCCCACTTCGCTGCGCAAGAGGCGGCAATGGCGCGTGAGAAGGAGGCCGCCCGCGCACAGCAGGCCCGGGAGGCGCTGGAGAGCTGCCGACTGGCGCGACAGATTCGCGTGGAGGCGGCCCGCACCACGCACACCGCCGGTGCCGCCACTTCGACCAACGAAGTCATTGCCGCGATGCTGCAGGGTATCGTACAGCAGACGCGTCAGGTGCTGCCCTGCTACTTGTGTGGCGAGCTGCAGTGCACCTCCGGCTACCGCGTGCACGTCTGCGCGTGCCGTCCCAAGACGGAGGGCATCTTACGGGAGTACTTCACGAACGTCGCTGGTTTGGCCGACATCCCGGCTGAAGTGAAGGAGCGCATCGAGCACGCGGCAGGGCTGGAGGTGCCTTTAAGCACGTCTGACGTGTCTGTCCGCGACGCCTTTGCCAAGGAATGCTACCAATGTGTGAAGAGCACGCTGGTGCCGTGTCGCAAGTGCGGCACGCACCTCCGCGTACAGGACGTGAAGGAGCACGAGATGCTGTGCGGCCGCGCCTACTACCAGAACAGCCGTGCGGCGGAGCGTGTTCGTTCCGCTGTGGATCGTATTGAACGCGGTTCCCAGGACTAAACGCCACGTTTCAGTTTTTTCTTTTTTCTTTTTTCTTTTCGGTTGTTTCCCCAATTCGGTGCGAGGCTCTTTCTTTCTTTTTTTTTTTTTGTACTTTTCCATCAAGAGCGCTTAGGTTCTACCACTTTTTTTTTTTACTTGATTTCACTCACGATTACAAATACTATTATTCCTTTTTCAATCTGTACTTTATGCTTCTTGTACGTACTTGTATTTTGACTGATGGTGCAGCGTGCTGAGTCACCTGTGCCTTCTTTTCTTTCTTTTTCTTCAGAGCGCTTGTGAAAACGTAGACGAGAAAAAAAAAAAAAAAGGCAGAATATAGCAGGGTAACACAGGTTGCGAGATGAGTTCACCGGCGAAGCGCTTGATGGTGCAACACGAAATAGCTGCTCAGGCATCGACAAGAGAGAGAAATAAAAAGCAGTTTTCGCAGCTTTGCTGTTTCCATATTTCGGACAACAGTAATTCTGCTTTCTTTTTTTTTCTCTCTCCCTCTTTGTTTATATATATATATATATGTACTTTTTTTTTTTTTGCAACTGAAAGATAAGTTGCAAAGAAAGTCGACCTTAACAGAGCGTAGTCATGTAATGTTGCGTAAAAGTGTGATTTTAGCGCGTTTGTGTGAAAGCCAACAGCGATGTGAAGGCTAAAAAAAAAGAGAACTTACTTGCCTTTTCTCGTCTTTTCCTGCTTCCTTCTTCTTTTTCGTACTTCGCATGTCTTTTTGTTTTTACACATTTGGCTTTCGACGCCTGCCTGGCGATGCAGCGGAGTTTCTTTTCTTCCTCTGCAAGTCCATCCGTGACACTTCGCTATCGGTTTTAGAGTACATGTTAGAGTGATGGCGAATAGTGAGAACAACCTCGTCACCTCCTACTGTGTAGAGCTCGTGTCGGCGTTTCGGCGGCTCAGCCACGACCTCGCCATACCGCAGATCGACCAAGAGCTCTACACGGATTTGTTTGTGGGTGTGCTGGAAGAGCAGCAATGTGGCGAGGACGGTGCCTCGGCGGCTTCCTCTGCGTCAACCCTGAACACGTCGGCGTCCGACATGCAGGCCGAGGCACTCGTCTCCCTCGGCGGGACGGAGCTCATAGTAACGGCGCTCCGCGCGCACGAACAGCAAACGCTGCTCGTGCTGCAGGCCGTTGCCCTTCGCGAGAGCGTCGTTGCGCGTATGTGGGCCTGCTGCGACGCGTTCGCTGCAACGACCGCGTCTGCCTCTGAGGAGGCGCGCTTTACCTTTCTGCGACTTTTGCAGGAGCATCAACTCACGACGCTGCTCACAGTGGAGTCCATCTTTGAGTGGCGAGAGATGCTGAGTCGCCCCTACCCTTTTCTGCTGCGCGGTGGTGAGAACTATCTGCTGAGCATCGTGGCGGACTGTGCCGCACTGGACGCCCACGCTCTCGTGCGGTCGCTTGCGAACGTGCGCCTGCGGCAGGACCCTCTCTGCGCCAAGGTGGATCTGAACCGGATGCTGCATCGACTGGAGGTGATACGGCGCTCTCGGCTCATCACGACTGGCGCGTTATGGAACGTGGGGTTACAGCCGCTACAGTCCTTGCCCGCGCGCAGCCGCAGCCGCAGCCGCAGTGCGGATAGGCAGCAAGCACCCAGTGCTGGCCAGCGAAAAATCAACAGTGCAGCCACGAAAGCAGCTGCGACGCCGCCAACGCCGCCTGCGGGTGTTGGTCGTGGTGAAGTAGCGAGTCGTGCTTTAAGCTTTGACGGCTGCACACCCGACAATTTTGTGAGCGAGATGGGACGGCTGAACGGCGCGCTGAAGCGCCACCACAACGGCCATGACGGCGCCACCTCATCTCAGTTTTCTGCTGCGAACTCCACCGCTTTCTCCTCGCGTCGGTCTCTGTCGGCGGCAGCCAGGCGGGGCTCCGTTCCGCACCCACCCCCGCCCCGCAGCGACAGCGCAGAGACACGTCAGAAGCAGCACCGTCTACTCACCGCTGCACGTGTGGTGGAAAAAGAGGCGGCACTGCAGCGCAAGGTGGTGGAGGAGCTGTACGAGCTGGCTCACAAAAAGGAGCGCTTTGTGCCGCTGCTCGACATCCCACAAGTGTTTACCAGCACAGGCACACCGATGACGGCGCAGGGGGCGGCGGTAAAGTTGCTCAAGAACGGCTATCCAGCGGACAGCTGGCCGCTCGACCGGGCCCAGTGGCCGGCAGTGGCGGCAGGGGAGGGGCGAATCGACCGACTGGGCTGCATGTCCACCGCGCGGGAGGCATTGCAGACGTGCGACTTGCTTCCGGCCTGGCAGCATCGGATGGGCCGGCGAGCCAGCGAAATGTCCGGTCTTCTCGTCAACCAGTCGAAGGCGAGCGCCACGGCGTCTTCCACACCAGCGGAGGACCCGCCAACGCCCCTGCACTCTCCCCACGTTCACACTACGACCACCACGGCACACTCGTCCACGTACTCGGACTCCTTTGAGCTCCCGAGTGCCGCAAGTGGGTCGGCGCTGGCAGTCGACACGCGGCTGCCGGTGTCAGCGGCGACGGAGCACTTTTCCTCTTCCTCGTCTTCGTCGTCGTCGAACTCGTCGTCGTCCTTCTCCACTTCCTCCTCTGGCTCTGAAGCGTCACCCCCTTAGCCTGCAAAGATGGGAGAGGGAGAAGGAGAGGGAGGGGGAGGGATGATGCCGCGGAAAGAGAAGCCGTCGGCCTGCGCCGAGACCTCCACCAGCGACGGCGTGAGAAATTCAGCTCTTCTTTTTTCCTTTCTTTCTCATCCTGTACCTTTACATATTCTGTTTTATTGTCGTTATAGAGTAGTTTTCCCGATTCCCTTTTTTTTTTTTTTGTGTGTGTGTGATCCATGTACAACGCGCTATACTTGAAAAGGAGGGAGAGGAAAAAAAGGAAAGAAAGATAGATGAGCGACAAAACGTGTATCGTATATATATATATATATATATATATATGTATATATATGTATATGCTGGTCCACAGCCACAAAGGTCTTTCGGCGCCGCTACACTGATAGCAAAACGAGTTTTCATTACACACACACAAAAAAAAAAAAAAGAACCGGAGGTTTCAAAGAGAAAGGTGGTGGCTACGCTGCGGCCTTTTTCGTGAAAAAAAAGCCTATCAGGAGCGCTTCGTTTCTGTCCTCTCAGCTTCTCCGGGCGCACTTTCAAATCGTTATTCCACGTGACCTTTTCCCATTTCTGCTGTACCGTTCAAAACAACGCAAACGTCACGCTACTACTACACCTTGCTAAAGCAACAACAACAACAGCAAACGCACAAACACACACACACACAAAGCAATAACGTCATTGCGTCCTTTTTTACCTGCATTGACAGCAGTCTGGTTTATCAAGAAGTTTCCAGACTTCTATATCGCCACATCTTTCGTAGCGCTGTAGTAAGATCTTCATTGAATAGTTGTTTTCTGCAAAACACGAGGCTGCACAATGGCCGACGACACCCCCACAAAGCCTCAGGAGTCGACAAAGCCCGCCTTCCACTCCCTGCGTGACGAGACCCACAACGTCTTTGAGGAGGACAAGTACCACCGTGCCCGCAACCACATTGGCGGCCTCGGACACGTGAGTGCGAATGACGTGTTTAAGAACTACAAGCGCTCCTGGCTGACTCCGTTCTTTGGCTCCAATGAACCGGAGCCAATCTTTGAGGAGGCGAAGCATCTGCACCCTTGCCAGATCTTCTCGCGCGACGTGCACCTGTGCCTAGAGATGAACAGCAACAGTTTTCCCTTGTGCCAGTCCCGCGTGGCGGCTTTTCAGCACTGCCTTAGGGAGTTCTCCATGTGAGCCACGCAGTCGACACTACGTACGTATGTGTGTGTGTTTTATGTGTGCGTGCGTCCATTGTTGTGCCCGATGCCCCCTTCTTCTTTTTTGTCGGTTCTTTTCTTCGCTTTTTTTTTTTTCTTCGTGTTGATTAGGCGTTAGTTTCACTTCGTGGTTAACGTTCAGTTGCGATTATTTTGTAGTTGAGAGGCGTTGCTTGTAAGCCTCTTTGAAAGTTACTTTTTTTTTTCATCTTCTAGGATGAAATATACGTAGTTGAGTAGAGTAGCTCTATCTTGTAGGAATAACAATAGGACTCAGCATGCTTGCTATTCAAGATTTTTCTTTTTTCCTCTTTGCTGTTATTGTTTTTATCGATGAGCCAGCCAATTGGATAGCTTTCCAGACCGCTTTTCTCTTTTTACGAAAGTGATGAATCCTGAATGGAGCACATTAAAAAAAAAAAAGAGAATCAGGTGCTTTTGGGCTTCCTCTTGTCGAACCTGTACATTACAAAACCAGTGTTTTGACTTTTTTTTTTGACTTTCTAAAGCCTTTTTATTGGTGAGTAGACATTAGTACGGAGGCGGTGACAACACAAGATAATCGAATGAAACATGGGAATTACATGGCGACTTCTTTCTTGATTGGTGCATACATGCGCTCGACGACTGAGAAGGGAAATCGGCGTACTCTTGAGCTTCAGAAAGAAAAGCTCGTATGACGGGCATAAGCTGCAGATATGTTCTTGTGCTCTTCCTGCCCATGATTAAGAGGAGGAAAGAAGAGAAAAAAAAAAAAAAAGAATGAAGGAAAGGCGAGCGGAAAAGCTCTTATCGACGGTCACACTTCTCTTTCGCGCTTTCAACATTGGACTTCTTTTCATGTGTTTGGTTTAGCAGTTGAAAAAAGGAGAACAAATCTAACATGTGGATGTTCTCTTACCAAAACAGCAACAACAAAATCAAAAAAAAAATGAGTAGCTTTGCACTTTCTCTTCCTCTTCTTTAAACAGCAGTCTCGAGAGTGGTGCCAAACGCGCACTCAATTGCTCGCAGAGTGGCGTCCCTTCTACGCATCTTTCACGTCTTCTTTTTTCCCTTTTGATGAAGCTGTGAGGTGGCGCAAGTCACATACACTTGCGCACATACAGAGTAATTAACCAGAGCACATAGAAAAGAGAAAAAAAAAAAAAAGAATGAATCTGCTTCAAGTAGTACAAACGTCTTATGAGCCGGACACCTACGTGACGGACGGCTGCCTCTGCAACGGCGGCTCCTCCCTCGCCCTCTCCCTCTCCACACAGGCGATTCGGCTCTACGACACGCAGGCCACCACCTTCCTGGCGGACATTAAGGAGCACACGCAGCCCATTCGCGATCTCGCCGCCACACCCGCGCAGCCGAGTCTGCTCTACTCCTGCCAGCAGGACTGCGGTGTGATGGTGACGGACTTGCGCCAGGCAACGGCGGTTCATTTCCTTACGGACATGTGCAGTAGCGGTGCCACGTGCAGCAGCCTTGGCATCTCTCCGTCGGGTGCGACGCTGGCCGTGGCCGCCGACCGTGACATCCATCTCGTCGACACCCGCACCTGGGCCTCCGTCAAGTGCTTAGAGCAGCTGCACGTGGACGAAATCTCGCGCCTGCGCTTCCTCGACGAGCAAGTCCTCTGCTCCGCTGGTGAAGATCAGATGATCAATTTTCTGTCTGTTGCGGAGGGCGTGGTCGATGACGACGTGCTGCTGCAGGCGGTAAACTGCGGGGAGGTGGTGTCAAGGATGAACTGCTTCCCGGAGCTTGGGCTCGCGGCGATGGTCGGGACGTGCGAGAACGGCTACGTCTTTCCCTACGATCTGGAGCAGCGGGAGGCCCGTTATGCACGACCCGACTTTAGCACCTACCTCGTTGACTGGTGCGTCGTATCAGGCCAGCTGCATTTGGTCTCAGGCGTGCGAGACGAGAACGGCGACGCCGGTCCGCTGCAGGTGCTGAATTGGGCAACGCAGCAAACACAGGTGCTGCCACGTGTGCACAAGGAGCTTGGCCGCGTCGCCATCGGCTTCGGCAACCGCCTCATCACCGGCGGCGAGGACGGTATGCTCGTCTACTGGAAGGATGGCGAGCTGCTACCTTCTGAGGTGTCTGTCTCCGTTGGCTCCAGCGCCCACCACACTGGCGGTGGCAAGTCATGGGCAACGGGTCGCCCAGCAGAGGCGCCATTGGGCGGTCGTGGCCGAGGTGGTGGTGGTAGTCGTGGTAGCTCGCGTCGTCCTGGTCGAGGAAAGCCATACTAACCTTGCCGGCGCTTCTCTCTTCGTGACGCCACCTCCATTGTTTTTTTTTTTTCAGGCTTTCTCTTTCCATTTTTGTGAATGGGGCACAAAGAGGAGGAGGAGGGAGAGGGGAGGAGGAGGAGGAGGAGGGAGATTCAGAATTGCCAAGAGCATTTGCGTACGTATCACTCCTTTCCCTTTTTCTTCGTCAATTCTCCTTTTTTTTTTTTTGTGGGCGTTGTCGTTGTGGCCACGCTTTTTACGTTTAAAAGCTGCTTTGTTTTTCCTTTTTAACGCTGATGTTCTCTCGCTTTTTTTTTTTTCCTCCCTTATACTAACTCATGATAACAACGATAACATCTAAAAGAGATTATAAAGAGAGAGAGAGAAAAAAAAAAGAACGAGTCAAAATACAACTGTAAACGTAATGTTGGAAGCCTCAGTGCAGCGGTGTTTATGCGCGGACGAAAGCCGAAGAAGAAGAAGAAAAAAGAGAGAAAAGAGAAAAGTACCTTGCCGAACTGATCGAGAAGTGTTGCTGATGCTTCCCTGTCATGCTAGCTTCTCTACTTTTTAAATGTGCGCGGAAGCTGCGAACTTATTTTCGCAGCATACCGAGGAGATAGTGGATGGGAAGCTGCTGGGATAGTCATTCCCGCTCTCGAGGCGTTTGCCAGATTTCTTCACCGACTGATATACAATATCTTCATTGAAAAAAAAAAAATAAAAAACTCTCTCTCGCTTTGTCAGTGGTTCTTTTTTCCCCTTTCCTGTGGTCTTCCCCCTTTTGCCATTAGTTGAATTGCAACGCGTGATAAGTCTCCAGTACACCCGACGACTCTGACCCACACCATTTGATACCTCTCCCTTTTTTTTTGTTTGTGAGTTGCTTGTTTTGCACCCCAACACGCCTTCCAGTCGTTGTTGTTCTCCGTTTGTTGCTTTTTTTTTTCCCTTCCCTTTTTTTTTTCATTTTCGTTTCTTAGGCCTCTTTTTTTTTTTTTTTAATAAGACGTAGGCCATACTCTTGAACTCTCCTTCTTCAGGGTCCTTTGGGGTTTTTTTCTTACGCCATCCGCTTTCTTTCGTTCATCTTTTTTTTTTTTTGTTCTTGTCGCCATTGGTGCGCTGTGGATCTCTTGCTAGGCTTCCCTGGAAAAGGCAAGATTATCCGAGAGGCCCTTTCAGCACAACCGACAGTGATTACAGACACCGCGCATTATTGACTACTAAACAATCGCTACTTCCAAAAAACAGAAAAAGTAAATCACACACACAAAAAAAAAAAACAAAAGCAAGTAAGCAACTAATGTCGATGACTTTTTTTCTCGAGCCAGCTGCCCAGCGTAAGGAGGAAAAGAAAGCAGCTGATAGCAGTTTCCTCAACGAATCGGGTGCGGGGCAGTCCGACGAGCACGATCACGCAGCATCGACGACGTCTGCTGAGGTCCAGCCGCCGACCACCGATGCCACCACGTTGCTGAACGAGGCTGCAGCGCTCATCGCAAGCGCAACAGCAGGCGATTCCGACCGCGACTCCCCTCGATTGAGCAGCCGGTGGGCCACCCCTCCACTGTCCTCATCTTCTGCTCCCAAACCAATAAAGGCACTGGACAGCATGTCCGCGTCTACACGCGGCGCGCACAAGCCAGCGGTGTTGTCGCTGTCCCTGTGTTCTTTCACTGAGGAGGACGCAGTGGTGAAAGAGGAGGAGAAGGCCGCACCGGCCAGCAACGGCGGCGCAGCCGCCACCACCACTGCCGCGGCAACCACAGCCGTCCCCTCCTTCACTTCAAACTCGCCCACCGCCGCCACCACGACAACGTCTCTTCCTTCCCCGCAGCCGGTGGACGAGACGAAGGCGACGACGTCTTCGCTGCCGTCGAAGCGGCCCACAGTCGTCGTGCCGTACACGAGCAGCACCCCGTCAGAGTCGTCGGACAAGACGCCGTTGAGAGTGCGTGGGGCTGCCAGGCGGTCGTCCTCGTCCGCTGCTCCTGCAGTGCCAGTGCTGCGGCTGCCCACAAAGAAGTGCACGGATGAGGTGACGCCGGTTAAGACACTCTACAACCGCCTCTTTCACGAGGCCCAGCAGCGCGAGCAGCGGCTGCAGCTGGCGCAGCAGAAGCAGCGCGCCGCGCAGAAGGCCATGGACAAAGAAAGCTGCACATTCCACCCGCGAGGCGCGGAGGCGTTTGGCTTGCCGTCCCCGGTTGCCGAAAGGAAGCATCTGACATCTGCCGAGCACTCCACGCAGTCAGCGGCAGCGCCAACCTCGCCAGCACCTGCACCTGCACCCGCAGCCAACAGCCGATCCCCCTCCCTTGCATCCAAAGCCCACCGCAGCAGCGTCTCCACTACAACGGCGGAGACGGCGGCGTTCGAGCGCTTGTACAAAAATGCAGAGCAGGCGGAGCGGCGTGAGCGACGGCTGCAGGAGCTGCGCGAGACACAGGAGGAGGAGTTCCGCAGTGCGTGCACGTTTCGCCCTTGCGTGGTGGTGTCGTCGTCCCGCGACAGCCGTCCGCGCAGTCTGGAAGGGGAGGGAAACAGCGAGGAGGAGAATCACCACGTTAGGAGGGGGGCCTCCGCAGATCGATCAGGCAGCTCGCCGCACGGGCACCAAAAAGAGACTCGCTCGTGGCAGCATTTTCTGGCCGATCAGGAGGAGCGCCAGGCTATCCGTGAGCGCCACCTGAAGGAGCTGAAGAAGCTGGCGGCTGAGCAGGATCACGCGAAGCTGTTCACCGGCGTCCCCCGCTCAAAGGCGGACGTGCACCTGAAGGCGTACTTGAAAAAGAAGAAGGGATACAAAGGCCCCATCGAGGGCTGGTCCGAGCGCTTTGAGCACTACATGAAGGTGAAGCAAGCGGCAGAGGCGGAACCGTCGACCAGGTCTCCTGCAAAACAGAAGAAGGATTGCGCCGCAGAGCGGAACGACGGCGCTGTGCGCACGCGCAGCACGGGCGACGGCGGGCGTGGCGGTCGCAGTGCCAGCGTCTTTTACCGCCTCTACCACGACAGCGACGAGCGGGAGGCGATGCGGGAGCTGATCCGCTTAATGAAGGAGCAGCGTGAACAGGCAAGTTTCTTCAAGCCGAACGTGAGCGCCACGAGCGCAACCAACAAGGGTGGCAGTAACACCAACAACAACGACGGGAGTAGCATCCGAGCAACGCCACGTCACTCACAGGCCTCACCGAGGCAGACCGACGCCGCTTGCGAGACGGCTGCGGCGGTGGCCGTCGCGACAGCCGGGGAAGCAGCGGACCAACCGCAAGATCAGCAGCAACAGCAGCAGCGCGGCTCCACGGCAGGCGACGACAGCCATTCCACTGCGCGGTCTATTTTCGACGCTCTCTACGCCGAAACGGAGAAGCTGCAGCAGCGGCGTGAGCTGCGGCACCTGCAGGCGCAGAACGATGCGGAGGTCTACTCCTTCCACCCCCACCTCAGCAGCCGCAGTCGGGCACTGTTGAGGGACGCGGCGCGGCAGAAGGCACGTGGCGAACGAGAGGAGACGGTGCGGGAACGTCGTGCACGCGAGGCGGCCCAGGCGGCCGCGGATGAAGCGGCGCGTCGCGCGCAGGTGCACTTCCGCTACAACTCCTTCGCCCACCGCCAGGCGGAGCGGGACCGCCGGCGAGACGAGGAGATGCTGCGCATTCTGCTGCACGAGCGCTGCGACGATGTCGAGGCTTGCCGCTTCCGCCCTGTCATCTCCGAAGTGACGGAAGCGATTGTAGAGGGCAGTCGCAGTTACGCACAGGTCATCGACGATCCGCAGGTGATGCAGAACCTGCTGGCGCAGCGAGCGGCGTCCACGTCGACTGTCGGCAATTCCTCCTCGCTCTCGGCGGCGCGTCAGAGCGCGTCACAGCCGGCTGCGGAGGGTGCGCGGTTCACGAACTCGGTGCGCGCGGGGCCTGCAATAACGCCTGTGCAGGCGCTCGCGGCAGGCGCGGAGGAGGCGGACCCCAGCCTCAACGTGGGGACCTCAAGTCAGTTTTGCGACCCCATTTCTGCGCCGATCAACACGTTCAGCGCGACCTCCTCGAACTCATCTGTGAATGGCTTTTGCCGCACAGAGCAGCAGGACAAGCCGCATTCGCCGCTACCTGTCAAAGTGAGATTCTCCAATGCGAAGGAGAGTGCAGGGCCGAGCTCGCCCCAGCGCGGTTGCGCGGGGAGTGACTTGGACACGGTACACATCGCTGGAGCCGCTTCCTCGGAGTATCTGCGGCGGTTGGAGTCGGAGCTTCAAGACGCTTTGAGGGACTGGTCGCAGTGCATCTAGGCGACGTGCGCATTGCGTTGTGTGTGTGGGTCCGGCTTTGACGCCATCTTCACCGCGAGGACGAAGTTGTGTATGTGTCGGCTGTATGCGAGAGTGGAGAGCCTTCACCGAAGAAGGAGCAGAACTGCACGCCTGTCAAAAAGTTGGTCAGCGTTTTCCATGCTAACGCGTTGCAGCGGGGAAACTTGCGTGTGTTTTTTTTTTTCATTTTTTCTTGCGTGTTATTGATTGAAGTTAAACGGAAGAAGAAGAAGAAGAAAAGAACTACGGAGCGTGAACTTTGTTATTCTCATTTATTGTTGTTGTTACTTGCCTCTCTGTAAACATGGCAAGCTCGCTATCGCTCTTTCCTTTTTTTTTTTTTTGGGAGGTAAACACGCACTAGCGGCTGGGAAGAAAAGGAGGGGGGGGGAGAGGGGGAGAAGAAAGTCTGAATCGTAAGCAAAGCGATGCCTCTTTTCAAGTAGAGGACGTGAAGCGGGAGCTCTTCAGGGTTTTCTTTGGCTTAGAAAAAAAGGCAAAACATGACTCTGATTTACGATGTGACGAGCCGTGCGCGTGTGCGACAAGGGTCATTCTTCTCTCCTTGGCGTTAGAGCTCACTTCAAAATTAAACGCTAAGGAAGAGGCTAGAGAGAAAAAAAAAAAGAAACATGACGCCATCACCGCCATTGCTTACTTAAAAACCCGCACTTATCTCCCTTAGCAATTTAGGTTTTTTTTTTTCCACCACCACTACCATCACCACCACCAACATCACCACCATCACCGCTACCAAACCAACACCGAAACGCAGCAACACCTTTTGGGATGGTTATACCTGCCAGCGCCGCGGCCCCCGGAACGTGGCGGCGACACTCCACCAAGGAATTCACCGCTCTTGCCCTCTTCATCAGCTTTGTCGTGTTCCTCGTGCACCAGACAACGCTGAGCCGCGAGAATGCAGAGCTGCCCATGGATCGCGTCCTTGCCGAGCTCGAGTCAAACTGCCCGTCGGCATACCATCACGAAGCCGAGAGCGCCGTCGCCGCGCTTCCGCCTGCCTTTTTCGGTCTGGGGGTTTGGGTGGACACGCCTGCGTTGCTGCCTGGCGTACACGCGGCACTCGCTTTGATGCGGGAGCGCCTGGCGGGTGACGCGGCGGCTGCGTTTCCGCCCTCTACGCACGACCTGCATTATTTTGTACGCGTGCAGTCCTCCACACGCGACACCGCCGTCGCAGAGCTGATGGCGGCGGCGCAGCGTGACGGCACGGCAAACGCGGACCGCGTCACGAGTCGGCTCCATCTTGTCGCTAGCCAGCAACAGCTGGGCATGCCGACCATGAAGCACGCCTTTCTACCGCAGGTTGGGCAGGAGGTGGAACTTCACGGGCTCTCGTTGTTTAGCATTCCGGCGACGGCACTGCCGGATGGATCGAGGGTGCAATGCTACGTCACTGATGTGCACCAGGCGTATTGTGTTTTTCCCGTGGACCTGCCGGAGGAAAAGGAGGCGGAAGAAAAAAGACAAGACGAGGTGGAAGGTGCCGGCGCAGCAGCGACAACACAACGCACGCCGTCGCGCGCGGCAACTTCGGCGTCCTCTCTCACCGCGGCATCGTACAAGACTCACGCGGACTCGCTCGAAGCCGAGGTGCGCGCGGCACTGCTGTCCGTCATGACAAAGCAAATGGGGCTGCGCTCCTTCAAGTCAGCCGACGTAGCTGCGTGGAAGCAGCAGCGCGAGCAGCAGGGCTGCGCCTACACGATTGCTTCCGTGAGAAGCACGCTGCGCTCCATCGAGGCGAACACGAACATGGTGATTCCCCTCAACACGCGACACATGTTTGCCGACCTCGAGCGCCACGTCGAGGCGAAGGCGTTCGTGCGTGCCGCGCGAGCCGCTGACGACCTGCAGTTCCACCCGTCACTCACCCCGCAGCTGTACATCCCGTGGGATCACTCTCTTGTCTCGCAGCTTGTCATTCTCCTACCGATGGTGTCGATGACGATCCTCACCCTGCGTTTCACGGTGGATGAGCGGCGTCTCCGGCGGAAGAGGATGGCGAGAGCAGCTACTGAAGAAAAGAAGATGCAGTGAAGAGGCGTAGGTTTGTCGTTGCGCGTTTTTTTTCTCTCTCTCTCTCTCTCTTTTTAAGTTGTTTCTCTGCATCCACTGGTTTACGCAACTACGCTAGTTGAGCTTGAAAGCAGGAAAGCGCTGTTGGAACGAGTTTTTTTTTTCTTTTCGTTTTTTTTTTTTCCTCCTTGTTGTCGGTGGCCGCTGTTTTGCTGCACTGCCAGCCCATGTGCATGTTGTTACCAAAAAAAAAAAAAAGAAAGGACTTTTTTGTGACTCGCTGCTGCTTCGAACTATTCTACAACAGCGCGTAAAAAAAAAAGCAGATGCGCTTGCTCGTCGCCAGTTTTCGTTGAGGCTCCGCGGATAGGCATCAAAATTGTCTTTAAAGTGCCCGTCAAGGTTGCGCTGCTTTTTAGGCTTTAACAGGGGAAAAAAAAAAGCCCACACTCAATGACACAGTGCTTTAACATATTCGTTTTTCATGGGTTCGTCACTTTTCGTCTTCTTTTTTTTTTCCTTTGCATTTTAACTTGCAGAGATGTTGAGGCTTTAAGTGAGAAAGAACAGGGAAAAGAGAAACTACCCTCTTCTTTGATTGCAGTTCCTGGTCGTCACGAACAGCACTTGCTTTCTTCGAGTTTTTTTTTTTTCTTCTCAACATCGCTGTTTGTCCGGCGCGCAACACTCTGCTTTAAAGCTCAGACGACCATCCACTGCTCATTGACACCACTGCTGTCACTACATTGAATGTGAATTGGAGAGTAAATACTACACATCTACGATGGATGGAAACGCACCAGCGCACCCGGACGTTCAGGTTGGTGCGACATCTGTGATTGCGCGGATGCTGTCGCGTAAGCCTCCTGCCCACCGCCACTCTGGCATCTCCTCCTGCTACACCTCCAACGTCAGCCCCAGTTCCACCGCCGACACTCGTCGGCCGAGTCGCGTCTCGTTCCACGACGGTGCCGACACGGCGAGTAGACACTCAAAAGGCAATGACGACAACGTCGCTGACGCTGACGACGACGACAACGGCGCACGTGAGGCTGCCGTGGCACCCACCTACTACCGCATCATGATCGACGGTGATGAAGGCGATAAAGACTATGTGAAGTGTGCAGGTATCATCGCCAGCATCATACAAGCTCGACAGACGTACAAGGACATCGATAAGGGGCAGCTTGAGGCACCGCTCACGGCGGAAGAGGTGGAGCAGCGCTACCACGACGCCGCTGCCGCTGCTGCGTCTGCCGGCCCACCCTCTGCTTCCTCATCGTCCGCCACGGCGTCGAGCGGTGGGGATGCGGCGACGCTGCCTCAGACGTCAGTGAAGCGTCAGCCACAGTGCTCGAGCCAGGAGGAACTGACTGCAAGTCTGGATGTGCTGATGGGCTTGGAGTGCAAACGCGGTGTCTTCACCTTCCGTGACATGCGCACCTGCATCGTCTCCTGGGAGCAGTATGTGAAGGACATCCGTGCCGTCTACGGCGCCATCGAGAACGGCCCTTGTCTCTCCACCGGTCGCATGCGTGTCACGTCCATTGCGGAGAAGTTCCGCCTCTACTCCCTGTTGAACCAGGAGAACGAGAGCAACTATGACGAGCTGTTTCGCGACGGTGGTGTCTACGCCCCATGCACGCGGGTCGACAACCATGTCAACCTGCACACCTCCGTCGCGGCCCCGGTGCTGCTGGATTACGTCGTGACGACCGCTCTGGAGCAGCCCCGCATGCCGCTCTACGTGGACGAGCGAACGCAGCAGACCGTCACCCTGGCTGGCTACCTCGAGGCGGGCGGTGTGCACGACCCACGCGAGCTGACCGTCGAAGGGCTCGGCCTGCACCCCACCCTCTACCGCAACAAGTACCTACCCTACGACATGTTCGACGCGAAGCTGAACCCCGCGGGCGAGTTCGGCGCGACGTTGCTGCAGGCGGTGCTCTCGACGGACGGCCCGAACCAGGGCGACCTCTGCGGCGTGCTGCTGCGCGCAGATCTGGAGCGGCGAGAGTACCAGAAGAAGCAGATCACGGCGGCGGAGATGGCGCTGCAGGTGCACGGCCACCACCCCGACGAGATCGCGCGTCTCGCCGCGTGGGTCCGTCGTCAGGGCTTCAACAAGTTCTCCCGCAACCGGTGGGTGCTGGCAATCCAAGGGCAGCCGCCGTCCACGCGTGGGCCGAACGAGCTGCCGCGCCTGTGCAGCACAATCGGCGACAAGCTGCGTCACATCTTTCACCCGCTCTTCATGGCGACGCTGCGCCCCGGCGACCCTCAGTGGGCGGATGTGGCGCAGCTGCTGGCAAACACCGGAGCCCTCAGCATCTTCACTCACAACGTCGTGCGAACCGAGAACTTCAGCACAGCCGAGGTAGACCCCGATACGGTGCCGTTCCACGGCACCGCCACCCCGGTGCCGAGCCAGGCCGAGATGTGCAGTGGCGGCTGCAGCGACTACTACTTATTTTACTACGTATGGGCAAACCTGACCTCGCTGAACGCGCTGCGCACCCGCCTCGGCCTCAACACCCTCCTCTTCACCCCCTCCGTGCACGAGCAGGCGCCGGCGTATGACCAGCTAGTGTGCTCCTTTCTGCTGGCCGACGTGGTACACAACGTCAGCTCGCTCGCCAAGAGCTGGATCATGCAGTTCCTGTACATGTACTGCCGCATCGGCATCGTGCTCTCCCCGCTGCGCGACAACGCGCTCAGCACGGCCTACTTCGACAACCCGTTTCTGAAGTACTTCCACCAGGGCATGCGCGTGTCGATCGGCACCGCCGATCCCCTCTACTTCCACCACAACGAGGCCCAGCCGCTCATGGAGGAGTACGCCACGCTCAGCAAACTCTGCTCGCTGACGCCGATGGACACGATGGAGGTGGCACGCAACAGCGTGCTGAACAGCAGCTTCCCGGAGGAGATGAAGCGGGAGTGGCTGGGCGAACACTACACCCCGCTTGGCGCTCAGGGCAACGAGCTGCGGCGATGCGGCGTCTGCGCGTACCGTTTGCAGTTCCGCCACGAGACCCTCGCGCACGAGGAGGAGCTGCTGAACCGTCTGCTTGAAAAGGCGGGCATCAAGGCGCCACATGACAGCGGCGGTGGTGGCAGCAGCGACGGCAGCCGCCAGCTGTCCATCCACTTAATCCCCTACGCGCAGTCGGTGCTGGTGTCGGACCTCGTGCAGCAGTCGCGGCATCACTCGCGGCGCATGAACTACACGGATCAGCGCATCGAGTACCCTCGCATCGACATTTATTACGGCGGCCACCGGCAGGGCCTCGCGACGGACGCGGTGGTGGCGCTACGGCAGGCCATCGCCATGCGGCGCAAGTACGTCGGCAACGTGAACCACACCGCAGCGGACACCAACGTGCGCGTCGAGGACGTCTTCAGCACCACTCACCAATTCAACGAGGCGCAGTGGGAGTATAACACCTACTACGGCGTGTGCATCCTGTCGCTGCGTGGCAAGACGCCGTCGTGGCCGACCTTTCTGCCAACCATCACGGAGTTCATGCGCGACATGGCGACGATGCGGCAGGTGGCGAGCTCCGTCGCCCTGCAGCGTCTCGCCACCCACCGCCTCAACCTGCTGGAGCAGAAGTTCCTCCTCCACCTCTCTATGAATCTGTCCAATGAGGCGGGCAAGCGCGAGGAGAAGGAATGGAACAACCGCGACTTCTTTACTGCCTACAAGGTCGATACGAACGTTCACACCGACGCCGGCTCGAACGCGCGCACACTGCTTGAGTTCTTCGTCGACAAGGCGCTGAACCACGGCGAGGACGTCGTCTTTGAGCGGCACCACCACCCCGTCACGCTGAAGGAGCTGTTGAAGGAGTACGAGATGGACGTGCACCACATCACCGTGGATGAGCTCCACCACCACCTCAACACCCACCCCGACCTACGTGGCATCTTTCTCTCACCCTTCAACTTCATGCAGGGACGCTACTTCGCGGAGCTGACGAAGCGCACGCTCGACATCTACGAGGAGGACGCCTACAGCTTTGCTGAGAACCGCCTCACCATCACGGGCGCGTCGGAGCGGGAGTGGTACGACCTGGCGCACTGGTTCGACTGTTACGGCATGGCCAGCTCGCGCAGCCGGTGGATGGTGTGCCTGCCGTGGCAGTACCGCCGTCTGCGCCGCAGCGGCACGCTGCGCAACTTCGGCGAGTTTCTCGACCACGTCTTCCACCCACTCTGGGAGGTCAGCCTCCACCCCGCCAAGGACACAAAGTTCCACTACCTGCTGGCGCACATCTCCGGCTTCGACTGCATCGCCGACGAGTCGAAGATCGACCTGCCCCTCACCGACGTCTCGCCGCACGACTGGACCAGCGACCTGAACCCGCCCTACAGCTACTACATGTACTACATGTGGGCGAACATCACGACACTGAATGAGTTCCGCGCCTCGCGCGGGCTGAGCACCTTCACGCTGCGTCCACAGTGCGGCGAGAAGGGGGGCATGGACCATCTCGTCACGGGCTTCTGCCTCGCCAACAGCATCAACCACGGCGTCACGCTCGCGCGGCACCCGGTGCTGGAGTACATGTGGTACATCGCCCAGGTCGGCGTGGCCATGTCGCCGCTGAGCAACACCGCCGGCGCCTCTGCCTACCTGGAGAACCCCTTCCCTGTCTTCTTCCACCGCGGGCTCAACGTCAGTCTGGCGACAAACCAACCACTGTACTTCCACTTCACGCGGGAGCCCCTCGTGGAGGAGTACTCCATCGCGGCAAAGCTATGGAAGTTCGAGCTGAACGACCTCTCCGAGATTGCGCGGAACAGCGTACTGCAGAGTGGCTTCCCGGCGGCGTGGAAGGAGAACGCGCTCGGCCCGCGCTACCAGCTCCGCTCCACGCTTGGCAACGACGTGCGCCGCAGCCGCGTCTCGGACATCCGCGTGGCCTACCGCTACGAGGTGTACCACACGGAACTGAATTTCTTGGACGAGCAGCTCGCCGCGGCGGCACCGAGCTTCGCGCCGAGTAACCCAGCAGCAACTCCTAGTGATACTCCTGCGGAGACGGCCACTGCTGCCGGCTCTGCCGAGGTCAGCAGACAGACAACGGTTCCTCCTCCTCCCTCTGCGGCGGCGGTGCAGCGGGTGCCACGAGCGATGAAGCTGCTCGAGGAGGAGCTGGCCATCTGCGGCGACGCGGTGGCCAGCGCGCTGTGGCAAGGCACTTCGTCACCCAGTAACGCTGCCATCGCTTCTTCCTACGCTTCTTCGGGTCAGGGAGCGCCAGGCAGGAACACCACAGTGAGTGCGCAGCCGCAGGACGCTTCGTCTGAGCCAGTGACGCTTGAATCACGCGCGGAGCAGCTGAAACGGGAAATTCAGCAGCTGGACGCGGAGCTGACGCGGATGCGAGCTGTGTCACTGCAGGTGGCGGGGCAAAACAACTCCATCGCGGTGCAGGTGAATGCGATTCGTGAGCGGCTGCGCACGGAGGCTCTCACGATCCTCGGTGGCCTGCATCATCCATCAGAAGGAGAGAGCGACAGCGAGGTTGCGGAAGGGAGTGCGGAGCCAAAGAGCGCTTGAGAGGAGCGGTTCCGCAACGTTGAAAAGGAAAGAGAGTGAGGGGAAAAATACTCCGCTTTTGGCTTGTGCAGTTCGGAGAAAGAAGGAAAAAAGGAGCTTTGGCGTACCGTTTGCTATCTGCACACCTCGATGTATATCTTTTTAACCAATTTCTTTTTGTGTTTAAACTGATGTAGATGACAGACGGTTTTCACATGGCACGTACCCAACTTACATTCATACACAAACAAAGCAAAAAAAAAAAAAAAAAGAGGCTAAAGACGACAACGAATAGGGATAGGCAAGGAAAGAAGCTCCGTTTTCTGCTCATTTTTGGAATGAGATGGTGGGAGCGAAACAACATGCAGGTTCTGGTGTTGTCTTTTTTTTTTTATCCACTGCTTTTTTTTCTCTACCGCTTTCAACTTCAGAGTTGCAGAAAAAAACAGAAACAAAAACAAAAAAAAAAGGGCGACAGGAATTGCATTCGAAGTTGCAAACACGCACTTTGACACTAGGATAGGCTATTTTCCCTTTTCTTTTTATCGTTACACGGGCTCATCTTACTGCAAACAAGCTGCAGAGGCCGTTTTTATTTATTTATTTGGTCGCTTTTCTTCGGCTACAGTGCGATCATTCTTCTTCTTCTCACACGCACGTGTTACACACATAATGCCAACGACACTGCACAATAAGGCGGCCTCCGTAGAGCGTACGGAGGACGCGCTGACGGTGCTGGAGCCGAAGCGATCCATCTCCATTCAGGACATGATCTACGGTCAAATTGAGTTCCCTCCTGTTATCCGACTACTGACGGACTCGCCGATCATGCAGCGGCTACGCGACCTCAAGCAGCTGGGCAACTCCTTCTACGTCTACCCAAGCGCCACACACAGCCGCTTCGAGCACTCGCTCGGCGTGTGCTATCTGGCCATGGACCTGTATCGCAGCATTGTCGACAGCCACCGCGAGGACCACCGCAACTTTGGCGTGCCGGAGATCGCGCAGATGACGCGTGAGGAGATTCAGAAAGACATGCACTGCATCGGTATTGCGGGGCTATGCCACGATCTCGGCCACGGCCCGTTGTCACACATGTTCGAGTCCTTCGTGCGTTCCTCTGCCGGCGAGCACGAGCCCCTGCGCACGTGGTCACACGAGCAGGCGAGCATTCTGCTGCTGCGCAAGCTGTGGGGCGACAACGAGGCCGCGCTGGCTGAGCTGGGCTTCAATGAGACGGACCTGCGCTACGTGGAGCTGCTGATCAGCGGGCTGAGACCGGGCAAGGCGTGGCCAAAAGAGGTGGGCCGCGGGAGCTGGGCTCGCTTCACGACTGAAATCGTCGCGAACAAGCGCAACGGGCTGGACGTCGACAAGATCGACTACATCCAACGTGACTCCGTCGCTTGCCTCGGCACGCCAACCTTTGTGTCTATGCGTCGCCTGTTCCAAGGTGCGCGCGTCGTCGTGAACGACGCCAAGGAGACTTCCATCGGCTTCCCTGACAAGCTGGACGGCGTGATTGAGGAGATTTTTCTGGCCCGCGCGCACCTGCACCGCATCGTATATCAGCATCGCGTAACAAAGATCATTGACTTGATGATGCTGGACGCTCTTCGCGCGGCTGGCAACGTGTTCATGGTGACGAACGGCAACGGGGAGCAGCTGCCGCTGCGGGCCTGCCCGCTGCACCCCGACTTCTACGTCCACGCAAGCGATTGGATTGTGCAGGCGATTCTTCACAGCAGCGGCGAGCAGCTGGGGGAGGCGCGCAGCATCCTCGAGCGCATTCAGAACCGCCAGCTCTACACCACCATTGGCGCCTACCGCTACAGCGAAAAAACGCTGATGGCTGCGGCGAAGGAGCGCTCTGTCACCGGGTCGAGCCAGCAGATCAAGCACAAGGTCATGCTGGACGAGCTGGGCCGCGACATTGACGCCACGGCGCCGCAGCTGGCGGAGAAGCTGCGTCAATGGTCCAAGGCACACGGCAATCTGCACAGCATTGAGATTCTGCAAGCTGAAATCACGCAGAGCGCTGGTGATATGAACAAGATGATGAACCCCGTGGAGGCCACCTACTTCTTCAACGCGCGACAGTCCGTCGGCTACCCAGTGGAGCCGCACTTCACGTGTAACGCGACCACGACGCTCTCGTCGCAGCAGGGTCCCGTCTCGTCCATTGTGGTGGTGTGCCGTATGCCCCTCACTGCCCAAGAGAAGGAGGAGCTGCGTTCCACCTTCACCTCGGTGGCGGACCGGCTGGGCAAGACAGACACAAACAACTACTCCTGCACGCCGCACAGTCAGCGTGGTTGTGGCACGAACGGGTCGCAGCGCGACTCCATCGCCGGCGACGATGAGGCGCCACCGCAGGCCCTTGTCGGGGAATGGCTGCGCTCGCCGGCAGTGAAGCGGCTGAGGCTGGAGAGGGATGGCTCTGCGCCGTTGACGACGCTGAACGGCGTCTCGAGCAGCTCTGCGGACTTGGTGGAGGAGAAGTTTGCTGCGGAGAATGACAATGACGAGAAGCCGCTTCTTTGACCTACATCCGTACTACTGCATCCCCTCCCTCCTCCTTGCAAAACAACTGCAAAGAAAACTCTTGTTCACCTACACATGGATCGTAATGGGGGAGGCACGCAAGACAACAATAACTACAACAACAACAAAAAAAAAAAAGCAAAAGAAGAAAAAAAAAAAGGCAAAACGAAACGCAGGCACACGAGTCTTTGGATGGAGAATTACGCTGATAGTTGTTCTACTTTTTTCTTTTATCTCGTGCTTTTCCTTTCTCCACTGTTTCCAGCTTTTTTTTTTTTTTTGTATATCTGTTTGTTTGTTTTGCTGTCGTCGTGGCAGTTCATTCTTCTACTCATTCGACAGAAAGAGAGGAGGAAAGCAACTACAGCAGAGCCGACGAACGTATGTGCAGATTTTATGAGCTCATGCGGATTGCTCGACACCGAAATGCTGCCTTTGAAGAGCCGTTGAAGGTTCTCTTCTTTTTTTTTTTTTCTTTGATGTTCATTGTTCGATGCAGCTTTATTTTTGCTGTTTTTGTTTTTCTATTACTTTGATGTTGACTATTATCCTCTTTTCTTTATTCTGACCCTCTTCCTCATCTTCGTGCGTTGGTAAAAGGAAAAGGAAAAAAAAAAAAAAGGAAGGAACAATAGTAGCGTTAGGAAAGGTAGTTGAGCTGCAGCGGGACAAAAAAAAAAACGTGAAAAGCAAAACAGAAAAGCCAAAAGGTGCCTCCAGATGTTCACGAACATTCTCAGCACGAAGCTGCCAAGCGGGCAGCAGATGAGCCAGATGCAACTGCCAGCCGTCGTGCAAGAGCAAATCTACACCATCGCCTTGCAGGTGTTGCGGCGTCTCCTCGGCCCAGTCGTGCGCCGCCATCGTCTGCGGAAAGCCCGGCTCCTGCTGCAGCGGCAGTACCTCGCTGAGCATGCAGCGGCTGACGAGGTGGAGACGGCGGTGACCAACGCCCTGCAGTACATTTCGTTTTTCGGCGCCGTGACGCGCGAAGTGAACGTGGCGTCGAGCAACGTTGCTGCGGCTGCTGTTGTCGGTGGCGATGGCGTTGGCACGGCTCGCTCGCCCATGTCAAGTCACGAGGGACTGCCGCACGCCGCCGCCTCCCCGTCTACCTCCGTTTCCTCTCCAGTAGTGGACACGGCAGCAGCGGCGGAGTTGCGTAATCAGGTGCGTGAGGCCGTAGCCGCGAACCTTGTCCACCTTGTCGTCTTTTTGCAAGACGAGATAGTGGAATGGGAGTGGGAGCCGGCGAGTGAGGTGCTGCTGCTGCTGGCTGGTACGGTGGAGCGTCGCGGCAGTGCCGTGGCGGTGTCGCGGGCGATGTCGGCTAACCCTTTCGCCGTCGGCGTTGGCGGCTCCGCGCTTGGCACCCGGCGCCCGTCCGCCACCGCCGCGCATCTCTCCTCCCGCTCCGGCAGCCTCTCGTACGGCCGACCAGGCGCCGGTGGCGGCAACTCGCGGCGTGGTTCGGCGTCGCTTCAGCCCAACGCCAGCCTCACCGCCACCACGCGGAGCCTGCCGCGCCGCGCGTCCAGTGGGGCTGGTGTGGAGGCCTCCTTCACCGCTCCTGGGCATGCGGCGTACGCGAGCTCGTCAACGTTGCAGGGCACCAATGGCGGCAGCGCCGTTGTCGATCTCGATGCACAGCTGCTCGCGGCGCCGCAGGTATTCAATGAGCTCGCCTGCCTCGGCACCTTTCCGTGCTGTGCGACGCTCTCCGTGACTTCTCCAGCGGCGCTGCTGCTACGGATGCCCAAGGAGGTGTACTGCAAGATGGTGAGTGCGTGCGTGCCAGCAGACGGGCAGCGGCGCCTCCTCGTCGAAGCGTTGCAGATGCGGGAGCGTCTGATGCTGTACTACGCCCCGCTCACCTCCGCTCGCCTGCTGCTCTGCCCCCTTCTCGCGCACCTGCGGCCCGAGCAGCTGGAACACATCTGCGACCTGGCCATCCCCCGCGTCTACGCCGCAGGCATGGAGTGCGGGGAAAGGGAGAACCCGCGTCACATCTTTTTTATTCGGCGTGGTGTTGTGCACATGCAGCGGGATGGCGGGATGTCTGACGAGTCCAACGCTGCGGCTGCGGCTGCGGCTTTCACTGCCGGCAGCGTGGCCGCCTCGGAGCTCTCGTCGCAGCAGACGGCCGCGGCAGCGTCACGTGCGAGTTACTCGCTGGAGCTGCCGAAGAACCGGCCGGTGCTCGTGGAGGGACACACTTATGGCGAGACCGGGTGCATCTTTGGGGATGCCGTGGGGGACCGCTACACCGCCGTCACCCACGTGGACATGTACCTCCTGCCTTTTCAGGTGCTGATCCAGCTGATGAAGCAGGTGCCGGAGATGCAGAGCGCCGTGTACCGCAGCGCGCAGGAGCTGTCCTTCCTGCGTGACAAGGAGTGGCCAGGTGTTTCGTTCGGTCCACGGCAGTTCGGTGTGGAGCTGCCACGCGTGCACGGCATCGTGCCGGCACAGGGGTTGCTGGCGCACATGGCTGCCGCGCCGGCGTCCACCGGCGTGGACTGGCACTCCACGGGCACTCGCTACAAACAGAACAGCAACGCAACGGGGCTGGACCCACTGGACCGCCCAGGCAACGGCGGCGGCGGCTCCACGCGGCGTGTCACCATCTTCGAGGACGCCCCCACTGGCGGGGCGACGGCGGAGGGCACCGACGGCCTGGCCGGGGGCCGCGTCTCATCCGCACTGCTCGCGGCGATGGCGCAGCTGCCAGTCGTTAGTCTGCTGCCGAGCTTCAGCGGCGACTTCTCCAAGGCGTGCATGTCGCAGTGGCAGTGCGTCACGTACGCGAAGGGCGACTGCATCGCTACAGCAGGGCAGGAGTGCAACCGCCTGCTCGTTTTCTTCGAGGGCCGGGCAGGAGTGGTGGTGAACGCGGCGCTGCTGAGTGAGGAACTGCACCCCGGTCCTTTTGGCGTCGTAGACATCGCCAGCGTCGGGCCGGAGATTGTATGCCCGCTCCCGGCGGGACACGTCGTCGGCTACACCTGTGTCCGTCGTCACCGCTGGACGCACTCGATTATCGCCCTCGATGACGTGGTGGAAGTGTGGGAGATGCGACGCAACAGCTTTGTACAGCTGCTTCGTGCTCACGGCATGGAGCGGGAAATGCAGACGGCGTCGCTGCAGCTGCTACAGCCGCTGGCGGTGCAGAAGGATCGCCTCACCGTGTTGGACTACCAGCCGCTGCTGCATCCGATGCCGAACTCGCTCTGGAATCAGCAGGCGGTGCCCAACGTGCATCCCGTCGTGGTCACCAAGGAAGGGGCGGCGTGCTTCCCTGTCTGGCGCGAAGGCGACTTCCCGCTCGACCGGCGTGCGTCGGTGGCGGACGTACCAGCACGCAGCGGCAGCGGCGGCGGCCGTCGCGGCACGCTGACCGTCATGGGCAGCGTGAGGGTGGCGGCCATTGCGAACGAGCGTCAGCGCAGCGCTGGCCAGCGTCTCGCTGACTCACCAAAGCTGGCAAGCCAGCCATCAGTCAACGCGGGGGTCTTGTCGGACTCGGACAGTGGGGCACGCGCAAGCTTCATTGCTCGCCTCACTAGTGTCTCTTAGAAACTCGCTTCTCAAGTTATTGAATGCAAAGTGCGCGTTTTCGTCAAACCTTTTTTTTTTGTTATGAAGTTTGCATGAACGCGTCGCACTTGACCGCATGATGACTGAGTGCGTGATGTAGACATCTAGACTTGTTTATGCTCTTTTTGTTCTCCTGTACCTTAGAGTTATATTAGTTTGCCACTTCCGCTTTTTTTTTTTTTTCGCTTGTGTGTGCGTGTGTGCATCTCGGTCAGTCAAGGTGGCAAGCAGCTCTCGAAGCAAGTTTACAATGCAGCTTGCTCTAGAAGCGTTGAAAACTGACAACATCAAAAAACAAAAAAACGAAACGCTACAGTAACGTTTTTTTTTTTCTCTCAATGAGTGTCCTCAGGAATGGACACTACTTGATGGTCGACAGGAAAGTACAGTCTGCTACGTGATTGCTTATGGTTTCACCACGATGCGATGAAGCAGGCGACCAGCTACTGCAGTCTCTGTCTCTGCTGGAGGCGCTAAAAGAACACCTTCACTACGACTTTTTTTTTTTGCGCACTGTGACTCTCCATAGAGCTCTGCTCTCCTTCCAACTTTTCTTCCTCGTTCCTTCTCCTCACCTCCCCTTTTCGAACGTGCTGTTGTAGCGTCTTTAAGCCAAAAGAGCCTGTCTTGGATTTCATTGGGTCTACTCTCTTTTATAGAATCTCTCTCTTTTTATTTTTGCTCGTGCTTCGTGAGAGAGGGCACCGTAGAAAAAGTGACATCACCCCCTTTTTTTTTTGGCCTCTATTCGAGAACGCAAGTAAGCCGTCCTCCCCTTTCTTTCGTTCCGATTACATCTTTCTTTGTTAACCATAAGGGAAAAAGAAGCTTCTTTTTTTTTTTTTGCGCAACGCACTCTTGTCAAGTAAAGCTGACTGAGTTGTCTCCGAGAGCCATTTTTAAAAAGACAACCAAAAGGACGCTATTTTCTTCTTTCTCTTCTTTCGGTGTTCGCCTGCTTCCAATAGTATAACACTTTGCTCTTTTTTTTTTTTAATTACTTTTGTTCTTCTTGCCCTTGCTGTGTTGATTGAGTTAAAAAAAAAAAAAGAAGGTAAAGAGAGAAGCTGGCGCACCATGTACGGTAATAATCGCTTCCCCGCGGCAGGAACCAACCCGCCAGGCCAACCGGCAATGTACGCGAATGCGGCAAACCCCAATGCGGCTCTTTACAACCCCCCTCTGAATGGAATAAACACGTACGGCATCATGCAAATGCAAGCGAACAATAGGGCACCTATGGCGAGAGGAGGCGTGGCGACCCAGCCTTCTGCCAGCGGAGCAGCAATGACTGGCAACGGCTACGTTACATACAACGGTGGAGGTTACGTGGCGCCAACGCGAGGCGGCTACGCCTACCCCCCGTATGCGGCAGTCAAACAGCCAGGCGGGATGGCAATGATGTTGCCGTCTGCGCAGCTGGCTTCGTTCACCGCTGGCAGCTCTCCCACAGCATCAGCAGCGGCGACAGTCTCGTCTTCGTCCCCGCAGAAACAGTCATCACAGAGCACTTCCACCGCGGCTGCTGCGCTACCGCCTGCCACGTCGAGCAGAAACGGCAGCGGCAACAACGAAGAGAAACGAGAGGGCCGTCGCGGCAACCGCCGCCGTCGCGGGGAGCGAGGTGAGGGCGCGTCGACTACACCGCCACCACCGACCGATCCCACCGCGCCAGCCCGGCCAGGTCGACGTGAGCGGCGGCGCCGCGGGGAGAGGGACGGGCCATCAGCGGAGCGCATAGACGAGACACGTGCGCCGTCGCCTGCCAACCCACCGCGAACTGAGGAACGCACGTCTGCCTCGCCATCTTCCCCGCTCACGCAAGACGGCGGCGGCGGCGGTGAAAACGGCGGGAACGGTCGGCGTCGACACCGCCACCGCCACGGCGTGAAGAATCCGGCTCGCGATGCCGATCCTAACGCGCCACACCGCCGTCACCACCACCACCACCACCGCGAGCACAACGACGACCGGCCACACCGGCACCACCACGGCAACCGCAACGGTAGTCGTTCCGAGTCTGCTTCACCGCGGCTGGCAGAGCAGACGACTCCAGCGACGGCCGACGACAGGACCTCCCGGCACCGTCACCGTCACGAGGACCGCAGCAGGAGGACCAGTGCACCTCACACTCCTGCTCCTGCGGCTGCGGTGCCGTTGCTTGTACCGCCTCAGGTGCCAACACCACCGCCCGTGATGACGTCCACCGTCGTCGTCCCTGCTGCGCCCACGAATCCGGTGAAGACGGTGCCGAGCTATCCGCTGCCTCCCCCTGTCGCAGTGCCCAAGCCACCGCCACCGCCGCCGCCGCCACCGGTGGTGGTGGCACCGCCTGCGGCGCCGGCGGGCACCTCGCGCGGCCACCACCGACACCGCGGGCACACGGACTCGCGTCGCCCCCGCACCCCATCCTCGGACTCCTCCTCCTCGTCGCAGCGGTCGTCGTCTTCGTCTTCGTCTTCGTACTCCTACTCCGACAGCAGCAAGTCCCGCGATGCGTTGTCACACTCGTCACGTGACCGCCACCACCACCGCAACGGCCGTGGCAGGCGAGGTGGTCGGCGACACTCCTCTTCGCATTCGTCGCGCTCCACGACTTCGACGTCGTCCTCATCGCCGCGTCGTGGCGCGGGGGAGAGGTCAACCGCCGACGCTGCAGCAAACAACAATGCCACTGCCCCTCCTGAAGATTCGTCGAAATCGGGTGGGAAGAAGAAGGGCAACGGGCTGCTGAAGCTGTTTCACCGCAACAAGTCGTCCACGGCGCCGGGCGCGGCCGTCGAGGAGGCGGCGCGTGACGAGCAGATCCAAGACACGACGCCCCTCATCATGCCACAGAAGAAGCTCTTTGACGTACCAAGTCCAGCACCGTCCAGGGATGACGGGGTGGCCGACAAGCAAGATAGAAGTCGTCGTGACCGCTCTCCCGCGCGGGGGCGGCACCGCCAACACTCCGCAGAGCATTCGCCTCTGCGCAAAGACAACACACCACCGCCACCAGCACCATCGCCATCCCTGCCCGGTGACTCCAATGCCGCTCAAGAGGCCGCGGGTGACCACGGCAGTAAAGAGAGTGGCAGCCAGCACAGCGGCAAGGCCAAAGGCTTCTTTGGCTCTCTCTTCCACAAGAAGAAGGACAAGGCCGAGGCGGCCGCTTCGGGCGAGAACACGTCAGCGGAGAGTGGCACCAGCCATGGCGGCGTGTCGCCGCACTCGCGCGCTCCAACGCCTGGAAGCGGCAGCACCGTTGCCACACCACCACCGCTCCCGGATGGTGGAGGCAGCAACAGCAGCTCCAGTGTGACGCCGACGCGCAGCCGTGATGGCACGCCGTCCATCAGCGGCTCCGGTGTCAGCAGCCCCGCCATGCCACCCAAATCGGGCTTCTTCAGCAAGTTCATGAAGAAGAAGGTGAGTAAGACGATGGCGGCCCAGCAACAGGCGGAACAAGAGACGCTGAAGGAACTGGAGTCGGAGATAGAAGAGGAGCGGCGTGCACTCGAGGCGTCGCGTGAGCTGCGCAAGGAGCAGCGGCGGCATCACCACTCAAGCGACTCCCGCGTCAGCTCTCACTCGCACTCCTCCAGCGCGTCACGTCACGGCCGGCGGGACCGGCACGACCGCCACGACGACAGCAGAGGACGTGTGCGCACCGACAGCCGCCACCATTCCTCGCCGCGGCAGGCAGACGAGCGGGACCGCCGCAAGGGTCACCAATCGTCGCGGCGCCGCAATGAGTCGCGCAGCGGCGGCAGAAACGGCGGTCGCCGACGCTCGCCGTCAAGCCGGTCGTCGTCATCGTCGTATTCCGACTCCGCCTCGTCGACCACCACGAGCCGCGGCGGCACCCCTCCTCGTCGTAGCGGGCGTGACAAGAAAAAGCGCAGTGACCAGGAGGCAAACGAAATCTAGGTGCGATTGCTGTTGAGCCCGCCCTACTGACAGTTTTTTCCTCACTTTTTGCCATCTTTGCCTCTTTTTGAATTAACACTTGCTTTTTTTTTTTTTTTTTTACTGTTCGGTTTACGCAAATGAACAGCACAACCTGCTTATTTCTGTGTAGACGGCGATTCTGTTTTTCCTTTTTTTTTTTTGGGGTTTGAAGAGAGAAAGAAAAAGAAATGAAGAAAAAACGGGCTCGCACGCTGCTGTTGGTGATTTTTAGTTTCTTCACGCCTCTTACCACCGTCTCTCGCAGCCCCACTTCGACACCAGTGCGGATGCATAAAGCGCACGTGCAGAGGACGGATAGAGGAGAGGTGAAGGGAAGAAGGAGTGAATTCACATATAGGGGTGTGCTGCTCGGCTGCTGGGCCACTCGTTCGCGTTCCATATTCTTGTAAAAAAGAGGGGAAAAAAAGAAACACAACAGCAACAGCCTGGAGAAGTAGTAGCTGCTTTCAGCAACAGCAGAAAAAGAGAAGGCTTAACTTCGCTTTTCAAAAGCGTAACCTGGCTCTGCATGTGTTAAATATAAATTAATTAGAACTAGAAAAAAAAAAACAGAAAAGAAAGAAAAGAAAAAAGATGGCCGGCCTCATTGCGTTGACCTGTTTGCCTCTCTTTCTGATTCACGAGGCGATAAAGCCCATTTTGCAACTTCCGTTTTTCTTTTTTCTACTCAGTCAAAAAAAAAAAAGGCAAAAGACCGTGAAATGAAAGGCATGCTTTTGATGCTCAAAGTGCTCAACGCTCCAGAACATGCTCTTCTTAAAGGCTGTTTTTTTCTCCCCTTTTTTTTTCCCTCCCCTTCGAACTCGCACGTATTTTTTTTTTTTTTGCAATCCTCGTCTCATACCTCTAAATAGATACAGATGGTTTAGTTAAAAAAAAAAAAAAGAGAATATTACAAAGTGAGAGAGAGAGAGAGTAAATAGGGGTGTTAACGTGTAGAGTGTTAAAGCTGGCAGCTCTCTCCACCCAACGGCAATTGTTCTCTTCGGATTTGGCCACACGTTGACTGCGCACCACTTCTGTTTCTTTTACTGTCTTGTACCAAAAAAAAAAAAATGGCATCATCGATGGCGCCCGAGCAGGCCACACTGCCACCCCAGCAGCCCACGACAGCGGCAGCAGCGTCGACCGCCACAAGCGTTCCGTCGATTGTGGCGTCTGTTAGTGGACTTTTGAGAGACTACGCTTTTCAACTACGCGATGATGTCGGCACTTTCACCACCACCACTGGTGGGATGAAAAGTGAGGAGGACAAGCCCTCGACCTCAATCGGTGACGATGGTACGACGTTAAGTGCCACAGGCGACGTGGCGGCAGCAGCAGTGGGAGAGGAGGAGGAGGAGGACACGGCACAGCTGACCGAGGCGGACGTCGTAGAGTGCCGTGGGCGACTGCAGCGTCTGCGGCGCATCCAACGACTTCTCCTTCATGCCATGGAAGACTCCGCGCTGGGGAACAGCGCTGGCAGTCGACGGGATACACAGGCTGTTTCTTCTTCTCCTGCTACCTTGCAGTCGACAAGAGCAGAGCGCGAGGAAATGGTGCAGGACCATAGCCGCACGATGCGGCGCAATCCAGTCCTGATGACGTTGCTGAGCAGACTAGAGCTCATGAAGCAGCAATTTGAAGGCTGTACGGCTGCCGCTGCAGCGTCTACTTCGCCGAGCGCGCCGACGGCAAGCCCACATGCGCCAAAAAGCGTGGAAGTGATCTCTGCTGACGCTGCCGTTGCGGACCCCCCTCGAGCATGTCGCACCATCGTGCCCCTGCTGACTCCCGTCTCTCTTGCCGAGGGTGCCCTTGCCGCCTTCAGTCGCAACATTGGTGTTGTCTTTCGACGTCGTTCTGCGCCAAGTAGTTCAGCCTCTGGTCGACAGGCGAATCTGAAGATGGCACCACAAAGCACGCAGCACCACCCAAACAGCAAACGTGCACGGGAAGCAGGCAACGACAAGGACGACACTGCAGTGAAGGCGTCGGACAACCACTGGGCACGGCTGGCGGCGCAGCAGCGCAAGTCACACTTTGCGCTCTACACCATGCGCGCTGCTCTGCTGCCGCGGGTCGACCGCGTCTGCGCGCCGTTTTACGTCTCCCTGGCGGTTCAGCAGCTGGCGCAGCTCAACGCGGCTGCCGAGCGCGGCATGCTGGAGCGGGTGTGGCGTGTGCACACGAAGGCACACCTCCTGCGCGAGGTGCCGTCGGTGGCACGCGATGTGGAGGAGAGTCGCCGAGCACTGCGTGAGGCGCTGAAGAGCTTCTCACCCACGCAGCAAGACCGCTACCTTCGCGATGTCAGCTACGTGCGATTTTGTTGCACCGATGACGGCATTCTTCGGCTATGCGTGCAGCACGCGCTGTTCCTCGATCTCACCTACGACGTGAAGCGAGGACAGTGGCTGCTGTTAGAGTTGCACTGGAACTTGTACACGACCGCTGCCGGGTCCTCGCTGATTTCCACTGCATTGACCGAGTCCGCAACAGTAGCGGCCGCGGAGGAAATGCGCGATGTGACTCTCAGCTCTGAGTTTTGCGCCTCTTCAGAGACGCATCAGCAGCTTCTGCCCGAAAACCGAGAGGCCCTATTTGCCTTTCTTCAAGGGTCGCTAGTGCAGGGCGGCTTGAGTGGGGGGCTGCAGACAGCCAATCGCTTGGTCTGCGCGGTGGTACTCGACGCCCTCGCAACCCAGTTGTACGGCCTCCAGCAGATGTTCTTCACGGGTGGCGCCCTGGGACGCTTGGTTGATGTTGAGGTTCGCCCTGGCACGTTCATCAGCTTACACCTCTCGCTGTCCGACGTGCTCGGCGCACCTGCGCCGGCTGCCTTGGCGGCGGGTGCCGATGTGGTGCACGTGAAATTGACGACGTGTGGCGGCACCGTCACAATGGAGCGGGTACGCGGCACGAACCTCGCTACTCGTTCCGTGGTGTTGCTGCTAGGGGCGTCGTCACTGGTGCAGTCGCAAGACGCCAACGCAAGCGGCCCTCCGCGTGTTGTGGTGGACATGGAGGCGCTGCTGTGGCAGTGTTTATCTGCCGACGGTTAACTCTCAGTTGTTGATTTCCTGCACTGGTCAACAGCGAGCTGTTCTTCCTAATACTGCTCTTGCGGATGATGCGTGGGGAAAAAAAAAGATGAAAAAAAAAAAAACGAGACGAAAAATAAGGTCCATTTCCTCTGTTTGTCTCCGCTCGACATAAAACTGTTTTTTTTTTTCTCTTCTCCTTCCTGTTTATTGGCAGTGGCACTAGGTTAAGCAAGTGATGAAAAGATGAACATAGTGAAAACGGACTTCGTTATTCGACATAGCATCCGATTTGTCTCTTTCTTCTTTTGTTGTTTCGGCTCCGATTTAGCATGTTGTGCCTCCCGTTTTCTTTTTCCTTCTTTTTTTTTTTTGCACACGAACGCACATACACGCACACATAGAAACGGATACACACCCAAATAAACCTATCTTTCGAGCAGGGCACGATAATCTCTTTACCACTGTCATGCAACTCTCTTCCTACGCGTCGCCCAGCAGCCCGCATGGCCGCTCCACTGCGCAATGCGCGCCGGTGCAGTTCAGTCTCCTTTACCAGCTCCGCCACACCGCGTACTCTATCACGGCACGCAATTCAACTTCACCCGTTCGCCTTCCCGGGTGGTCAGCCTCGTCGACTCCCTACGCGCTGGCGTCTATTGGCGACGACAATGACGTAGTGGCAACGAAATGCGGAACACCGCCGCGGGGGCGCAGCACACATGTCAGTGTCCCACGGCCGAGCCAACTTCACTCACATCGATTTCCCTCAACATCGCAGTCCTCGTCGCCGAGGGCGTGGTCGCCTAATTTGTCGGAAGTACCCGCAAACACCACCAGCCTTGCTTCTGCATCGCCACCGCTGCTGTCTACCATGGACAAGCGAGAGCTGTCAAAGGTCGTTGTGCGGGACGCCGTGTACGCGCGTGTTCTGGATTTGGTGCCGGGCAGACAGCACGTGCAGATCGCCGTGTGGACGCTTTCGCCGCACATCATCCAAATTGACGGGGCGGTTGCAGTGGGTGGTGTGCCGCACCCCAGCTCAACTGCTTGGTGCACTGCGGCCTCCGCAAGCAATCCTGGCCGACTCTCCGTCTCCGCATTGCTCGACAGCCGATCCGTGTTGCAAGATCGACTGCGGGAGCTTGCGGTGGACTCGAACCTGTTCGCCTCTCTTCTGAAGCCTTACCTCGGCGAGGTTGGATGCCAAGGTGATGTTGTGGCAGCCACAGTGGATGGTGCGCAGCTCTACTAGAGGCGTTTTTTTTTTTATATTTCATATTGTTCTGCCATGATAAGGCAACACACTGTTTACTTAGCGGCGACCCACCCTTATTTGGCCGCTCTTTTCCTTTTTTCTTTTTTTTTTTTGCATGCGGCACAAGTATGACTTCACTTTCGTGGGTGGATTCGAGAGGACCGTTAAGGTCTTTGGTGACTCGGGAATCACCAGCCTCTTTACATGAGACAAAAAAGGTGTCTTCTTTTTTCTTTCACATTCGACTTTATCGTTTTTTTTTTTTTACGTTTCATTTTCGAAATGCCTTTCTTACTTACAGACGCTTTGCTTCCTTTTCCTTTGTCATTATTATCAGAAGGCCACCATATCAGTTCAACTCCTTTGTGTGTTTTCGCCGTAGCAGCTATTACTGCTTACTGTTCTTTTTATTATTATCATTATTATGTATGGATGTGTGTGCTTTGCTCTTCTGTGTCTTCTCTCTCTCCACTCATAAGGGGGCGCAGTTCTTTTCCTTTTTTTTTTTTCTATTTAATGGGCCTGTTAGGAAGAGGGAGGGGAAACATAGGGCAAGCATCCATTTGAGATGTCTACATGGTCTGAAGCTGGTCACCATGACTGAGGCCTTTTTTTTTCCCTCGCACAACAGCGACGTGTCCCGCACCTCCAGCACCCTCAAGAACTCGGGCGAGAGCGACAGCGACGACGACGATGCGGAGCGGCCGGCGTTTTCAGCGGAGGAGGTGGTGAAGTCCGGGGATAAGAAGGAGTCTGTGTCTTTCCTTAGCATCTTCCGCTACGCTGACCGGACGGATAAGATCCTCATGATTGTCGGTACGGTCTGCGCTGTGGTCTGCGGTGGTGGTCTGCCCGCCTTCGCGTTCGTCTTCGGCCGCATCATGGACGATCTCATGGTCTCCAACGACCCCGAAAAGGAAACAGCCAATACATCCCTCATTATGGTGTACATCGGCATCGGTGTGTTTATTGTGTGCGGTGGTCACGTGATGTGCTGGACGATCGCGGCCGGCCGCCAGGTCGCTCGCATCCGCCCGTGCTTCTTCCAGGTGGTGCTGCGCCAGGACATTGGCTGGAACGACGAGCAGAGCCCTGGCGAGCTGACGGCTCGCATGATGGGCGACACGCGTGTCATTCAGAACGGCATCAACGACAAGCTCTCGCAGGGTGTGGCGAACGGTGCGATGGGACTGCTTGGTTTTGTCTTCGGGCTCGTGTTCTGCTGGGAATTGACCTTTGTTATGCTTGGCATGATGCCTTTTATCGCCGTCATGGGTGCTGTGATCGGCAACATCATGGCCAAGATGACGGAGCAGACGCGCAAGCACGTCGCCAAGGCTGGCTCGATGGCAACCGAGGTGATGGAGAATATCCGCATGATGCAGACCTTCCGCGAGGAGGACCACAAGCAGCAGAAAAGCACCCCCAAGGTGTTCATTCGCGCCTGCTCGGCTGGTGCGTTTTTTTTTTTTGTTTACTGTCCCTTTTGCATATTCGATCAATGAGAAAAGAGTTTTGATGACTGTAAAGCTGTAATCCGGATTGAGGCGACGCCAACGCGGTAGATTGGTGCCTATCGCCTTTGGTGTTTGATTTCGAGAAGCAGCTATGAGAGGCTAGCATGGACATACGCGAGCACTGCTGTGGTGGCCACTGCTTTTCTCTCTCAAGCTCTGCAGTACTGTTTGCCATGCTTGTTTTTTTTTTTTTTTCTTTCTTTCCCCACAAACGGGACAGTGCTGCTTTCTCTTTTTTTTTTTTTTGTTAGAGATTCTCACTCTTTCTTTTCACTTTTCTTCGTGCACTGTCATCTTCCGTGAACTCATGTTACGCCTTCAAGGTCTGTGTACTCTGCATATTCGAAGAAAGAGAGGGAGATAGAAGTGTCAGCTTGTACCTGCGACAACGCCGTACAAGAACAAACACACAAGAACATTCACCTCTCTTTGTTTGCTCAAGTATTACTCACCAGCAAACAAAAAAAGAAAAAGGAAAAAAAAAAAAAAGAGGTATAGGTAGAGAAGTAAACAACAGGCATCCTCGCCGTTAGGGAAATGTCCGCAGCGCTGCCGCCATCGTTCACGCGGGCTGCACGGCAGACGCTCCAGCACGACTTAACCACCATTACCCAGTGGGATCCCCAGACCAACAAGTTGCAGTGCGCCATCCGCGATGCGGGCTACCTCATCATCGACCTGCCTCGCTTTTTCATGTACTCGCACAGCAACTACGGGGCGATGCGTCGCTACATTCGTCAGTCGCGCATTAACAAGGGCAAAATCAACCCAGAGGACTTTAGGGACGTCGATACGAACGTGCTGCGTGAGAGTTTGATCAAGTACGCGCAGGCGAAAGGTCCGCTGCAGAAGATCGACTTCCGCTGGTTTTACTGGATGTACGCCATCATGATCATCTATGTGGGGTGGCAAGGCATGCACCTGCAGGGTCTCTTGGACGCCCGTGTGGACCGTATGGGCGCCTCTTTAGAGCAGCGTCGCGACATGTATGACGACGACTACTTGGAGGAGGTGCGTCCACGGTAATCCATTAGAGAGGAAGCGCAATCGTGAAACAGGTGTTTAAAGGAGTAGTGCACACACCGTATTAGCTAGAAGAAAAAAAGAACAAGTTGATCACTATTTGTTTATTTGTTTTCTACAGTAGCTTGCATTTCAGTTTTTTGCAACATAGCCTCATGATGGTAGCTGAGCCTCTTAGGTCGTATTTGAGTTGCTTTGCTAAAGTGCTCGCTGTGGCATGGGTGTAAGAACAACCCATGAGTTGCTGTTTTCTCTGTTTTTTTTTTTTCTCCTCACGCTTCTTTCACAGTTACTTCACTCATTTCTATCAAAGAGACATATAAAGAGATATGCGAAAGTGGCTTGGTTATTTAGACGTTAAGGACACGTGCGGTGGATGCTGTCTGTGGCTGGCACTGCAGCGATTCAGATAAAACACGAGCTCACCATAGTCAAGGTCTGAAATGTGAGGCGCTTGCTTTCTTTTTTTTTTTCTTTTCTGCGTTTTTTTGAGAAGACGCAAAGCTGCCAGCATTGCGGGCCGTATGTGTCCTAAGTGAGCATTCCTCATTGCATCTTCCAGTTCAAGCATTCAAAAGCTGTTCGCCAACGCGAATTTAAGTTGTGGGCTTTTACTTCTCTTTCCTCTTCTTCAGTCTTTTCCACTCAGCATTCCTGAGTGTTTGTGCGGTCTTCACTCCACGTGAAACGAGTTGTTAGAAACACACAGGAAACATAATGTCCGGGGGCGAAGGAAAGGAGGACAAGTACGAGCAACTGCTTGCCAAGATCGACTGGCGTGCACCGCACCCGCCCAAAGGCTATCACTTTGGCGCCGGCCGCGGAGCCAAAGGTTTTGTGACCACCGCCGAACTGACCACCGTTGGCGCAACCGGCGCAAAGCTGACGCGCGAGGAGAATGACTTTTTCTCCGCCATGGAGCGGATGGAGGAGCGGGGCACGGCGCATAAAAAGGGTCGACCAGACAGGGGTGATGCTCGCAAGGAACAAGAAGGCGGGACTGCCACCAAAGTAAAGCTGTCGCTAGATGACCTAGCCACGCTAGAACAACCATCTGCGAGTGCTGCGCCGAAGGTGGTGCGCACCTCAGCGGACAACAGCAGCGCCACTGCCGCTTCGTCGCACGATACGGCAGCTGCGGCAGAACAACCATCGCTGTCGGCGCCGGCGTCGTCATTGGTCGTCCGCAGCGCCCGCACGGAGGAAGGCGACGCAGCTGAGGAGCACATCTTTGCCGACGAGCGCGTCTTGACGCCGTACGACGTGCTGAAAGGCAAGGCCTCGGCTGCGCAGGCCGGGCTGCACAATGTGCTCTCGATGGGCTCAACAGAAGACCAAACGACGTGGATCACACACGCGCGCGCCTATCGCGAGATGGGCATGACACGGCGCGCCTATCAAACGTTGGTGGAGGGTTGCGCCGTCACGGGGAAGAAGGGAAAGCGAATCTGGGAGGAGCGACTGCGGTATCTGGCCAAGGACAATGTCGCGGGTCGCCGCCGCCTGCTTGAGGAGGCCACGGCTGCCTGCCCAGGTGAGGAGGAGCTGTGGACGCAGCTGCTGGAGGTGGTGCCGCCGCTCGAGCGCGTACCGTGCCTCCAGCGTGCGGTGTTGGCATGTTCTGCCAGCGAGCAACTGTGGCTGCGCTTGGTGCAGTTGGTTCCGTCAGCGCAGGATCAGCGGGTGCTGCTGCAACGGGCTCTCCAGCACACCCCGCACCTGCCCCTCTTGTGGGCACGCTTAGCCCGGCTCGAAAGCTACAAAACAGGCAAGGAGATGTTTCAGGCCGCGGCGGCGCGGTTTCCCTCCCTCGCGCTGATTATAGAGGCTGCCAAGTACGTGGAGTGGTACACGCTGTCGCGTTGGGTGAGTGAGGTGAGCTCCAGGGCACTGCGTGTGTCAAAGGCTGCTCCCGCTGCTGAGACCAATGTGGCCAAGCGTGAAGAAGATGGCGCTGCGGTGTCTGATGCCACTTCACAGGAGGAAGCACTGCGGCTCTATCACACGCTACGCACTGCCAGCAGCGACATCGACGAAGTGGTGCGCACGGCACAGCAGAACTACTTGAACCTTGGCGAGGTTGGATCGCGGCACGCCTGGCTTTCCATGGCGCTGTCCTTGCTTCACTCTGAGAGCACGGAGGCGGCCGTACCGACAGCTACGACGGGAAGTGACGAAGTAGGAGTCCTGCGCCCGAGCGTGAGCGGCCTCTCTCGAGCGAGTGTGTACGTCTGCACCGCCGCATACATGTTTCTCTGCGTGGTGGATCCCAATCACAAGGGCCTCGGCGCGGGCGCCGTCCCGGCGACGTGGCTCAGCGACTTGACCGCGCTTTTCCCCGCGGAGGCGGCAGCGCAGCACGAGGTGCGGTGCGCGCTGTGGTGCACCTGGGTGCTTCTCCAGCAGGACTACCTCGATCACGTCGTTGCCGAGCGAGGCAGCGGTATCGATGGGACGTCCTCGGGCTCTTCTCCTTCCTCTCCTCTTCTGCCGTCCTTAGCAGCCGCGGTGAAGGCGTCGCTGGCCGGCGCACAAGAGTCTATCGCAAACTTAGAGGGGGCGATTCTCTCTGCCCCGCTGATCACAGCACAGACGGAGCTTCCGTGGCTGCTAAATTGCGCGTCGCACCCTAGCACGGCTGATGAACAGACAGAGGAGCTAGACCTCCTTGACGGCCGACGCATACAAAGGATGCCGGAAAAGTTGCAGTGGGAGGACAGAAAAGCAGAGCCGGAAGTAAAGAAGGAAGAGGAGCTGGGTAAGCCTGCAGCAGCAGCAGCAGCAGCAGCTCCCTACGCTTCGCCCTCCGCGTCGCGCCCGCTGAGCCTTCCTTCTCCGCTTTTGCTCACGGTCGGCATCACGCTTGGCCTTGCCACGCGCGCCGCCCTTCTGGCTCGTGCCTCGGAAACCACCCCTCTGCCTGCCGCCTCTCTACAGCAGGGTTTTAACGCAGCGCTGGAGACGATTGTGATTGATGTGCCCCTGACGTTGTCTGAAGCGCTGGATCGTCGCGGCTTCCCGACTGCTGCCTTGGCCGTGGTGGAGCTCGTGTTGAGTCTTAGCTCCTCTGCCACTGCCTCGGACGGTGTACTGAATAGCGCCACCAACTCTTCCGCCTCCTCACCGTTGGAATCGGCTGCACCAGCGGATCTGCAGCCGCAGTTGCAGCGGCAGCATCGGCTGTCTAGTGAGCTGCGTCTGCACGTTGCACGAGCAAAGCTGCTCGCCGCTGTCGGCGACAACGCTGCTGCCGATCGTTGTCTGCTGGAGGCTGTCAACGCCACAGCTTCTCAGTCCAACATCAGTCCTGCCTTGCAAGAAGAGACGTGGGTGAAGCTGTCAGTGCTGCGCCGCAGCCAAGGGCAGCCCATCGAGGGCGTACTGCAGGATGGACTGCGCCAGTGCCCGCGATCGTGGCGGCTGTGGCTGATGCTGTTGGAGGAAAAGCGGCGCAGCATCGACGCGCACCAGCAGCGGCTGAGCGACTCTCTCGCCAACACCAAGGCACACGTGACCACCGTCGACGTACGCCGCCTTGACGAGACGCTTGTCGCTTCCATACGCGACATACGCGGGCTGTGCAAGACGGCTCTCAGCTCCGATCACTGCCGTGCCACCGCCGCTGTTTGGATCTTCGCGGCGCAGCGCATCGAGGCGGAGTTGCTGCAGAACGTGCCGGCAGCCCGCGCGCTGCTGACGGACGCGGTGTCGGCGTGTGCGCCAGCGGTATCCAGCACACGCGCTCAGCTCCTCGCCCGCAGTGCGTCGCCGCAGGAGATCGAGCGGCAGGCTTCCGCACTGGCGCAGCTCGGCGTGGCGCAGGCGCGGCTGGAGGCGCAATACGGCGCGCCTGGCCAGGCGCTGGAGACGGTGCAGGAGGTGCTGCAGCGGCTGCCCAAGACGCGCGATGGCGCGCTCGCGATGACGCACGAGGATGACGCGGTCGGGGAGCTGCTGGGCCTCTTCGTGACGTTGGAGCCGCCTGCGTCGCGTGGGCGAGCCGCGGCGCAGGTGATGCGGCAGTTGAAGTCGCGCGAGCCGCTGGCGCTTTGCGCAGTGGCGCAGCTGTACTACGCTGCTGGCCAGTACGCCCGTGCGCTGGATCAGGCGGTCAAGGCGGTGCAGGTCAGCAGAGGCCGCTGCGGCGACGCGGTGGGGCTCCTGTGGCGCATGGCTGACCAACCTGTGATGCAGCCCTTCGTGAAAAGACTGCTTTACGGCAGTAAAGCGGACGAAGAGGAGGATGGGGCCGGCCACGAGGGCGGCAGTGGCGCCGCTGGAAATGAAAGTGGCTCTGCGGTGGCTGCAGATGGTGCGCCGAACGAAGATTTGACGCCAGAGACGGTGCAGCGTTGGGTCTTGTCCGTCATGACGATGTCTGCGGCCAGTGGGGGGAGCGGGGAGGAAAAACGCGCAGTGGGCGCCGCCGCCGCCGCTGCTGTGCCGTTGTCAGCGGCGTGGGTGGTGCCGCGGGGTGGCCCATTGTGGATTGCCGTGGCGAAGGCGCAGGATCCGACAAATGTGGGCCTCCGCGGCTACCGCCGCCCCGTGGTGGAGATGCTGCGCGAAGTGGCAAACCGGATCGAACTGAAGGGGCCTGGCTCTGCGACCGGAGCCGCGCCTCTGCGCTAACGGGGAGGAGCCTCCACTTAAAATAATAAAAAAAAAAAAAGAAGAACTTCGAGCTAGACTTTGGCGCTAGAAAGCTGTGAATCAGGAGGATTGATTCATTGAGAGAGACTTTCAAAGAAAGCTCTTTCGTTCATTCCTTTCTTACCATGTCCTTTTTTGTGTGCAGAAACGAACTAGATTTTTCTAAAAGAAGGATATATAGAGCAGGGAAGACGTCCAGTCGAACACAAAAACACTGTTAAAGCAAAGGAAAAAAGGGGGAAACATGTACTCACAGAGAGAACGTAACACTATTCGTATTGAAACGGAGGAGGGAAAAACACACGTTGTCGGAGGGTGCTTTCTTTTTTTTCTCTGGCATGAACCAGTCGTTACCTCGATACTAACTCTAAGAGTTCAGCAAAGCGCGAAATCTTGAAATTACACAAGCACTTTTTTCCATCTCTGAGAGAGAGAAAGTAAAAAACAGTAACAACAGTAGCATTGATTTGCGAACGTTGCATTCGTTTGTTGTAAAAAATGTGAAAGCTGCGTCAGCGGAACTGGAGTGTTTTTCCTCTTTCTTTGTCTCTCACGCCTTTGACCTGTGTAAACTGATGGCTTCCACTTTGCAGTGAGCCTTTACATTCACTGTGTATTTATATATATATATTTTTTTTTTTTTTTTTGAGACAGAAGGAGAAAAGAAAAGAAGAAGAGCACAATAGCAGCAAAGGAATAGACTTGCTTTGTTGCTGTAGTTGTTGTTGTTTTTGCTGCTAGTCCTTTTCTTGTTGTTTTTTTGATCTCTTCTTTACGCTGTTGTTGCACTAAACAAGAGGCAAAGTACAACAAAAGAGAGCAAAGCTGCCTTCTTTGACCTTTTCTCTCTTTTTTTTTTATTATTATTGCAATGTCTGGCGGCTTGAACCCTTCGGCCTCCGACTCCGACTCCGCGGAAGAATGGGCAGACCCGCCGCAGCAGGTGAGCGCGGAGGCCGCAGTCAACATCGTAGATGAACGCGGCGCTGCCGCTTCTGCCGCCGCCACGCGCAGTTTGCAGGAGATGGATGCGGTGGAGCGCGATCTTGCTGGCGACTCTGTTCCTGTCATTTTCGAGTTGCCAAGCGGGGAGAAGTACGCGGCCAAGTTCTTTATGGGACAGAGCATCGAGCACTTGAAGGTGCTGCTTGAGAAGGAGAAGAAGCTGCCGTACGACAAGACAACGCTCTACCTAGGGGACCGCATGCTGTTCGACCCGCTGTCCTTGAGCGACCTGCCGTTCAAGGCGAATGTGGACAACCACGTGAAAGTGGTGATGACGGCGTGATTATGAAAAAAGAGTGAGTGCGAGAGAGAGGGAGAAGAAAGTGAGTGGCGGTGCGGACCTTCAGCAATTTCACAGTTGTCTGAAGCCCCTGCTGCAGTGATGTCAAAAAAGGAACTCAATGCAGGGAAAATCTCTATTCTGCTACAGCAGGCACCATTCCTTCTCGTTTTCCTGTGTGGCTTTCTGTGATGAGAGTTTGTCTGAGCGGCTGCATGCACGAAACTCTTTCCTTATTTATTTGTTTACTCTAATATAATTACTACCTTTTTTTTTGTAATATATATATATATATATATATATATATATATGTGAGCGTGTGTATTTTTTTCTGCGGTGCCGTTATAGAAGCTCTTGCCTTGTGTCACTTGTCCGGTACGGACTTTTTTCATTAAATGCGCATTGGATTGCCGCTCTTTTTTTTTCTTTTGACAGAGTGTTACTTTTATGTCGGTAAATACATTACTGAATTGTTGTACTGCAACTGCTCTATTCGCCATGCAGGGGAAAAAAGTGGGGTTTCTTTCAGTTTATATAGTCTCTTTTTTTCCTTATAACGGTTTGTCTGCGCACTTTTTTTTCTTGTGCCGCCTGGTCTGTTTTCTTTCACGTCGTCTTTCACCTTTGTGCTTTTTTTTTTTTTTTCCTCCTATCTGTGCTCCACGCTAGCTGCTCTGAGAATCGAAGTGACGCACAACCCTTACTTTATTCATCGTTTTGTCCCCTTTTTACATCCGTAAAGCGAAGCATACTTTATCAAAAGCACACAAAGCTGGACAGGAAAAAAAAAGACGTTTCGGCTTTAGAGCGAAAACACGGGCCTTGCTAAGACACTCTTTTTTTTTTTCCTCTTTGGCAATAGGAAGTTAATGCTGTGCTCAACAACCACTGCAGAAAGGAAAAGAGAACATGTGGTGGAACAACATATAGGACTGCTTTCTTTTTCTTTTAACGAGGTGTGCAGGAGGAGGGGGAGGGGCGAGGACGTTCTCTTCTGTTCATTGTGGACACCTCCTTGTTGGGAAGCAGAGAAAAAAAAAAAAGCAACACTTTTTTTTTTCTCGTACGCATCCTGGTCATAAGTTCCAGCCGGTAAGACCGCTATCTCATTAGCTCTGCAACGCAGTATACAAGGCAGGTGACAGATGCATGTTTTTATCTTATGAGCTTCTGACTTCTTCTTTTTTTTTTTTTCGTTCTTGGCTTGAGCGTAACACAATCTTTTTTTTTTTCTTTTCTTTCACTTCCCTTACATCTTTTTTTTTTTTTTTTACATCTTCGTACTGTCGAAGGTCACGCACACAGTTTACGGCTAACAAAGGTCTTGACTTTTATTTTTCGGCTTCTTGTGCAGAATAGAGGCCGGCATACGCGAGACAAAACAGCATCACTCAGCATCTCTGCGCACCTGCAGACGGCAACAGGTAAACAAACACCGCTTTGCACGCACTATTTTTTTTTCTCGTTTTTTTTTTTTTTTGCAAGCTCTACTTATCGATTTGTTTTCTCCCTCCCTTCTCCAAACTCTAATTAGTAGCGCGGTCGAGTGGAAAAAAGATGTGGAAGGTAAAAGCCAGCGGTCTTATTGCAGGCTTTACCGTTACCTGCGCGCTGTACTACAAGCTGTTTGCGCTGAAGATTATTGACGCGCGCGAGGAGCAGACGAAGAAGTACAAGACGATCGAGGACAAGCTCTCCGCCGCGGCAAATAGGGCAATGGCCGCCGCACCAGCTGAATTGAACGCGGCGCTGCGCAAAGGCAACTCGGCAGCATGAATGTAGGTGTTTTCCTGATTCGTGTTTGCTAAGAAGAAAAAAGGTGGTTTATACTTGCATGCGTGCAAACAAGAACAAAAAACACGGCATTGTGAGGGTCTTTTTCTCCTTCTTTAACAGTAATTTGTAGCATTTCGGCTTAAAGAAAAAGAAAAAAAAAAGAGTGTTTTACAGCTTAATAAAATGCTGAATTATGCAGTATTGAGGTTCTTTTTCTTTGTGCCCGTCTTTTTTTTTGTGTTTTGTTGTCGCCTCTGCTACTTTGTATGCCAAATAGATAATGTCGTGTTTGTGCGATAGAGGTCTTCAGTTTTTTTTTTGTCAGCCTTTTTTTTTCTCTTGGTTTTACCCCTTTCGCTGTCTTTTCTCATTTTTTTTTTCAATCATTTTCCCTCTGACATCGACAAGTCTTTCGAAAGACACAGACACATACACACAGAAAACGAACGAGCTTTTATCCACGGACAGACTTCAACCCACCTCAGGGTAGAGTAGTACCATTTACTACAGTTACGAGAGCCATAAAAAAACAAAAGAAGCGATTTTTCAGCTCGACGCAGATTAGTGTTCAGCCGCACAAGCAGATCAAATACACACTTAAGCACCAAAGTCATCCAAGCAACAGTCTTTTTTTTTTCCTTTGAAGATTAGCTTTTTTTTTTTTTGGAAAATGCAGCGAATGAACCAGCCACAGAGGCCACGCTACATTGCCCCCTCCACCCACGTCATCGCTACCCGGCTGACTCAGAATACCGCCGACCGCATCACCGTCGGCAACACACCGCTCCACACCCTTCACCTCTGCGACGCCCAGTACCTCGCGCCACTCTTTTCCTCTTGCTGCTCACTAACCGCGATCACAGTCCATTTGAAGTATGTGGCCTCGTCGACGGCGCTGGAGGTTTTTCTGCAAGGCGCTGCCACCTGTCCGTCCCTGCGAGATGTGTCGCTGATCGGCGGTGCGACTGCGATGGAGGCGGCTGCCATGTCTGCCGGACTTGCCGCTTTCAAATGCTCTTCTAAGCAGACGTCATCTCCGTGGACAGGTGCGCAACACCCGCAGCGGCGACAGGGGGACACACGACTACCCCTGCGGACCGCAGTTCAGAAGCACGCCGCCGTGCCGTCACGAAGCTCACCTCACCTTTCTCATCCGCCGTCTTCCGCTGCATCGAGCTCTCTGCAGGCTTTCGAGTCAGCGAGAGTGCGGCCGTGTTTCCGAGGCGGGCCGCCCAAAGCTTCACCGCAGCCCCATTTTTCGTGCCCGCTTTCTCCAGCTTGCTTATTGGAAGAGCAGCGGCCCGGGCGCCTGTGGCGTCGCCGGGAGCAAGGAAGGAGACAGCTGACAAGTAGGGGGGCAGAAGCGCGATGTCGGACGCCGTTTTCGGCGCATTCGTCCCCCTCCGCCGGAGCTCTCGCACATACTCCAGCTTTTGGGAGCTGCCCAAACGGTGTCCACGTTACATTGGAGCTACACCGCGTCAGTGATGACACCAGCGCGGCGCTTTTGGAAGGACTACGGCGCGCCTCGCGCGTTCTCTCGGTGGCCGTTCACCTGTGCGTCAGCAGCGCTGACGCACGACTTGCTGGGCTGCGATTTGCGCATAAGGCGAAGCAGGTGACCCTGCAGCACCGTCGTGAACTGCAGCAGCCGCGGTCGGTTCAGAGTGTGTGCACAGCCGGATGTTCTCCTCGGCCTCCATCAGGGGTCAGCCCCATATATTTGAAGATCAATGAAGCAAATAGCAAAGCCATTGACTTGCAGCAAACGCATGTGACATCCGGCCCACCAACATCCCCTACACATCGAGGGCATCGGCCTTTCTTTTTACCCCGGCGCGGGCGGTTCAGCACAGGAGTTGCTGACGCGCGTGCACCTTTCACACCTCCTTCGTCGTCACTGGCTTTTTACGGTCAGCGCCCTCCATCGGCGCGCTACGGTGTTTGGGCACCAACCACAAGGGCCGCAGTTCAACAGCAGCCTGCACCGCCGCCTTCCCTCGGTGCTTTTGCCCCTCACACCCCGGCAGGAGTTCACGTCGCCCCGCATACGCCGCCCTTTGCTCAAATGGCAGGCGCCGGGTGCACGCAACAGCAGTCGTGCGAGGATGCCTTTTGGAGGCGCGGACGCCACTTCTTTTCCTCGGAGAGAAGAAGGGCTTCAGCGGTGGCAGCAGCGGTGGCAGAGCTCGTGGGAAATGTGCCACAAGCACCGCGCCTGCGCTACAAAGGAGTTGTACCTTGTGGGCCTGCTGCGCAGCCAAAACGAGTATTCACAGAATCAGCTCAGACATCGCCATCCAGCTTGACAGGAAAAGTGCAAGCGCAACCACCTGTGCAGATGCACGTGGTGCGTCCTGCGTCCGGGCACGCAGTCGCGTTGTCCGCCTCGTCCGCGGCTTCCCTTTCCTCCTCCTCTTCTTCGTCGTTTTCGCCGCTTGTGCTGGAGGCGGCGAGATTCCACTGCGGTCGCTCCTCCTCCTTCTCCACGTGGTCATCTCGATCCACCTCTCCCCAGCCGCGTCCTCCACACACGCCGCAGGCCTCGACATCGTCGGCATTCTGCTCCGCCCGCTACTGCCTTAACCGTGGCCGGCACGTCTTGTGCGGAGGTGCGCATGGGCACGTGTCACCTTGCGGCAGTGGCCGCGCTACCCACACGCGGACTGGCGCGGTGCGACGTCCAACACCGCCGTCAAGCAGCGCGAGGCATTGTGCCGCGTGTTCTTGCTTCGTGTGCGCGCACCCCCCTCCTTCGCCGCACACACCCACCGCGTCTCGCTATCGTGCTCGACGGGAAATGCTGGATGGTGCGTTGGTGCTTGCTACAACGCCGTCGAGTCGGACAAAGCCCTCGCTACCTTCTTCACCCTCACCACCCTCCGCACCATCATCGTCGGTTGTTCACGGGTCGCCGTCATCGTCATCCTCTCGTGCGGTAGCGGTGGCTCCGGCCGCGATACCAGAAGTCGCACCAACACCACGGCGGTCATCTCTGCACCAGGACTGCCAGGCACCTCGTCCAGGTAAAGAAAGCTGCGCCGCCTTAAGTGCTACTTTTTTCAAACGGCTTGCCGCTACGTCCTGTTGTGAAGCCAAGACGCAGGGTGAGGCAAGCGACAGCATCAAGTCGGCCAGCGTGTCAACGCCGGGCATCACCGCCCGCACGCCGGCAGAGCCGAGGGGGCGGAGGCGACCTTATGATGACGCCGGTGCTGGTCAAAACAGGGATGCAGATGATCTGAGGCGGTGGTCGGCAACGAGTCGCAGCAGCCGTCATCTTGTGGAACAAGGAATGAACGGCTCCGCTTCCGCTGCCCCTCCTGCCAGCCAGCAGAGCTCGTGTCCTGTCGAGTCGATGTCCTCTTACCAGAAAGAAGCGTCGACTTCGACGGACGCAGCGACCGACAGCACAGAGGAGCAGGAAAGCAGCGGCATCAGTGTGGCAGACAGCGTGGGGTACGTTGTATACCAGAATTCGCTGAAGTTTTTGCGTGCGCGAGTTGCTGAGATCAACAGCCACGTTGTGTGGCATCAGGTGAAGGCGGCGCAGGAGGCTGAGGCACACGCCAAGCGTCTTGCCGCGGTGGAGGCGGTGTTTGCCGGTCGTGTAACGGAGCAGCTCTCAGATATTCTGATGGTGCTCACCGACATGGAGCACGGCTCACGCTGCCGTCGCACGTAAATACTCTGATTAAAACACTCTTAGCATATCTCGAGGTTTTTTTTTCTTCTGTTTTTAAAGCGGAAGAGGACCCGCGACTGCACCCCTTTTTTTAACTCTCTCTCTCTCTCGCTATTTTTACTTTTTTTTTTTTCTCCTGTTGCCTGCTCTTCACCTGCTCATGGGTTCTTTCATCAGAGGGGGAAAAAAAAGTTCTCGCGTTTTTTAAATCAGTTCTTGTGCAGAGTTTCAACATTCTCTCTCTCTCTTTTTTTCTTTCTTTTAACTCAGCGAGTTGCTATAGTGCATCTTTGTACGCCTGTCCACGTCAAAAAAAAAAAAAAACGTGACTTTTGTTGCTGCAGCTGTGGCGTTAGCCCTCCTCCCCCCTCCCCCCCACTTCTAATGATGAAGTTACTGCACTCTTGGAAAAAGGGATATGAACTTCATCGTGGTTCAATCTCCCCCATTTTCCCTTTCTTTTTTTTAAAAGTTGCGCTTCCACAAAACTCCTCTTCTTTTCCCCATCCTTTTTGTTTTCTGTTTCCTCCTCTTTTTGTTTTTTTTTTTTCGTGTGTCGATAGCTTCGACGGTGACATCGTCCACGCCTTCTTTTGAATCTAGTTGGAGCGCGTTACAGCAGTCGCACTGGCGTGTGAATGGCGGTGCCTTGCTGCGATTCAATTACAGGAAAAAACGCAGACACACACCGAAAGAGAGAGAGAGAAAGAAAAAAAAAAAGGACAGTAAGCTCCTGTTGTTTTAAGCTGCAATAACACCGGAGAGAGCCGAGAAAGCTATTGTTATTTTTTTAATTCCTTCATCCAATTGTGCACAGCCATCGTAATCGTTCAAGAGACAAGCACACACATATATATGTATGCATGTATGTATGCATATATATATATATATATAATTGTAAAAGCTGCAAGGAGAACTGTCCTTCTTAATGAAAGGGAAAGTGGCAAAGAAGGTTGCCCGTCTTGCCGACGTTCGCGCCGCCGTCGTCCGCTTCTGCGATGAGCACCTCGCCCGCAAGTTAGACACGAAGCCGGTCGCAGAAGTGCACCAGAAGGTGACGGCCTGCGTCCAAAAGGTGGACTCAGCCATGACGCCCTTCATCTTCGGCTCCACCGCCGTCCTCGGCGTCCACGAGCACGGTAGCGACGTTGATTTTGTGTGCCTCAGTCCGGCGGACGTGCAGGACGGCACCGGGGCGGACGCGGTGTCGGAAGTCGCCAAGGGCCTGCAGGCCGACTTTCTCTACCGTCTCAGCGAGGAGGTAAAACGAGAGCACTTTTTATGGGACATTGAGCTGGTCCGCCGCACCCGTGTGCCCGTGCTGCGGGTGAAAGGCGGAATGGGCACGGACGGCGTCAGCTTCGACGTGACGGCGAACCGGCGAAACGGCGTACGCAATAGCGCATTGTTGCGCCGCTACTTTGCGCAGTGCCCCGAGGCGCGCTGGCTCAGCATGCTGGTAAAGCAGTGGAGTAAGCGGACGGGGCTGAACGCGTCGGTGGAGGGTGGCTGCATCACGTCGTATGGATGGAATATGATGGTGGCCTACTATTTGACGCAGCGCAAGGTGGCCACGCTGGTGCCGATCGAGTCATGCAGCGTGGCACACATCGCCCCGATGCCGCCGTACATGCCGCTGGAGGCGCCGCGGCAGGACGGGCAGGTGCTAGCGGAGATGGTGCAGGATTTTTTGCACTTTTATCTCGACGAGTTCCAGGCAGACACGGAGGTGATCAGTCTCAACCGACCGCCGCGGGAGACGACGAAGGAAATGCTGACATGGACAAAGCAGGCAGAGGACATGGCACGCATCCGAGGGGAGAAGGTGCACTACCGCTGGTGCATCGAGGACCCGTACGAGTACAATCTGAACGTGGGCCGCAATGTGACACCTTTCAAGCTGATGCTGCTGCGCAAGCACATGGAGCGCGCACAGGAAACCGGTATGCTGCTGCTTTTGCCTTCGTCTGCTGCTCATGCAGGTGCGACAAAGATTACATCTTAAAAGCTCCCTTCTGATCGAAACTGGTGTGCCGCAAGGCTGCTCTGTTCACCTGCTTTTAACTCAACGGGGTAGCTTAGCACAAGCCCGAGCACGGGTAAGTTAGTGGTGGTTCTTGTGAACCGTCAGAGACATCCTATTCCTCTCGTTGCTATGTTTAGGTGCTTTTTTTTTCCCGGTTGCATCTTTTCTTTTTGTTTGTTTTGCGGTATTCTTACATAAGCCGTTTGCACTGTTTGAAGGGTAGCGTCGAGCATCTGTGCTCTGAATAGTCGACATGCACTTTCAGGCTCATTGGGATTCAGCTTACAGATGAGTAACTCGGCATGATTGCGTAGTCTACCGCGTAAAGCCGTAAAACGACTTCGTTTAGAGGGTAAACTGCTTCCCTCTTTTTAAAAGCCATGCTTTACTGTTTTTACTGTTATTATGAGGGCTAAATACAGACAGAATGCCTCTGCTTTCCTCTTCACTCTCTCGCTCTCTGTGTTTACAGTAATTCGAAGGTTGCAAGGGCCCTTTTTCTTCTCTGTTCTCTCTCTTCTCTTTTATTTCTATTTGGTAAAATCCGTTTTTCTCTTACCTTCAACAATACAAAAGGAAGACCATAGAGTTTTCTTCATTGAGGTGGAATTGGGGACTGCTCGTCTTGCACTGCAACTATTCTGCCTTCTTTCTTTTTGTTTCTTCCCTTTGAATGGGCGCCAGTTCAAAGAGCGACACAAATCAGTCCGCCCTCAACAACGCCATCTAGACAGAAGGAACCTCCATTAACAGCCGGCACATCACCAACGTAAAAGACAAGCTGACAGAGAGGAGTTGATAAAGGCTCGATTACCTTTTTTTTTTTATTTAAAGAGGAAATGCGTTTCCTTTTCCCCCCCGTGGCACGTCGTGCTCGTGTACGTTCCGTTACCACGTCTGTGCCTGCGCGTGGGAGCAGCACGCGCAATGTGATTTGCAGCAACCTCATGCGGTGGAGCCGCGGTGCAGCGCTGCTTTTCGCCGGCCCGCACTGCTCCGTCTCCCTCTCTGTCAGCGCACAGGCGACGCCGCGTCGATGGCAATCCTCGTCCGGCTTCGATCGTGACAAGAGCGGGCTCGACTCCTTCGGCAGCGGTGCGATCGCGGGCGAGCTCGCCTCGGAGGATCCCACCGGACTCCAGTCAGAGCTCGTGCGGGAGTTGGAAGGCGAGGGCAACCTTTCTGTGGACGCTGCGCTTTCTCAGCCGCTGGGGAAGGCAGACTTGCAGACGCCGACTGCGCGAATTCGTTTGGAGAAGATTGAGCGTCCGCCTGGCCGCTTCGACATGCTGACGAACTCGCTCGTGTACCGCTGGCAGACGACGGCGTCGCAGGCGCGCAAGGTGACGGGGCCGATGCGGGAGTGGGCCACCGAGCTGAAGTACCGGACCGGCGTACACATGGAGGTGGAGCCGACTTTCCCCGACCGCATCGGCGTTCCGGCGGCGGAAGGTGGCTACGCCACGGCGGACGAGGTGGAGCTGACGGTGTACCTCTTCGGCAGCGAGCGCGGCATCTTCAACTGCCGTCAACTGATGGAAGCGGCGCTGGACCAGGATCCGGCCTACGTGCGCCTCGGCGTATTTAGACGCAAGCCTGGCAACGCCGCTGGTGCACATAATAGTAGCAACGGCGGCAACGGCAGCAGCAGCAACAACAACGGTGGCAGCGGAGGCGATGCGGAAGTGGAGTGGTTGATGCTGCGGCGCATCAATCGTGATCTTCGCCCACCGGACATCCCACCCATCTCGCTCAAGTTGCCTGGCAAGTGGACGATGCTGTTCGAGCAGTTCAAGGAGGCAGCAGTGCGCACGCTGTGGGAGGAGACGGGCATCACGGTGGACCCGAACAGCGTCTTTCCGACCGCCCGGCTCAACCAGGAGAACCCGACCTATTACTGGCGTGTGCCGGTGTATTACTTTATGGCGGAGGTGCCTTACGACGTCGAGGTACGCGGGCCACAGGTTGGACTCAACACGTACATGCATCACTGGGACGCGCAGCTGCTGCGGCAGTCGCCGGACCCGATCGACCGCGCCTGGGCGCAGCTGGCCGACCCTGAGACGGGCTGTGCGTGGATGAAGGTGCCGATGATCGATGAGTTGCAGCGGCCGCTGCGAGGGGAGAACTACATGGCAACTCGCTACACGCCCCCGCCGTATTCGGGCTTGAACAGTGTCGTGGGCTTTCCGGTGCCAGCAGCAGAGGCAAGCGGCGCAGAGGGTGCAGATGCAGCGGCGACGGCGACGAAAGCCTCCACTCCTACGACAGAGTCAGCGCCTACAGCCACAGCAGTTGAGGCTGAGGCGGCGCAGGCGAAGAATGGCGCCACGACCTCAGAAAAAGTGATCAGCAACGATGCAGCTGCGAGTGCACCACCGACTGAGCCGCGTTCCAGTTCGTAGAGTTGCCGAAAGAGACGAGCGAGGACGTAAAAAGTGGGGAGATGCGACAGAGAGAGGAGGTCTGTTAGTTTTACCTTCGTCTTTCTCACTAATATGGCGGTTGGTCGAAGAGGAAGGAGGGGAAACTGTGTGTGCTTGTGTGTAACTGTGACATACGTAAACGTGATGAGCTATTGCCTTTTTTTTTTTGAAGGCTGTTTGATTGAAACCTCCTCCATGCCCTTAAAGGACGATACGAGCAGGAAAATAGTAGCTGCGGAGAGCCTTTTCATTTCTTTGAAAGGACGCGGCTTAGCTCTTTTTTTTTTTTTTGAACGTATATCCGAGCTTTTGCGTTTTTGCATTTGTGGGAGGGGAGGGGAGGGCTCTCACGAGCTTTCATCGAAGAGCTCTCGATGTAGCCTGAAAGGTAGAAAGCACTCAGCAAAAAACGGCGCTTTTTCCGCTTGCAGGATCCAAAGATATGATGACTTGTTTTTCTGCTGAAACCGCAAGGCTGAGGTTCCTTTTTTTTTTCTTCTGACGAGTTGATTCAGTAAGCTCTTTTTTTTTTTAAATTTCTCTGACTTTCTGTCTTTACCGTGTTTATTCGTTGAGTGTGTGCTGTACTTCTCATAATCAGCATCACAACACGCACGTGTAGGCGCACGCACAAACGCTGTATATATCTATTTTTCAGCTTCTTTTAGTGGACAGCATCTGGAAATGCCGCCGCGTGGAGCAGGTCGCGACCGAGGGCGAAGTGGCGCCGTCGCCTCTCATGCAAAAAGAGCTTCTAAAAGCACCAAAGCAGTGAAGCCGCGCACGTTTGATGAGTACTACAGCGAAATCTACGGCGAGCGGTGGCCGACGCTGCGGGCAGCGATGACGGCCGCAGCGCGCAAGGTGGCACTGTGGAATCGCTTCTCACAGGTGCCATTTGAGGAGGCCACACGCGGACTCGTGCGAGTTGACGCGAGGTCTCTGACGCAGGCTTTTCAACCAGCGGAAAGGCCGACGCTGGAAGCCGTGGGAAACGGCCAGGCGAACACGAGCAGAGAGGCAGAGGAAGAAGAGAATGATGACGTGCAATACGAGGACGGCATCATCGACAAGCCACCCATCGACGCTTTTGGGATCAAGGCCTATTATCTGATGGACTACGCCTCCACGTACATCGTCGAGCAGCTGCAGGTCGGTGCCTTCGACAAGGTCCTTGACATGTGCGCCGCCCCGGGTGGGAAGTCGATCGCGATTGCGCAGTTCCTCTCTCCTGACGGCGCGCTGTTGTGCAACGAAACCCGCGCGGACCGGTGCGCGCGACTGCGTCGCAACTTGCAGGAGCACATCCCCACAAATTACGTGCCTTGGCAGGTGACGCAGCGGGACGCGCGGACGTGGTACGACCCTGCCGCCTACACCCGCGTCCTTGTCGACGCCCCCTGCTCATCGGAGCGGCACCTGCTGCAGCAGTCACGCGGAGCTCCACTCTCGCTCAGGGAGTGGAGTGAGGCAACGACAATTGAGCTGGCAGAGTTGCAGCGCACGCTGCTGCTGCGCGCAGTTGAGACATGCGCCGTGAGCGGCCGTATCGTCTACAGCACCTGCTCCATCTCCCCGCTGGAAAACGACGGCGTTGTGGCCCAGGTGCTGCGCTGCACGCGTTGTCAGGTGGAGGTGGTCAGGACGTCGCCTTCTGCTAGACCTTTTGCTCCTGCAGCAACAGCAACATCGAGCAGCAGCGATGCTGCCACAGCGGATAACGCAGAGGCACCCTCACTGCCGCCCGTGCTTGGCGAGGCGACTGCGTATGGCCGGCTGCTGCTGCCAGATGCGACCGACGGCTGGGGACCGATGTACTACTGTGTGCTGGAGAAGGTGGGCGAGCACAAGAGCATGGGCTCTTCATCGTCGGAGAACGAGAGTGACGATGACGATAACAACAGCAGGGAAGATGCGTAGTGGAGAGGAAACACTGCTTGCCGCTGTCATGCATCTCTCCCACGATGCCGATCCCGCGCGCACGTGTGTGTACGCTTTTTTTTTCTTTGGTTATGCGGTTAAGTTCAATTCGTGTTAAACGCAATAAGTGCATGCGATCAAGCAGACACACAGACACACACACACACACAACAACAACAACAAAAAAAAAAGAACGACCACAGTCACTTTAAATCATTTCGTTGCGATGGAACATGGCGTTTGGTATACGGTCCGCTGCGTGAAAACGTTCTTTCTCCCTTTTTTTTTCTTTGAAATGGTTAACATCGAGCGTTGCAGATATGCTCTGAATGCTAAACGTAGCAGCTGTTCGATCTCTCTCGCTCCGAGCAACTTTGAGACAGCACTCGCATGTATCTCGGAATCCTTAAAGGTCCTCTCTTACTGCGACGTACTGCTTATTTATATGTACATGTTTGCTTTTTTTTCCTTTGTGTGGGATCAAACCTACGTACAATCAACAGAACAGAACACGCAATGAAATGAAGTGGGGCGGCCTCTTAAGGTGTGTGCGATGCGCTCTACCGTGCTCCTCTCTGCTCGTTCTTTCAAGGTCTGTGTCGGGCACCGTCGTCTGTGTCCCGGTTGCGCCACAACACCGCTGTCGCCTCCTTGCTGCGTTCCGATGTCGTGGCAACGGCAGTGACGGAGGCAGTGTTTTCCATGCCACCGCTCTCCGAAGGCGTGCCTCGGCTCCCTTTTTCTCACATCTCTTTGCTTCTCCTTCGTGGCAAACTGCCAAGGCGACGCGGGAAGTGCAGCCGGCAGCGTCGTCGAGCGTGGCACAAAAAGCAGCAAGTCCTCTTGAGACTCCTCCCAGCTCTTCGTTGCATGGGCGTGCTGCGAGGAGACAAGAACGCGTCTTCGACAACGTAAGGAACCAAACAAGGGGCATAGGTTCACGTCGCAACTGTGTGACGGTGCCAGCACCATCGCGGGAGTCAACGGCTTATGAGTTTCCAGTTGGGCGTGCTCTACGCTATGTGCGGCAGGGACGGCTGTTTCATCTCCAGACGGAGGGTCAAGAGGAGGTGGAGGAGTGGCTCAGCCTGCATAGCAAGCAGCATGGAATCTGCGACGAGGAGGAGGAGGCTGCTGAGGTAAGTTACTCAGGAGATGAGGAAGACGACGTGCAGCGGTCATCCGCGTCGGGCGAGGAGAGTTACGAGGCGTGCACGTGGCGAGAGGTGTCCATGTTCACCAAATACCATTCGCATCACGTCGTGGTGGAGTTCAAAAAGCTACGCCGCCAGTTAGGCCAGCAGCATGGTAAAAAAAGGCTCGCACAGCAACACGATGAAAAGAATGACCTGAAAGGGCGCAGCCTTCCTCACACCGACCGGACTGGTAAAAGTACTGCAGCTGCTGCACAACTCTCCGCACCAACTCTTTCACTGTGTGACATCGATGCTCTTACTAGGTTTCTCTTCGCGGCGACGTTGCTGTTGCGTCTCGGCGGGCAATACAGTGTCGCTGACACGCACGTCGAGCCTCTTCTTGATGTGTGCTTCTCCGTCACCATCTTCCTTGCACAAGACGCGGCGGCGACGGCGCGCCGGCGGAGCGCCACACAACCCGCGACGTCGCTGCTTCAGCATCGTCAGCAGCATTCGCTGCACTGGTCCATTGTTCACTTCGCGGCCGCCACGCAACTTTGGGGCTTGCTAGAACACGCCAGCCCTCTGCAGAACCTTCACAAAACGCAACGTCCCTACGAGCGGCTTCTCCAGGTGCACGCCGCGCTGCTCTGCGACCTCACGCGCAAGCGCGTCGATCAGGTCGTGTGGCGCGAGCTCCTCGCACTCAAGTTGGGTCGGCGCGCACCCGCCGCGCAGGCTGCGTGGTTCGTCGCATCTGACGCGCATGCGTACCAAGCCTTTCTAGATCGCACAGTGAACACGCGCGGAGAAGTCCGTGTGCCTCCTCGACTGCAGCAGCGGCGCCTGCAGTTGCTGCCCATTCTGTGGCTTTCCTTGCTTTCTGCACAGTTGACGCGACGTGAGTGGCATCTAAAAGGCCTCGAGAAGCCGGGTGCCGCGATGCAAACGGCAGGGCGTGATACGCGTGAGACAACCGCGTTGCTGCCGAATGAGGAAGCGGAGGTGAATTGGGGCTCTGCTCGTCACGCCTTCAACGCCCTGCTGCCTCTCTTCGCTAGGGAGGCGGGCCTTGACGTTACCTCCTGGGCGTTGATGCATCTACTTTTCGTCCCCACGATGGAAGCGAGCACAGGCAAGCATTGCAGGGAAGACACGCGCGAGAGGGCAAGCCTCACCGAGACGTGCGCGTTGCTCGCGCGAGTAGAGCAGAGCGGTGCGGCACAGGAGCTAGGAAGCGTCCTGTCACTAGACGAGCGTGCGGCGCCGACAAGACACACGGCATCTCCGTTTCTTGAAGAGGCGTCGTCGTTGCCCACGTCTTCTTCGTCTTCTCCACTTCTGCTTCAAGTCACGCAGCAGCAGCAGCAGCAGCGCACATGTGCGCTTCTGGGACGCTTTCTGCGGTGCTTTATTGATGAGGCCGCTGCTGCGGACGTGCTGAAAAAGTCTGCCGCGCGGGCCGAGGACCTTCCTCGCTCCGCGTCATCTTTCTCACGCCCCTCCGTGGAGGAAGCAGGGGATCTCTATAAAGAGAGGCGTATGGCACCACGCGGCACTGCCGCACCGCTGACGTTGATGCGTCGTCCCGTGCAGCTGTATCGGGCTCTGCTGAACATTCCCCTCTGCACAATATGTCTGCCGCCGCGGCCGTTGTCGCACCTACGTACTGGGCTACCGCAGCCATTGAGTTCCACGTTGCCCGCCTCAGTGGAGGGCGTGCGGCTGGCGAACGCGCTGCTGTTGCGTGTTCTGGTGCAATGGCGTGCTGAGACGGTGCAGCCAACATGGCAGGAGCAGCCCCCCTTTGCCACCACGCCCTCGCGGCAAGCAGTGAAGGCAAGGCCAACTGTTGCCGCCGCTGTTGCTGCTGCTCGTGCGGAGTGGGAGCGAGAGGTTTTTTGTATCATGCAGGCGGCATACCATTTACTCCAGCTTCTGGACGTCGCCACCGCTGCAGCGGATGCTGAAGCGAAAACTGCTGAGGACAATGCTGCGAGCTCACTCGGGCTGTTGACACCGACGGTGCAGGCTGCGGCAAGAGCCCTGTCTGAGCAGCTGGGTGGGTCTCTCCTTCCACGTCGACTCGCGCTGGTCGCACGTGGCGACTGCCCGTTGCGGCGCACGGAGCAGCAGCTACTGCAGTCCTTGGATGCGGTGCTGCGTCGCATTCTGCTGGGTGAAGCTGACCTTGTGAACAACAGCGGCACCACCAATGCTGAGGATGCTGCTGGTACGCTGCCGTGGAGCTACAAAAAAGCTTACTCGGATCTTTACCGAGATTCTGCACGTTCGCCCTCTTCGTAGCCGTGATGAGGGGATCAGCAAATTGTGAGGCACGTGCGCAGGGATGAAGTAAGATATTGACTCTTTAGTAACTTACCTTCTCTTGCTGCTTAAAAAAAAAAAAAAACAAGAAGGGAAAGCAAAAACAAATAATGAGTTGGTATCGTTACTGCACTGCGAAACAACAACAGCAACAACAAAAGAAAACAACATGCGTTTTACTTTTTTTTTTCTCCTTTTCATGCTCAAGTACCTATAGCACCTCTACGCATGCGATTGCGAGAACGGTGGAACTCTATGAGCCTCTTATTATTATTATTTTTTTTTTTGACTGCATAGAAGAGAAGAGAAAGAAAAAAAAAAAACAGTTGTTTCCGTCTTTTTTCACCAACTCCGTCTTTGGTTGCTTCATTGGCTTCCGCTACATTGTGTTCACCTTTCTTTTTTTTTTTATTTGTGTAACTTCCTTCTCTACTTCTGATTCTCCTTTCTTTTCTTTCGGTGTTTTTTTTTTTTCCTTGATTAACGTTTTTTTTTTTTGAAGCGCGTTGTGGCCTGCTTCATCTGTGCACCGTGAACTGGAAAAGCGTGCATCATCTTCTTTTATTACTGGACGAGAAGGGCGATAACAACATGCAAGAGCCTGCAAGACTTCTCAAGCAGCAGTAAGTAGAATCAAAGAAAAACCCTTTCTTTTTTTTTTTGTCACCATTATATATATACATAAATATATATATACTAAAAGAAAGCAAAAACGCTTATTTGTTGGATAGACGTTATTTATCTTTATTTAATCGAACTACAACTGGACTTAAAGAGCAAACTACGTCTACATTGATTGTCGACTCACTACCATTCTAGAGAAATAGAGACACAACACACACACACACACAAACACGTGTCCACACACACAAAAAAAAAAAAAAGGAAAGGAGAAAAGCTGTCAGGCTCTGTTTTTATTTCTGCTTTTCTCTTTCCTACGCTTACCTGTTTTTTTTTTTTTTTATCTGTCTTCTCCTTCCTTCGTTTTCATCATCTCTTCCCTCTATTATGTACTGCTTTGATTTACTTACCTACATTGCTGTCCCTGCAGTTCCTTGATTCTGGCTTATACACAGCCTTGTTTTTTTTTTTTTTCTAAGAAAAGAGATATCTTGATTACATCGGAAGATTGACGAGAGGATTCGCGCATTCGCACGCAAGTTGGATCTACTACGCCTCCCTCTTTTTTTTTTTTTTGCGTTTTTCTTTTTTTATTTTCAGTGCGCACTGTCAGCCAAGCCTTAAGTTTCTCTCTCCCTAATACGCGAAGAAAGCTCCACACTTGATCATATTTTAATTATCTTCTTATACCTTTTTTTTTTTTTTCATTTGCATAATTTTCTTGTTGTTGAGTCTGTGCACGCAGTCATACGCTTGTTAGACTTTTTTTTTTTAGATCAAATTTGCTTTTTTTTTCCCCTCTATTGGTTTTTATTGCTCCGCCTGACAAGGAAAGTACTTTTACCAGTTATCAGTACTGTCATATTATATAGTTGTGTTTGTGTGTGTGTTCTGTCGAAGTGGCTACCGTATACGAAAAAGCAGCCGATTCCGCATCTTCGAACAGATCTTTGCTGATGATTTCCACTTCGCCGCACAGCTCGGTCACGGATACACCAGTGCGGCCAACAGCAGACGCCGCAAACGGCTGCTACGCCTTCTCTCCCTCACCTGATACCGGTGCCTCCTCCTATTTATCAGTGATGGAGCGGATGGCGGAGTTCGACTGTGACGTCCCCACGAAAGGCTCCCCTTCCTCGACCGAGCTCGCATTGCATCCGACGCCACACCCGGGTAATGGACCCAGCGACGCCGCATCTCACATGACCCAGTCGATCGACAGCGCCAACGGCAGCCTCTCACGCAACGCGCGTACTTGCCAGCTTTCAAATGCCCCTCGCCAGCCCACTACTGTCACTCACACCGCGACACGTGCTGCAGAAACCACGGCCGCTACACACCAATGGGTAGGTGGGCTACCAATCTCACCCATACATGCCGCGGAAACACCGGTGCGACGCGCGGGTGGCGACGGCGAGCGGCCGCGACCCGTTCCATGGCGCCGCAGCAGTGGTGGCGCAGCCGCGCCCATGACGCTCTCCTCTACTTCAATTATTCCCGGGACGTCTAACGCGGTCGCACAGAGGATGTCGACTGAGCAGGGCCACGCATCTGGTCTTCCGTCTTCCTCCTCCTCCTTGCACGGCGCGGAGAGCGACCTTGCTGCGCTCCGTTGCAACCTGCACGCACTGCTCCAGCAGGCCGCGTCGGGAACTATGGCGGACGAGAGGAACAACTATCGGCAGCAGAGCATCAGCTCCGCCAACAGTATCCGAAGCGCCCTCAACTCTGCTTCCAACCACAACTCGCCTGACGTGCTGCAGCGGCACCGCGGTAGCCACGACAGCGCTACCACCGGCCTCCCGCCTCCGTCACCCCACCACCGCCCTAGCAGCAGCAACAACAGTAACAACAGCGTCACCAACAGCGGTAACGCGGACCCAGCGATGCACTTTGCCGCCGTCTGGCCGAGCCTGCCGCCATCTCGCGGCAGCATCACCACCGGGGCAGACGAGAGTCCAAAGCGTCAAACATCGTTGGTGCCGCCTCCGCCGCCGCGACGGCCGATATTGGCTGCCGCGAGCTCGTCCGGCGTCTCTGCACAACAGAACAGAAGGGGGCGCCGCGGCAGTGCTGCGGTGACAACTAACGTGGCAGTGGCGTGGGCTTCGCCGTCCACGCTGTGGTCTGGCCAGGAGTTCGAAATGGCCGACGACCCTCTTTTGTGCGCGATTGCCACCGGCCAAGCGCGAGGGGTGGATGCGTCGTCTCCTGTGTGCGAATTGGCTGACTTGGAATGCAGCCGCGGCTGTGCGCGGCAGGAGGCCCGGCAGGTGCGAGCGCAGCATGAGCTTCACGTGCAAGCCGCCAAGCTCGCGCAGCGGCTGGATGAGAAACTGGAGCTCGTTTTTGCTCTCATGCGGCGCATCATGGTGCTCGATGCAGGAGGAGGAGGAGGAGCGCCTTCGCACGAGGCGAAGGAGAATGCCAGCACTGATGGGCCGAGAAGCGAGGCTGACGAGGAGGCGGACGACTACCGCGACGCTCTTGTGCAGCAGCTGGAAGCGAGCGAGGAGGATACGGTGTTGTGCACACTGAGTTACGTCGAGCTGATGAACCGGCACGCGCTGCAGTGGATGAATGAGGGACATTTGTCGGCCGCTCTGGAGCTGCTGCGGCGTGCTGACGGGCTTCTGCGCAAGGACGCCGGCCGCGTGTTCCGGTACCTACCAGACCCCGTCGAGTTGCAAGCCGGTCTTCTTTCCAGTAGCGGCAATCGTGCTGACGATCTGTCTGGTTCACGAGCGAACGTGAGTGGTCCCTCTCTGCCTGATTTTCAACTCGAAACCGGCGTTAGCGGAGCACGGAGCGGCGACACTCCAGTAAGCGGCAATGTCGTCCACAGCACTGACCAGCAAGTTTGCAGTATCAACGTCCCGTTCTTCACACCGTCACATGAGTCGGCGCGGGTGAAAGCGGCAGCGGCGGTGGAGCACAACTTCGGCATCTATCATTTCAAAATTGGCGAGTACGCCATCGCAGCCACTCGCTTCGCACGAGCGGCACTGTTGGAGGAGGAACTACAGGCACCGGCGATTAGCATCACCTACTTCAACATGGCCCAGGCACAGCACGAGCTGCGCGATCGGCCGGAGGCGCTGCGGTACATCAGGCTGGCGGAAGAGGCAACGGAGCGGCAGGTCTTTGTGGCCAAGGACGCGGCAACGCAGCTGCGTCAACACCTGGCGCCGCGCCGCGCCTTAGCTGTGGCAGACTTCCCAGATGACTCGCTGGCGTCGATGGAAACGGAGGCGGGGCTGCCTTTGTCAAGCCTGAGCGCGTCTTCGCCGGAGGTGTCGCAGCGTGACGAGGCGGTGACGCGCGTGCGCACGCCCCAAGCACCCCCCGCCCGCGCTGCCGCTGCTGCTTCTCCTGTCGCAGTGTCTGAGCTGAAAGACGACGCAGCGCGGGAGCGGACACTGCTGGAGCTGTGGATGCAGTGGCGCGAGGGCGTGTGCTTCATGTCTTGTCTGAAGCAGACGCACGCCGAGTGGCTGAATGAGATGGGCCAGTACAAGGCCTCGTACCAGCAGTATCAGCAGGCGCACCGGTGGCTCGTGTCAGTGCCTCGCATGGCCGCAGAGGAACGGCAGCGTGCACAGAAGCTAAAGGAGCAGATGGCGGCGATGAAGCGGAAGTGGCGGCGCGAGGAGGTGGAAATGGAGCTTTACCACCGCCCACTCCAACATGGGGGGCAGCATAACAACGCGAATCGCGCAGCAACGGCGACATCGTGCACCGGCCCTACTTCCTCCCGCCGTACCTCCTCCTCTAGCAGTAGAGCACGGCACGCTCATCACCAGCACCGACAGCATTCACAGCGAGATGGGCGGTCGAGTGCGGCGGCTGTTGCTGCTGCAGGCATGCACACGTGGCGTGGGCTGCCGACACCGCTGCAGAGCACCGTCGTCACCTCATTGCTGCCGCGTGCGGTGGAGGTGGCGGTGCTCCGTCGCGACCGGCAGCAGCAGCTCCTCCCTTTTCACCCTGCACCGCCGCCGCATTCGATGCACCCTACGCACGAGGACGCAAATACAAGAGGCGAGGCATCGTCGCCCGTAAGCACCAATGCTACTGTTGGTGCTGCTGCAGCGAACCGCGGTTGCTGTCGACCAAGCAGCGCCAACGCGGCGCTTTATTCCGCCTATGTGTCTCGCCCGGCGAAGACAACAGCGCAGCGCCTGCCCTCGTCGCGGCGTAGGAGTGGTAACGGGTTGGCCAACGAGGCGGAGCCCACCCACCCTCCCTCCGTGCCGGATTACGTGCTGCCCCTGCCGTCTTCCTCCTCCTCTTCGCAGCATGGGCGGCCAGCCTGGGATCCCTCCACTCGCATCCCCGTGCCACCGCCAGAGCGGCACCAGCCCCACCCAGCTCGGCCCATCAGTGGGGCGAACAACCGACGAAGCTCTGCCGCGAATTGCGCCTCGCGTCGCGCGTCAGACTCGATCGCCTCCATCAGATCTGCAGTGGCACCGGCGAGCAAGGTGGAGGCGGCTGCGCAGGACACCCGACGTGCCGTGCAGCCCTTGCCAGAGGTTTATCTTTCGCCGCTGCTGACACGAGCTGAACAGACGGCGTGGCAGCGCCATCCCCGCCCAGCGCAACACGAGGCCGTCAATGCGCCGTCGATCGCGAACAACGTCGCAACGCCTGCCGCTGCTTCCTCCGAGAGCGTCGTGCGAAGTCTGCTGTTTGAGGCGGACAGCGGGACACCACCGCAGCTGCAGCGTCCGCCGGCTCGTCCGTGCACGTCGCCGCCGGTGTCGCAAGGCGAGACACCGCTGGAGATCGTGAAGGAGGAGAGCGATGCAGAAGATGACAGCGGCGACGTTGTGAACGCCGACGCTGATGATCGGCGAGACAGCGATGCGGACTGCAGCAAGGACGTGGGTGGTGAAACTACGCCGTCACAGACCACCGCTGTCTCGGGCGCTGAGAGAGATGAGGCGGATTTTTCGGCCTCACCGTGCGCGACTTCCGGTGCCGAGGACAGTGAGAGGATGGACGCAGCGGCAGGGGAGAAAGCTGCGGTGGTGAGTGCGCAAGAACGAGAGGAGGAGAGGGACAAAAGGAAAGAAGAAGCACCACAATCCAGACGCCATTTGGTTCCACAACCGGCAGAGGTGGCCGTCGTGTCTCACGTGGAGCTGCCGACGCAGGCCTGCAAGAGCGCCGCAGCACGCGTGGCGATAGCGAGTGAGGCCCAGGAAACCGAGAAGGGAGAGGTGGAAGAGGTTGAATTCCACGCGCACCACAGCAGCCGCAGCCGCAGCCGCAGTTCCACGAGCAATCCAGCCCCACCGCATGCCCATGACTCAGCCTCCGTCACTTCGCATGAGGAGGCAAAACCTGAGCCGAAGGAGGACGACAGCCACGCGCGAACTTCCATTTCCTGTGACGATGTTTGTGAGGCTTCAAAGGAAGCTGAGGAATCTGCTGCGAGGGCTAGCGCCGGAAATAAAGCAGCGAGTGCCGTCGCGTCTCGTGCCGTTGAGCCGCCCGCGCAGCCAGAGCACGCCGAGACGGCTGACGATCTCTGTCATGCTGAACAAGCATCCTCTCTGGCACCTCCAGGTGAGAGGAGAGAGCAGCCAACTCGCTCCATGACGGAGAGCGGCGTTGATGCGACTGCTGCGCATCACGACGATGAGGCGGCTGCCGTGGACGCGGCTGACAAGTCTCCCTGTATTTCCAGCGACTCCTACAGCGCTGGCAGCCTCGATCACCGCAGTTTTATCTCCGCAGACGCGCTGGCGAAGTCGGAGGACGATGACGAAGAGATGACGAATTCGACTTCGCGTGCCTCGTCGGGCCAGGACAGGTCTGCTTCCGCCTCTTCCTCTTCGGCTTTATCGTCTTCGCCATCGCATAGGAGATCCAATAAGAAGGTTTGTGAGGAAGAAAGGAAAACGGATGAGCTCGCCGCCGCAACAGCGGCAGTGGCATCTGACGAGGATGAGAAGGAAGAGGAAGGCGCCAAGGAAGCGTCAAAAGAAGATGAGCCAAAGGACGAGGCTGATGCTGTAAAGCCCGCAGACGAGGCGAACGACGCCACCAGTGCTCGTTTCGGCGACCAGGCGGAGAGCGAAGCTGTGAGAGGCGATGGTGCGTCGCACCAGAAGAACGAGAACGCCGATCGCGACGTGGGTGTAACCGAAGAAGCCGGATGTGAGGAGGAAGATGCTGCAAAGCGCAGAGAACAGACCGAGCGAGAAGTGGAGAAGGCGACAAGTCACCACGGCAACAACAGCGATGTCAACAGCAGCAGCAGCCACCGCGCTGAAGAAGAAGAGGACAGGGAAGACGAGGAGGAAGAGCAGGTGACGGAGAAGCGCGAGGTCACACGTGGCGGCGCTCGTGATGTACTGACTGGTGAGGTGCAATTTTCCGACGCGGCTGGCAACTCCGGCGCAGGCGACGTACACAACGAGGACTCGACTCACCACAACGAAGGCCAGGCGAGCGCTTGGCCGCACGGCACGCTGGAGGAGAACGCTCACGAGGCAGTCAACTCCGCGTTGCTGACAAAAAAAGGAGCTGTGCCTTCTGCCTCGTCCTTGGCATCGCCAGAGCCAACTGAAGCGGAGACACCTTCTCGGCCACTCCCGCAACCGCTGCGAGGGCCGCGGCAGCCGATGAGTCCTGATTGCTCCGAGGAAAGTCCCGCGGAGGTTCACCTCCTCTGTGACTCCTCCTCGGCGTCATCTTGGTCTGCTGGACGAGGAGAGGACGACGACGAGAGCGAGAAAATGCCCCCGGCGGAGAGGCAACAGCAGCATGACCTTTCAGACGCGGAAAAGGCAGGCATTAATGAAGCTCGCAGCGGTGAACCCGACACGACGAGGCAAAGCACGCCAACTGCGTCTGACGCGGACGGCAACGAGGTCGGCAAGGTGCCTGTCGTTGCAGCTGGCGGCGCAGCGGATAGCCCGGTGCTGCGGCCGGTGCAGGCACTCATCACCGTCAGCTCCATGGCCTCGCTCGACGTACACAAGGGAGCCGGCGAGGAGCAGATGCCGGTACGCCGCAGTTCAGGCGGTCACGCCCTTTCTGCGCCCAAGGATGAAGAGACTGCCGAGTCTTCTGCGCCGTCAGCGCCCACGTTAAAAGGCGGCCGAAAAAACGAACGAGCGGTGGTGGTGGTGGTGACGGGTGATGTCGCGAAGGGCACCGATGACAGCGGCAGCGGCGAGGATGAAAAACAACCCTTCAACGAGAGCAATCACTTCTTCTCCACTTCGCGCGGCAATTGTAGTCACGGCGCCGCCACGTCCATCGTCGAGGTGCCACCGACGGCCGGGCTGCATAGCTGCGAAGAGGAGCATCCACTGCTCACCGCGTCGCACGTCACCGCCCCACGCGCCGCAGAGCTGCGAAGGAAGCCGTTGCCGAAGGAGGACGCCTTTCTTCTGATGGCGTCCGCGCACAGCAGCGACAACGGCCCCCAGGCCTTTCACGACTCGCTCTCCTTATGCGACGAGGCGCATCCGCAGGCGGTGCAGGAGAAAGATGAGGGCAGAGCGAAGGCGATGGTGTTCTTTAAGAGCTCCGAGAAAGCGTGCCACACGCAGCCGGCGCCAGCGTCGCGTTGCGCGCGTGTGTTCGTGTTTGCGCCGCCACGCATCGTCACACCGGCCACGCCGGAGCTGGCGCAGCTCACCGCGACACCGGCGCGCAGTGACGATATCCAACGCACCCGCGTGCGAAACGGCAGCTCGACCGCCACTTCAGGAGCTGTGGGCGACCACACGAAGGCCACGATGGCTTCCGCCGCGGGCATGCCGGCGATAGCCACCGTGAGATACGCGCCGGAGGAAGCGAGTGGCAGCGGATCGCTTTTTCATGTCTCGCAAAGCCCCACAACCTGCTCGCCTGACGCGCCACTATCCTTTACGGAGTGCTACTATTGCGATGTGTCAAGGTCGCAGTGCGCGGCCGAGGACGAGGCGGCGGCTCGACGCACCGGGTCGAACAACTCAACCGTCACACAGCTCTCCCAGCTTCGGGCCAGCTTTTGGCGAAGCCTGCACGAGCGCGGTGACTCAAAGGTCGACGAAACGGTGGCGCGCAGCGTTCAAACGCCAGTAAGGCACACGTCCAGCGATTCGGTCTCAGCCAACTTCCTCGCCGCAGCTGCCTCGCGTGCTGGCGTCTCCGTCACATCACCGGTAGTGGCGGTAAAGGGGGATGTGCAGTCGTCCGTATTACCGGCTCCCACCCCTGCGACATCGGTTCCGGTTTCCTCTGCAGCTGCTCCCACCACTGTCGCGGCCGCTGTTTCCACAACGGAGGCCGCAGCGCGGTCTTCTGAGGAGGGCGATGAGCCGACACAGGAGCTGCGTGCCTTACAGCAGCGGATGATCTCGCACCACGGCATCGACGTCGCCGGCGATGCGGACGCTCCGCCGTTTTACGCGCGCGCGAGGTCGAGCACTAGAGTGTTTCTTCCTGCTGTTTCGGAATTGGCACCTGCCGCTGTTACTGCGGCTGCTGCTGTTAAGGAGACGCTTGAGCCAGATTCCACAGCGACAGACGCCGCTACGGCCACCTTCAACTCGCTCGCAACCACCCCGCCGGCAACTGGCACTGCCACAACGGCATCTCCAACTGTCTTGATGGGTCAAGCTGAAACAGCGGTTGCACTGAAAGCCGACACGGACGACGCCAGTTTGTCGCTCCGGCAAGGCGACGAGCCGGCGGTCGGTCTCAACGAGGACAACGCAAAGCCGGAGGTCAAGCCGCAGCCGGTAGAGAGCGACAACCCACTTGCACCCGCCTCCTCACAGCAGTCATCCTTGAACGTCTCCAACGGAGATGCGGCTCAGGAAGAGGAAGAGGAGCAGTCCACGGAAGAGGAAAACGTTGATTGCCCTGGCAACGATGCCGGCACCGACGCTTTGCCGCCACGTCTCATTGCGAGTGAGGTGGTAGCGGCTGAAGAAGCTGTAGGAGAAAAAGAAGAGGAGGCTTCACCTTATGCCGATGAGGGCGAGGAACCGCCCTCATTGTCGACGGAGCAGGAGCCGCACCTCTCCCCTTCGCTTTCCCACTCACAGGACGGGGAGGAAGGCGTGCGAAACAGCGTGGCGGGGTCGAAGTCGCCTACCAGAGCCCCACTGCTGCACGGCAACGGGGGCACCACGTATGAGGACGTCGTTGACGCGGAGGAGGCCGAGCGGCATTACTTGCGGGAGAAGATCCTGAGAGAAGAGTCTGCCACTGTGATTCAGCAGGCGTGGCGGCGATGCGCTGCAGTGCGGCACCCCTTGCGCACGTACACAATCTGGTAACAGCGACGCCGCTTTTTCATAGAGTCAAGGAAAGTCGACTTAGCAAAAGTTCTGTTTCGGTTCTTTTATGGTCGCGCTGTCATCCATTTTTCCTCTTTTTTTTTTAGTATATGCAATGGGCTTTTTCAAATTCGGAGTCTTCTTTCTCCTCCCCTTTCTCGCGTTGGGCTTTGTCATCTGAACCGCGGCTTCGTCTTTTTGAAGGTCTCTTTTTGACAAGAACAACGTTTTCTGAAAACAACGGCACACTTTTGTTTTTTTCTCTCCTTCTTTTTTTTTTTTTCTATGATCTCTATGGCTACTTAAAGAAACAGCAGCAACAACAAGGAGAACTGCGTATGCGAGTACTTTTTTTTTTTCACAACCTCAACGAAGAAAACTGGTGTGATAGCAGCTCCGTTTCTGATATAGTAATTACTGTTATTGCTATTCTATTTGTGTGTGCTTTTTTGTGTGCGGTGTTTTACTCAACGATACACACACATATACACATGTATGTCCATCTACATGTATTCTCCTGCTTTTAAATAGGCGACAAGAACGAAGCCTGTTCATTCTTTTTTTTTTTTTAAACGAGTATGGAAACCTCTTCTGTCTTTTTTTTCTCTCTTCACCTCCTGCTTCACAGTAGCTTAACACGCACCAACGCAGCTTTTTTTTTTTTTTTATCTACTTAACAATAAGACAACAACGAAAATAGGTAAAAAAAAAAAGAAAAACTGTTTGCTATCCGCAGTGTTGTTAAGCACACGCACATGCTTTCCATCGATCATGGCTTCGACACTTCGGTAAAACGCAGTGGCCACGCCGCTTGCTGGTGTGCCGCGCTGGGCGGCATTGTACAATTTGGCGGATGGCCCCCGAGCGAGCAGTTGAGCGATGTCGTCCGCCACGAAGGCTCAAGCTGCCCCCTTTTTTACATGCCTGTCACCACCGTTGCTCGCCACCTGCATCGCGCTGATCAGCGACGCGGCGTCGACAGCCTGGCAGTGGCATTGGCGCACCACCGTCAGCGCCGCCTGCGCACGCTGTTGGACCCACCACCGGGCGCTACGTTACGCTCGTCTCTGGAAGCTGTCACCGGGGCAGGCAGTGGGGCAGAAGGTAGCGCAACCGTAGTGCTTGACATGGGCACGTCAACTTCCGCAGTGCTGTTGTCACCGTCGCCCAGCACGTTGTCTGTTACGACGGAGGAGGTCAGTGAGCGCGGCTTTGTCTACGACGAGGGCTACGTCAGCGACGTCGCGGAAAGCGAAGTTGCATCGTCTGACAGCGGCAGCGACTCCTCTGAGGGCGGAACGGCGCAGGATGCAGCGCCAGCGGATATGTCAAGCTCATCACACGAGGCAGTTGTGTCGCCTTTCGCATCTGCCACTGCTGGCGTTATAGCCCCTGTCATCACGGTGGAGCTTCTACGGCAGGTGGCAGAGGAGACGGGAGATCGCATGACTTACGATAGTGCTGGCGGGGCGGGTGTGTCCACCGCCGCCGCCTCGCATGGCGGCCGCACCAGCGTGAGTCGTAGCACCCACACCGGCCCAACGGCCTCCACGCTGCACAGCTTTGGCAAGAGCGGACAGCCGGCGGTTGACCGCGAGGCCCCGCCGCTGCAGCGCGATACGCAGGAAGTGCTGGGCAAATACACGGTACGCCCTCTGCGGTGGCAGCTGCTGCGGCCGCCGGTGGCCCCGCGCACGCGTCACGGCCACCACCTCGTGTCGTGCGGCGACCGGCTCTACGTCATAGGCGGCAGCTACTGGGCCCACGGCAATGCCCTCGCCTCAACGGACATGATGTACGATGTGCAGAAGAAGGTGTGGCAGCAGGTGTGCTCGCTCTTTCCACCCCGCTTCTGTGCCGCACTGGCAAAGAGCAACGCCGTGCCAAAAGAAAAGTGGATGCCGGCGGCGGCGGACGACACGTCGACCTCTGCGGCTGCGGAGTTGCTGCGGCTGCACGATGGTCAGGTGCTGTACTACTTTGGCGGTCTGAACTACTCCCACGACCCGACAAACACGCTTTACCGCTTGTGGTTGCCACAGGAGACGCTGGAGGAGCTGCCGCAGTACGGTGCAGTCCCACGCAAGCAGTTTAAGGGCATTCTCGTGTGCGATATTCAGCGCGAGTGCAGTCCAGCCGAGCGCAAGCGTGGCGAGTCGGCACTTGGGCGCCTTTTTTACCTTGACGGTCTGCAGGACGGTCGGCCCATGGCGCCGTACCTGCGTGTGTACAACGTGGCTACCGGCGTGTGGGTGCGTGTCTGCCCCTCACCGGATCTCGTGCGTAGTCAAGTTTCCTTGCTGCAGTACCAATCGGTGGCTGGGGCAGAGCGTCTTCGTCGATTTGAGGTAATGGGTGGAATGCCCTCGCGGCGTGGCAAGCAGCGTCGCTCACGCATGTGTTACTCCTTCGACGCGCTGCAGCTGCGCTTCGACTACTCCTGTGCATTGCCGGTGCCGGGCCTCACTGCCCATTGCACGATTCCTCTCCCGACCACAGCAGAAATAGACACCGCGACCACCGCAACGGCAGCAAGGGACACAGCGGTGAGTCTGCACAGTGCCACTCTTCTTGCAGACGGCTTGACGAGTGTTACGGCGTACCGGTCCGCCCTGTCTTTGCTGAGGGAGACGTACGGAGTGTGGTCGCTCTGCTGCGGCGGAAACGAAGACTGGAATGATGCGGATCAGAACAGCCTAGGCGTGCCAGTCGGGTGGCTCTACCTCTTGGCGCCGCGTGCGATTCCGTTGAGCGAGGTGGCGCGGGTGCAAATGGAATGTCTGCGTATTCCAACAGTGGTCCGTGGCGCAGAAAAAGACGAGCTGCTTGACGAGCTGTTCTGAAAAAAAAAAAAAAAAAGAAAAGAAACTCGCACGCACTACGACCGTTATTTACTTATTTATTCCTCACATGTACTTGAACGCCGCCAGCTGCTTGCCTCTTGGTTCATAACCAAAAAAAGAAAAGAAACTAAAGTAACGTACACCGCATTTTGATATGCCAAATGTAGACAATTTTTGGAATTGTGTATTTAGATCATCTTCCTTAATGTGCTTCGTCTATCTTGACTGTTCGTCAATCGTTTTTTAGTTTTTTCTCACTTTTTTTTTTTTTAATTCTCAAAAAGGTCTGCCCCAACTTTCAGATATCACAGACTCTTTCAAATACATGCGGCACTAATTTTTGTCGAAACCCGTACATCTGCTCTTCTCACAGTAGTCTGTTTCACTCCCTCCCCGATCCTGAATAAGCACACACATAGATACAATAAGAGACAAAAGCAGATGGGCTTTATTCCCTTCACGGTGAGTTTTGATGCGCTTGGCACCCTCATTCAAGTCACTGACGGCGTCGGCTGTCAGTACCGCACCGCCTTTGCCACGTTTCTGAGGCAGTTTGGGATTGACTTCGAGGCCACCTTTCCCAACGCCAGCTGCGAGCGTGTGGAGGAGATCGCCCTCAAGGCGATTCGGGCGGAGATGGCTGCCGAACGGGCGTCATGGACGGCCACCAGCAACCCAAAGGAGATGCCCTCGGGCGGCTCGACGGAGGCAGAGGTGGAGCAGTTCTGGGGAAAGGTCTTCGCTAGAGTCTTCCAAAACCCGTCATTGTACCAGGGAGCACCACCAGCTACGGTGCAACGCATCATGTCCCTCTGGACTGCGGAGGCGGAGTCGATGCGGCGCTTCGAGCATTACGTCGTGTTCGATCTATTTGCCTCAACCAAAACACAGAGCTGGCTGCCAGAGGGTCTGCGCACGTTGCAGAGTCTCCGCACATGGAATCAGCAGCGGTTGCAGCAGCACGTGCGGTCGTCGCAGGACACGGCAAGCGCCTCCTTGTCCTCGTCCTCCTCCTCCTCCATGCTGGTGCTGGTGGCACCGCCTTTTGTGGTCTCGAACATGGACCCTCGCGTGCGCGCCGTCTTTGATCAGCTGGGCGCATTCACGCCTGGTGAACAAAATGAACCACCGCTGCTGTCGCGCGTCATCGCGGCGTCTGACATCGGCTTAGCGAAGCCATCTCCGCAAGGCCTCTTGACAGGTGTACGCGACATCAACGCTTCTATCGCTGCTGCTGCTCCACATGAGACGAACAGCTTAGGAGAGGCGGAGATGCGCTACCACGTCCACGTGGGCGATGCAGAGGCGGACCGCATTGCCTCTGAGAAAGCCGGCTGCGTGTACCTCAAGTGCGACGCCACCGTCGGCGCAAAGTGGGAGCAGCTGCGTGCAAAGTTAGAAGAAATGGAAGCGCTTTGCCGTAGGTGAGACGTACATCTGCATCCAAGGACCTCAGGCCCTATTCTGCTCTTCTTCTTTTTTTTTTTTTTTAATCGTGGCAGCTGAGAAGTAGCGCCATTTTTGAAAAAAAAAAAAAAGAACGGAGGAACAGACATCCTCAGGGTTTTTTTTTTTCTTTGTCCGTGTATTTTCTTTTTCCCCTTTTTACTTCTCATTTGCGCTTTGTTGCTTTCTGAATCGCTTTTGAATGCTTTTCCAAGAGCTGCCACTGTTGCGTGCTCATAGCTCCTTTTTTATTTCATGACTTTCAATTACGCAACCAGAACACAGATTAAACAGGATTGAAAAGAAAAAGAAGGGAAAAAAAAAAAAGAAAATAAGAGAGACAACAACAACAACAACAACAAGTGCAGAGCAGCATCACTGTTGCTCTCTCTTAGAAGAAAGAGACCATGCTACCGCATCCTCTGTTTTTGGTTCTCTTCTTTTTTTTTTTTTTAAATATATATTTTTTCTTCTGTGCCCCTCCTACTTGTCATCACGAACGAGAGCAGAGGTTGTCTAGTGTGAAACGTTTGAAGACGAAGCTCCACACGGCTTACAACAATAATAAGCGAACACACACATACATACAGACATACACACAAACGAAAGATAGTCCCTAACGAAACTCTGTCTTTTCGGTTGCCTTCTTTAGGCTGTGATGATTCCAAGGTATGATGGACTTGTGCCTGCCATCCGCGGCCCCGCATCGTCAGCTACTGCAGCTGCTGCATCCACGTCCAGTAAAACGTCCACCACAGTAGAGCGGTACGTCATCCGTCCCACGTGCACTACAGAGGCGTCTTTTCCCGCGACAAAGGACCGCGTGGCGGCGGAGGTGGCCAACTTCGGCGAGCCGGAGTGTCGTCTGTACGCGTTTACACCGTCGGTAGACGCGGCGGTGCCGCCGCGGGAGCTGCGTGTCGCGTCACGCTTCTTCGCCAAGGCAGTGGCATCACCACAAAGCGCAGCCGACGAAGACAACGACGCCACCGACGAGGATGTCGGCGACGGCGACAGCGAAGTTAGCTCTGAAGGCGTGCCGGAACAACAACAACAACAACAGGAGCAGCAGCAACGCGCCGGCGCGAGTAATTTTCCATCCCACACCAGCACCACAGCGTCGCGGAATAGGACTCGCAGCAGACGCCGCCGCCGTCGTCGTCGAGGTTTGGAGCCGATGCGGCTGGAGTATCAGGGCACCATGGATACACAGGGAGCGAACGCGGCCGGTGGACAAGTGATCCAGATGGCCTCCACACCTGCCGCGGGATACAAGCATCTCACCTGCGTGTTAATCGAGCTGCCCACGACGTGGCGCGAGTCTCAGAGCGATGACGCCTCGTCCGCGTCCTCGCCATCGGTGTCCAACGTTGTCCCGGCCACCGCCCTCGTGCGTCCCGTGCTGCAACTGTGGGGAGAACGAGGGAGGGCGTCCGATGCGGAGGCGGAAGGCATTTCCAGCAGCTGGTCATCCGGGCTGTCCACGCGCATCAGCGCAAAGGACTGGAAAACGATGGACGCGGCTGATGCGGAGATGCACAAGCCGACCAATTGGTCTGACGACGACGGCGGCGGCGGCGGTGACGGTGGTGAGGAAACGACGCGGAATGCACGGGACCGCAAGCGGGCAAAGGCCGAGGTGACGAGTCAGTCCGTGCGGACTTTTCTCGCCGGTACGAAAGCGGCACTGCATCAGCAAAACAGCACGACGGAAGACGTCACCGCACCTCTCCACAGTACTGCGGCGCAGGTAGCCGCGAAGGAGCGTCGTAGCGACTTGACGAACAATGCACCTTTGAAAACAGAAACAGGAACAACAACGCCTGTTGCGATGCAGCCACCCCTTCCCACGGCCGCCGGAGGAGCGGCGAAGAAAGATCACGAAACACCTGTAACGGTTGCCCTTCCGTCTCCCCGTTCACCTCCTGCGCGTGTAAACAACGCCGCTACAGTCCGTTCGAACACAGCCGCAGTCGCCGTAGCTTCTACCGCGTCGTTGACGCTGCCGGAGCTCGCCGCGACGGTGCTGCGCGAGATACAGCAGACGGAAGCCCGCGCGACGGCCCCGCTCATGGAGCTGCAGAAGCGTATTTTTAAGCAGCTGCCCGATTTCAGTGTGATGAACCAGAAGATCAAGTCTCCTGACACCAAAAAAGAAGCGGTGGGATGGTTTCAGACGTGTCAGCGGGAGCTGCGCGTGTGGCTGCAAGGACACGGTCACATGATTGCATCGGACAACATTGTAACCTTCGGGGGATGGAACGAAAGCGATGTCTCTTGACTGGCAAAGACCTTTCTCTCTGAAAGAAACAGATGTTGAAAAAGAGGAAAAAGGAAGTCACGTGAACGTTCGTTTCGACTTCTAATTTGCGAGTAAAAGAACGTAATGATCGCACCTTTTTTTTTTCCAAAGGGAAAAAGCCTGATTCGTATTGCAATGTTCTTTTTTTTGTTGTTGTTGTTGTTGTTGCTTGCTGAGCGCGAGGTAATGCTGTAATCGAACCTCTTTTTTCTTTTTTTTTTCTTGTGTTGTGGATCCGCTCTGTTTGTCTGCCTGTTGCGACGGCACCACACAACACACCTTTTTCATCTCTTCTTTTCTACCTTTCCTCTTTTCTCGTACACATATTACGCAGAGCTGTTTTTTTTTTTTTTCTCTCTCTGCAGAGCTTTTCCGGCTCAACTCTTTGGAGTACACGCTTTTTGGTGCTTCGTTCTCTTCCTCGGGTAGCAAGAAAATGGACGGAACGGTGCCTCCTAGCGCGGGTCAACGCAGTGTTTTGGCTGTTCCGCCGGCCACCGCCACGGGCACTACAAACGTGTGGTCGACGGGGGCTCCGGCTACTACGCTCACCGTGCAGGCACCTGCCTCCGTCGCCGCGGCGCAAAACGATGGCTCACCTCTGCGCGAACCTGCCGTGGCCACCTCCTCCCCGCTTATCACTGCCTCGCCACCACGCCATCCCGCGGTGAACCCGGCCCCCGCCGCCCCCTCATCCACGCCGGCGCTGGATGCGTCCAACGTCGTGCAAGTGCCGTTGGTCTCGAATGAGGGTGACCGCGTCGCTCATGACGGCCCCTCCTCAGACTCCGCCACGCAGCCGCCGTCGTTGACTTCGCGGTCGGCCGGGATTCTGTCGAAGCAGTCGTCCTCGTACTTGGCAGCGCCGTCTTTCACGATGTCTGCCTGGCGCGGCGGGGATGGCAAGAGCAGCCACAATGCCTCGGATAACGACACGGCTTTCAGCTACGGCCGTAACAAGTCGCAGGTGTTCGACCCGACCGAGGTGCCGGAGCTGCGTCACACGATGAAGGTCATCGTGACGCGTGACGGCAAGACGTCGGAGGAGCAGCTCGACCCCTATGAAGTGGCCCGCCTCTACGGACAGCAGCAAGCTGCCCTGCGTAGTCTGCAGAACCGCTACAACTTTCTTGCCGTGCCGGACTGGGTGCGGGTGCACCCACTGCTCGGCACTTATTTAGCTGAGCTTGTCGGCAGCTTTGCCTGGGTGCTGACGCTCGCCTTGGTGAGTGTGCGCAATAAGAGCATCTTCACCGTGGCGGACGACACGAACATGACGGCCATCCCTATCGGTTTCATGTTCACGAGCATGATTTTCACCTTCGGCTACGTCTCCAGCGCGCATCTCAACCCTGCCGTCTCGGTCGCCGTTTTTCTTATTCGGCAGATTGACCTGTCGCAATGCTTCGTCTACATCCTCTGCCAGCTCGGCGGCGCCTTCCTCGCGGGCGTGATGTCGATTGTGATTCAGGGCAACGCGAACATTTTCGTGCCGTCCGTCCCGAGCAGCTACGTCACGTCTGGTATCTTCTCGGAGCTCATTTTCACCTTTGCTATCTGCCTCGTGGTGCTTAACATCGCTTATTCGCGGCAGTCTGGCAACTTTTTCTACGGCTTTGCTGTGGGCATGACGATCATGGCAGGCTCAGCCAGCGTCGGCCGCATCTCCGGTGGCGCCTTCAACCCGGCCGCCGCCACCGGGCTGCAGGTTGCGATGTGCATCATCTCCAACTGCGACGACCTCAAGTCCGTGTGGATCTACTGGCTGGCGCCCCTCATCGGTGGCGTCGCGGCGGCGCTGCTCTTCTCGCAGATGGTGCAGCCAAACGACACGCAGGTGCTGGAGGACAATAAAGTGTTTCAAGACGTGAACCTACTGCGTAAGCAACGCTCGGCTGCACGGGCGGCCGCGGCAGACGCCACGCGCAACGACACAAACCAGTCGCATTCCCACACGTCGTCGTCATCGTCGTCGTCGTCGGACCAGCAGCGGCCGCACACCCCGACTTCATCGTCGAACTCATCGGACGCTGGTGGCTACCAGGAGATGCGTAATATGTCGCAGACTCGGACGCCACGACAGAACGCGGCGCGGTCGCGCGAGGAGGTGGAAGAGGAGGAGGAGGAGGAGAACCGGAATGGGTCCTCTGTGATTCTCGCTTCGACACACACCTCTTCATTTACTCCAACCGCTCCTGCCACTACCACCAACTCTACCGCTGCTGCTGCTACTGTTGCCGGAAGCCCCAAGGCACCGGTAGTAACAAACGCCTCGGACCTGGATAACTGGCGCAAGCGGCCACCTCCGCGCCGCGAAGACATGGGAGAAGTAGTGGCAGCAACGGAGAGAGGCGCGAGCAGCTGGTTTTAAAAAGCCGCTTGTGTTGCTCTGTATCCTCGTTTTCTTCTTCTTCTTCTTTGATCGAGAAAGCCCCTTCTCAGCTTTCTTTATTTTCTCTATGATTATTTTGCTTTCATCTGAATCTGTACAAACATGAGTCGATTTATATCTTTTTCTCTCTTGCTTTATTTCGGTTGCTCTCTCAGAGAAAAAAAAAAAAAAAGCAGAAGAACGAACAGATGGCTGACCTTCTAAAATGAAAGGACACCTTCCCTGATTTTTCTGTTGTATGCACTTTTGTGTGGTAGTGTTACTGTACTGTGGCGTATTTGCAAATACAATTGTATTTGGAGCCAGAGTTGGCGAGTATCGTTGCTGTTTTTTTTTTTTTGATATATTTCCCTTTCTCCTTGGTTTAGTGGCAAAGGAAAAACAAAATAGAGAGTGTCATTGTAGTTTCGAGGGAAGCAAGACGAACAGGTCGTAACGGACGTTTACGGCGTTATCTGTGAACCTCGCTTTAGAAGCGCACGATTATCACTCAAAAAAAAAAAAGGAAAACAGAAGAGAAAAAAAAGAAGAGAAAAAAAAAAATACATGTGAGAAACGCGAACAGCCGGCGGTGCTGCTCTGTGTTTGCCACTGGACACAAACGTTTTTGTCTGTGCGGTGTTTTCACTGGAAAGAATGCGTGTTGCCATTTTTGTTTTGCGGTGGACGTTGCATTCTTTGGAAGTGATCACGGCTGTCGCGTTCTTCGAAACGATGTTTGACTTTTTCTTCCTTACTACTTCTTTTTTCTTTGCCCCTCTTTCGTTTGTTTAGAACACTGTCTTTCCTCCCCCTCCCTTTCTCTATTCTGTTCTTTTTTTGTGTTTTTCCTAACAATGCAGGGCAAAACCGGTAAACCAAGCTGTTCTTTTTTTGTGGCTGCTCAAATCCCAAACACTATATAATAACGTTTTTTTTTGAATTTTGTTTTTTGAGGTCGTCGGGTGTGGCTCTTATTGTGTTTCCGTTTTTTTTTTTTGTTTGCCTGTTTGCTTCCGCGTCGTACCTGCAGTTGAATTCACGTCAGTTTTCTCCCTCACGACCCTGAAGTCTTCTTTTTTTGTCGTTTGCTGAGTGTTAGCTGTCGTGCTCAGAGACAGTAACAATAACAACAACAACAACAACAAAAAAAAAAAAAAAACAGAGTCCATACGACAGAAGATGAGTGCGCAGCAGCGAGACGCCGCCACCGACGCGGAGGAAAAGCCCTTCCTGGCTCGGCAGATCCCTCTCATCCGTCTTAGTCGCTACCAGGCCAACTTCGTGTGCGAGGGTGTTGGCACGTTTGTCTTTCTCCTCACCATCTCTCTCGCGGAGATGAACTGCGGCATCCTTGCCATCGACGGCAAGAGCCACACCCGCAACCTGGCCCCAATTGCCGAGGGCTTCATGCTCTGCGTGCTCATTTTCATGTTTGGCTACATCTCGGGCGGCCACTTCAATCCCGCCGTGACCTTCGCCGTCGTGCTGATCCGCGGTATGCGTTTGGAAGAGGCGATGTCGTACTGGGTTGCGCAGGTCATCGGTGGCTTTATCGGAGCTGGTCTTGGCATTTTGTGCAACGGCACAACACGACACCTGCCTGCGCCGCAGGTGGCGCAGAACACCGCCGAGTACATCGTGAGCGCCTTCATCGCCGAGGCCGTCTTCACCCTTTTCCTGGTGACGGTGGTCCTGCACGTCGCCTACTCGCAGCAGCGCAACAACCACTACTACGGACTTGCCATTGGTATGTGCCTGTTGGCGTCGCAGTACGCTGTCGGTGGTGTCTCCGGCGGTGCCTTCAACCCTGCCGTGGCGACAGGGCTGCAGCTGACCAAGTTCATCGCCGCTGGCTACGCCACGCAGCTTATGCACCTGTGGCTGTACTGGGCTGCTCCGGCGTGCGGCGCAGTAGCAGCGGCGTTTCTCTTTCAGATGACGCACCCCGTGCCGAAGGACAGCGATGAGGATGCGCAGCAGCAGCGTGTGGCAAAGGACCTTTATTCAAATGCTTACTGAGAAAGAGAGAAACGAACAAACCAACAAACAAACAGCAAAAAAAAAAAAAACGTAGAGCTGATTCAGTGGGAGGTGCAGTATCAGATACGTGTACGGCACAGGTACTCGCCTGGTGTTCCTTCCATGTTCTTCTTGATATGTCTGCTTGTGTGTGCGTGCGTGTGCGTGTTTTTTCTTTCGTTTTTTTTTTCCGACGCTCGCTTTTACTGTTTAGCGTAACAACCTATTGCTATTATCCCGTATATCGAAACAGGGAGCACAATGCTGCTTCCTTCCTTTTTTTTTTTCTCAGCAGATGGACAAGACTCGCGGACAGCTTTTCAATTCTGCCATTGACCCTCGCTACAGTCAGCTTTGGCTGCATTTGCGGCGAAATCGCGTCGTTGCGTAGATGATACTCTCAGCCTTTCTGTGGGCACAACATCCTACCGAGGGAAGAGAACAGAAAAAAAGACCTCTTTGAACATCATTTTGCCACGAGAGCATGCTTGTACAGTCAATTCCACCCCGTCACTGCAGTCATTCACGCTTTCTCCTCCCCTTGCTTTTTCTTTTTTTTTTTTTTGCCCCCCCCCCTCCTCTCTTTTCCTGATAGAACAGCGTCGATGCCGTTGACTGGAAGCGTATAAATAACTGCGGTCTATCATCTGCTTCCCTGTCGTTTATATGTGACGTGCGAAGATTTCGGAGAGGTAAGAAGTGGACCAGTGCTGTCGAGGGAGGAACGAGGGCTTTACTCCACTCGGGCAAGAAAACAAAGGGCAAAGTAGAAAACTGTACACTATGTGGGGTATCTCAAGCTCCCTGTTAAACTTGTGCCTTCTCTTTCGTATTTTGGCGCGGGACGCTAATGTAATGCAAACACATATCACATTTACCATTATTTAGCTCTTACATAACTTATATTATTATTAATTTAATTATACCCTTCTGTGGTGCGCCGTGGTTGCTCTCTTTTCTATTTTCGCGGCATTCCCTCTTTCTTCAGGCACCGGCTTTGAGTTCTTGAGGGCCCCCCTTTTTCCAGTCAAAATGAAGTGCTGCGATCAAAACTGCACCGCCTCGTCGTCACCGCCACTGCGATCGACGCCGTCTTCTTCTTCTTCGCTGTCGCATCATCCCGAAGAAGAAGACGGCGCGGACGCGTTAGAAACGGCTGCTACTGCGCAGGCGGCCAGTTCTTCTGCTGCTCAGCACATGGAGACGCACCCATCATCGAAGCTGCCCTCATTGCGGCACGACGCCGCTATGACACCTTCCACCTCGTCATCACCCGGTGTGGCGCGCTTCTTCCAGGGCCTCGCCGCTGGTGAAGACTTGGCGGAGCTGATCCGTAGCCTTCGAAGGTCTCTCCGCACTTGCTACCACGAGTGCATGCGCACGAGCGCCGCTGTTTTTCCTTCGTCGTCTGAGAGCGCGTCGGATGCCGCTGACACCGCGGCGATGGCGCTGTCGACCAGTCCTGCGGCGCCGCATCCGCTGCCGTCACGCTCGCTTTCCGCCTCGCAGCGACAGGCGTACTGGTCTGCCAGCCGAGCCGCGTTTCTCTTCGCCGCGGAGAGCCAGGCAGCGACGGAGGAGGCAACGGTGTTGCACTGCTCCCCTGTCACCCGATCTGTGCTGTTTCCTTACTACTACCCGATGAGTGGTGCGGCAGAGGGCGCTGGTGCGGCGACCCTCCCGCTCGGTACTGTGCTGCATGGCAGCGACATGACGATGATCCTCAGTGACACACGCATCGCAGAGCTGGCGAGGGCGGAGCTGCGGCGCGATCCACGCAACGGCTGGCAGCAGGCCCTGCGCCTCCTCAAGCAAGTCACCCCGACTGCCCTTACATGCGCCTTAGAGTTGGAGCTGTATCGACACACGAACGGACATCACTGGGCCGAGGCACTACGCTGCCTTTGGACGTTACCGCCCTCGCAGTGGACGGAGATGGACGTGGGGGCTGTGCTGCGGTCTTTGTACCATGCCGGACGACGAGAGCAGCAGCTGAAGCGAGTCCACGCGAAGCACAGTCCCGCCGAGTCTACGGCCTCTTCACATCTGGACGGCAGCGCTTCTTCGAAGAATAGTGCCGATGAAAGTGGCACTGCTGATCGAAGCGGTGGAGGAACGGCACCCTTGCCGTCATCGTCGTCGCAGGTGTTCCTGGCACGTCTCATCGCGCAGGCGCTGCGGGTACACCGCGCGGTAGAAGAAACTAGGGTCCTTCAATGGAGCACGCCGTCTGCGCTCAACGATACCGTGGGGCTAATCGCGCAAGATCAAAGCGCGTGGCGAGAGGCATGTTTACTGCTGGATAAGCTGATCGCGGCGCGAATGTCTCCTACTGAGAAGAAGGCTTCTCGTGCGAGTGACGCAGAGCAGTCTGCCAAGGCGAAGAGTCACGCAACGCGTCAGCCAAGCGCCCCGCTGACTGTCACATCTGCGCAGGCCAGCTCTGCTCTTTACAAGCTGGTGCAACCAAACGCGGTCACCATCCACCAGACATGCTGCGCGCTGCAGCAGCAATGCGAGGTGGGGCTGCGGTATGTGCGGCTTTTGCACGACACCTCGAGCGACTCGATTGACCTCTTTTCCGATATCGCGGCTACAGAGGACGTACTACGGCTCTGCATCGCTGGACAGAAGTGGCAGGAGGCGTTGGAGCTGGTCACACAGCACCAGGCCATGCTGCGAAACCGTCGCTCCGCATCGAGCAATGCCATTCGGCACGCTTTTCATCCTTCACAAGTGCCTTCGACTTCGGCACGGCCACAGGCTGTTGCGGCGACGCTGCCAAGCGATCGTCAGCACTACCGCCCAGATGTCTTTGTGCAGCTCGTGCGACTGCTGGGCTCTGCTCCGCCTGCACGCCCCGCCGCTTACACTCTCTTGCAGAGTCAGGCAAGGTCGTCAACGTGTGAGAGCGCGTCTGCCGCATCCGCTGCCGCGTCGCCGCAGAGCGTGGCGTTGGGCCGCTCCAAGCACTACAACGCGGACACGTTGTCGCGTGCGTACAACTGCCTGTTGCAGGGCAGCGACACACTCGCCGCAGCGGATGCTATCGTCAGCGAGCTTAACCACCACTACGAAACGGATGGCCGTCTGGCAGAGTCTTCGTTGCACTCCTGCACGTCTACTGCTGCTGTTACTGACCCGTACGATGTTAAGCTTGCTGGTCTGGAGACGGAGTCGGTGGCCCACGTCGCGTATCTGTGCTGTGTCGCAGGCAACTGGGAGCGTGCGCTGCACCACACCAACGCGCTGCTGCACGCCCCCCGCTACAAAGCTACGTTTTTGCCCACTGCGCGGTTGCATGACGCGATGCAGTACGCGCTGGAGCAGGCGCCGCCGCCCGGGCCGTCGTGGGAGTTGTCTATGAGGCTCTTCACGGACATGATGGAGCGACACGTACCCAACTCGGAAGTGTCGTTTCAGTCGGTTGTGAAGCGCTGCTTTGCTGGAGGGGCGCCGGAGCAAGCGCAGAAGCTCTTTCACATGGTCCTGAAGCGAGGAGTGCGGTCGTGAGTGCTATCTGTATCTTTCTGTCGAGGGTGATCTTGACGAATGAAAGACATCTCTGTTCCTTTTTTTTTTTTTTGCGATAGTCAGCTTCGCAAAAACAATGTCAACTACGAAGCAATAATAAATGAGCTTTACTGTTTCTCAGAGCTGTTTACGTTTTTATTAGCTATCAGCTTCTTTCCATGCCTATAGTCATTTTTTTTTGTCCTGTGCTCGTTTTTGCTTTGTGATGACCAGAAAAGCTCCCACACTTTAAGGCGGTTGCCTCGCGCGTTGACTGCACTGCAGTTCAACTATAACAAGAAAGCACAACTTTAGTGAAAGACCTTGCTCGCTTTTTTGCACTTGCTTTTTACCACTTTTCATTCTCTCTTTTAAAGCACATACTCCATCTTTACAGCTTCGGTTACAAAAAAAAAAAAAAAAAGACGTGAAGAGGTTCTGATGGCGGCGAACCCGTTTGCCTCGTTTGGCGCCAACGCCGCGTCGTCGCCAGCTGCTCCTTCCATGCATGGACTTGGCTTCGGCGGCTTTGGCGCTGCATCGGCTCCTGCCTCCGCTAATGGAGCCAAGGCCCCTGCTGCCGCACCTGGCGGCTTCGGCGGCTTTGGCGCTGCGCCGGCTCCTGCCCCTGCTGCCGCACCTGGCGGCTTCGGCGGTTTTGGCGCTGCGTCGGCTCCTGCTCCTGCTGACGGAGCCAAGGCCCCTGCTGCCGCGCCTGGCGGCTTCGGCGGCTTTGGCGCTGCGTCGGCTCCTGCCTCCGCTAATGGAGCCAAGGCCCCTGCTGCCGCACCTGGCGGCTTCGGCGGTTTTGGCGCTGCGCCGGCTCCTGCCCCTGCTGCCGCACCTGGCGGCTTCGGCGGTTTTGGCGCTGCGTCGGCTCCTGCTCCTGCTGACGGAGCCAAGGCCCCTGCTGCCGCGCCTGGCGGCTTCGGCGGCTTTGGCGCTGCGTCGGCTCCTGCTCCTGCTGACGGAGCCAAGGCCCCTGCTGCCGCGCCTGGCGGCTTCGGCGGCTTTGGCGCTGCGTCGGCTCCTGCTCCTGCTGACGGAGCCAAGGCCCCTGCTGCCGCACCTGGCGGCTTCGGCGGCTTTGGCGCTGCGTCGGCTCCTGCCTCCGCTAATGGAGCCAAGGCCCCTGCTGCCGCGCCTGGCGGCTTCGGCGGCTTTGGCGCTGCGCCGGCTCCTGCCCCTGCTGCCGCGCCTGGCGGCTTCGGCGGTTTTGGCGCTGCGTCGGCTCCTGCCCCTGCTGCCGCACCTGGCGGCTTCGGCGGTTTTGGCGCTGCGTCGGCTCCTGCCTCCGCTAATGGAGCCAAGGCCCCTGCTGCCGCGCCTGGCGGCTTCGGCGGCTTTGGCGCTGCGTCGGCTCCTGCTCCTGCTGACGGAGCCAAGGCCCCTGCTGCCGCACCTGGCGGCTTCGGCGGCTTTGGCGCTGCGTCGGCTCCTGCTCCTGCTGACGGAGCCAAGGCCCCTGCTGCCGCACCTGGCGGCTTCGGCGGCTTTGGCGCTGCGTCGGCTCCTGCCTCCGCTAATGGAGCCAAGGCCCCTGCTGCCGCGCCTGGCGGCTTCGGCGGCTTTGGCGCTGCGTCGGCTCCTGCTCCTGCTGACGGAGCCAAGGCCCCTGCTGCCGCACCTGGCGGCTTCGGCGGCTTTGGCGCTGCGTCGGCTCCTGCTCCTGCTGACGGAGCCAAGGCCCCTGCTGCCGCACCTGGCGGCTTCGGCGGCTTTGGCGCTGCGTCGGCTCCTGCTCCTGCTGACGGAGCCAAGGCCCCCGCTGCCGCGCCTGGCGGCTTCGGCGGCTTTGGCGCTGCGTCGGCTCCTGCTCCTGCTGACGGAGCCAAGGCCCCTGCTGCCGCACCTGGCGGCTTCGGCGGCTTTGGCGCTGCGTCGGCTCCTGCTCCTGCTGACGGAGCCAAGGCCCCTGCTGCCGCACCTGGCGGCTTCGGCGGCTTTGGCGCTGCGTCGGCTCCTGCCTCCGCTAATGGAGCCAAGGCCCCTGCTGCCGCACCTGGCGGCTTCGGCGGCTTTGGCGCTGCGTCGGCTCCTGCTCCTGCTGACGGAGCCAAGGCCCCTGCTGCCGCACCTGGCGGCTTCGGCGGCTTTGGCGCTGCGTCGGCTCCTGCCTCCGCTAATGGAGCCAAGGCCCCTGCTGCCGCGCCTGGCGGCTTCGGCGGCTTTGGCGCTGCGTCGGCTCCTGCTCCTGCTGACGGAGCCAAGGCCCCTGCTGCTGCGCCAGCCGCCACCCAGCCGTCATCCTCCTCTGGTGCTTCTCCTTCGCAGGAGTTCGCTGGTAAAACGTTGAGTGAGGTGCTGCGTAGGCTCGACATCTGCGTGGCAGCAGACCAGCGGCACTTTGCGGAGCTGGCGCAGCACGTGGTGGCGCGGGATCGACAGATTATGGCGCGCGGGCGTGAGCTGCTGGAAGTGCAGTCTGCCGTGAAGGATGCACTTACGGCGGCGAAGAGTACGGAGGTGACGCAGAATGAGTGCAAGCAGCGGCAGGCCGTGCTTTCCGACTATTTGCAGTCTCTGGAAGACAAGGTACAGCCCTACTACAAGCAATGGGAGGAGCAGCAGCAGCATGAAGGACGAGGGGCAGATCAGCTGCGCGTCACAGCCTACGACAGTGTCATGGCACTTCTCGAAGAGGTGCAGGGAGTGGAGGAGAAGGTGGGGCGCGCGGTGCGGCAGCATAATCACGCGCGAACACAGCTGCTGGGCCTCAGTGAGATAGAGGGAACAATGCGTATGATTGATGGGCAATTGCTAGCCCTTCAGTGTTGCTCCACGTTGGCGACCGCTCTTGAGCAGGAGCTCGATCGACTTCTCGGAAAGGAAGCGTAAAACGCCAATGAGGGGAGGAGGAGAGACAGGAAAGAAGAGTTGCACTGGTGTTGCGTACCTCCCTTTTTTTAACATTACTGGTAATTTGCCTCTTCTGCATCGCTCAAGACGACATGTGAGAAGAATGCGCTTCAGCATTGGCCAACAGAAAAAGAGGCTCTGTTTAGAGGCTGTACACATGCTGGAACTTGCTTTTTTGTTTGCTATGCTGTGCCTGACTTCTTTTCGCCGCGACTTGTGGTTGGGCAAAACCTCCAAAATGTACCTAGCAGTTGTGAGGCAACACGCTGATAAAGTTATTTTTGTCCGTTGTATGACCAGATAAAAGCGGGAAAAAGGAACCTGTGAACCAAAAAAAAAAAAAAGAGTGCAACACATATGTATAAGTGCATATAGTCAACTCAGGAAAGAGACTCTGCTCTCGCGGGATGGCCCAAATGCGCCTTTGTCTTCGTAGCGGAAAGAAAAGGGTAAGCAGCTCGATTCCTTTAAGTGTCGAACGTTTTTTAAATCGATCTGTAAGCTTCTGTCACAGCTAGTTACGGCTTTATAGAGAAGAAGGGTCGTGATGAAGTTGCCGTTATTTTTCTTCTCCACTTTTTTTTTTAATGATGGTTCTCAATGAAGGCTCTCCATCTCATCGACCTCTATTCGTTGACTTTTGTTTGCCTTTTCTTTCTTCCTTCTTCGTTTCATTGCAATCACACTCTCCTTCTACACAGCTTTCCACAGCTCGTCTTTAGCAATTCTCTGTAGCTCTTTTTTAAAGTACATTTTTTTTTTAATTGTTTTTCTTGTCGTTGTTTTGCTCAGCCCCGCTAATTCCATTGGGTTTGTTTTTGTTCTACTTTCCGTTCATTCCGACTCTTCAATATGGTCAAGTTCTTAACCTTTGGCGCCGCGGCCGCCCTCGGTGCTGCCTTCCATTCCTACACCTCTTCACAGCGCACGGCGGCACACTGCGCCGCCAGCAAGGAGGTCTTCACGACCAAGTTCCAGCCTTTCGTGTTGGGCGAGGTGCTGAACCTGGCTGAAGATGTGGCCATCTTCCGCTTCCTGCTGAACGACCCGAAGGACACCTTCAACCTCGTCCCGTGTAGCACCCTGCAGGCCCACTTCAAGGAGGGCTCGAACATCGTTGACAAGCCAATGCGTTTCTATACGCCCATCACGCCCAACGGCACGCAAGGCTACTTCGACCTCCTCGTCAAGAAGCAGCGCCCTGGCCGCTTCACGGAGCACCTCTTCAGCATGGATGTTGGCGACAGTCTGCTCTTCCGCGTAGTGCAGTACAAGCTGACCTACAAGAAGAACCGGTGGACGGACGTGGGCATGATCTGCGGCGGCACGGGCCTCTGCCCGATCCTGCAGTTCATGAACGCCTCCCTCGACACGCCAGGCGACACGACAAAGCTGAACGTGCTCTTCGCCAACCGCACCGAGAACAAGATTCTGCTGAAGGGCATGCTGGATGAGAAGGCGAGGGAGTTCAAGGACCGCCTGCAGGTCTTCTACACCGTTGACAATTTCGATGACCCGAACATGATTGTAAATCCGGCGTACAAGAAGGGCGCAAAGCTGACGGTGGACGTCACTTCTCAGCCAGAGAAGAGCCCGGATGGCAAGAAGTACTTCCACGGCTTCAAGGGCTACATCGATATCCCGCTGCTGCAGGCCACCATGCCGAAGCCGTCGAGCTCGACCCTCATGCTTGTGTGCGGGCCAGACCCAATGATGGTGAAGGTTGTCGGTTCCGCGCCGATGGTGCTGCGTGCAATGTCTGGTGGTCTCGCGTACCAGCCCTCTGGTGCGGTGTTGAACAACGCCGCGGATGTCTCGGGCTTCCTGGGCGACCTGGGCTACACGAAAGAGATGGTGTACCGCTTCTAAGCCAAGCAGTTAATGCAGTGCGGATGTAGCGGAGAGAAAAAAAAGGACAATAGTAGCAAAACAACATACACACACACAAAAAAAAAAAAAGAAAAGAAAGCGGCGCGTGTGCGGTTTGCCGTATGAACTGAAGTAGAACGGTTGACTATAAATAACACAGACGTAACCAGAAAGAAGAGGCAACACCACGAAAGTGCCTCCATCTGCAACGCTCTGCTTTTGCTTCTTTTTTCCTTTTAACTTGATTGTATACGCGCCTTTTCATTTTTTATGTGTTTCCTTCCTTTCTCTCTCGTGCTGCCACGCTACTGAATGAAGACGTCAAGCGTCAGCCACCCCTTACTTTTCTTTCACGGATGTATTTGGCTTTGTTTCGCAGTTCTTTTTTATTTTTATTTCATTAATTATTTGAATCACAGCATATTACCAAAAAAAAAAAAAAAAGAACACTCTCACCATTCATACATTTGCCGAATTTTCCTTTTCCCTTTTTGTTTTCTAACCTATGATAAATACACGGTTCATTTTTCGTGTTTTTGTGTGTCGCAGATAAGGTTACATTTTTGTTTTTCTTCACAGTGGTTCGGTGGCGCACCGTTTCTATTTTTTTTTTTACTTGTTTTTCTACGTTGAGTTCTCTTTTCTTTTCGGTTTTCAGTTTTTTTTTTTTTTTCGGAACACTAGCTTCTTTGTGATTCTTAACTGCAGGAGTACTATCAACTACAGGTGATCAACCGGCACCTCGTTGTTGTTTTAGCTTTCTAAGGCCTTCATTTTCACCACTTCAAACTCAGCCTATCAAAAATAAAAGAAAGAAAATAATAAATACGTGCATTTGTAGTGTGCTTTGTGTGTGCTTCCCTTTTTTTTTTTTATAGGTCTTAGTATTAACATGTACTCAATAGTCTCTTTTTTTTTTCTTTTCTTTTAGAAAGCTGACAACTTGGAGCAAGCAAAAGAGGACTTTCTCTGTTTTGTATTGATTCCTCTGCGTTTTGATTTCTTTTTTTATCTTTTCAAAGAAAACAGAGGAAGGTGAGAGCAATGCAACTCCACAACTCTCGGAGCATACCTATCCGGAGTGAGGAAAAGAGTAGCTTGTCTCCTATTAGTTACAAAAAGAACAAATGCCTTTTTTCAGTGACTGGAAGTAGTGTTTGAACTATAGTACTCTACTGGTATAGCGTTTATGTGGAGTCCGCACTTTTACACACCTACCAGCAACAACACACACACACACAAAAAAAAAAAAAAAAAGAACTCACATAATTGAGCACATTGACCCTCTATGCAAGTCACTAAAGCAATGAGATAAAAAAGGAAACTGAACGGTAAGTTCCTTTTTTTTTTTCCTATCACCGTAGCTGATAATACTCACAGAACAAAGAAGCTAGTTTAGTTCTCATTTTTTCTCTTTTTTCTTGGCCATTCTGAACCGCGCACAATTTTTGGTGACCTTTGTCCTCTTTTTGTTTCTTGCCAACGCTGAGTAGCTTTTTTTTACTTGCACTGAAATGCAAAAAAAAAAAAAGTCACGCACACACTCACGCTCATTATGGCGAGAGGTTGTCAAATGCAAAGTCAAGAAAATCACAAAAAAAGCAGATTCAGGGACACTGATCTTTGTGGGTGCGTTGTGTACTTGAATGAGTACATCAGGAGCATTTGAGGAAGGAGGAAACGCGAACGTATTATCAATGCAGCTTTGTCGTTGTTTCGTTGCAATGAAAAACGAGGCAAAATACGAACCGAAAAAAAAAAAAAGAAACTATGCAGCGTACGTGCAGCTCACTTCTTGCTTTCTTCCTGATATTTGCTTGTGTTTGTTCTTTTTTTCTTTTCGCAGTACTACTGCTGAAGTGCACTGTGTGTAGGCAGCTTCAAAGCTGCCTGGGAGACGCAAGCTAAATATATATGTGTGTATTCTGTACGACAGTGGCAGTACGCTTTTTCTTTTTTTTTTTTTTTGCATTTGTGACATGCTCTATGCTGATACTCCGTTTTTTTTTTCTTTTGCTGAAGTGCAGAGCGCAAAAAAAGAAAACAACAACAGAGAAATACACTATGCTGAAGCTTCTGCAGCGTGAATACGTTTGATTATTCTCAACTCGAGAAACCTGTTTTTTTTTTTCTCGTTTTGTTTTTATTTTACTATCAAGTTGAAAAACTATGAGATAGATCCTCACATCTTTGTTTTTCGTTTTACTATTTTTCTTCTTTTTTACTCTTTTTTTTTTTAGGATTTCATTTTTCAGTTTACAAATTATATGACTATTACTTTTTTGTTGTTGTTAGTTTTATCCCCTAGGCATTGGCTCGAGCGGCTTTTCGCTGCAAATGAACCTCGTGTGCTTTGTGTTCGTCGAAATAGACTGAAGCCTATTGTAAACGCGATAGCGGTCAAGCTCCGTCGCTGCGTTTGCAAGGCTAAAGGTTCTCATTGTTTCCTGGCTCACGAGGTTCTTTTTTTTTCTTGTGTCTTTTATCCAGATCTGTGCTGCAGATAGGGAGAGAGACGATCACGAGCTTTTTGAACTGTCGTGTCTGTGTCGCTAGCGCGTGGATGTGACCACAGTTTACACGATTCGAATACTAAAGAACAATGATAAGAACTCTACCACAACCGAAGGCGTTTGCATCCCCCAGATACTATTCCTTTTTTGTCTTTTTCAAGTGGCGGTGCTGTACTGCACGCTACGATGTGGAGTGCATTGCGCTTCACATCAAAAGTGTGCTGAATTGGTCGAGGCTTACTGGCTTTAACTGACCTGGAAAAGCAGTTCTCCCTGTACGATCAGCCTCTGTGGCGTTTGGATGCGGGAGCGCCTAAGATAGTTGTCCTTATTCTGGTTCTAGGGTCTAAACCTCACAACTTTTTTTCCGAGGTTTTTGCCAAACTTCAGTTTTCATCTTTCATTGTAACTCTTCTTCTCTTGCTTTCTCATTTCTACGCACATACCCCTGAAGTTGCACTGCTTCACGAAAAGCTTGCGCACCGCATTTAGAGTGAGGGATATGAAGGTTATCGAAAAAAAAAAAAGCCACAACAACAAGCGATATAGTAGCTAATAGTGGTAGGCTTCGAAGAACCTTATTTGATTCTTGGCGCGTAGATGCAGGTGCGTCAGCGTCAGGGTGTGGCCCACGACACGGCCACGGCCGATGCGGGACATGGCACGCAAGTCGCCGTCCTCGGTCACTCTTCCACGGGCTCGAGCGCATCGCACCCGCCGTCCCTGGTGGACGCTACTGCCGCCACGCCGCGTTCGGCGACCCGACGCCGCAACGCACCGATGTTCTTGATCAACGCCTCCTTCGCTGGCGCGTGTGGTGCCTTGTCGGGTGTGGTGGGCAAACTTGCAGTGGAGTCAGCACGGGTGCCGTCGCTTGTGCGCGCCGGCGCCGCCACCCTCCGTTTAGACCCGCAAACGACAGCAATGGCGCAGGCGGTCGTACCATGGCTGATGCGGCTGCTGTTCTTTGTGTTGAATGCGGTGCTTACGGGCTCGATGTGGCGCTTTTATTTGAAGGCGTTGTCTCAGGGGCCTACACCGGTGTGCAATATCCTGAACACGGGCACCAACTTTATCGTGAGCGCGTTTGCGGGGTTGCTCTTCTTTGCCGAGGAGGTGACGCCTGTGTGGGGAGCAGGGGCACTGCTCATTGTGCTCGGTCTTGCCTTGGTCGTTTCTGACCCTCAGGTGGGTGTGTAGAACATGCAAGGAGGGGAAAAAGGTGAAGAGGTGCTTTCACAGTAAGAATACCGTCGATACGTGTTTCAAAGCCGATAATGCTGTTTGCTAAGGAGAGTTGAGAAAAAAAAAAGAAAAAAAAACTGTGGAGTTACGAGCCGAGCAAATTAGACGCGCTAAGAGCTGGTAGAACCTTTTTAGAATTACCACTTAAATGCTCGATGTTCACGTGATAATTTGAGCCTAGCATGGATGGTGTTCATTCTGCTTCTTCCCCTTTTCTCCATCCTTGCCCCTCTCTCTCTCTCCTCACTCCTCATCCTCTGAAAGCAACACTGTCTTCTTCCCATTCACACGTAATGTGTGCGAATCAAATTCACTAGGTTATTCACTGTCTTCGTCACTCTTTTTGCTCTTCTTTTTGTTTCTTCTTTTTTTTTTTCGCCCTATCTTAACACAACAACAAAAGAAGAAGAAGAAGGAAAAGGGGGAAAAAAAAGAAACGAAAAGCAATATGTCAAAACGCAGCTCGTCTTCGCGGAATGGCTCGATGAATCTTTTGCAGCCACGCACGAAGTCGTACGAGTGGGGTGGCCCACTTGGCAGCCTCTTCATGGTGATCTTTCTCCCCACTCTTGTCGTGGTCCTCAACAGCCTCTGTGCAGGGGAGCAGTGTAGCGTCTTGCACGTGCGCCGCCTTCCTTCGCTTATGAAGGTCGTGGTGCAGTCAGCGCTACCACAGCTGCCGACCGCGATTGACATCGAGCTCGTATGGCTGGTCGCCCACGCCATCTTCTCCATCCTGCCAATCGGCAAGCAAGTCCATGGTGGAGAGTTGCGCAATGGAGAGCGCCTGACCTACCGCATGAACGCCATCCACGCCTTTGTCCTCTCCCACGTGCTGATTTTTGCGCTGCACTACACCGCCGTCATCGACCTGGCGGCTGTGGCGGACCTCTACCATTCCCTCATGCTGGGGGCGATCCTCATTTCCGCTGTCATGTCGATAGTGCTGTACGTGGCGTCCTACCGCAGCAGCAACGTGCTGACTGCCCTCGGCGGCAACAGCGGCAATGTGTTCTACGACTTCTGGATCGGCCGCGAGCTGAACCCGCGCACCGGCCCGCTGGACTGGAAACTCATGTGTGAGCTTCGCCCTGGTCTGATTGGATGGAGCATCCTGAACTGGGCCTTTGTCGTCAAGTCGATCCAAATCGGCACCGTCACCCCGAGCATCGCACTCATTGCCCTCTGCGAGTCGTTCTACGTGCTGGATGGTCTGCTGCTGGAGGCGGGCAACTTGACCATGATGGACATCGTCACCGATGGCTTCGGCTTCATGCTGTGCTTCGGCGACCTCGCCTGGGTGCCTTTCACCTACACGCTACAGACCAAGTACCTGGTCCACCACCCGGCCCACCTTTCTCCGTTACATCTGGGCCTGTGCATCGTGCTGACCATCGCCGGCTACGTGATCTTCCGCGGCGCAAACACGGAGAAGGACCGCTTCCGCACCAACCCGCAGGACCCGCGCGTGGGTCACCTCAAGGTAATGAAAACGTCGACGGGTAAATCGCTCATCGTCTCTGGCTATTGGGGCATGTGCCGGCATCCGAACTACGTCGGCGACTGGCTTATGTCTGTTGGCTGGGCCTCTTTCAGCGGCACGGCGGGGCTGATGCCGTACTTCCATCCCATCTACTTCGGCGCACTGCTGATGCATCGGCAGCTGCGCGACGAGCAGCAGATGGTGGAGAAGTACGGAAAAGAAGACTGGGAGAAGTTCTGCAAGGCTGTACCGTATCGTCTCTTCACGTACGTCTACTAGGTAGTACTTAAAAAAAAAAAAAAAAGAAGCAGCAACAGAAGAACGCTTAACGGAAGAAAAGGGAAGAGTCAGCTGACAAGAGATCATGGGAGGCTACGAAGAAGAGTAGAGACGGAAGAAGATCTGTTTTTCCCTCTTTCCTTCTCTTTCCTTTTCCTCTCCCTTCCCCCCTCGACGTCGATGTACGGTTACGATAAAATAGGGCAATCGTTTTTCTTCTTCTTACAGGAATGGCAGATACGGTGCAGACAGCTTTTTTTGAGGTAAGCTGTGCCACTTTTAGTTTCTGCTTTTTTCGTTTTTACTTATGGCTTTGAAAACGGAAAGTAAACAAAACACACGCACACACAGAGGAGGTGTTTCCTTCAATCGAACAAGAAATAGAAGGGAAAAAAAGAAAAGAGGGAGCTGAATTGTACCACACAGGGATTTAGTGCGCGGTGCAGCACACATACTGGCCATGGAATAATGGAAGAGAGGAAAGGCGACGATTTGCTTCGAAAAAGGCAAAGCTACCGATGACCAGAGTAGAACAAAAAGCTGTCTGAAGAAGAAAAAAGAGATGCGTGAGTAAAAAAAAAAAACAAAAAGGGCTATGAAACACGTTTTTTCCCTTCAATGTTCTTCCTTTTCTTTTTTTTTTTCACCTTAAGCAGGAAAAAACAAGGCTTACAAAGACAAGTGACATGGCTCTACGCATGTTCTATTTCCAAAGCCTGCCTTATTCCTGTGACATTCACCTTATAGAACACATTTCTTTCAGCGCGCTGCCTTTTGTTTGAAGAGAAGTGCAAACAGCTATAGACTAGCACACACATATATATATATAGAGAGAGCAACACTATTACATTTATTACACAGGTGAAAAGCACCGTACACATACACACATACAAGCAGACAAACGCTATTTTCGTGAAAGACACATACAGCAACAACAACAACAACAACAACAAAACATGACGTGGGTGCAGGTGGAGTGCAGCAACGGTACACGCTACGCCGCACCATCTCATGGCAGACCGCTGCCCGAATTGACCGGCATGGGGCATCTCTTTTTAGGTCCTCTGAACTTGCGCCGACTGCAAACCTTCGAGCTGCTGGAGAGTGTGGCCAGAGATATAGACACAGCACCGTGCCACAATGACGGTGCTCGAGTCACCGTCGTAGCGGATCAGCGGGACCTGGGCGGTCAATTCGGCATTACAACCGTAGTTGTGGGCGGGGAAGGGCAGGAGGAAGAGGCGAACGCGAAAAACGACGGTGTGGGAGATGGCCACGACACACTGAATACGGCCTACGCCGACGCGCACGAGCAGACATTGCAGCGCCTCCTCGAGCGCGTCTTTGTGGTTCTGGTGAACACGAACGACTGCGGCGTGGCTGTGTTGCTCGATGCGCTCTGCACGCGCAGCCCACTCCCCCTCACTACAGAAGCCGCGTCACGTGCAGCGACGGTCGTGGAGGATGATGGGAGAACTCGTGATTCGGCTAAAGAGAGCCGAACGGCATCCAATCGACGTTTCCTGCAGCGACTCACTCACGGCGCTTGCGAATCCTTAAACACAGACACGTCTTCGCCGTTGCAGTTGCTTCCCTCGAACTCGTTGTTCGACGCACTTGCATCCCAGCAGCAGCAGTGCGAAGGGACGTCTTGCTTTGCACAGCAGCCGATTAAGAAGGCAGCGGCGCTATCTCGCCCGCTCTCTTTCGCATCGGCTGTGCGTCGTCAGTCGCTGCTCTTCTTCCTCGAACACGACGTCGTGCCACTCAGCATGCTTGCCTCACACGTGCGCTTAGAGAAGGCTGTGCAGCACGGCAAGAAACACGCAAGTGCATCAACGGCAGCAGGAGCAGCAGTGGGAGCTGTGTTACCACCGCCTGCGTATGACGACGTGCCAATTAACGGACAAGTCGCAGACGCAGTCACCGGTGCGGTCTCGCCAGACGAACTTCTAACGCGACTTGTGCGGCACATAGATAGTGCCTCACTTGAACAATCCTCCGTGCAGCCCACACAGATCTCAGCGTCACCGGCTACCGCCACAGAAACAGCAGAGTTCCGGCTAAATTGCAGATCACCGCTGCAGCGCCAATCAAGTAAAGCGCTCGGGAAAAGCACTACATGGGCTGCAGTAGCGCAGACCGCGCAGGAAAGCGGGCACATGCTTCTTCTTCTTTTCTTTCGTCTTTTCGTGCATCACCGTTTTACCCAGGCGGATGCGGCCGCGATGGAGCACATCCTGTGGAAGGAAATGTGGCAAGCGGATTGTCTCGTGCAGCGGTCGGTGCAGTCGGTTGCGCCGATGGTGGCGGCCTACTCCCCGTCCGGGCTGCTCATGGCGTCTACATCGTATCGTACCTGCTTCAGCCACGAGGAGCACATGCTGCTCGCTGCAGCCGCCGTGGACCGCTTATGCCGCTTCGCGTCGTCGTTGCCTCCAACCTCGCCGGATAACGAGCATGCTCGCTACGCAGACGTCCTCCACTGGATTTCGTGGCCCATGCGAGTGGGCAGCAACCCAGCCGCGCCAACGTTGACGCCCGCCACCCCAATTGTGGATGTGCTGCTGTTGACTGTAGGGGATGCCTTGGCCCTCTATGTGTGCTTCCCCCGCACTCTGAACAGCGCCTCAGCGAGGACGTCATCCAACGCCTCTCCAGCCGTGGCCGCGGCGCTCTCGCTGCAGGAAATGGAGCGTTTTCTGGAGCGCACTGTGGCGAGTGCCGATGCAGGCGACATTCCATCGCTGCAAGGTGGTCCGTCGTCATCGCCGCTGCGGTTGCTGCGTCCTGCGACATTAGCGGACTCGCTCGCCTACGTCTGCACGCACAGCACGAAGCCTTACACACCTGCGTTTCACGACGCGCTCTTCGTGGCCACGGCCGTCGAAGAAGCCCTCGGCATCGTGCACAACGGCCATCCAACAAGTCGTGGAGCCGCCCCCTATTTGGGTTGGACGTTTGCGTCGAATTCAACGGCAAACGAAATGGTTGTGAGTCAGCTTCGCCACTTATTAGACTGCCGGCAACTACAGCCCCATGAGGAGCAGCCCCGTTCTAGCAATCAGCATCACTCGTCTTCTGCACAGACACAGCTATTGCAGTACCAGAGTACTTCGGGAGCGGCTGCGGCGGCAACCACGGCAACGGCGACCAACAGCGCGGCCGCTCCGACGATGACGACGACGACGACGACCAACGCCAAGTCTCGCAGCGGTCTTCACAAGCTATTTGCCTGCTTACCATTGCGCAAGCGCAGCAATGGCAGTGGCAGCGCGATGTCGCCCTCTGCCAGGAAAAGCTATCCAGCAGAGGCAATTCAGCAATCCGAAGCTCACATCCAGCACTTCACGAAGGTAGGCACGAGTTCTTCGTCGCCGCACGCAGACCCTGCGCCACTGCCGTCGTCACAGTCTGCGCGCACCGCGGGCCTCCTTGCGATGCCGCTAGAGAGTATGGCGTGCTGCGTGGCGGCGCTGGTGACGCGCAACGAGGTGGGTGCGCTGCGCCGCATGCACGACCTCGGGCTGCACTCCTTCTTCTTCCTTCAGCAGGGTGTGCTCCCGCACCCTCTTCCTGGCGTCACCAACATGAAGGGTGGGCAAGCTCATGGAAGCTGGCGGACAATGTTGAGTAGCAAGGTAGGTGCTGGTACGAAGCAACGCATGCCCACAACTTCGGCTTGTGCGGGTACAGTGCCGCGCTTCGGCCTTTCGTTTTCGCGTCTCTGCCTCCAGCAGCCTCAATGTCCATCCGCCCTTCTTCCGGTCGAGTGGATTGACGTGGAAGGCGCGCAGGACGGCAGCGGCGGTCGACTCACCTTCATCGAGGACCCCACGCTGACCCTGCATGCATGCTGTGGTGCACCGTCGCCACCCGCGAAGGCTTGTCCTTCTCACTCACAGAGAAAGCCGATGCGTCCTGCGGCTGCTGTTTTGGTGCTGCCCTGCTGGTCGGTGCTGCACGTGGCGCCTGCGGAGTCGCATTCTCTGGAACGTGAGGAGGCAGACGGCACGCTTGCTAACGACGAGGTAGACTCCCTCAACGCATCCATGTCCTCTGCCAGCACTGCCGACAACACTGCTGGGATGGTGTCATGCCCGGCAAGCATGCGCGAGGAGGCACAACTCCTCACATCGCTCTCGTTTAAACTGTCGCAGAAGCTAAACTGTGGCCGTAGTGGTGGTGTGCTACAGGATTGCTGCGTGAACATGTCGTCGTCACCAGCTGCGGGGCCAGCCACGTTTGCAGCGCAGCTGTCCACTAGTAGTGAGGCGGCACAGACGCACGCGGCTGACCCGGTGTGGGTCAGCGTCGCTGCCATTGTCAACATCTGCGGCGGTCTGACAGGGGAAAAGGCTGATGCTCTCCTGCACGCGTTGCAGCGACACGGTGCGTCACGGGCAGACAAAGCGGTTGTGGAAGGCAAAGGCCGTCACGCAGGAGATCATGGGACAGCGGGCTTTGAGGACAGCGATCCTGTGGAATTTGAGCACGCAGCTGGTGTGTCTGCCAAGCTGAAAGAGCTCTGTCACGAACTGCTGCTGTGTCAGGAGGCGGCGCTGCTGCTGCTCGAGGATGCCGCTTGCAGAGTATAGAGTATACAGTACACACCGTTCTTTCTGAACTTCTTAACAGCCACAAAACAGAACAACAGTAACAACAACAAAGGGGGGGGGAGAGAAAAAAAAAAAAAAGCACTCTCTTTTTGTGTGTATCGTAAGTGTTGTGAGAGACTCTTTTGAAGTCAATAGCCGAGTGAACACTAAGAGAAAAAAAAAAAAAAGACTTTCCTCTTTTTTTTTCCCCCATTCAATTTGCCTTTCTTTTTTTCGGGTATGACTTTCTCGTTTTTTGTACAGTTTCTTCAAACAAGCAAGAACACCTATTCTCTTTGAGCTACTCTATCGTGGACTTTCACACGCATACAAACATACACGCGTGCCTTCAAGGTTCTTTTTTTTTTTTTTTTTGCACGTGCTTTGTTTCATGCTTTCACTTGAGGGGGAGGGGAAGGGTCCACAGTCGTAGCTCGAGCTTTAAAGGCTCACACAGACATACACACACATAGAAGCGCATAGACAGGGATGGAAAGGGGAAACAGAAGGACAGGAGAACGCAGTTCTTCATGAGCCTCGACTCTCAAGCGAAGAGCGAACTTGAGAAGGAGAGAGAGAGAGAGAGAGAGAGATAGAGACAGCGAAAATAATGGGCCGAGGCGAATGGCCGCGCTGGTGAACACCGCAGAGGAGCTGTACGAAGTGGTGTGTGGTCTTCAACAAGAGCAGCAGGCAACGCAGCTTGAGCTCCGAGCGATCCAGCGTCGCAGCGAGAGTCTGAAAGAGAAGATTAAAGAGCATCAAGACACCATCGCCAATGAGCGCCACAAGCGGCAGGACGTGTCAGAGAAGCTCAAGACGCTACGCTTTACTGCTCGCCTTAAACTAGCCCAGAAAGAAGGGGTCGCTTTAGCGGCGCAGGACGTGATGAAAACCCTGCATGCAGAGCAGCTTAGGCTCTTACATGTGTGTCTAGACAATGCGCAACGAGGCAGCACATCAACATCAATTGCGCACGGGAGCAACGAGACGCAGCTGAGCAGCAGCTCATCTGATTCGTTTCTCCACAAAGACACGTTGCAGATGGACAATGCGGCCAGCCTCGCTAATTTGTTCAAAGAACCTGAAAATCCACCGTACACGGGTGTGGCGCTGCACGCCTTGCTAACAATCCTGCGTAAAAAGCTCCTGAAAGGTGTTCAGGCTGTTGACGCTACACTGAAAGTGCGACAGAGTCCTGAAAGCACGCACAACGCAGCTTCAACCTGTTCAGGTCCCGATCCACAGCAGCAGCCCCCGCTGTTCACCGCGACACCGTCTGATCAGCTTTTCCTTCCCTCACCATCACCTGTCCCGTCTGTCTTGTTGAGTAGGAAGCGTATTGTATTTGCGCGTGCGTCGTCATTCCAGCGTGTGACGCCCGTCTCTGCCTCAAACGTCAATCGTGGTGTTCCGCAGCCGTCTCGCAGAAGCGTGTCTTGCAATGGAAGCCAGTCAGAGGCTGGTGCTTGTGGTGCTCCTCAGGGGTGCATCACTTTGGCGCCTACCGCAGGTGCGCCTGCACCGCGCAGTGTCACCAAGTTTACCGTGCGCGTTGCCTCGCGCTCTTCCACCCTGATCGCGGAGGCCGCCGCTCTCGGGGCAAAGCGGCAACGTGCGACGCAGCTGACGAGAGATGATGCGCAGCCGCTCTCCCTGGCGCCGTCAGCAGCTCACCCTTGCCGTGACGGCTCCTGCGGGGACCCTCCAGGAGCTCTGAGTGGGGTATCTCTTAGCAACGAGCGAGACATGGCGTGTCCGATGGAGGTGCACGACGGCGATGTAGCATGGCGTTGCTGGACATCGGGTCCACTGGCGTGTGGGCCACGCGTCAGCGGAAGTGCAGGCTCGGGTCCGCGGCGGACAGTTTGGACCTGGACGCGTGATACAACAGAGGAGAAGCTCTAGTGACGACCTCTTCTTTTTTTTTTTTAAACGTGTGTCCTGGATTTATGCTCCCCCTTTAAAAAAAAAAGTAAATGAAGGACCTCTGTTTTTTTTTTTTTGTCTCTTCCTTTTTCTTTTTCATCATGCTTTATTTGGCCGCTATTTCATCTGCTCTTTTGTGAAAACCTGCCCAATAACAACAAACAAGCAAAAAAAGCGGATGCCGAGTACGCGAATGCAGTGGCTGCCGGCGATATCTGTTTGTGCAATCTTGTGAAAAAAGAAAATTCGTGAGCCTCTTTCCTGTTTTTTTTTTTTTTGTTTTCTCTTTGCGGTACGCATAGTTTTGAGGTCCAGGAGAGAGCATTCTTTTAGCGGAATTGAATGCCGTTGACGTCTGCAGCAATAGCAACAACAATAAATAGACAAATGAGAAACTCAGCACCTTTTGATTCTTCTTCTCCCTTTTCTTGTTCTTCCAACGTTTTTTTTTTTTGCTATTTCTTATTACTGTTTGAAATCATGTTTTTTTTTTTTTCTCCCCTTATGATATGTCCCTTGCTTTTCTTTGCGGCTAGTGCAAAAGCACGTTACTAGAAGTGCTTTGTAGGTTCTTTATGCGTGGAAAGAGAAAAACAGCAAAAGTAAAAACTAGTGAGCTGTGCTGCTTTGGCTCTTTCTATAAGGTCCCACGTGATTACTTGTCTTTTATTTCTCACTTTTTTTTTTTACAAATATCGTGTTTCGCATCGTGCACCTTTTTTATTCTCTACTACTGGGCTCGAGCTTCACAGTAATTTGTGTGTTTTTGGTGTTTGTGTTGCTTTGCTTCGTTAATAAAGATCTTCTGACTTCTTTTTTTTGTCCTGCTGACTAAAACAAAACGACTAACTCCATACACCAAGGAAGAGAGGAAAGAAGAAAAGAAAATAAGGAGTTGCATTCAAGAATTAAGAGGAATTACTATACACACACAGTAAAAAAAAAAAGTTCGGAGAGGAAACAAAAGAAAAAGAAAAAGATCGAGTTGTTGTGCGCGTGAACCGCGCATATACTCTAACTGGGTCTTTGGTGTATCTTTACACGTACTTCTCACCTTCATTCGTGGTTGATCGGTGGAGGTCACGTGAAAGAGCTGCAGTTGAAGCAGCTGGAGAAAAAAAGCTGACAACCAAAGAAAAGAAGGAAAGTAACACAGAGTCCTGGTATCAGCTTTGGTACACCAGAAGAACAACGAGGTGAATTTCTGCAAGGTAAGTGGGGGAAAAAAAGCACAGCATCTACACACGGCGCTTAGGTTTGTCAAGCAGACCGGTCGAAGAGTTTTTCTGCACACGTAGCGTAGCATCTTCTGTCGCTCAGCGGCGTCTCAGCGTGTCATATATATATATATATATATATATATACATATATATATATATATGTATATATATGAATAAAGATATAAATATATATATATCTTTAACGCTCGTTGTGCGTCTGCGTTTCGTAAAGTGAATGAAAAACGGCGTAGTGTTATTCTTCCAAGTTGATTATTGAGGGATCTTTTTCTGTTTTTTTTTTTCTCCAAAAAGAAAGAAGCTATTTTTGTGGTGTTTTTCTTTGTTTTTAAGTCATTGAGTATCCTTCACGTTCTGAGGGGACAAGTAAATCGTCTCTTTCTTTTTTTTTTTTTTCAAATACAAGTCGCGGTTCGGCGGTTTAGTTTTTTTTTTTCTTTTTTTCGCCACTTCTGCTGCTGGTATTGTTGTGCTCACGCTATTTGTTCTTTTACGCTAGAGCTTTTTTTTTTTTTTCAACTGTTTCCTTCGTTGCTTTTGCTTGCTGCTTCTCGTTTTATTTCGGGGGCCGTTAGCACAACTATTTTTTTTTTTTTTCGTTGACAGAAATAGTTGAGTGTGCTTTTTTGACGTTTGACTCCTTGTCTTCAAAAAAAAAAAAAAAGAAAGGCACCTTCTTTTTTTTTTTGCCTTTTATTTTAAGATCTTTTTTTTTCTTCTCTTTCCTTTTAGTTTTCTTTTTTTGTATTACTGATTACTTTGCTGTTATTGTTTTTTTTTTTTTTTCCTTTCCTCCCTTTCTTTATTATTTTTTTTTTTTGTGTTTCAGCTGCGTTGCTTTTTGTGCTGTTTACGTTGGAGCATTTAGAGTAGTCCGTTCTCTTCTTTTTTTTTTTTTTTCCTTTAGTCAAAGCAGCATACTGCTGCGACATTGGTCCGAATGTATGTGACAACATCGCAAACAGGGAGTCCGCTGATGCCATACGCTTTTTCCGCGAACACCTCGCTCACTCCTACGGTGTCACATGGTGCACTAGCGCCCACCACAGCGTTTCGCGATTCACCTTCGGTCTCGATCTCCCAAACGGAAATGAACGAGTTAGCCGTGAATGGCAGCCGACGGTTCTCGAGCGCCGTTGATCTTGCCTCCAACTCACGCGGGACGACGCCAATTGGCACAATGCAACGACCGTGGCTCACCACTGTGACGGAGCGAGAACAGGAGCTGCCGCATCCGTCGATCAACATCATTGGCCCCGACATGCAGGCTGCAATCAAAGAAGGCGGCGGGCAGGGTTACAGTCCGGAAGCGGTGGTGGTGCCAACCACAACGATGACCCTCGCCTCTGTGTCAAACATCGTCACCGCAGCTTCGCTGGCGGCGCATGAGAATTTGGTGCAGTGGCGCCGTCCGGTGCGCCCGGTCGTATTTCGCGAATGGTACATCTCCCGCTACTGCAACGAGCAGCAGGTGCGCTGGATCGAGAAGATGCAGCATATTATCCGGCCGATTGAGCCGGTGTTGATCCGCTACTTCCAGATGTGGAGTCTGACCGGTGAGGCGGAGTTCTACATGTTGTTCATCCCCACCGTGGCGTGGCTGGGCACACCGCTGGACGGAGTGCAGATCGCCTCACTACTCTGCATGGGCCAATACGTGACAGGGACACTGAAGGACTCCGTGTGCTGCCCTCGTCCGCCCTGCCCACCGCTGCAGCTGCGCGGCAAGCGCGAAACACACGACAACGAGTATGGATTTCCCAGCACTCATTCCTGCCACAGCGGCGTCTTCTCGTACTTCCTCTACTGCGAGTTGCTGCGGCTCTTTCCCCATTACGCTTTTCCTTGTTGGCTTGCCGCCGTCTTCTACTTCGCTAACGTGAGCTTCTCGCGCATCTACCTCGGCATGCACTGGATCGGTGACCTCATTGGAGGTTGGATGGTTGCCTTTTTTTGTATTCTCTTCCACGTTGCCTTCTTAGATCGCTGGGAGGCCTATGTTATTCAGTGGAAAAACCCGCCGTGGTGGGCCTATGTGCTGCTGTATACCACCTTTCACATTCTCTCCATGGCGCACGCCACCCCGCATGACCCGTGCCCGTGCTACGTCGACAGCATGCGGTTTACGGGCGTGATGATGGGCTCCTGTTTAGGCTTCTGGTGCTTCTTCTCCGTCTACGGCACCCTGTCGGCGCGGCAGAAGCCGGAGCACCTGTCGGACGTCCTCTTCTCCTGGAACTTCTTTGTTCAATGGGCGATGTGCATGGTGATCGTCTTCGTTTCGAAGGAGCTGTCCTCCATCGTGGCAGGGGTGGTGCTAAAGGTGCTGTTCAAGGTGTTGTCGGGCGTCTACGCGGCGAAGGTGCCGCGACTTTTCCGTGGTGCCTATCTTGCAGTGGCAAAGACCATTGGGCTGACGACGCGCGGCAATGAAAAAGGCACGCGTCGCTACATCCCGTTCACGGCGAACAACTCCTTTTCGTTTATGCGCGACGGCAGCTTCGGTGACGTGTCCAGCCACGAGGGCAACCCTGGCGTCGGCGTCGGTGCCAGCGCCGCTACAGCCGGCCGCTCTGCCCCTTTGGCGGCTTCCGCAGCCATGGCTGCGGGTAGCGCTACCAATCCGATGTATGGGGAGACGGCACCTGTAGAAGAGCCGGATGGCTACCTTAACAGCCAACAAGCGTGGTCGTTGCGCACACACCGGCACTGGTGGTTGTGGGACGTTCACAAGCGTAGCATCTCTTACGCAGTGACAGGCTTTTTAATTGTTTTTGTATGTCAGACGCTTTTGCGGGAGTTGTTTGGGGTAGGAAAGTTGGAGGGGCAAGGTGCGGCAGGACCACACCACGTACCAAAATGAAATGTCAAATACACGTTTTTTTCTTATTGACTAGAGTTGTTGGTCAGGGTCATTTTTTTTTTCCTGAGAGTTTAAGAGCTAATATGTGTGTGTAAGTTAGCATCATGTCTTTCTCGACGTTTCTCTTCGCTGTTTACTTCTTTTTTTTTTTTTGGCTTGCTTGTCTGCTCTTAACCACAAGTTACTTCTTGTAGTTTTGTTGCTGCTTTCAGTCTTTAAATACTCTCTCCTCATACATTGCTACTAATGCGCACAAACGCTCTCTTTGCTTTTTATAGTTTTACTCATATCTTTCGCTGTTTTTTTTTTTTCCTGCAGCGACTTTCGCATCTCATCAATCCTACTTTCGATTACTCTTTTCTTTTCGTGTGTGGCAGTGCTTCTTTTTTTTTTTTAATAGATGCGTGCTTTGGTCTTCCTCAGAATTATGTTGCTTACTTCTATGCGCTGTCTCAACCAAATCTTGTATTTAGAAAGAATAGCTTTTTTTCTCTCCGCGAACTCAGATTAAGTGGTACTCAACGTAAATGTCCTATCACCGCTTACGTTCACTTACCCCTCTTTTTTCCGCCTTTTAGGAGTTTTGTCAGCTTTGCACGCGTTTTTTTTTTCCTTGTCTGTTTCATCTTTTTTTTTTTCTTAACTCACGTATCTGCTTACTTGTATGTCTGCTTGCTAGTTTGCTCTTTGCCAGCGCTTGACAGGTATATAGTACAGGTCAAGGACGCGAAGGCCCCGCTGTCGGATAGCACTTTTTGTTCATCTTCTTTATCCTTACGTTTTTAATTCAACCGTGTGTGTTTGCTTTTTTTTTTTTCTCTGTCTGGCACGCTCCTTTTTTAAGTGTCTCTGTTCTTGGGTATTGCTGTTTTTGTGTTTCTCTGGCCTTCGGGGTCCCTTCTAGTAAATCGTAGTTTTTCCCATTACATAAAGGCGTTTTTTTTTTCCGGCAGCAAGATGCAGAAAATAGATTGGCGTTTCTTTTTTTTTTTTTCTCTCCCTTTTCCTTTGTTTTTCTTTGGTACTACTGTTCTAACAAGCGACTTGAAGTGGATAGGCCACACTGCGTTCGCGTTTGCATTTCGATGACTTTTTTTTTTTCTCTTGAAATTCCTCATAACTAAACGACGTTTCCACAAGTAATGTTCACCTCTTTTGTTTCTCCCTCCTTTGCTGTTCCTTCACTTTTTTTTTTTCCTCTCGCGTCTGGCTTCGTGTTCTGTTTTTTTTTTTCCCCCATGACTGACTGACTAGATTTGTTGTTGTTACTCTTCCTCTCCAGATTTGTGTTTCTTGGCATCTGTATGCGACTCCAGTTCTCGCAGCATTGGCAACATCCGACCTGGAGAACAACAACAACAATGCAAAAGGAGGAAAACGGTAAATTGTTTTGTGTCTTGCTATTCTGTGAAGTGTGCGTGAGTGTATCGCAACGCACGACAGTACTGCGAACTCGTGTTATGACGGACTTCAACAGAGTCGAGGAGTTTCGTCAGTGTGAGTACGTCTACGTCTTATACCCTTGCAATAACACGCATATCAGAATACAGCTTTTCGCGTGGCAATAATGTACAAGAAAAAACGGCCAAAGCCGCTTCTGCTCTGCCATGCGTAAAAGGAAGAGAAAAAAAAAAGAAAAGAAAAAAGTGACATAAAAGAAAATAAACTCTGATATGCGTTTCACACATGAGCCTGGAGGTTTTGTGAAACTACGGTGTTGGTTTATAGTTGTATCTCACTATTTTTTTTTTTTTTTTGAGGAGGGGTGCGACTACAAGCATTCTTTTTTGTGTGTGTGACTTGGGCTTAAGGTAATATGGATGTGTGTACATTTCGGTGTTTCATAATGAACAGAACTATTTTTTTTTTGGCGTTTTTTTTTTCTTCATTAATCGGACGAGAGTTAAGGCGAACAAATAAAAAATGTACCGATGTGCCATGTTGACATTTTGTCGTCTTTTTTTTTTTTGCTTGCTATGCAGACTCTTTCAATTGCATGCCGCAATAAGATGTGCGAGAGATTTGTCTCCTCTCTCGCACATCTGTTTTCCAGGTGACTTAGACGCTTCGTGAGACAATCACACGAAACAACAACAACAACAAAAACCTCTAGTGTCTGTCATTTGAGAGGAGAACACAAAAAGAAAAAAGACACGGGTCTATTAAAGGAGTTTTTTGTACTGTGATAGCCAGTTTTGTTCCAGGCTTTAGCGGCTCATGGCCAGTTTCTTTTTTTTTTTTTCTCAGGTGCCAAGCAGAGGCACCGCAAACAACGCGTAGCGCTGCGTTGATCTTCTGTAATAGAAAACAGTGAGGGGAAGTGAGTGGAAGAAGAAACCACGTGATTGCACACGACGGTCAGTACATCTATGCCCTCGTGTTTTGTGTTCGTTTTAAGAGCAAGGCGGAGGTCTAATGGTTCTAGCTCGCAATATGAGGTGTCGTTCACTTCCTTACTTCTACATACCGTGCCTGTAATGAACTTTATTTTGTTTACTTCTCCAAAACATGTAGTACATCCGTTCGACCTCATTGGAGGCAGTGCTGTGCTGATTGTCAAGCCCGCTCACCCCGTGCACGACGAGACAGCGATGCTCCGCTCTACCCCGCTCACCCTGGCGTCGTCGGCCAAAGGGTACATGAACCGCGTCATGGTCTACGCTCACCGTCGCCGCAAGGCACGCTACCTCGCCCCAAAAGCCGCCCACGTCCGCTCGCCGCTCGCCAACAAAATGCCAGAGGAGTACGGCAACACGTGGGATCCCAGATCTGGCGTAGAGTGGCACAACCGCATGCGCCGCCGCGGCCACTTCAAGCACTGGCCGTGGGCTTTGTGGACGGATGACCCGATCCGATTTCATCAGGACGGCGTGTGTCGCCGCACCGTCTCTGCTGCCAACGCCGGCGCCAACGAGGGCATTCCGGAGTGGAACTACTACGCGGCGGTAGGCCAGGCCTACGAGACCCCTTCCCATTTCCCCCTCTCCTACACTGCCCCCTTCATTTACCAATACACCGCAAAGTGCTGGACCCGGGAGGACCTGCAGGGATACCTGGTGCGCATCGAGCAGGAGTCAGGACTGCGCACCATCGCCGACGCTGCCGCGCAGCGGGAGGCGCTCTACAGCTGGTGGCACCGTGCGGGGATGGATGCAGTGCCGCTGGGCGTATTACGGCACCTGGAGTTGGTCGCTGCGGATATCGTCAAGCAAAACGCGCGGCAGGCGTTTCGATTGGAACAGCACGAGCGTGGGGTGCTTCGCACGCGTGACATGGTGCGCTACTACGCGCTGCCGCACCTCCAGGGGCCGGCGATGCCGGTGGCGTTGGCGCAGCCGTCCGGTGCGTATCCAGACGGGAAGTTCACGCAGATGAACGGAGATGTTGTAATTCACCCGTTGCAGAAGCCAGATGGGCGGTACAAGCACAATATGTACCCAGCGTAAGCCACAAGGACTTTTATGTAAGGTCTTCTCAATTGTTCACAGTTTTATCTCCTGTCCTCTTTTTTTCCTCTCTTTTTCGATATTTCGTCGCTGTTTGTTTGTGTGTGTTTGTCTGTGCGAATGCGCATGGCGCTGTGTATGAGTTGTGCTGTCGTTGGCTACATATATATATATATATATATATTTTCTATTTTTCGTCAATGCGGCAAATGCCATCGCCTTTCTTTTTTTTTTTTTTTGCGTGTGCGTGCTTTTTTATTCGATGGTTTGAAGTTTCGTTGATCCGAGCGTTCGGCATCCCTTATAAAAAAAAAAAGAAAAAACAGATTGACCAATTGTACCCCGCAACTGGCAGCTCAAAGCAGTGTTTCTTTTTCATTCGACGCGTCGGCTAGGGCAGAAGTGCGCACATACGGCTCGCCAGACAGTCATGAGTGGTTTAACGAGGGGGAAAAAAGGCCGCGGACGACTTTGTGAGGGATGGCGTCTGTCTTTCGCCACTCCCGCCAACTTCATATCTACAGCTGGCCAATTTAACGAGCTTCCAAAGCGGCCGCTCGCGAAAGGGGTTCAGCTTTATCAAGCTATAAATGCCTGGGTGGCCACCTGGCATGGCTCGTTATCCAAATTAATATCGATATCGCTTCGCTCCTTACGCTGCATCACTTTATTCTTCAGATGATCCTGTACGCCCCTTTTTTCTCATTTTTTTTATGCAGCCTTTTTTTTTTTTTGTTTTGGAGGCTTTGTTTGCATACAAGACTGTCTCTTCATTGAGGGCTCGGTGAGGTGAGGGAGTTTCTGTTAACCGTTTTTTTTTTGTCTGGATTATTTCGTTTTTTTTTTTTCTTGCTTTGCCCTTCTTCATCGTGAAAGACACATTCACCATATTGTTGGGGTCGCTGCAGGCTCCCTTTTTTTTCTTCTTCTTTTTTTTTTTTTTTTTTGGCACAACCCGGCCGCGCCATGTGGGGGTTTCTTAGTGATGTGCGGGAGTCGGTTCGGCAGGTAATGGCCCCGCCGCCCAGCTCTACGGGCAACACCGCTGCCACCGCCTCGCATTCCAGCGGCATCGAAGAGAGGGTTAGCGGACTCACGACGGAGCTCTTTCGTCTCTGGAATAAGGTGAACAGGACCGCCTCGCAGATGCTACGGGAGACGCTCGACGGAGCCATGCCACTGAAGGAGGAAACGGTGCCGCCACTCTTCGCCTTGTCAGACGAACAGCGTGCGGCTCTCTCAACCGAGGAGCTGACGAAGCTACTGGTGGATGGTGTGACGCAGACGACCAGCCGGGCCCACGACGCCCTCGACGAGGCAGGCTTCCTACTCAGCCTCAGCATCGAGGAGCAGATTGCACACACTAACGATTACGTTGCTTGCTACGAGTGGTGGGACCGCACGGTGAACCGTCGACTCATTACCTGCCAGGAAATCATGCAATCCCGCTTCGGACCTGCCACCGACGCCACAGCGCAGCAGCGAGCCGTGATGGAGCGTGTAGCAGGGCAGATGGATGCCATCCGACGCGAATCCACGCAGCCGATGGCGGCGATTGCCGCGCGTGGACGGCTCCTCAAAGACGAACGCTATGACCTGCTACGCTCCCTCCCGGCTTCCTTCCCCGCCGAGGCAGAGACGCACGCAACCGCAGCAGATGACGCTCTCGCACCGGCAGCACCAGCAACAACGGTCTTCGACTCCATGCCCCACGTCAATGCTTCACAGTCCCCAGGACTCGCGCCAAAACCCTATGTTCCCCAGTTCAAGCCTTTTCTCACAGATCCAGTAGCTCACAGTTCATCGCACTCGAACTACTCTGCGGAGGAACCTGTCACACATGCGCCGCCGAAAACCCAGCCTGCTGAAAGCACCGTGAAGGCAGAGGAGCCGCAGTCGGTGCACTTGCAACGACACGTGAAGGAACGAGTTCGCCTTGAGCGTGAAGCTGCTGAGGAACAGGCGCGCCTTGAGCGCGAGGCAGAAGCGGAGCGTCTGGCCCAGGAGGCGGAGGAGAGGCTTCGCCTTGAGCGTGAAGCTGCTGAGGAGCAGGCGCGCCTTGAGCGTGAGGCAGAAGCGGAGCGTCTGGCCCAGGAGGCGGAGGAGAGGCTTCGCCTTGAGCGTGAAGCTGCTGAGGAGCAGGCGCGCCTTGAGCGTGAGGCAGAAGCGGAGCGTCTGGCCCAGGAGGCGGAGGAGAGGCTTCGCCTTGAGCGTGAAGCTGCTGAGGAGCAGGCGCGCCTTGAGCGTGAGGCAGAAGCGGAGCGTCTGGCCCAGGAGGCGGAGGAGAGGCTTCGCCTTGAGCGTGAAGCTGCTGAGGAGCAGGCGCGCCTTGAGCGTGAAGCTGCTGAGGAGCAGGCGCGCCTTGAGCGTGAGGCAGAAGCGGAGCGTCTGGCCCAGGAGGCGGAGGAGAGGCTTCGCCTTGAGCGTGAAGCTGCTGAGGAGCAGGCCCGCCTTGAGCGCGAGGCAGAAGCGGAGCGTCTGGCCCAGGAGACGGAGGAGAGGATTCGCCTTGAGCGTGAAGCTGCTGAGGAGCAGGCGCGCCTTGAGCGTGAAGCTGCTGAGGAGCAGGCGCGCCTTGAGCGTGAGGCAGAAGCGGAGCGTCTGGCCCAGGAGGCGGAGGAGAGGCTTCGCCTTGAGCGTGAAGCTGCTGAGGAGCAGGCGCGCCTTGAGCGTGAGGCAGAAGCGGAGCGTCTGGCCCAGGAGGCGGAGGAGAGGCTTCGCCTTGAGCGTGAAGCTGCTGAGGAGCAGGCGCGCCTTGAGCGTGAGGCAGAAGCGGAGCGTCTGGCCCAGGAGGCGGAGGAGAGGATTCGCCTTGAGCGTGAAGCTGCTGAGGAGCAGGCGCGCCTTGAGCGCGAGGCAGAAGCGGAGCGTCTGGCCCAGGAGGCGGAGGAGAGGCTTCGCCTTGAGCGTGAAGCTGCTGAGGAGCAGGCGCGCCTTGAGCGTGAAGCTGCTGAGGAGCAGGCGCGCCTTGAGCGCGAGGCAGAAGCGGAGCGTCTGGCCCAGGAGGCGGAGGAGAGGCTTCGCCTTGAGCGTGAAGCTGCTGAGGAGCAGGCGCGCCTTGAGCGCGAGGCAGAAGCGGAGCGTCTGGCCCAGGAGGCGGAGGAGAGGCTTCGCCTTGAGCGTGAAACTGCTGAGGAGCAGGCCCGCCTTGAGCGTGAAGCTGCTGAGGAGCAGGCGCGCCTTGAGCGCGAGGCAGAAGCGGAGCGTCTGGCCCAGGAGGCGGAGGAGAGGCTTCGCCTTGAGCGTGAAGCTGCTGAGGAGCAGGCGCGCCTTGAGCGCGAGGCAGAAGCGGAGCGTCTGGCCCAGGAGGCGGAGGAGAGGCTTCGCCTTGAGCGTGAAACTGCTGAGGAGCAGGCCCGCCTTGAGCGTGAAGCTGCTGAGGAGCAGGCGCGCCTTGAGCGTGAGGCAGAAGCGGAGCGTCTGGCCCAGGAGGCGGAGGAGAGGCTTCGCCTTGAGCGTGAAGCTGCTGAGGAGCAGGCCCGCCTTGAACGCGAGGCAGAAGCGGAGCGTGTGGGCCGTGAGGTTGCCGAGGAAGAAAAGATAAAATTGGAAATTGCCCGCGCGGCTGCCGCGACGAGGGCGAACAATGCCGCCTTTCGAGAGGAGGAGCGGCGTCGCGTCACTGCGATGGAGGCGGCGCGGGAAGGCATCTCTGCACTTGAGTCGGAAGAGGCAAGTGCGCGGGCAAAGTTGTCGCGGTCTGCACAGGAGGTGTCCACGACACTGGTTAGCCAAATGATCATGGGTGCGCAGATGATTGAGATGCAGGCGACGGCGACGGCAGCTCCTACCACCGTCCGCTTCGGCGCACCCGAAATGACGCACGTCAACGCCGGTAACAATGGCTGGGATGACGACGACGATGACGGCTTCGAGGAGGTGGACATGACGCCAGCCACGCTGCGGCGGTCCGCTGCTGCAACCACCGCGCAAAGCTCCGTCTGGGCTAACTCAAGTAACAGCAATGCGGGTGCCGCTTCTCTCTCAGCCAACGCTGCACGTACGTCGATGCCGTCTCTCACACGCGACCCGCACAGCGCCAACAAGAAGACTCCGCCCAGCACGCCACTGGCAAGTCGCGGCGCCACGGCCGTGCCTGCGGCGACGCCAACACCCGTGCGGCGGCCCGGCGGAATGAGTTTGCGTAAGAAGTCGCCGCCGGTGCGCTTGACTCCGACAGGGGCGATGGGGACGAGCGTGGCCGCCCTTGGAGGTGTAACGCCGTTGTCTTGCGTGCGACCTAGTGCGAGCCCTGCCTCAGCTGGCTCATCCTCTGCCGTAAAACCGCTGTGCCTGGGCACGCTCACCTCGCCCGCCACGGCGTCCAAGTTGCCTGGGCATCAGGTGAGGATGGACGACGACGACAAGTGGGATGATGATTGGTAGAGTAAAGGGGAAGGGCTGCGGGGAGAAGCTGGAGAGAAGAACAAAAGTGGAGCATGTGAAGCTCGAAGAATGAGACAGGAACTTTCTTTTCTTTTTGTCTTTCCTCGAATGCCTCACCCCTCTCTTCCTCTTTTTCCTTCCGTCTACTGCTTAAGTGTTGCTCTCAGCGGCACAAGAAAGAAAGGTGGGGGGGGGGAGGAAAAAAAAAAAAAAACAGCTACTGTCGCCATTTGGTACCCGTTCGGGCGGATTGCCTCTCAGTCGGACTGCAAAGCAGCTCGGGTGGCCAGCAAAAGGCTCCGCGGAGCATCACTCATCGATGCTGAGTGTGGCGGGCCTTGACTGGTATGGTGGCTGAGAATCCTCAGCTTTGTATTCTACAGTTTTTTTCTCCTCATGCTTCCCGTGGTCAATGATGTTGCTTTCGCGTCTTTTTTTTTTTTCGGGGAAAGGGTGAGGAGGGTCTCCGTTTGCCGTTTTTGTGTGTGCGTATTTTTTTTTTTTTTGCGTTTTTGTCCGGAGCCTCAGCTTTTGTGTTGCGGATTTCTACGGCGCTTGTGCTGCACCATCAATCAATCAATTAGTCAATTATGTGAACCTAACACATCCTTGTGGTCAGCTTTGTGGCACAGTGTTAAAGAGATGAGGAAACTGGAAGCTAAAGGCTCTTCTGCGCATGACCCTCTTTTTGCTTGTTTGCTTTCGCTACAGCACACTGCATGCAGAGTGCATTCTGTTAAAGCAAGAGCAACAGCAATAAAAAAAGGATGATATGGCTTTCTGAAAAGAAATTGAAAATATGTAGAGTCGAAGGCCTTTCGCTTTGTCATTCCACTGTGCTTTTCTCGTCGTCTCGCCCTCTCCATTGTCTCCTGCTATTGCTGTTTTGTTATTACTTGTCGTCAAGTGCTACAAAGGAAATCAGATTTTCTTTTTTTTTCTGCATACAGCAAACCAATTGAAAACACTCACCTTTTTTTTTTTTTGCGAATACTGAACTTATTTTTTTTTTTAATTTCGAGAATTTGGGGATTTCAACCAAAAGAAGACAAGTTGAGGGGCTGGGAAGCGTGCTGTAGTGAGGATTCACATTTTAACTTGACTTCTTGCCGTTGTCTCGTTTCTTTTCTTTGTTTTTTTCGGTGTCGTGGATCTGCACCGCATAACACAAATTGACGTGAGCGCTGCATGTCTATTGTGGTCGCCATCGCTACCCTGAGCGTTCTGATTGGCCTCGCCACCGTTTACATCTACACCAGGAAAATGTCCGCAGCAGAAGAACAACTAAAGACAGCAGAAGCCGAGGGAGCCGCGCAGCCGCCGGAGGTGCCGATCAGTGGAGAAGCCGAGGCGCTCGCCGCGGCCGACGACGCCGCGGCCGCTCCCGCCACGACGGCGTCGCAGTCCTCGGCCTCCGCGAAGAAAAACAAAGTGAACTCGTACTACTATTGGCACGGCCATGAGAAGGAGCGGGCGAAGCTGGGCGACGTTGCACCGATGCCCACCCCGCACCTCGTGTCCAGGGACGACAACGTGAATATCGTCGTCCCGGCCATCTCCGTCGCCAAATACAGCTGGTGCGACGGCGACAAGTTCGTCTCCGTGTACGTCGAGACGGCCCCACCAGCCAGCGGTGAGGCGCTGGAGGAGAGCACTATTGACGCCTCCTTTACATGCAACGCCTTCAGACTTGCTTTCACGACGGTTGACGCGGCAGGCAAGCGACGCGCAAAGCAGATGGTCACCCGGCTGTCAAAGCACATTGACCCAGAGCGCTGCTCGACCAAAGTAAGACCCAAGACCCAGGAAATCTTGGTGAAGCTGGCAAAAAAGGTGCCGAGTATGTGGATCGACTTGGAAGGCAACGCCAGCGACTGTGGCTCGGCCGACGACGAGCCGCTGGAGAAATACAAGTCTGACGAGAACGACGAGTAAGACAAAATGAGGGGAATACAAGAATCACGACACTCAGAGCAGTTAGGAGTAAACGAGTGAGTGCACTGCAAAGAGAAAACGCGCTTTGCGTCATGGATGTACTTGCTGTTTTTTTTTTTTTTAATTTCTTTCAGGAAAAACGGTAGAAGGACTAGCAGCTTCGTCGAGCAGGCATGACCGCACGCTCTTGCGTGAACCACTTGCTGTCCCTCTTCGCCTGCGCTCTGCTCCTGATGTCGTTTTCAAGGCTCTTTTATTATTGTTTTTTTTTTCTTTTGTGAGGCTACTGCGCCGCAGGAATATGGGAAACAGAAAAAGAGATCAAGGAAATAAAAAAAAAAAAAGTGGTGCTTCATCTCACAACGGCACGTTAACAGACAGGCGCGGTTTTTTTTTTTAAAGGGGCCATTTTCATACTGAGAAAACCCCTGTTATTATTGTTGTTGTAATTTCTGGCAGGTAGTGCGAAACAGGCGGTGTCGTTGAAAAAGGTGAAGAGGAACGAGAAGGTGAGCCAGGGACTTAAAAGAGCGCAGTTGGGTATGGGGTAAGCGCTAAAGAAAACGACGGATAGAGGAGTGGAAAGGTGATTGCTGCCGCAAGCAAAAGACTACTGAAAACAGTATTTGGCTATGGCACAACCATCTATCAACCTGTTCTTGTCTCTTCACCGTATCGGTTTTTTTCCATACTTTGGCGTTCTTTCTGTGTCCTTTTTTTTAAATTTTACATGGTGGTGCGTTACCAGTCATGCTGATGATGATACCTGCCTCACGCTTTTCTTGACACCGTTAATGGTATTCACCATCCAGCTTATCTTCTGTATGTAATTTGTTTTTCCTCCACATCTTTTTTTTTTTTTGTAAATACAGGTACCTTTAGCCGGAAAAAGAGAGGTGAGAGGGAAGACGCTCTCTCTTGAATACACCACTTAAAGTAAATGATTGAATCTCTGCCTTTCTTTTTGATACGTTGCTATCTTCAATGAGAAACTCGGAAACCTAAAACTAAGGTGTGACGATGTCGAGAACTCCGTTCTTTTTATGGAAAAAGAATGAAGCTGTTTTTAATCTTCTTTTGTTTTCTCTCTTTTTACTTGCGTTCTCTTGTCCCTCTTTTCTCTCTCTTTCTATCTCTCCTCCTTTTTTTTTTTTTAATTGTTGTTGCTCTTTTTTACTCACTGCCTTTGGCACACAACTGCCACGTTGCTCCAATGCATGGCCACTGTTCGTTTTTAAATTGTTTTCTGCTTCTTCATGAAAAGCCACACGCAACGTTTCTTTTTTTTCCCCTTATCTTCACCTCACCTTTCTCAGCAGTTTTTACATCTTCATTTGTGTCTTTTCCGCGTCGTTCCTCTCTCTTCATTCACCGTCACCTTCATTCCACAAAAAAAAAGTAAACAAACGTTTATATACGCTAAGAGGAACTCTATCAAACACAGACACACACAAACTTAACAGCCAAAGGGAAGCAAAAAAGAGGGTTTTTGATGAAAACAATCTGCGCTGTGCGATAAGACGAAGAACAAAAAAAAGGTATAAGAGTAGAGTTGTTCACATATAGTAGACATATCCGTCGCAACAGCACTCCTTTTTTTTTGTGAGCTTCTTTCATTCTTAACTCCTTTGATATATATATATATATATATTTTTTCCTCTCATATCTTTTCGTTTTCCTTATTTCCAAGCTTTACTGTTAGAAGCTGACTGTCTTTCTTTTCTCCCTACTTTTCGTTGTTACTAGTTTTTTTTTTTTATATTTCCTTTCTTTGAACTTGCGGTAGTCACTGTCTCACACGCATCAGGTTTTTTTTTTTTTCGTTGAGGCACCGCTATCTTATTTTTCTTTTTTGTTTGTTTGTTTCTTTCACCTTTACTCACTGCTCCTTTACGGTATCTCCTCTTAAAAAAAAAACACACACACACACACACACACACACATACACAGACACACACACAAAAAGCCGTTTTCGTTTTTTCTTTTTTTCTTAAACAAGATAAAAGACAGATTAAGAGAGTGAGGGGGAAAAAAAAACAAGAATAATAAGAAGCACAACGAAGCGTTTTTTCTGCCATCTTGGTCTCAACGCAAGTGAAAGGCGACAAGCAAAGGAACGAACAACTTCAGAGTCGTGTAAGGGTGCGGTCCATTCACTACTGGAATACTCTCCTGCCCAACCGACTCTGAGGGTGAAGCGGACGCTGAGGTGACCATCAAAGTGTCGTTTTTCGTTTCCTTTTTTTTTTTTTTTCTCGGAGCTCCTCGCCACGAGAGAGAAAAGTCATCTATTTGCCTCGTGGCGGAAAGAGAGAGACTAAAACCAAAAAAAAAAAAACACACACACACAAACACACACACATAAAAAAGTCTTAATCTCATCTTTTATTGTTATTATTAACAAGAAAAAGAAGAAAAAAACGCTAGTTTTTTTTTTGGGGTACGAAAAAAAAAAGACTATTTTCTCAAGTGCTTTCTTTTGCTGATCCCGTTTCAAGTTCTAATACCGCTCTGTACTAGCTCTTGTGATTGACGGTGCATCTTTAAAAAAAAGAAGAAAAAAGAAGCTTCTTTTCTATCCTATTTCTTCCTCATTTTCACTCTCGTTTTGACACCGTTAGCATTTTTCTGTCTTTTTGGTGTCTTCATTTTTTTGTCTATTCAGGTACGTGTTCTTTCCCTACATTTCCGCCCTTCCGAGTTTTCTTGACGGGGATTGTATTCAAAACCAGCTGGAAACAACGTTTTTTTTTTTTTTTTGGGAAGGAGGAGGACGCAGAAGTAGACGCGACAACGCATTATTGGATCCTTCACAGAAAAGAAAAACGAACTGGCTCATGCTTTCGTGATAAACTGTGCGCGCGTTTTCTATTTCTCTTGATCGCTTCCGTGCTCTGAAAAACCCCAATCAAGAAAAACAAGGCTTCGGGAGAACTTCTTTCTCTCTCTTTTTTTTTTTTTTCATTGGTGCCTCCGAGTATATAGGGAGAACTGGAACGCAGAAGACGTCAATCTCGATAAGCGGTTTTTTTTTTTTCCTTTCTTTCGCTGGTAAAGCTTGCTGGAATTACAGGCGCTGACGTGCAACAAATACGGAACGGCACTCTAACAGCTCTCAAACCGTCACAGCCTTTTTTTTTTCCCCCTTGTCGCTGAGTGCGCGTGCCACTTTCTCGTCATCAGATTATTGAATACCTGCTCTTCTTTCTCTCTCTTTTTTTTTTTTTTTGTCGCTAGGTTTACTTTTTTTTTTTATTGTAAGAAAAGGGGGTTTTCTTTTTCTCCTTTTTTATTTCTGTATTGTATAGCGGTGTGTATTTAGGACCATTCTCTTTTTTTCCCCCTTCTAACGATTCAAAGCTGGCTTGTTGTTGTTTTTGGTTCCGCTGCTCACCTCTGCAATCACTTTTATTTGGTGATAGCAAACCTGACAACTTGATTGAGAATCTCCTTTCTCTCTTTTTTTTCTCTGTTTTCCTTCCACTTGCGCTCACCATAGCTTGAGCATTAGAGCCTTCCTCTCGCGTATTTTCTTCTTCGATCGCCTTTCTTCCTGACATCTTGTTTCTTTTTAATCCACTGTGCCCTTTTGCCGAGAACTCAAGCGCGCTGGCTTCCTGCTTCTTTTCCACCAGGAAATCTGACTTTTTTTTCCTCTGTTTGGCGCACTTCAGAGTTCTCTCAAGGGCATTTCTTTTTGTTTTGAAAGACAGTCAAAGAGAGCGCTCACAAGCAGGGAAGCTTCAAATCTACGTTCGTTTGCTGTGTAGCTTCTTGTATGTCTATTTAACCACCTTTTTTTTTCTTGCTCCTAATTATCTTGCTGTTGTCTCTTTTTTTTTTTGTCTTATACAAATCTTCTTCTTCTTATTTTTTTTTTTTGGTGCTATTGTGAGAGGGAAAAAGGGGGCTTGCTTCATCTTGCTCTATTGACTTGCTCTGTACCACTGTGCACGTCGTTAACATTAGTTCGTCTGTTATCTTTCTCTTTTTTTTTTTTTGTTTGTTTCCCTGTTCCTCAACGCACACCTCTTTTCTTCAACTCACTTGCAAATCGTTGCTTGTTCGCTTTTATATTTGCCCTTTTTTCTATCTTTTTTTTTTTCTCTCATTTTTAGGCTTTTCTACGGTACTTTCGGAAGCCCAAGAAGCGAAACAGCACGCGATTTGTTGCGCAGTTGTTCTCACTCTATGTGAGCAGGCGGGAAGAAGAGAAAAAGAAGAAGAAAAAAGAAAAAAAAGAAACACGAAGAAAGCGACGAGCGTAGCACGCATCCAGTCACACATATACATACCGCTAGACGAGCGCCTGCTCTCTCTCTCTCTCTTTTTCAGTTTTAGTGCCAAGATTCAAGCTAGTTACCTTTTTTTTTTCTTTATAGTGGAGAAGACGTTTTGCTTTGCAGGTGATTTTCCAAGTGCAGTTCTCTCATTCCACAACAACAAAAAAAAAAAAGCAAAAAAAAAAAAACAGTCGCGTTCACACGCAACCACAATTTATCATTCATTAAAGAAAAAGAACTCTACCTTTTTCAGGCCTTTATTGTCTCATTTACCACTTCTTCTCTTCGCTGTTTGACTGTGACGAAAGCCCTCCGCAGCTCTCTCTATCAAAATTGGTGCCGCTACTGCTGCCGCCTTGTTCAGCATATATATATATATATATATATATATATTTGTGTGTGTGTTTTTCCCTTTTCTCTACGGCCCAAACACCTTATTCAAGTAAGCAATAGTTTGAATAGAAAAGAAAAGGCGGAGAGATCAAGCAGGAGTATTTCAGCCTCTTTTTTTTTTTTCGTTGTTCTAGTTCAAACAAACAGAGAAAAAGAAAAAAAGCGGAGAAGAGTACTGCGTATGTTCAAAGGTAGTTTTTTTTTTTCTAGAATAGTGACTTCATTATTTCCATTTTCTTGTATTGAAAGCGGCAGTTTACAAGTTTTTGCCTTCACAAACTGTTCTGCTTAATGTATGTGTGTGTTTTGTGTGCCTACGTGCTCATTCTCTTTCTTTTTTGTTTTCGCTTTTTTATCTCTGCCTAATATTATAGCAACACATCTCGCGGTGTACTCGTGCGCTTTTTTTTTTTTCGGAGCTAGCTTTCTAACATTCGCCTTCGTAAAGGCTTCCACAATTGCTAGACTTTCACCTCAAAACCAGACCACAACAGACTTGTGGCCCTCTTACTTTTATTCTCAGCTTGTGTTGCCGTTGTTTTCTTTTTTTTTTTTTTTCTGAGAAGAAGAAGAAAAAAAAGTAACGCAAATCTGAACTTCAGTATTGAATGCCATTTTTCTCTTTCCCGACACATCTTACTTAGCCCAAGTCTTTTTTTTTTTTTTTTTTGAAAAGGTGAAACATAGGAGCTGCTCTTCATTTTTGTCCTTCGTGTGAACGGCATAACCTTTTTTTTTTTTTGCTCTTTTCTTGCGTCCACACGTGTAACTAAAACACTGTTTTTTTTTTTTTTTTGGTTTCCTCTGTTGACCTTTTACTTCTCAAGCTATTTTTACAACCACATATATATATATATATATATATATTTATATATATATATTGTGGCTCTTGTTGCTTCTTACGAATACCAAAGCCAGTGACACCCTTTCTGTCTCTCCGAAAAAAAAGACAAGTCTTTTACTTTTTGTTTGTTTGCTGACTTTTTTTTTTTTCCTCGCTGGAGCAGTCTACGATGGCGTTTCTTGCCGCCCCTGCTACGACGGTTCCCATTACCGCTACCACAAACGCAAACGCGGAGAGCGACCTCGCATCCTGCACCACGCACATTACGCTGCCGTGTGAGCTCGACCGCACCACGCAAACGGCGCCGTCGTCTGACCTGGGGGATCAGCTTTCGCTGGATCCCTCGTTGAACACTTCCCGCGCCTCGTCCTGCTCTACTGCGGTACCGGAGTGCAACCGCACGAAATGCAATACGCCAGCCAACGCCGTTGCCGCGGTTCTCCCCGCCCTGCACGGCGTCACATCCGCCGACGGATGTGGCGTGCACGTGCCAGTCGTCTACAAGCGCGCTGCCGAGGATGGCAAGGTACGGGCTGCGATTGCAGTCAATGCCAAGAACGTCTTCCACGCTCTGACCGGCTTCGAAGCGGACGACATTTTCGACCTTCTTTTCGTGAGGGAGACGTGGTTTGCGGCCGAGGTCGTTATTCACGCCTTGTGCCTGGTGAACCGTCTCTCCCTCCGCTTTCCGCACTGGTGCGACCACGCGATTGAGTCTGACACTGATGTCTCCAGCTACGCCGACTCGCCCGTCCGCGGCTTCTGTGTAACAGCAGGTGTGGGGTTGCCACATATTTGCAGCAGTACCTCCAGCGACTTCAGTCATCAGGACAACACGGACGCCTTGTCCGAGGCCTCGCTCGACGCTATCGGCCGCTCGCTGGCGCGCAGCTGCAGCGCCAGTACAAACAGCCTTGGCGATCCCTTCACCCGCTCGAACAGTCCTCGTTGCATGACGGCGTTGCTGCTGCTGTCGAGCAAGTTTCACGGCGACATCGTCTACAACACCGCTTCGCTGTCCAACGCGGTGAACAAGTACCGCGATGAGCAGATCAAACTGATGGCCGACGCGCCGTGTTCGATTCCTTCCGGGTTTCGCCGCAAGCCGCTCCTTCGCCTTCTCCCTGCCACGCTGGGCCAGTGCGAGAAGCGCCTTTTCCGCGATCTGGGATGCACTGTTTTTGTGCACAAGGACGAGTTTCAGTGCTGCGAGACGCTTGTGCTGAAGGGCATTAAGGTGTGACAGAGAAAGGAAAAAAAAGGCACTTTTGTGTTTTTTTTTTTTGCTCTTCTTGTTTTGCGTATTCGTTTTTTTTTTTCTTTTCCAGATAGTGATCTAAAAATTCAGGTCAAGCAATTAGCACAAAAGCACACTTACAGTGTTTTTTTTCCCCCTTTTTGAGATGAACATCTGGTCATTTGCGAAATCGCTTTTTTTTTCTCTTTTAGTGCTCTTTACCTTTTTTTTTTGTTTACGTTTCTTTTTTTTTTTTTTTATTTCAGTTGTCTTCACGTTTAGCCTTTTACTTTATTGATTCTGATTTCGGTCGAATTCCCCTCCCCTCCCTCCCTTACCCCTCTTTTTTGTCTTTTCACCTGTAACTACCATTGTGAAATGTGCGCTCTTTTTGTTTATTCTGACTTTTCTCGCATGACTATTTCAGTGTTTTTTTTTTTTTTTGCTGTGAACTTGCTGTATGTAGTTCTCGGTACCACCTGTTTCTTGTTTTCCTTTTTTTTTCACAGAAAATAGGAGCAGCTTCTCTTCAGTGTTTTCTCACCTGTTTGTGTTGAATCGAATGAAGGCACAAGCAGCCCATTCCTCGTTTGAACGGTTCGCATGCTTTCCACGTGAGCCAATCTCAGACTGGCCTGGTCTCGAAATGGAAGAAGTCGGCTTTGATGACTAAAGACGCAATCGCTGTCGTCCTCTTTTTGTTGTTACTTTTTTTTTGTCAATCACACGTCTTTTTTTTTTTTGGTTTGATTTATATGAGTTGGTCAAATGCGTTTTTCTTTTTTTTTTCCTCGCAATAACAATAATAATAACACACAGTACACTGTTTAAAAAAAAAACCAAAAACACACATGTAGAACAGCTGCTTCGTTCTTTTTTTTTTTTTTAAACCGTTGACCACTTTTTCATTTTAATTGTATTCCCCTCTTTTTATTTTTTTTTTTTGAACGTGCGTCCGTGTGCAAAGCAAATGCCTTTATTTTCTTTCCCAATAAACGAGCATTTGAGTGCAACGTCAGTTCTCCTTTTTTTTTTTTTACCAAACACTCTCTACTTTTGCCTTGTCTTCTTTATTTTTATTTTTGCAACAAAATCAACAACAACAAAAACAGAGGCAGGCAAAAAAAAAAAAAGAAAAAGAAAAAGAAAAGCGAAGATGGTTTACTTTTTTTTTTTTACCTCTTTCGTTCTTCGTACATTTTGCTATTGTTATTATTATTCACGTTTAAGTTTAACGATAAAGAGCAGACATTTTGAAGCTGCTTCAACGCTCTCAAAAAAAAAAAAAGTGCCTTTTTTTCTTTGACGTGCCGGTGTTTTTTTTTTTTTTTACCCCATGTTTTTTCGGAGGCGCCTTGTGGTGCCGTTACCGTTCCATTGATCTCTCTTTTTCCCTGTTAGCGCATTTGCCCTACATCCTTTGCTCTTTACTCGTCATCGTGTTTTTTTTTTCCCCCTTCTTCTTTTGAGAAGTACCGAGATGGGCTCCTCGTTTGACAGTTCCTGTGACGATAGGAGGGAAAAAACCTCAACGCAGAAGTATCTATGAAGTATATACTGGGCATTTTGCCAGCCTCATGCAGCTCTCTAAAGCCCCTTTCTTTTTTTCTTCCGCTTAAGCTGTGCGAAAGAAACCAAGATAAAAAGGCAACTGCGGGGGATAAAGGTAGTCTTTTTTTTTTTTAATTTGAAGGCGGGGGATGACACCTTATCATTTGGAATACCTGCAACATAAGTTGTTTATTCTTGTTCTTGTCGTCGGACCCAAAATGAAAAGCGTTTTTTTTTTCTTCGCAGTCTTACTTTTTTTTTTTTTCTTGGTTCCATTTTTTTTTTCTAGCAAGTTATTCTCTCTCTCTTTTTTTCCTTTATTTATCTCCACGTCTTCCATTGCAACGTGAGTAAACTAGCGCGAATACACTTCTTTTTTTTTTTTTGTAAGTTTCTAACCGTCGTCTCTTTCACTTTCTTTCATTTTTTGTTTTTTATTTTTGTGTTCGGTAGCTTTCATGAGGGCATCACCGGATCCTCATCAAATCTATCTTTATTTATGTGTATGCTAATTATTACCTAAGGCTCTATCCTAGCTTCGCTGTGGCGGTAGCTAGAAAGGAAAGAAACGTGCAAAAACAGCAGTAGTGGAGGGAGAAGAAGAGACGTCTAGCGCCCGCCCCTCTCCCCCCACAAAAGAGAGAGAGAGAGAGAGAGAGAACGAGGAACACTCGGTTGCAACATACAACAGCTGATTTACTACCGGTATCGTGAAGCACCGTTCTTTGAATGGCTCGATCCGCCCTCCTTGAGCGGATACTCACGTTTACCACAATGTAACCAGCTTCAAAAAAAGTGAGCGCGTCACAGCAGGCCTCTTGTGTTGCGTCGAATAGTTGATTAAAAAAAAAAAAACAGCACTCACGCGTATAAAAGGAACGAAGAACTAAAAGCAAGCATCCCGTAGAAACCGAAAATACATGTATTTATATTTGTATTGTTCTCTATATGTACTTGTATGTTTGCGGGCGTGGGTAGCAAGCTCTTAACTCCTGCGCTTTCCCTCTACTTTTTCTTCCCGCCTTCCGTTCTTGCCTTGCCCCTCATCGGCTTTCCCTTTTTTATTGCGTTTTTTTTTTTAAATTCTGAGCGGTACACTAATTGTAGTTTACTCCTGAAGCAACATGGAATGAACTTGCACCGCAAACACTCCTTTTTTTTTTTTTCACAGACGCACATACTTGCAAAACTATTTTACGGGGAGACTGTTTTCCTGTTTAGCGCAAGTTCTTTTTTTTTTTTTTGCAGACGATGAAAAAGTGAGAGGTGCCTAGCTTCTGCATGGTTAACTTCCACTTTTTTTTAAATTGGTTTTTGCATTGTTTTTAATCTAGCTTTTTTTCGTCGTGGTCAGATCAATCAGGCTTGTACTTCACTGTTCTTTTTTTTTTTTGTTTGTGTGTTTGTTTCTGTGAATTACAGAATTCGCTTGATCCTGATTACCACATGCTAGCTCGAAGAAGAGTATAGTGCTTTACATTACATCCGTTGATTATTAGCTTCTTTTTTTTTTTTCTCTATATTGTTAATTTGAGATTGCCGCAGACGCGTAGATAGCAGTTTGCTATATGTTTATGCATGCGCGTGTGTGTAGATGAGTAGTAAAAAAAAGGGGGAGATAATAGGTAGCCACATCTGTTCTCCTAATTTGTTTTCTCTTTTTTTGTCGTTGTTGTTTACGTCGAGTCTCCATATCGAAGAAGCGACGCGCACCTTAACCATGCTTCATAGCGCATTTAACTTCACCGTCACAAACTCGGCTCGCCGCGCAGTGCGGCGGCTCGTCAGCACACCATGCCGACACACATCGTCTCTGCGTGTATTGCTGCATTCCACACGTGCCTACACCGCAATTCCGTTGAGTCAGATGTTTGTCCGCCGCGGAGCACTCCCCCACCTTGCCAGGAACAGCAGTGCAGCACAGCTCACACCACCCGCTTTGCACGCCGATACTGCGGTGCGAGCTGCCACGTCGGGCAGCAGCTCAGAGGCATCGTCCTTGCACACCTCGCAGCAGTCTTCATCGCCGCCGCCGTCACAGCGGCCATACGGCTTTCTCCAGTGCCGCACGACGTCCCAGGCGCCTGCGCTGGTGTACGCCGCCTCTGCTGCCGCAGCAGAGCTGCGCGTGTGTGAATCGGTGCGACCAGCATCACGCATGGCGTGCGTACGCGTCCCTCGCCTACTCGTCTTTGGCGGTGATGTAGTCTCCGTAACGGCGCTGGAGGCTCTGCACGCACGCATGCGGTGTATCGTGGCGGAGGCCCTGCACTGCTCGCCCCTCAGCACGTCGCGCGGGATGACGTACCACAGCTGCGGTGCCTCCTCCCCGCACAAGGACACTGCAGATGGCAAGATAGGCAAACGCGACGCACAGCAGGAGGCAGCGGAAGAAGCAGCAGAGGTGGACGCATTCGTGCGAGAACACATCACAGTGGTGTGCCCAGCCCTGCCAAAGGGCATGACACCAGAGGAAGCGGCACGCAGGTTCACACGCCAATATCCGGTGGCCCGGTACTGCGTGGACAACGGACTTCCGATTATCCCGGTGGATCACCCGAAATCATTGGCTAAGAGTGCACTGCTGAAGGAGATGCTGAGCACGGTGCAGGCAGGTGCTGCCGCCTCCTCCGCTTCCTCGACAACGGCAACGGAGGGCGCCTCTTCTGCGCGTGCACATCGACAGCACAAAGCCGCGACGTTCACTTCTCACCTGCCCTCGCACGTGTTCTCTGCGTCGCACCTGCTACGAAGCCGCTCGCCCACCCAAATTGCAAACGCAGGACAAAAAAACTCCGTCTCAAACCCAAAGGTGGACGGTGAAGCGAGGCAGACAGCAGTGGAAGCAGGGAATGGTGTGGCAAGGGACCCGGCAACGCACACGTGGGCGGCGCAGGGCCGCTCCCTCGACGACTACGACCTTGCCGTGGTGGTGTCGTTCCGCTACTTTCTGCCACAGCACCTCCTGCGGGTGCTGCCGCCGGTGATCAACATGCACCCGTCGCTGTTGCCGCGCTACCGCGGCGCCAGTCCCATCTTCAGTGCGCTGCGTCACAACGAAACGCTTGGCGGGGTGAGCATCATCCAGATGAAGCCGGAGCAGAAAGCGATGGATTCGGGCAGCATTCTTTGGCAATGTGAGGTTCCCATCACACCAGACATGGACATCCGGCTCTACTTCCCTCTTGTCACCCAAATCGGGGCGGCGGGGCTGTGTGACTTGATCTTTGGCGAAGCGCCAGCGTCGGCGAGTGCCAACGCGGCAGCTACCGCGGCATCGGCACCGTCAGCGGCGGTGCGTGTCGGCGCGGCTGCTGCAGCTGCTGCGATGGCTGTACATCAGCGGTTTGAAGAGCATGCTGACACCTCTGCATCGAGTCAGGCACAGCCTGAAGGGGAAGCTGTCACGCCGACTACTTCACATGAAACGACAACTAAGAGCAAACGAAGGCTAGAGGGTGCTGCACCGCGTGCAGCGAACGGTAGCGCAGACGCGTCCATTCCGCCGTGGGTGGCGTTGCGACGCAGTAGTCTAATGCCCGTTGTCCACCGCTCCGCCGGCCACGCAGACCGGCCGACCCCGCTCCACGACCGCGAGCGTTTGGCGCCGTACGTCGATCGACTAGAGCTGTCCATCTTCTCCTCCATCATTACTGCGCAGTCGAGCGAAGCGGATCGAGCCAAGAAGGCAGGAGACAGCACCTGTGACGACGAGAGCAAGTCCGACACGGTGCCGGACAGCTCTAGAGATATTTGCTGTGGCGACAGCGACGCTGCCTCGCGTCAGTCCCACCACTGGATGACGCTGTGTCGCAACTCGACCCACATCACTCCCGAGGCGGTGCACGAGGCCAGCAAGGCCCACCGTGCGCTCTTCTTCCAAAACCTGGGGAGCGCGTCGGCCTCCAGCTGCGCCGCAGCGTCACACACGGGCAAGCGCAAGAACGTACCACCCAACAAGAAGCAGGTTTCCCCAGCAGCTGCGGCGGCGTTGGAGATCAGCACCGCGATGAAGTGTGCGGAGGTGTTTCCGAAGTCCGTCCTCAGTCCCCATTGCGACTGGCCGGACAGCTTCACCTACAGCTGGAAGTTTGCCCAGGTACAGGAGTACCGCAGCTTTGCGCACTTCACCGACGACCCGTGCCACGCCCCGCTACTGCCGAAGGACGCGGCGGTGCTGCACTTCAGCGCCTTCACGGCGATGGAGGCCTTTGGCGTGTGGCGCGCCTACGTCGGCGGCGACTACTTTCAGCCGTCCGTCAATGCGACGCTGGATAAAGGAGGCAGCCCGGTGCGCAACCAGCTCGTGCACCGCGGTGTGCGTCGTCTGCTGCGGGAGCGCAGTAAACCGCAAAAGGGCAGTAAAAACCCGGCGACGGCTGCCCCGCCATCGAGTGAACCGTCCAGCGCGACGGGAGACAGGGAAGCGGCGGCTGTGGCGGCTGTGGCGACCGCCTGCGCGGACAACGAAACACCAATCGGCATCGTCGTTGGTAAACACGTGGAGCTTGACGTCTTCAACCCGGCAGGGCTGCAGCTGCTGACGGAGGCGGAGAACATGCTGCGCATCCCGTGCACCTTTACACAGGTGACGAATCCGACCCTCGTGCCGTCGTGCGTGCAGGCGGAGTTGGCAGAGGTGGAGCGTGGCGGCGATCGCTGCTGCGGTTACCGGCCGGCCGCACCGCTGTCCGGTCGACGCGTTCGCTTCTACCGCGCACCGCCGGCAATATTCCGCTCGTTGTTGTCTACTCGTGGCACCGCACACGACAACGCCGAAGAGGGCAAGAAGGAGGAAGGGAGCACGCTGCGGAGAATGGCTGCACGGCGGGAGCGAGGCGGCAGTCGCGGGTGCGGTGCGAACGCCTCTGCTGCAGACGAGGGGGCTGATAAGAAGGAAGAAGCTGCAAAGATGGGAAAGAAGCACCGTGGCGTAAAAGCTGCCACGCAGCAGCCCGATGAGCCTGCGGAGGACGAGGAGGCACCGGAGGACTACGTGCCGGACGTCATTCATGCTGCTCCGCCAACGGAGCACCGCTGGCACATCCCGCCTGGTACCGGCTACTTCCCCGAGTCGGACGAAAGCTACGGCGCGATCAAGTGTAAGGACGGGTGGTTTCTATGGAAGGAGGCGCACATGAATCGGGCGAACAAGGCGCAGCCGGCGGTGTTGATTCGCAAAGGCTTGGCCATGAAAACAGGCGTGTTGTATGTAGGCCTCTTTTCTGAATACTCCTAGTGGCTGAGATAACTTATTCTTACAAGTTTTTTTTTTCTCCCCTCTAGGTTGACTGCTATTTCCGTTTGTCTCTTTTGCTTGCACTTCTATTCGTTGTATGTGAGTTAAAAAAAAAAAAAACACACACACGCTTCATTTTCCTTTTTTTTTTTTTACTGTCACCTTTTCTTTTTTTTTTCTTTTTACTTTGTCTCCACGTTTTCTTTTTTTTTTTTTGAATTATTATTGCCGTCTCTCTTTTCTGTTTTTGCCGTTGTCATCTTCAGTCACAGTACTTTGCTCACTCTTGTATTTTTTTTTTGTTTGTTTGTTTGATGTGTGCAAATATCATAAACGACAAAACACACACACACAAAAAAGAAAAGACACGAGAAACCGAAGAAAAAAAGAAAGCACAGCTATTATTGTCTGTATAGAGATGCAGTGATGAACGACGCTTTGTTCCTCAGTGGCTTTACTTCAAACGAAAAAGACACAAAAAAAAAACGGGTCTTTTTTTTTTTTTCTTCTTCATTTGATTTGGCGAATAACAGCAGAAGAAGAAGAAGTTGTACCGCTCACTTTGGTGAGGTACTTCCCCTCTCTATCTTGCTCCTTTTCCACTTTCAGATCTTGTTTTTGCACAACTCTGCTCCTCTTTTGCTTTTTTTTTTTTTGAGCACTGCGCTGGAAAATTGCATTCTTGACTGAGACTAACTCAACCTAAACAAAAAAAAAGTAAATAACATATAGCAAAAAAAAAGAAGAACATACACACACGCGCGTGTGTGCGTGTGTGTAAACTATGGGCATCAAGGGCCGGCGAAAAAAGCTGCGGGAGCGGGAGGCACTCGCCAGACAGCAGCAGTTGGAGGCCAAACAGAACGGATACGGCAGCGACTGCGATGATAATGAAGACGACGATGATCAAGTGGTGGCGATGGGCGACGGTCCCTTCCAGCCACCAGTCGACGCAATGGGCCGATTGAAAATGAAGAAAAGCGACTTCTTCCGCATGCATGATATGGAGGTATTGGAGCAGATGCAGGAGGAACACCAAGCACGCCGGCAGCAAGCACAGACTGGTGCGGTCGTGGCCGGCGGTGCCTCCCGTAAGCGAGGCCGCCACCACCACGAAAACGCAAGCGCCGACACCGTGCACGAGGTTGCGGAGACCATGGAACAGGACTACCTCGGTCACGAATACGACCACGCAGACCTCTTTGGTGTCCATGGGGCCCATGCGGCACAGGCAAAGCAGACCTCCTCCGACACGCTGCAGAGGAAGAGGAAAGCTGAAAAACGGGCACGCCTTGATGAACGAGAAGACACCAGCACTAACAACAACAACGCATCGCGAGGGCACGCGGGCGCGTTCACTGCAAATGACGGCGACTTGCTGGAAGAGGAAAACGTATTGTTGGAGCAGCGGCGCCACGCTGCTCACGGCGCGCTCTTCAATCACCCGCTGATCGGGCTGGACCGGGTTGTGGTAGACGCCCTACAGCAGGAGGGCTTCCATCGGATGACGCGCATCCAGGAGCGGAGTATCCCCTACGCCCTGGAAGGCTACGACCTGCTCGGCCAGGCACGCACGGGCTCCGGTAAGACGCTCGCCTTCTGCGTGCCTCTGCTACACGTGACGAAGGACACGGTCAAGAAGTACCCGCACGCCACCGTCGGTCTCATGCTGGCACCGACCAAAGAGCTATGTGTGCAGACCCACACCATTCTCACCACGTTGTGCAAGCATATCGCTGCCGTGCCAGCGTCAGAGGGTGGGGCCACCTTCCACGTGCAGCTCATCACAGGCGGCACCAAGGTCACGGAAGAGCGGCGGCGTCTGACCTCCGGCGTGTCCTCTATCGTTGTGGGCACACCGGGCCGTATCCACGACCACGTCGCGCACTGTAAAGGCTGGGACCTCTCCCGGCTGCGACTGCTCGTGCTTGACGAGGCGGACCGCATGCTGGTGGACGGCTTCCAGCGTGACCTCGACGCCGTCATCTCACACATCCCAAAAGGACGACAGACGTTTCTCTTCTCCGCCACAAACTCGAAGTCGGTGCGCGAACTGGCGCGGCTGTCTCTCTCTCGTCTGCCGCTCTTCATCAGCACGTCGGGCGCTGCGCCGACGGCGGTGGACACGAGCGAGGACGGCACGGAAGACAGCGCGGCACAGGTGAGGCCGCAGATGCCGCCGTACCGCACCTTCAATGACCCTCAAGACGAAGAGGACGACGGAGGCGATAGCGATGCATCGGATCGTTACAGCGAGAGCGCGGAAGAAGACGACGACGCCGCCATCCCGTCAACATTGCAGCAGTTTGGCCACATCGTACCGTCGCAGGACCGCCTACGCGCCCTCTACGCCTTCGTCAAGCAGGTGGCCCGACAGGCAAAGGCGATGGTGTTCTGCTCCACCGTCGCCAGCGCCATCTTCCACTGCCAGATGATGGGCTCCATCGGCTTCCACGACGACGTGATGATGCTGCACGGGCACATGAAGCACCGCCAGCGCGTGCTGACCTTCCAGCTCTTCACGGAGTGGAAGACAGGGGTGTTGTTCTGCACAGATGTCGCGGCGCGTGGGCTGGACATCCCGCACGTATCGTGGATTCTACAGTACGATCCCCCGCTGGATCCGACAGAGTACATTCACCGCATCGGCCGCACTGCGCGTGCCGGCAATGTGGGCAACTCACTGCTCTTCCTGACGCCGGAAGAGGCACCCTTTTTGCGTTACCTGGCGAACTTCGGCATCCACATGGAAAAGTACCCGATGCCGGAGCGGCTGCCTCGCATTCAGGAGAAGCTGGAGCATGTGCTACAGCTGGATGAGGTGGTGGCGAAGAGCGCAGTCACAGCATACCGCGCGCACATCGGGGCCTACCAGAGCCACATTCTGAAAGAGACCTTTGACGTCCACAAGCTAGACCTGGAGGCGCTGTCAAAGGCGTTTGCGCTAACAGCCGTGCCGCACGTGACGTTGCCTCGTAACACCGAGGAGGAGAAGCGTAAGGAGTACATCAAAGGCAAGCTCAAGTCGTTGAATCGGCGGCGGCTCGATGCGCTGCGGCACTACGAAATGAACAAGACACGCAAACAATGGGAGGACGGCAACTTCGTCGGCGTGAAGCGTCCTTCCTTAAATTGAAAAAAAAAAAAAAGAAAAAGAAGGAGGGAGCTGGAAGCGAAAGCTACGGGATAACAATTTGAAGCGAGATTTAAGGCGTCTCTTGGTGCTTCTTTTTTTTTTTTTTATGGTGATGATGATAACCTCTTTTCTCCATTTCTTTCTTCCTTTGCGATTAACATTACGCTAATTGTTTAAACCGACAACAACGAAAAAGCGAATTCAGCATCTTTGAAGCTGGCTAAGATGAATGTTTGCTGTGTGCGTATTTTGGTCTATCTCTTCTACTTCAGCTTTCTACCCATATAATGATATGTGGCTCGTAAAGAGCACGTTGCTTTGAAGCTGTACAGTCGCTTCAACGTTCTTGGTTCATTCTTCTCCCGTTTTCTCGCACAATTTTGTGTTATTATTCTGCGTTCATGGATAGCTCACACCTAGGGAGGGAAAGGCACCTTTCCCTGCACTTTTTACCTCTCCACTCATCAGCTCGCGCGTGCATCCGTTGTGCCCAGGAGCTGTGGCACTGAGAGTGGACTTTTTTTTAAATCACTTTGGTTGTCTAACGCGTGACGCTTTTCCAGCTGTTGCGTTTGTGCACGGCGCTATTAAAAGAAGTTCCTCTTTTTTCTAACTTCTTGCTTTTTGTGGTCATAGATACGTTGAAAGACCTTCGTTTTTTTTTTTTTGGTTGCAAAAAAAAAACTGCTTACCTTTTTTTTTTTTGGTTTAGTGACTTTTTCGGTACCATTACTATTATTGCTGACGAACAAAGCAGACCATACACTGGATTCATAGCTGTGTTAGCGAAGTCAGGACAGCTTCCTCACCTTGTGCGTGTAGCGTCTTTTTTTTTTTTTCATGTTTTTATCGTTGCTCACCTTCCTCTTACGCGCATCATTAAGCAGCTTGGCACCTTTTCCTTTTCTTTTTTTCTTCTTTCTTCCTTTTTCTTTTAAAGAGCTTCTGTTGCCACCATGTCTGTCTCCCCCATCGCCACCTCCCCATCCGCAGATGACGCGCAGAAGTTGAAGGAGGCGCAGCTGAAGATCGGCATGGCGCTGAAGAACGCGCAGTATGCCCTCACCACACACGCCCACCGCGGTCTCACCACCGCCTTGCACGAAAACGTCAATGCTCTGACCGCCCTCTCCACCTACCTCTCCCTCTCCGGCAGTCCGGTGAAGGCGGCTGCGATTGCGGGGCAGATGGCCAAAATACTCAAGTCCGTCGCCACCTACGTCGCAGCGAAGGAGCGCGGCAGCGGCGGCGGGTCATCGCACCACGGCACCGCTGACAACTCCCACCACAACAGCGGCCTCAACACACCAGCCAGCAGCGTGGCGCTGCCGGACGACGCTGGCTTTCCGCCCGGCACGCCGCGTGAGGCGGGAGCGCAGCTGGCCGAGCTGCAGAATGCGCTGGAAGAGATGACGAGGCAGCGTGACAAATTGGCGGCGACCAAGCAGACGCTGGAGGCGCAGCTGGCGGCGGTGTCGGTGAGTGCGACGCCACTCAACGAAGCAGTCAGCGGAGGAGACGGCAGCGAAGCGACGCTGCAGCGCCTGCGTGGCGAGGTCGACGTACTCAAGCGCGAAGTCCGCGAGGGGCAGATGAAGGCAGCCGCCCTCGGCGACCAGCTGCACGAGGCGCAGGAGCAGATCGAGGACCAGCAAGATCAGATCCAGGCTCTCAAGTCGCAGCTGCGCATCTCACAGGAGGAGAAGATCTCGCAAGACGCCGCCTTTGCCAAGAAGGAGGAGGAGATCAAGGCACTGCAGGAGTCGCTGCTGCAGAACTCACGGCAGGTGTCGGCAACGATGGCGACGGAGCCGGGGACGCTCACGTCGCAACAGGCGGCGCAGGCGCCACGCGGATACGTCGATAAGGATGACTTCGATGCACTGAAGCTGCAAAATCAGCTCCTCCAGCAGGCACTGCGAGAACAGGCGACGAAGGTACGGCCCACCGACACGCAGAGTGCCATCACGCAGCAGACGCTCGAGGAGTTGGAGGCGGATCACCAACAGCAGCTCGAGGCGATGAAGCTCACCATCCAGGAGCAGTTCAACCGCGAGACAGAGCTGCTGAATAAGCAACGCGACATGCAAGACACTATCAACGACCTGCAACGACAGCTGCAGCTGAGCAGCAATCGACATTGGGTGCAGCAGGAGCGCGAGAAGCACCTGAACGAGATGGACGCCGCCAAAGCGCAGATTGAGGCACTGCAGAACACCATAGAAAAGCAGCAAGGCGAGCTCCAGCAGCATAAAGAGCGCATCGGCGAGCTCGAAGACGTGGAAAAGAAAATGACGGAAGCAAACAAGAACCTGAAGGTGCGCCACGAAACACAGGTGGCGGAACTGACGGAGGCGATGGGAGCCGTGAAGGAGGAAATCGAAGACCTCAAGGCGGAGAACTCAACGCTGCGCGAGCAGCTTGAACATCAGCGGGACAGCCTGGAAGCAAGGCTGGAGGAGAGGCAACAAAGTGGCCAGGCGCGGCTCACTGAACTGCAGAAGCAACTTGCTGCCGAGCAGGAACAAAGGACAGCAGCGGAAGCCACCGTAGTAGAGCACGACACCGCGTCGCAGCAGCAACTTGCTGACCTGAAAAACACTCACGAAGGTGCACTTGCGCAGCTGCAAGCCCGCCTTGCAAGCGAGAACCAACATGCAGAAACACTGCAAGCGAGACTAGAGGAAGAAGCTGCGCTGCATAAAGCACAGCTGAAGGTATTAGAAGAGCAGCTTGAAACGGAGCACAAGCGTTCTGCAGACGCAGAAGATCATGCAGCGAAGCTCGAGATCACACTTTCCCAGCTGCGCAAACAAATGGCGGCGGATAGCGTGCAACACGATACGGAGCTTTCCAGCCTGAAGCAGGACAGCGACGCCGTGGTAGCGAAGCTGACGCAGCAGCTGGAGGAGCAGCGTCAGCGTGCCGACTTCGCCGAGGGCAGTGCGACGGAGCGCGACGCCGGCGCACAGCAGCGCGTGGCACAGCTCCAGAGCACGATTGACATGGAGCGCGAGAAGCACGACGCGGAACTGCGTGACCTGAAGCAGAACCACGAGGCGGAGCTGACACAGCTGCGGGAGGCCCTGGCCGCCCAACAAGAGCAGCAGAAGGTGCAGCTTTCGGAGCTCCAGGACAGCCTCGCCGCACAACATGAGCAGAGCGCCACTGCTGCGGCCGCAGCTCAGCAGCAGATCACCGAGCTGCAGCAGACGCTAGAAACGGAGCGTCAGCAGCACGGATCGCAGGTGGCGGAGCTGAAGGTGAGCCACGAAGCTGAACTCACAACTCTGCAGGAACAGCTACACGAAAAGCAGGCGCTTGCCGAGGCCGCGGAGAGCAGGGCAGTGGAGCAAGATAAAGCGGCCAAGCAGCAGTTGCAAGAGATCGAGGCCCACGTCACCGCCGAAATTAAGGAGCTGAACGACAATTTAACAGCGGAGCGGGAGCACCACGCAAGCGAATTGGCGGAGGCGCGGAGCACCCATGACGGAGAGCTGAAGAAGCTGACGCAGCAGCTGGAGGAGCAGCGTCAGCGTGCCGACTTCGCCGAGGGCAGTGCGACGGAGCGCGACGCCGGCGCACAGCAGCGCGTGGCACAGCTCCAGAGCACGATTGACATGGAGCGCGAGAAGCACGACGCGGAACTGCGTGACCTGAAGCAGAGCCACGAGGCGGAGCTGACACAGCTGCGGGAGGCCCTGGCCGCCCAACAAGAGCAGCAGAAGGTGCAGCTTTCGGAGCTCCAGGACAGCCTCGCCGCACAACATGAGCAGAGCGCCACTGCTGCGGCCGCAGCTCAGCAGCAGATCACCGAGCTGCAGCAGACGCTAGAAACGGAGCGTCAGCAGCACGGATCGCAGGTGGCGGAGCTGAAGGTGAGCCACGAAGCTGAACTCACAACTCTGCAGGAACAGCTACACGAAAAGCAGGCGCTTGCCGAGGCCGCGGAGAGCAGGGCAGTGGAGCAAGATAAAGCGGCCAAGCAGCAGTTGCAAGAGATCGAGGCCCACGTCACCGCCGAAATTAAGGAGCTGAACGACAATTTAACAGCGGAGCGGGAGCACCACGCAAGCGAATTGGCGGAGGCGCGGAGCACCCATGACGGAGAGCTGAAGAAGCTGACGCAGCAGCTGGAGGAGCAGCGTCAGCGTGCCGACTTCGCCGAGGGCAGTGCGACGGAGCGCGACGCCGACGCACAGCAGCGCGTGGCACAGCTCCAGAGCACGATTGACATGGAGCGCGAGAAGCACGACGCGGAACTGCGTGACCTGAAGCAGAACCACGAGGCGGAGCTGACACAGCTGCGGGAGGCCCTGGCCGCCCAACAAGAGCAGCAGAAGGTGCAGCTTTCGGAGCTCCAGGACAGCCTCGCCGCACAACATGAGCAGAGCGCCACTGCTGCGGCCGCAGCTCAGCAGCAGATCACCGAGCTGCAGCAGACGCTAGAAACGGAGCGTCAGCAGCACGGATCGCAGGTGGCGGAGCTGAAGGTGAGCCACGAAGCTGAACTCACAACTCTGCAGGAACAGCTACACGAAAAGCAGGCGCTTGCCGAGGCCGCGGAGAGCAGGGCAGTGGAGCAAGATAAAGCGGCCAAGCAGCAGTTGCAAGAGATCGAGGCCCACGTCACCGCCGAAATTAAGGAGCTGAACGACAATTTAACAGCGGAGCGGGAGCACCACGCAAGCGAATTGGCGGAGGCGCGGAGCACCCATGACGGAGAGCTGAAGAAGCTGACGCAGCAGCTGGAGGAGCAGCGTCAGCGTGCCGACTTCGCCGAGGGCAGTGCGACGGAGCGCGACGCCGGCGCACAGCAGCGCGTGGCACAGCTCCAGAGCACGATTGACATGGAGCGCGAGAAGCACGACGCGGAACTGCGTGACCTGAAGCAGAACCACGAGGCGGAGCTGACACAGCTGCGGGAGGCCCTGGCCGCCCAACAAGAGCAGCAGAAGGTGCAGCTTTCGGAGCTCCAGGACAGCCTCGCCGCACAACATGAGCAGAGCGCCACTGCTGCGGCCGCAGCTCAGCAGCAGATCACCGAGCTGCAGCAGACGCTAGAAACGGAGCGTCAGCAGCACGGATCGCAGGTGGCGGAGCTGAAGGTGAGCCACGAAGCTGAACTCACAACTCTGCAGGAACAGCTACACGAAAAGCAGGCGCTTGCCGAGGCCGCGGAGAGCAGGGCAGTGGAGCAAGATAAAGCGGCCAAGCAGCAGTTGCAAGAGATCGAGGCCCACGTCACCGCCGAAATTAAGGAGCTGAACGACAATTTAACAGCGGAGCGGGAGCACCACGCAAGCGAATTGGCGGAGGCGCGGAGCACCCATGACGGAGAGCTGAAGAAGCTGACGCAGCAGCTGGAGGAGCAGCGTCAGCGTGCCGACTTCGCCGAGGGCAGTGCGACGGAGCGCGACGCCGGCGCACAGCAGCGCGTGGCACAGCTCCAGAGCACGATTGACATGGAGCGCGAGAAGCACGACGCGGAACTGCGTGACCTGAAGCAGAGCCACGAGGCGGAGCTGACACAGCTGCGGGAGGCCCTGGCCGCCCAACAAGAGCAGCAGAAGGTGCAGCTTTCGGAGCTCCAGGACAGCCTCGCCGCACAACATGAGCAGAGCGCCACTGCTGCGGCCGCAGCTCAGCAGCAGATCACCGAGCTGCAGCAGACGCTAGAAACGGAGCGGCAGCAGCACGGATCGCAGGTGGCGGAGCTGAAAGCCAGTCAAGAAGAGAGGCTCACCGAGGCAAAAAGGGAGCTGGAAGCGAAGGTGGGCGACTTATCGCAGCAGCTCAAAGCGGAACGGGCGCGCGCAGATTCTGCAGAAAGCAGTGTGACTGAACGTGATGCAGGGACTCAGCAGCGCATGGCGCAGCTGCAAAACACAATCGACTCAGAACGCGAGCAGCACTGCAGCAAAATGACGGAGATGAGGCAGGCACATGAAAAGGCCCTCGCAGAGCTGAAGCTGGTGCACCAGGCACAACTGGCCGAGCTGCAGAAGCAGCACGACGCCGCCGCAACGGAGCGCGGCCTGCTCGAGCGGCAGGCTGCTGAATTAACAGAGAAACTCGCGGCTGAAGGCTCCCGTGCTGATAAGGCGGAGGCTGCCATGAAGGCGAAGGCAAAGGAGGCGGCCAAATCAGTCAAAGAGGCGGAGGAAAAACAGGCGGCAGAGGTGGCGGAGATGAAGGCGGAGCACGAGGCCGTCGTGAAGCGGTTGCAGGAGGACACTCTTTTGCAGGTGAAACGTGTAAAGCGGGAGATGGCAGGGAAGGTGACGGTGGCCTCGCAGCCGGTCGACTGGCTGAAGGACGAAAACGAGGCCCTCAAGCAGCAATGTAGGGACTCGGAGGAAAAGTGCAAAACAGCCACAAAAGAAAAGATCGAGGCGATGCGCAGGGCTCGTGAGGCGGAACAGACTCTGGCTTCCCGCAAGAGCGAGGTGAAGCGGCTCAAGGATGAGTGCAGCGCCTTACAGGAGACGGTGGCGAAGGCGATTGAGGAGAAGGACAGCGCCGTGAAGCAGTTGGCGAGCAGCGCGAGGGCAGCGGAAGAGGCGCGCGCCAACGCGGCGCGGCTCACCTCCCTGCGCGAGGAGATGCAGGAACTGCAGCAGCGGTGGGAGACGGCAGAGAAGGACAAGAACCTGCTCGTCGCACGTTACAAGCGCGCCACTACCGAAAAAGAGGAGTGTGCAGAGGCGACACGGAAGCTCCTTGCGCAGTACAAGGAGACGGCGGCTGCACTGGAGAAGTTGAAGGTGCAAAATGCAGCCGCCGCTGCCGCTGCGGCAGCGGAGCAGAGCGACCGTGTAAATCGCTCCCGCGACTTGGTAGCAGAGGTGAAGAACAACCTGGAAGGCAGCGCAGCGTCGTCACCGGCGGCTGACGCTCCGGCTAACAAGATCCAATCCCCTGGGGAAGTAGTGGAGATGAAGAAGCTGATGGACGCGCTCGTCGCGCAGCTGGACGAAGTGAAGGAGGAAAACGCGCAGCTGCAGAGTGAGCTCGCTGCTGTGCGTCAAACCGTCATTTCCCTCAAGGCGACCCTCTCCGCCTCGCCGGCGCCACTGCTGACGCGAAAAGAAACGCAGGACACGATGGGCTCCCTCGCGAAAATGCGCCGCGTGCTCTTTGAGATGCACGCCGAGGCCGTCCCCGCCCTGGACAACTTCTACCAACGTCAACAAGTGACCACGCCGGCGGACGCGATGTCGACAGGGTTGCTGGACGCGGTGAAGGAGCTCTACGCTGCCATGGAGGAGGCGCACAGCGAGACGCAGGCGACGCTGGCGCACTTCAACAGCGCGGCGCGGAGGCTGCGTGCGTCGGCAGAGCTACAGGGCGTCATCTATGGAAAGCTACTCGCCACCCTGCGCTCATCAGAGGCGTCGGCCAACGCGTCGTACTCGACTGCGTCGCCGACAGCGATGACGGATGTCGCGTTGTTGCGTGCCTGCACCGCCCTCTTCACGGAGATCTGCGTTAGACCCGTGGAGGATTCGAATGGCCGTCACGCCTCGCGCCGCGGCGACGAGCAACAGCATCCGTCGCGAGACCCACAAGAAGAGGAGCCAACCCGGGCGACGTCGTCGTCTCGAGGCCGCTCTTTGCCTGTATCGCAGCATGCCTTTCTGCGTCCACCTCCAGCCATGCCCACCTCTGCGGCGGCGGAAAGTGCGTGTCGAATGAGTCCGATCCGTCACCGCAACGGCGAGCGCGAGGAGGTGCGCTACATCCCCCACAGCAGCCCGTACCGCGGGGCGTCATTTGAGAACTTCGCTGCAGCACAAGCTAGCATCTCTGCCGCAGAGCAACATGCCGGTCTACGTCCAGCCCCCACACCACCGTGGAAATGAGAAGCGGAAAGGCCCAGTGCAAGTGCTGATTCTGATTGTCTGTCGTGAGGAACTCGGCGTTGACTTGCTGTCTCTTTCTCCATCCTTCTTTTTTTTTTCCAGTTCTTTGCGTTCATAACTCTGGAGGCGGCCTAGGTGTCACACCACCCTTTCTACTCCCTTTCCTTCTTGGTAGTGCTAAACTGCGTGGAGGTGTGCTGTAATAGAAAGTGGGTTGGCAATTCAAAAAAAAGCCGTCTTTTCTTTGTTGTTATTGTTCGGCCTTTATATGCAGCTTAAATAACGCACTCTGTGAGCTGCGCCGTAAATAACTTGCAGAGCAGTGCTCTGTTCCCCTTTTTTTTTTTCTCCGGCTTAGCTGTCTTGTTACGGAGCAGCTATGACGTCTACTTTTGGTTCCTTGTGGTGTTGCTGCTTGCTTTTTTTTTTTTTTCTCTATGATGTTAAATATCCTTCTTTTTCTTCGTTTGTGAGACAAGGATAATAGCTACAAAACACGCACTCAAACAGGTACAAATATGTTCACTGCTTTTCGACGTTTTTTGGCCATGCGCTCCTGTTTTCTCAATAGAGACGAGCTTTTTTTCACTGGAGCTTTCTTTTCTGCGCGAGATGTCTGACAAAATTAGGAACATCGTAGCAGAGCCGGCACCGCACTCTGTGTAGTCTGCAGCGTTCTTCAACGACTTTGGCAATGCTGTTGAATACACTTTTCTTTTTTTTTTGCTTTCACGCCTTTTTCTGTGAAGGACGTTGTCTTTCGCCTCCCCACGTTCTTGTGCTTCTCGACCCTTTTTCTCTTTTTTTTTTTTTCCCCTTTCCGCGCATCAAGAAGCGTAGTAGTGGTGCTTGTAATAGTAAAAGTAATTGGGACAGCGCGTGCAAACGTCAGGCAGGTAGCAGCAATACAGTTGAAAATCAAACAGTCGTTTGGACCTCTTTGTGTGCGTGCTTTTGTCTTGGCACCTTGCCATAGTCAGACTTTTAGTGTTTAGCCAGGGCTTTCCCGTTTTTTTTTTTCATGGTCTCCTTCTTTCTTCATCATCTTCACATTAACCACAGATTTTTGTCTCGTTGACGTGGCTTTTTTGTTTGTTTGTTTGTTTTCCTTGGACGCGTTTGCCTTTGTGGGTAGCGGCAGTCTCTTTGCCAGAGACTCTTTCTGTATCGAGAGCTTGAAGCTTCACGCATCTGCTGAACAAAACACCCTTCTTACTCTTTTTTTTTTGTTGTTGTTATCCTTGCTGTTTCTTATTATTATTATTATTATTATTTTTTTTTTTGCTAGAATCGACGTCATGTCTGCTCTTGTGCCGAGCGATGCCGTCACGCTGCTATACCGCCGTTATCTCAAAGCGGCCAACCGCATCCCTAACGTCACAATTCGCATGCTGTTACTACAGCAGATCCGTTCCGGCTTTCGGCGAAACCGCTCCATCACCAGCGCCTCAGCCCAGCGTGAGCTCGTCAATCAAGCGCACAAAGATCTGGCCGTCCTGGAGGACGAACGTCTCTCCCGTACCCTCTACATCAATCGACTGGGCTTAGTGTCGTGCCTCGACTGGGAGGTGCGACGGACGGAGTACAACTTTCGCCCTGAGACGCAGTCTTACTTGACCGTGTTCCTGCTTTGCGGCTTTGTGTTTCTCGTGATCGTATTCCTGCATACGGAGAAGCTCGAGACGAAGCGGCCCGATATTGCGCAGATGGTGGACTACATGGCGATGCGACTAGAAGCGGACTCACCGGAGGAGTTGCGCGAGGTGCGCGACCGGCAGATGCGTAACGCCCTTGAGCAGCGTCAGTTTCAGGTGTCGCTGGAACAGCGTATATTAGCGACCTTTAATGATGCACCTAACGTGGCAGCACCGTCTCTGCAAAACCCAGATGGGTCGCAGCGTTATAAACAGCGCAGCTAATATGAACTCTCGTCGTCTGCTGCCGTCTCTCCTTTTTTTTTTTTTGTGCGTGTGCATGTGAGAGAGAGCGGAATGATAATAATAATAATAATAACAAAGAAAAAGGAACGAGAGAGCTAGCATGCTTCAGTGCTCGTGCACTTCCTCGCAAGCGTGTCGGTGTGTGGTTGAATGCGCTGCAAAGACCTTTCCTGCTCCTCTCCTCTCCTTTTTCCTTCTTTAGTTCTTTTGTGTGTGCGTGGATGTGCGCACCAGGTGTCTCGGGTGTACGTTTTAACACCATTTTCTTTTTTTTTTTTGAGGGGGAACTCCTTCTTTCTGGTTGCATGTCTGGACTAAGTTCATTATTATTGTTTTTACTTGCCTAAGCACACAAAATCAATGCAGTGAAGTTACTATTCTGCCGAAACGAACGAGTCTGGACCCATTGAAAAAAAAAAAAGGAGCCTCCTTCTTTTTTTTTTTTTGGCACGAAGAGCTGCACATAAATATGTATATGTTGTTGTTCGTTTGTTTGGTCATAGGCTATCTCAAGGGGTAAATCGCAGTTTGGGAGTGCGTCGTCGCGGATGGCGTAGGAATATCTATTTCTATTTGCTTCTTCATCGCGCGCTTTTGCTATTGTGCTGGTGTTGGTGGTGGGTGGTTTAGCACAATTGTGCTTTCCACCCCCCCCCCTCCCCTTTTAATCTACTGCCCTTATTACCGTTCTTTATTTGACTTTGTGTTCTCTTACTCGTCGTCCTGATGCAGTTCTTTCTCTCCCTTTCTTGTTTTATCGCACCCCGACATCATCAACTTCTGCTCCAACACCCAATGCACTTCTGTTTTTTTTTTCCCCCTTTTTCTTTCACCACAAACTCGTTTCTCAGAACCTGACGAAAACAGGAAGTAGCTGCTTTGGACAGAGTTGACTTGTAAAAGAAGTATCACACGAGTCGTCAGAGCATTTCACGGTGTGCACCCTTCTTTCTCTTCCCCCCTCCCCACCAAAAAAAAAAAAAAAAGCTGATTTGGCAGCGACAACGCAGCGATCAGAGTTGCACTAGAGATTGTATAGACCTTTTTGTTTTTCTCCCTGAAGCATCTTTACGTAATAACTGACGTGCTAGCATTTTGAGCATGGACTTCGGGTACGACGAGTATGGCAACCGCACGACAGCGGGCCGTGGCGACCACGACAGCAGCAATGAGGAGGACGCACAGGTACGGTCTGTACACGAGTCGGACAATGGCGTCACTCCCCAGCCGTACGAGACGGAGGACGACACCGACCACCATCGTCAGCCCCATCCGCATCCGCACAACTACGATACAGACACAGACTCCGACTTCAGCGACGATGTGGAACTCATTATCGGCGAGGAGGGCACCCAGGCGCTGCACCAGCCTCTGGTGGATCAGAGCGAGGTGGCGCAGCCGCATGGTCTACGCGGTGCGCAGCGCAAGGAGGCGGGCTTTCTTCTAGAAAGCCGCCACGCCGACGAGGATGGTGCTGCCGTATCGTCGCCGCTGCTGCTGACTGAAGCCGGTGGAGCTGCGCACCCACGTGGAGGTGGCCCCTCGTCTCAGCTGACCTACATGGACGTACTCGCCTCCCTGCCCGATCGTATGCGCAACGTGGTCGTGGTCGGCTCGTTGCACCACGGCAAGACGTCGCTGGTGGAGATTCTCTTGGCCGAACAGCGCTACCACAAGCGAGCTGACGAGGAGGACCGCGAGATGACGCTCAAGAGCCACGTCATCACGACCGTAGCAGGCGGAGCCACGTTGCAGCCCACCTCGCGCCAGCTTACCCTAATTGACACACCGGGGCATCCCGACTTGGTCGGCGAGGCCGCTGCTGGGATGCGACTGGCAGACGCGGTCATCTTCTGCGTTGATGCGGCGGAGTCGCTCAGCGACCACGGCGAGCAGCTGCTGCGTCACGCCGTGGTGCGAGAGCAGCTTCCGCTGGTGCTCGTGATTACCAAGGTAGACCGCCTCATCGCGGACCTAAAACTGCCGCCCCTCGACGCGTACCGCAAGCTGCGCATGGTCGTCGACGCCGTGAACAACGTGATCGCCAGCTGCGGCACCACTTACGACGCCTACCTCGTCGCACCGGAGCGCGGTACGGTGTGCTTCGCCTCCGCCAAGCTCGGCTTCTTTTTCTCACTTGAGACTTTTGCGCTGAAGTATGCCGCCGTCTATCCCAGCGTCAACGCCGCCGCCCTCGCCACGAAGTTCTGGGGCCAGCTCACCTACGAGAAGAAGGCGTTTAAGAAGATCACGAATTTCCGCCAGCGCCCGAGTTTTGTGCAGTTTGTGCTGGAGCCGCTGTACAAGATCGTCGCCCACGCCGTTACGGGGAGTGGGGCGGCTACGCTATCAAGCAGCTTGACAGCACTGCCACGGTCACCGCTGTCGGCGATGCAGGAGGCGGTACGCCACTTCTGCGGTGCACCGACCGGTGACACCCTCGATGCGCTGCTCTGTGTGCTGCCGCCGCCCATGGCACGCTCGCAGTGGCTTATCGAGCACTACGGCGCCGCCTCCCTCTGTGCGGCTGCATCGGCCGACAGCTCAAAAGACTCTGCAGACAATGTCGTGGTAGCTGTGGCGTCGCTGCAGCGCGTCTTCGACACCTCGAATGCCCTCGCCGCGGTGGTACGCGTCGTACATGGCGTACTCACAGCAAATGATCGGCCAAGCAAGACCGGTGCCGTGTCGACGTCTCGCGCTTACTCATCCTCCTCGGCGGCAGCGGACAAGAGTCGCCTACGCTTAATCGCCTTCGACGAGTTCAGCAGCGATGCCGACCCGTACTATGAGGTGGAGGTGCGCAAGATCTATCTGCGCACCGTGGAGGACGGCTTTCGTCCGGTGTCGCGAGCTACTGCCGGGCAGACGGTCTACGTGACGGGCCTGCCAGCGCGCGCTGGATCGCATCTTATTCTCGTGGGCGGGCAGGCGGCCGCCGCCGCGCTGGCAGAGGACGAGGGCGTACCGATCAGTGAGTCTGGGACGCCACCGATCGCGTCCGATTGGGTGGAGCAGCTGAAGGTGTTCCCGCTTGGCGTAGAGCAGCCGCTGCTGCACGTTTCCGTTGAGGTGCGCGATCCTGCCAAGACGGTCCAGGTGCAGGATGGCCTCAACGTGTTGCTGCGCACCTCGCCTGGGTTGGACGTGCACAAGGAGGAGACGGGCGAGTACACGCTGAGCGGGTTCGGTGAGTTGCACCTGGACACGGCCCTGCACGAGCTGCGGCACGGGCTCTGCTCCGGCGCCCCGGTGGGTGTCTCGCAGCCTTTTGCGACGTTTTCTGAGACCGTCCACGACGTGGAGGGTCTGCTTGCCATGACGGGCACGCGCAACAACTCGGTCGGCTTTGTAAGCAGCGCGCTGCCTCGCACCTTCACGCAGGCGATCGAGTACAAGCAGCTGAACCTCTTTCCCGACGCTGAGGAAGAAGAGGATGAGGAAGAAAAGGGCCAGACTGGACAGCGACGGCCGCGGAAGCTGTGGACGGTGCTGCGCAACGACTACGGCTTTGACGCACTGGACGCGCAGCACATTCTCGCTGCGGGCCCTGACGCCACGAAGGGGCCCAGCATTCTCATCGACGACACCTTAGCGGAAGAGACGCACCACGAACGGACCGCTGCCCACCAGCGCGCCATCGTCTCTGCCTTCCGCACGACGATGGCCGCCGGCCCGCTTGTGGGCGGAGTCGTGCGCGGAGTGGCGGCGAGGCTGATCTTCGCCGACATCGATGCCTCCACACGCGATGCCGTGGTGCTGTCCAACGCGCGCACGGCGCTGCGGCACTCCCTCTTTGGTGCGCGGCCGCGTCTGCTGGAGCCGGTGCTTGCGGCGGAGATTCTCTGCGTGCCAGAATGCGTGCCGCAGTTGGGCGAGATCCTGCAACAGCGCCGCGGTGCTATGCTTGGCGAGGAGCTGGTGGCGGCCACGACACTTGTGCGTGCGCGTGCCCTCGTGCCGGCCATGGACAGCTTTGGGCTTGAGACGCAGATCCGCATGCTGACGCACGGGCAGGCCTTCCCGCTCTTTCGCTTTCATCAGTGGGACGTGGTGCCAGGTGACCCGTTCGATGCCAGCATTCACGTCGGACCGCTGGAGCCGGCGCGTGGCTTCCAGCTGGCGCGTGATTTTGTGCTGAAGACGCGATTTCGCAAAGGGCTGCCGCAAAACATGCTCGCTGACCTCTAGTCTTGCCTGTTGTGCGTGCTGTACCTGTACTTGTGGTTTTGCCCCGTGAAGTAGTTGCTCGTTGCTATGTTGGATGTTCAGGGTCTGCCGCGGAGAGGAGCGAACGCTTTCTCTCTCTCTCTCTTTTTCCCCTCTCCTATTCTCTGTCGAGTAATTGGTGACAGCTGGGATTGTCAAGCCTTTATTGTAACTGTAAAATGCGTAACGAAGCACATGAAAGTGTCTTTTTTTTTTTCCTCATCAGTCTCTGCAACTTATAAAAATGGTAGCCCACCTTTTTTTTTTTTTTTTAATTGACTGAGGGAGTTGACGTGCGTGAGTTTTCGCGAGAGACGTCCGACCTCGAGAAATTGAGCGAGTTCAGCAACTGCTTTTGGCACACATATAAAAAAAAAAGAAGAAAAAACAGCAGCATCGGGCTCTCTGTGCTGAATGCGAGGTCTCACCAGCATGGTGAAATTGCTCGCAACTCCGCAAATCACCCTCATCTGTTTTTTTTTTCTCCTCTCCTTCTGTTTTTCTCTACTGGTACATTCTTTTGCGACTTCTCTCACTCCACGTCCTTTTTTTTTTTTTAGTGATAGGAAGAAGCAGCAACAACGGAAAGAGGTTTGGCTACAGATATTTAGCTTTCCCCTTCTTTTCACCTGTTACCATTTTTTCTCCTTCAGTCATTCGAACACCCTTACACACAAAAAAGGACTTCAGCGATTGTTTCGTATCCGCCACGGCTGACACTGTCCCATCTTGTGTTTTTTTTTTTCCACATTAGCTTTCTTCTCAAAACACATTCTTTAGGTGCAGCCTCATGGCATTGCTTCATTAGATTTTAGATCACGACACTTTAGCAGTTTTTTTTTTTGTTGTTTCTGTTGTCTCTGTGTGTGTGTGTGTGTGTCTGTGCTTCGTTCACTCTTTGTGCCGACCCAACTCATTGATCAGCCAAGCTCTTCTCATTTATGTTCTTTGTCGGTATTAAGTCGAAATTACATCAAAAAATAGAGTAAAAGAAGCAAAGGCTTAAAAGAGAAATAAAAAAAAAAACGCACAAACTTGAGCGATGGGGTGTACAAATTCCAAAACAGTAAAGAAGAAGCTTAAGGAGCGGGACACGCTTTCTCGGGAAGGCGCGCGCGAAACTGCCAAGGAGCGTCAGGCAGCCGCAGAGGATGAGCTGTTGCACCAGAACACCTCGGCGCTGCAGGCGACTGGCATGCAGACGCGGGACGGTACAGACCAGGCACCTTCCCCCACCGCACAGGACCGAGAGGCGCTTGAGGTGCCGGTGCCCAACCACCAACCAGCCGTCTCTCGTGACACTGTGACTACCGCTGAGTTGCCTACCGAAAACGATGTAAATACGACCGCAAAACCAAACGAGCCACCGCAGAAGTCGACAAGGGCAGAGGAACAAGGCAGGAACAACGCCGCTCTCAACGCAGTTGGCGGCCGCCGCGCATCCACCAACAGCGTCGAGGTGCCTGAAAGAGGCACCGCAAGTACACCGCAGTCAAGCACGTCCAAGGCTGAGAATCGGAAACGGAAACACAGAAAAGACGACCACCGCCATCGTCGTCGCCGTAACCACGGAAGCGAATCGACCAGCGGGAGCGCGTCGCAGAGTCCTTCGCTGAGTCACGGCGACGGCAAGAAGCGCAGCGACAAAAAGAAGTCTCGCCACTCGAAGAAAGACAGTTTGCCGAGTGATGCGCGCAGTCCTGCAACCTCATCCCAGAAGCGCGCCCCGCTGACCAGTGCCTCTAGCGGCAGCAGCAGCAGTAGCATGTCGATCGAGTTTCAGAGCGACGCCACGCCGCGTGTGGTGCCCGCAGCGCAGATTCCAAGCGTGAGCGGCAGCAGCAGTGTCGTCGTCTCGAACTCCCCCCAACCTGCCGCAGACGCCGCGAGCAGCCGCGGCCGCGGTGCTGACGTAAGCAGCAGCCTCCACCCTCCAAGTGAACACAAGACGAGCCCATCTCAGATTCGAACTAATGCAAACGGAGCAGCCGAGCACAAGTGCAATGGGGACGTGGCTCAATATGCTCTCTCGCTGCCGGCTGACGCCATCGTTGACGAGCATCGCGTCCCCTCGCTCGCCTCGCAGGCCTGCGCCTCCTCCGCAGGCACAAGTCGAATCCCCTACGAGCCCTACAGCGAGTTTGGCCCGTGGGAGGGAGACGATCAGCTGCCGCCCTACGAGTGGGTGCCGCGGACGATGTCGGTGCGGTCTCCGCTGCGGCAGGGCAAGGCTGCTCATAAGATGACGGCCATCGACTACGGAAGCGCCGCCCTCGTGCCAGATTGCTACGACGACGCAGACGCGGGGCCCGCTTTGCCTCCGGATCCTGTCACGTCTTACCGCGCAGCAGCGCCAGCTGAGGCACCTTCGCGCTGGACAGATTACGCGGCGTCGTCGGTTCAGTTCAACGAGCCAACAGCAAGAGGCGAAGGTGGCGAAAGGAGTGATGGCCTTCCGTTAGTGCCGCGCACGTTCTACCCTCACCTGCCACCAGTGCAGTGGCCGTCGTACGCGACTACTGCGTCAGCGCTACGCTCACCAGCGCCGTCTGCCTACCACGATGACGATGCCGACTTGTACGACGATACACACGCTCTCTATTCGCCGGCCGACGCGGCGATTGATGCGCGCGACACCCGTTTTGCGCGAGAAGCCCGTGCGCCTGCCCCTCCTTCGCTGATCGACGCGTACGTATCGGACGACTACGCCAACTCTGCCCCTCCTCCTCCTCCTCCGCCACCGGCTTTCACCTCTTCCTATGTGCAGCCGAAGATCACAGTTTTGCCCTCTTCTCACGCGTACGGACCGTCGCCCATGCTCTCTGCCGCCTCCGTCGTCTCAGTAGATGAGAATGTAGAGGATAACGGCTTGGCGGGGCGGTTGAACGGAAACTACGTGGCGCACGGCGGTGTCAGTGCGCATCAATACAAGCCCGTTACTTACTTGTTCGACAATTCAATGGACAATTGGCTGCAGACGCGGCGCCTGGTGGCACCGCAGCGAGAACTCTACGCGGGTACAGAAGATCTGTGGTAGCAAAAGAAGGGACGAGGAAACAAAGATAGGAGAGAATAGCCGTAGCTGGAGGGAACACGATAGGCGCGAAAAGTTCTCGGGCTTTCTTTTTTTTTTTTTTTCTTCACCTTTCTTTGCCTGCGTTTCTAGCTACTCCACGAGCTCTAGATCAGTAGGCTCTCTTAGATGTCTTTAACAGCGTACCTTTGTTTGTTCGCTATTTTTTTTTTTTTATCCGTTGTTGTTGTTCTGAGAGCGTTGACATTCTTTTAGCATTCTGTACACTTTTCTTATTGTTTCTCTGGACTTTCTTTTTTTTTTTTAATTCTCTGATTCACTGTGTTTCTTCTCTTCAACTGTACTGATCCTTCTTTTCACCCTAGCCTTGTCCCCAAGCGTTTCTCTCGTTGTTGCGACGGCTGCTTTACATCGCTTTACAGTGTATAGACCGGCAGTATCGTTGCCTCTTTCGAGTTTCTTCATTCTTTAGTGAAGAGGAAAAAAAGTAAAGGAAGCAAAGCTGTACGAGAAGGTTCTTCGTATATATATAGCGTGTGTGTGTGTATGCGTGTTTGTGTGCTCTTATGCGCTCCAAGACAATGAAAGGTGTAGTATTGCTGTGAGGTGCGTTTTTGCTTTCGCGATGATGAGCTTTGTGAAGCTCTCTCAACTGTCCTGCGACGCCTCCCTACTCCGTATTCCCATTAGCGCTCTTCGCGCGCAGCTGACCTACTTTTCCTCTTTTTTTCTTCCTCCTCTTCCGAATTTCATTTACTATTCCTATTTGTACCCGATCTAATCACGCTTACAAAAAAGAACTTCACGGTCTGCACAAACGCACACGTACATTTGTGTTGCCTTTTTTTTTTTTTGCCAGCCTTCCATTTAAAGTCCTTTTTCTTCTTTCTTTTTCTCTTTCCCTCCTCCGAAATGACCCGCGACGACGGCTCTCAGGTGGCGCAGCTGCTGAGTGACGGCAAGTACAACCTGCCGATGTTCCTGCGGTACCTGAAGTCTTTCGCCGTCAGCGGTGAGCAGCCCGACAAGTCCCTCATCCTCGGCATTCTCCTGCAGTCCCTCGCCCGCTTCCAGACGAGCGACTTTACGGCGTGCATGTGTCTCGTCTCGAGCCATGTGCAGGACTCTGCCAGCGTCGACAAGGAGCTGAACTACATCTACGAGCTGGAGAACCTGCTTAGCTGCGGTCTCTTCCAGAAGTTCTGGGCGCAATGGAGCTCTGTGAAGGAGCACCTGCCAGAGTCCTTCCACTTCGAGGCTCGCGTTCGCACCAGCATCTTAGAGACGATCAGCACGACGATGGAAACGATTCCGACGGAGAAGCTAGCCACCTATCTCGCCGTCTCGCCGGATCAAGTGCAGAAGATCGTGCAGAACGCCATCAAGGAGTCCGAGGACCACGAGATGAAAGTGATCTCGTACGACAGCGGCAACGTCGTGTTCCAGCGCAACCGCTTCAACTATCCGCAAGCGAGCGCATCGCACGATGTGGTTCGCTTCACTGACATTTCGTCACTTATTCACAACGCCCCAGTGCACCAGGGCAGTCGTGAGAACAACAACAAGGAGCGCGACGGCCGCGCATAAATCAAGACGCTCCGACGCCAGTCGTGTAATGGGGGACGCCCTTGTGCGGAAACAAAGGCAGATGCGAGACAGCGCAGAACAAGGAACGTGTCTGCGAGCAAGAATTGCCACTGCAGCTCGACCAAAGCCGAGCGCTTTTTTTTTTTTTTCTCTCTCCTGTTTTTTTTTTTTTTGTGTGTGTGTGTTTTCAGTGCAAAGTGTGTCGGATAATAGTGAAGTCAATGACGTCAGTGACTCCTGCAGGATGGGGACCAATATAAATGCTCTGGCTGTTTTTCTGTTATTCACTCTTGTTAACTATCAACAGTACTTGGCGTCGACAAATGAGAAAAGACTGATGCGTCAAGGTGCGTGGTAAAAAAGGAGGACCTTTTTTTTTTTTGGGGAGCCGATTCAAATGCAAAGCACTATTTGCAGCTTTGAACGTATTGCTCTATACTGGTGGCCTCTTTTTTTTTTTTTTGTTGTTGTTGTAGCTGTGTCTCGTTTGGGTGTTTATTAAGAAGCTGATTATTGAGCTAATAAGCTATGATTCATTAACTATGTAAAAAAAAAAAAAGAAGACGCGAAATCACTTAAGTGAAACTACGAGCGCAGGGGTGGAATCACAGTAAAGCAACAGGCGGCGCTGCTTTTTTTTTTTTTCTTTTGGCGCTTTATGCGTCGGAGAAGAAAAGAGAACAGGAAAAGGAAAAAGTGCGCTGTGTGTGTCTGCTGTTCTTTTTTTTTTTTTCTTGTGAGTTTGCGGATAAGGATGTCTACGTGAACACTTCTCTGTCGGCAGTGTGAAACAACCCGGCGCCAATATGTGAAGGCCTCAGCACTCGTCTCTGGTTGTTTGAGAGAAGCGGCACCTGTGTGAGCAACGTTTTTTTTTTTCCTATTTTGAAGGACGGCAGAGATAGCAATACATAATACTGCAACTTAATTTTCCGTATGGAGTGGTGTCGACTTCGCTACCTCTCCTGTGATTTTCACGTGTTTCCTCTCAACGCTCCCTTTTCCTCCGCAATACTGTTTTTTCTTTTCTTTATTTTCTCACGCAGAACCGTAAAGACAGCTCACTCACGTCAGCTCAACATGTACCCCTCCGGCGCACAACTCGAATGGCGTGCTGCTTTGAGCAGAGAAGAGAAGGCGCCGTCCTGTACATTTTACCGGCACGCCAGCGCAAACGAGTCACAGCCGCTGGTCTCTCATCAGAGGACTGTTTCGGTGCTGGACATGCTGTTCTCCCTGTTTCAGCACGCCCAGCACCTCCAGCGTCGCCGACCAGAAAGGCAGAGCCCGCCCAAAGATCAAAAGAACGCAGAAAGGACAGACGTGACGCGGCCACACGGAAAAGAAAAGAAAGGTGACTGCTACTTGATGTCGGCGGAAAGAACGACGCCTAGAGTGACGTCAACGCCGACGAGACGACCTTTGACTGTGGAGCCGCGACCGTCGCGCATGTTCAGCCCCTCCGCGCGAGCCTCAGAGGAGCGGGTATGCGATTACGTTGACCTGCCGGCGGGATATTTGGCGTCGCTGTCGTCCACGCTGTCAGAAGATGAAATGCTCGCCCCGCTGCGCTCAGGAACGCCGCGAGAGCAAGAGCTGCTCACGAAACTGAATCCACTGCTTCTGCACAAGGGCGCTTACGTGTCCATGTTTTCCTCCAATGCAGAGTACACGCTATTGACGCGGTGCCATCGCACCGGCGTTGTGAGCATGGCAGACGTCGTGGAGTGCTGGATCAGGCTGGTGCGCTGCGCCTGTGCCTGCCTACTCGTCCCAGCAGACGCGATCAAGGTGCTCTATTATTCAGGGGAGCGCGTTGACAGTCAGAGAGACTCTTTTTTGTCCCCCTTTCCGGGCTCAGCCTGCGCACCAAGATTTACCATGAGTGCCACACGCAACGAATTTCTGGACTTTAGAGACTTTGTGTTCTCCGATAACTCACACCTCATGGAAAACCACCAGTTTTTCATGAGTGCAGCCTCGGCCCTTTCTGGCGTCTACGCACACCGACGCAATAACACCGATTTCGAACTGGGGGTTGTCACCTCTGGCGATCTCGTCTCCGCCCAAATCGACAGGCTCATCGGCTTTTTCACAACGACACTGGGGGTGCCCATACCGTTCCGGCAGACGACGCTACCGATTGGTGCGGCGCTACGCGGCGTGTCGTTAAGGCTGTGGTGGACGCCGCAGCAGCGTCGCGTGACGCCCGGCACATGTCTTGCGCCTATCAAAGTGGTTTTGGAGGAACTGTACCGCGGCCAGGATCCGCGCCCGCACGTCACCGCAGCACACAGTAGCCAGAACACTCACCGAGGCGGTCAAATTCACGTCTTCCGTGGCTACGAGTCCGTGTCCTGGTTTTTGGTACGCCCCATTACTTCGCGGCTGCGAGGAACGCGTAGCGTCCCCCTCCCACACACAGCCGATTGTAGTGGACTCTACAATATGGAGACGCGGCCAGCGCAGAGATCGGAAGAGGGCAACGACACCAACACCGATGAGTTCCACGTGGAGGTCGTTGTCTTAGCAGAACTCCAAGACATCGCCGCGGCAGAGGAGCATGCTGCACGCTCGCCGTCGCCGGGAACGTCGCCGCTGGCGTGGCTCTCTACTGGTGTCGTGCGTGCGACCCTCACATTTTCGAACCTCTCTGTGACGACCACAGGAGAGCACATGCTTGCTGTGGAGGTGAAGCCGGCATTGGCTTACCGCGCTTTTGTTCCTACAATATGTAGCTACGTGATTCCCTTTCTCGTGGTGCCTGACAGCGAAGCGTGCTGACTATCAATACAATCGCTTTTTTTTTTTTCATTTTTTTTTTTTAACTGCTACAGGCGTTTGAAGGTTGTCTGGAACAGACAAACATGTACGCCTTTTTCTGCTCCCCCGCTCTCTCTCTGCTGCAGCTTTTATCTATTATTGTACGACAGTTCATCTCAACGAAGTAGTACTATTAAAGGAAAGGGAGTGGATGCGATCGTTCACTGCGCGCACTGAGCGACTGTGGTTTGAGCTACCGAATCGTCAAGGTAGCCATAGTTGTTGGAGAAAACTCATCCGCCGTCTTATCCGCAGTTTTACGACCCGTTAAGAGAGGGCGCGCATCGATTCCACTTTTTTTGTTGTTGTTATTGTTGGCTCTTCTTTTTCTTGACTTCACTGCCCCTCTTCATTATGCAAGCTCTCTCAAAATAAACTCCCAGTTTTTCATTTCAAAGCGGCGTTTGTGTTTCCCGTAAAGTCAGACGTTAACTCTGTGCTGGACAAAGGCTTTTGTAGAAAATCGTACGTCGCTTTCTTTTACCCCGCTCGTGAAAGGCGGCGGAGCGTTTTGGTGTGTCTATGTAAAGCAGCCGGCAAGAAAAAAAAAAAACCACACATATCCAGCTTCCGCTTTTTTTTTCTCGTGTGCGGCCGCCGCTTGGCCATTTGCTTGTCCAGACACACCCCAAGTCTCCTTTTCTTTTCTTTTTTTCTGGCTTTTTTTCTTTAAAGAGAAAGAAAAGACAGCGACTTGGCGCCATGAACGGACTTTTCCAACAAATAATGGAGCTCGGAGAGGAGAACGAAGCCGCGACACCCACCGACTCAGCCTTTCCCCCGTCCGGCTTCACGACCTCAGGCTTCGCCTCGGCCTTTTCTGGCGCTATGTCCAACGCTTTTTCCGACAACTCCAAACGCGCAAACGCAGCCGAATCGTCCAGGGAAACTACCATCATATCAAAAGCGGGTGCCGCCACCGACAGCCTCAAGTCGTCTCCCGCGACGTCTTCGCCAGCGACGCAGAACGCAGCCGCCACTTACGACGACCAAAACGTCCATCCCAGCTTTAGCACAGCCAGCACAGGCGACGACGCCTGCGCCGCGCAGCTGCGTCGCCAACTGCAGCTGCAGAAAAAGCGGTACGATGAGCTTCTCTCCGACTCACACAAGCTGCGTTCCGAGTACGACGCCTATCAGCTCCACATGGACCACGTCATACGGCACTACAAGCAGCAGGCCCTGCAAGACAAGCACATGCTCGAGGAGCTGCGCCTCGCCGGTGCGAGTGGGTCTCTTGACGAGGCTTACGTCACAGAGATGAAGCAGCAGATCGGGAAGCTTCAAAAACAATTAAGTGAGTCGATGACGGCAGCGAAGAAAGCCTACCAGCGGCAGCGCGAGGCGGAAGAGGCACGTGCGGCGACTGAGAAGACGAAGCGGGAAGAACTGGAAGACTTGGCATCGCAGATTGCACAGTTTCGTGCTACTGCGTCCGCCCCTGCTGCCGATTCGACGGCAGCAGCGGAAGGAAGGGAAGGAGAAGCCGGCGGTGAGTCTTCTGATGCGCTGGTGGCGGACGCCGAAGAGGCAGACGCAGCCAAAGAAGCTTCAGCTGGCGGTATCGAGCCAGAAGAAAACACGGCTGAAGCGGAGAAGGAAGCTGACACAGCTGAGATGGTCGCTATACACGCGCAGCTTCTGCAGACGCAGGCGCAGTTGGCTCTCCGTCACGCCGAAGTCACAGAACTGCGCGCGCAGCTGCAGCAGCACGACTCCACCCACCAACAGAAGTACGAGGAGCTGATGCAAGACGTTGAAACACTGCGCACCGAGATCGAGCAGTCCAAGCAGCACGAGTCCGCGCAGAGGGAGGCGCAGGCTGTGGCGCTGAAGAAGGCGGAGGCCGAGTTCGCGGAGAAGGAAGCGGCACTGCGGGGTGAGCTGCAAGCCGCACGAGAGCAGGCGCAAAGAGCATCCGCCGAGCAGTCGTCGCAGCGCGTGGCGCAGGAACTGCTAGAAACGCAGGAGCGTGAACAGGAAGAGCGCATGCAAGCCAAAGAGCAGGAGCTGCAGTCGGCCCGTGCGTCGCTGCAGTCGGTGCAGGCAGCGGTGGAGGCGACGCACGCGGAGCTGCGCGAGATGGAGGCGTCCCTTGACGACGCGCGGGCCGAAAACCGCCAGCTGCAGGCGAAGGTCGACCAGATGAACACGGAGCTGCTGCGCAGCAATCAGCAGCTAGCCTCGCGGGAGGACGACCTGCTGGACGCGGAGAAGGACCGTCAGAGGCTGCGGGCGATGCTGCGGCAGGAAGAGGAGGAGACGCTGCGGGTGCGCCAACAGCTGACGCAGCTGCAGCGCGTTGAGGCAGAGCGCGGGGTAGGGACGAGTGCTGCTGTTGCTGCTGCTGGGTCTGCGGCGCCACAGTCTGTCTGCGGCAGCGAGGAGGCGAATGACGGTGAAGGCACCGACGATGCTGCGGAGCTCTCTTCGGTAGTAGCCACGCAACGGCAGACCATTCAACATCTGAACGCCCGCATCGAAGGCCTGGAGAAAGAGCTCACCACCCAAGAAGTGGCGCTTCGCCGTCAGCAGGCGCAGACGCAGGAAATCAGCGCAGCGCGCATCGAATTCATGAAAAGCAAGGAAGATGCAAACGCGAGGCTGGCGCAATACAAGAACAAGATCAGCCGACTGGAAAGTGAGCTGGCGGCGGCGCGCAACAGCGGTGCTGCTGCGGCTGCGACGGCAGCAACTGCTTTCGGCGCGGAGGACAGACGTGGCGCCGGTGAAGCTGGACTGCTGACAGCCTCGATGGAGCGTCGGCAGTTTCTGTTGGAGGCGAAGCGGTCAGCCGACTCGTACCGCGTCTCGCGTGTGCGCCACATGCGCGTCGCCTTCTTCGCTGTTCTCCTGCTCGTGATCGGGATGACGATGTACGCAGCGTTTTCGTTGTCTCCCTCACCTGCCGAAACGTTCTAAATTGCTGTCAAGTAAGCCATCTCTCTCCCTATCTCTCCCTCTCTTGTTGTTGTTGTTGTTGTTGTTGTTGTTGTTGGCTTATATCGTTTTTTTTTTTTTTCCTATTTGTGTATTTTTCTCCTCCTTTCTCCTTCTCATTGCTCGTGGTATTCGTTTTCACCTCTTTTGTTTGCTTGCTTTCCTTCCGCGCATTGCATTTCTCAAGATACGTCCTAACTTGTGTGGTTTCATTCTGTTCTTTTCTCTTCTCTTTTTTCTTTCACGTTTCACCCGTTAGAAGAACAGCGCGGCAAGAGATGAACTTTACATTCACCTTATCATTGTGTTATCTTTGCCGTTGTTATTATCCACCGTCATGAAAGCAGTAGTGTATTGATCGCGCTAAAGGTCGTGATATCTAATTTAGGCTTAGGGTAAAACGATAGTTTTTCGGTGAAGTCGCCTTCTTGCATCTCTGGCAACTGCAGATAAGCACTTTGTTTTGTTCTCTCGTCTCCATCGGCACCCTTTTAGACACAGATTCTCACAAGTGCCGTTCAAAAGCCCACATCACAACTCTCGTACCTCTTTCTCTTTCCCTCTCTCGATGCCTGTTAAAACGCTTCTCATTTCACACACCACAATCGAACCTTCTTTCTTTAACTACTGACGTATCAACAACCACAACTTTCCCTCGTTCTTTCCTTTCTTTGCTAGTTCAGCAGGTCATACGTGTCGGAAGCAGGTGAAGCAGGCTAAGTAGATTTTACAAAAAAAAAAAAAAAAGGCAGCAGAGTATATATATATATACGGTTTTTTTTTTTTTATAGTTGCTTTTCTTTGTGTGTGCTCTACAGTTGAAAAACGAGTTCTTGAAATTATCGCTCTGTTTCATTCTTTTCAGTTTGTCTGCCTGTTTTCGTTTTTACTTTTCTAGCTTCCGTTTTTGCGATTGCTATCTTAAAAAAAAAAAAAACATATTTATACACACAAATATCAACATCTATGTGTGCTTTTATAAACAGATTTTCTAAAGTGCTGTTCATTGTTTTACTGTAGGTTCTCTAGTTGACAAAGGAAAAAAACTCCCAAGCAAAACTGTATCGTATTTAAAAAAAAAAAAACGGCCAAGCAAAACGCCCCCTGATGTTTGGCCACTCCGCGCAGTCGGTGGAGGGTGATGGCGCCAGCGGCAAGGTTTTCCCCTTCCGCGTTGGTGGTAAGAGCACCGTGGTGATGTCGGACTATCACATCTGCAAGTACGACGCCATTCTTGGCGTCCTGGTCTGCATCGGCGACGACGCGAACGTGTTGGTGCTCGGCAAAGAGATGTGCCGCGAGTTGCTGCCGCTGCCGCACGGCGTGCACTGGCTCGATGCCTTTGTGTATACCGGCACCACCACCTTTCTCGTCCTCTCGCCAGACACGATGCTCTGCATGGACTACAGCACCGGGGTCAGCGGCACCGGCGACAGCGCGCTGCGGTGCGCGGGCCCTGGCGCACAGTTCACTTGTCTGCATGTCGCACAGGGCCTCACGTGCGGCGCTGTCGGGCGGAAGGACGGGAGGGTGTCGTACTTCCGCTTCGATCTTGTGTCAAACAACCCGGAGGAGCGGCCGCAGCTGCGGTGGACGGCGCTGGAAACGAATGTTCTGGGTCTTTGCCAGCCGTTCTGTAAGAACCCAAACGCCGTGCTTGACACCACCCCCACCAGCCGCTCCAAGTTCTTCGCCGGCGGCTCGCTGCTATCCATCGACTCGTACCCAAACAACCCAAACGCCCTCATCGGCGTGGTGGCGGGCGTGCCCGGCGTGTGCAAGTGGTACATCGATGAGAACCGACTCAGCTGCTTCTTTGACGCCCGCAGCATCGCCGACCAGTCCGACGCGCAGCTCGCGACGTGCCGGGTGACGCCCGGTGGCGTCTACGTCGCCGCAGTCACGATGCGTTGCACGAAGGTGCTGCTGTGGAATGAAAGCAAGAAGCACCGCGACAAGGTGGCCGACCTCTACTGGGTGGTGGATCTGTCTCAGCATATCACGCAGGGAGTGCCGAGCGTGCCAGGTGGTGGCATGGAGGACGCTTTTGCGTACAACGAGTACCGCGTGGGCTTGAACATGGCCCGCACCGCGCTCGACGACAGCTTCCACGCCACGAACGACAAGCACAGCCAGATGTACTTGTTGCTGCACGGCCAGCGCGACATCTTGGAGGTGGTCATCCGCCTTGACGACAAGCAGGTGATGCGGCAGGACGCCGTGATTGCCCACCTCAACGCCTACACCGCCCAGCACGGCGTGGAGGCGGCACGGACGAAGAAGACAAGCAGCTCGACCGGCACCAGCACGGTGGAGAACTACTTCAACGTCTTTCACGTCGAGCCTTGCGTACTCTCGAACTACTGGACCAGCGGCCTGACCGACGTCGATCTTGAGGCACTTTTCGTGACAAGCGAGGACGGCCTGCGGCCCATCCTGGCAAAGCGTAACCGCCAAACCGGCGGCATCGAGAGCATTCGCGAGCTGCGTGAGCTGAACGCGCAAGCGCCTTGGTACCCGCGCGCTCTACTGCTGCGCCTGCCGGAGAACCAAATCCGCGCGCTCGCCGAGGAGGTGCAGCGCACCGCCGTCACCTCAACCTGGGAGAAGCTGCTGCGCGGCGGCGACACGTTGCTGCGCCATGCGCTGCCCGACGTGGAGGCGAAGGAAGCGGCCAGCTCCGACGCGGCGCAGCTGTGGCGGCAGAGCGTTATGGTAACTGTCACGGACGTCGCGCAGGCCGTCTGCCTCTCGCCGCAGTCGAACGAAGCGTTCAGCGTCAACTCGCACGCGCTGGTCAACTGCGTGCCATGGTCGACGCTGGCCATCGGCCAGGATCCAGAGGGCCTGGTGCTTGAGGCGGCGCTGCCCTCTCTCCGCAGCGTCTTCCTGCCGTCGGAGATTATCGTGCGCGTGTTCAGCACGGAGTCGATCGTGACGGTCATGAAGCACGACATCCGCCGCAACACGGGTTCGCTGGTGCTGGACCTGGACCGGGCCTCGCTGCAGCTCGACGGGCCGGGGGAGCCAAAGAAACGGATGGTGCAGCAGGCCGTGCTCGTAAACGCGCGCCTTGAGCCGTCCCGAGTCACGGGCAAGGTCTCTGTCTTCAAGGACGGCAAGTGCCTGCTGCTCCTGCTCGAGGACTCGTCCGTGACGCTGGTCGACCTCTCCGGTAAGAGCGACGACGGGCGGCCGTACATGCTGCAGGTGCCCGCTGGCCTGCTGCCAGTCGGGGCCACCATCGCCTCGCTTGACGCCTTCTGGATGGCAAACACTGAGGGCAAGGTCGCCACCACAAGCACCACTGGCCTGCTCTGCCTCGCCTGCCTCTTCAGGGACCAGAAAGGCTTCCTGTTGTGGAACCTGAGCGAGATGCGCATGATCGCTTACACCCACCCCGACTACGCGGCGTCGGCGACGTGGCTGATGGTGACGGCGGCAGCCCAGCCACCACTGCCGAACTTGTCCGGCGACGTGAAGGCCTTTGACATCACGCTGGCTGTCGCGGCGCCGATGCAGAGCGCTGCCGAGTACGGCGGCCTCACTTTCTGCGACGCCATCGGCGCCGCGCTCTTCTCGGTGTCGCTGGCGTTTGGCGTCGCGCAGGCGGCGACGCCGTGCTGGTGCTACCGTCAGAGCGCTGAGGAGGAGTGGGCGGCGCTGCCGGTGGCGGTGGCGGCGACGCGGCAGATGGTGCTGCACGCGCAGACAGCGGGCAGCGCACTGGAGTGGTCCATCGAGGTCGGCGGCACGACGGCGGCGACGGGGAGCAGCCCGCTGCAGGGCAGCATCGTGAACGTCAAGACGAATTGGATGTGTGGCAAGGTGAATCTCACCTACGACACCGACGCGGGCGAGATGCGCGACTACGAAATCAGCCGCGACACCTCCGCCAACGACCGCATCTCCCCCGCGCTCGCCTTTGTTGGCCCGCAGCAGATTGCGGTGGTGCAGGTGTCCGCTTTCTTTCCCGCGCCGGGTTCTCCGGCTGCTGCGAAGAGCAGCGCTGCAGCGAACGCCGTCCCTGCGGCGATTTGCCGGCTTGACCCGGCGCGTCGGCTGGAGCACTTCAGCGTCTATCACGGCCGCGGCGCCCTCATCGTCGTCACGCGTGATGCGAACGGTTGGCGCTGGGTCAACATCCTCGACAGCCGCTCGGCGATGCCGATGATGCAGCCGTACGCCACGCTCGACTTTGCTGGTGAGGAGAGCGTGCAGGTGCTGGCCGTGGAAATTGAAAACGTGCTGCACCTCTACTTCCTCGGTTCGAACAACGGCGTGGTGGGCCACTTCTTCGTCGAGGCGAACCTTGGCGCGTCGAAGGAAAGCAGCGTGCGCAAGCACTACTGCTTCCAGGGGCCGCGCTACCACTTCACGCCCAGCACGTTCCGTGGCTATGGCCGCTTCTTGCCGCCGGCGCCGACGCTGAAGCAAGAGACAGGCTTCTTCAAACGGCTTATGACACTGCCGTGGGAGGACATCGCCCTCAAGCTCGAGTCGGAGACGCTGCGCGCGACGAAGCCGCCGGCGGCGTCGCTCTCGCCAGTTGGCAGCGCTCCATCGCAGCCGCAGCCGCAACCAACTCCTGCCGCGCCGACCGCACCGAAGCCAGAGCCGGACGCAGAGCGCCGCGAGCTTCTTGGGTCGCGCGCAAGCGCCGACGCTACCGCTTCCCAGACCACGGTGCCGACTGCGCCAGCCCGGCCCGTCGCCCCGCCCACGTCGACCCCAGCAGCGGTAGCAACGCCCACATCTCCCAGCGGCGCTCCCGCCGAGCAGCCAGGAGGCCGCTACGCGCAGCTCAAGGCAATTGCTGAAAGCCAGAACGTTAGTCTCACCGAGGCGCGTCGCATGATGAGCGAGAACGTGCGCAAGCTGCAGGAGCGCGGCGAGCGCCTGAACGAGGTGGAAAACCGCTCCGCCGAGCTCGCGCAGAACGCCTTAACCTTCCAAGATCTGGCGCGTCAGCTCAAGGAAAAGCAGCGCAGCAGTTGGTTGTAGTTTTGCATGGAGAGAGTTGGTGTTTTTTTTTTTTTCTTGAGCTCGAGACGGAGGGTGTTGCTGTTGATGTTTTTTTTTTTTTTTCGTAGAGCCGTCTAAACAGCACTGTGTTGCGTAAGCGCCCCTTCTTCTTTGGTCGTTTTTTCTTTTTCTGGTTTTTGAATCGGATATGCTGAAACACGCAAACAAACAAAACGTAGCGGAGAAACGAAACATGCTCGTTGTTGCCAATCTTCGACTCTAATGTCTTTCACTGCGCCCTGTTGCATGCAGCGAAAAGTTCCAGCTTTCTCGAAACTACGCAACGACAATCGTTGTTCCTTTTTTCATCTTTTTCGTCATCGCATCCGCACTTCCTTCGTACCTTCGTACCTGAACCTCGTTCTCCTCCCTTCTCTTCCCACCCACCCTCCCTCCTTTTTCCACGGCGTGGCGCCTCGCCGAGCGGTTGCCCTTCCCGCTGGCGGTGGCGGAGGCGGGTGGGGAGAGCGGACTTCCCCCTACGTCCAAGGGAAACGTTTCTCCCCCCCCCCCCACACGGGAGGACAGAAAACACAAAGCGTCCAGACGAGAGAGCGCCTCGCGGAGTGCCGTTTGCCCTTTCCCGGCTAAAACAAACAAACGAACAAAAAAAAAAAAAAAAGCGCAACTGGCGCGCAGCGTCGGGTGTCACCATTACTGGCTCGCCGTTTCATTTTTTTTTTTGTCCAAGTTGTGCGCTGCGCTTGTCCAACTAAGAAGAAAAAAGACGAAAACGACATGAGAAACTACTTTCGCTTTTGCAGTTTTTACACTGAGGACCGTGTTAATTCCTTTTGCTTTGCAGTACTCACAAAGCCGCACCTGCGTAAACGCGACCCAGAAATGCTGTGCGGCTCCCTCTGCCGATCTTTTTAATGCCCTTTTTCTTCTCCTACGTTGTGCTCTGCTTCTTTGCCAAGTGAATCACAGTTTATATCACGCTGCTACGTTTTGTTTTTGCTTGTTTGTTTGTTTCCGTTGCTGGAACGTCTATATACAAACTCAGTCTACGCCACAAAGTACACCTCAGAAATGGCAAGAAGAGCTTCGGCCGATGAAGACGCGATGCTTGTGCGGCTCATTGAGGAGGGGCTCTACTTAAGTCATGTGGATAGGTGCAAAACTATCAACAAGAGCACCACAATGGATAGCGACCAAAAGTACCTTGTTGAGCAGGTGTTTCCAACGTTGGTGCCTGCGCTTCACGATCTCTTAAGGTGTTACAAAAGCCGCTTAGGCGAAGCACAAGGCGAAGCACAAAGCAATAGCAAGCAGCCAGATCCAGTCACGTGGCTGGCGCAGTACCTGATCCGCAATAACGCCAACCACAATACCTCCCGACTTGTTGGCCACCCTTTTAAGCTGATTAACGATGCAGTTTTTAGTCGTGATCAGAGCGATATATAGCCTATGTACAAAGCAGACGTCCATCCTCTCTGTGTTTTATTTTTGTGAATTGCTTTTGGTTATGTTCAATATGTAAAACAGGCTTGGCTAAAACCGACAATTAAATATGTGATGCTTAGAAAAACAGCTCACAAGCGCATGCCGTATAAATGAAGGGGAAAGGATGCTAGCAACAATTATGCCTATTTTACGTAAGTTATAATTGGTTTCTTTTTCGTTCTTTTTATTGTTAGTGATCATAGGAAAAGCAAAGTTCGTTTGTTTTTCTCTTTCTTTTCAAGACGGCTGCGCTTCATTTTACTGCGCATCCGCTGTGCATCTCTGTCTTTCTTATTCTCATTATTATTATTCGGAAATGTAGCATGTTAGCTATCTACTGGTAGCTGCACGCTTCACACAAGATTTATTATAGATGTCAAACACAGAGAGAATGGCAATGCAGGTAAACGTGAAAGCCATGTCGGATGCACTTGATGGTCTTTTAGAAGACAAAGCACTCAACCATCAAGCACCTCGGCAGTGGCACAATCCTGCCATCATTCAAAAGCTCCAGCCGCCGCGCCTGGAGCGCATCGCAAGCAACACGTATATTGGCGATGAAAAGGCGATCGATGGACATGACGTCACATTGATAGCAGCGGATCATGCAGTTGCTGCACAGGAAATAAGCACCTCAATGACCAACACGTCAAACGAGAAAGTGAACTCCGCACGCAAGAGCAGCAGCAAGTCTCCTTCTCAAAAACGCCCAAAAAGCGCAGACCCTCGCGACCCGCTTCTTTCAAGATCATTGGAAAAGGAGCACCGTTCACGGCGCTCTTCACGTTTTCAGCAGCGGAACACTGAGAATCGAGAAAGCCGGGCCTCCACGTCGGACAACCCCAGTGCCGCTGAAGACTTCTTCAAGCAAATTCGCTCAGCTGAGGTTATTCCCGTTAAACCAGTTGAGGCATCTGGTCTCGGAATAGGTTCTGTTCTTCTGACACCACATAATGTGGCGAGCAGGATTGAAAGTGCCCAGCTTCCTTCTAAAAGCTGGGCGACCAGCACGTCACTCACGTCCTCAGCACACGCCGTTCTCCAACTCACAGATTTCAAACAGCTACATCGAGAGCAGCTTGGTCAGTCACCGCAACGCCATGGCACAACGAGTTGTGAAAGCGATGTCTACACGGTTGCCTACCGAAACGTAAAGATCGCTGTTCTTGTTGACAGCGGTAGTGACGGAGCCAGCCGCTGGACGCCAGGAGATTTACCGTGGAACATCACAGTCGAAACTTCGAATTCACGGCGTCGTGGGTTTATTACTGTTGGCGAAGTACAATCAGCACGCGATAGTCTTGCAGTCCTCTCTATTCCAGGAACGCTTCTTAGCCAATTTCTCCGAGTTACAGTCAAGCCATTGGAAGAGACGGCTGTGGTGAAACTGATCAGAGTGCGTGCTCTCTGCATATTATGGGACGATACTTGGACGTCGGTGAACGTGGAACAAACACAACTCACACAGTCACTTGAGGAGGAAGTTGAAGAAGTGTTGCAGAGCCACAGTTCGAATAGTAAGGGGGGCTATTTGCCGGAGGAAAAACAGCGCAAAAATGCTAATTCACGTCAAGCGCATTTATCCCCGCGGAAAGAAAGCCTGCCGACAATCGAGGAGCGCGTGGGCGGTGGTCGCGGTAGCTTACCTGAGGTGGCTGTTGCAGGCTTTGGCGAGATCTCCAGCGCCGCGGATCTTGTGAAAACCCTTGCCCTTTCAAAGCTCTGCAGTGACTCAGCGGAAAGGTCTCTGGGAAAAACTGCAGAGGACATTTCTCAGAAGACTGCGTTAGAGTACAATTGGCTCTCCGATCAGCTCGAGACTCGTGGGCCTGAAAGGGTGGGATTATCTCGTCATGATTGCTCGCAGAAGACTCATGATAAAGCAAATGATAAGTGTTGCGCTGTGAACTCTGCGCTGTCAGAGTACATAGCAACACTTCAAGCGTGGAACAGCGTCCCATCCTGGAGCATAGAGGAGGCTATTGATTTTTGTATGACGCAAACAACCTCCTTCTCTGCGAGCACAATCTCGGCTGCCGAGTTGTTCAATGACGGCGTTGCCGCTTTCCACCTGACACAGCCGTTCAAAGTTCATTTTCTCATTACGTTTTCTCCCTCAGCAGACAAGGAAGTAAACAACTCCGCACTTCCTTCCGGAGCAACGCCGCCACCGCTGACTAGCCTTTCCGCAGTCGCAACGCAGGCGGCTTCGCTCGGCTTCTCTTTCGAGCTGCTGTTTAAAAGTGATTTTTGCAGCAGTTTCGGATGCGTTTTACGGCCGGAAAGCTCCCTTTTCGATTGCGCAGAGGAGCGTTTTAAGCTTCTGCTTGTTGTCCCCTCTCACGACCATCAGGGCGCGCATTTGACAAAAACAGAGGACGTTGTGCTTTTCCTACTCACTACAGCGCTGAACATATTTCTTGCGTCTTGCGGCGCACGCAAGGGGGTAAAACAGCAACCATCAAGCGGCGCACAAACTTCTTTTCTGAAGCACGCACCAGCTCCATTTCCACACGGCGTTCTTCGGCTGTTGATTGACGGAACGGAGTCTTTTGGGAGGACGTCACCAGTTTTGACCAAATGGTCAGAGGTTGCTGGGCCGATCCGCTACTACGGCGACGCTTCGCAGCCGCTGCTAAATATGCTCTTAGCCCCTTCACACTTTGCCGAGCTCGAGGATACGGCATCTTCAGCCGAGGTGGGTGACAAGTATGGCAGCGAAGCGCAATGGTCACGACTCCACATCAAAAACGTAGGTGAGTGGAAAGTCAATTCCACCGCCGAGCAGGATGCGTTCAAGGAGATACTCGCGTTGGAGTTGCAAGCGAGATCTCCAGCAAACTACGTTTGGCAGTCAACGTTACACGATCACGCGCCACTGCGACTGCTGCTCACCGATAACCACGTGCTCGAAAGCGCTCACGTTGTTGATGGATTTGTCTTGCCTCCGTATGTTCGCAAGTTAGCGGAGAGATATCTGCTCAGGTGCGACAGCCGCAAAGCTCACACATCTTCTATTGCTCCGCTCAGTGAAACACCTTGGATAGAGCTTTTGCAGTTGGCCAAGAGGGTCTTTATGGGCAGCGGTGAGGCATCAGGTACCAGTGAAAGAGACGCGGCCGAGAGCTTTTTTTCGCTACGCCGGCGCGTCGCAACCTCTTTCGCGTTTTACATCCTTAGCACAGCTTTCAAGCGCGGGTGGGAGCGCGTGGGTGTGAGTGTGCCGGCGTCATGCGCGCAGTTCAACGCTCTTACAGCCACAGGAGGCACCGCGGATGGAGCAGCGTCAAAGCACGTGGTCGTAGCGGATCTTCTATCGCATGTGAGCGTGTCCTTCTTAGACGAGGATGCGTTTATGGACACGCTTGTGCAGTGGAGATACCCTTTTCCAAAGCTCTTGATCCTGCATTGTACAGCTCTTTTCGGCGACGCTGCCCTTTCGGCACCTTTGCATGACGCAGCGGCCTCCTCGATGGCCACCTCGCGCTGTAATGCAAGTGGTATTGCTACCCTTTTTTCGCGTGAGACATTGAGCAAGTTTTGCTTTTTAAACTCTTTTGAGGAAGCGTTGACGTGAATCATCTATATGCTATTATTATTATTATTGTTTTTTTTTTTTTTAATGCCAGGGATGTAGCTGCTCATTGGTTCTTTTAAAAGCGCTTTTTTAGGTTAAACTCATAGACTACGTTGAAAACTGCTTTAGCAGTGTTTTTTTCCCCCTTTTCATATTTGCAGACTGTTTTTAAGTGAAAAAGAACTGCTTTAGAGTGTTCTCAGGTTTTCGTCCCCGTATAAGGAGCCAGTTACTGTTTTTTTTTTTCTTGAGGCTCCTTTTCGTGGGCGCCTTTAGCCTCCCCCCTTTTTTTTTTTTAGAAGGCGCATCTGGTAGGTGGAGAGAAGTTTGCTCTCGAAAAGAAAGAAAAAAAATGTGTTTTGTTGCTCTCACTTTCTCGAAAGGCCTTTTCCAACATGTATGGATGTTCTCTTTTGATAAAAAAAAAGAAGGACGTTTTTTTTTCCCTGAACTGAGCTTTTTTTTTTTTTTTGTTGGTCCAACGAAAGAGATCAAGAGAGTTTTGGAATATGTGTCAGTGCGCAAGTAGAGTTTTCCGCGTCAGTGTGCGCAAAGGCGACGATGTCCTTCACCTGTCTTTTACCATCCTTAAAACGTGCTTTTTGTTGTTTTTCTGATGTTTCCTACACCTTTTTCTTTCTGTGACCGCCGAGTGCAAAGCTATAGTAAAAAAGGCGAAGCAAAAAAAAAAAAAAGAACTACAGTACTCCTGCCGCGCTTCGATTCTTCTCTCACAAAGCTGGAAAAAGAAAAAGATAACTCAATAACACACACACACACAACACCGTAAACTTGAGTGTTATATAAACACGTACGCGCATAACCCGCTGTCTACAGCATCCTTTTTTTTTTTGTGTGTGTATGCGTGTGTGTGCTAAGAAGAAGAAGGAAGACACAGCTCCGTCTATAAAAACGCACTACTTTGGTATCTGTTTTGCCCAGTTTACATTGTTTTCTTGACAACAATGGACCAGCAGAACCTTGTCGCGCTGCTTAACCACCTGCGCTCTGCGGACAACCAGGAGCGCAAGGCTGCGGAGGAGCAGTATAACACCATCGTAGCCGCCAACCCTGTTTGGGCGATGCACGCGATGGCTGAGATCAGCGCCACCGCGCAGGAAGCCGGCATCACCGCAATGAGCCTCATCCTGCTGCGCAAGGTGTTTAACCAGACGCCGTCCCCGTACTCCAGCGCTGACGCCGACACTCGTGCTGCGGTGAAGGGCCGCATGCTGGAGGTGCTCAACCAGGCCGCCTACGGCCACCTGCGTGGCTCGGCCGCGGCGTGCGTGAGCGCACTCGCCGTGCAGGTCTTCCAGAGCAAGGAGGACTGGAGTGAGCTGTGGGACAACGTCTTCACCATCATCGGCGCACCGGGCGGTGATGCGCAGCTCAAGACAATGTGCTGCGAGATCATCTTTGCGACGTCGGTGGCGATGTCCACCTACTTCCAGGCGCATGTGGCGGCCCTGTCGGCGGGATTGGAGACGTGCTTCGCACCGGAGATTCAGTCTGCCGACCTCAAGAAGGCCGCTTTCGAGACGATGATTCGTCTCTCTGGTGCTGGCATGGCGGACAGACTCCGCCCGTTGGTGCCGAAGATGCTTGGGGTAATCGAGAATTATCTGAACCAGGGTGAGTGGGAGTCGGTGGAGTCGATGCTGCAGGCGACGGTGGAGGGCATCTCTACGGAGCTTAGCCTCTTCCAGCACGACGCGCAGCGGCTGCTGGAGCTGATGATGCAGGTGGCGGCAGCGCCGCAGGTGGACGCGGGTGCACGCCACATGGCCATCGAGCTCATGCTGACCTACTGCGAGGAGGTGCCGAAGACCGTGCGCAACGTCCCACAGTTCGCCACGTCCTTCTTTGAGCTGCTGTTCCAGTACACCTTGAACCCCGAGTACCCCACGGAGTGGGACACGACGGGCCGCGATAACGATGAGGACGAGCTGGAGGAGGACTCGGACCTGATCATCGGCTTGAGTGGCCTCGACCGTATTTCGAAGGCACTCGGCGGCCGCAAGCTGCAGAAGACGGCGCAGACGCTTTTTGCCACCCACATCAACGCCGCGGAGTGGCAGCACCGCAACGCCGCGGTGCTGCTCATATGCTACGTCGGAGAGGGCATGCGCGCCGTGTTCGCGCAGCAGCTGCCTTCCCTGGTGCAGATGGTCGTGCCACACGTCAAGGACGAGTCCAAGTACGTGCGCGCGAACACGCTCGACTGCATCGCGCAGCTCTCGCATGACTTCACGCCGGAGCTGCAAATGGAGCTGCACGCCGCAATCCTACCGGTTGCCGTGGAGGCGCTGCGTGACAGCGTGCCGCGTGTGGCGGCGTGCGCGGCGAACTGCCTCGACAGCTTCATCGACAGCGTCTCTGGCGAGGAGGAGGACGACGACGAGGACAACGACGGGCTCGACGATTTCCGTGCGATCCTGCAGCCGTACGTCGAGCCGATGTGCAGCGACTGCGTTGCCATGCTCAACAGCACGCAGTACATGTTCGCGCGCGAAGCAGCGCTGGGCGTGCTGTCGTCAGTGTCCTCGACCTGCAAGGGCATGCTGCTCCCCTATGTGCAGTCGCTGGTGCCCATTTACCAGCACTTGCTGAGTCTGCCCGACTCGCCGGAGGTGATGAAGACTAAGTGTAAGGCGATCGAGTGCGTGACGCTGCTCGCGTGCGGCGTCGGCCGTGACGCTTTCGCGGCCTACTCGACCAACGTGTGCAACTACCTCAGCGACCTGTGCAAGGGCGGCCTGGCCAACGACGACCCGCGCACCCGCTTCGTCATGCGTGGCTGGACTTGCATGGTGGAATGCCTCAAAGACCAGGCACTGCCGTACCTTGGCACTGTCATTCCGATCCTGCTGAACATGATGAGCATGGAGTGCGATATGGAGATTGCCAACGTCGGCGTCGGCGATGACGATGACAAGGACAGCACGAGCCCCGACGGCGTGGAGAAGATGCGCTTTGTTATCCCCAACGTTGGCGAGCGCGTGGTGACCATTCATACTAGCCTGATCGAGGACAAGGAGCTGGCGTCGAACGTCATCACCGCGATGTTGAAGGACGTTGGCGTGGGACTTGCGCCGTACTTCCGCGACATCGCCAATGCCGCCATCGGTCAGCTCGCGTTCGTCGTGAGCGACAGCATTCGCGAGAGCGGCGCCTGCATCCTGGACGAGATTCTGAAGTGCTACGAGGAGATGCGCGACCCGGCGGCGCAGCAGCTGGCGGAGGCGGCGTTGCCGAAGCTGATGGACGCCCTCGGCGAGGAGTCGGATAGCGGTGTGATGGAGGTGATGCTGGAGAGCATTGGTCGCTGCGTTGGCGTGTACCCCGCCATCATGAGCCCGACTAACACCGCCCTCGTCTGCGACAAGGTGATGGCTGCGCTGGAGGTCGTGGTGAAGCACCGCGACGAGTGCTTGGAAAAGAAGAAGACGGAGAACGACGAGGATGAGCTGGACGAGCTGGAAGTGGAGGACGAGGAGGTGCAGTCCACCATCACGTCCGTGTGCGACCTAATCGGCACGCTGCTCGTCACCTCGAAGGAGATCCTCGCCGCCCCGTTCCTCGCCAAGGCTTTCCCCGTCATCAGGAAGTGGCTGCAGCCGCCATCGGATGAGTTCTACATGACGCGTGCGACGAGCCTTCTTAGTGACTTCGTGACGAATGCTCCGCAGTCGATCGTGCCGTCGCTGCCAGCGATCTGCGACAGCGCGCTGAAGATCGCCACGGCGACCACCGACGACGCGCTCCTGCAGAGCGACTTCTACCTCATGAACGTCGTGGTGCAGCTCCTCGGCGCCCACCCCGAGGCGAACGTGGGTGTCAACGGCGCCGACTTTGCCGTGCACGCGCAGCAGACGGTAGCGCCATACTGGACGTCGCGCCTGGTTCATGATAAGACGTTCACGCACACGACGTGCAACGCACTGAGCCTGTACGTGTCGCTGCTGAACTTCTACGGCACCACGGCGCTGCAGTCCGTGGCGGCTGCTATGCTGGCCGTCGTTGGCGAGGCCCTGCCGGCGAAAGATGACGAGATCGAGGCACGCCACATACACGACGTAGTGCTGGGCTGGGTGGCGAACCACCACCCTATCCTGCAGGCTGTGCCGAATGCAGCGAACGGCTTCATGGCGCGTGTGAAGGCGGCTAGCCCGGATTGTCTCTCCGATGCGGCGAAGCACTACATCGCCAGTCTCTAGTGCTCTTGACCTTTTCGTGCACATTTCACATTTATGTGTCCGCGTGCAGGTCCATGCGTACGTGTGTTTTTCCTCATACTGCATGACACAGAAGACACACACACACACACAGACATGTTCTTTTTTTTTTCCCCCAAGAAATCGTGCCTTTTTGAGGAAGCAACAACAATAACTCAATACAACAAAAAGGCTGCTGATTCAATTGTATCTTTTTTTTCCCTATGTATATATATATATATATATATATATATATATATATATATATATATATATGACGATCACTGGGCCAAGTAGTTGAACGGAAACGGTAGGTAAATCTCTGCACATGACGGTTAAACGAGCTGCGTGAGTGCCAAACTTGGATTTTGGAATAAGCTGCGTAGCTGAGTAAGTAATAGTTGACTCGGCAAAGATGGTTTTCCTTTTTTCTTTTTTCTTTCTGTGTAAGGAAAGCTGTTGTGAAAGCACGCCGGTGATTGAATTGCCTTTTAGGTACATAATACAATCCAGAGTATAGAAATGCAGAGAGGTCTCTTTTTTTCTTCTTTAGTTGCTGATCTCAAGATTTTGAAATTGGAGAGGTTGCTGACTGTAAGTAAAGAACTTCCTAGCTCCTGTGTGTTTTTCTTTTCTTTGCTTCATACCTAAGCCAAATCCCGCAAGCATCGAGGATGCACGCATCACTAGAACAAAAATGCGGGGCGGTGGCTCAGGCTTGTAGTTTGTTGAGGTCTTTTTTTCTTTTAAGGCGTGATGCGAGAAGGCTCTTTTTTTTTTTTCTAGTTTAATCGCCAGATGATTTAAGAGGTGTTCACATCGCAGCAACACTTGTCCATACAATCAGTCGATTCGTAGTAGTGCACTTTCTAGACAAGAACTTGAAGTAAAAGTGTGTTTGATGTCCGTATTAAGTGTTTTTTTTTTTTATATTTCAGTGCTAATAATAAATCCTTGTTTGGCGTTCTTACTGTGTAATTAAGCTATCTCATGCACAGCGAAGGCGAATAAGTAAGTTGAGATGGCAAATTGTTAACAGAAGCGTTGCTTTTCTCTAATAGAGCTGCACGTTTCTCGGCTGTGCTGGTTTCGCAAAAGACAAGATGTGAACTGTACCTGCTTCTTTCTTTTCGAGAATGCTCGAAAAGAACTAGCTGACTTGTGCCCAAAAATCCAGCGTAATAACCAAAGGATGACACAATGTCAAACTAGCCACGACTGATGACAGAAGGGACGAAAAGAAGAAGAGAAGAAAAAAAAAGGTCTTTCATGCACTTCTTTTCCTCAGCTTTTTCTCATGTCTTGAGAACCTGCATGCATTTATTTATTTTTTACTACGAGATGAAGCGCTCGTACTAGCTCTTCAACACCGCTTCTCCTTTTCCGTTTCCGCTTCCAATCTCACTGAATGCTCCCTTCACCTTCCTTCTTTTTTTTTTTTTTCGTCGTTGCGCTGTCGCAGAGAGCACTTGGCACGCAAGCAACGCGTGAGCTTTTTTTTCTTATTTTTGCTTTTTGTTCGTCGTTGTGGAGGAAGTCTCTGTTTGTAGGCTCCACCACTTTCTCTTCTCCTGTTTTCTGGGAGCCGGCTTCCTGAAAGCTCAACTTGGAATAGCCACCGTCACCGCGGCTCCCGTCGCGCATTGGTGGGCAAAAAGAAAAATGGGCGGCCCTATGAGTAAGGACTGGTTTGATCCTTACAGCGTCAACACTCCCCTTATCGGTATCAGTGCCATCTCGCTGTACTTCAACAGTGTGCAAAATGGCAAGATGCGCTCCGCAAATGTGTACACAAATTTTTTTCTCTGCATGATTCTCGGCACATCAAACGGGTTTTACGGATCGCTGCAGGATCCACTGTGGGGCGCTCGAATAGGCTTGCTCGGATCCGTCATTTTTACGCTTGGCGCTCCTGCCAAGATTATCTTCACGAACCGTCTCTTCCCGCGGTACGTGCATTATGGTATCGGTAGCTTCTACTGCACTTATCACTCCTTGCAGTGGTACAAATGGAAGCACTACTTTGAAGATGCCGGCGAAGACGACGAAGACGAGCATTTCTGACGCACGGTGTCCACCGCTTCAGCAGTCAGGACGCTCAAGTGCGAAAGTGCACTTCAACCCAGCGGGTGTGCACGCGGACCCGTAGACGCCCATGCGTTGCTCTAGTGGGCTTCAACAAAGCTGCATCGTCATAGCCACACACACACACACACGCACGCTGCAGTGTAGTCAAGAGGCATCTTTGGGCCTCTTTTCTTTTTTTTTTTTGTGTTCTTTTTTTTTTTTGTCTCACACACATTTACAGTTGTCGCGTATTCGCTCAAATGGCGTGGTATACAATCGCATCTGTTTTTTTCTTTACTTCACTTTTTTCAGCCCCATTCGTTTCCATAGCGGTGGGACTCTCTTCGAGTTTTTTTTTTTTTTTAACTGTCTTCAGCCATGCTCTAATGCGGTTTGTGGATCTGCGACTAGCTTTCTGTCATTCTTGGAGTGCCACTCTAGCCGTATTCCTTTGAGGGACTTGAGAACGGCTTTTGAAAAAAAAAAAAAACGGTCTTTTTCTCATATCCTGCCTTCGCATCTCGCCATTTCTTTTTCGCTTTATTGCTGGTACTTTGTTCACATCATAAAATGTGTGTCCTTCCATTTATGTACGTATTTCACCAACAGTAGATAACTGCGATTAACCAGCACAGATGGAGGACCGAAATGCTGTCGCGTCGAGTGTCTTCTTCACCGGCGTTTCCCTGATCATTGAACCAGATAGGTTGCGGCAGCACTTTGAATCTGTCGGCCATGTCGTCAGCTTCGTCACTTACGGCCCAGCGCCTGGAAAGGACTTCCGGTACGGCATCGCCGGCTACATGGATCCGCAGACGGCAGAGGAGGCGATCCGCCGGCTCAACGGCACCACCTTCGGTGAGCGAGCCATGCGCGTGACGCCGGCGCGCAGCACTACCCTGCACGCCCCGGTCCGCGCAGGACCAGGCGGCGGCGGCAGCGGGCCTGCGGGGCGACCGCCGTTCCGTAAGCGTGAGCGAGAAGGGTATGTACCAGACGCGCAGCACCAGTATCAGCAGTATCAACAGCAGCCGTTGTCGTCGTCGCCGCACTCGACGTTTTACGGTCGCGGTCGTGGTCGCGGCGCTGGTGGCCTGTCTGCGCGAGCGCCGATGATGGCGCGTCCGCCGCCTGCGCCGCCGCAGCCCGCTGTGGACAAGGACGGGCGGGAGTTGATGCAGCTGCCTCGTGGCTTCATGGACCCCGTCTTGGGCCGGGACAGCTCACTAGTGCTGAACTCGCTGCGCGGGATGGCCACCGAGGAAGCCTACGCGGCGGTGGAGCAGCTGCGCGTGTTGGCGCTGGAGCGCCCCGATGAGGCGAAGCTGCTGCTGCAGAATTACCCGGCCCTGAAGTCGGCGGTTGTCATCACGTTGCAGCACGCCGGCCGTCTGGCCCATGGCCCGCTCCCGGCGGAGGCCTACCGCGCGGCAAAACCGGTGGAGAAGCAGGCGGAGAAGAAGACGAGCGAGGAGCAGCGCTCTGCGACGTCAGCAACGGCGAGCAGTGGTGGTGGTGGTGCTGGCGGTTCTGGGGGTAGCGTGAGCCACAACACGCAAAGTGCGAGCACGGCGGCCAGCGTCGGAGCACCGAGCACGGCTCCGACCAGCGTCGGAGCACCGAGCACGGCTCCGACCCCCGCACCGAGTGCGGCGCCCCTGAAGGCCGTCCCTGTCACTCCGGAGGCCGCCCCGATGACGCAGCAAGAGCGCGACGAGGTGTTGGAGCTGATCCAGAACATGAGCGAGGAGGATGTGGATCGCGTGCTCACGATGTCGGCCAGGGATCTCGCGCTGGTGCCGGACGTAGCACAACGAAAGCAGCTGGAGATCTTACAACGACGCCTGCTGGAGATGTCGCGCGACTTGTGAGCTACGCGTTTTTCTGAAAAGAAGCGGAATATGTGCTCGTCTGGTGTGTTGTGCGCCTTCTCAGCTGATTGTAACGGTGTTTTCATTCTTGGCAAGATTCCCGATTTCTATAGAAGGACGGGCAACACGTTCAAGGTAAGTATAGTCAAGACACTGCATAAAGAGAAGGGGAAAAGAAAGAAAGAAAGAAGCGGTCAACAAGACTCTGAAACGCCACTAGGTCTTCTGCCGTTGTTTTTTTTTTTCCCCTCTTTTTATTGGCCCTTGTGAGGCAGCTAATTTGATATGTTATAATGCAGACGGTCTGCCGTCGCTTTCAGTCTTACGAAAGGAGAAAAAGAAAGAAAGAAAGAGGTAGGTGGGGTCTTCTTTTTTTTTTTCTCTGAATTTCTACAGCGATCCCCGAGTATAATTCACTCTGTCAGTTATTAGGAACGCAAGCTTTTCTGAGCAGATTTTGCAGCTTACGATAATCATAGTAATAGAAATAGGAAGAAGAGAGAGCTTTTGGTACGGCAAAGCTAAGCGTGGTCTGTTGCTCTCTCTTCTCTTTCTCTTTTATTTATGGAATAGTTGCACGTTGTCTATTCTATCTGCTTCTCTCTCGACTTACCCTGTACCGTCTTGTTTTTGTCGCTCTTTTGACGCCGAATTGAATATATACACACACACATCGATACTTGGATGTGCTTTTCTACTCCAAACTACGCCCCGCATTAAAAGTGCAGTTGATCACGTTTTTTTTTTTTTTCTTACAGTGTTAGCACACGCCCTTTCTGTGCTCGTTTTTCCCAAGTTCGATTAACGTCTACACAGAAGGCTTCTCTAGCATTGAGATCCACAAAAGAGCACACCAAAAGAAAAAGAAGAAGAAGAAAAAAAAAAAAAAGAAAGAAGACAATACTGCATACCCAGAAAGAGATAAGAGGGATTAGAAGAAAAAAAAAAAAGGGAAAATGGACTCGCAGAGCGCGCGGCTGCGCATCCATTTCATCGACTCGTCTGATGACGGCGCCTCGCATGAGGCCGAGATGCAATTCGGCTCGCCGCACGGCGACGACGTCTCTGTAGACAGCCATTTTCATGCCCCTGGCGACGCTGCAGCGCTGAACGGACGTCTGCCCTATGGCTCCGGCGCCACCAGCGACGGCAGGGAGTCGCGCACGAGCGAGAAGGGCAAGGGCGGCGGGTGGTTGTCCAACTCCTTTTACAAAGTCGCCAACTCCGCTGCATCTTTTTTCCTGGGCAAGCCGGAGGAGTCGCACTCGCCGTATGGCCCGAGTAGGGAGCCGACGACGACCTCCAGCGCACGACAGCGACTCGGGGCGTTGCCGCAGCGCACCGATTTGGATGGTGCGAGTGGTAGCAGCGGGGCGTGGGAGTTCGGCAGCTCGCGGCACCGCAGCAGCACGAACGACTCCAGCGAGTCGCCCAACCAGCGGTTGACGGAGGACGGCATGGCGGAGAACGGCGACGACGACCAGGTCAGCCTAGACCTGCGGGATACCGTACTGCTCTTCTTGCAGACCAGTTCGGATGTCTTCATGAATATCATTCTCGCCACGCTGAAGGCGAGCAACGAGCCGGTGGACGGCGAGACGTTTGAGATTGCCAGCGTGAACCCAACGCTTCTCATGGTTTTCCTCGACTCAGGCCGCGTGAACGGCGACGACCCACGCGTGCAGAGGGTCGTGCAGACAAAGCTGGATGAGGCGCTTGCGGGCGACCCGTATGTCGGCGACGTCGTTCCCGGCGAGCTGCTCGATTACGTTCGCTGCCTCTGCAGCGTCAAATCGAGTCGCATCACCTTCTCGCAGATGATCCTCATCCGCTACTCCGGCTTCGACTACATCGAGCTCCTCATCGACTACCCCTACCTACTGAGTGACGTGAAGCGTCCACGGCTGTGCACCCGCCTCGTCTTCTCCGCCCTCCACTACATTAGTATCTGCATCAGCTGGTTCGGTGTGCTCGTAGCGCTCATGTACGCTGCGATGTGCCTGTGGACGGTCGTGTACTGGTTCCAGCACTCTGAAAACCGCAACAACGGCTATTGGACCATCATCGCCTACGTCGGAGGGTATGTGGTGAGCCTCGTCGTCACGATGCGCTCCGAGGAGGGCAAGATCACGCGCTACGACAACCAGCTCTGGGAGTACCCGAACAACAACCTGCGCATGATCCCCATTTATCCCCACTACGAGGTCATGCTGAGCTACATCTCGCTTCGCTACGAGATTTCAGCTGACGCGAAACGCTTCTACATCATCCGCTACGATCTACGTAACGGCATTCTTGTTCAACAGATCTGCAATGGCTTCTTCTTTGCGATGCCGCAGCTCATTCTTCAGATCTTCCTCTTCACCGACAAGCAGGAGAACACGACCTACATCCACGCCGCGGTCTTCTGGCTGCTGCTCGGTTCTTGCTGCGCGCTCATGTTCATGTCCATCTTCGCCTACTACCGCATCGGCGTCTTTAGCCATTCCTGCAATAGCCAGGGCTTCGCGATCCTCTCTACGCAGGGCAACAACGCGCGCTACGACCGCTCCGCCAAGGCGCTGTCGCATCGCGTGAAACCGTCCGACATCGCCACAAAGGCTGTCCTCTTCTTCACCTTCTACTTTTTGGTGGCCGAGAGCATCACCCTTCTTATCTTTTTACTGAATCTGAGGGGGTGCCACGGTGGCCCGGTCATCTTCCTTGCCATCTGGGTGGTGGTCATTGGTTGCTCCATCATATTTATCGTGCTTTCTCAGGTGTACCTCCCCATCTCAAGCGGCATGTCGGCCATCGCACTCCCTGCGATGATAATGAAGATCGCGTACTTCATTTACATGAGGTACGAGACGTCTGAACCGCAGTGCATTATATTCGTCCACAAGTACACGGGTTTGATGATTCCCAGTCTGGTGTGCTTCGGCATTGTCTGTGTGTCGATCCTTGCGTGCATGGCGGTCCTGTTGTTCGAGTTCATCCGCGGCACGCGCATCTCGCAAAGCGTCGTGGACCAGTACCTTTTTGCATAGAACGTATCTTTTTGTGTGCCCAAGAAAGTGAAGGTGCTTTTTTTTATCTTGTCTTTCTTCTTTTATCTTCACTTACGGCGTCAGAGTCAGCAGCCTCCACCTCCCCTTACGTGAAGCGGATGTCGCAAGAGAGCTACATCGATGCTCCACATTAGCCATCAGCCTTTCTTAACTCGGAGACCCTCTTTCTTTTCCTTCCGTGAAAGGAAGCCGTGCTTTCTTCTTTCACATTTTTTTATGACCTTGTACATTCCGCGGTGCCTGCGTTCTTTTTTTTTTTTGTTGTGGTTCTCCGCTATTGCGTTTGTTCAGTTTTTTATACACGAACAACTCTGTATACCCCTCCTCCCATCTTAAGCATGCGAGCTGGTGCCTATCGCTAAAAACAGGCGCTTTTTTTTTGTCGTTTTCTCTCTGTACTGTTTTAATCTCTCTTTTTTGTGTTTTGTGTATCGTTAAACGAAAAACGGGAGAAAAGGAAAGAAACGCGCACCGTTTTTTTTTTTTTGTTGCCTCGCGGTTCTTGCAAGTCTAGTTCCTACTACGCACGTGTGTGTGTGTGTGTGTGTATGTGTGTTGGTACATGTGCCTCTGAACCAAACAAAGCAAAACAAAAAGCCAAATATGAAATTACACAACAAGATTTCTGTTGTAAGTGGTCAGAAAAAAAGACACTATATATATATATGTATATGTATTTTCTTCGTGCGTTTGCTGGCTGGTGGTGTTGTGTGCATCTCACACAACCTGCACCCTGCTGCTGGTTATATTGAGGCTTGTACTCTTTTTTTTTTTTTTTTTTGAATGTCTTGCTTTGGCTTTGCAGCAGGTGCCACTTTCGTGGTGTTACTATAAAAGTCACCATGCTTCGTGCGCATCGACTGTCTTGAAAACACACACTATCGATGCCGTTCTAAAATGTTAAATTGTGAGCGGCGTCTTGAATGGGGTTCATCTTTTTATTCTCTCATTGATCTCGACAATGATACTGTTTCGCTTTTCTTCGCCATTTTCCTTTTCTTTTCTTATACATATGTACTTATTTATTCCTCATAACATGTATTCATTACGTTCTCTTACGCCTTCTTTTTAAGTTCGTGCTTGCTTTGCTCGCTAGTCAAGCATCTTTTTTCGCTCGTTGCGTATCCTCTACGACAAATACACAGCTTTCCCGCTTTTACTCGCTTTGACGCTCTCTCTCCTATCCTACTGCAAAGTGATACTTCTCTTTCTTTTCGTCAACTTTTTTTTTCTAGTTCCGTTCAACGATCTAGCTTTCGACAGTAAAGAAAAGAGCTTTAGTGTAGAGGGAGAGCGAAGAGGGGAAAAAAGAAGGGTGCGCTACTTTTGCCTTCGTTTCCGTTTTTGGACACGCTTGGCTTCCTGCTTGAGAATAGCGCTGCTAGTATCTATATGTAGTTTTTAACTTCAGTATAATTCCTTTTTTTTTCCCCCTGTTTTAACACCTTTTATATGATCGGAAAACTAGTCGACCGCCACTTCGTGCTTTTTTTTTTTCTTCTCCTTCTGAAGGCTTCCTGGCTATTAACGCCTCCCCCTTTCCGTCTGTTATTTATTTAGCGTTTTCCACAAGTACTACAATTTTTCATTTTTTTCTCTTCGTTGCTTTTTTTTTTTTTAAGCTGTGTATGTAGACATTCGAAGTTCGTTGTCAGTTTTTTTTTTTTTCTCTTGTGCGTGCTACGTTTTTTTTTTTTTTTTGATATTGCTCTTTTTCCTGAAAGAGGATAAGAGTTTCTTTTTTTTTTTTTGCTGTTGTTGTTGACTGAGCGGCAAGCTAAACTTGGACGCTGCTTTGTTTTCTTCTCGCTTTCTTCTCTCGCGACATTCACATACGTCGTCTTCGTTGTCATAAGGTGGTAGTAATACCGAAACACGATCTGGTGTATTATACATTTTCGGACACCTTTTGCTTTAAAGTTCTTCTTTTTTTTTTTTTAGAATTCCCACTGCCGGCTATTATTATCATTATTATTATTACTATTTTCTCCCCTTCCCTGGCTGCTATTTTCTACGTTTCAGTAGTTCGGTTGCCTGCGTGCTTATTTTCATTTGCGTGAAGCGGCAGGACGGAGGCGTACACAAAACAACGAGTGGTGTCAGCAAGCGCGATGAGCTTTGTCGACATCCATCCGCACTTCGTTTCTGCCCGCAACTATGACGATGTAAAGACGGTGGTGGGCTTGCTGAAGGACCCGATCGATGACGACGACTTTGAACGGCCGGCCGACGCGCCGTTTCTCCCGCCGGCGTGCACCAGCACGATCCACATCACCGACAGCGTCGGCGGGCTGGCCTCCACGCACAGCAGTGTCACCGACTTAACGAAAATGCACAGGGCGAAGGGGAATGAGGGTGGCGTCGGCGCCGCCGGTGCGATGCACGCCCCGTTTGGCGACAAGACGACCGATGCAGCGCGTTCCCCTGCGCATGCCGACTTGGACGACGATGACGCCCTTCTTGTTCTTCCTTCCGCCCCGAAGTTGAATGTCCCGCCGGCGAGCGCGACAGAGTTCAAGAATCGTCGCCGCGCCTCCTCGTTCCACCAGGGTCCACGAAAGCCGAAGATTCTGTGTGTCTGGGATGTCGACGACACCCTAGTGGCGACGGGCGTGAGCGGGGTGCGGCAGAACCTGGTCTTTCGAGAGTCGGAGCTGGTGTCACTCTTTCGCAGCGCCGGCCCCGACACGCGGCACCTCCTCCTTTCCCAGGGCAGCATCGACGACGTCTTCGAGGCGGGCGGCCGCCTGCGCTGCATCCAGAAGTTTGTCCAGATGACGCCGTCCGCGCCGGGCGTGGGTCGTGACACCAAAGCCACGACCTCATCGAAAGAAAAAAAGAGGAAGACGTCCTTCTCGGACATGCTGCGGTGCGGCGGTGGGAAGCAGACGAAGGAGCAGCCCTCCTCCTCCACCTCTGTAACGACCAACGACAGAGGCGGCGGCCGAGGTAGAAAGGGCTGTTCTGAGGGCGCCGGTCGTACCGACGAGACAGACATGCGTCGTTTTGCACCGGGCACGGTGGTGGTGCGGCTTTCTTCCGTTCACAACCGCGCCGAGGATGCCACTGACTCCGCTTTTCTGACGGATGCGACGAAGCACCCGACATGCGCGCGCACCTCCACTGTACCGCTGGACGAGAAGACGGAGCGGATGGGTCGTTGGCTGATTCTGCGGCCCGAGGTGTGGGGCATCACGCTGGCCTCGATGAACACCATCTTTCCCCCCTCACGCAACACGGCGTTCGTGAACGGGAAGGTGTATCGTAAGATGGACGTGGTCTGGTCGCTTGCCATGACAGGCCAGTGGGATTCCGTGTTTTTTATCGACAACAACCTCTCGGAGGTGGGTGTGGTGCGTTATGGAATGCAGATGTCGGACGTGTTGAACCTGCGCAGCGGCCGCGAGGTATGGCGCCTCTTTCAGTCCGAGTTTCTGCTGCTGGCCGCCTCTGCAAAGCTGCGGGAGATGGAAGCGCGCTACGGCCGCGACATCACTAAGCCGCCACCGCAGCCCAGCGCGGACAACACCAACAGCGACACGAACAAAACGATAAATGCGAAAGACAGCGGTAATTCAGTGGGGCTGAGCGGGGAGCTGCGCGTCAAGTCTGCTGCCACCGGCAGCGGCGATGGCACCGGCGAAAGCGGTGAGTTGACACCTTCGAAATCAACGGCGACGTCCAGCACCGACAGCGCGGCACGCGTGAAGGCAGATCATAAGGACACACACACCCACCATAACGCACGCGCGAAGCCGGTCGGCGCCGGTGAGATCCACGTGGATGTGGAGGAAGACATTCACATTATTCACCGTCCATCAGCGGGCGACGCCGCGGCAAGCAGCACCAGCGCTCGCTCGGAGAATCTCTCGCTCAACTCCTTCCCGCATCAGGCGAACACGACCTCGCTGCTCTTCCCACCCTCCTCCTCCGGCTCGTTGCCGACAACGTCTAGCAAAGAGGTCGACTTAGTCGTCGTGAACCTCCATATGTCCTGCGACGCCTACCGCCGCGTGCTGACCACTGCACGCACGAACAATGAAGGCCAATGCGCGCTGCGGCGGGAGGGTAGCCTGCCGACGCGGTATGTGGGCCAGCCCGTCTTTATTGGCGATCGCAGCTGCACGGATGAGCAGTACGAGGCACTTCTTAAGTACTTTCAGGAGGCGGAGAGCGGACTCTTCCAGTTGATGGAGGAGGAGATGCGCTTGAACGGCTACGTCGACATGCACATCAGCAGCAAGTGGATTCCGCGGCTCTACGCCGTTCACGCACCGATTCGCAAGCGGCCGACGTTCATTCCACACATGCCCCAGTATTATACGGCCTTCTTCGATGAGGTGGAGGAACGAGTGGCGAAGGCCCTGCAGAAGCACGGCGGCACCAGCGCGTCCTGCCCGCTGCATTCCGAGGCGCAGCGACAGTACTTCACGCTGCAGCGCACCCTGACCTTTATCGATCCATACCTCACCGGCGATTTGGGCCGCATTTTGTTTGACATTTACATGGTAGACGGCAACATCCCACGCTCTTTGGCAGAGAATCTTAAGAAGACCCTCAATCGGGTGCGCGAGCGTATCACCGTCAAGGCAGATCACAAGTAGAAGAGCTGCCAAAGCAGAATGTGCGTTTTTATTTTGGCTTTTATCCTCTTTTATTACAACTTGTTTTGTAGCAGGTCTTGTGCCTCTTGTCTTCGCTTCCTCTACGACTCTCTCTCTCTCGCTAAGACTACATCTCATGTGAATGACAGGCCAGTGCTACTGGAAACAGCAACAGCTACGAAAAAAAAAAAAAAGAAACTAAGAGGCGGAGAAGAGAAGAAGAAGTGCTTTTCGTTTATTTGAACAGGTGCAGATAAAAGAGGCTCTTTTTCTCACTAGTTTTATTGCGTGGGTTACAACAGTAACCAAGTGCTTTTCACCATTTGAAAAGCTCCATCGATGCCGTTCTGTCGGCACTGTTTTTTTTTTTCCCCTTCTTTTTTTTTTTTTTAGTTGTTCCATCGTCACCCAAAACATGGTGTAGCAAAAAAAAAAAAAAAACTCGAATTATACGTTAACAACTCTGCCTTTTTTTTTTTTGTATGTTGTTATCACGGCCTACGAGGCAGGTTGTGGGGCAACAACAACCATCGGTTAAGAGAAAAAAAAAAAAAACTGTGTTTTGCATTTATAGCCAGAGGAAGCTCTCTGTTTCCTTGATTGTATTTCCGTGGCTTCTGCGCGCGTTTTTGCGTTTCTTAGTTTCATTCAGACCAACAAGTAGAACTCCAGCAAAAAAAAAGAAGAGAAAAAAGAAAAGCGTTTCTGGCTCCCAGTGTTCTACATATACGAATGAGAATGACAACGAAGAAAACAACAACAACCAACTGCCGACATTACAGGCAGCAATGAGAGAAAAACGACAGCCACAGGGAGGAACCGAAAAGCTCAAAGGCAGTTTCTTTTTTTTTTTTATAGGTTTTGATTTTGATTGTCGCCCTTTTTAATTCACACGTTCAGCTTTTTTTTATTTGCTTGAAACACAGGTGGCTGACAACCCTCTTTTCTGTGAAGCATCTTCTTTGTAATTATTGTTATTTCTCTGTTTGTTTCATCACAGCTGTTTCCCGGAGCTTTGAGAAGCACCGCTGGACTCCCTTTCGCGTCTGTGTTTCCGTGAGTGCTTTTTTTTTCTACTCAGTGTTTTCTTCGACGAGGAAAATCAAAAATCGCAGCATCCGGGTTAGGGTTTTTCTTATAAGCACAATAGGCAGGTATGTGTCTTCCATCTCTCGCGAAAGGACAAAGAAAATCTGTAGACAATGCAAAGGCGAGAGACGAAAAAAAAAAAAAAAGAAAAAGAGTGTTGAATAATAACAGGCAAACGAACGGAACGAGCCTCTCGTGCATAGGTAGTAAACGTGATCTTATCGACATGTTACGCCGCTTTGACGGGCTGCCTCGATCGTTAGAGGAAAAAACCTGAACTACCTCGTTTTTTTTTTTTTACTGAATTCTCTTTTCGGTCTGGAAAAAAAAAAAAGTAAAGTCACTTCTTTTTTTCTTCTTTTTTCTTTTAGCTTTTGTTCGTTTATAGTTTTGAACTTTGGCGTTGCTTTTTTTTTTTTTTTTCTTCCCCCCTTTGATTGCATTCATGAGCTTTTTTTTTTTGTTTTTTGTTTTCCTCTTCTTTCGTTTGCTCTGCTTTCTCAATATTTCGAATATTCACTCTGTTTTTTTTTTTTTTAGGAGTGCTCACATTTTTTTTTTCCTTTTTAGTTTGTCAATAGTCCTTTTTTTTTTTATTATTATTGTTGTCTCTAACTTTCGATCGATTTGTTGCCGGCTTTAAACTGTGATTACTACTGTCTTTTCGGCGACAAGGTATAAGGTACTCTGTCGTTGTCACCACTGCTGTGTTGACATTGTTTTGACGTCTTTGTGCCAGAATGGTGCTTGTGCACAATAACAATAACAAGTTGTGTAAAGAAGCTGGTGGTAAGCTACCAACTATGTTCTGTTTTTTTTTTTTTTTTAAGTGCTCTTTTTACTATTATCGCGGTGCTGATCCCTTAACCGATGGTTCAGGTAGAAACTAAGGACCGGAGAAAAAGAGGATGAGTAAAAAAAAACTGGCGTTCTTTTGCCGTTGGGGATTTTGAGAAAGCAAGCTTAACTGTTTTTTCTTTTTTTCGAATAAAAAAGACGCGATAACATTGTTTGCGTCCACAGTACGCCCTCAGCAGATCCCTAGGTCTGTGAATGTGGAAAGTGCAAATGCAGGCACGTCGGCCTAGTGTTGCTTTTTTGCGGAAACAGCTGTATGCCACCACTATGACAACACTGTCCTTTTTTGTTGAAACCCCTCATCACTTTTTTTTTTTTTTTTGCTCTCCCGTCTCGCTCGTCCTTGGTCTCACTGTACTAACTAAACTGCCCACACACACAAACACACACAAATACACATGACGCAAGTAAGAAAAGAATAAAAAAAAAAAAAACACACAAATGTCTTTGCGGACGTACTGCGTGATACCACACCGTGCACGCGAGGAAACCAGCTTTTTCCAAGGCGTCTTCGAAGACGGCGTACGTGTACTCTATCAAGGCCGCCTGCAATCGCTGCTCTTTTCCCACGTCCTGAGTCCGGCACACGACTACGTAAAGCACATCAATGGGCCTTTACTCGCCACCCTTCAAGAGGGTGGCAACGCGACGCTGCTTGTGGCGATACCGAACAGTGAAGAAACACCATCGTCAGGACCGTCGCTGTCCACCTCGTCGTCCGTTGCTGTGAAGTCAGACGGCATTGTCGAAGCCGCCGCCACCGCCATGGGCCTTTACCGTGAGCTTTTCCCGCTGCTTTTCCGTAATCTGCCGAGCTGCGCAGAGGCTCGCGTCTCTGTCGTGACTGCCTCGGCTTCTGATCGAGTACTGCTTGACAACTTGGACGGTGATGCTCGCCTCAGCGATGTGCCGTCAGCACGACAGATGATACTACACCGTCGCAGCTCCGCAACGGCTTGGGGCACGTTGCTGCGACTGCTCGAGGACCGCCACAACGCCATGGCCGAGTCTTCAACGTCGCTTGCAGGGCAGACAGCTTGCGTGGTGACGGTGGACCTCGAGAACTACGGTCGTCTGGTAGTGGTCGACACCGCCAGCTCGCAGGAGCTGCTGCAGCAACTCACGCTGCTGCTCGGCATGGACTGCGAGGGCGACGCCCGGACCTATCCCCCGCACACCCTTCTGCGTGACCTGCTGGCACAGAACGTGCCACCGAAGGCGACGGTGCAAGTCTTGTGCCTTCCTGCGCCGCAGGACACGGCTCGGCAGACAATGCGAGTTCTACACTTCGGGTCTACTATCGAGGCATGGAGAAGCAAGCTGGAGGCAAGCAACACAGTTAACACCGACGCTTTCATCAAAAAGGGAAGCGGTTCTTCTGCGTCTTGTTCGCTGCTTGGCGCCGAGGACGGCCACAGGCGGCTGGGTGAGTCGCGCGCTACGCTGCTCTCGCGCACCGCTCCATCGCGATCTGTCTCGTTTAGCGTAGATCGTGCTCGCAGTTTTGCGAGCAAAGCTGACCCGTATGAAGGCTCAAATCGCAGTCGCAGTAGTAGTAGCAGCAGTGGTAGTAGTTGCAGCACCACATCTGCGATAGGGCCAGCGAGATACACCGCGAGCCGCGAAGAAGCGGGCAACGTAACGCTTCACAGCAGTCATCATTATCGCGACTCGACGCCGGCCCAGCTCCCGCCTCCCAGCCTGACAACCGCTGCTGCGGATGACAGACGGCAGCGTGCACGTGAGCTGGAGGACGCGCAGCTGCGCCAACAACAGCTGCGACGCCGCGTGGCGGTTCTCGAAGGGCGAGTCAAGGACCTCGAGGTGAGCAACACCGCGCTGCAAGCAGCACGAGATGCTGCGGTGCGGGAGAAGGAGCAAGTTGCAGTGGAGATGCGGACCAAGTCGAGTACGCTGGTCGACCTCCAGCGGGCCCACCACAAAGCAAAGCAGGAAAACGCAGACTACGCCCAGCTTGTGCAGAAGCTACTGCAGCAGATCCGAGTGCTGGAGAAGGACACGGGTCGCCAGAAGCGGCAGGACATGGCGGTGGTGAAGGAGCTGCAGCAGGTGCGAGATGAAAAGACGGAGCTGGAGTTGCAGTTGGCACGGCTGCGGAAGGAAGTGATGCTGTTCCGCCGCGACGCGACGTACAGAGCACGCGAGGCGACGCTGTCGAGGATTGTGCCTAACAGTGTTTCCATACCTGCACAGGGCGCCACGGCAGCGGCAGCACGCACGTCGTCGTCATCGACCGGGTCGTCTCGTCGCGCGCGGCTAAAGCAACTGCAGGAGCAGGCGTCTGTTCTATCGCCAAGGTCTACTTCTGCGCTAGCTGGCGGAGGCCGTGGACAGCGCGCCGCCAGCCTGCTCGGCAGTCGACAACGCAACAATGATCGCGGCGGAGTTCACAACAGCAGCAGCAGTCGCCGCAGCTCCCCTCGCGCGCGCCGTCTGTACGACACATCCACCGACGACGACGAAGATGGCAGGGGAGAAAAGACTAGTCGTGACGGCGGTGATAAAAATAGGGGACGTGGCGGTGCCATCACCCCTATTTCTCCTCCTCTCTCTTCGGTCGACCCGGCACAGCGAGTGACGGACATCACCGTTGAGGAGCTGCGGTGGCGCAATCGCCATTTGGAGCAGGAAGTGACGCGGCTGCAGGAACGCCTGCTCAGCTTTCTCACGGCGACACCGGAAACAGCGCACAAGAGATCTATACCCTCGTCGTCACTGCCGCCAACGTCGCAGGAAACCGGAGATGGTGTGCCGTCCAGCACGTGCGCCACGTGCGCCGTCATGCGGGAGCGCCTGACGTACTTCCAGAAGGAGTTGGCTCGTGTCCGAGACGAGAAGGATCGGCTGCTGGACCTGCTGAGGATCTCCAGCAAGGAGGAAGTGGGACTGCTGGATGGCCGCGGCTCAACACGCGGTGACGACATGTCGTCTGCGACGCGTTCGGCAGCGGAGAGAAAAAAGGAGACAAAAGAGGGGGGACGGCACACACGTGAGGGGTCACCTGAGCACGACCGTGACTCCAGGTTGCTGAGGCTTTCCTCCTCCGCACTGACTTTGGTGGAAGGCCAGACGACGCACGGTGTGGCGGCGGCCCTCTTAGCCGGATGCTCCTCTTTGCAAGCCCAGCTCGGGTGCGCAGAGGCCGTCCTGAATCAGCGTCTGCATCACACAAACATGTCAGACACGGCAGCACAGCACACCGACCCTCTCTCGCGTCTGTCTGCACGGGTGCTGCTGGAGCATCGCGAGGCGGTAGCGGCGCTGGCGGAGTCGCTGCAGCACATCGCCGAGAAGCCGGCAACAAGTCCCTCTCTGTTTGCGACTTCATCGCTGTCTGACCGATCGCACGCGCGGGGCAGTTCGGACAGCCGGCAGCAACTTTCTCTTCTCCCACCGGTGCCACGCACTGCCACGGCGGGCAATGCTGAGATACTCGCGAACTACCTCACTTTCGAGGCAGAGCGGTGCCGGCACCTGCGCGCCTTCATCCCGACCTTTGCCCAGCTGGCTGTGGCGACGGAACACTTGCTCATGCGCCTTGAAGCGACGGAGCCGGATACCTAACTTCTCTTTTTCTTTTTTTTTTCTTTTCTTTTACGCGTTTTGCGTCCTTTCTGCGCAACACCGTTAGAAGAAGAAGATGCACCCACTCATTTTAATTTCAAATAGATGTAGACACTAGAAGCACTTAATCACCAGGCTCGGCTCACGCTGCTTTTTTTTTTTTTACTCGTAGACTCTCTTTTTTTTTTTTTTCTCAGCTAGACACACAGGTCTTTTTTTTTCTTTCTGTGTCATGGACAAACAAAATAAAAGAAGATGCACTGTGCTTTTGAAATTCAAGAAGCGTCAGAACAAGGCAAGCAAGCACTGTTGCAGCGGCAGTTTTTTATTTTATTTTGGGGAAGCCTTGCGAGTTGGCTGCGCGCCGTTGGCTGTGAAATCAGAAGAAGAAAGAGCGAGAGGGAACTAAAATGGTATTCTGTCTCCTCAATTTCAAGAAAAAAAAAAAAGCTGTCCTAAGGACCTCGACATACAAAGATGCTGGCACCAGAAACAACTCGACTTTTTTTTTTTGGCCTCTGTGATATTTTTGAACACTCTTCTCCTTTGTTACATGAGCGCAATTGGAGAAGCTCAGGCTCTACACAAACACACACACACACACACACACACACACACACACGCTTTTTCGTAATTGTTCGCGATGCCCTCTAGCTACGCGTCGCCCGAGTACACACATTGCATACGAGAGGCACGTTTTCGCTCTAACGTGTACGAGCCAGAGGCAGATACGTTTCTTTTTCTCGAGGCACTTGACAAGGATGCCGACTTGCTGCGTCAGCTCTCGCCACGTCGCTGTATCGAGATTGGCTGCGGCTCCGGTACCGTCATTACACACCTGCGGTGCTTACTAATGCTACCGTCTGCCTCGAGTGATGCTGACACGGCGAAAGAAGAAGGAAAGGTAGGTGAGAATGCCAGTTCTTCAGAGGCGATGTCCTTGTCTACAGCTGCTGCTGTTGGTGGGCCGCTGTTCTGTGCGGTAGATGTCAATCCACTCGCGTTGGAGGCCACTGGAGTCACGTGGACCGACACCCTCCTCAAGTACTTTTCCTCCCCGCTTCTCTCGAACCACTTTGCCAAGGCGTTCCATTGCGACACGCCTTCCACGCTGGCAGCACCTGTCGTGATCAATGACACTGCTGCGGTTTCTACATCAGCAGGTGACGCCGTAGAGATGAGCAATGCGACATCGTCGTCGTCTTCGTCCACCTATTGTTTACGGCGTTTCCAGGGTGATCTTTTCGATGCGGTTCGCGGTGTTTTTCACCCCGAGGTGGCACCGATCTTTGATGTGATCCTCTTCAACCCTCCCTACGTCCCGACGTCGCTGGAGGAGCTGGAGAACGCGGTGGCGCAGAAAGATGTCATCACGGCGGCGTGGTGCGGTGGCCCTCGTGGCCGTGTTGTACTAGACCGCTTTTTATGCCAGCTGCCGCGCGTCATGTCGAGGGGTGGAGCTGCGTATATTGTGCTGATTAAGGAGAATCAGGTGGAGGACGTGGTGAACTTCACGCAGCGGCAGTTTCGTGCTCGCTTGAGGGAGCTCGGCTTTTTCGCAGGAGAGGGAGAAGAGGATGTCGTGGAGGCGGTGGAGGTCGCTGCGCGGTACACCGGGGAACATCTGTCCGTCTATCGTCTGCGGTATCTTCCTCGCTTTCGGTATGCATCAGCGACGCTTTAAAGATGCAAGCGAAAAAACATGGAAGGACTCAAAAGTACTTTTTTTTTAATTTACTACGATGAACAAGTGCTCTTGGCGCTGGGTAATCTCCGCTATCTAAACCGGCTGTTTTTTAATGTATATGCACACGCACACTTACGCAGAGAAAGGTGGCAGACATTCGCGCGTTGACCACAAATTCGAACAATACTACAGCGCTTTTCTTTCTTCCTTTTTTTTTTTTCCTCAGAAGCGAGAGAAAGAGAGGAGAGGATTATACAGCGCTCTGTTCAAACGAGAGCTTGAAAGAGGTATTGAGCACTTGAGAATAGTTAGGGGCTTCTCTTTATTGTCGATGTGCGGTTGTGTTGGCACAAGAAAGATGCCAGCAAAGAAGCTTCGCGTAATTTCGACTTTACGTTCCTTCTACTTCCTAGTTTCTTTGTATTCAGCTTGGATACTTCATTGGCAACAGGGAAAAAATGGAGGAGGTGATCGTGAATGAGCCTTCTTTCACATGCACCCCTGCCCTTGTACTCACGATCACACAGCCAAAGCTCGCACAGGCGTTGCTGCGACTTGCGAATCAGCACTGCCCATTAGAGCAGTGTGGTGAGCACTTGAAACGTCTGCGTCCGCGCCCTCGGCAAACGCGGACTACTGCTGCAACCACTACCACCACATCAACACCAGAATCAGTCATCCTGACATCTCCAGGCTTTTCGGAGAGGGCAATGGGCGACTCCGCATCGTCCTCGCCGTCCTCACCTGCGTGCTTGGAGCTTCTTCTGGCAGTGCAACGACAAGTCGAGCGCTGGCCTGCAGCGAAGGAGTTTCCGGGCACATGCTCCACGGAGTGTTTGAAAAGCTGGCCGCTCACGCAAGACAACGAGGCGCTGAGTGTGCCGCAAGTGACGAAACTACTTGAAGACGCCGAAGTAGAAGCACCAGCGCGGTCGATTCACGCCAGGCAGCTGCGGTCCTTTGTAGCTGCAGCCACCACAGTCCTTGAACCAGACAATGGGGAATGCAAAGCAGCTACACAGGAGACGTGCGCTGCGAACGAGCTCGAGAGAGATGAAGCTTGCTTTTCATTCCGTGTTCTCTGTGTTCCTGCCGCGGCACCACGCCAGAAGCCGACGGAATGGGCACGCGCGAATGCGTTATGGCCCTTGGCAGTCCCAAAGCCACGCCCGCCCTCTGCCCCGTCCTCTGCACTGGTGCGTCAGGTGAACGGAAACATGGTGCAGCACGTCTTTCCGCTCTGTCGTGGGATGAAATCGGTCTGCGCGCTGCGACGCCGACAGATGTCTACCACGAATCAACACACTGTGAGAGGCGACGCGTCATTGACTGCTCCAGCGGCAAAACAGTTGCCCACAGATGAAAGCGCACTCTCCAACAGTGACACGGAGAGCAGGGCCGAGCTGTTGGATATCATTGCGACTGTGATCGACCCGGTGTCGAACCAGGTGCTCGCAACCAGCAGCGGATGCAGCGCGATGCGGCTCGACAACCCGATTGCTGTGGCACCCTACTGCGGGTTCGCTGCGATGCAGGCGGAGGCGAGTGCTGCTGCTTCGCCGTCCTCGCAAGACGGCCTGTACTCCACCGAGGAGCCCAAGACACAAAGAAGCCGGACGGAGCACTCCACTGTGGTGCTGGAGCACCCTGTGATGCACGCCTTGACGCAGCTGGCAGCCGCACGTGAGCCACAAAACGGAAACGCAAAAGCTGAGGCAGTCGACCGTGCTTCGCAAGGAGGCGTCACGCTGGCAGCAAAGGTCGCTGAGGCCCATCAAGTGGACAGCTCGCGGCCCTATCTGGCGAACGGACTTGACCTTTACGTAACACACGAGCCGTGCGTGATGTGCGCCATGGCCCTCGTCCACAGTCGCATTCAACGGGTGTTTTTTCTTTTTCCAAATCCGGTGCACGGCGGCCTTGGTGGGCGATATCACGTGCATGACATTCCCTCCCTGAATCACCACTTTAGCGCGTTCCGTTGCGTCGAGGCTGCGGCGTTGTACGAGAAGCAAGTACGGCAGTGACTGCAGAGGAAAGGAAGAGGGGGGGGGGAAAGAAAAAGGCGAAAGCGACGCTGGTGGTGTCGTGACAGTGGCCTATTTGCTCTACGTATCAACGAAGGGCATTGCTTAAACTCTTCAATAAGCGAGAGGGAGGGAGGGGGGGAGGGCTTGCCTGCTCCTTCTCAGGCATGTAATGAAGCAACAGCGCAAATAACTGTGAGTGGTTACTTAACCACGGTGTCGGTGTGGACGATGTTCTTTTTTTTTTTTTTTGAGGAGGGGGAGGGGGGGGGGGGGAGGGAGGAATAGCGAGCGCTCTGATATCAAAAAAAAAGAAAGGAAAAAAAGAAGGAGAGAAAACAACAGAGAAGAAGAGCGTCTTACCTAACTCCTTTTTTTTTTTTCCTCTTGTTCTTACTGCCTTCAGTCTTGATCAACTCACATACATAACACACTGAAGGGGTCAACAGCCTTTCAAGCTTCTCATTTCTTCGTGAAATTACAAATAAACGTATCGTTTTATAAGAATTAAAAAAAAAAAAACAGAGGGTAAAAAGGTTGCTAGTTTCATTCTTACTCTGAAACACACAGACACAGCTCATATTATTCTGTAAATAATGTCCACCAAGCCTGCAACCAACTTGCGGTTCGAGGCCTCGGAGGATATGGGCTACCTAAAGAAGGAAGCGTTCAACGTGTTCATGGCCGCCGTGATACGGAAAAGGCTACCGGTTCCTGAGCCGCAACCCATACTGTTTTCGAAGGTGGCCAAGACGAAGGACGGCCGTGTGGTGGGAGGGATAGTTGGATTATCGCAGTGGAACTACCTGGAGATCACTCATTTGGCCGTCGACCCGGACTTCCGCAACCGTGGCGTGGGCACCGCTTTGATGAAGTGCGCCGAAGAGGCTGCGCGAGGGGAGCTCATTTGCAATCAGATGCATGTTGCTGTTCTGGATTTCCAGCCTCATCAGTTCTTTGAAAAGCTTGGCTTCAAGGTGCACTGGACGGTGCCGAACTGCCCACGCAGCCACGCCACGCACCACATGACGAAGGAATGGCCGCTGGGTTTCCGTGACGAGCCGGCAACAGGCTACGACGGTGCGATGAAGGGAGTTGTGTTTGAGGACGAGAACGTCGAGAAGGCGACTGCGCAGCTGAATGATTGGATTTACGCCGACATGGCTCGCCTTGGTGTGCAGGATGTTCCTCCGCGGAGTGATGTTGTCTACGGCCTGAAGGCGCTGCGTCCTGATGGCTCGTTGGCGGCGGTGTGCATCTACCAGATCTGCTGGAATGTGTTGTACGTGCATGTCTTGACCGTGGCGAAGGGCGGCAAAAAGCGTGGCGTCGGCTCTGCGGTGCTGCGCAAGATTGATGAGATTGCGGGCGAGCACAACTGCGACTACGTGATGTTGCACACCATGAGCTGGCAGGCACGCCCGTTCTACGAGAAGAACGGCTTTGTTTGTGTGGCAAAGCAAGACAATCTTCCGTTCATGTTTCATCGCTTTGTGATGCTCCGCACGCTGTCGAAGCTGCCTCAAAGCAATCTGTGAGGTGGAGGATGCTCTTCCGTGACCGGCTTTGTAATGCATGTCTTTATTTTTTTGGCCCTCAATAAAATAAAAGGTACGCCAGTTTTGCTGATGTGCTCCTGAGAGGGGTTTTCCCTCTTCTTCTTTTTTTTTTTTTCGTGTGTTACAGCTCGTTCTTAATCTATCCTACCGGCATTTCTTTTTTTTTTTTCCGTTTCTCTCTTTGCTTTTTTTTTTTTTTACGTCTATATTAGTGCTTGATTTCTGAGAGTTTTTTTTTTTCTTAATTGGAGCGAAAAATGGTCTATTCACTTAGCTTAACCAAAGCAAGTGGCAGGCAAAGGCGATGAAGCACTTTTTCTGTTGTTGTTCGACCGTGTCCCAATCTTGTAGAGAGAGAGAAAAAAGGAGCTTAGAGAGCTTAGTTCCCTTATTCCATGCTTGGTGTTTTCTGCAGCAAACAGAGAAGCACATGCGTTAACCAAAAATAATAAAAAAAAAAAAAAAGAGCGATCCTCTCGCACACTTCTGCGAATCCTCAAACAACACTCTTTCTTTCTCTGCTTGTGTGATCCTTGATTCTCTCGTTCCACCTCCTCAACGCCTTCTGTAACTGCAAGGTGCTTTACTTAACGACACGAGCAACAACGGTGACATTCACAAAAACAGCGGGGGCGGACGCCAGCAGCAGTAATAAAGACTATTTTCGCCTGGAAGTTACACTTTTTCTCTTTCCAAAGCCTTGTCGATGCAGCGATCGATATTGCGCCGTGCCTTCTTTGGCAATGGAGCCACCAACGCGGCGTTGCTGGCGGGGCTGAAGTACGAGCTGGTGAAGGAGCCGACGTCGCTAGAGCCGGCTGTCACCTCGATGCTGCGGGAGACGGAGAAGCGCCACGGGATCGTGAGCCTTCCACCGTACAATAAGCGTGAGTTTGCGTTGACTGCAAAGACGAAGGAGGGCAAGCTGGCGGGTGGCATCCTCGGCTACACAAACTACAATGAAGGCCACGTCGCCATGCTGGCTGTCAATCCCGAATGCAGGGTTCATGGTGCCGGCACCACGCTGCTGAAGAACTTCGAGACGACTGTCCGCACACGGTACAACTGTAATCGGTTGGCGCTGGAGACCTTCAGCTGGCAGGCGCGGCCCTTCTACGAGAGGTACGGCTTCAAGTTGTTCGGCGTGCAGAAGAACCAGCCGATAGGCCATGAGAAGTACTTTCTGGAGAGAGTGTGGCCTGCGAAGCAGAACAAGGAGGAGCCGACGTGCTACCTATGCGCCACAAGTGAGCTTATTATTGGTGAGTGGGACGTTGACGAGGCAACGAAGTTGTTGAGCTTCTGGTTGGACGATGACGCGCGGCGGCGCAAGATCAAGGGCGTCCCACAGTATGACATGACGCCGTTCGGTCTGCGTGTGACGGACGCGGACGGCGCGTTGGTGGCGTGCTGCCTGTACGACACGTGGTGGGACGAGCTGCACGTTGACAAGCTTGTGGTGGCACCGGACAAGCAGGGCAAGGGCATCGGCTCCGCGCTGCTGAAGAAGATAGAGGAGATTGCGCGTGAGAAGAAGCTGCAGCACCTTGTGGCGGACGCAATGAGCTGGCAGGCCTATCCGTTCTACGAGAAGCACGGCTTCAAGGTATTTGCGACGCAGACGGACGTGCCGGAGGGTCATTCGCGTCTCCGCCTCCTGCGTGCGTTGGAGTAGAGTACAGAGATAAACGGAAAGAACCAAGAGATCGGTACACACGTAGCGGCGTGTCTTGCGCTTACGATAACAATAATAATGTGAATTCGTCCAGGTAGGATCTTTCAGCGTTTCACGATCAGCGACAGAGCCGAAGGTTACGTGAAAGGTCTACTTAGGCGTTGTCCTCTGTTTTCCCCTCATTTTTTTTTTCTGCTCTCTTTTATATCTCACCTGTCGTTTGGGGTGCAGTTCTTGGAAAGGCAGAGCGCACACACCAGCAAAGTGGAAACTGCTTTTTAGTTGTCTTTTTCTATGATTATCATTGTTTCTTTGTTGCTCTCAAACTACTCGACGAGCTTTGAGTCACTCGAACAAATCGAGGCTATACTTCTTTTTTTCTTAAATGGGAACTTTAGCTTTGCAGCAGGGTTCGGGAGTGGTCAGAGTTGAAAAAGGGATTTTAGGCATCTCTTTTACTCGCTTCCTAAAGAAGGGGGGGGGGGAAAGAAGTCGTAGTGTTTTGCACGGAGAGTTTCGAGGCTCTTTTTGCTCCTCTGCTGTTTATTAACAAAGCTACCTGTTGCTTCTCTATTCATCCCGTGATTTTTAGTTTTATTATGATCATCTATCTTTTTTCTCATTATAATTTGGTATTCGTCCAGGGAAGTCTCTTTTTATATCTGTGTCTCCACCTTTCCACTTTCTCTGTTTCCAAGCTGTCATTTTTTTCTTTTCGCCGTTTGAGTGCCGATGTCGTACAGTAGCAGTATTGTTGGATTATGGTTTACAAGCACCTTTTTCTGATCACATTGCCTCCTGCTCTGCAGACAGCGGCAAAAGAGATTGTGAGGTGAACTACGCAACCAGAAGGATGGTAATTGCTTCTGCTTGTTCGTCATCGATGCTGATGTGAGCAGCTACGCAGCTGTCTAGCTGCCATTCTTCTCACATTTCATTCATCTGTTCTCGACTTCTACTGCCCTTGCGCTGTCTTTTTCTTTCACATTTCTCGTGCTGCTTTTTGCCTTGCTCTGCAGAAATCTCTCTTTTTTTTTTTTCTGTTCCATTTCTCTCGTCATTACCCGCCGATAAAAAAAGGAAACTGTGTGTTCATTATACTTGATTGCTTGCTTTCCATTTGTACTAACGCTTTTTCTTCTTCTCCATTTAAAGCCTTGCTACCGCATGCCGCGCTCCATTTTCAGTGCTTTCGGTGTTCTTTGTATTTAAAAGCACGAATTTACATTAAGCACACACGTACACACACATACCAAAAAAAAAAGAAAACACTACTACTAGCGCAGCAACAAAGAAAGGAGCACATTCCGTGATTAGCGAGCAAGAGCCGTACAACAACGATCGAAACGGAGGAATGTCTCTTACTCAGTCTCTCCTCTTATCTACCGTTCGTGGCAAGGAGGTCAACGCAACGTCGCTCGTAACCTACCTCGTCAAGTCCATCCTTGTGCCTAACGCTGCCAAAGCCAGCGGCGACGCCGCGGAGGCGCCGTACGTGTGCGCCAACAGAGCTTTTGCCTGCGGCAACGGCGGTGGCGTCGACGTCTACCTCAACATACATAACCACCACCGCAGCACCTTCTTAGAACAGAGCGTGCACCTGTACAGCGCGGTACTCGCGCTCTGCCCGCAGCTCTCCATCAGTATTATTCCCGTGATGGGCGATGCCGCGGCAACAGCATCTGAGTCAGCAGATGCCGGCTCTAGTGATCCGATCGAAGTCTTCGATGATGCCGCCGTGTTGCTGCGGCAGTGGAAATTGGTGGATAGCGCTGCGATGCGCCGCAGCGGGGACGGCTTTGCGCCGAGCTACAATTACGTCGCGGTGGGCGGCACCTTCGATCACTTTCACTCCGGCCACAAGGTGCTGCTGTCGACGGCCGCCCTCTACACGCGGGAGAAGCTGCGCGTTGGCGTGACGGACGCGGCGTTGCTGACGCGCAAAAAGTTCGCGGAGTCGTTGCAGTCGATGGAGTGGCGCATGGACTACGTTTCGAAGTTTCTCAAAAAGGTGCGTCCTGACTTGGAGCTTGAGCTGACGGTCATCTCTGAGATGAGCGGCGGAACGGACAAGATTGGCGCGATTGAGGCGCTGGTGGTGTCGCCCGAGACGGCGAGTGCGCTGCCGAAGATTAACGAGATGCGTGCGGCGAATGGTGGACTACCGCCGATGGCGGCTATTCCCATTCCACAGGTGCAGTCACCGAATGGAGAAGTCATTAGCTCCACGGTACTTCGCTCGCTTTTGACCAAGGCGGAGAAAGAGAAGTAGATGCACATCAAGAAGATGATTGGGGTGGAAGGGAGCACGAAAGGAAAGAGTCTACTCCGTTCTTCGCTTACCTTGACGTTTGCGCTCTTCAAAGCACTCTGCTTTTGACACGTCCGTTTTTTTATTTTTCCGTTTTGGCATCTGCTTGTTTGTGTTTCGATATACTGCTGATGTTACAGTACCAGTCCTTTATCTCTGCCCGTTTTTCTTTTCCTGTTTCTGTGCTGTGCTTTTTCCCCATTCCTGTTAGTGCTAACCATTCTATTCCCCGGCCTCGATTTATATGGGAAGTCGTCGACAACCGTCGATGTCTACATTTTTTTTTTCTGTGCTTTATTTATTGTACTTCTAGCGTCTGTTTCCCTTCTTTTTTTTTTTCTTCCTCGTGTTTCTGTTATGCGATACAACGCTGGCATTTTTTCAAGTACTGTAGACAAAGCCTTGACGTCTATGGAAAATTGAAGTGCTTCGCCGCTTAGTGCAGTATCAAAAAAGAAGGCTGCATGCTCGCGTGTGTCGTGTTTTCAAAAGACATTGTTACTATTACTACTACTACGACAACGTACTCACGTGAGCGCTACTTAAAACAAACAAAGACTTTGACGCTTTATACACGTGCATTTGCTTTTTTTGAAGTGCCTTTATGACACTTAACGAAATTTTATGTTTTACAACCCCTGTAGCGAAAAAATAAAAAAAGAAAAGCGTGCATTTTCTCTTTGATGTGTGAGCACTCAACGTAATGCAAAAAAAAAAAAAGGGAGGTAACAAACAAACAAACAAAAAAAAAAACGCATGGAAACAAGGGCGGAAGGGAGGATTCCAAAGGCGATGAGAAGAGGTGTGCTTTCTCTCTCTCTCTCGTCCTGTTTTTGCTCCGTTTTGTAGCAGTTATCGTTCACGTATGACCCGCCTTTCTTCTGTTATTCCGCCTTGCGTAAGGCTTGCTTTGTAGCTCCTTTACGAGGTATGTGTAGGCGGTGTGCTTGCTCCAAGCAGAACATGCCGAATGCCAAGCAGCGCTCTTACTTCCTGCTTTTCTTTTCTTTCTTTCTTTCGAATCTGCACGAAACGCGAGTTCCATCCGCGTCTTGTTCGTTTCCATGCGTTGGTAATCTCATTGTGGCACGTAGCAGGGCGGAACCTCCACGTTGTGTAGACTTGTGCGTTTGCTTGTGTAGGCGTAAAGCGAAGCAGCGGCGGCATAATGATGGTTTTGACATTTGACATAGCAATTTGCGATTGACTCATTCTCATGATACCAGTTTATTCCTGCATTATCACTGATTGCCGCTGCTGCTTATGAGCATGTGAGCATAGGAACGTGGGTGCGTGTGTACGTTTGTCAGCGAACCGTGTGTGTGTGTATGTGTGTGTGTGTGTGGTCTAATGCTGGTCTTTGCTGAGTTGAACACGACCTGTGCTCTTTGACATGTTGGGTGCGGTTGCCAACGGAAGAGAGACAAAAAAAGAAAAAAGAAAAGGCGTGCTTGTGGCGGTGGTACTACAGGGATCTCTTCTTTGCTACCTTTTTTTTGCCGTTTCGTAAGTGCGACTCATATTTTTCTTTTTGTTTCAAAAGCAGTAAAACGTGCAGACAAGAAGAGAAAAAAAAAAAAAAAGCAAGACTACTGCTTTTTTTTTTATTTACTGAAGTTGATTAAGCAGCCGGCTTCATGTTACGACAACGCCACTGAATGGCGCATAAGAGTGTTTAGTCCTGTGATTATTTCGTGCTTGCGAGCAACGAAATTGAGATTTTACCGCTGTTTTTTTTTTTTTCATTCTTACTATCGACGGCATTGTCTTCTGCCTCCTAGGTGTGAGGCTCTCACGTGGCTCCTTTCTCCATTGCACTTCTCTTACCTTCATTTTGTAACTTCTGTCTTCTTCATATCGTGCGATGTGCACTTTGACGCGCACTTGGCGGGGGGGGGGGAGGGGGTTGCTTTGCTATAAGCGCAACAGCATCTTAAGCCAATCAGCTCATCTTCTTTGCTCTTCGGAGTTGTCTCAAAATAGTACTCCTTTTTTTTTTTAATGGCGCCCACCATCTCAAGTGGGTCTTCGTCCTCTGCTGCGATACAGACGGCGGATGCGGGGACGCTGCAGCTGTTGCGCTTCGCCTACACCTACAGCCGTTCGCAGCTGCGCACCATCGTTACCTCTGCCGTTTTCATGACTGGGGCAACCATCCTGAGCATCTCGATCCCCGTGATGGCGGAGGAGATTGTGTCGTATGGCACGGAGATGGTCACCAAGACGGTCAGCGGCGTTGTGCACGTTGGCAACACCACCGCCGCGAGTGAACACGCAGGCGCTCAGGGAACGGCCGCTGATGGCGACGTCAGGGAGATTTCACTAATCGGCATGGGGTCACTCAGTGAGCGGCTGATAAAGCCACTACTGCCGTTTTTCTTCACGGTGCTGCGCCGCGACGACGGAGGTGCGGGCAATGCTGGCAGTGACTCCGTGCTCGCGTGGCCCAGCCCCTACGTGGAGGGTGTCTTGTGCCGTTGCCTCTTCATGGGTCTGGCAGTGCTGTGCTACCACTTCACCTCCCTCATCGCCCACCTCGCGGCATATCGCGCTGGCATGGGTGCGCAGAACGCCTTGATCCAGGACAGCGTTGATTGTGTCTTGCGTACGCAGTTCCCGGAGCGGGTCGCCGTTGTGAACGCGGTGAAGCTGGCGCAAATCATCACCGCCAGCGGCCGCGCGCTCTGCGACACGATGGGCGACTTCCTTACCAACGTGCTGTCACAAGCCATGTACATTGTCGGCTTTTTTTTTGTGATGCTCTACCTGTCCTATCAGCTCACCCTCACCATTCTTGTCGGCGTGGTGGCGGTACAGTGTCTCTTCTTCTTTCAGGGCCGCGCGTTGCATCGGCAGGGCAGCCGCGTCACAGCCGAGGAGTCGGGGGTTCAGGCGTTCATCGCCAACGTGTTGCAGCGCAGCGAGACTATTTTTGTGTTCCAGTGCCGCGACTTTGTGTTGACGCGTGTGGCAGCGCGTCTGGCGGTGGTGCGGCGACTGACCAACGGACTCAATCGCAGCATCCACGGCTACGCCGCGATCAGCACGGGCTTTACGCGGCTCATCCTTGTCCTGGCGCTCGGACTGTCGAACTACTACCAGCAAAAAGGTCAGCTGGACATGAGGCACACGGTGCTGTACTTCGCCTGCTTCCAGTCCTTCGTGAACACGCTGGCGTCGCTCTCATCCAACGTTGGCCAGTTGCGTGCCGCGCTGGGTCGCCTGAAGACGCTGGAGGCGATGCTGCGGTGGTACTCCGAGCCGCTCCCCACCGCTGAGACGGAGCAAGTCGCGGACACGCAACAAGAGCGTGAAAACGGTGCCGATCACTTTTCCCACAAGCGTGACACAATAGACAATACGTGGATGGATGTGCAGGAGGCCGACACCGCCGCTGTGTCGCTGGAACACGTCACCTTTCGATACCCTGCGGTTCCTGCGTTCTTCAGTGAGAACGGTGGCGCGTCAGCGACGACGACAGCGGCGGCGGCTGTGGCTGCGTTTGAAGACGCGATGAACACGTCTATGGGTGCTCAACACGCCAACGGCATCACCGACGTCAGCTTCACGGCGGTCGTCGGCGGCATCACTGCGCTTTACGGCCCGAGCGGCTCTGGCAAGAGCACCTGCCTGCGCATGTTGTGCAGGCTGGTGCGCCCACACGCGGGCACGGTGCACACGCAGCGCCGCGCTGTCCTGCTGGAGCAGCAGCACGCCATTTTCATCGGCACCGTGGCGGAGAACATTTTGCTGACAGATCTGACGAAGCTGGAAGCGGTGACTACGGCGAGCCGCAATGTCAAGAACAACGGAGGCAGCGCACCCGCTAGCTCAATGGAGCTGCAGCGGCGTGTGACGGACGCCGCGGTGAAGAGTGGATGCGCGAACTTTCTCAGTAATCCGTTCAGCACCTATATCGAGAGCATCGACCACCCGCAGTTTAGCGGTGGCCAGCTGCAGCGCATCGCCCTCGCGCGTGTCTTTGCGCAGACGGACGGCTACTCGCTTGTGCTGTTGGACGAGCCCACTTCGGGGCTGGATCATACGGCGGTAGAGGTGCTGTTGGAGACGCTGAAGGAGCTGCGCGACGTGCACGGCAAGACGGTGCTCATCTCCACGCACGACCGCCGCGTTGCCGAGGTGGCGGATAAAGTGGTGGACCTCTCAGGACGCGCACCGCGAGCGTGATGCCCTGTTGTGGTGACGTTAAATCGACACGCATAAAAGGAAAGAACCGCTTTCTACTGTATTGTATTCAGCGTGCTCAGTTTTTTTTTTTTTGGCGGGATAATCTTAGCGATTTGCGTGTGTTCTTTCATTACCATTCAAAATTGCGTGCGATGCAAACGGTTTTTTTTTATCTGTTTGTTGTTTCATTTTGCTTTAGTGTTAGGCGGAGCTCAGTTAATGTGCACGGACAACAGCTTACAACATACACAAAAAGTTAAAAAAAAAAAGGAACCTGTTAAGGCTTGCTGACAATTAAGTGTAAATGAGAACGCAAGCAAGACGCTAAAGAATGCTGAGCACTTTTTTTTTTTAGTGAATAGGATAGGAGCAATCGAATCAGTCTTGTTTCGGGTGACTTTTGCAGACGGTGCTTACCCATTCGGAGAGGTTTGATGATGATTTGCAACAGGCTTACCTCAGCGTTCTGAAGGCAGTTGATGACTTATCGTTGAACGGTAGCGTTTTTTTTTCTTTGTCGTTGTTGTTGCTGCAGTGGCCTTCTTTTTCTTTTCTTCTGCGATTCTCTTCACACTTTCTTTTTTTTTCCCTAATCTCTTGTCCGAATGCTCATTTAAATGTGCATATATATGTGCTTGTATTTTCTTTAATTGTGCCAGAAAGAAGCAACATCGTTTATGCAACTAGCAGTTCAACTCACTGAGAGTGGTCCTTTTTTTTTTTCCGTGTGTTTACAACTAGCGACCAAATGCGTCTCACCGCTGGTAAGATCTACTTCTGGGGCGGTCTCACCTTCCTCTTCCTCATTGCCTGGAACCGGCATTCCACCAAGCATCTGCGCACCGTAGTGGACAGCATCAAGGAGGAAAAGACACGGGAGGCAGAGCGGCTGCGCTTGTATCAACAGGGCGGACAAGAAGGCGGAAGCGCGCCCGCGCCGACGGGCGACGTCCTCATGCCGAAGCCGAAGCACTTCAATCCGTATTATAAACAGCAAGAAATGGAGAATGCTGCAACAGATAAGTACAAACCCTAACATCGCTGAAAAAAAAAAAAGTACGGCCTTCAAGCTGCACTGGACGCTGTATTCAAAAAGTGTGGAGTACTCTCATGCTCTTCTCCTGTTCCTTCCCATGCTTTTCTCCTCTTTTTTTTTTTTTGATAAGTGCTCTGAGGCTGTGTGAAGTCACTTCTTCTTCTTTTTTTTTTATTTGTTTTGACGGATCTTAGTTGCGTTCGATCTATGACGAGAGCTCAGGCTGCACTGTGCTCTTTAAAAAGAAGAAACAGTGCCATGTCTACTCTCCTTATTGGTTACCCGATGTGGCCGCAGCGGCCATGTTTTTAATTGTTGTTTTGCATTACGTTTTACAGTGTCACAGCTTGTTTTTCTCACACACACATTAAAAAAGAAACTATGAAAGGGAGAGAAGTTGAAATATAGAGTTATATGTTATTATTATCGTTCTTTTTTTTTTTTTTGTGCACAGAGTTAATAGGCTGCATCACTGCACTTAGATCTCAGAGAGACGTGATTGCGCGTCACTGTTTTCATTTTCTGTTCTCTTTTTTTTTTTTTTTGAGCTGCACAGCCGCTCAAATTCTAGCGTCGTATTGCACACTCGAAGGAGAACATGGCAGATGCAGGAATGCTCCACGTTGCAGTGAACGCATGTTTTTTTTTTTTTTCGGTCTTATGTTCTTTTGCTCACTTTGTTCGCTCTACTCGTGTCTCCTTGTTTTTCTCCTGCTGGGACGTCAAAAGCAAAGCACCTCTTTTCGTGACTTACTTTCGGCGCGTCTACTTCACATTGCACATGTAAGCACCCATGTCACAGAGCACCAGCCACCGTTTAAGCAGCAACAGCAGACAAGCACGACAATCAAAGCGAGATGCACAGTCCAACCCGTTTCGCTGCATCACGGACGCCTCCGTATCTCTGTCACCCGGCAGAAAAGGGAGCGGTGTCGCCACGACGCGCAACACCTCGCTGCACGTGAAAAGCGGTGGCTTTGTCCCTCGTGCTGGTCTTGCGCACACCTCACCCGCTTCACAGCAAAGGGCGCCTCATCACACCATGGCCAATGCAATGTTTGCTGTTTCGTCCGAGGGCGATGCATCGACGACCACCACCTGCACCGGGGCGACCATCTTGGGCACTTACAAAAACCACCACAAATTACTGCAAAAAGCCTCCGCGCTTTCGTCACAGATGCACCGGCAGGTGGAGGATGTCGTGCAGATGGAGGAGGAGCAGCGCTTGCTGTCGCAGGCCTACCGCAGTCGGCAGAAGCTGGCGGAGCAAGAGCAGGAGCAGGCGCAGGTGCAGCAAAAACAGCAACTAGCGCAGCAGCAGCAGCAGCAGCAGCAGCACACGGCGTCGAGGTCGGCGGAGTCGGCCGGCAGTTCAGCCGGCGTCTCGTCCACGAAGGACGGCGGCGATGGAACTTCAGCGCATGACGGCGCCGAGGGCGGTGGTGATGCTGCTGACCCGAGCTTGTCGCCCAACAACATCACATCAGCTGGAGCTGACGAATATGGCGTGGTGCTGGAAGGTGCACCCGACACAAAGCGAATGCTGCAGCAGCAGGCGCAGGAGAAGAGCGAGACACTCGCGAAGATGCGTGGAATGCAGTTGGCGATCCGGGAGCTCAGCACGGAGGCCGCCGCCGAGGAGGAACGGTGGTTCAACAAGTCGCACTTTGCGACGGAGGAAGCAACGACGGCACCAGATGCGGACAACACGCAGACCGGCACAGAAGAGGACGGCGACGGAGCGGTGGAGGCCAGAAACTCCAGCAATTCTGCCACGAAGGCACCGCGAGGTATGCCATCCAATGTGATGAGCAAGTTGGACGCCATTCGCGACCTCCGCACTGCGCTGAATGACATGCTCGACGCACGCCGCTCCCATTCTGCGGACAGTGGCAGCTACGGCAGCGGCATCAGTGGGATCGGCGACAGCGGTGGCGGCGCCGGCGGCATGACGTGGATTGAGCAGGACGCCGCGTACCGTCCACCGGCCCCGCCGCAGGTGTTCAGCACAAGTGCCCTGGCTCTTACGCTCGAGTACGTGAGCGACAGCGTTGCGAGTTTGGCCCGCATCGCAGACGAGGTCTGCGTCGCCACGACGTTTCACGCACGCAGCAAACGCGTGTCCCTGGTGCCGTACCTGCGCTCGCTGGAGAAGTGGACGGCACAGGCGGAGCGCAGCCTGGAGACGGCGCAGCGGCACCTTCGCCACTTCCAAGTCGGCGAGACAGCCGTGCTGGAGGGCGGCGCCTTTGAAGTGAACAGCTTGCGGGAGCAAACACTGCTGCTGAAGGAGACGCTGACGGCACAGGATCAACAAGTGAAGTCGACGATGGAGGCAAAGGCGGCGGTGCAGCACCGGCTGCGCGAGATACGGCAGCGGTGTCGGATGTGGGAGTCGCATCTTCTGCACCGCAGCGCCGAGAGTGACCACGAGGACAAGTCCATTGAGTCCCTGCTCTTCCCTCAGCTGGACAACTCGCCGATGAACCGGTCCACCGCCTCGCTCAGTGCCCCCTCAAACAGCGGTCTCACTGGGCACGCGACGCGCTCCATCAATACGGCGGCGGCGGCGGTGGCGGGTGCGGCAGGTGGTGGGACCGGCAGCCGCACCGCCGCCGGCTCACCAACGTCGGTGTTTTTCGCGCCGGCAGCACGAAGCGCCAAAGAAGATGACAGCAACAACAATCGCAGCAGCAGCGGCGGTGACGATCACAGTGGCACTCACGGCAGGACACCACTTCAGTCCACGCTTCGCTTCAGCGGAGAGCCGAGTGACGCCTCGTCACCACCGCGTGCGCCGCCGCCGGCCATCTTGAAGGACTTCCTCCAGCCGCCTTCATGCCCCGCTGCTGGTGCTTCGGCGCTTGTTGTGGCCGCCTCCTCGTCTTTGCAGCCCACGTTCTCTGCAGGCACGGTGCCGGTGCGGGACACCACAAAGCCGCCTTCTCCCTCCACGATGGACCGCATGGAGCGTCGCGTCGCCCAGTCATGGGGGAACCCGTACGTCCGCAAGCGCCTCCTGCGACAGCGCGCAGAGGCCACTGCTGCTGCGATTGCTGCTGTTTCCACTTCGCCTTACGCGGCAGAGCCGCCCCCAACGGCATCGCCACAGGACCTGACATCCGCTGCCTCTCTTTCACGCGCTACCTCTTCGGCATACGACGCGGTGCCAAGGTGCAGCTGCGATCGGTCGGGTGACACCAAAGTCCAAGGCCTGGAAGGTGACGCCGCTCCAGCGGCCACTGCTTTATCCGCGTGGCGACCCTTTTCGTCCACTCCGCCGTCGGGTGGGCTCTCGCCGACAACGCCCAATGCAACGGCGTTTGGCGGTGTCTCGCACACGTTCCCGCGAGCTTCATCAAGAGAAGCGCAGCGGCGCAGTCGGGTTTCGGTCAGCACACCGCGCACGCCGTCGCCAGGTTTGGGTGACGTCAGTGAGCGGCAGCTGGCGAGCCGCGTCTTCAGCTCCGCTGCCACCGCGGCTGGTTTTTACGCTGCTGAAGCTGGAGGGGAGGTGATGTTGGCAGAGTTGGCGGATGTGCGGCTGTTGCAGCTGCTGCAGAGTCTTCTGCGCAGTGTGCCGATGACCTCCTCGCTGGCTTCGCAGCAGGACATGAAAGGAGACCACGGCGATGACGGGGACTTGACGAAAGGCAACGACCAGACTGCGGAGTCGCCTCTAGGCGTGAGGGACGTCACGCTGGACGACGGCATGCGTGAGGCGTGCCGACGGAGCATCCAGCGGCTCATTCAATTCGTGAAGACGCAGACGAATCAAACAAACCCCAACTAGCTCCTCATCTAGCCAAAAAAGTGAGGTAGTTTTTTTTTTTTTAAACATTATATATATATATATATATAAGTGTATTCCTCGCAGTGTTTCCATGTAAACCAACGAAAATGGGATGTCTTGTTTTTTTTTTCTTTCTTCTCTCTCATGCGTGTGTAATTGCGTTTCAGAGAGTAATTACGCACACACACGCACACTATGCACATGTAAACAACCAGTTGCGTATTTCTTTTTTGTTTGCTTTTATTGATCATGCCTGCTTTCACTGATCTTCTTGAACAAATCACCAAACAGCAACAACAACAACAAGTAATTATGCAGTTATGATAGCCCAAACGCTCTTTCTTCTCAAGGTTGGCGAAAACGAGAACGGAAAAGAAAAAAAGGACGTGTGGGTAACGAAGTAAGAAAGGCTGTTATATCCATATTTGGCCTTATTTTTATTATTGTTGTTGTTTTTCTGCTTCTGGGACGCTCCTCTTTGAAGTTATGCACTTCAGTTAAATCTGCTTTTTTTCTCTTCTTGCACTTTTTTTTTCTTAACTTCTTTCTCTTACTGTTCTGCTTCATTTCCGAAGGAGCAGTCTCCCTCTACTTTTTATACACTTCATGTAAACGGTGCGTTTTAGCTCTTTGATTTCACCAATACAACACACAGAAGTGAAGGACTACTGCGCTTCATTTCCTCAGGAATCCTGCGTTGCTTTCCATTTTGCTTTTATTTATTTATCTTTTTTTTTTTTTTATAGCGGCTTTTTTTTTCGTAGGTCTGCTATCAAGTTGGGTGCCAAAAAAAAAAATAAAAAGAAGTTGTGCCACTTGCGATTCTACGCCAATTCCTTCTCATTTTACACGGGCATCCACGCTTCAGCTTGAGAAGGCTCATAGACGGTAGCAAAAAAAAAAAAAAGTCCGGCTCTCTAGCAACCTTTTCTTTCCTCTTCTTTCTTTTTCGTGTCGCCATGTCGCAGAGCAGTTTTGTATTCAAGTACATCATCATCGGCGATAGCGGTGTGGGCAAGAGCTGTCTGCTGCTACAGTTCACCGACAAGCGTTTCGAGCCGCTGCACGACTTGACGATTGGCGTCGAGTTCGGCGCTCGCCTCATCTCTATCCAGGGCAAAAGCGTGAAGCTGCAAATCTGGGACACCGCAGGGCAGGAGAGCTTCCGCAGTATCACGCGTAGCTACTACCGCGGTGCCAGCGGTGCCCTGCTTGTCTACGACGTAACCCGGCGTGAGACGTTCATCCACCTGCAGAGCTGGCTGGAAGATGCGAAGGCGAACGCGAACACGGCACTGGTCATCATGCTGATTGGCAACAAGTGCGATCTCGACAACAAGCGCCAGGTCAGCCGCGAGGAAGGGGAGGCCTTTGCGCAACGTAATGGACTCGTTTTTATGGAGACCAGCGCCAAGACGGCGCAAAACGTGGACGACGCGTTTCTGCAGACGGCGACGCTCATCTACGACAACGTACAGGCGGGCGTAATTGACCCGTCGGTGGTCTCGGGGAGACCGAGTGCGCGGAGCACGAACGCGCCATCGCCAAACACGGCAGTAAACAACAATGCAGACAACAACTCCTGCTGCTAATCAAAGAGAGAGGAGAGGGAGCTGGAATAGAAGAAAAAAAAAACACAAGAAAACAAGAAAGCAATGAGCTGCGCTGTAGGAGAGAATCAGTACAACGTTTTTTTTTTTCTTTTCTTTCCCTTCCACTTTTGCTCGACGTTAAAACTGTGTGTTCTCACAGCAGATGAGTTTGGGATCGGCGCTCGAGTCTGAGTCAATGGATATATCTTCTGTTTGCAGTAACTACAAACGCGAAATAGTACGCTCTTTTTCCATTTTTTTTTGTTGACGTTTTAGTTATTTTCGTCTTCTTTTTTTTTTTTCCATTCTTTCTTTTTATTTGATGAGGGAATATACCTGCTGCTTTTAACAATCCCGCAATACTTACTTTTTTTTTATTATTATGCGACTTGCTACCCCCTGTTTTGCGAAAAGTGAATGATACTTGCTATACATTACCACCTCTTCGTAAGTTGCTTTGCTTATGGTGCCCTGCTTGGTACTCCTTTTTTCTTTTTCTTATCTTCTCTGGGCTAAGCGATAGATCAGCTTTTCTTTCGTCTTGTATTTGCTTTTTTTTTTTTGATGCGTGTGCTTATTCTCTGTTGAGTGCCCTCACAAGGAGAGGGGAAAAAAAAAAAAACGAACAAGCAGTGCTGAGGAGGTCAATGAGCGTGAAAGTTGACGTGAATAATGTAATCAAACGCGGAACAGAGGTATTTACACGGATCGTATCGTCTCTGCGCTCCTGTCTGACATTACAGTGATGCCAGTTGCAGGGAAGGGTGTGCCTATGTGCGCATTTTCGATTGACGTGCAGCGGGGGCCTTTGTCTTTTCAAATTGGAGCAACGTGGCGGATCCAAGAGAAGAAAAAAAAAAAAAGAAATACACCACATCGTTTTTGTTCGTGAGGCTTTGATCATTCTTTTGAGGTCTAACAATGACGGCGGCAACTGGAGGATCAGTAGAAAAGTCTGTTCTTGTGTGCTTAGTCTATTACCCCACGTGCGGTCTATGCAGCCTTGTTCCTCTTTGTGTTCGCGAATGTACCTCCTCCTTCTTCTTCAACATGTGTCTTACCTGCTTCTTTTTCTCTGCCTTGGTTATATGTGTCTTTTTTTTTTCTTTTCCTTTTCTTTGCTCCAATATGCGGCATCGTTAAACACCTCTTTTCTTGTTTTTTTTTTGTTTCCTTTTGGGCTTATACTATGCACGTATTTTCGGCAGCACTTTTGAATGTCCCAAGCTTTGTGCGTTAGTTGGTTACTCCTCCACCCCTCTTTTTTTAGCCGTTCATTTTCTTTACTGTGCATTATTATTGTCTTTACGTTGCTCGTGTTTCTCGCGTAATCATTGACACACAGGCAAAACAAAAAACGAAGTAAAAAAAAAAAAGTTAAAAAAAAAAAAAGGAACGGAGCTCTCATGAAGTTGTCCAAGACGTCATCTGCCGCGGCGCTTCTGTGTGCCGCTATGCTGCTGAGCTGCTGCGCTGTCGTGCCCGCGGCTGCAGACGACGGTGGTCTTGCCGTGCAGGTCGGCCCTGGTCGCACCAACTGCTTCTACGAGGACGCGCCAGGCGTGGGCGTGAAGATGTTCCTACACTACATGGTCAGTTCGGGTGGTTCGCTGGACATCGACTGCCGAATCAGCGGACCAGATAAGACGATCATCTGGAGCGCAGACCGTGACACGGAGAACCGCGTGCTCTTCAAGTCTCGCGTCCCCGGGCCGCACGAGTTTTGCTTTATCAACCGCATGAGCACTGTTACGCCGAAGGTGGTGTCGTTTTCAGTAATGGTGGGCGAGGGCGACGTGGCCACGGCGGGTCCAGGAAAGGCGGTGGAGAAAGATGCTCTCTATCGCTCTATTAGGCGGCTGCAGGAGGGTCTCGGCGAGATTGAGGAGCTGCAGCAGCTGATGCGGGTACGTGAGCAGGACCACCGTGCCACAACTGAGGTGGCGAACACCCGTGTGGTTGTCTTCTGCGTGTTGGAGATTCTCTTTATCGCCGGCATGGGCGTAGGTAGTGTGGTGTATCTGCGCAAGCTGTTCGTGACAAAGCGAATGGTGTAAGAGTCAAGGAAAAAAAGGCAGAGAGAAAAAAAAAAAAGAGAAAGAGAGCATTTTGCTTTTGTACAGCTCAAACCTGTTTTGAAAACAACAAAAAAAAAAAGGAAGTAGATTTGTTTTTAGCAGCAGTTTTCTCTTTTTTTTTTATGTTGTAATTTGATGTAGCGCTGTCAAAAAAAAAAAACACTTTTGAAAATTGGCATTGCTTCTGCTTGCGCTTTTTGGTTTTTCCTTTATGGGGCTTTATTAAAAGACAGTCGCATCAGAGTTTCCTTGCTATTTTGTTCCTAATGAGCTCGTGGCACAGTTCCCTCTCTCTTTTTTTTTGTTTTCTGATCATTTTTTTTTTTTTTTGTTTTGATTTGGGATTGGAGCTGAAGGCAAAATTATGAATGAACGGTGTGTTGTTTTTTCTTTCTGTTTGCTTTGCCGTGTTTGCGTCGGCGCTGATGTCGTCTCCGGAGTTGGGAACAAAACAAAGAAAGCGGGAAGATAGAGTAGCTGCCACATTCAATGTGGACTGTTTTTTTTTTTTAATGCACAGTAGTTTATAGCAACGCAACCGTGAAGCAACTTGAGGTTATTCAGGACCTCTTGTTCTTGTTAGTCCCTTTTTGCTTTGAAAGGTCATGACTGGATGCATCTGAGAGCCGCAGCTGCGCCCTCCACGCTTTCTTTGCTTGCTGGAAATGGTGCAAGTTGCTGCTTTTCTTCTCCTAGACCGTCGCTCGGTTTACAAGGTCTACTTTGGCGGTAGTTTCTGATGTCAAGTTTTGTAACATGATTGTTGTTTGGCAAACACAGGGACTCAAGCCAGTTGTCAAACCTCTTTTTAAAAGTACTACTTTCACGTTCATTACTGCCCCCTTTTTTGTTTGCTGATCGAGAAGGGTTTTTTTTTTCTTCAACCACGTGTTCTCTTTTTCTTTTAGCAAAATCTGGGTCTACGCGAGAAAAAAAAAAAAAGAAAAGCACGCGGAAGAACGCTTTGTACTCAACGCAATAACAACAACCACCCTTCCCCAAAGAAAAGAAAATAGTTAGTCACACAAGGCGTTGCCGTGATGCCACTCAAAGCACTTCTTGGCAACTGGTTCGAGGAGGAGGCTTACGAGCGGGACCGGCAGCGGCTGATGCAGGGCCGCAGTGGCGGTGTTGTGGAGGCCTCGACTGAGGTTGCCAACGTGATGGCGAAAGTCAAGCATCACAATACTCCGCACGCCATCGCCGCCATTCCTGCCGACGGCAACCTGCGCTTCTACGTCCCGCTCATGCTGCAGAACGCCAACACCTGCGGCTTCCTCAGCCTCGACCTCGACGACCGGAAGGCGACGGCGACGGGCTGGCAGATCGCCTGCTCTACCGCTCCTGCGGAGGAGGCGACGGCGCGGTGCACGGTGGTGCTGGTGCCGGCTGCGATGCCGCCTACCGACAGCTTTCCCATTCCACAAGATGAGGAGGACGTGGTGCACTACGGCCAGCCTTTTTACCTCATGACCGTGCGGGAACTGTGCCCAGACCCGCTCTTCCTCGTGTCCGAGGCTGTGTCGCCTGGAAACGCCTCAAACGTTAGCGGGAGGCTGCAGCACGTGTACTTCTCCCCCGATGGCGGCAGTGCGGGGGCGATGTGGTGCATAGACGACGCGAACCCAGCCTACCAGGAGGACACCCGCGACCACCCCGTCAAAGCCGAGGACGTGATCCGGATTCGCCACAACATGACGAATTCACCATTAGCAAGCCTCAAGGAGACCTTTTATAACGACTTCGGAGCTCAGTTCGAGGTAGGCTGTGGGAAGCTGAGCGCGCTGGCGACCCGCAAGCGTGGCGGCCCGACGGCTCAGGAGAACTTATGGATGTTCATTCACGACGGCCAAGGACAGCCGCAGCAGATGGCGCCAGAAAGAACCGGTGATGGGCTGGAGAGCACTACCTCGTCGCAGCAGCCAGCACCCGCAGCCTCGTGAGTTTTTTATTTACTTGCTCCTTGTCGTTGTCTTTTTCTTTTTTTTTTTCTGCGATGCAAGCTCTGTTTTCGTATTATGGCCGGTGCCGCAACACCTTTGCTTGTAAAAGTTGATTAGAACTCGTTGATTGATGTACACTACATTGACTGTGAATGCGTAGTAGTCGTTAAGAAGAAAAGAAAAGAAAAGAAAAAGGTGGTTTGAAAGGTTAACGAGAAGCTAGGAAAAAGAAAGCAAGGGATGATGCTCTTGTTCACCCGATTACTTGATTGATTACATTTATAAACCGAGGCGTTTCTTTCTGAGTGTTTTTTTTTTTCCATCTGTTTGTTTGTTCTTTTTTTTTTTCTCCATGAAAAGCCACAGGGAGGAGCATAGGCTGCTCCTTTGGCGAAACACCGGTAGATTGCGATAGGCTGGGGTCTTTTTTTTTTTTTCGGATGATCATGTTGAAGCACTCTTCTTTCCCACTCCATTATTTTTCTTGGCCTTTGCATCGTTCCATTCGCACAGCATCTAGTATTTCGCGCTGTTGACACTGTTTCTTAAAAAGAAAAAAAAAAACAACAACAACAACAACATCAAAAAAAGGAACGACTAATGTTTCGAATGTACACCCCCACGGTAACGCACCCACACCACATGCGCTCACTCGGTTTTCTTATCGGCTTGCTGCCTTTTCTCGCATTGGTGCTCCTGCTGCTGCTCTGTGCTGCGCCGGCACAGGCGGCAGAGGAGGCGCCGGAAGGTCGTCCGGTGCGTCCCCTGCACGGCCCCGGCTACGAGCATTTAGACTGCTCTGCCTGCCTCACCGTCAGCCGAGCCCTCTTCGGCCGGCTGAACGCAACCCTGAACGAAAACCCGTCCACCTACCTCGCCTCGCATCGGCTGAACCGCGCGAACCAGCTGCGGCGCCGGCCCTACCGCAATAGCGAGCTGCTCGTAACGGAGGTGATGGATAACTTCTGTCGCAGTTACGAAAACGACGAGCGGACGCTGCGGTTGCACCCAAAGTCGAAGGTGCGGCTTTATCACCAGCAGGTGTGGAAGGACGCCACCCTCGGTGTGCGCCCGAGCCTGCGAGAGGACGAAGTCTACCCCGCCGGCGCACACGATCCGCAGTGGGACAACTACGTCGAGTTGCGCCGCTACGAGATCGCGAAGGTGTACAGTCCAAAAGACGAGGAGGCATTGAAAGGGATGTCGATGCTCAAGGCTACTCCGGCGATGTGTGCAACCCTCGTCGAGGAGTTTGAGGACGAAATAGAGGAGCTCGTGAAACTGGCGCACAACTTGTCTGACATCGAGTATGGGCTGTGTGGACTGCCACTGCCAAGCACGACGGACGCCGCGGAGGTGCGGGCGACGATTCTGCCCATCACGAACATCTGCGCGCGGACGGAGGTGCTGCGTGCGGCTGCGCATCGGGACCAGCTGCGGTGGTCGCAGTACATGCGACGTGAGGCGCATCGGCTGGAGAAGCTCGCGGCAAAGCGCAAGGCATCGCAGGAAAGCACAGAGGAGGACGCGGCAGAAGAGAAGGCAGAGAGTGACCACGCAGAGATTTCTGCGAAGACCACCGTGGGGCAGGACCACCACAACGGTGATGCCTCGGCTGAAGTCGATGCAAGTGTGGAGAGGGAGGAATCGGTGAGTGCGGATTCGGGGTCGGCTGCTTCAGCACCGACTGACACGGTCGGCAGCTCCGCGGGCGACGGCGTGGTGGGAGAAGGCGATGGCGGTGACGACGGCGACCTGTAAATTGACTGAATTGCGAGTACACCCCTCTTGGTCGCTTTTATGTGTAGAGAGAGTGAGTGAGCGTCACTTGGGCTCATGTAGAGTTGCTTTTTTTTTTTTGTGCCTTTTCGCCGAGTGTGTGTCTCATCTTGCCAAATAGTAAAATCGTAGTCATAATAAAAAGAGAGATTCTGCAAGTTGTCCAGAGTGACAGAGCAGTCGATGTTAGAGTATTTTGTTTTCTTTACTGTATGCTTCGCCAATCTTGTAAACACTATCCTGCGGTCTTATCGTGTTCTTTTCTTTTTCCTTCTTTTTATCTAGAATGTACACCTTATTCCCTGACGATGCCGACCACCTCAATGTGGTATCAGGGTCTAGTACCCACTAAGCGGGAAAGCCAAGAGCCTGCAGCCTGTCCTTGCGTCAGGTTGCGGGCGATTGGCGGCGGCGGACAGGTCTGAGTCGTGCATATGCTGGAGGGACTTGCAGCAATTCACACGTTCGACACGGCTCGTGAAAAGGCGTGTCTACGGGTTGTGAAAACCGTAAGATGGGCCGCTGACATTATATTATCCCCCCTCCACAAGCAGCACGCCCGCAGACGCACCGCAGCAGCTACCGTCGACTGGTCCGAAGATTCAGCACTGCCCGCGATGCGAGCACGCCTTGTCCACGATACCGGGCATCATCTACCATCTACCATGTCCAGACCCACCACCCCGATGTTACACGTTTACAGGTCCTTGAGGGGGAAAATAAGAAGAAGTGGATACCGATACGCCCAAGGATACACACATGTCCAGATTGTTGTCGGGCTTTTATCACGCCCAACGGCCTGCTGAGGCACCGGGTGGCTAAGCACAGTCTACGCGCCCCGAGACCCTTAGAGATGTCCATACGCTTCACGTGCGAAGAGACATCGGGTCACCTCTTGGTCTGTCCTGAATTACAGGCACTTCGAGAGAAGCACGACATGGAAACACCTCACGGAGTAAAGGCGGTCGCAGACGTAAAGCTCGCCAATTTTCTCCTCGTGATGATCCAGCACATTCCTCACTTATGCTCACAGATAAGTTCCGAAAGCCGCCCCGGGGTGGCTGCCAACGGCACGGACAGTGCTATTTCCCATATGTCCTTAATAGACTCTTCTTTAATTAACGCGTCCTCCGAAGGGGTGTCGAACCGCAGGCGTCGCAGAGATGGGGCAGGCGAAGTACCGCCGCCTCGTTCACGCATTGTGCAGTACCGCGGCAGACGGTTTGCGGTGATAGATCAGGATTTAGCCGCAGCGTGGTTTAATTTAATTGAAGCATCCATTGGAGGTGAGTAGGAGTATCTTATCGTGTTTTGTATGAAATCACACACATGAAAAAAAAAGAGGATTTTACCCCTGCTGAAGAGGTGAAAAAGTCGTTTTACGTTTTCTGCGTTTCGGATATCGAACTAATCAAGAAGAAAACAACTTTTTTTTTTTTCGTTATGGTTCCGTTGACAAACTTGAAGTGCATTTGGATGACTTTTCTTACCTTCTTCTCTACCTTTTATTATATATGTACTTTCCATTTCTTTTTTTTCCACTACTACCTACACTGTCACGCAGGAGCACCGTTGCTCTCTTACTCAAAAAAAGAAGAAAGAAGGAAAAAAAAAAAAGAAGGTACGAGACTGTGTCACACAAACGGCATATTATCGTCCTGTCTTTTTCTTAGCATCCTATTTCAGCCTTCTCGCTCTCGCTTCACCTATATTGACTTCTTTTTGTTTTTGCTCTTTTTTTTTTTAAATTTTATATTTGCGTTTCGTCTCCACACATTTAAGGACCGAATATGGCCGACCAAGCACCGCCTGGCGTGAACATGCCGAAGAAGCGTGACCCGCGTCTGCGCCAGATGCAGACACCACAGCAGCAGCAGTTCTTTGACTCTGCCGACTACGAGGTTCGCAAGCAACAGCAACAGCAACAGCAGCATCAAGCGCACGGACAGATGCCGCACTCTGGCATCCAGCGCCATGCGGCGATGGAGGGGAACGCACGCGGCGCCTGTGGTGGTGTTCCTTCGGCTCCTCCGCAACAGCAGCAACGGCAGTTTCAAGGCCAGCAGCAGCAGCCAGCGCAGAGCAACACGCGGGCGAGTCCCAATCTTCAATCCCCCGCTTTTTAAGCATGATCCTCGTCGCCTTTTGGTGTGTTCGCTCAGCGGAGGCTTCTCTCTTGTTCTTTTTTTATTTATTTTCCTTGCGAAACAGCGAAGGAGAGAAGCTCAACAAAAAAACAACAACAACAACAACAAAAAAAAAAGGGACTCTCAACGTATGTGGACGGATAAGTGCTTAATTCGATGAAAGCAAACAAACAAACAACAACAGCAAAAAAAAAAAAAGGTTAAGCTCTTTTTTATTTTTGTTGTTCGCGCGTGTACATGCGTGTGCTTATATGTGTTTTTGCCTCTTCTTTGCGGCGTTTTTTTTTTCTTTGCGGCGCTTTTTTTTTTTTTTCTCTATCTTCTTTTTTTTTTTTGTTCTGTTTACGGCGCAGTCCTCATCCTCTCTTCTTCGTCCTCTTCTTTCGATGTCCTTTTACTTTCCGTAAATCTCCGCTAGTTGTTGCGTGTTAGCAACTAATATCCGCTGTCAGAATTTTGCAGAGGGGGAAAAAAAAAACACTAAGAAAAGGGGTTGGAAAAGCAAAAAAAAAAAAAAAAAGCAAGAATGAAAAAAAAAGGAAGAATATAATCGGTCGAACTGTCCACTTTGCGTTTCTTATTCAACGAGATCGACGTAACATTGAGCCGCGCTTCTTCTTACCAGTTTTTTTTTGTGCTGTTTCCGACTTGAGTTTCCGCTTATATTTGTTTTTCGATGTGATGTGACGAGTAAAGCTGGTTTTTATCAGCGTCTCTTTTTTTCTCTTCCTTTGTCCTTATGCGTGCTGCACTTCGTCTTTAAAGCAGTTTTTCTTTTGGCCAAATTGGAGCTTGCCTTTTTTTTTTTTTTTACATTTGCTTGTTTGTGGATTATGCGGGAGGGTGTTAAGATGAACTGGAGTGTGACGCTCTGTTTTTATTTTCCCATATGTTGTGCGTTACTTGAAAAAAGAAGAGAAAATAAAAGAAAAAGTAACATTCGACACTCCGGTGAAAGCAGACGAACGGGCGTGAGCATCAGAGGTGGTGCAGCTATAGTATTTTAGGGGAACATGAAAATGATCCGCTTCTTTTTTATAGTGCAGACAGACGAGGCTTGCATAAAGTGCAGCGATGGAACTGCATTCAAAGGTGAATGACTTACAATAGAGGCTCCTGGGGCTTGTACGGCTGTCTTTTACGCTCAGCGGACACTTTTTTTTTTTAACTTTCAAGTGTGGTTACAGTTTTTGTCTTCATCATCTCTTTTTTCTTTTCTTTTCATGTCTTGACTCTCATATGCTCACCCGTCGCTTTTTCCGGAACATCTAACAACACAAGCAAAGAAAAAACCGTTGCAACGAGAAAGCGAAACGGGCATCCGCATGAACACCCAAGGAGGCACTCTCACACTGAATGGCGGTGGCATCTCCGACTCAACGGCACCGGCTGACAGCGCACGTATTTCGAAGGAGTTGCTGCAGGAGGTCCGCCGCGATGATGCGGCCATGGCGGATGATCTCGTGGCCCTCGCCCCTCGCAGCGGACGCGCCTTCCGCGCCGTTGCTGGTGCTGCCACGTCCAACGCGGAAGGTCCGCTGGATGCTCGCGTTGCGACTTCAAATGCAGCCGCTATCGCGACATCGTCGTCGTCTCCGTCCGTGGCGGCAGCAGCAGCAGCAGCCGGAGGTGGCGGCAGTGGGTTCTCGATGAGCGTCAACGACACCCTCACGGCGAACGATTTTGTCAAACAGAAGCGCGAGGTCGGTCTGGTGCGCATGTCCCTCGCCACCAAGAAGGCGGAGATCCGCAAATTGGACGAGAAGGTGGACCGCGCGGAGAGGCGGCTGCGGCAGCAGCAGGAGCAGCTCACCAATACGCAGGAGAAGTTCAACAATTTCTTGAAATTCAGCAACCTCGAGCAGGATGCAGCGGTGCGCAAGGCAGACGACGAAACGCGCGCCAAACACGCCAAGACGATCGAAATCAAGAAGTTGTCGGCACTTATCAGCCACGCCGAGCTCGAAACACGCAAGATACGCCTGCAAGTCGAGAACTGCGTCGCTTACAAGGATTTTCTCGAAGGGCTCGTGAAGCCGCAGTGGTTCTACGACGTGCTGATCTGCGTACGGGCGGAGGATACGCGGGAGGAGATTCTGCTCAACGCGGAGGCCACCTACCAGAAGCGCTGCGAGGACTTGAAGAAGACGTACGAGGCGCAGGTGGCCGCGCGACTGGCAGCGCAGGAGTCCGAGGAGCTGGAGAAGCGGCGCACATCGCCCATGAGGGAGCGGAGCATCGTTGGTGCCGTCGCTTCCTCTACACAGTTGCCGCGAGGCCAGAGCGGTGGTGGCAAGCGGAACAGCTCGAGCGGCGTTGCACCAGTCGATGCGAAGAAAGCGGAGGCGGAGCAGGAGGTGCCGCTGGAAAAGCAGCTGAACGACCTGCACGACAGCATGGAGGACGACGCCCGGGCAGCCATTGCGGCCGCCGAGGCGGCAATTCGAGCTGAGGTAACCGCGATGCCTTTGTCAGCCGTGAAGGCTGCGCTGCACCGCGACTACGATGAGAACCGGCTGCCCATGTGTTTTGGCAGTGTGGATGAGTTACTGGAGGTGTTCATCAACGTGGAGGAGGGCAACTTGTTTCTCATTCAGAACTGTCAAGAGCTGGAGGAGGAGCTGGAGGGAATCTCGATCGGTTTTATAGAGGAGAAGACGGAGATGAAAGCGATGGTCGCGCAGCGGACTGCGCAGCTGACGGTGCTGCAGGAGAACATCGCAGGGGCGCAGAAGAAGCTGAAGGCGCTGGATGACCACATTGCCAACCTGGAGCCGCGCAACAGCCGCACTGCCGGGACCTCCACGGCATCTAGCGGCGGCGGTGATGCGACGGGTCGTGCCGCCGTCGCATCCGCCTCCACTACTGCGACGAACCCGCAGGCCGACCTCTCCCCCGAGGAGCTCAAGGCCCGCATTGAGAGCTCCATTGGGCACATGTTTCAGCTGCTCACCGCAGGAGATCAAGCCATCAAAGCCGTCGCGGCTAAGCGGGAGGCGGTGACGGCCGAGGCTGTCAACGCGACAAGCGGCAGCGGCTCCTCACGCGCAGGCAGCAGCAACGGGAGCCCAGATTCGAGGACAGGTCACAGCGACGGCGACGGGCCAGCAGGGGCTCCACTCAAAAGGGCCGCTCATCAAAGCAAGTTGCAGCCCGGCAACGCTGGCTCTGCCGTCGCCTCGCAGGGCGCGACGGCATCGGGCAAGAAGCCGAGGAAGTCTGCCGTCTCGCAGTCACAACGGAAACAACACCAGCAGCAGCAACAGCAGCAGCGGGACGCCTCGATGGGGCCGGTGGAGATGCTGACGATCGTGGAAAACAAGCTGGAGGAGTACCACCGCTACTTGACCGACCCCGCCAACCACATCGACGTGTCGCTCATTCAGGCGGTGATGAAGCAGAGCGACAAGCAGCGTCGCCACCAGGCCCGTATGGTGCATCTGGCGAGTCAGGAACAGGCGCAGGAGGAGCGAATCAAGCGTGCCCTCGAGCGATCGCAGGCGCCGATTGTGCACCGCACGGGCAAGCCGGTGCGTCCGCGTTCGCACATTTCGAAGGCGGTGGATAAGAAGACGCAGCGGAAAGCGGAGCGGGCGGCCGCAGCGATGGAGGGCTCCGGCACCAGCATCGACTCCGACGAGGACGGCGCAGAGTTTTTCCGGTAGAGTAGCACTTTTTTTTTAAACACGTTGCCAAACTGCCTGTGCTTTTCTTTTTTGCTTTCCGTTGGCTTTTTTCTTTTCTACCCCGCTTCGTTCATGAAAGGATGCGTGTGCTTGTGGTTGGTGCGCCTGTGTAAGTGTTTGCATGTTAGATGTAAAGTCAGCGGTGTTGTAAATACAGGAGGAAAAGAGATTGCTCCTTTTGAAGGAGCAGTGTTTTATGTGAGAATGTACGTTAATCAACAGCAAATCTCTTGCCTGCTTCATCGCGTCGTTTACTTTTTTTTTTTTCTTATCCGCATTTCTTATCACTCAAAAGAGAAGTGCTTTGCATGTATTCAGTTTTTGCTTTACAAAAATGGGAGAATAAAAATAACTGAAAGGACTTCCGACATCGCACATGTTATAGTTGCCGTTGCAGAGATATGCGAAATGTTCATGGAGATTCACCGCGCATTTCTCTTTTCTTTTTTTCCTATGTCATACGCGCTCAGCACAGAGGAGGAGAAGAGCGTTTGTGCTTTTGAATTGTCTTAAAATGAAAAAAAAAAAAAGAAGCTGCGTTTGCTTTCAGTAGAAAAGTCAGCTATCTGTTTCTTTTTTTTTTTTTCCTTCTCTGATGCAGGGCCAACTGTTCTGCTACTTCTCCCCCATTTGCATCTGTATGTTATTGTCGTCGCTTTGAACCTTGAGAGAAAAATAGCACAGGACGTATACACAATAACGGCTGTACATACATATAGGTATACCCTCTCAGTTTTTTTCTGTTTGTGTGTTTGTTTGTTTCACAGCTTCTTTCAATTACTTTCCCAGCACCAAACTCTTTGTAGTCATGGCAAAGAAGCACCGTGTCAAGCGGCAGAACTATGTCCAGCACCTCATCAAACTGGAGAAGGATCGGGAAGCCTACCTTGTGAAGCGCCGCGCACCCAAGCGATCACGCGAGATGCGCAACAACGAAGAGGTGACGGGCGAAGGCCGGGATATGATGGAGTCGAAATCACTCAAGAAGCGGCGCACCGAATTGGCGGCGGAGGAGCGAAATGACTCGGACGAGGAGGTCCAGCAGCAGCAGCCCCCGCTACGGCGCGCGTCTTCTCATCAGAAGGCGGCAGACAATCCAGCGAAGCCTGGTGCCCCGGAGGCCACCAATAAATCTAGCTCTCCAGCTGCACCATCAGGAGAGAGAGCAGCGTTTTTTGCCGCACCATCGTTTTCTGCTTTGGTAAATGTACCCACGAAGGCGATGGAGAAGACTGAGGCAGAGAGGTCCACGAACACGAAAAAGTCGCTGAAGCGCCGTCACTACTGAAAAGACCATATATAAAAAAAAGAAAACTAATTCGCTTTGTGATGAGCTTTGACTTTTGGTGCTTTTCGTATAATAGGCTTTTCTTTTTCACGATTAAGGAGTTAAAGTAAAAGTACAGAAGAATAAAAGACAATAAATCAGTCAATATCACAGTAAAGAAGAGAGAGAAAAAAAGAAAATGGCTTATTTGGATGCGCTTTGTGTACAAAAAGAGAAAGAAGGAGATTATGAAGAGAGAGGAGAGGAATGGAAGCGTGCTTGTTGCACTGGACGCTTTTAGATGCAGGCTATCGAGCACCTCTCAGGCCTCACAACAACAACAACAACAAAAAAAAAAAAAACTAGTCTAGAATGGATGATTTAAAAGTGGTTAGATGGCTTTTCTTTTTTTCTGTTTTACGGTCTCCGCCTTTTTTTTTTCTTCCTTTGTGGTGCTTACTCGCTGAAGTACATATTGAACAACCTACATCTGCTCTTGTCTGACTTGAAGAGTGCATATACATATATATATATATGTATGTATGTATTTTAGTTTTGGATAAGGGAATATCAGCATCCGGTAGTGGTTTTACAGTGGGGAATAGTGAGGCTTCTTCGTGCTTGACGTTTTTACTACGTCATTTCTCTCTCTATTTTGCCGGTCTTTTCATCTTTTTTTTTCTTTTTGACAGGTCATTATGGGCAAGGGCGACGTACGCACACGCGGTGGCGGGGGCCGCGGCCGTGGCCGCGGACGCGGCGGTGGTGGTGGCAACGGCGGCTCTGGTGTTTGCACCACGAGCGGCTACCATAGCAACGAACCCCCAGCGCACCCGTGCAGCGTCCCACTTGCCATGTGGGACTTCGAACAGTGTGACCCGAACGCTTGCTCTGGCAAGAAGCTGTATCGGCTGAACGCGCTGCGGCTGTTGCGACTGAGTGAGCCGTTTCACGGTGTCGTCCTCACGCCCAGCGCCACCGAAATTGTCAGTCCGGCGGATCGGGAGATCGTACTGCAGAACGGCGCAGCGGTGGTGGACTGCTCGTGGAAGGAGCTGGACGCCGTGCCGTGGCGAAAGATGCGCATGACGGTGCCACGCTTGCTGCCGCTGCTGCTGGCTGCCAACCCTGTAAACTACGGCCGACCTTCGAAGCTGAACTGCGCGGAGGCGCTGGCAGCCACGCTGGCGATTGTCGGCCTCATGGATGATGCGAAGAGCGTCATGGCGTATTTCTCATGGGGGGCCAGCTTCTTTGACGTCAACGCGGAGTTGCTAGCGGGGTATCAGCAGTGCGCGAACTCGGCGGAGGTCTCTGCCTTTCAGGATCGCTACGTGGAGGCGGAGATGCGGGAGAGTGAGGCGCGACGTGGGCGCTCTCTAGACACGATGGACCTGCTCGATGCCCGGCCGCTGAACGAGCGCCGAGGTCGACTCAAGCACCGGAAAGAATGGCAGCTGGCGGGCTCCGCCTCGGACGACGAGGAAGCGTCCGAAGCAGGCGAGGGCGAGGAGGAGGAAGAGGAGGCTGAGGAGGGGAAGGAGGAAAAAGCCGATGACGCGTGAGAAAGCCTCCATTTTTTTTTGTTTAATTAATCACTTCCTTTCTCTTGAATGCTGATACATATTTCTATAAGCATAAAGAAGGTAAGCGAGTAATGATGACGATAAAAATGACAACAATCAGAGATTTTTGTGAGAAACGAGCATGCTTTTTTTTTTTTTACGTGAACCGTCTTTTATATCCCATTCAGCCGATACTATTGGTCTCTATCCTTGTTCTTTTCAGGACCTTTCCGTACCTTATCTTCCATGATTTTTGTACAACTGACCTTTTTCTCTCTCTGATTCAACCGAATTGGTCCATGTATTGCGAATTGGCGCAGCGCTGATCATTGTGGCAAAGCATAGCGAAAAGGGCAGCCAAGCCTTCACTTTAAATCTTGGGGACGGAAGGGTGATTTGGTAGTCTGCAAAGAAAAAAAAAAAAAAAAACAGGAAACTCACACAAAAGCACAGCTCTTCTTTTTTTTTTTTTTTTGAGCCCTTGGAATCAGTAGGTTTTTAGTAGTTTTGTGAATTGGTAAAGTTGACCATATATATATATATATATATACATCTAGGGAAACCAAGAGAATAAAGATGCCGCGACAGCACCACACACACAAGGCGCTCCGCCTTCTCTGCACGGCGTACATCATTCTGTCTCTTGCTATCCAATGGATTTTGGTGTGGGTGTGCCAGGTCATCTTTATTGTCTTCTCCTTCCCGTTCACCACGTCCGACTTCCGCCAGGACATCTGCGGGCACATCTTCCGCAAGATCAGTTTTGTGGGCATGGACTTGCTGAACCCGTTCTGGCACATCCACGTACTGAACAAGTTCCCCGAGGTGAAAAACAAGAAGGTGATCCTCATGCTGAACCACCTCAGCGGCGCAGATCCTTTCGTCTCCATCCGCTCTTTCCTTCCGCGCGATGGAACGTGGATCGCGAAGGGCGAACTCTTCCGCGTGCCGTTTGGCGGCTGGGCCCTCTACAACTCTGGTGACCTTGCCGTCCGCTTCAAGGACAAAAAGTCTAGCTTCGCCACGGTGAAAGGGACGGTGGGGCCGATGATGGAGAACGCGCGTAGGCGGCTGCGCCGTGGACGCATGCTTTGCGTGTTTCCTGAGGGTGTCCGCAACATGAAGCCGGACGGCCCGATTAATTCGTTTCGCCTCGGTTTCTTCTCCCTCGCGGTGGATGAGGGAGCCACGATTGTGCCGCTGGCGCTGAGTGGGACGGAGAAGCTGTGGCCGCGCGGGTCCACTATGATGGACGCGGCGGACGCCTACTTCTCGTTTGGCGAGCCGATCGATGCGTCCAATTTCAAGTCCGCCGAGGAGCTGTCGCAGCACGTGTGGAACGTCATGACAGAGCTGCGCGAGAAGCACCCGGATCGTGTGCAGCTGCATGCGGAGCAGGCGAAGGCGCAGGCGGAAGGGCAGGCCGAGGCTCCTGTGGACGAGAAAAAGTCCGTTTAAAAAGCAAAACAAACAAGCAAACGTAATGAAAGCAGAATGAAGTCCACTTACTCGATTTTGCAGCATTGTCGCGAAGGGGCTGTGTTTTTTTTCCGTCTTTCCTCCTTTCCGGCATGAAGCCACGTAATTCATAGATCGTAGCTTTTTTTCCTTTCCATAAGTTGCCTTGTTATCAGGAGCTTTAATTACCGTAGTCGCATGAAAAGAGCATTGAGCTAATTAGCTTTTTTTGTGTGTGCTTTCATGTCGCTGTGACGTGAAGTAAGGGGATCTCTCTCTTATTTATTTATTATTATTGCCGATATAAAAGCAAGTGGTCGCGCTCGTATGATATGCGCGGTAGCAATGAAGACGACCAGCGTTTTAGTTTGCTTCTTTTTTTTTTTTTAACTCTCGCAGAGGCAAATTGGGCGCATTCCTTAAACAAGTAAAAGCGAAGTGGCGCCATCAGCATGATTCCTGCTTTCATGGCTCAGAAGCGTTGCTGGGAAAAGGAGGCTTCGATTACTAGGAAGATTGTTTTGGTTTTCTCTTCTGCAGATTGCAATCATTTCTTTGAAGGCATTGCTTTCCGCTTTCTGCTTTCAGCTGGTGCGTTCCGATGATGACGAGTTTTTTTTTTTTATTAGGAGAAAGAAGGCTTGTGCTGCGCTCTGCATGAGAGAGCTTTTGCTTCGCAAAAAAAAAAAGGGCGGATTAAGTGCCTAGGTGAACTTCCACACACACTTTAAAAAAAGAAAAAGTGCAACTTAATGGACTTTCTTTTCTTTCTCTACCCACCCCCTTCTGCGCTTTTGACTTTGTAATTCACGCCCCTGTCGCCCGTTGTTCGCGTGGGCCTACATATATATGAAACGCGAAAGCACCTCTACACAGGCGCTTCACATCCACGTGACCTGCCACTTATTTTCACAGCGTTTACAGTTCTTTTTTTTTTCGTTTTTTTTTTGTGCATTCTCATCGACCTGCACATTGTCTTTTTTTTTTTTTTCACAGCTTTTGTCCGCGTTCTCTCCATTAGAGAGAGAAAAAAAAAGGAAAAGTCCTGTCGACGTTTTTTTTTTTTTCTTTCCTTGAAAGACCCTCGATCGCTTCTTACTATTATTATTCTATATTCTATTTTTTTAGTCAGCGCCTTTGTTTCGTCGTGCTGTACGCAGGCATACGTCAATAAGTGTGCAGCGAAGCAAGCAAACATACACGTATTCGTCATAAATACATATATTCACTTATTTTTATTTTTGGTTTGCTTTGCTTTTTTGTTTTTATTTTGTCGACAACGTACACTAACAATCACACAAACAAACAGCAGCAACAACAACAAAAAAACACAAAAACACACACACACACACACAAGGTAGGCACTTCTTTACATTGATAAAAGGTAAAAAAAAAAAAAACACACACCGAGTGAAAATGGAGGCCGAAAAATCACAGCAGCCATCGGAGGCAATCGCGGCCGCGGCTAGATACGCCTCCGAAGCCAGCGAGGAGCCGCTCGCACGGGATCCGGACGCGGACTACGATGAAGTCGTGCACGACCGGTTCGCGGAAGAGCCGGTCTCTAGTCATGAGAACGAAGAAGCGGCTGACGCGGACAATATTCATCAGCAAAACGGTTTGGTGGATCCGTCCGGTGAATCGGCGCTGCTGTGGACGATGGATGAGGAGACGGTCCTCCTTCACTCGAGCGAGGCCTCGCTGAGGCGCATCCGTACCCGCTTGGAACATCTGCTGCTGGGCGTCTCGCACGCCCTGCGCGTTCGTGAAAGGCGCGGAGACTCGCTGGAGCCTCTGCGCGACGGCCAGGGCAAGCCTGCCGCGTGGTCTCGCAGTCGCCCCTCGCTGGACTTTGCGGAGATGGTGCTTGCCGCCGACCACGCCATTCGCCGCATCGTCGGCGAGGCCCTCGCCGCTTTTGAGGAAGACGAGGTGGCGCAGATGGTACAGCTGTGCTCGCTGGCCGACCGCGGCCCAGACGACTGCGACGAGCTGGTGCGCAACGCTGTGGTGGTTCTGCAGGCCTTGACGCAGGACGGCAGGGCGGTGAGCAGCGTGGAGCAGTTCCGCATCTTCGTGACGCAGTACCGCGAGGAGATGGCAGGCGAGCAGTGGCGGCACGACTACGTGACAGCGATGCGGTCGCTTGCCGTGGGCTTCTTGCGGGAGCCCATCGCCATCATGAGCTCCTATGGTAGCTCCATCAACGAAATCGTGGAGCACGAGGCCCTCTATATTGGCCTGCTGCGCCTGTGTGGGGAGCGGCCGATCGGCAATACGCCACACCCGAAGGAGCTTCCTGCGTCGCTGGACGCGGCGGTGCAGAGCATGGAGCAGAGCCCGCAACCACAGCAGATGATGCCGCAACAACAGCCGCAGCAGCAGCAGCAGTTCAAGCAGCACCCGGCAAAGACCACCGACGCGGCGGTAAATGGCCGCGCCTCCGCTGCCGCTGCGACGGCGCCGAAATACGGCACCACGTTCATTCACACACCAAAAAACTCCAGCAAGCACACACACGCTCGCCGCCCATCGACGGCGCTGCGGCAGCCCGTGTTACCGTCCGCCGAGGACCTTCAAGCCGCGATTGGCGCGCTGATGAACGGCAATTCCAGCAGTCCGACCACGCCGCCGAAGAAGGCGCAGTCGCGGCAGGCCAGCGTGGTGGCTCCGACGCCGTCGCAACTGCGTGACCTGCAGAAGCCGATCAACTTCAACGACTCCACCACCATGTCCGGGCACCGCGCCTCTGCGTCGGGTACGCGGGCAGAAAAGCAGAAGCAGAAGCCGAAGCCGAAGCCGAAGCCGCAGTACGAGCCGGTGCCGGAGGTGCCGCAGCGACTTCATCTTCACCGTAGTCACGGACCCTCGATGTCCCACTATTGAGTCTGACGCAGAATGTGCCGGCGTTAGCTGTAAAAGGTACAGCAGCAGGTTTCTTTTTTTTTTTTTTACGTCATATGTTGCAGCCTGAGGTGCGTGTGGAGTTCGGGGCGCTTGATAGACAGGTAAATAAGCAAGAACAAACACAAACGCGCTTCGACTCTATTGCTGGCCAAAAAATGTGTGGTGCTTGAGCACAATCTTTTTTTTTTCCTTCATATGGATCTTTCTCCATCTTCAAAAAATAGCGTTTTTTTATTTTCTCTTCTGTATCGTCTTTTGTTTTTGTCAGCTGTTTGAGACACATCCGCTTGCTTATTTTTTTTTTTCATTTCATTTCGTCGCTCATCACGAACTTAAAGAGCATCGCGAAGTTGCAGCGCATTCATAAGAGAGAGAGAGAGAGGAAGAAGAAAAAGGAAAAACAACAAAAAAAAGTTCAGGGCGATGAGGACATCATTCTATTATAATGATCTGTTTTAAAATGTGCCTTTTTTTTCTTCTCTGTGAAACTGCAAGCAAATTCAACAACTGATAAACAAAGATGGTTGTCAGAGTACACAGGTTAAAAGCAGCGACTTGATTGTGTCATTCTTTTTTTTTTTTTGTTTTGTTCTTTCCACTTGGTCGTTAACGTTTTTTTTTTGTTTGTGTTCTCCCTCGTTTTGCTCTCTTTTCTTCTTCTTCTTCTTTTTTTTTTTTTAGTGCCACGTTCGACACTCGGTGAAGGATCGAGAAAGAAAGAAAAAAAAAAAGAAGAACAAAGAAAATACGCTAGCGCGTAGATTTAAAGGTCTGGAAGTGCGGTGGGTTTGCGGCGCTTCCACAGGCCTCTCTCGTTCAAACACCGGGGCAGCCTTTTTATTGTTTTTATTTTCTTTGTTAGAAGAACCTCTTCGTTTTTTTTTTTCTTTTTTCTTTTTCTAAAGCAGTACCGCTCCCAGCACAACAGAAAGCAAAAAAAAAAAAAAGTGACTGTGTGTGTGTGTGTGTGTTTGTGTGAGCCAACCCAAATTGATTTAAAAAAAAAAGGAGGAAAAAGCCCTTTGGAACTTTAACCACTTCGTCAAGCAGAAGAACAGTTTCCTGCCAAAAGGTGATGTTGTACAGTGGTATAAAGACTTCCAAGCATGCTCGACTTCTTGTAGGTTTTTTTCTCCCTTTCCCCCCCTTATTTTGACCTTTAATCCCCACCGCTTTTCATTGTACATGAAAAAGGTTGTTTTTCGTGCTTTGTGCTGGGTGTCTTTTTTTTTTTTTCACTGTTCTCTTTCTTCAGTCTTGACAAAAGTAGTTAAGAGAACCGGAAATCAACTACTCGCAGCGACTATGATCGACTATTATCAGTTTCTCGGCCTGAAGAAGCAGTCAGGGGACGATGAGGTCGCCAAGGCCTACCGCCGTTACGCCCTCGCTTACAACCCGCAGTGCCACCCAGAGAATCCCGATCAACAGGGCTTGCAGCAGAACTTTAAAACGGCGGCGCAGGCCTACACGGTCCTATCGGATCCAAAAGTGCGCGCGATCTACGACATCTACGGCGAGGAGGGCGTGCGGCACGGCGGCACTGGCCAGCAGGGCGTTCCAGGCGGTGTTGACCTCGATCACATCGACCCTAACGACGTCTTTAAACGCTTCTTTGGAGTGGACAGTCCATTTCAGGTCATGAGCAGCCTCGACGCAGTGAAAGAAAACCAGCACGACTTTTTTAGCACCGTCGCAGGGATGCCGCCCCCGCCACCGAAGTGCCCACCGATTGAGGTGCGTCTGACTGTCAGTCTCGAGGACGTATTCTACGGCGCGACGCGGCGGGCGACGTGGACGTGTACCCACGCCGGCACCCCCGCGCTGGGAACTGCACTGACGGCTACGACGGATTCGTACGAGGTGCGCGTGGAAAAAGGTGCGAGGACGGGTGACCGCTTCGTCGTGCAAGGCCGCGGCAACACCGCGCCGGGCTTCGCGCGTGGGGATGTGGTGGTGGTGGTGGAAGTCGTGCCGCATAGCCGCTTCCGCCGCGAGGGTGACGATCTGGTGACGAAAGTGAACATTTCGCTGAGTGATGCGCTTTGCGGGACGACGGTGACGGTGCGCACGATGGAAGGGCGCGAGCTCTCCATTCTCATCGACGAGATTGTGTACCCGGCGTACCGCACTCGTGTAGCTGGCGAGGGCTTACCGGTGGCACAGGCAGGTAGCAGCGGGGAGGCCGTGCGTGGTGATTTGGTGATTGAGTTTAATACCGCTTTTCCGAGTTTTTTGACGGCGGAGCAGAAGACAGAGCTGCGGCGTATTCTCGATGCAAAGTGACAGCTGTGTATCTCCGTCGTTTTTTGTTTCATTTGGTGTCTATTTGTGTATGTGCCTCGTCGCACCTTTGAAATTCCTACGCTTTTTTATGTAAGTGACTCTATCTTCTTTCTCTCTTTTTTTTTTTTTAATATCTGTGATGCACCGCTATCTTCGTGATGCTTGTGAAACTCTGAAGTCCATTTTCCTCTTCTCTGCATGTAAACTAGTCTTGACAGCTCGTTTGTAATGTTAATCTCAAATCAAAGAGGTAAAAAGAAGACAACAGGCTTTCATCCTTTTTTATACCCTTGAGTGAAGATGACGGCAATGAAAAGCAGCCGTCTTTTTTTTTTTTTCCTATCTGCTTGTTTTTGTGCAGCGATGCACATTAAACTGTGGCGAAGAGTGCGGGAGCATTCCTGTTTGTCATAGCCTGATTTTAGTTCCTTTGCCGCCTGCTCTCTGTCTGGTGTGAGCTAAAAGACCTTCTTTTTTTTTTTTTGTAACGTCGTCTGCGCGCCACGGCAAGTTGAGAACTTCATTGCAGCCCGGGTTTTCGCTTGTTGTACGCCTTCTTTCTTTCTCTCCCTACTTCTTCCTCTCTTTTGCGACTCGCTGTTTGCCTTTATTCTTGCGCGCCTTTATCTAACTGCGTTCTTTTTTTTTTTTTTCTTTCCTTTCTACGCAGACATATACGACTTCACCAGCTGCAGTTGAGCCACTTCGCTATTATTATTATTTACTATTATTAGGCTCTTTACCTTGCCGCTCTGCTTTCAACCAAAGGAAGAAAGCAAACAAGAGGAAAGAGATAATGTCGGCAGCGGTTGAGGCGCAGTACCCGGCGGAGGACGACTACGCCGAGGACGAATTCGAGGACGATTTCGAGAGCGAAGACACCTCCTCGCCAGAGGACACCCCACTGCGTGCAGCACACAGCACAGATGCTGGTGCTGGTGCGGCTGTTGTTGCGGCTGCGGCGCTGAACTCAGTGGAAGTCGTGCCACACCGCTCTTCCTCTGCCAACAGCAGTAAGAGCTACTCCTCCTCTTCGTCGTCGTCTTCCTCGCGCGCTTCGGCTGCGACGCCGCCGTCGCACAAGTCCAACATCGACAGCCGCAGTCAGAGCAGCGTCTCTTCACATCGCGCTTACCCAGTAAGCGACAATAGAAGTGATAAAGCGGTGGAAGGTGCGGCGGTTGCGGCGGTGTACCCGACAGAGACCAGCGCGGCGGAAGCAGCTGTCGGCGCTGCAGATGTATATGATGCGGAGGACAACGACGACAACGACGACGTTGGTGTGGTGCGGCGGGCCGACGGCAGCCTCTCGGAGCCGCGCTCGCACACCGCGCAAAAAACCACAGGGAAGAACGCCGCTGCTGCTGCTGCTGTTGGCGCGAGCGGTTCCCGAAAGCGCGACGACAACGGTGCCCCTACCGTCTCCCCCAGCGCGGAGCGGCGTCGTGTGCAGCGTCCCGAAGTCCCACAAAATGCAGAGGAGTTGGAGAAGATGCAGGCTGAAAATGCAAAGCTACGCGATGTCCTTTTTGAGAAGAACCGCGAGCAGTACCACGCCTCGCTGGTGCAGAGCACGAAATGCGCACACGGCATGTCTACTGCAGGCGGCGGCAGTTTCAACAACACGGCGGCGACTGCGGGCGGCGGCAGCAGCCAACGCGACGCTGCAGCGCGACTCGTGCAGGAATCCCTCATGGCTCACCGCACCCTCCAGACGCTGCGGCTCGAGCGACGCGACCTGACACAGCGCCGCGACGAGCTGAAGAAGCTCGTCAGCCAGTACAAGCGCGCCTCGAAGTACCGCGAGCTGGTGGAGGGGGTAAAGCAGGATATCATTGGCTACCAGGAGGAGTACCGTGACGTGCAGCTGGAGGTGCGATGCAACGAGAAGCTGTTGCTGCTGGCGGAGCACATGTCGGAGAGCGGTGTGGGCGACCGGCGGGTGCAAGAGGAGATTCGAGCGCAGAACGCCCTCACGCAGCGGCGCCGCGAGCACGCCCTGCGAGACGCCGACGCTGAACAGCGGAGGCGTGACGCAGCGGCGCAGCGCGTGGAGGAGCTGCAAGCGGAGCTGGAGCGTCGGCAGGAGGCGGCTCGCACCAGCAAGACCAGCGTACCCACGGACCTCTTGATGGAAAATCGGGCGAAGAAGGAACGTCTTCGTGAACTGCGTGCGCGGCTGCAGGAAGCGGAGGCGGTGGAGCGGGCCTCAGCGACGTCGAGGCAAGAGCACTACCGCACTCAGCAGAGCGTGCGCGACGATGCAGAGCGGGAGTACCTGCAGAACCGCATCGCCGAGATGCGGCGTGAGCTGGGCGTCACCGGAGCTGCGGCAGCCGCAGACACCGGCGTCGTCACGTCCACAAGCTTGAACAGCGGACGCGGCGAGCGCGGCGCCAACACTCCGCTGCGGGAGGCGTGCCACACGCCTTCATCTGCGCACAGTTCGCGTAAAGCTACCTCATCGCCTCCGCCAGCAGTGCGGGCAGCGGAGACGGGGGCAGAGGTGAAAGCAGAAGCGGCCTCGGCGACTCCGCCCACGCCTGCTGCTGATGAGCAGCCTGCCACTGTGCCGAATGCGGCGACGGAGGAGATCGACGTGACAGCATGGCTCAACGCGCACCCGGTTGCGGCTGTGACGGACCCCGCCGAGACACTCCGTCCCACTTCCGCAGGCATCCACCAATATGACGAGCTCAGCGCCGATCACCACGTTAACAGCAACAACGATAACAACGCATTGTCCCCTGCAAACGATACGGCGGCGCAAAACGTGCACGCTCCACCATTGTCACAGCCGCTGTACACGCAGGAGCCGGCGACGGAACAGCACGCCCCCGTTTCTGCGGCCCATGCAGCTGCGGAGGAGACGCCTGCGTGGCTCGGTGGAGGGCTGGACGATGTTGGGGCCAACGCGGGTGGGGTAACGGCTGCCGCAGCGACGCACCCGGCGGAGGAGAGCGACAGCGGCCATTTCGAAGAGGAGGAGGTCGTGGATGACGAGGAGGAGTTGGAGAAGCCTGATGAGCCGAAACCGGAGCATGTGACGGGCGGTGCTGTAGCAGCGCCGGCGGAGCCAGCGAATGAGGATGATGGACCAGACTGGCTGAACTTTTAGAGGAGAGAGGAAGGAAAAAAAAAAAAAGGATGTCGTGCAAGCGATCGTTGGCGGCTGATGAAAAGTACATATGTCTGTTTTTTTTTTTCTGCGCCTTTGCTTGCTTTGTGATGCCTTTTTTTTTTTCAGAGAAAAAAAAATGGTATGCGACACCTTTTTTCTTTTCTACCTGTATGCCGATACTCTCTTTTTTCTTCCGATTTAGACCCCTGTCCTGTGGAAGGGCATTCAGAGTTTTACACAGATATATGCGCTTCTCTTTTTTTTTTCTTTGTTGTTGCGGTGACGTGCCGCTGTATCATCCCAGACAACTTTGCGTGAGAACAGACATATCTTTTATTGGCCTTTTTTTTTCCAGCAGACTCTCTAGTGCTCTTTTTTCCGGTTTTGTGTGTTTTTCTTTTTGTTTTTACATGTACAGAAAATGAGGTGCGTATACGTGTATTCCATGTATAAAAAAAAAACCGACATTCATCATCCCGACAAGAAAAAAAAAAAGAAAAGAGAAGGAAAAAAAAGCTCTCAGCCTCATAATACAATCCTAGGTTTTGGGTTTCGTGCGGTGTTGCTGACTCGTCGACGAAAAGTGACTTCTCTTCCTGCTGTTTTTTTTTTTTTTTTTTTGTGCGTGCAGTCCGTTGACGGCGCTTCTATTACATTCGCACATAGGGAAGGCAAGCAGACACACACACACACACAAAAGGAAATGGGGGGGGGGGAGTTGGACAAGTTTGAACATACAATTTAAGTTGCTGCTCTTTTCTGGTGTTTCAAATATGGCCTGAGCTTTTTTTTTTTTTTGGTGCTTGAGGGGATTAAGCGAGACAGGATAGACCACTCGATTGCAGAAAACTGAAAGGTACTCTCCCTTTTTTTTTTTTTGTGACACTGCTTCTTGTGGTGACGAACTTCTTTTACTCCTCCGATGCCCTTCTCTTTCTTTTTTTCCTCTTTAGTAGAGTCCCAAAGGACTCGATTCATCCCCTATCTTTGCTGTTGCTGATCAACTATCGAAAGCACTTTTTTTGTAAAAGCAACATAAACCATACAATGCAGTGCACTCTGACCACACACCGGACACAGCTGCGGCTTTCTCATGGCAACTTGTGTAGGATCAGTGCCAGCAGAAGAGCAGCACCAACGGGATCGTCTGCAACGGGTGTGCGACGCTGTCTTTCTCTGCTTGACCTGTACCACTGCACAAATAGCTTCTTCTTCACTTCGGAACGCTTCACGTCTGGCCAGGGCCTGAGCCGAAACGAGAAAGGCAGCAGCAGCAGCAGCTCCAGTGCTCGGGCCGCCATTGTGAACAGTCAAGAACCTCGTCGTGCATCAGCTCGGGAGAACGGCTCAAATCTGAACTCGTCCTCTTCGTCTTTTTCATGCACCTCAGCAAGTGCGAATGAAAGCAACACGCCGAGCTGTCATACAAGTACAAATCCTGGCACGAGGTTCTCGCAGGGCTTGACCGACTTTTATTGGAGAGAAAACGAGACAAACAAGGGCGTGTTTCAACCCGCCGTGCTACATCGCGAGACCATCTCCAACCGCATCCGCCTCTTCGGCATGCCGAAAGGGTATCCCGCGACGACAGCCGTTGGCTTCCGCCGCTTCTTCTACCTCATGCAAGTCAACTCTTTCACTGCGGACTTCTCTGCCTGTATTGGCTACCAGTCGCTGCTGAGCGGGTTCTTCCTTGCCTCGTCGCCGCAGATGTGGATGCTGAAGGATTTGTTTCCCGCGCTGATCGCTGCCTACATGGCGAACCGTCTTGTCTCCTACGAGAGCCGGCCGAAACAGTGGTTTTGTGTCAGCGTGCTGCTGCGCAACCTGACGATTATCTCCGACATGGTCATCCCCTCTGCCGTGCCGAATCACATGGTACTGGCGGCGGTGGTCTCCGCTGTGCTGAAGCAGTCTTCGGCGCTAATGTTCTTCATCACGCGCGCCGCGGCCCTGCAGCACTACGCCATCGACAACAACCTGGCCGAGCTGACGAAGAAGTTCAACTCCTTCAGCATGGTGACATTTACACTGGCGACGGCGCTGGCCATTGTCTACTGCAGCTTTCTTACCAGCTTCACGGCGCAGCTGACGACGATTTTGGTTTGCTGTGTCGCGAATATGACGCTGTCCTACATGGCCTACTACCCGATCGCGTTCCGTATTTTGAATCCCAGAACGATGCAGGTGTTGTTGCACGCGTACGTGACGCAGTCGGGCCGGGTGATGACGCCGCAAGAGGTGTCGGATTTGATGGGCATCCGCATGTCTCCCGTGTCGGCCATCGTCGCGGGCGATCATGCCAAGGTGGACCTGGCGACGCACCTGTTGTACATCAGCCCACCAATAGATAAGTTGCTGATTCGCTCCGACCGAATTATGGACGACCTGCTGTACCTCCACTCCAGCGGCTCGTTCCTTCTGGCACTGTGGCGCCCTTCCGACGTACCGCTGTCGCTGCGCGAGTTGTGGCGCCGCTACGAGCTGCCTTCCCTTCCCCGCTTCCTGCGCAAAGTTTCGCGCTGGTCGTGGCGTGGACGGAGCCGTGCCGCGGCGGCGGTGGAGACGGTGTTCCGCGGTCATCGTCTCTGTCTGCTGGTCCAGCACCAGTGCACACCACAAGATTTGGTGACGGCGTATTTGATCATGTACACCGCCATCCTGCAACACGCGACAACGGAAGAGGCGCTGCGCGTTTTTATCCAGGAGTGTCACGCGAAGCAAGAGGTGTGGGATGCCAAGGGCAAGGAACTGTACGAGGAGCTACGAGCGGTGAACTGGGATGTCGATCTGCCGGCACTGGACCACCGTGACTTCCGTGTATCTCAGCTTCTTGTGCAGAAGCATGCCACGAACAACTCGGAAGCGGCACCAACGCTATCGAGTGACACTTAAGAAAAGAAAGAAAAAAAAAAAAGGCTGAAATTGCTGAGGACGATGCGCGAGAAAACTGATCTTAAAAGAGTGTTTTTTTTTTTTTCCTCTAAGCTGAGAAAACGTAGTTTTTTTGCTGTATTCTCCCCGCTTTATTATTATCATTTATATCATTGGGAGTGCTGTACGATTTTCGTGTTTTGCTTTTTTTTTCTTTACTCTTTTAATAATATCGAGTTTGCTTTTTGCGTATGGTGGCGAGTGCCTTTTGGCTTTTCCCTTGCATTTTCAAAACACGGCCGTCGCCATCAGAGGCGGCTAACAGAGAAAGAGAAAAAGCAAGTTTTGCACTTGGTCGAATTGCTGCTTTTCGCGACCGAAGAAAGAAAAGAAGTGCATTCAGCAAAGATCGACTGATGTGAGAACATACACTCAAGTGAACTCCGGGAAATGAAACGGCGTTGAGCGAGCCTTCTCTTAAAGGGCTGATGTCCCTTTTGGTTTAGGTGCCGTAGACTGAGAGTGTACACGCGGTTAGAAAAACACAAGCTGAACTGAAACGCAATCGATTTTCTCTGTACGTACAACAACAACAAAAAGAGAACTCTCTTTCAGATAAAAAACCCCCTTCTAACCCCCCTCTTTTATCCTCCTATCTTTGACGGTGAACTACATCGTTTTTTTTTTTTTTTTGTTTTCCATATTGTGTCGCAACCTCACTTCACGAAGGTCAGGCGTCCACCTGAAAAAGCGCACACGCTTGCAAACTAACAAGTTGCACACATTATTTATTTGTTTTGCTTTTTTTTTTCTTCTCCGATATTCCACCTATTTCAGTATTGAATCTCTCTCTCTTTTTTTTTTCTCTGCATGCGCATGCATGCAGCGTTGATCTTTAAACATATTATCTTTTGGGCTTTCTCGGTTCAAAAGCGATCTAGCTGTATTTAAGCTGTTGCCTTTTTTTTTTCTTGTGTGTGCTATTCCTTGTTAAAAAAGCGTCGCCATCGGTTAGCGAATCAGGTAGTCTTTTTTTTTTTGTGCTGAAAAAGCTGCTTTTTGCGAACTACCTGCAATTCGCTTGCGTACTACATTGAATTTGGCTTTTTTTTTTTGTGTGTGTGTTTTTCCTTTTCCGAATTCGGGACGTTTCACCCTTTTTTTTTTCAGCGTCCGCTTCTCTTTTTTTTTTAATATTTGTTTTGGCGTTTTCTCCTTGCTTCTTCTATTTTTTTTTTTTTATTTCAGGAGTCTCCTTCACAGAGTAGTTTGCACTGCCACTGCTTTTTTTTTTTTTTTTGCCTTGTTTGAAGTAGCAGCTACGGTTTTTGTTTTCCATTATTTCGCTATTTGTGTACTAGAAGGCTGCTTTTTGTGTTTGCTATAGAAGATTGTGAGTTTTCGTTGTTGAACCTTGTCGCTGAGTTTGCCACTAGTTTATCGGTTATTGTTTTCAATACCACACCGTGCTTTCAAGTTTTTTTTTTCTTCCATTTTGTTTGCTAAGTTCACGAAACTTCAGTCTCTCCTTCATTTTCTGTGCGTTTTTTTTTTTTCTCTGCGCTGAAACGAAAAAAAAAAAAACTCGAGTTTATTTTCGCCCTTTTTAAAGAACTCTTCCAGTTTCGGAAAAGCGAAAGAGAGGTAGAAAGGCGTGGCTCTCGAAGGAGCCACCTTTCAGCTTGCACGATGCACGCTGCTGCGCTTTGTAGGCGCGCGGGACTCGTGTGTGCCAGTCAGCGCGCGTCTCCTCTCTTTCAGCGAAGACCGATCTTTGCGTTTGGGGCACCAGCAGGCTTCCGTTATGGCACTGCCGCTGCGTCCCATCGCCGAGCAGCCATGACCTGGGCACTTCCCCTGTCAACGACGCGGCGTATGAAGAGCGGCGTGTGCACCAACGCCGGCGGAACAACAAAATACGAACATGTCAGCGGAGAGGGAAGCAGGCCATCGGAGGTGGCAAGAACAACAGCAGCCTCTGGGCCGCCCGAAGCAGGCTTGTCCTCGCACGCGCCCACGTTCAGCTACGTCTCGTCATCCATGCACCTTTACCGTAGCCTCCACACCAAAGCCACCATGCCAAAGACAGACGGGTCGGGTCTGACGCTGTGCTTCTCACAGGGCATGACGGACTACTGCTGGAGGGACCTTCCTGGCGCGCCGCACGTGCGCAGCCCTTCCGTGCTACATCGCGAGACCATCTTCAACCACATCCGGCTCTTCGGCATGCCGAAAGGCTTTCCAGAGACGACAGCGGAGGGGTTTCAGAGTTTCTTCTACCTCTCGCAGGCGAGCTCCTTTGTGTCGAACTTCGCCTCCTCTATCGGTTTCCAGTCGCTGCTGAGCGGGTTCTTCCTTGCCTCGTCGCCGCAGCTGTGGATGCTGAAAGACCTGATCCCGGCCCTGCTGGCAGCCTACATGGCGAACCGAGTCGTGTCGTACGAGAATCGGCCGAAGTTCTGGTTCTGCGTGAGCGTCTTCATGACCAACGTGACGGTAATCTCCGACATGGTCATCCCCTCTGCCGTGCCGAACCACCTTCTCGCTGCTGCAATTCTGACATCGACGGTGAAGCAGTCCGCGTCGCTCATGTTCTTCGTGACGCGTGCCGCCGCTCTGCAGCACTACGCCATCAACAATAACCTGGCCGAGCTGACGAAGAAGTTCAACTCGTTTGGCATCGTGAACTACACCATCGCCACCGCGTTCGGTATCGTGTACTGCAGTCTTATCTCAAGCTTCATCGCGCAGCTTGTCACGGTCATCGCGTGCTGTGTAACGAATATGTATCTATCTTCGAAGTCCATGACGCCGATCACCTTCCGTCTGCTGAACTTCGGCACCATGTATCTGCTGCTGCGTGCCTATCTCAAAGAGGCGGGCCGCATCATGACGCCGCAAGAAGTCTCTGACTTGCTCGGTGTGCGCATGTCCCCTCTCATCGCGCTCAAAGAGGCTGGTGTGGAGGTGGATGTGGCGACGGAGCTGATTTACATTTCTCCACCTATAGACAAGCTTCTCATCCGGTCAGACGCGCTTGATGAGGATGTGCTGTATCTCAACGACAATCGCATGTTCATGCTAGCGATGTGGAAGCCCGCCCCGCTGCCGCTGACGCTGCGTGACAGGTGGCGCCGCCACGAGCTGCCCTCGCTGCCGGACTTTATTCGTCAGCGGGGCTGGCGTCGCGCTGACCCGCGCGTGGCGGAGATGGAGCGCAGGTTTCACAATAACCGTCTCTGTTTACTGGTACACCACAAGTGCACCGCGAAGGATCTCGTGACGGCGTACCTGATCATGTACTCGGCGGTGCTCCTGCACGCGACAACCGAGGAGGAGCTGCGCGCGTTTATCCGGGCGTGTCACATGGAGCAGGCGGCCTGGCACAAGAAGGGAGCGGCGTTCCGCGAGCAGCTGGACAAGGCGAACTGGGATGTGCAGCTACCGGCGCTGGACCATCCCAACTATCGCATGTCGGAGCTGATTATTCCTCCTTGTATGCGCAGCAAGTCGTCGAGCCCGATTCTGCCAGCAAACGGGGCCGCCATAGCATCAGCGTAAACACGGGAGTGAAGAGGATATGAGTCGACCTTTGTGTAAATCGAGGGGTGAGGGGATGGCTAAGCTGCTTTTTTTTTTATACTGTATGTGCGGATGTATGTGAAATAAAGGTGGGCTACAGGCCAACACACACGCATGCCTTTTTTTTTTTTAATGATTGATTCTCTTTTTTTCTTTTACGAAACACAAGTTAGCTCGCTTGAGTTGTTAATGGTGCGTCTGCTCGATTCACGGAGGAAAAAAAAGTGCTTAAACAACTTGAGCATCTCTCTGCTGAAGTCTATCTCAAGCGCAGAGACGAACTGCGAGTTTTGTGCTTTTCATCTCAGAGGCTTAGGAAGACTCTCTGGGCTTCGATATTATTCGTACAAAATAACTTAGAAAAGCGAAGAGGTCTGCACCGCTTCTTGCCCTAAAGGCATAAATGTCCTTTGCAAGTGCAATCTCGTTGGGTAGTGTTTCCTCCTCCTCTTGTTTAAACTCCCCTTCTTTTTTTTTTTCCTCATTTTCTTCTGTCCAAAAAAAAAAAAAAAACTCTCAGAGGTGACACCCTTTAACGACTCGATAAATAGCAACAACAACAACAACAACCAGAAACACACATACGCACACAACATCAGGGAGACGTACAACGCGCATCAACATTTTTCATCTGAACACTTCCTAATCAAAACACACATTACATACCCGAGACGACAGTTAATAAGGTCACAGGAAAAGGAAATACCACTTGATGGGGGAAAAAAAGTGTGTCCTCTGCTTCTCATAACCCTTTTTTTTTTTTTGCTGCTGTTGTTGTTGTTATTCTATAATGGCGTTGGTTTCCTCGAGCTTTGCGGAGCGCTACGCCGAGCTGACGTCGCGCGTGCCCACCTTGACGGAGCGACTGCTCGATGTCCAGCGCAGGGAGGTGTGCGAGCGGCGCGAAATCGAGGAACAGACGCAGGCGGCGTTTCAAGACGTTCTGCACATCGCCGCTATCATGATCGCGGACAAGAAGGCACTTCAGCAGGGCGCAACTGCCCTAATGGACGCCGAGGCCCTCACCCTCTACAAGCGGGAGACCGCCGTGTGGTTCCCTGCCGTGCCACCACGCAGGGTGCCTTTTCGCGCCAACCGCCCGTTGCGTGCCTTCCCGCACGCCGCGTTCAACGAGATGTGCGACGAGGAACGGGAGCTGCGACAGTGGCTGTACGGGGTAGAGCGGCGCCTGCGGCAGCACATCGAGGAGGCGTGCAGCCGCTCGTGGTTTTACCTCCACGTGATCGACGACACCATCGCAAAGGAGCGTCACGGGCGGCGGCGTCTGCTGAAAGAGGAGGACGACGCGTTCACAGGCGTGAAGCGGAGTTTTTTCCGCACCGTGCCGGCGGAGTATTTTCGCCATGTGGTGCTCACGCGGCATGGGCCCAGTGCCCCGATCGCGGCCGACAAGGCGGAGGACATGTCGGTGGAGGCGCAGGAGGCGAAGGCTCGCGTGGCGTTGTGCGCGGCCGAGGTGGCAGCTCGACAAGCCGTCTTCCAATACCTGAAGACCGCCTACGATGTCCGGCTGTTCGCCCTGAACCATCAGGAGGTGATTGAGCGGTATGAGCTGGAGGAAGCGGAGGCAGACGCCCTCTATCCGCTCGTCGCGGGTGTTTGCCGTGCCGACTTTGGCGGCACCTTCTACCATGTCCCAGCCTTGGCGCTGCACCTCAGTTCCAGCTGCACCGCGCTGCGGGCCCTATGTCTGGCGGAGTTGCATCCGGTCACTAGGACAGCCAAGGTAGCGCAACTTGCACACATCGAAGGTGCGGAGGACAATGCTGCCCCGCCCTTTAACAAGACGATCGTGGTGGAGATGGAGGACGAGGAGGAGGGCACGCACAGCGGTCACCCGACGCCCATTGACACCAGCGGCAGCGAGTTGCCGCCCGCAGTCGAGGTGACGCAGACGGCCATGCCGTCGCCGTCAGACAGCACTGCGGCGGTGACTGTCCCAGTCGCTGCCGCAGTTGAACAACACGGAGATGTGGCTGTCGACGCTGCGGTGAAGGAAGAGCAGCAAAAGGAGGAGGCGAAGAGGGAGGTCAAAACCGACGCGATGCCGGCGGTGCTGGAGACGCTGTTCGCCTACGAGGAGGTGCTGCCAGTGCTGTACGCCTCAGATGAAGTGAGGCCTGTCCTCATCGCCACAGAGGTGGAGGCACCGCGTGCGCCTGCAGCAGAGCCCGCGGCCGGCGATGGGGCGACGGTGAAGCTCTCGCACAGCAACTCCGAACTGACGTGTTCGCCGCAGCCGCTGCCGCACTCAATTTTCAGCACGGAGGAGGTCTTCGTCGGCGACCCGTTTGCCATGACTCCGAAAAAGTCAAAGAAGTCGAAGAAAGCCAAAAAAGTAAAAAAGCAAAAGAAGTCGTCCAAGTTGAACCGATCCAACGCCGAGGAGGCGTAGATGAAGACGACAGAAAGAGAACAGAGAGAGAAAAAAAAAAAAAGAGATGGAGAGAGATGGGCCTTTATCGACGCTCTCGACTTCTTGCAAAGTAGTGCTAGAATCCTCCACAGGTTTTCTTGCAGGAAAACCAAAAAAGAAAAAAAAAAAAAAGAAAAGACAGCAACAACAAAAAAAAGCTGCTTGTCTTGCATGTCTTTTTCTTTCTTTTTTTTTTTCTAATGTAAAGCAATACAACCTCATTCCAGGATGTTGTTGTTTGTTTGACTTTTGTCGTATGAATAATGATGTGTGTGTGTGTTTTTTTTTTTTAGCTCTCGTTGTATAGCGCTATGTTCATTAGTCTTACCTTTTTTTTTTTTAATTGTTCTCCTTTCTGGGTAATTGAACGAAGGATGTAGCATTTTTTTTTTTTTTTTTGTATTCTCCTTTTACGTATCATTGCACTGTTGGTCATACCCTGTTTTATTTATGGGTTATTTAAAGTAAGAAGAAGAAAAAAAAGAGAAAAAGAAAAAAGAACAATGATAGCTGCTTTTTTTTTTTATTTGATGGAGTTGATCGTGGACGTAATACAGCCCGCTCTTTGCGTAAATATGTGTACATATATATATATGTATTTACTTCTGTGAAAGAGTGAACTGCCGTGCTGCTGTTTTTCTCAAAACGCGGTGCTCGGAATTTGACACGGCAACGAGAGTAATCCAAAAGGCAGCGAGCAGAAGGAAGGAAAAAGAAAGGAAAAGGAAATAAAGGCTTGACATACCTGTTCTCGTTGTGTACCGCGTTCTGTCTCTCTCTCTCTCTTGCTCTTTTTTTTTTTTTTTAAGTTTCCTTTGTAACGACGTGCATGGGTCAGATTTTATTGTTTTTTTTTTTTCACGAACGACGTTGTTTGTTCTTTTCTTCCGCTTCTTTACTGTCCTGTTGTGCGTTGGAGAGAAACAGTCACGTTGATACGCAGAAATCTGCAAGAAAGAAATTAAAAAAACGAAAAGGTCCGAAGCACGTCCTGTGTTGAAGAACTTGGCTCTTTTTCATCTATTTCCCCTTATTTACGCCGTCATGAGTTATCAATACAACGTGGAAGTGGTGAATGTCATTCCGGCAGACGCACTCACGGTCGGCAGCAAGGATGGCACGTGGCACAAACTCACGTTGCGCTGCGTGCGCCGCGACGCCGTCTTTGACTGCACGGAAGTCCCTGCATCTTTTGAGGTCCGTAATGCACCGGACTACGACCAATTGGAGTGTGCCTTGGTCTCGCACGAGGACCAGCACACTGTGCTGGCCCGCGCGACGGCTCCCGTAGTGATAGGAGGTCCGCATCGCGCCGTCGGTGCCGTCTGGGTGCCTCTTGAAGCGGTCAGCCCTTCGGTCCACTCGGCGGAAGATTCGAAGGCGAATGCTGCCAGACCCACCGCACGTGTGTTTATTGCGTGGACGATGACCACGATGGACGGCAGCCCACTTTCCTTGAGTTGCCTTGAGGTGCCGCCTTCGTCCATGCATTCCGAAGCCACCGCTACTGCGAACAAGGAAGAGAGAGAGCGTGGCTCTCCTGCGACATCACGCACGAGTGCCGAGACATCCCCGGCGAATGCGACGGAGTCTACACACATCGGCGCGGTGGTGACGCCCGTCTCTGTGCTGGTGTCATCGCGGCATGCTTCGGCTACGGTGTCTGGTGACCTCAGCAATGAGGACACGCTGCCGGTTGGTCAGGGAGGCGACAGCAACAGCAGCAGCGGCAACAACAACAGCAAGCCCGACTCCGCCAGTCTCGCCGCACATGTCTCCATCGTACTTTATGAGGCGCAGGGGGAGGCCGCGGCGCAGCAGCAGCAGCAACAGCAGCAGCAGCCGCGGGATACTGAGGAGCAGGGCAGCAACAATGACGCACAACGCTTTTCAAGTGAGCCGGCGTCGACGCTGCACAATGGTACGGAAAGGGAGGAGCGCGACTTCGCGTCTGCTGGGGAGGCGCAGGATGTTCAGCCGGAGCAAGGCGTCGTTTTTTCGCAGTTTCCGCGGTGCTGTGTTTCGACGTCGCCTGTGGCCGAGAAGGCCGCCGACGCCGCGAGCCAAGAGAAGGCAGAAGCCACCTCCTCAACTTCTGCGTTCGTGGATTTCTACGCAACGAGCACGCAGGCCATTGGCGACGTTTCTTTTGAGAAGCGGTATCGCAATTTGTACCTCGTGCCGTGCCCGCTGCTGTTTGACCAGATTAAAGCGGATATGAAGCGCTCTACTGCTGCGAGCGGGAGTAAAGACGCGTCAAAGGCGGCTGAGAGTACATCTGACAAGTTGTGGTGGCTGACACATCGACACGGCACTACTGACGCGCTTCTTGGCTCGGCAAGCTCCGCTATAGAGGCCATTCAGCTGGAGCACGAGGAAAGGCTCAAGAAGCGAAGCAACGGGTCGGCGGCCGCTGAAGGGAGTGCGCCATCAAGCAAGACGTCTAATGGACCAGATCGAGTAGAGTGCAATGCGACGATATCGGGAGAAGCAGCCTTGACAGTGCTTCGACAGCAGGCGTTGGCGGCGGTGCGGCAACGAAGAGTGGCCTATAGCATGTAAAGATGGCGCGCAGCGAACTGCTACTCCTTTTTTTTTTTTTTTGAGGTGCTTGCTGTTTGCGTCCGACGGTGTGAAACATCGTACAGCCAAAGCACTTGAACGGTTGCCGTATATAAGTACGCTTGTCAGGATGAAATGTAGATTTACTTTTTTTTTTGCTCGACTCCCTTTTTGTCTGTTTTTTGTTTTTTTTTTTCCCCCTCTGTAGATGGAACATAGACTTCATTTTCGCGCACGGAAGCTTCAGTTGTGTTTTAGAGTGTGCGAGTTTCTCCCCTGTTTTTTTTTCCACGGTATCTGCAAAATCCACAAGCCTCAATGATGATCGGAAGGGACTTTGAGCCATCTGCGCTTTTACAGCTCAGAGAGAGAGAGAGAGAGAGAAAGTGAGCAGTGCACTGTAGAGTTTTCGATGCAGCATCAAGAAGAATGACGCGAAGAGGTGAAAGAGCGATGTGTACATCAAAACCACCTTACAACGTCTCGCATTTCGTTCAAAGAAATGACTTAAAAAAAAAAGCTGCCTTTTAACATCCTGCCTTCTATTCTTCCCATTCAACACCACTTTTTTCTTCTTCTTCTTTTTTTTTGCGTAGTTTAGCCGCTTTGTGCGCTCCAGTACGGGAGGACTTTTTCCGTGTAGTTCAGGTCTATGCGGGAGTGAGTTTCGACTCCTTTTCGAAACCAAATGCGCCACTTTCTACGCAACGAAGCGAGGTGGCGCGCTTCTTTCCCGACGGTGTTTCTGTGTAAAGGTCGCAAAGCCTCAACCGGTGCCTCTTCTCACGGAGGCGACACACGTGAGTCCGCGCTACCACCACCACGACCGCCACCACCACCGAATGCCGCATCAGCTGGCTCTTCCAAGTCGACACCCGCACCGTCCTCTGCTTCGCCATCGTGGGTGCAGGGCACGCTTCACTACGACACGGCCAAGGTGCAGCAGCTGGCAGACTTGCTGACTGGTGCGTCCTCTGCTGATTCCTTTGCAGCTTTGTCAAAAGGCGCGGGTGCGAGCAAGCGAGCTTCGTCTCACACCGCCACGACTGTGGAAGAGCAGCTGCGACATCCTGCTTATCAAACAGCGTCGAAGAAAAAAAGGAATAGTGCCTCATCACGTGGATTTTCGCAGCAGCAGGAGCAGTGTTGCACACACCCGAACAGCGATGCGGTGTTGAGTCAGAGGCAGAAAAGCAGCGGCAACGACAGCAGCAGCAGCGGCGACAAGGTGAACGCGGAGCTTTTGCGGAGTTGGACTTCTGCTCTGCTGGGCTCCACGGATCCGTCCATGGCGACGTTGCTAAAAGGGCTCCTTTCTCTTCACGCCTCGGTGCAGCGCGGTAAAAGGGGAGCAGCCTCGTCTTTCGCCGCGTCGTCTGGTACGCTTTCTGAGGAGCAAGTACTGGTCACCCTTTTTCGCAAATCACGACTGCACTGGCATCGTGTCACCAACGGTGGTACTGCGCTCGCTGTTTCCAGTGAAGATGACATCTTCATGCTGTGCCTTTTGGCCGCTGCGTTGGAGGCTAGCCTGAGGTGCTTCCGCGAAACAGGGACTATCGCAGAACTCCACGTCGAGCATCGCTCTTCCACGAAGCGGGAAAGCGAGAAAGCCGGCAACGAAACGAGAGATGGCCAGTACAGTGATGGGGTAGCGCAGAGCCTACACCTGTGGCGCGGCACGTGCATGAGTAGCTACAACAGGCTCTTCGCGCAGCTGCTGACTCTCCTAACATCCGCGCTTGTTAAGCATAATCGCCAGCAGCGGAACTCCGCTACTTCGTCGGTGCAAGTGGATGCGCTACTTTCAAGCCTCTTGTCACTCCTGCACGTTTTGGACGGTTGCGCAAGCGACATTGAGACGACGGTCAACTCTGCTGCTCGACAAGGCAGTTACACTGCATCGAAGCAGCACGTGTCTTCTCTTGTGCTGGATCAACGTGATCTGTTCGAGCGACTGTGCGTGGCGGCGAGCGCGGCAGTGGCATTTTGGGGCTCGTCAATTACCTTGCCCATAGAGGCTGCTGCGCTTGTTTCCGGCAACTCGGATGCGCAGTTACAGTACATCACCATTTCAGTTGCGTCCTTTCGGAAGCAGCTGACAAACTTTCAAGCCAAGCTGAGCGTTGTGTCGCGCCTAACTCTCCTGCAAGGTTGCGTCCAAGGCGTCGCATCCACGCTGTTTTGCTTCTGCATCTCCGCTCTGCGCCGAAGTCTTGCTGTGGAGGTGGCCGGGCTGCATTCCACCAAACGCGCAGCGTCAGACGCTTCCGCGTCGGCGGACGCGACGCTGCGGCAATGTCGCGCGCGTGTAGCCCTTGCGGAACAACGCAACGTGACGCTCGCCACCCATGCCGAGGCGTTGCTCAGCATGCTGCACCCGCTGCCAGTGGCACCGCATGCTGCACAAGCACACATGCAGTACCGCAGCACGAGCACGACACTGAGCTTTTTTTTATCTTCGCTATGGCACTACTCTGCGAAGGTGCAGGCGGCACAGTCACTGGCAACCAGCACACGCCACCAGTCCGCGTCAACAAGCGTTGGGTGTGTGGAGAAGGGCGACACCAAAGGCGAAGGTGCTGATGCTGCTCTGTCGACTGCGGCAACGTCGGTCGTGCTTTTCTCGGTCGCCTCGAGTTTTTGGGAGCGCCACCTTTCGCACGTGGCGCTGCTGTTGATTAGCTACTACGACGTCCTCACACGGAGTAGTGACGTGCTGGGGCTGCTGCTGTCGTCACCGGGCACATCGACCACAAAATCTGCCTCTGTGTCGTCGACTCTTGCGGATGGCCTTGCCTGGGTGGTGCCGTTTTGCAGCCGAGTAGTCCGCGTGGGGATGTCGCTGCAGATGGACACCAGTCTGCTGGCGGCGGCCCACCTGGGGCTGGAGGCGGCTGCCCCGCGATCACCAAGTACACCACTAGAAAAGGTGATGGCGAGCCGGCGCAAGTCTCGACGAGCAAAGCAGCCCTTCGCCTTAAACAGCGAGAGCCAAGGGATGACGGATGCTCTGAATGAAGCTGAGACAAGTGGCAGCGAAGGTTGCAGCGACGGAGCACCAAGAGGCAACAGCAGGCTGACTCAGGTTGCTGAAGAGGAGCGGCGAGGAGAGTGGGCACGCGTGTTTCGCCTCTCCGGCGGTCTTCGTGTGGCGAGCTGCGAGGTTCTGCATCGTGTTGTGGTCGACCTCGCCGCTCTCTGCGCAAGCGACACGCCTGCAGCAGCGCACCGGCACCACAGCCGCCAGCGTAATTCTCCGCCCGTTGCTGCACTCGTCGAAGCTGTGGCGCGTGTGCTGTTCTGCGCGCCGCGCACGGAATACTTGCTGGGCCTCTACACCGATGACGTCCTCTCTTCTGAAGCTGCGGTGGAGCAGAGTCGACGGATCTACGGCGCGTGTGTTGGTGTCTTTTTGTGGCTGCGGGAACTCTCTCCATCTTTTGGAAGCCACTTTACAAGTGGTGAGGCAGCAGAGGGGGCACTGCCACAACACACATCAGCGCCCTTGCCGCACGATGCGAGCGAGCAAGCAAATGCGTGGCTGGTGTGTGGCACGACCAAGGCGAACGCGCTCGAGGCAGCCTTCTTCGCGACGTACCTTCTCCATCACTGGCCTTCGCAGGGTGACGCAGCGCTCTCCAGGCCGCGACCTTTGCGGCGCCAGGGCGGCGGACAGGAAAGACAAGGGGCAATGAGTCCCTTGATGCGCGCTCTGACGACGGACGGCGTCGTGTCTTTGCTACCGCCGTCTTCCACAGATTCCATCCTCTCTTCGACCAACGCGGAGGCCTACGTGGCTGAGACGCTTTTTTTCCTGCAGCACGACACGGCCAGCCTCCTCCGCCACCTCCGCACGACGGATCGGTTTTATCACTTTAGTGGTGAGAAGAAGGACAAGACGCAGCTGATGGAGGAGGACGCGCTGCGGCGTCGTCACGTTGCCTCTACGCTGTCGGTGGTGATGGCGTTCCAGAAGCAGCCGAACTTTGTGTGGATGCCGCTGGAAACGGCGCAGGAGATTGTGTTTGAGCTGCTTCAGTTTCCCGGCCTGGTTGCGACTGCCACGCCGGAGGGTAGCGCTGCCGCTCGGATCGGTCGTGAGTTGCAGAATAGCGGAGTCGAAGCGGGGATGGTGGCTGGAGAAAGGGAGGACAGGTACAGCGCCGTTGACGCAAACAGCGCTCGTGTGTACCCAAAGGTGCAAGTAGGTCGTATCACATGCACGCTTGCACGCGCACACGGATACCTGGTTCGCCGCCTCCACGTCCTCAGTGGCGTCTTGCGGGAGTATCGGAGCGTGCTGCTCAAAACTCCCGCAGCTTTGGAGAGCAAGTCCTCCGCTGCGTTTTTGCGGACGGAGGCAGATGCTGCCACGCCGACGTCGACGCCATCGCCGCAGTCCGTCTTCGCGAGCCGACTTCTTGCCAACGCGAGCCACGCCCCACAAGATACGAGTCACCGTCGCAGCAACTATCACTGGGCTCACCCATGGGCGACGATGCTGCGCGAGGACTTTGCGTTCTTGCCGGCGGAGGTGGAAGGCACACCGCGGTGGACGACTGGTGTGTTGCGTGTGATGGAGCGGATGGAGTTGCTGATGTACGACACCCACAGACAAGGTTTGTTCATTAATGTGGTCAAGTCGCAGCAGCAGTACAAGTCGCAGATGCGCTTGCAGTCGTTTACAAGAGAGCAGACAGGGGAATACAAAAATGAAGACGCTGCGGTGGAAAGGACGGTTGAGTCGAGTGAGCGCGCGCCTGTGGTGCTTGAATTAAGTGTGACTCGCATGTCGCCACGTGTGCCACTCGGCGTGGCGGTGGATGGCAGCGGCTTTGTGCTGCGTGTGCAGACGACGGTGAGTGCACCCATGATGCGCGGCGCAGGCGAGGATGGAGCGGATGAATCGGCAACGGCATCGTACGAGGAGATGGATGAGGTGACGTCGCCGTTTGCCGCGGCGTTGGCGCACTGCGGCGACGGTGGCGGCGCGGTGGAGATTGCACGCGTGATCGGACGGCGCATCGCGTCCGTCGACGGTGTGACGGTGCGGAGTGGCCGTGATGTGGCGGCACAGGTGAGGAACAAAACGGCGTTCCTTTTAACAATAGAGGGCTGACGCGCGTACACCCTTGTAAAGATAATTGCTTTTTTCTTTCCTCTTCACAATAGCCTTGGCGAGAATACTAAAAACAGTAACGATCATAATAACAGTCTCTATAACGATTGTATTGCCCATGGTTTGAGGTCACAAGGATGCAGTTTTTTTTTTTTTCTCATCCTTGAACAGCTGCTGAATGCAAAGTGTTTGTTACGCTGTGACTCTTCCTGGGGTGCAATGGAGGCGCAGCTTTGCCAACAGGTGTTTTGTTTCCTTTTTTTTTTTTGCGTCGTCGTTGATTCCAGATGACATTTACGTTTGAGGTGCTGCTTGGAAGCACCACCACGCGCAACCGCGTTCATCTTCCCTATTGTACATCGCTCTCTTTTTTGCTCTCTTTTACCGCTTTCTCTTTTATCTTTCTCTATGTATATATATTATATATGTGTTTTTTTTTTTGCCGTTGTTCAGCAGCCTGTCTAGTTCTGGAGTAGCCTGCATTTATCATATTTCCCTGTTTTTTTTTCTTTTGACTTTTTTTTTGCTTCTTTTCACCGTCAGAAAGAGCATTGCGGTGCTTTTGCTCTGCCGATCACGCGTCGCAGCTGTGCGCAACTGCTTTTCATTCAAAATCTATTTTTTCTTTGTAATGGATAATCGCAGGGAACTCTCACCCTTGTTTCCTTTTTTTCTCTTCTCTTTTCCTTCCTGGTGTATCTGCTTTCTCGATTAACTGTCTTCTTTCTTTTTTTTTTTTTCTGTAGTTTAAGTAGCGACTGCGCATGAAACGGCATCCAAATACAGTGGCCGCTTCTTAAGACTCTACACGTAAACACACAAATACGCGCGCGACACGCACCTGCTGATTTCTCTTCTGCGTCCTGCGTTGCTGTCTTTTGTTTTTCTTTTGCCTATTGCTTTCTTTCTTTTTTTTTTTTTTTGAATTTCGTGAAGTGAGAGAGTGAAACCCACACAAAAGAGGCCTTTTTTTTCCCCCTCGTGCGTTTAGCCGCGATTGCCAGTTTTTTTTTTTTTTCTACTTCATCATCGTTGCGTTTTTGGCAATTGTGCCTCAGCTTTTTTTCAGCTTTTACTGTAATTCTCGAAGTCTGTTTTTTTTTTTTTTATCTATGCTATATACAACGTTTTTCCCTTCTTTTTTTTTTTTACCTGTAGTGTTTTTTTTTCTATCTTTCTGCGCTATTTTTCCCCACTGTCCTCTTATCTTCTTTCCCCCGCTTGCTGTTGACGCGCCCGGTAGCAACAACAACTACAAAAAACACTGTAAAGAACTTTAAGGGCTCTTTATAAGAAGAGAGAAAAAAAAAGAAAAGAGAGAGGGAGGTGAGGGCCCTTTTGTGTACTTTTTCTCCCTGTCTTCCTTTAATCGTCTCGTTTATTATCCCTCTAACAACTAACTTACTCTCTTCGTTTAAAGAAGTCCCTTCATATTTTTTTTTTAAGTTTCCGGAACGTTTTTTTTTTCCTGTTTTCCTTTTCTGTTCTCCTTTCCACTCTTTTTTTTTTTTGTTTTCCCCTCTTTCATTTTCTAATGGTAGAAAAAGAAGAAAAAAAAAATAGGGAGCAAAACAAAACAAATAAACAAACAAACTAAAAAAGTAAAATAGAACCGAATCGTGCTGTCATGCCACCGTCTACTGCGTCGACCAAGAACAGCCCCAGAGCCGCGGTCGTTGGGCCAACGCGTGAAATCGGCGTGAAGGACGCCGATGAGGACGACACGCACACCTCTGGGAGCGTGTGCAGCAGCAGCGGAACCGACGCTGACACCACGGCGACGACAAGCAGCGGCCGACTCGCCATGGTCGCCCACCCTCCCTGCCTGACAGCGCATGCCGCGCTGACAGGACCGGCGAGACACACCACCCGCATGCTTGCAGACTTGGCGCGGTCGCCCACCTCACCTATGCCGTGTGACTTCCCCGAGGACTTTGCCGGTGCGGTAAGGGCACCTACAGCAGCGGCCACCATGCCTCTCGGCCACACTTCCTCTGCAGAGCATCCAGTGCGGGCTGCAGCCGCCACCTCTCCCGCAACTTTCGGTTCCGCCAAGAAGACACCAGTGCCGCCGCCGCCCATCGACTTTTGCGGTCCAGCAAAGCGGCCGGCATCGGCGTTGCGGATGTTCATGCCACCGTCGCTGAGTCAGAACGACCGCGCCGAGTCGGCCCAGGTGACGTCAAGCGAGGCCGGCGTGCTGTCGCCCGTTTCCGTCGGCCCTGACGGTGCGTCTTCTGCGGTAACGACTGCTGTCGCCACTGCCTGCGTCAGCCCGGTGATGGCCGGAGCGGAGATCCCGGGAGGGGCAAATGAGTTGAGGCCGCCCGCGTCGCCATCAGTGCTGCACGCTTATAGCGAGCCTTTTTATCCGCTGGATCGCAGTGGCCCGGCCCAGCGTCTCAGACTGGAGGGAAACGCCTCGTTGCGCACTGCAATCTCCCCTATGTCCATTCCACATCACGGCTACGCGCCATCTATCAATCACTTGGCTATGGAGCGTCCTGCCATTTCGCCTTGCACCGTTGACTTTGGCGTAAGTGATGAGCCGCGTGGTGGGCTGCAGAGTTCACCGACACGTAGCACACCCGGCTATACGCGCATGCCTGTCGGCAGCACAAACGTCCACGACTTGCACTGGCAGGACATCGGGGCAAGTGCCTACTACTCCTCCTGCTCCTTCCATTTCACTCACGGAGTGTCGAACTCAGAAACTGATCTCGGTGGTGGTCATAGCGGTGGCGCTAGTGGCGGCATGGGTGGTCCACTGACGGAGGACGGCTACGGCTGCCCCTCCATGACAGCAGGCGGCGGCGGGGCTATACTCGACGGCCTTGGTCGCACACCCGACAGCCCAAGTTACAGTAACAATAAAAGTATGATTCATAGCACGAACGGCGAGAGCAACAGTAGCGGGGTTGGGACGCTCCCGTCGTACGGGGAGCTGCCGCGCCCTTTCTTCCGCGACGGCGGCAGTGGCTACGATGGTGGTGGGTTCGGCGAGCAGGAGATGCACTTTGGTTACTTTGTGCCGCAAGCAGTGCGGTGTGTGGAGCAGCTGGACGACTTGGACTACATCTGCCGCGGCATTCTTACCGAGGCTGCAGCGGTGCAGCAGCAGCAGCAGCGGCGGTGCCGAGCGCGGCGGTATTCGGCGGACATCCCGTGCAATATCGACGACGAGCGGGAGAGTAGGATGGTGATCGCTCTCGACCTCGAGGGCCGCTCGCTAGGCCGCTCTGGCTCGATTTGCATTATTACCCTGGCCACCTATTCCACGGTGTATATAATCGACATGGTGCTCCTCGGTGCGCAGGCCCTGGACAGTAGCTCCGCACTAAAAACAGTATTAGAGTCGTGTCACATTACGAAGCTCATGTTCGACTGCCGCGCAGACTGCGATGCGCTCTTCTTTCTCTACAATGTGCGGCTGCGCAACGTGTGTGACCTGCAAATCTCATCATGCTTTGCGCTCTTCCCCATGGCGCGTCATTTGCCCAGTATGAAAGACGTGTTTCGTGTGCTAGGCCTGTTCGCAGAGGAGGACACGGACATCAAGAACGCAGGACGGGACCTCTTCAACCCGGAGTCCGGCGGCAGCTTCGACCGCTGGGAGGAGCGGCCGCTGACGGGCATCCTGCTGCAGTACTGCGCCGTAGACGTCAAGTACTTCTTTCTTGCGAAGCTGATGCTGTGGGACCACCTCCACAAGGGCTTTTGGCTTGGCGAGGCTCGGCTCGCCTCCGTCTGCGCGGGCAATTTTGTGGGCTGCTCCAAAGGCAACTCGTTGCGTGACTTTGAGATGAGCTGAGGCGGCCACGGAGGGACGAAATCCTCCAACACACAACGCTGTGCGTTTGGTCTTCCCACACCTTTTTTTTTTTGTCTTTTCCTTTCCTTTTTTTGAGGGTGGGGCTAGATGATGGAGGAGAGGAACGTTCACTTATGATGCCGCTTTACTGTTTTTTTTTTTTTTTGGTGTAAGTGCTTGTAGACGGACTAACCTAAGAAAATGCCGCTTTCCCAGAAGCTGACCTGGTGTACATTTCTCATCTGCTTCGCTTTTGATCTCCTATGTGAGTATTTGAAAGACGTGTTACCTTTTTTTTTGTTTTCTTTTCCCCTTTTCTGTTTTTTTTTTTTTTCAGTGTAATCGGTAGAATATTGCAGAACTTCAAAGGAGTTGTGAAGCTGTTTTTCCACCTTTTTTTTTTTACTGATTTTGTGTTCTTTTTTTCCCTCTTTGCTTGCCTCCGAGCTAAACTTGCTGTGCTGTTTTTTTTTTTTTTTGGTTCCCTTTCGATCCTGTAATCGTGCTGATTAAGTTATATCCTCGTGCATCTTTCTTTTCGTTTTGTTTCCATGCTTTTTTTTTCCTTTTTTTTTTCGTTTTGCTGATCAGAGAGCGGGGTATTTTTTTTTTTTCTAAACCTTTTTTTTTTTTTGCTAATAGACTCTTTTCTGTTGCTTCTCGTGCGCGGCTACGTTGGCAATTAAAGCAGCAGTCTCTGCGCTTTTCTCTCTTCTGTATTTGAGCTGCGACACCAGAGAGGTTATATATTAAGTGAAACTCTTGGTGCTTTCTTTTGCACTTTGATAACGACGTTCGTTAGCGATACAAAAAAGAGATGATGATGATTGTTTTGGTCTCTTTTTTTTTTTTTTTGGATCATGTTAGTCTTCTTTTTTTTTCCATGCTCTCTTTTACGCTTTTCTTTTTCATCTTCATGCTTTGCCATTAATTGAGAAAAGGAGGAAGACCGTCATTGTGTTAGAAGTGAAAAAGTCACTCGGATAATGTAGCAAAGAACTGCAGTTGGAAAAGCCTGGTGCTTTTTTTTTTTTTTCTTTCTTTGCTTTCCCCTTTTAGTTGGAGGGAGGGACGTCTTTACTTTGCCATCCAAATATGCAGAGAAAGAGGGAGAGAGAGAAAAAAAAAAAAAAGCTGGCTGCAAGTTTGACTAAATCAAGCCTGCATAAACACAGAGTGGTTTGTTTCTGTTACTGTGACTCATATGTCTTTTTTTCCCTTTCTTTGCCTTCTCCTGCTTTTTTTTTTCTATTTCACTTTTGTTTGTGTGTGTGTGTGTGTGTGTATGTGCGCTTTTTGACGTTTTATGATACTGTTCCTCGGAGTCTTCAGACTATGCGAGGCGCTCTACAAGTTAGACGTCTACAGTGCATTGAGGGGGGAAAAAAAACACACACGTATAGAACACATATGCTCAGCTTAAATACGTTTTGAAAAAGGAGTATATTTGTATTATGAGCGCAGCTCCAGTCGTACCGTCGGCGGCGACCTCTTCGCCCTTTCCCGTTGAAGGCGATGGAGGTATGGACGTCTCTTCGCCCGACCTCGCCTCGCCTTCCGACATCAACGGAGCATGTATCACGACGGCCGCAAATCCACCTGCGCCGAAAGCACCATCCAGCTCTGTCAAGGCGCGAAGTCTGGCTGCTGGGCAGGTGAATCGAATCATAGACGGGGCTCTCCCGGATGGGATGTCGGTGTCGCGCGATGCCCGCATTGCACTGCACAAGTGTGCCACCATCTCACTGCTGTATCTTGCGTGTTTGGCAGACGCGGAGCGCAAGGCGGCTGGCTCGTCGCGCACGACGCTGAACGTGTATGACATTCGGGCTGCGTTGGAGGCGGCGGGCATGGCGCATCTGCTGCCGCTTATGACAACCTCAGCGAAACGTTCACGCGACTAGGAAGGATATATGTGTTTTTCTTTTCCGCGTAAGTGGATGCTGGCCTTTTCTTTTTGTCTTGATATATATGCATGCCTTGTTGTCGTAGAAGCATGAGCAGCACTCTTTTGATAGAAGATAATACAAAGATGCTTTGACGACTGCCTTTTACATATAGAACTCACATGGAGGTAAGAAGAAAGGGGAAAAAAAAAGAGCGTATTCGAAGTGAATTGCACCATGTGCAACGATATTATGCAAAAACAGGTGGTGGTTAACAACAACAGCAGTAATAGAAAATTGCCTTGAAGATAGATCAGTCTTTTTTTTTTTCCCACTTTTCTTTTGTGATGCACATTGGACAGTTTGTGGACCAAACGTTGTTTTTTTTTTTTTTTCTTTTCTTCTCTTCAATTGCTCCACCTGCTCTCTCTTGATTCTTATTTTTTTTTTAATCACAAGTTTCCCCTTTATCTCTTTTTCACACTTTTTTTTTGTGTGTTTGTTTCACCTTACTTGCCGTTCGTTTAGGGTTCCAGCTATCAATTTGGAGCGTTGCCGTAGGGAAAGGGAAAGGGGAGAGTTGTGTGCGTAAGACATCTTTTTTTTTTTCCACCTCCTCAGTAGTGCGTTTCTTATTCTTCATTTTCCCTTTTCAGAAAGCTCAGACATCGCTTTGGTAAACTGTCGCACAGTTTCACCACATTGCAAAGCTCCTTGCTTTTTGCCGACCGAGTGGAAAGTCGGCGTACTCTCTGTGTCTGTGTCTATCGTCTTGCATTGCTAATCGTAATTTCTTCTTTTTTTTTTTTGCTCTTCCATTGCGTCAGTCATGCTGAGGACGGCACAGGTGCTGTTTTTCACCTCACTGCGGAACAAGGAGCATCGACGGCGGCAGCACGCCGCCGCGGTGTTCGCCGTACTGTGGCTGCTGAGCGTTTTGTTCAACATCACGACCAACTTCCTACTGATCTCCGTGCAGGCCCTGGTCGTGCTCAACATTGCGGCGTCGCTGATCGCGAGCGTTGTGACGCAGTCCCTCTGCAGCCGGGCTGGGACGCTGCCCAATTACCCTTTTGTGTTCGGCTTTTACCGGTTGAGCACCGTTGTGCGGCTTGGCGGCATTATTTTTCTTGTCTTTGGGTGTCTCACGACGATTGTGGAGTCACTGCACCGCGGCATGCACGCCCACCACTCAAATCCGTACTTCCTGCTTTGCATGGGAGCTCTGCAGCTTACGTTTCAGTTAATCTACTGTCGCGAGGTGCGCATGACAGACCGGGTGACGGGGCACCATGGCATGGCTGGTGCGCAGAGCGAGGACATCCTCCATCACGCGTGCGCGGCCGCCAGCAGCGAAAACCGCGGCGCTCTCGGCGGCGGTGACCTCTTTAAACCCGCAGCGGACGAGCAGGCCTTCGTTGCCTCGCCCACCTCCTCGATAGGAGGCGGAAGTGGTGGGGTGCGCAACGTGCAGAACAAGATGACCACGATGGTGCTCTACCTACTCTGCCCGGTGGCCTGCGTGGTGGTGAGCGTCCTTTTGGTGATTACGGACAGCGCAGTGTTTGACACGATGGCTGCGCTGTTGCTCGCCGCGTACTACGGCTACACCGGCTGTCAAGAGGGCAGAGAGATGCTCGACTTGCTCATGAACAAGTGCGTGACAGACCTTCGCCGCAATCGCAGCCTGGAGCGCTGCCTCCGCAACGTAAAGATGCTCGATGGTGTGCTGCAGGTGCAGTCGACGGTGTGGTGGAACATCAACGAGGCGGACAGCATGCTGTTGATTCGCATTCGACTCATGTCGGACTCTGACGCCTGCGCCGTCTCCCAGGCGGTGCGACGGCAGTTGGTGAACCTCGCCACACACGTCTATGTGGAGTGTTTCCCAGCCAATGGTACGGATGGCAGTCTCGGAGAGGGTAGCCCGCTGTCTTGGGGCACGCCGACAACGAATGACCGCCATCGTAGTCACACACATAGTCATGGTCATAGTCACAACCATGCTCATGGCCACAAACACAAGCATAGCCACAAGCATAGCGCTGAGGTGGAGGCAAGTTTTGGCAACGCCGCCCGCGGTTCTCCAACTGGCGCGTTGGACGCGGAGGCGCATTACAACGCCTCCTTGCCAACTTCGCCGGGTTGCTCCGCAGCTGTGTCACCGAACGGCGTGTCGAGCTACGCGGCGACAAATCCTAGTGAATGGGCAGCGACAACGGCGTTTCCTGCGCCACCCCTGTCTGCATTGTCACCATCAACGACGGCCAACCACCACGAGGGCGAACATTACAGCTCGCGTAACCCAGTCGCGTCCGGCGACAGCGGTGACGGTCGCAGCGCATATCCTGCCCTCCCACCTCTCGCGACCCCTTCATTTCCGCAGGCGCCGTACAGCGTCTACAGTGGAGGCAGTGGTGCTGCTGGTGATGGTAGCGATGGCAACGTGAGCTACACGCCATCGTGTCCGCCTGGTGGGGAGACGCGGTACGGGCAGCCGATGCTGCGCAACTCTGCGTTGGGCAGCGGCAGTTTCCCCCTTCCACCGTCTTCGGCTCGGCCGGGCGTTGTGCCACCGCCTGTTTTCACTCCGTTTCATCCGTCAGCTGGGGTGGAAGACAAGCGAAGTGCTTCTTCCTCTCATGAGTTCGTGTAAGTAGCGCGGTGGAGACGCTATGCGAGGCTTCTCCTTTTCCTTTGTTCACCTTTCGTGCGTGTATCTGTGTTTGTGCATTTTTCAATTCCGTCTTTAGGTTTTTTTCTTTCTTTCTAGGTGAACATCAAGCATGTTGTGCTGACACGCGTTCACTCCCGACCAACCTTCCGCCACCCCTTTTTTTTTGTCCATTTATCAGAGCCTTGATTATGAAAACTGAGGCAAGCAAACAGGTTGAGTCCGTCAACCTTACAAGGTCGTTTTTACAAGTCAAACTTGCGTTGACAGAGGATTACCACCACCTCTTCGGAAGAAAGACATTATAACTAGCAAACGAGTTGTGTGTGTGGTTGCTGTGGAGCCGCATATCAGCGTCTTTTCGGCCCTTTTACAAATGTTGTCGCTCTTTTACCATTTTTGTTTTTCGTAGTGCTGCTGCTTTTTCAAAACGACGCTCTTTTTTTTTTTTCCTTCTCTGTTTGCTCTTTCTTCAAAGGACTACAGTTTTTTTTTTTTGTTTCCTAGTATTGTTGTTGTTGCTGTCATTTGCCTCTGTAGATTTGAGGTCGTGTGTTGTGCTCCTGGAGAGCAAAAAAAAAACAACAACAACGAAAATAATAGAGGACTTTGCTGCGTTTTTCTTTTGTTTTTTTTTCTTATTTCATTCGACTCTCTTCTCTTTATTCTCTTTCCGACATGTCAGGAGAGGACGACAACGAGGGGTTCCACGTTGTCACGCGTCAGAGCCAGGCTTCGGAGATCGTGGTGCCGCTCCCTTCGTTTTGCAAACCACTTGCCGTGTCTGTGCGTCCTTACGGCGGTGGTGAGGCAGGCCTCCTCGCCTCCTACTACGATCCTGAGCAGCACGCATGGGTAGTGCGTCAGCTGCCCCTACATGAGGCTTGGCCCCACCGACCGCCTCCGCTCCTCGTCGTGCGCGTTGTGACACTGGTCGACCCCACGAACCTCTATGAGCTCCGCGTCACAATGGCCAGTGTGCTGGACGGGATCGAGAACGACACCCTCTACGCGCTGCAGCGTCGTTCGCAGCTGTACGGCTTGCTGACAGAGGAGCATCTCGCAGACAAATCAGGCGCCTCCCTGCAGGCAGCGGCGACGCAAGGGCAGCTGCCGCACCTGAGTGAGGCCGTCTCCCTCGCCGCTCCGCTAGATGTGATGGAGGGCTATGTTCTCACAGGTGGCGGCTTTCTCTCCGACTTTCCTATTCTGCGTGAAGGGCCGGCGCTGCCGCGGTCGATGGACGCCGTGTACGACAACGTTCTCGCCGGGGACGACTTCTGTGGACCCCCGATGCCAGCAGGAGCAAAGGCGTCACGCGCGGGCGCAGGCGGCAGCCACGACGCGGACGGCTTCGAAAGCGCAACGACAGCAACAACCGGTGAGTGCTCGGCGCCCGAGTACACGGCGTGGTCCGTGACGGCGGCCGCGAATGCCGGACTGGCGTGCTTTTCTCTCGGCTTGCGGCGCCGCAGCCCTCTCGAGTGGGCTCGAGATAATAAGGAACTTCACGGTGGTTCTGCACTGCACGACCTGCAGTGCAACTCGCTGCTGACAAGCGAGATGGCAGCGTGGTCGGGTCGGTGGAACCCGTTGCTGATCGGCGCGAGTGGAACGGAGGATGAAGCCTCGCTTCAGGATCCGACAGGGCTGGTAGCGAGTCGCAGCTCGAGCGACGTCGGGTCTCTTTTTCGCACAGCTGCTGGTGGCACGTCTGGTGGTGCACCACGTCCACTGCTGGAGATGCTCACGTTGCGTGGTGAGGTGGAGGTGAAGCTCTCGCGCAGAGAGGGTGAGAAGTGGCACATGCTCCTTCCCCCACCACACGGCAGTTTCTCCTTTGCGATGGGCTCAAATCGAGAGCTCATGACAGTCGCCCGCCGGTCGTTCTATTGTGAATGACGAAGAAAGTGGAGGAGTGAAAAACAGTTGGTTGGTATCAAAGCCTATCGAGCGCTTTTTTCCCCCTTTTTCTTTCAGCATCAGTTCTTTCAACTGTGCCTTTGCTTTTTCCCCCCTGCTTTTCAGATCCATCAAAAAAAAAAAAAAAAGCTACAACAACAACAAAAAGTAGAATGTTGCTCACTGTTTCGTACACAAGCTGCGGGGCTGGTGTTTTTTTTTTTTTAATGTTGAGTGCAAAGCAGCTGCAAGCTGGTTGGACCAGCGCATAGACCTTCTACTTTTGCTGAGGTTCTTGTCTACGCATAAGTTGCTTCGAAAGAAAAAGCTCTCTCTCTTCGCGGTTTCTTTCTCTACTTTCTCTCCACCGCAAAACGCAGCAAGCAAACAGACAACGAAAAAGGAAGCAGAAGAAAAAACGAACGATAACGTGTTTTGTTTTAGGCCATGTTGTCGCGAACGGCGCTGCGGTGTGTCAAGTACGGCTCAACGCCGAAGGACATCCGCTATGGCATGGAGGCCCGCAACGCACTCCTTGCCGGCGTGGAGAACTTGGTGCGTGCCGTCGGCGTCACCCTCGGCCCTAAGGGACGCAACGTCATCCTTGAAATGCCATACGCCAGCCCCAAAATCACCAAAGATGGAGTAACCGTCGCCAAGGCCATCGAGTTCGAGGACAGCTTCGAGAACTTGGGTGCGAACCTGGTCCGCCAAGTTGCCGGCCTGACAAACGACAACGCCGGTGATGGGACGACTACGGCAACGGTCTTGTCTGGTGCAATCTTCAAGGAGGGCTTCCGCAGCGTGGCGACCGGCACAAATCCGATGGATCTCAAGCGTGGCATCGACCTGGCGTGCCGTGAGGTGCTCCTGTCGCTTGCGGAGCAGGCGCGTCCGGTGACGTCCAAGTCGGAGATCACCCAGGTCGCGATGATCTCGGCGAACATGGACCAGGAGATCGGTAGCCTGATCGGTGATGCAATGCAGCAGGTCGGCAAGGACGGCGTGATCACCACACAGGAAGGGCGTTCGCTGAACACGGAGCTGGAGCTAGTGGAGGGGATGTCGTTTGAGCGGGGCTACACTTCGCCGTACTTTGTGACAAACACCAAGGCGCAGAAGTGCGAGCTGGAGAACGCGCTTGTCTACGTGGCGAATCGCAAGCTGACGAGTGTGGCGCACATCTTGCCGGCGCTGAACTACGCAATTCAGCAGAAGCGTCCGCTGCTCGTGATTGCCGAGGATGTGGAAGGGGAGGCGATGCACACCTTCCTGTACAACAAGATCCAAGGCCGCATCAGCGGGTGCGCCGTGAAGGCGCCGGGCTTCGGTGACATGCGCATCAACCAGCTGCAGGACATCGCCGTGTTCACCGGGTCGCAGATGATATCAGAAGATCTGGGCCTCTCACTCGACCAGAACGACTTCTCCGAGCGTTTCCTCGGCACCTGCCGTAAAGTCACCGTCTCCCGCGACGAGTGCATTTTGATGGAGGGCGGCGGCAGCGCCATCGCGGTAGAGGAGCGGGTGCAGATGATCAAGGACATGATCTCCGCCGAGGACCACGAGTACAATCGTGAGCGTCTCGTCGAGCGCCTGGCGAAGCTGTCGGGTGGCGTGGCCGTGATCAAAGTCGGGGGTGCGTCGGAGGTGGAGATTAACGAGAAGAAGGATCGCATCATCGACGCGTTGAATGCGACGCGTGCGGCCGTCTCGGAGGGCATCATCGCTGGCGGCGGCACGGGGCTGCTGATGGCGTCGCTGCGCCTTGAGAACGTCGCGAAGGATCGCCGTCTGCCGCCGGACATCCGCACCGGGGTGAACATCGTAAAGAAGGCGATTGGGCTACCGGCGCGGTACATCGCGAACAACGCCGGCGTGGAGGGCAGCGTGGTGGCTGGCAAGGTGCTGGCGCGCAAGGACCCGAGCTTCGGCTACAACGCGCAGACAGGCGAGTATGTGAACATGTTCGAGGCCGGCATTATTGATCCGATGAAGGTCGTGAAGTCGGCGGTGGTGAATGCGTGCTCCGTAGCGGGGATGATGATCACGACTGAGGCGGCGGTGGTGGAGAAAGACCTGCTGGGCCGGGAGAAGCGCCTCGAGGATGAGGGAATGGAGGACAAGGAGAAGAAGCGCAGCGTGGACAAGTTGCGCAAACAGGTGAATGAAGAGAATGCGCCGATGCCGAAGATGGCGCCGCCCATGAAGTTCGACATGAAGGGTCTGTGAAGCACTGCCCCACAGCTTTGTGTGTCTTCTTTTTTTGTTTGTTTGTTTCAAGGAGGGCTGACCCAAGCTCCTATCCAGCAGGAAGTTCTTTATCGTGTGTGTGCGTGTGTGTGTGTTGTGATGTTGAGTTCCAGCTAGACACGCAGCTCTTTGGCGAATCTCACACCTAGTATTGTAACTTTTATCAGCTATTGCTAGCTCTTGTAACGCCTATCACATATTGTTAAGAACAGGAGGGAAAAAAAAGTGACAAATAAAGGACAGAGAGCAGCAACTCGACTCTGTAGTACCTAAAGCGCCTTTTCCAGAAATAAAGGAGAGAGTTGGTCAGCGCCTTCAAAGGAACATGACTGGCTTTTCGGTTCTTCAAGAAACTCTAGTTTTTTTTTTTTTTTATTCAGCGCGGTGAGGTGAACCACCCTGCACTTTATAAGCTCGAGCAAGGCGCTAATTTAGCTCGAATTCTGGGCAGCTCCTAGGTGTGGAGTCCGCTTTTTCCTGGTGCGACAGCGGGCGGACGTTTGGCAAAGCACAAAATAAACTGGAAGTGTGTGTGCGAGCTTTTTATCTGCACAGGCGATCCATCTAGAATTACAGCTCATCTTGAGCATGTGACTTATCAATCATCTCCATTTTTTTGTTTCTTTCATCTTTCTTGTTTTACCGTCTGGGCCCCCGTCGTGTTATTTACTTGATTATTTTCCTCTTTGTTGGTGGTGCACAATCTACACATTTACTCTGTGTGATGTAAATAAAGTGTTGTTGCAGATCATTGCTTTTTAGCGCTGTTTTTTTTTTCTTTTTTTTTATTATACACGCATATATATATATATATGTATATAAATATATATATATACGCACATAAACAACACCCCTGTGCTCAAGAGTACTACACACACAACAACAAAAAACAAAAAGGGAAAAAAGCCACTGCTTCGTGTTGTTGCCTTCACCCTCTCTTTTCCCTGCCTGTGTTGTTTTTTTTTTTTCTCTTTCTTTTTTTTTTTTTTAAAATACATTTACATACTCTATTTTTACTTTTTTTTTTATTGGGACCATTTGTGTTGACTTCGTTAAGGGGAACGCTGTTTTTTTTGTGGTAGCTGCTGAAGGAGACTCCAAGCTTCTTAATCTTGGCTTGCTCTGCAATTTGCGCTTCTAGATTTGTTTTTGGACAAACGTAGACTGGCGTTCTCCTTTTTTTTTTTTTCAGTTGTTTCTCACCTGTTGGGCTAGTCTGCTGACTTTTTTACTTTTTTTTTTGGTATGTAATTGTCTTTTTTTGTTCTGTGCGTGTGCTATTGTGCGCTGTTATTGCTGTTTTTATAACTTAGGCTGTGTCTCCCTTTTTGTTATCCTTTTCTTCTTCTTCTCTTCATCAGGTCTTTTTTTTTTTTTTGTGTGCTGTTTCGATATGGCGGAGGAGATGAAAATCTTGAAGCCAAAGACGGTGCTGGACAACCGCCCAGATGACGCCCGAAATCCGGTGAAGCTCATCCTCCTCGGCGATAGTGCGGTGGGCAAGTCGAAGCTAGTAGAGCGGTTTCTGATGCAACGCTACGTCCCGGTGCAGATGTCCACCTACGCCCTCACCCTCTACCGCTACGACTTCATCTCCGAGGACAATGAGGAGGTGGATGTGGATATCTGGGACACAGCCGGCCAGGAGCGCTTCGCTACGGTGCACCCAAGCTACTACCATGAGGCCCACGCCTGCATCCTCGTCTTCGACAGCACCCGTAAGGCGACGTACAAGAATCTAGAGAAGTGGTTGGCAGAGATGCGCAACTACCGCGAACACATTCCGTGCATTGTGGCTTGTAACAAGATCGACGTGGACCCAACGGTGACGAGCAAGAGCTTTGCGTTTGCGACCAAGTACAACTTCCCGCTCCACTACGTCTCTGCTGCGGACGGCACCAATGTGGTGCAGCTGTTTGAGAGCGCCATCTCCACCGCTGCGGCGTACAAGAAGAACCCGGCGAAGGATGATTATATGGCGCAGATTATTGACATGTTGAAGGACGACAAAGGCAAAGCAGCGTCGCCGTCTGCTGCCGCTCCCCCTCCTGCACCCGCTCCTGCTCCGTCCTCGTAAGGCGAGCGAGGGCTTTCTTTTTTTTTTTATATAGTGGCGCTTTACTTATTATTGTTATTATTATTATCATTAGCTGTTTCTAATACCTGTTTCTGACTGAAATAGGGGTAGCTTTCCTCTTCGTTTTTTTTTTTTTTGCTCGCTTTATTCTGGACGTTCTACTTGGGTCTTTCCTTTTCTTTTTGTTGTTGTTGCGGTTGCTATTGTTGTTATTTCATTATTTGAATACCGATGTTTAATTCTGTTGGTGTTGTTTTCGTTTTGCAAGGGGCGGTTTAATGGCTTGGTGGAGGGGTGAACACTACCTATGTAAAAAGAAAAGAAAAGAAAAGAAAAGAAAGAAAGGGGGAAAACAAGAAAAGTACACCGCGAAACAACGACGACACACACACACACACACACACACACACACACCACACACACTACGTACATTGACGACGGTGCTGTACTCACATTTTCCAACGAAGTACAAACGTGTAGACAAATTGATGTACATCTGAGGGGACGGCTCTCACAGACACGGAAAAAAAAAAAAACACACACAAACACACACACCTTTTTTTTTCGCTGTTTGTTTCTGTCTTTTTTTTTTTTATTTCTAGTGACGCGCTCACGACAAGAGTTTCTTAGAAGGCTCTTGTTTTGCTTATTTGTGAGACGTATTCACAGCTGTTAGGGGAGAAAAATAGCTGTGGTCGACTCTCGCCGGACAAATGTGGATAGAGGAGCGTTGCAGAAACCCATTTGAGAGAGTAAAAAAAGGACAATAATAGAATGTGAACCAGATTCCTGCTTTGGTTGCTTGTGCTGATTGTTAACTTTTTTCTCTCTTTTTTTTTTTTAATTGTTGCGTGTGCGAAAAAAAAGGAGCCAAAAACACTTTGCCTGTTCAGAAGCGCGCAAAAGGGAGGTGTGTACGAGCGAGAGCCATAAGTAAAAAAGCGAGTGCGATTCATGCAGTCTGCTTCTTCTTTGGGAACTTTTTTTTTTTTTTGATACTGACCACATCCAAAACTGAAACATATACCTGTCCGTGCTTGTAAAACCGACAGAGCGGAAAGCAAAGGAAAAGTGCGTAAAAGAGTGTTCTTTAGCTTTTCTGTTTCTCTTCATTTTTCACACCCTCTTTGTCTTCCTTTTTTTTTTCAAGTCTCTCTATTGCTCCCCATTCTGTCTACTCTCTTCCAGCTGCGTCCTAAACAAGACGACACGTATTGACCATGCCCTTTGCTGTCCAGCCTCTGCCTTGGGCGTATGACGCGCTCGCGTCAAAGGGTATCTCGAAGGAACAGGTGACCTTCCACTATGACAAGCATCACAAGGGTTATGCGACGAAGCTAAACGCTGCGGCGGAGGCGAACCCGGACCTGGCGAAGAAGTCGCTGCTGGAGATCATCAAGACGGTGAAGGGCCCCGCCTTCAACTCGGCTGCGCAGATCTTCAACCACGACTTCTACTGGCGCTGCATGTCCGCCCACGGCGGCGGCGAGCCGAAGGGCAAGATTGCGGATGCCATCAACGAGAGCTTCGGCAGCTTTGCGAAGTTCAAGGAGGAGTTCACGGCTGCCGCGAACGGCCACTTCGGCTCCGGCTGGGCGTGGCTGGTGAAGGACACGACCAGCGGCAAGCTGAAGGTGTACCAGTCGCACGACGCGAACTGCCCGCTGACGGAGGAGAACCTGAAGCCGATCCTGACGTGTGACGTATGGGAGCACGCGTACTACATCGACTACAGGAACGACCGTGCCGCCTACGTCAACGCGTGGTGGAACGTGGTGAACTGGGAGTTCGCCAACAAGTGCTACGAGTCATCCAGCGGGTCCAGCTGCACTAACAGTAACTTGTAACATGCCTGGGGAACAGCAACCAGACTGCAAAATGAGGGGGAAAAAGCTGTCAACTTGCACGGCAGAGAGACAAAGGAAGAAAAAAACTGGACATGCACTATTACGATGCTCAGTTGGACACAAAGCGGGTGGAAACTCGATCGCACGGCTTGAGGTAGAAACGTTAGATCTTCTGATTACTGCTTCCGTGCTTGCTCTGCTATTGCCGCGAGTTATTATGTCAGAACGCCTCTCTGAAGAGGGTACTGTTGCATGTTTTTTTCTTCTTGCTGTGTGACCATCGCGGTGGGCTTTTCTGCTCTCAATTCGCAGAGGCCACTAATTTGAGCGTCGTCTTTTTTTTTTTTTTTGACGGGAAGCTCGTGTGCGTTGCATTTCTGCGACATTGGGCAAAGTCCCATGTAGAAGCGAAGTCGCGGCAACTATGGCCGTGCAGAATGAAAAAGAGTTGGGCAAGTAGAAGGCAGCCATGGGGAACAAGGGAGCTGTACATGTATACATGTTCAGCAATAGGAGGAAGTGGAATGGCTAAAGGGCTGAGAATTGTTCGCTGCTCCCTAGCAGCAAATAATTCTCTTTCTCTCTCTCTCTTTTTTTTTTTTTGATCTTACACATTAAGTACTTATTATACTTACTGTGTTGGCGTTTTTGTTTTTTCCTCTTTTCTATTCTTATGCTCTTTTTATCTTTTGATGGTAATCACGAATTATGCTAAAAAAGAAAGGAAAACTAGTAGGTGCTAACTTGTAGTGAAGACAGTTAAAGGCACTTCATCACGTCAGTTGCTGTTTTTTTCTTTTTTTTTTTGGTTCAACAAGTATGGCGACTCTCTTACAAGCTCCTTGGCGTTCTTTGGTATTGATGTTTGCTAAACGGAACTGCAGCTTGAAAAGGACAGCTTTAGTGAACAAGTGGGCGCTACTTGTAATTGATGTCAGAAACTTCGCTATGCTGCATCGAGAAGGGCGGGTTTTGGTATTAAAGATCCTTTCATCTTTTTTTTTTCTGCTAGAGCTGAACCAGTTTAGCATTTTCTTTTCTTACTCCTGCGATGCCTTTTCTTTTCGTCCTCTGTCCTTCGTCTCTCTTTTTCCCTATCGGAACGGCAACTCGCATCACATACTTCCCATGCGCGCAACCACGTGACCAAGGAGATTCACAACTACCTTCTCAATTATTCGTTAGCGCTTTTACACGTCTTCTAGTCAATTCAGCTGCTCAGTGACGCTAGTTGCACACGCATTTATTTAAAAAAAGAGAGAAAAAAAAAGAGAGAGAAAACCACTGCTTGTTTTTACCCTTGCAATCATGCCCTTTGCTGTCCAGCCTCTGCCTTGGGCGTATGACGCGCTCGCGTCAAAGGGTATCTCGAAGGAACAGGTGACCTTCCACTATGACAAGCATCACAAGGGTTATGCGACGAAGCTAAACGCTGCGGCGGAGGCGAACCCGGACCTGGCGAAGAAGTCGCTGCTGGAGATCATCAAGACGGTGAAGGGCCCCGCCTTCAACTCGGCTGCGCAGATCTTCAACCACGACTTCTACTGGCGCTGCATGTCCGCCCACGGCGGCGGCGAGCCGAAGGGCAAGATTGCGGATGCCATCAACGAGAGCTTCGGCAGCTTTGCGAAGTTCAAGGAGGAGTTCACGGCTGCCGCGAACGGCCACTTCGGCTCCGGCTGGGCGTGGCTGGTGAAGGACACGACCAGCGGCAAGCTGAAGGTGTACCAGTCGCACGACGCGAACTGCCCGCTGACGGAGGAGCACCTGAAGCCGATCCTGACGTGTGACGTATGGGAGCACGCGTACTACATCGACTACAAGAACGACCGTGCCGCCTACGTCAACGCGTGGTGGAACGTGGTGAACTGGGAGTTCGCCTCTGAGCAGCTGTAAAGCTGGCCTAGCGGTGTGTGAACAGAGGCCAACGTGAACAGTTAAGCAAAGCGCACATCGTCGGAGGACAGAAAATGAGAAACGCCACAGTAAAAGAGAAAAATGAAAAGGAGCTGATAAAGCGCCCGGTCAGATTATAGTGGTCATGTTACGTTACGTAAGTCGTGGACATGTCATTGGTTTTCTTTTCTTTTTTTTTTCTTATGTTGTGCTGTGTACTCATTTTGCTTCTGAATCTTCTCCAGTAGTTGTGTGGCGGTGCGGAAACCTCTTAAGACGTTTTGATTTTGTGCTTTGTAGTTGTGTAGTCGTGCTAGCGGTCTTTCTTTTTGTGTGCACTTCTACAAACTTCTTTACTCGTGAGGCCGTTGTACTGTTTTCCTTGCCTACTTTGCTACCACTACTATTATATTCGTCGTTTGTCCTTGACAATACGGGTTTAAGCTCCTTTTTTTTTTTTAGTGTTTGGGGGTCATCCGACGCTGCGCCTATACCACTCCTCTTTTTTTAAGTATTTCTCTGAAGCGCAGGTCTCGGATCGGCATATAACTTGCTGGACGTCATCCATGTATATATAAGTACTTGGATGATTCGACGCCATCTCTGACACCCTATTTTTATTTTCGTTTTTATTGTTTTCTGTTTTGAACTTAGGCACTTAAAACAAACAAGAAGAAGAGTAGAAAAGTCGTTTTTCTTTTTGGCTTTTCAAATTGAAGTCCTCTCCTACTTTTTATTCGCACTTTTCACCCTTTATTCAAGCTCCATCCACAAATACGTTGGATTTCAACAACCACAAAAAGGGTGAAGAGATAAATCGAAAAAGAAAATGTAAAGCAGAACATCGTTTGTCATCTTTACACTTTTTGGTGCGTTTTGCGGAAAAAAAGAAAAGAAGAAGAGAAAGAGCGTTTGTGAAAACAGTGTGGAGAAAGAAAAAAAAAAAAACACAACGCTAACGCCTTGTTTTTTTCCCCCTATTTCTGGTACTTTTCTTGTGTGCTTCTTCGTTCAAAGTGAAAGAAAAAAAAAAAAACACTCAAGGCTCCTGAAAAGTAGTAAAGGCAGGCCTTTTTTTTTTTCCCCCTTGGCTACCGAGCGGCTTTTCAGTGCATCCAATTTCCTCGCTTTGTGCGCAGATGAATACAGGAGTGAGCACCGCCTTTTTTTTTTCTTTTTTTTTTCGTGATCTTCAGCGTCTTGCGCTTTACTCCCTTTTATTCTTGTCTTTTCTACTCGAAATAATGACTTGAATATCGCATGGTGAACTGTGAGCAAATGGGGAAATGTAGAAAGAAAAAAAAAAAAGAAAATGAAGAGACAATCGATACACAAAGGCTAAATGAGCTTTCACGGATAGAGGGCAGTCTGCTTGCATAGAAGAAAAAGAAGATAAAAACGAAAAGCTGCTCTTTTTTTTTTTGTCTCAGAGCGATCGTCGATTGTGGACTTCGCTTGGCTATCTTTCTAAGACACAGCGGGAACGCGTGGCAGCTCCGCTCAATCCAATTCACTTTTTTTTTTGTACGATGCAGCGTTAAGAAGAAAAAAAAAGATGCTTCTTCTTTCATGACAGACTGTCAAGCTCTTCTGGAAAAGTCCGTCGTTGTAACGACATTTTTTTTTTCTTCTTCAATTTCCCACGTCTTCCCACCCCGTTCGTTTACCTCCTTTTCTCCGCAACATACATCTCTCGATGATTGATCTTTATTTGGGCTCTCTTATTACCTTACGTGTTTTTTTTTTTTAGCTTGACCTTTTTTTTCTTCTTCCGATAACTTTTTTGAGCGAAATCAGCTTTTTTTTTTTGGTGTCTTTTCGAAGTTTTGTTTTGCTGCTCTCTTTTTTTTTTTTCTTTGTAGGAATAACTGAATCAGTAGTTACTCATTTTTTTTCCAGCGAAAGCTGCGCTGGGGGAAAAAAAGCAGCATCACGTTTTTTTTTTTGCTATTGTTGTTTTACTTCCATTCACTATCATTGTGGTGACAGCGAGCCCCACGCAACTTCTTCATATGTTGGCTCCTTTTATTATTGTTATTCTGCCTCCAAGAAGCAAGATTACTTTTTTTTTTGAAAGACTCCCTTCTGTGTCTTGAGTTGAACTGCACGTAAAACAAACATCCAAAGACGAGAGCAGCTTGGAAAGCACATACGCTTACACTTGCATACAGACACAGCTCAGGTCAGTATGGGTAGTGGCAACGCGAAGGGCCAGATTGCGGTGCGTAGCAAGGGTGCCACCGAGGGCGAATGCACAATCATCTCCCTCAAGTCCAACGGCGGGGACTGCGGTGTTGGCACGAATGATGGCGGCAATGGCAGCCAAGGCGCCTGCCCAACTGGTTCACGTGGCAGTCCAAAGCTGAATCCGCACCACAACAACAGCGTCAGCGGCACCGCGACGCACGTGCCGGAGTTGACGCTGCCTCGCGTAGCGGCGGCGAATCGAGGCGGTCAGGATCGTGAAGTGGCTGCGGTTAACGGCAATGGCGGTGGCGGCGGTGGTGCCATGGGCAGCCCGCTGAACCTTAGCAGGCAGGAGAACAACAACCACTCCGCCTCTTCGCCGCTGGGTGAAGGCTCGCCGATCCCGCTCCGAGGCCTTGCGAACCACGTGGGCTACATTTGCCTGACGGACATCATTGGAACGGAGACGAGTGGTAGCAAGTACATCAAGATGCGGTCGATTGGCAAGGGTGCCTACGGCGAGGCGTACATTGTGAAGCGCAACCCGGCCTACGACGCTGCGGCGCACCCGGCGGCGGAGGCGCAGATCGAGAGTAACGCCTTGGCCAACCCAACTCAGCCAAACGGCCTCTACGTCGCAAAAATAATGGATCTGCGCGCGATGCAGACGCAGGATCGCCAGTACGCGCAGACGGAGATTATGTGCCTCGCCCACACGCACCACTTCGCCATCATCCGCTACTACGAACACTACGTGCTGGACAGCGACGATGAGACGGTGATTATCGTCACCGAGTTCGCCGACCACGGCGACCTGCGCCGCAACCTCTACAGCGTCTCGAGCCCTCCCCCAGCGTTTCTCGACACGGACGGCGCGTCGACATCGCACGCAGGCCCGACAATGGCAGCGACGGATGCCGGGGAGGCGGGCGCGTCGCGGATGCTGCTGTCTGAGCGGGAGGCCGGCATGTACTTTGTGCAGCTCCTTCTTGCTCTCCACCACATCCACGGCCGCCGGATGATTCACCGTGACATTAAAAGCGCGAACCTGCTCCTCACCTCGCGCGGCTTTCTGAAGCTCGGCGACTTTGGATTCTCGCAGAAGTACGAGAGTACAGTGAGCAGCGAGACGATCGCCGGCACCTTCCTCGGCACACCCTACTACCTGTCACCCGAGATGTGGAAAGGCAAGCGCTACGGCAAGAAGGCGGATATTTGGGCTGCGGGTGTGGTCCTCTATGAAATGCTCATGGGTGGCCGACGTCCTTTTGAGGCGGGTGGGCTGCCAGAGCTGCGGAGCTGCGTGCTGGAGCAGGAGTTCATTCCGCCTGTGGCGCCGCCGGCGTCCGTAATTGCGGAGTCGCGTCACGGCGACGGCACCGCCGCACCGTTTTCGAGCGATATACGGGAGCTACTCGTGGTGATTTTTCAGAAGGAGCCGGAAAAGCGACCAAGTGCGGAGGAGCTGCTGCATCGTCCACTCATGCAGCACTGCCTCTTCATGTTTGAGAAGCACGTCCAGTCGCTCGTGAGCGCCGACGCAGCGAAGGTGGCGGCCGACCCGTCGGTGGACCGGCAGCAACTCTTCTTCCCCGATCCGGCGGACCAGACGCTGGTGCTGCAAGGAATTGCGGAGGGGAAGCAGGTGATTGAGAACGAGGCAAAGCGGACTATTTCGGAGAGTACCGTGCCACGGTACGAGGGCGTTGTATACAAGGACAACCACAACGGCATTTGGAAGGAGCGCTACCTCCTGTTGGAGGGAAACACGCTCACCATCTCACTTTCGAAAGGCAAGGAGGCCGTCCACGGAGGAGAGCGTAGCAAGCGCGTGCCACTGTCCTCGATCAAATCGGTGAGCCCGTGCGAGGTCGAGGACGCCCACGTGCGCGTCGCTGCCTCGGCCTCGGACGGCTACAAGCCTCCCTTTGCCTTTGCCGTTGCGATGATGAGCTCGAATTCGATTGTGTTTGGCGTAGCAAGCGCAGCGGAGTTGGACCAGTGGATGCAAAATCTCATGCGAGCACTCCAGATTGACTGAAGAGCCTGTTCCTTTCTTTCTCTTTTTTCTTCTTTCTTTTTTTTTTTTTCTGGTGGCAGCCTACTGTTGATGTTAGCGTAAGGATGAGGCGTATGTGTAGTTCGCGTCGTGGAGGGCGTGGAGTCCTTTTACAGCTGCTTGCGATTTTTTTTTTTCACCCCAGGCGCTGTTTCTTTCTGTGCTTTTCTCTTTTTTTTCTCCACACACACAAAAAAAAAAGTAGTTGTGATTTCTCCGCTGCTCAGCTCAGGTGCCTTGTTTTTATAAGTGTCATCCTCAGCGTCCCGCATGAGGGACATGTGACGATTGTGTTTGAATGCTATTTTTTTTTTTTTGTTTTGCTTTTCTCCCATAAGTCAAAGTACGCTTCAGCTCATTATAACAAAACAGCAACAACAATCAAAAAGCTCAATGACACAAACCTGTGATGGTTAGACAACGTTTAAAAGCTCACAGAAAGGTGCTTTTACTGTATGAAGGATAACTTTTTTTTTTTTCACGACGTCTTTATACACGTCCACGTGACACTAAGCAATGACTTTCTTTCGCATTTCTAAAAGAAGGAAAGAAAAACAAGGAGCAGATTTAGTCGTAAAAAGGTAGCGGCAGTCCCGCTTTGCTGTAGTCAGTTACTCTGTGTTCTTCCGCCTTCTCTCCCTCTCTCTTTTTTTTTTTTTATTCAATGCAACACACGGATGCTCCTCGTGCGTGGTGAATGTGGTTGTCTTTTCTCCCTTCTTCCTCTAACGACATGAAAAACAAAGGGGTCTTAACTCCGAATTGAACGTTCGTATCATCACAGAGCTTTTTTAGTCTTCTGTTCACCTTCATGTCGCACGCACGACGTGCGAGAGAGCGCAACGCGCAACCGAAAGGGGAGACCTACTCTAGGGCTGATGAGGCGCTGTGGGATGACGAGTACCTGCTGAAGCTCTTCAACGAGCAGCTGGAGAACTCCGGCGCTGTCAGCGAAGCCGCACATAGCAATGACCCGCAAAGCAATGCCTCTCGCATCAGTGAAGCCGAAACGGGTGAGGACGATGCCCTGTCAGCCTCCTCAGGTTCTCGCTCGTCGACATCTTCTAGGAGCTCTATGGATCATAAGAGGAAACGTGAGTCCAAAACTACGGGCGCGGCACCTGTGGCGGCATCGAGCGCCCCCTCAAACCTTCACTTACCGGAGGATATTCAGGCGCTCGTGCAGTCGTTTTACAACGCTGGCTTTGAAGCGGGCCGCTATGTGGGACGAGCAGAGGCGAAAGAAGGGAAGTCAAGGAAACGCCACCGATGAACTAATTGAGGTGTTTCTTTTTGTTCAAGAAAGAAAAAAAGAAGAGGAGAGAGAAAAAAGAGCCTCATTCACGGTGATCGGCGTCGCCGTCAATGTTGATCGTTGATAGGTTGAAGAAAACTGCACGACCGGTGGTGAAAAAGCTGTCTGTGGCGCTGTGTGTATGTGTGTATGCGTTTCGGCTGTGTCTTGTTGTTGCTGCTGCTGCTGCTGCTCGACTGAATGAGGCAGCAGCAAGTGTGTATGTGTGTGCATGTTCTTTTTTTTTTTTTTTTCAAAGTCCTTGTTCGGTAGTGTGTTGATACCACACTCCTTGGTAAAGAGGCTATGTACACAAAGCCCAAAAATAGAAGTAAAGGAGGGGAGTAAACACTAAAGGGGTGTATGTAACACATGTTTTTGTCTGTTGTGTGGATTAAAAGGGCTGGAGAAGAAGAAAAACAGAAAGAAGAAAAAAAAGACTGAGGAGAAGGAGAAATGCGAAGTACGTCCACACCGTCGTTTTGCCCATTCTACCCTGTGTAGTCCAAAGTTATTTCTGTGTGAGACTTGACCTTTTTTCTTTCTATGTCGTCCTTTGTAATGCACATTCTTCTTTCAACATTAGTCACCAGAAGAGAGAGAGAAAATAAATAAATAAATAAATAAATAAAAAAGGAAGAAGAAGCACAGATCTGTTTATTTTTTTTTTTTTTGGAGGGGGGGGGTTTCTATTAGCTTCTGTATTAGCCGCCTTTTTGGGATTTGATGCTCTGAACACACATACACTGACGGAAGAAGGGGGAAAAAAAAAAGTACAGTATTTCAAATCACCAACCATGGCCCGTGGCAACCCCTACGCGCGTGGCGGAGACGTAATGAAGACACGCTCGGAGAAGCGGAAGGAAAAGCAAGCGAAACTTGCCAAGACAAATCGCGTGATTCGTCTCAAGCGCCGACTTAGGCGCATTGCCACCAAGAAGTTCGCCGGGCAGGAGGACAACCATATGACGGCCCTGATGGAGTCGTACATCTTACGCCGCAAGGCAGAGCGTGCAGCCGAGAGGGCGAAGAAGGAAGAGGGCGAGCACGCGACACGAGGTAAGGTAGTCGCCGCCGGCGCAGGGATGAGCGAGGAGGAGGAGGATGAGGGTGATTTCAGCGGTGAGGAGAGAGAAGAGGACAGCAGCAGCAGCAACAGCGAAGACGCCTTTTCACTTGGTAGTGGCGGCGACGACAGCGCATTTGAAATGGATGACGAGGACGGTTCAGAAGAGGAGGACGAGAAAGACATTGCCACGTCCCGTCAACGTGCGGCTGAGGCTAAGCGGCAGCGTCGGGGCAGCGGCCGTGGCGCTCATCGTGGCGGACGTGGCGGCAGCTCGTGGAATGCAAAAAGGGAGGGCGCGGCAATGCCGAAGCATCAAGGCGGTGAAAGAAGCCGTGGCGGGCGTGGTAGCTGTCGTGGTCGTGGTGGCCGTGGTGGTCAGCGTGAGGTGAGTGCCAGCAGCTATCAGCAGCGTTCGCGAAAGATGTCCACCCGCCCTCTTTACTAGCTGCGTAGCCTGAAACGCGGAGACGCGCAATCGCAATTCCGGTGTTTTGGACACACCTGTCCGAATTTGAGGCGAGGCAGATGGTGCTCCTTTTTTTTTTTGTTTAATCGAATGCCGTTTAACTGAGTTTAATAGTACTTTGCAAGTGACAGAAGAGAGGGGGGAAAAAAAAACAGATACAATAAGCTCCTGGGAACATGGGGGATGACATCAATGCGAGCGCTCTGCAACCCCTGAGGTCGCAAAGGCGGCTTTTTCATTTTTGTATAGTGAAAGGAGAGCAACGGTTGAACGTCATTTGGAAACAGCAATCCTCGACTTCGCTTCTTGCTGCTCAGAAAAGAAAAGAGTGTCTCACGCACCTCATCACTTTTTTTTTCTTTAGGTTCCACTGCTGCTGCTCTTGTGTACTGGAGCTGGGCACGCAAGTTGAGTTTAACTGTTGACATAACGTGAACTTGAGCTACCCCGAGCGTTGAGGGAAAGCTGTGACGCCGCTCTTGCGAGCCATCATTTTGTTTCTTTTTGAATCACGAATAGAGTGACTGTCTTCATGTCGTCCCCACTCTCAGCTCCCACTGCATCAACCGAGACCTACTGCGGGCTCCCGGTGTACGCCCTTCGCGACGTCCTCAGCCAACTGCCTTTGCCCCCGCCGTTCGATGCAGCGAGCATCTCCAGCAAATGGCGGTGCGTGCTGGCGCCATCGGCGGAGATGTCCGCCACCGTGTCCACTGCGGCGGACCTACTGCTGTCAGAGGAGGCGCTGATGCCTTACCTCGAAGCCGGCATCCCGGTTCGCGGCCATGTCGAGCGTGCGGCGCGTGTGCATGCGGGCTGCGGTCAGGATAGCGTGGAGTGGCTGACGACGAACACGTGGAATGCGTTTCCAAAGCCACAGATTGCGCTTCGACGAGGCTGGGGAAGTCCCGGGACGGATATGCAGGAGTCCTCCTTCCACAAGATGATCGGCTCGTTCGCCGAGGTGTTTCATCATGCACCGGAGGTGGAGGTGCGGCTGTCCGAGCAGGAAATGCTGGAAGCAGCGGCGGCGGCAAAAGAGGAAGGTGATATTCTTCCCCTGAAGAACGCACCCACGACGGACTCTGGTGCGGCGGGCTCCTCCAACACGGAGGACGAGGTGCTGGATTTGCAGCTGTTTCACCGCGACGAAGGCTGCCCCGTCATGCCGATCCTTGGCGAGCAGCTGGTATGGCCGTCGTACGTAGACGACGGCGCCGTGTGCGACACCGCCACCTGGGTCTCACAGCGTGGAATGGTGCGACACTGGCATTTGAACGACTCGGGGGAATTCGCCATGCAGGCTGCCCTGCCTCTGCGTGCGCCGTCATCGTTGCCGCCGCCACCCGACGGCGTGGCAACGGAAGCGGCGTGGCTGCATGACGGGCTCACACCTGTGGTGAAGCAAATCCGCAACTTGATGTGCCCGGCAATGAGTGCGGCGACGACCGCGACAACGCAAGACGCCACCGTCACCGTGACGGAAGAATCTGCAGTGAAGCCGAAGAACTCGGGCTCTCATCTGCCTGCGATGGTTACGATTTTTGCGCCGAAAGGCGGCTACGACTGGGTGCTGCATGACGACGAGTCTACGATGCTGGGCAAGGTTGTCGCGCTCGACCTCTTCGCGACCCCAGACGAGGCGCTTCCATGCGAGGCGGTGGTGCTGCCTGTACTCACGGTGGCGGTGCTGGAGAGCGGCGCGGCTCCGCTGATCATTCCGCCGAACCTGGCACAGCTGTCCATCGCACTGCGCGACTGCGTCGTGGCGGAGCAGCGTCGTGTCTCAAACCTGTGGCTGGACGACGTCTCGTACTTCTTGCACCGCTGCGCGCGATGGCTGACGAGTCCAATCATCTACGCCTATCTCCAGCAGGACCTCCAAGACGACGCCTTCCTCGCTGGGCAGGTCATTCCATTTCTTATTCGAGTGTTTGAGGAGCACGGTGAGGATACCGCCTACCACGCCGCGGTGCGTCGCCGTGTCGTGTGCTCGCTTTTTGCCCTCGCCACCAATGAGAAGCACTACGGCGCGTCGGAGGCCACACGCCGCTCTCTGCTGACTCTTCTGCGGGGCGGGAATGCCGGCATGCGCGCCGTGCTGCAGTCGGCGCCGTATCGCACGTCTGGCATCGCCGTCAACGCTGCCACTACCACTACTGCTGCGCCCTCAGCGGCTGACGCAGGAGTCGCGCCCACGCTGGAGGCGTGGCTGACACTGTATTGGAACATGAACTGGTGCTGGCCCAAGCCCGGATGCGTGTTACGCACTCCGAAGGTGGTGCACCCGCTCGGGAGTAAACTGTCAAGTGTGCAGCAGACAACGTACTTTATCCCGGTCGTGTACCCGCCGTCTACCTGTTCTCCCGTTTACGGCTCGGCGGAAGAGACGCTGGAGAGAACGGTGCAACAGTATTTTGACATGAAGCAGGTGGAGTCGAGGTGGAAGGACTTGATAGCCTACTTACGCACTCGTAAGCAGCCGGCAGACGATTTGCTCGATGAGCTTTTTTAATGAAAAACACGGGTTTCTAAAATTGCCGATGTGCTTTACAAGCTAATGGTGTGTGCGCGCCTTCATTTTTTTTTTTTTTTGAACGAGGTAAGTGTGAGGCAACTAAGCACGTGCTGTTTTTTTTTTTCCAGTAAACACAACGCACCGTACGACCATTAAAGCAACAAACTCTAGTAAAGGGATGCTCTTTTTTTATTTGTCAGATTATAATGAGCGAGAGAGAAGGAATCTGCGCCGCTTATGAATCGACGTCTATTACATTTTTTTTTTTTGGCACCACTCGAGCTGGATGTCTGCTGCGTTGCTTGCATTTGAGCGTCACGTGGCTTGTGCATACTGATCTTCGCTGATCACCTTCTGTGATGTAGTCTTCGTCTCCCTTTGTTGACTTTTCTTTTCCTTATTGGTATCATTTATTGTGTAAAGGAGCGTTACTCCCGTTTTGTTTCCTTTTTTTTTTTTCTGACTCTCGACCGAACGTATGCCAAGTTTGGCTGATGAAGCAGACGCGGAGTTCCAGCGGCTGCGACAGGAGGACAATCCTTACTCCGTCATTAAGTTGCGTACCAGCGACTACAACTTCCTCACGTCAGAGGAGCCGGCGATCGTGCCCATCCACATCATCGAGGCCCGTCGACAGGAGGAACGGCGACACGGCGTGGTGGACGCGAGTGCCACGCTGCAAGACTTCCTGAAGTCGATAGGCGTCGAAGTAGCGGACACGCGTGACCTAACCAGCGGCTACAGCAGCCTGCAGGTGGAAGAGTCCACACGCGCCTATTACGGCAACCCTGAGGCGGAAGCCTACCGCGCATACCGGATGCAAATGCTGCGTTTCGCAGATGACGAACAGTGGCTGAAAGAGAAGACGTTTCTGGAAGGGCAGATGGCGTACGATCGGGAGCGGTTGCGCTACATTGAGACCAAACGCCAGAAGCCTGAACCGGGCCCAATCGAGCCGGTGACTAACTATAAAAAGGCCTTCTATGAGCAGAAGCTATGGAAGACAGAACGGAAATCGTAGGCTGCTTACAAGAACGGGATGTGGTATTTATTGGCTGGCTACACACACAAAAAAAAAAACGTGACAGGTAGTCTTGCTGTTTTTTTTTTTTCTTATCCTTAACTTTTTCTTTTGCCCCCCCCCCTCCCCCTTCTGGTTTTGGTGACGTGAACTTGAAGGCAGCGGCAAATGGGAGAAGCATATGTACATCAACTTTTATATTGAGTTCGGATATCGACTGTTTTTTTTTTTTCGTGTAGTGCTTTCAGCACGATACAAGAAGTGTCGCATTTTCACAACATCTTTTTTTTTTTTTAATTGTTACTGCTTTGCTTTTAACAAAGAGGTGTATGTACGGACGGAGCCGAGTCAAGTACTTCTTACTTGGACAAAGACACACATGCTCGAGTGCTTTTCAATAAGTGTGTTTATTCCGGTATGTGTGTATTTGAAACTTCTGTCGTTTATTTAACAGTCTATACATCTGTTCTTCCTCTGTTCTGAGACAACTTTCTCTCTCGTTTTTTTCTTTTCCAATACACACGTGTGCAGTACATACCTACTTCGCATACCCACTCTTTTTTTTTTTTTGTGGGGCTGCCCCTTTTTGGCTTAGTAATAGCATTCTAGTAGACGTGCTGTCCAACGAGAGAGAAAAAAAAAATGCGGCGCTTTGCACGGTGCACCACAGCAGCGTCAGCAGCCGGCGGCGTCCTTCAATGTGCGACGGCCGCTTTTCACATGCCCGGCTGGAAGACGCAATCCAGCACGAAAGACGCGCGCTCACGAGAGCAGCGCGAGGCTGACCGAAAAGCACGCCAAATTGAGAAGCTGCCCCGCCCGGAGGCTCTGCACGACTTTCAGTACCCCTATGAAAAGACTATCCTCTCGGATAGCATGTTCGAGTACCCGGTCTACGAGTCGGAGCTCGACACGCCCCACCTCTTCAACCTTACCCCACCGCCAGACTTCTTCATTTACTGGAACGCGGCGGATTTCGAGCGGACGTCGTACCCGCCGGTGCCAAAGCTCGATCATCGCATGCTGGTGCCCTCCACGCACTCGCCGCGGTGGCTGGAGCACCGCGCACGCATGCTGCGATACCTGCGCAAGCACGAAATCTGCCCCGCCTTTGTCCCTCACGTGAAGGCCGATGTGAACTTGTCTGTTGTCTTCCCGGGCCAGTACAGCACCCGCGCTCGCCTGACCGACGACGATGGGGAGCCTATCCCGACGCCGCCACCGGAGACGCAGCTCACGCCACGCAACTTCTGGTTCACGGCACACTGCGGCAACTACATTGAACTGACCGACCTGCAGCAGCCGCCGAGCATTTTCTTTTTTGAGGAAGACAACACCGCGACGGCGTCGCCGCGAGACGGCGCTGCACCGACGGCCATGGAGGCCGAGCCGGTCTCGGCCGCACCGAACTACTATACTCTCGTCATTGTCTCACCCGACTACCCGTACCGCGTGCCCCTGTCGCACGACCGTCAACACGCAGATAGGGGCTTTTTTTTGAACTACATGGTCTCCAACCTGTCCGCGCAGTCGGCGGCGCAGGTGAACGGCGGCGCCGTGGTGGACACGCAGGGCCTGCAGAAGAAAGGGGATGTCGTTATTCCGTATGTGGCGCCGTTACCAACCGAAGACGCTGGCACCACCCGGCACCTCTGTCTGCTTTTTAAGCAGGTGGGACACGTGGCGAACGTGCGCACCCTGTCTCCGGAAGACGAGCGACAGCACTTCCAGCTCGCGGCGCGCAGCAACTTCCGCCTACACGCGACAGCGATGACGACGCCGGAAGCGGCGGCGGAAGAGTGCCGAGGCGATAAGAACCAAAACAACGCCGCCACAGGACCGGCAGCCTGTCTGGCGAGCCTACGTGCCGTGGAGGAGGCGATCCCAGCCGACCCGAGCGCTGTCACCTTCTTCACCACGAAGTGGGATATTCAGGTGCAGGAGTTCTACGAGAAGGTCGGCCTGCCTGAGCCGGCGGCCCCAGTAGACGAGGAGGTGGAGGCGCTGCTGGAGTACCATGCGACACCGCCGCAGAAGCTGCGTGTCCGCGCTCGTCACCGCGCCGACGGCTCCGTCAACACCGGCGAGGACCCGCACTTTTGGGGCCAGACAGCTCCCACGCGGATGCTGGACGGAAGCATGCAGCGTGGTAGCGGCTGGTCTCGCCGCACTGCGATGGGGCGCAACGGCGTGCCGGTGGTGTGTCCGCACTAATCCGCGCCTGCATGCGTGTCTGCTTTTTCTTTTCTCTACTCATCTGCGAAGACTGAAAATACCAGCAGACGCGTTATAAACGTGCGAATCGATCAGTTTTTTTTTTCTCCTCTTTATCACCTTCTTTTTCCTTACTCACATTTTTTCTGTTTGTTTGATGTGTACTGTCGTTTAGAAGAACGGGAAAAAAAAAGTTGTTGTAGTGAAACAGCGTTGTGGCTTCTTTGTGTCTTCTGGTACACCTCTTTTTCTTTTTGCTGCTGTCTTCCGCCTGAGCTACTTTTTCTCATTCTTTGAGGCTTCGCATATCAGGATAGTACATGACACACACACACACACAACGAAGAAGAAAAAAGAAAAGTATAGCAGGATTGTGCAATACACTTGGGTTTGAGCTGCGTGTTGTTGTTGTTGTTTCTGTTTCTTCGTTACATGTTGGGCATTAAAGCCGTTACAAGTCAAGAAAGGAAGAAGGAGAGAAAGTTCGCGATGCGCGACGTTCTCTTTCACTGTAGGGATGAGAAATACGATCTACTCATTGCCTCTTTTTTTTTTTTTTTGTTGTTGTTGTTGATCGACGTCTGTGGGCTTAACATGCTTGGCCCTGTTGTTTCCCGCTTCAACAGGAATCTCTCATGTATCTGTGTGTAGAATTTCTTTTGGAAGAAGTGTCTCTTTTTGTTGTTGTTGTTGTTGAGTTCTCCTCACTTCAACACAAGTTTACGGACTTTTCAAGTACAAATGAAGCAGCGCTGTTCCGTCGAAACTCTTGTTTGGCGTTCCCTTGGTGCTTGTCGAGAGAGAGAGAGAGACGGCCTTCTTACACCTCGACACCTCACTGTTTCTTGAACTTTCTCCCTTTTCGTATTCTCTGCAACGTGCCTTCAATGGCACACACTTTCCACACCGGTCTATGGCACACAAACTTGCACTTTTCTTCACAAGCGAACAGCCTGCTTTGAACTGTTTGGAAAGACGAACAAAAAAACCGATCGTTCTTTTTTTTTTTTTTCGCCACAATGGATTTCGAAACGGATGCGACGCCTGCTGAGCTCCTGGCAGCAGATGGCACGCTGACAGCTTCAACAGAGGAAACACCTTTTTACAACCCTGCCATGACTACGCCGCACAGCCTCCTACACGAGCTGCCGCCTCGTCCGCCGAGCCCGTACAAGTCAATGCAGCACAACACACACCGCACCTCGCCAGACAAGTGTTCCGTCGCCTCATCGTTTTTTAGAGGGCGGCGCAACTTGTACCTGGGGGCTGCTGCAGCGGCCTTTACCGGCGCCGACAGTGCTGCATCCACGCGCTCCATGCCTTCTCCATTCTCGGGATGCGGAGACGACTTCGTGTGCCAGCCCACGCAACGCGGCGACTCGGCGGTAATCCACGTGGACGCGAAGACGCACGACTCCGTCATGCAGCAGTACCTCGTTTACGAGGCCCCGCGCGAGCGTCTCGTGGAGTATGAGGAGAATGAGCGCAGCGCGTTGCTGGCTGGCGAGGAGGTGGCGTTCACGAGTATCGTGATTCGCGTGTTGCAGGCTCGGGCAGAGCTGCTGGCAGGCGACGAGGCAGCCGAGATCGTCGTGGCCGCCGCGCTGCAGCGGGCAGAGGCGCGGCGCGAGATGCTGCAGGTGATCGAGGTGCAGGTATCCACGCGGCTGCGCGAGCAGCGCCTAGGCGAGATGCTAGAAGTGCAGTTCCGTGCACTGCTGCCCGCTCACGCGGCTGGCTGCCGCCGCATTGAAGCTGACGAGCGCGAGGACCTGCGTCGGCTCTTTCTGTGGCACAAGGACCACCGCCCACTCGGACCGGGCTGCTTCATCAAAGGGCCGGAGGAGGACTACCGGCTGCGGTACGCCAGCCGTGGTACGAGTGCCGCGACGGCCCGATCGCCAGGAGGCCGCTCCCTCGTCATGAGGGGCCAGCGCAGCGGCCTCTCCTCCGCATCGAGCTCGCGTGCGTACGCGGCGCAGCTGCGGCAACAAAAAGCTGCTTCTGCCACGCCCAACGGCGCCTTGGGGGAGTTGGTCCTTTTTGACCAGTTTGGCGAGCGGGCCAGCGGGACTATGTCGTCGACGCAAGACGGCACCTTGGGCCCCGGGGAGGAGGCCGTGTTTGCCGAGGAGGGCCGGCTGCGGTTGCTGGCGGAGAAGACGCGGCGGCACGACGAGCTGCGTGAGCGGCGCCGGTTCACTGACCTCGCCGAAGACCAGGCCGATGCCCGGCAGTACGTCCTGGCGGAGGAGGCGTTGTGTAGGATGCACCTGACCTGCGCGGCAGTCGACGACCTCTATACCGCGAAGGAGGCCACGCGGGTGCGAAAGATGACGGAGGCGTCGGAGGCGGGCGCCCGTGCAGAGCTCGAGGCCCAGAGAAGTGCGCTGAAGGAGCGACTGCGACGTGAACACGGTTTTCCGACGAACGCGCAAGAGGAAGAGGCGGAGAAGGACAAAGTAGGTGAGGAGGCTTGCCGTGAAGCACCCCTGGACGGGGCAGCGGCGGCGGTGGCGACGTCTGTCGCACAAACGCCGGATCCGGGGCAGTACTCGCGAAAGAAAGCTGAGGCGGTGCAAGCCTCGTCTGCCCGCACGAACTCCGTGTCCACGGTGGTGGACAGCTCCATTCCCACAGACGCCTCGCTGGGCCTGTTGCCGGACGTGGAGAACGAGAACGGGATTGATTACGTGGACAGAAGCACCCCACTGGCCTACCTGCGCCTCATCGCGGACGACACCGAGGGTTCGACGATGTGCCACCAGTTGACTACCATTACTTCCTCCAAAGCTGCTTTTGACGAACACGACGAGCTATAATTCACCTTGCAGGCAGCAGGGTGTTTCATTGCTTCAGAGCCGGGGATTTGAGACGGCTGTAAGGTAGCCAAAAGGGTCTCCGTCCTCCTCTTTTCTTTGCACATCAGTTGGTAGTTTTTGTAGTTTGGAAAGCTAGCTTCAACCAAAGCGACATGTACATAACAACTGAGCGTTTTTTCTCTCTCTTTTTTTTTTTTTAATGTGTGATTTTAAATAGCCTCCTTCTGTACTATTACCCACCCAATCTCTTCTTGTTCGTTTATTCGTTTTCTTGATCATCATCCAGTGGAACAGCCATTTTCTCTTTACCCTCGTAGGAGTCTCACTTTTGTTTTCGTTTTATTGTTTATTATAGTAGCTTTCGCCCAAATTGATGTACTTTGCGTGGCGCCAGCTCTTTGCTCCTCAAAGAAGGGGGAAAAAAAAAACGTAAGCCGAAAGTGGGCCTTTTGGTTTGAAAGCCTACACTTCAAACGGTTGATGCATATCTTTGATGATATTCAAGAAAGAGAGAGGAATCCGATGCGCTACCCTTTTTTTTTTTAACGTGGTTCGAAATCAACTTAGGAAGGACTGTTGATATAAACGGAAGTTGCTGACTATGTGGTTTTTAGGCAGCGAGGATGAAATGATCGGTACCTTTGTCTCAAAGAAAGACAAGGGTTCCCCAGAAGGGGAGGAAATGCGGGCTTTTTCTTTCACCTCTTCTTCTTTTAATACTGCTATATGCATGCGCTTCTTCCTCTTTTTTTTTTTTCTCCCTTTCTCGGTATCTTATACGCTTCTTTGTTTTCACTAACGCAACTGGCATGCATCTCTGTTTTTTTTTGTTTTCCTTTCCATTCAACGTGCAGCTACTGTTTTTACACGAAAGGAAAGCGATACGAAGTTGCATGTGGTGAGCGCAGGCACCATTCATATAGGTTACAACTCCGTCGGTTTTATTGTTTTGCTCAACCATGCCGGGCATGAAGCTGGATTTTCTCAAAAACCCGTCGCAGCGCGTGGCGACGGGGAAGTCGCTGCCGCTGAAGCAAGTCGAGGCGATCGTCCTCTACGGCAAGCCTGCCCAGCGAGCAAAGGTGGTGCAGAAGCTGCTGCATGCTGTCTATGGCCTTTCCCTGAACAAGACAACGCATCACATCCTCCTCACTTTGCTGGATCACTGCGATAACATGGACCGCGTGAACATGCTCTACAACGTACGTCGCAAGCTGCGGGACCTGGCCAACTCGCCGGTGGGCAACACGGTGGTGCAGCGCATGCTGGAGAAGGTGCCGGTGCGACAAAAAAAGGAGATCGCCGAGGCTTTCGTTCTGAACGTCGACGAAGACGAGTTTAAGCGGTTGTGCGAGCACCAGTTCGGCAACCATGTCGCACAGAAGCTGATGGAGGTGCCGGAGTGTGTGGAGATGGTGCGGGCGCACTTCCTGCCTCACCTCGCCGCTCTCAGCCTGCACCCCTACGGCATGCGGGTGGTGGCCGCTTACGTGGACAACGTGGCGGAGGGCTGCACACAGGTGATTGACACGCTTTTTCCATCCCACGCGGACGCCGACCCCGACGGCGACGAGGCAGCTGTGGCAGCGTCGGACAAGCTGGACCAGTCCATTCTGGCGCTCTTTCGCTCTGCGGAGGAGTCGATGGTGCTGACGGCGCTGCTGCGGCATGCCCGCACGCCGGTCGACGTGAAGGACGCCATCTATGCGCATCTGGCCGAATTCGTGGACGTCTATCTCGACACTGCCGCAAAGGTGAGCGATGACAGCGCCTGCGCGACAGGAAAGAAGGATGAGGACGACGGTGCCTTCGCGATGCCGGATTTTGGCGCGGGCGCGAGCATGGGCAGGCCGAGTGGCGGAACGAAGACGCTGGAGAACGTGCACGTCTACTGCGCGGCGCTGGAGCACGGCGATGACGTGCAGCGGGCTGAGCTGTGGGCGGCGCTCTCCTCCACCCCAAAGGTTCTGTTCACCATTACCCACGTGAAAGGCGCCGTCCAGGTTGGCGTGGCGGCCGTACGCTACGTCGAGGCAGCTCGGAAGAAGCTGCTGCACGCCATGTACCAGTCTGCCTCTCCTTCTTCTCCGGCAAAAACGTCTTCCCTTACTCCTGAAAAGGTGCAGTCGCCAAAGAAGAGCAGGAAAGACAGCGCCGAGGCTGAAAACGGCAAAAAGGACTCGCTAGTCGAGGTCGCCTCTGATCCCGTGCGTTCTGTTCTCCTGCGTGCGTTCATCGAGGTGGCGCGCGAGCTGCTTCCTGACAAGGACACGCAGGATCTGACGTCGCAGGCAGTGACGCTCGCGCAGAACGCCGTGAGCTCCCCAGTACTCCAAAAGCTGGTCGAAACCGACCTCAGCGGGGAGTCTGCCGGCGCGATGCTGCAAGTCCTGCTACCTCACCCGTCCTTTGAGGAGCTCATCCTGCACCAGTCGGCGTCGTTTCTCCTGCAGTCGATTCTGCAGTACGCCCCAGAAGGCGTGCGTGCACCGCTGGTCGCGGCGCTCAGCGCCTACTATGCCGCCCACCTGCATGACGCACTGTCGTTTGCGCAGGGCTCGCGGGTGATGCAGAAGCTGCTCGCCTACGCGCCGGACGCGACAGTGGTGGACACGGTGAACCAGCTCATATCCGCAGCGACGAAGGAGGAGGAGGCCGAGGAGGCGAAGAAGGCGGCGGGCAACTCTGACGACGATTCAGAAGAGGAAGACAGTGTAGTGCCGGAAGAAGGGGAGAGGAAGCTGAGCCGCAAGGAGCAGCGGGCGATTAACCAGGCAAAGCACTACAAGGTCACCTCACACGCCCTCGTCTCGTATGCATTGCACAATCATGCGTGCTACGTTGTGCAGGCGTTGTTGCGTGAGACGCGCGCGCGTCAGCTGGAGCGGGAGCGGAAGTTGCTGATGAATGAGTTGAAGCCGCACGTGTTCGAGTTGGCGGTCTCGCCGTGGGCCGGCCGTGTCGTGTTGGATGCAATGCTCGCAACCGGCAGTGCGCAGCTGGCGGACGCGATGAAGAACGTGGCGTTTCTGCGTGCTGAGGAGTGGCTGTCCGATGTGTCCGAGGACCGCAGAAAGCGCGGCAATGGCGTGGACCCGACGCTGCGTAACATCTTGAAGCGTCAGCGCGAGGAAATTGAGAAAGGCATCGACACAAAGACGCCGGTGGCGGGCACTGGCGGCGTCTCGGGCAGTGCGGCGCCCCCACTCAAAAAGAAGAAGCTGTTCCGCTCTATGAAGAAGTAATATGAAAAGCGTCAGTACTTCTTTCCTTCCTATCTCTCCCCTACCTCTTCGTCTTTGATGAACTGCGCGTTTCTTCGACGTGTGTTATTGCTGTTGTGCAGCTTTCGAGCTGGCTGTTGAACGGCTAAAGCAAAAAGTGTTCAAGAAAGACGAACATTTTAGTGCCAGGTACGATTAAGATTTAACTCTGTGTTTTTTTTTTCTTTTCTATGCGTAAGTTGGTGTTTTTTCCTTTTTTTTTTAAACACGGAACAGTGTAAAGCAGCAAGCAGACGCCATTCAACAATGCTGTTTGTTAAAGAGCAAGTCATCAAGGCTCTTAGTTTAAAGCAGCAGAAAGAAATGAAAGGGAGCGCTCTTTTTTTTTTTCTTAAGATCTCTTTTTCGCCTACAACTTGTCCTTCACGGCTGATCTGTTACATGTTCACTGTTGTAAGTCCTTCGTGTAAAAAGGAATAATCGAGAAAAAAGAAAAGAAAAGACGGAAGAACAGGAGTTTTACAAACGCGGACCTTCTTTACTTATCAAAAGGCTGTTACTCTGGTCAAGTTGTTACAGAGCAGCTCATCATGCTTTTCAGCCGCCTTTATGATAGAAAAGCAACTCAAAAAACATTTTTGCTTTTCTTTTTTTGAAGTGCGATGATATTGGTGACAAGCATATGTTTCCAGACGAAATACACTGTTGTAGGTCGCTATTTATGTGTTTTTTTTTTTTTTCAGTGAAAGAGTGCTTCAATCATAGACCTGCTTGCTTTTACAAGTCTAGTGTTGTATCGTGCTCTCTTTGCCTTCCCCACTCATCTTTTTCTCCTTTCCTGTTTCCTTTTCTATTTTGCTGCTATGACAAATTTTACTGTCACACGTCTGCTGTGCTGCCCAAATGCACTACCAGATTGCTTTTCGTCTTCTTACTCGCTTTTTTTTTGTTTCCATTCGTTTTTTTTTTTTTGGAGCTTGCTATTCAGTTCTTTTCCCTCTCTTTGCGTGTTCCTCACTCAGTGTGTTCTTGGGCTTCGTTCCGTTTTACCTCGTCCTCAGCTTTACCTCCCTTCTTTTTCCTTGCTCGCTATGCAGATGAACTCTTACGCTGCTGGCTACAACGCAAACGCGCGCGGCTACCCGCCGATGGCGCCGATGCAGCAGCTGCCGCCTGGCTGGGAGATGGCCTACACGCCCAACGGCGAAATCTACTACATCGACCACAACACCCGCACGACGCACTGGCAGCTTCCCGCCGAGTACACGATGCAGCAGCAGATGGGCGGTTACCGCGGTCCGCAGCGCCAGCGTCGCGGTATCGACCGCACGAAGGTGAAGACGAAGATGTGTATGAACATCGAGAACGGTGGCACGTGCTCCTACGGTGCTAACTGCGCCTTCGCCCACTCGTCGGAGGAGCTCTCGACGCACCCGCACTTCAACCCCAACGGTGCTCAGGTGAACGGTCACTAATCCAGCGCAAGCCGCTTTAGTGCTCTTCTTGTGTTTTTTTTTTTTCCCACTGAAGCAGGCAACAACGACAACAACTGTATCACGATGGGACTTTTTCTGTGTGTGGGTTGGTCCCCAAAACGTGTGCCTTGCTCGTCCTTCTAATTTTCTTTCAAGTGTTTGTGTGCTTTCTCTTGCATTCTGAAGCTTTGAAGCCTCGACACACTTGCCCTGGGTAATCAGCCGTAAGACATAGTCCTTCGGGTAAATTGAGTTGCGGCGTTGCTGGAAAAGACCACAACGAGGTGCCTTTTTTTTTTCTCTCGATGCGGCACAAACACGGACGGCATGACTGTCCACCACACACTCGCGTGTGTTTTTCTTGGCACTTTTTTGTCTTGTCGCAAAGAGAGATCTGAGAAAAACGCCGATTCTGCTGTAAAAAAAAAAAACAAATACAGTTTTTGTGGGTGATCACCTACGGGCTGGAGAAGCAGAAGGAACAACAATGATGCGGAGAAGAAAAGCTGAGGAAAAGAAGACGTTTTTTTTTTTTATCTCCTGTTTTATCCTGACTTTTTTTTTTTTAAAGAGGTAAACACTAACAGTAAAAAAAAAAACGAAAAAAGAAAGAAGCGAACTATTCGGAGATAAAGGGAGGGGGGGTGGCCGTTAAGATTGGAAAAGACAATTTTAGTTCCCTTAAAACAGAAAGTAGTTTTTTTTTTTTTTTTGCACATTGACGCAGCATGGAACCTGGTGTGAGTGTTTCTACTTTTTATTTTTATTTTCCTTGCACTCCACTTTTTTTCTCCCTTTTCTTTTTTTTTTTTTTGTCGTCACATGTGCTTTTACTTTCTTCAGCATTTCTAAAGAAACTGAATTACCTTTTCTTTCCGGTTTTTAGGTGTCAGCTGCCTTCTTTTCCCTTGCACGCAAGAGTGTTTTGTATTCACGCTTCGAACATCTTCTTTTTCTTTTCTTTGTTTTATTGAGGTGCTTGCGAAACCGTCGTTCTGTTTTTTTTTTTTTTTCATGTTGTATTTTTTTCTTTTTTTGTTCTTGTTTTTTTTTTTTTGTTGGCCTTATGTGATGCGTGTGCCCTTGCCGCACATTATTTCGTGCGTTCTTCCTCAAGCCACTTGTGTCCTGTCTTTTACCTTTTTTTTTTTTCACATGCGAACAGCAACCGAAGGCGGCTTTCTGTGAAGCACACAGTGGGTCGACTTCAACTTATCATTTCCAAAAAAAAAAAAGAAGAAAAAGAAACTGTTTCTTTTTCTTTATTTATTTATTTATTTTAGGGATGAAAAGTAACTAAGCAAAAAAAGAACATTCACTAAAACACAAGATCTTTCTTTGTGATGATTCTTCCCGAGCAAGCATTTTTTTCTACTTCCGCTTTAATGCAGCTTTAAAAGAGTAGTCGTAGACGCAGTAAAGCAGATGGGCTGATTTAAAAAAAAAAAAATAACACAAAAGACCGCAAAAAGAAAAGAAATGTAATGATTTAAAAAAAAAAAAGGGAAAACGGAATATTGGAAGAGAGTACGAACGCATCTCTTTTTTTTTTGTTGTTGTTGTTCTCTTTCTTTCAAGCTATGCCTTGTTTGTGGAGTAACAGTACCGTTTACCTCCGCCGCCTCAGCTTCGCTTGCCGTTTAATTATGCGCTTGACTCCCTTCTCATGTTATTCAGTCTTTTTTTTTTTTTGCAGTTCACACAAGCCGTTTTGTTTTTGTATGAAGGTGTTTGTGTGTGAAACAAGAAACAGAATAACCTGAATAAATTGCTGCTGCTTTCGTTCGACTCCGCGTTTAATACAAGATATATAAATATATATATGTATGTGTGTATGCATATATCTTTATTTATAAGAGAAGGAAAAGTAAATGTTTGTGTACGGGTCTGCGGTGACTACTTTTTGTTTGTTTGTCTGTTTTCTTCTTTTCTTTTTTTGGAGGGCTGTGTTGAGTGCGACGCTGGAGGGAAGCGAGAATGACTCCGAGGAAACGGACAAAGATACACATAAAGAGAAGTGAAGAAGAGCATTAAAAAGAAGCGGTGTTTAAGCAGCGCAGCTACATTTTACGCAAGACAGCTGTGCCTTTTTTTTTTTTTTTACAACCCCTTCACTCGCCTCCCCCTTTACTGGCTTTCTCTACGACTTTGCTTTTTTTTTTTTTGCTGTGCTTTTCTTTCGTTGGAGGCAAATGTCGTTTCTTGGGGATCATTTTCTCAGTTTTTTCCATTATTCCTGTAGTCGACACGTACTTAATTGTTTTTAAACGTAAAACAGTAAAGATGTGTGAAAAGGAAAAAAAAAGTGAAAAGATAGTCTATAGTTCTCATAAAAAGTCGCTGATTTGACGCCTTGCCTGCGCGTCTCGTTTATGAATCAGACAAAGCAGGTGCTTTTAGATAAAGCATGCTGCCCTGACAAACGCCTCGTCAGCTGTATTTCGTGTACTGTCGAAAGCTCTTGTGTGTGAGAGAAAAAAAGTGGTGTTTATATGCCGAGGGTTCATTTGTCATCTTTTTTTTTTTTTGCATGTTTGTGTTCCAAGGGAAAGAGAAGGAATCTGTGTTGTTGTTGTTGCGTGTTGAATACCGCCAAAGCTGAGTTTTGGTAGTACCACGTCGTTGCTTTTTGCCCCCTTTTTCAGTGGAAAAAGAAACGATCCTCCTAAGCTAACCTTTTCAGTCACTTCTGCTGTCTTACTACTTACTTGGGATTCTCCCGTTTGACATTTCAATTTCACGATCTTTTTCTGTTTCGCACAAGCTGGTTTCTTAGGCACAAGAAAGAAAAAAAAAAAGAGGAAAACAGCCAACGCCTTCGTCTTAGACATATCGAGTCTTTTTTTTTCCGGCAGGAAAAGTCACCATTTCACGAGACGCTTTGTGATTTTCTACACGTCTGCACAGCACTAATTGTCAAACGCATACGGGAACAAACGAATAGAAACAATGACAGACGTCCTCTTTGACGTGCGCAACGCCCTGGCGGTAGGCAACTTTCACCAGGCCATCGCCGACGGTAGCACCGCGCGCAGTATGTCGACGAAGCCGGCTGACGTGGCATCCTTCAACGCGGAGAAGAATGCCGTGGTGGCGCTGGGGCAAATTGGTCTAGGCCAGGGCGATGCCGTCATCAGTCAGCTGCGTTCGGAAAGCGATCCGCTGCTCGTCAGCGTACGCACCTGGGCGGAGCTGATGTGCGCGCTGCGCGACAACGACGTGCTGTCCGATGCGGTGGCTGCGGTGGTGGGGCGGCTGCAGGCTGATGCGGAGAAGGTGTCGGCGGATACGATTTACAAGGCCGTTTTCGCCGCCACCGCCTCCCTCTATCGGCGTGACGTGATTGGTGCCCTGACGCTGGCGAAGAGGTGGCTCGGGGAGCTGCCGAAGCCGGACGGCGCCCTCGCGACGCGTCGGACGGTGGAGCTGCATGCGATCTCCGTGGAGGCGCTGCTGCGACTGAACAGGCCCGACGAGGCGGCCAACGAGGTGAAACGGATGGAGCAGGTGGACAGTGAATCGATTATGACGCTGCTATGCGCTGGCATCGTCGCACTTCACCAGGCCGCCCTCAACGTCGTGCCACAGCAGTACGAGGCGGCCGTTGCATCTTTCAAGGAGGTGCAGATGCGGTGTGGGCAGAGTGCGATGGTGTCCAACTTGATGGCGCTGGCGCAGCTCGGCCTGCAGGACTACGATGCGGCGGAGCGCTCGCTGCTGGACGCTTTGGCGGTCCGCTCAAACGACGAGGCGACGCTGGCGAATTTGGCGGCCGTCAGCGCACACAAATCGAACACGACCGATGGCGCGGAACGCTACATCCAGCAGGCCGCCGGGCTTCGTGGGCCGTGGGCTGAGGCGTACTTGATGAAGGAGCGGAGCCTTGACGATGCTATTGAGGCCTTTAAGCTTGAAGCTTAAACGATGCTGCAGTGAATGTGGCATCGAATACGAAGAGAATCGATTGTGCTGGTCGACGTGTCGTTGTTGCTAAATATCTGAGCAGCTTTCACTTTCACCTGTGTTTCTCTCTTGTGCTACTTCAGCCGCCCGGGCTTCATCCGCACGGTGATCTCAGCCTTGATTAAAAAAAAAAAAAAGAAAGAGTATCAGCTTTCTATTGATTTCCCTTTCAGCACTCTTTTTAGTTTTTTTTTTTCATTCTCTTTCTGCCTGTTTTTATGTTGCGACTTTTTTTTTTACGGCGAGGGGGCGAGGGATATTTTTCTGGTTGTTCTTATCCAAGAGCCAACTCCTGTGCTGAGTTGCTCAAAGATGAAGAAGTTTCGAAGTGAATGCTCGCTTTTGATGTCAATCGGCTTTACGCTTGATGTTCTTTTTCTTTTCCTCCATTCATTTTGGCGTCAGCGTCTTTCTGTACTTCGTAGTAGCAGAAGAAGAACACGTGCAGAGTTTTTGTGCTTTGGTTTCGCAAAACTGGAAAAGCGATTTTCACCTCTGTTCTTTTTTGTGGGTGTTGCTTGTTTTATGCAGGCTCTCTCTTTTTTTTTTTTTTTTTTTGATAGAAAGAGAGACGCGTATTTATGTGCCACTGCGGGTTTCCATTTGCATGCGCGACATATATGTTGAGCTTTTCTCGACAACGCTTAACCTCTTTGCCTGACCCTTTTTACATCTTTTTTTTTGTTGTTGCTTGCTTGTTTCTGAAAAGCAAAAAAAAAAAAAACTAACATTTTTAAATACCGCAACACTACAAGCTCACTATTCAAAGCACGTTATGGGAAAAACGAAACGCACACACGCAAACAGAGAAATCCCTTGTTGGTCCAGAGCGTGTCGCTATTGAGCTCATTCTTGTTAATTTGCAATTTAGTTAACCCCCCCTAACACATCATTTGTGGTCTTTTCCTCTTCATCAGTCTTGTATTTTGTTGTTTTTTATTGCTGAGTGAGTGAGTGACAGAGTTTCTCGTTGTCTCTCTCTCTCTATCCACCATTTCCCTTGTTCCCACTTTTCCGTTGATCGACGTTACGATGCAGGTGGAAGGTGACTGGAGGGTGGCAGCAAACCTGTACCTGCTGCTTGGCTCTGAGCACCCACCGGCCCGGGTGGAAAAGCCGCTCCTCACCCCACAAGAGCGAGCCCACGGCTGCCCGTCCATTGTAAGAGTAGAGGCCCGCAACACGGCCAACTTTCGCAGTTCCTCTTATTGCGGGTTGCAAGATAAGTCGACCCTCACAGTCCGCAAAAACGTGGTGGCGTACTACCGGGATATGCTGCAGCGTATTCAACTGTGGCACAGCACCGTCAACAAAAAGGAGACCGCCTATGCGGACCAAAGCCCCATTGTGAAGCCCGAGCCGCGAGACGACGACGGCGAGGCGGAGGATGAGGGAGAGAAGGCGGTCGTGGATGACTTGAGCCCGTCCGCGCACACGCCGTCGACCGCCGTTGCAACACCGCTCTTCCGTGCAGTAGGGATTTTGACACAGGTGCAGGAAACCTCGACGGCCAGCACGGCAGCCGCGCAGCAGGCGCCGTGGGAGTTTTACGTCGTGTGCGACCTCGACGACGACGGCTGCTACGTACGTGCCCTTCAAGCCATGACTGAGCAATCCACTACGACAGGTCCTTTTATGTTGCTTCAAGAAACGAACAACGACAACAACAATAGTAGCGCACGAGGGCGTCTATGTGACAAGGCCAGCGTGGCCAACGTCGGGGCTGCGGGCGAGGAGACAACCTCGACGAAAGCCGCGGCGGATGAGGAGGCCGCTGCGCAGGACGGCACGCGTCTCTCCTTGTACACCCGCCAAGTGAGCCAGTTCACCGGACTCTACCCCGGCATGGCCGTAGGCATTATCGGCGAGCCCTTTCAGCGTACGGCGCGTGGTGTGTTGACCGGGGTGCTGGTCCGTGACTTCGTGCTGCCGGCGCGGCCGATGCTGCCGTGGCGCGTGGATCGCCCGCTGCCGTCGTCTGCGGTGATCGCGACGTCTTATCCGCACAGCAGTGAGAGCGGTGGCGGCGCACGTATTCACTTCTGCAGTGGCCCGTTTCCACGTCGCGATGTGGCTGGGCTCCTGCGCACTGTCACCCAGCAGGCGCTGCACCGCGGCGCGGACGTGCTGATCATCGGCGGTCCTTTCATCCCACCGTTCACGAACGAGTTTGAGCGTGGTTTGCTGCCCTCGCTCGGGGCCACCTTCAACGAGATGCTGGACACCTTCGTCGACACGCTTGAGGAGACGCTGAAGAACTACTACGCGACGCGGCCCTTGCTGCCTCACATGAAGGTGTTGCTCGTCTCGCACAGAGGCGATGTGACACAGGTGCCCGTGCTGCCTACCACAATGTACGCCATTGCGGACACAGAGGATATTCTGGTTCGCTCCAATCCATGCCGGCTATCGGTGAACGGTGTGCACGTGAGCGTGTGCAACGAGGACGTGGTGGGCGCGATGCGGGAGCGTATGGTGGAGCGCTGGCCCACCGCCGAGGGCAGCCTGCGCCGCGTCGTCGAGGCTCTCGTGGACGGCCGCCTCTACACGCCACTCTATCACTTCCCCGTGACGTCCATCGACATGAAGCATCTGCCGCAGCTGCGCATGGACTACGTGCCGCCGCGCAACGAGCTGTTGGACATTGAGCCCACCACCACCACCGCGAGTGCAACTGCGACAACGGTAGCTGTGTCGGCGCATGGTGGCGCGACGCAGAAGAGGTTGCGCGGCGACAACGACGACGAAGACACTAACAATGGAGGTGACCGCACGGTGCAGTCGTCATCAGCCCGCAGCTGGGACGCGCTGCTTCAACTCACCTTCAGAGGTAGAAGCAACAGCAATGGCGACGCTGCACTCAAGTCGAAGGTGAAGCAGACAAAGGCGGAGCCGAAGGAGGAGGAGGAGAGAAGCGGGGCCGCACACCTGAGCCGTGCAGCATTGAGCGTGTCTGCACAGGTAGATGGGAGCAGAAACGGCAACGGTAGCACTAGCAGCAGCAATGGTCCTGGTGGTTCCGTCGTGAAGTTGGAGAGTAGTTTAACAGCGGCCGTTGTGTCCAACGAGGAATTTATGCCGCATATTATGTTTCTGCCCTCCACCCGTCCTCATTTTGCAGTGGTCACGCACCAGAGCGAAGAGGTGGATGGACCTGACTTGGATAACACGGCGAGCGCCACAGGTGTACTCGTGGTGAACCAGGAGGTGTGGTCCACCCGCTCCTCGCCGAAGTTTCAGCTGCGTGTTGCCGAGGTGACGATTCCAAATACGGAGCTCGTTCTGCACCGCGGTGCCACTGCAGCTAACGGCGTAACCTGTGGCGTGCTGCACATTTACGCGGCGTAGTGTTCTGGTAAAGTAACGGAAGGCAGCAATGCCTCCTTTTTTTTTTTCTCTGTTGACCACCAGAGAAGTGTAAATAGAAAAGCTACTTCCATACAATAGTATCGAAATTTCATAGAGGGAAGACGGGCGCAGAAATAAAGAAAATAAACGCTGCTGTTTCTCGTTTCCGTAGGATTAAAGCCTTTTTTTTCCCCCATAGATGCTATAGAATCAGGGAGGGGATTCGATGGTGTTGTTCTTTAAGAAACAAGCGTCAAAAGGAGAAGAGCTAAGAATCACAGGCCATAACCAGTTTTTCTTTTCTTGCGTCACAAATACGATGAAAGAGTTGACGTAACATCAAAAAGTGACTTCCCGACATTCTTCCAAAAAAAAAAAAAAAAGTAAAGCTCGTGTGCCGTACATCGCACATTCTTAACAGTTCTCTTTTTCTTTCTAATCGTTTTCTCTTTCGAATGCTGTCTGTGCGCTTTATTGAGTGGTGCCATCGCCCGTTGTGGCAGACGATGGCCAAGGGCGCGAGTTTGTGTGCCTTCTTCGTGGTGGTGCCTTGCTCGTTTACAAATCTAAGGAGTTTTTTTTTTTAAATCTCATCTCATCCTCCGTTTTCTTCTGCTCTCCTTGTGTCTTACTCCCTGTATTTTCTTCACTTTTATTTCCACATCGTAATTGATCTTTAAAAAAAAGTGGTGCTGCTGTTGATGATGAGAAAGCTGTGATTCCTGCAGTTTTTTTTTGTTCTCTTTTTTTTTGTTGTTACGTGAACCGTCTTCTAATTGCCGCTCACGTGCCTTGTATTCTAATGGTGTGAACGGTAGTCAAAAGATCGGGAGAGGTCCGACGATCTGCGTGCACGCGACGACGTATGCAGAGAGGAAGATAGTGAATGGAGCTTTGGGAGTTTTACTAGTGTGTGGTCCTCTTTACCTGACCCATGCAGAAAACGGATATGTCAAAGTTATGTGAATAAAATAGGGTTCTTTTTTTCATGTGTGTGATTTCAGAGAAAACACTGTGAGATATTCCTACTCACCTCCAATGGATGCTTCAATTAAATTAAACTACACTGCGGCTAAATCCTAATCTATCACCTGAAACCGTCCGCCGCGGTACTGCATAATGTGTAAACGAGGCGGCGGTACTTCGTCTGCCCCATCTCTGCGACGCCTGCGGTTCGACACCCCTTCGGAGGACGCATCAATCAAAGAAGAACCTGCTGAGGACACTTGGGAAACAGCACTGTCCGTGCCGCTGGCAGCCACCCCGGGGCGGCTTTCGGAACTTATCGGTGAGCATAAGTGAGGAATGTGCTGGATCATCACGAGGAGAAAATTGGCGAGCTTTACGCCTGCGACCGCCTTTACTCCGTGAGGTGTTTCCATGCCGTGCTTCTCTTGAAGTGCCTGTAATTCAGGACAGACCAAGAGGTGACCCGATGTCTCTTCGTACGTGAAGCGTATGGACATCTCTAAGGGTCTCGGGGCGCGTAGACTGTGCTTAGCCACCCGGTGCCTCAGCAGGCCGTTGGGCGTGATAAAAGCCCGACAACAATCTGGACATGTGTGTATCCTTGGGCGTATCGGTATCCACTTCTTCTTATTTTCCCCCTCTATGGACTGCAAACGTGTAACATCGGGGTGGTGGGTCTGGACATGGTAGATGGTAGATGATGCCCGGTATCGTGGACAAGGCGTGCTCGCATCGCGGACATTGCTGAATCTTCGGACCCGTCGACGGTAGCTGCTGCGGTGCGTCTGCGGGCGTGCTGCTTGTGGAGGGGGGACTGGGAGCGTGGGACACTTCCTGGCGGCGCATGTGGGCTTGTATGTGACGTGCTAATTGCGATGTGGCATTGCGTTCGCTACAGTGTGGACAGGCAACTCTCTCCTCAATACGGATGTTCTTGACGGGGCTCGGTGTATCGAGCGGAAGGGGGCCGTGTATAAACATGTGTCGTCTTGCGAACAGTCCCAAGTCAGTCGTGTAGTACGGGCACAGCGGGCATCGATAGTAGCCCCCCGGCGGATCGGCGTGCAGGGTTACAGTGAGGTGTTGAATCATCAGCTCGCGATCTCTTATGCCGTACTGTTGTAAAAGATGTCGCTTGAGATGTTCGCGATTGAGAAAACGTGCATAGCATACAGGACACAGGGCAGGGTCGGAGGCGCGGCATGCAAAGTGGGCGCTCGGCGATGGCACGGGAGGCGGCTCAGGTTCGGGTTGCGGGCGGGCAAGACCCTGCATGTAGTGCACTTGACACCAGCGACACTCCATGTTCTTGTCCAGATTTACTACCGATTGTAAAAACCAAAGTGTCGTGACGTGCCGGTGCGAAACTGCGCGAGTGCTCTCTCCTGCTGTCGCGTCAGCACCACGTCTCCGTTTTTTTTTTTTTTCAAATGCACTAGTTGCTCTGCCCACCGCGGGCGTGCTTACAGCTCATGTAAGTCTGTATGAACCAGCTGCAGGTCTTCTACCAAGGACAGCATCTGCTGAAGGTCCTGATCTAACATTAAGTTTCTCGCCAGAGTAGACGTGGCCGCGTCCCGTGGGCTCAGGGGGAGGGGAGGTGTTTGTCTCTGCTAGTGTTGAGTCCGTTTTTCCTTTGGGTGCTTCAGTGGTTCCGTAGCTGAGAGCCATTTAATTAAGAAAGAAATTAGCAGGCCGCTACTGATCCGCTTCAGGGGTGGAGGTGCCGTCCATTTGAACAGGAGGATTAGCGAGGAGGACAGGCGACTGCAGATGGAACACGTGACTTAACCATCTGGCGAGTTTATCGCTGCGAACGAGATCTTTCCTTCGAAGTTTGTCAATGCCGAAGAGCTCTCGGGAGGCACGCAGCGCGGGGTACACCAATAGGTGCTCGGCTGTCTCGGCGTGCGGTTCCTCGCGATACCACCGGGCACGTCTCCGTTCTTCTTGGTAGGCACGTTGCATCCTAACAGGCTCCGGCGCAACGTAGCTGCATTCTGGATCCCAGCTCTCGTCGTGTTGCTGAGGCGCTTCATCGTCGTGACTAGATCGGTGATCCAGGCTCGCGACGTGGCGTCCGACGCCATGCATGCCTTCGCTAACTTGTCTACGTCCTCATTGCGCATTAACTTGCAGTGCCCGAAGACAAACTGAAAAGAGAGGCGCACTCGGCGATTGATGAGTCGTAGAATAGGCGTCCGGATGCGGCGTAGAATGCCCTCCTCTACAGTGGTGGGCCCAGTCTGCAGCGCCATGAGGAGAGAGTAGGAGTCAGTAACGATGACAGCGGTTGTGTAGCGAATGCGACGTTGAGTAAAATAGAATGAAGTAAGTAAAGAGAATACAAAGAGCCGCTTTTTGGTCTCCTCAACAAGCTGATGCACGTCTGTGATCTCGTTCATAGTGAAGAGTTTTTTCCTTTTTGCTCTTAGAAGAAAGCAAGTCAGTATGCAAAAACGAGCCACGAAGACCCCTGCTGATGCAAGGAAGAGCAAGCGCCACTGGCTGTAGCTGCATTTTTTTTTTTTAATTCTCCTTCTGCTCCTTGATGATGCCGGCCACCTCAATGTGGTATCAGGGTCTAGTACCCACTAAGTGGGGAAGCCAAGAGCCTGCAGCCTGTCCTCGTGTCAGGTTGCGGGCGATTGGCGGCGGCGGACAGGTCTGAGTCGTGCATATGCGGGAGGGACTTGCAGCAATTCACGCGTTCGACACGGCTCGTGAAAAGGCGTGTCTACGGGTTGTGAAAACCGTAAGATGGGCCGCTGACATTATGTCATCCCCCCTCCACAAGCAGCACGCCCGCAGACGCACCGCAGCAGCTACCGTCGACTGGTCCGAAGATTCAGCAATGTCGGCGATGCGAGCACGCCTTGTCCACGATACCGGGCATCATCTACCATCTACCATGTCCAGACCCACCACCCCGATGTTACACGTTTGCAGGTTATAGAGGGGGAAAATAAGAAGAAATGGATACCGATACGCCCAAGGATACACACATGTCCAGATTGTTGTCGGGCTTTTATCACGCCCAACGGCCTGCTGAGGCACCGGGTGGCTAAGCACAGTCTACGCGCCCCGAGACCCTTAGAGATGTCCATACGCTTCACGTACGAAGAGACATCGGGTCACCTCTTGGTCTGTCCTGAATTACAGGCACTTCAAGAGAAGCACGGCATGGAAACACCTCACGGAGTAAAGGCGGTCGCAGACGTAAAGTTCGCCAACTTTCTCCTCGTGATGATCCAGCACATTCCTCACTCATGCTCACCGATGAGTTCCGAAAGCCGCCCCGGGGTGGCTGCCAACGGCACGGACAACGCTATTTCCCAAGTGCCCTTAATAGATTCTTCTTTAATTAATGCGTCCTCCGAAGGGGTGTCGAACCGCAGGCGTCGCAGAGATGGGGCAGGCGAAGTACCGCCACCTCGTTTACACATTGTGCAGTACCGCGGCAGACGGTTTGAGGTGATAGATTAGGATTTAGCCGCAGTGTAGTTTAATTTAATTGAAGCATCCATTGGAGGTGAGTAGGAATATCTCACAGTGTTTTCTCTGAAATCACACACATGAAAAAAAAAGAACCCTATTTGTGCTTGCTTTCGCAATGACGGCGCATTAGTGTCCCTCTCTCTCCGTTTCCTGTGTTTTGCTTTCGGTTTCTGCTGTGCTTTGCTAACCTTGATGTCTTCCTCTTTTTAATGGTCTTTTGGGGCAGACGACGTCACCACCGAGACTCTGCTGCACTGACCACGGTCTCGACCGCTGCTTTTTCTTTGTCACGCGCACCTCACTGGTCATCATTGCGCACTAAAACAAGCACGGCGATGCAACAGCGTACGCTGCGGCTTCTCAAGCAGACACTCCACCCACCTAGGCGGACGATCCCACTCGCCGCCAACCCACTTACGCGATGGTCGAGACACCTGCCGCATTGGTTCCACCTCGCAGGTGTCCTCACCAATGTGGCAGTTGGGCTGGAGGGCTGCCACAGCGCCTTCAACGCCACCAACTCCATCCGCACTGCGCTGTACTTCCAAACAGCAGCCCCACCTACATTTTTGACGGCTGCCTCGTGGAAGGCGATCGAGCATGTGCAGACACGACCCAACACGCCCAACAATGCACTAACCGCATCTTCGTTGTCGTCGTCGTCGTCATCAGACACGCCTGCTTTGAGTTCGACAGCGCCGGTGTCTGCATCGGACGCCAGTCCTTTCGCGGGAATCGCCTTCTTTGGAGAAGAAGCGTACTTCTCTGGCCGTGTCATGGGTGCTCAAAGCAGTGAGGTGGCAGGGGGTCCGATTGTGGCGGTGGAGAACTTCACGGATCGGGCACAGAGCCTCATGCAGACACGGCTGCCATCTACAGCACCACACAATCCCATCCGTCTTGTGGTGGGTCACGAGAACCGGGGCGTGCGACGGAGCCTCTTGCGTCCGAAAGCCCCGACCCGGCAATTGGCCCAGACGGCGTCCGTCGCTCCAGTGGCGGATATGGTGGTGTACGTTCCTCAGTATGGCACCATCAGCTCCTTGAACGTGGTCACCTCATTGGGCATCGCGCTTTTCTACTGCTACGTGGACGAGAACTGCCCTTCTTCACGCACCGTTTACCAAGCCATGACCAGCAGCGGCGCTGAGCACGTCGGGCTAACTGGCAAGGAGGCAGCACCGAAAAGCGGCTCTGACGAGGAAGCAAAAGTTCTGCGAGAGCGCATCCAGGCTTATCAGGACTACTTCAAAAAGAGCCTTCCCGCCCCGCCACTAGCAACAGCGTCCGCAACGCCATCAGTTGCAGAGGTTACTCCTGCAGACGCGCACAGCAACACAACTCCGCGCTTGGACCGACGACCAATTCACCCGGTCTTCTACCAGCAGGGCATGACGGACATCATGCAGCTGCAGCAGCGTTACCGTGAAGCGCTGCTGCAGTACAGTCGCCACGGTCGTGAGGCTTCAGCGCCCTACACCGAAGACAGCAAGGAGGGGCTCGACAGGGCAGTGACAGCGACAACTCCTCCCTTCTTTGGCTTGTCCGTGCTGTATGAGAACGAGTACGACCAACGCAACTTTGGCGGGCTTATTCGTAACGCGAACGCCTTTTTGGTGGACCACATCCTCTACGTGGGACGACGCAAGTACAACGTGGTGGGCGCCGTTGGCTCGTACCACTACACGCCACCGATCTATCTGGGTCCTCTCCCGAGCGAGGAGGATGGGGAGCAGCCGGAAGCCGTGTGCGACTCCTCTTCTGCCGAAGCGGGAAAAAAGGTAGAGGACTGGTCCACGTCGCTGAAAGCAAAAGTGGAGGCTTTGTACTCGACACAAGAAAAGTTCGCAGCTTCTTCTATGTTGCATCCTACTGTTCCGCGCGAATGGTGGCTGCTGGACTGCGGCCACGGCTTTCTGTACGAAGAAAACAGCGCCACAGGATCCGAAGAAGAGGGGGAAGGACAGGACGTCAGCGTGGCAAGAAGCCCACCCTCGCCACCTCCTCCGGCATCAGAAGCGCGGACCTTTGCTGTGTCTGCGGCGTCCCTTCGACTGTACAGAGCATTGCTCGCACAGGGACGCGTCCGCCACCTGTGTCAGCCGGAGGCTGCGTTGCGGTCCGCGCTCTCTGGTGGAGTGGTACTGATGGTGCCACAGGAGGGGAAGCTGCCACACGCAAAGCTGATGCAGCTGTGCACGGGCGTGCTAACCGTTCTCCCGCCTGGTGCCCATTACGCACAACGGTGCGAGTTAACAGCAGAAAACAGTGAAACGCAAGCACTTCGTTACGTCGGACACCGAGGTCTGCCATCTCAGGTGGCAAGCGGCATTGCTCTGCAGCGTCTTTCTGCCGTACTGCATCCACGACTGGCTGCACTTTAGGCCACACACATATATATATATATATATATATATATATATAGCGCGCTTCTTGTTGTTTTCTCATGCACGTTCCCTCGCTTCACGGCGGTTTTCATCGCTTTACAATAAGGAGTTAGAATGAGAAAAACAAGGAGGAAAGGGGAAGAAAGTGATTTTTGTTTGAGGCTCTTTTCACAGATTACGTAGCTTCCACATAACGTAATGTACTTTTTTTCTTCAAGTAGTAACTCCAAGAAAGATAGTTCATTCGAGCGTTTGACTCCACCTGACCTCTCGTGCCCGTATCGGTCCATGTCGGCTCCCTTCATCAACGCCAAGTACGGGTTTTATCAGCGTAGTCCGTGCGTTTTTTTTTTTAACCATTCATTGATGCACTCACTTAACGCTGAGTATTATACACAATATTACTGAAACTTGCTCTTCTTCCTCTTTGCATTTTTCGCGAAAAAATGGCTTTGCTTGCCAAGATCGGTAGCAGTGCTTGCTCCCTCATCACCAGCTGCGCAGTTGCACGTCGAGGAGATCAGCGCGGGCAGCTTTTCATAAAAGCAACCGCAACTCCTTTTTCCCGCTCCTGTATGCACTGAACAGATGACAAAGAAGCTCGGTTCACGGTTTGTCTTGGTCGCAGCAAATTAAGCAGGCAGCGAAGGGGTGTTACCTCATTTTTTTTTTTAACAGAGAACATAGAGAAAAAAAAAAAAACGTTCCTGCTCTACTGCGTGTGATTCTCATAGAAAACAGGAAGATCTCCTACATAGACTTTGAACACTGATCGAAGTGAGTGTCGTTGAGATTTTAATTATACCTTGATTCATAGCACGAGAAGCACTCTAAGCTCCCTGCAATAACAATATACAACAACAACAACAAAAAAAAAAGAGATAGAGAATGGAGAAGTTGACTAAGTACAAGGAAACAATCATTTTTGTCTCCTGCGCGACAGCGTTGGTTGGGGTGGTGCTCGTGCTGCAAAACGTAACGACGCCGTCGCAGCACAAACGACACACTGGCTCCTCGGCTTCTCGCGGGGGACCGCGGTCGCGGTCCGCCAGCCACGGGCCGGCCGGCGCACGGAGCCGCAGTTCCAGTCGCCTTCGCAGCAGCCACGCAAACGACAGAGAGACGGGCGGCCTGCTGACGGCGTCGGCCAACCCGGTCATGTCTGCCGGCGCCGGCGACCGCGTGCACGCGAGCCGCAGTCGCGATGCGTCGCAAGCACACTCACACCGTCATCACGCAGCCCCGCATCAGCGCAGTCCGGAGACGGCGGGGGCAGACACCCACCACGTCAAAAGTGACACCACCGCTGCGACGGGTGCCACTGTCAATGCCGTAAATATGACGGCTGCGGCGGCTGTTTCGGCAAAGATGCTGACGGTAGAGGCGGTGGCGCAGCATACAAAGGCGCTCGGAACGGCCAACGCGCTGCAGCGACCAAGTCACGCTTCCAATGGCGCTGCTGACATGCCTGTTGAACCGTATCGCGATGTGCGCACTGCCGGCGGCCGCACCGTCGGCAGCGGCGTGGAGGAAGTCGGGAACTACCGCAGCGTCTCCAACGCCGCAACGGTGGGCAGCCAGGCGCTTTACGGTGGGTCCACGACGTCTCCTACGGTCGGCAGTGCCGTGAACGGCACCACCACAGGTGCTGCTGTGGCGGCCGCCTCAGCTGCTACGGCACCTCCTCTTTTTTCTACGCGTGCCAGCGACAGTACGAAGGGCGAAAGTGCAGGTGGAGGGCTGTCACTCCGCTCACCCCGCGCGAGTGAGCCCGCACCGTTGCCTGCTTCCGCCTCGCAGGTGCCAGTTCAGCCGTCCCGTCCAGTATCGCCAACGTCTGCGCAAGCGGCGGAGACGCAGACGAGTCACCGGTGGTTCTGTAGCGATCACAGCACACAAACGGAGCTGATGGGCGACGCTCGTCTGGACTACTTGTCGTGTGTAACGCCGGATCGAAAGGCGTGCGCGGCGACGCTGCACAGCCCCATCCTGCCCAGCGGCGACGGTAACGACTCGCCTGGGCTGAACTGCGCCGATTTTGTGTGGACGCCGATGCCGGAGGCCGACACGACAAAGCCAATGAACACCACGGGTGCCGCTCGGGGGTGTGTGAAGGGCGAGGCTTCAACGACAGTGCCAAATTACTTTCTGACGAAGCTAGAGTCGCAAATTCAGCTGCTTATTCGCCGTATCATGGACGATGACAGGACAAGTGAGAAGTCCTGGATGGAATTATACGTGTACCTGTCGGAGCTGCCGTTATCGGTGCGCCAGACACTGGCGGCGCGCGACCGCTGCGGCGTGACCTCCAGCTTCATCGACCTCGCCATTACGGTGATACCGGTGATGACGACGCACGCGTCGACCGTCGCGGAGGAGCAGAGTGACAAGGAAAACGGCAACGTGCTGCCCAGGCTTGTTGAGGAAGCCGCGGTGGCGGTGGCTGAGACGGTTGCAGCTTCGCCCACTGCCTCCCTTCCTCAAGAGGTGCTGCACCTGCTTCAGCACGGCACACCGCTGGAGACGAAGGTGCACTTTGAATGGAGAGGGGATCGCTGCATATGTGCGCCGGGTGAGTTCGTGGCATGTGCGGAAGCCCTATCACAACCCCCCATTGCAGCTGAAGCTGTCGGACACGGCCGATCGACTCGTTTTGCGCATGTGCAACTTTCCCCCTCCTCTTCGCCGACGTTGTCGACGACAGGAGAGGACGGTCTTTGCGAAACGGACGATGACGAGGAAGGGCCGTTTTGCGTCTTGGTGGCAGTGGCGAAGCATATCGAGAGGTACAGCTCTCGGCTTTCCAGAAGGGCGGCTCCTCCGCACTCCGACGAAGTCACGGCTGCTGCGGTGGATGAGCACACACCGACTCGACAGAAACACGACGACACCCCTGGCGCACCGCCTCTTCTGCAGCAGTTCCAGAATCGACAGCAGCAGCAACTCGCCTCCTTTCTCGCCGCGTTCTCGCAACTGCGTTACACGGACAGCTTTCAAGCGTTGCGACGCAGCCCGCAGTTTGCGCCGTTCGCGTGTGATTTTATTGAGCTGGCGTCGTCTGCGCAACACTGTCTCGACAGCAGTGCGCTCTCCTTGAGCGGCTCAGCGGTGCTAGTACAGGTGCCTACGGCGCAGAAGCGGCACGTGTCGTCTGAGACGACCGACGCGCACGACACCAGTATTGGGACAACGACGTCTGCGCGGTCCGACTCAAGCCCTACCGCCACCGCTGCCGCTGCTGATCGCACGCGACGCAGCGTGAAGTCTCGCACGCCGATGAAGCCGAGCATCCGCTATCCGATTCAGCACGTGCTGTCCAACTCGCCGCATCCTGTAGGTAACGCGAAGAGGCCTGCGGCGGCTGCGGTGACAGGCGAGCCGCCAAATGTGTTTGAGCGACTTTACACGCCACCTCAACGGAACTGGTGAGCATTTTATAGAAGTCCGCAGAGAAAAGAGGAAGAAAAAATGTCCGATAACATATTAGGGTCTCCGTACAGGGACTCGTCTGAGGCACAGTGAAGCCTGTGTGCAGAGGCACTTTTGTGCTTGTTTTCTCCTTCGTTTATTTCCGAGTGTTTTGGATAGGACCGTGCGTCTTTTTTTTTTTTTTTGTTTTGTTAACATGAGGTAGCCTTCAGCTACGGAAAGTCGTGGTTTTCAGAGAGATGCGTGTATTGTGTACGTATCATGCATCTTTGACGTCGCGATTCAAAAAGCAGATAGTCCTTCTGTTTTCCATAGAGGATCTTGTACCGTTTTTTTTTTGACTATTTTTCCGTTTCTGGCTAGGCTTTACGCGCACAAGAGTGAAACACTCAAACAAAATTACAGAGGGTGCGAAAACAAAAAAAAAAAAGGCAAAGTACGTGAAGGGAGGGGGGAGAGACTGGTGATATGCGCTTCTCTTAGTTTTTTTTTTTTTTTGCATGTACTCTTCCACGCCTTCAAATCATAAGGATGTGTGGCATTTGCGCGACACGGCTACCTTTGAGTATCTTACTGACAAAGCGTCACCTATTGTCGGTCTAGAAACTTGCCTCCGGGACTTTTCTACAGCCTCGACAGTTCTTTGGAAGACAGCCGAACAAGTTCTACTCTTCGCTGTTGTTCTTCTCATTATCTCTCCTGTCGGTCTTTGCTACGGCGTAAAAACAAACAAACACGCACTCACACACACACACACACACAAACATAAACACAAACACGTGATCTGCATTGTTCTTTGCACTGATCTATATGATTCATGTTATTCCCAACTACCTATCAATAAGTAAATAAACAAAAAAAAAACACACACACAGTTCCACATATATTTATAGATCTCATCATTTGGTTGTCGTTTTGCTTTTTTTTTTTGTTCTCAGTGGAGAAATTGTGTGCTTGTGCTTGTGCATGTTGTACGAACTGTTCTCAACCCTGCTCTCGTTGTTGGTGTTTTTTTTTTCTCCTCTTTTCTTGCGATCAAAGCGGCAACTGCACGTCAACCACTCGCAAAATAGAAAAAGACGCATAAACGGCGCATTGAAGCACTGCATTTTGTACAAGTACATACAACTCTGACCTCTTTGACGTTCGTTGTCACAAGGCACATTCTGCAGGACTTGGACTTCAACAACACGGCACTTTTTCGTTTTACTTGTCCAAAACACGAAACCGGCCAGCTAATCACCTTTTTTTTTGTGTGTGGAACCGTCACAGCAAAGCTATCCGATTTGTCTCTCGTTTTTTTTTTTTCTTCTGTACTACAGCGCAGGGCAGACTTCATACCACCTATCTCTTTATACAAGTCGGGATAACCTCTACTGAACCTCCAGGAAAGGCATCGATCGAGTTCGCGTTGCTTTGCCCTCCTTTTTTTTTTCCTCCTTGTGGGTGGAGAGCCTTTTCTCTATCTCCTTTTCTTTCCAGTTTGACTGCTTTACTGATCCTCTGCGCTTTATCTCCTCGAACGATAGAGAGAACGTCTCGTTGGCTTTTATTTCCGTCAATCCCGTTGTCGAAGCGCTGTTAGAAACCAAAGAAAAGAGTATCGTTTGAAGTGCTTCTTTAATAGCTTCTTTTTTTTTTTTTTGGTACTGCATTATCGTTTCTGGGAAGCAAAACAAAAATACTATCTTCTCTCTCTCTTTCGACGAAAGGGGCTTTCATCAGCACGTCTGGTACTGCCTGCAACACATATAAAAAATCGTCAAATCACTCAAAAAGGGGATTAGGGAAAAGCAACAAGTGTTTTTTCTGCTCCTGGACACTCTGTTGTTGCTTTTTTTTTTTTTTAATTGGTGCGAGTGTTTTGGTGTGCGTGTGGTTGCGTGCACGTGTATTACGGAGTTATTGTTAATACTGCGTCATGGCGCCTAAACGCGCGCCGCCGCGGCGCCCGCCGGCGAAGGAGCCGATGGCGTCGATAAAGCAGATGCATTACCTCAACCAGCAACAGGCGCAGATGACACGCATGTTTCAACAGCAAGCGCGTGACCGCCGCGCCTACATCGTGCGCTCCATCTCCATGTTTAGTTTGCTTGTCCTAGTCACTTCCTACACGTACAAGTCATACGGGCTTGTCGTCTCGGTGGCGGTGGTGATGGCGGGCTGGATGATGGGCTTTCTGGAGGTAGTGCAGATTGCTTTTACTTGGATTGTCCGCAACGCCGCACAGCCCAGCTACGATGAGCTGCTCCGCCGCGCGGACATTCTGAGTCAGCCTGTGAAGACGAAGGACACCGTATCCGGCGAGAACGAGTTCCTGGCCTACGGGTGCAGCAGCATGCAGGGTTGGCGTCGCACGATGGAGGACGCGCACACGCTGCTCATGATGGACAACGGCGGCTTCTTTGGCGTTTACGACGGCCACAGCGGATCCGCGACATCGAAGTACTGCGGGGAGTACATGTTCCAGTTTGTGCACCAAACAGCAGCCTTCACGCGAGGCGAGATCTCGCAGGCACTCTACGATGGCTTCATCGCGATTGACAAGTATCTCCACTCTTTACCCAACTTTGAGCGCGGTGGCTGTGCGGCGGTGGTGCTCTACGTAGACGGCGACAATCTCTACTGCGCGAACGCGGGCGATAGTCGCTGCATCATGTGCCGCAACGGCAGCGTCGACGCTCTCAGCACCGACCACAAGCCTTTTCTGCCAGCGGAGCAGATGCGGATTGAGCGGGCCGGCTGCTATGTTCTGAACCGTCGCGTGAACGGCATGCTAGCACTGAGCCGCGCGATTGGGGATTTTATGTTCAAGAACAACACGCAGGTGTCGTGGGAGATGCAGGCTGTGACGTGTGCGCCAGAGGTGCGCGTCGCCCACTTGAATCGTGACAAGGACGAGTTCGCGGTGCTGGCCTGTGACGGGATTTGGGACATGATGACGAGCGAGCAGGTGGTTGAGTTTGTGCGGCCGCGCATCCAGCAGCGGGTCCCGCTGGGCCGCATCTGTGAGGAGCTCATGGACGCGTGCCTTTCCCCGCAGCCTTTTGGGCTTGGCTGCGACAACATGTCTGTCATAATTGTCACCTTCAAGCGCGGCTCGCAGGGCGCACAGTCACCCGGGGCGAGCACGGGAAACGCCAGCGCGGCCCCGCAGCCAACGGTGATCCTACCAAACGCCTCCGGGAGCGCAGATGGCAGCAGCAATAGCAACAGTAACAACACAAACAACAGCAAGACGACCGTAGTCCTTGGGGGAGACGGTCTTACCGAGCACACAGATACCACATGTACTGTGGATTCTAACGTAGGGCAGTACAGGAATTCAAGCGGACTCGATGCACCGCAGAACGACGCCGCCTTGGAGGGGTCGCGGCTCCTTCGCGGGCAGTCGCGCAGCCCTTCCGCAAACTCGCCCTCCTTGGAGAGTCTTCCGACGACGCAAGTAGTGGCAGTGACTTCTCACGAGACCGTCGTCAGTGTCAACAACATGCACAATGCTGCAGTGCTGCGCCAGGGCGGTAGTGAGTGCAAAGACGGTTTTTTTAGTGGAGCCGGCAGCGGCAATGTCCCACGCACCGCTGCAGCATTGCCGTCGAGAGTCGGCACGAAGTCGATAAACGGGCAGAGCGAGCACAGCGCCCGGTGAAGAGAGGAAAAAAAAAAAAATGAACAAAAAGGAGGCGTAGTTGTCGACAGTTGGGAGTGCTGTATCTATTCACAAGGAAGCAAAGAGAGAAGAAAGAAGAAAAAAAAAAAAAAACAGGAAAACAAAAAAAAAAAGGAAAACGCACACGTTGGCCGCATTTGAAAAAAAAAAACGAAATGAACGGGAGTTGTCTGTTTTTTTTTTTTTTTAAACAATCTGACGTGCGTGTAATTCTTGCTTTTTTTTTTTTGTCTCTTAGCACAGTTTTTCCTTCTCTTGTTTTGTTGTGCGCATCGTCCGTTTAGAAATCAAATTGCCTTTCTTTTTTGTTCTTCAATTTTGTGACGCTGCCGAGCTTCACGCCTTTATTTTCTTTCTTTGTATATCCTGGCGAGGAAGGAACTTTCGAGCGCTCTCGACGCACAACGATGTTGTGCGTGCCCTCATTGTGTGATTTGTGCTTGCCGACTTTTTTTTTTCTTCTTCCTCTTTTCCCCCCTCATCTTCTTCTACAAACATATGCGTAATTCAGTAGATGAAGTCAATGAAAGGTAGAATTAGTTTCGTTACCACTTTTTTTTTTTAATTGTGGTGTGAGTGCTGCTCAGCCACTATTGTTTTGCTGCTCTGTGCTCCATGTTTGTGTGGCGGCATGTATTGCATCGTGCTTTTTTTTCTTCTTCTCGTGCGTTTATGTTCCAAGTTTTTGGTGGACACCTCTTTTCTTGCTTTTAGCGATCCTCAAACAAAAACAAAAACAAAACGCCAAAAAAAAAGTGAAACAATGGAGTAATAAACACTGAGGCATCTGAACGTGATCCAATGGATCATTTTTGTCCTGCTGTTGATATATGGAGTCCCTTGATCTGAGGTAGAGGCAATTGGCTTCAAAAAAAGAACGATGAGTGTAAGTGAGTTATATTGAACGGCAAGCAGTTTCTTTTTCACTCTCGCGCAGCGAACTGGATAACTTCATGCTCAAACAATGAACGAAAAAAAAAAAACGAGTAACAGGTGCAAGTGGAAGAGAAGTCACGTTGAAAGCGATGCACATGATCCTCTGTATTACATTCCCTTTTTTTTTATTTTGCCGTTATTTCTCTTTTCGCTGTCACACTTCGGCTACAGTCGTTCTTGACGCGGAAGCGTTCAATCACTTCACATGGCCTCCAAAACCGATTCGATGCAAGTGGCCACCGTCGGCAGCAACAACCCTTCCACGGACGTTCTCGAGATGCCGTCTGAGGATTTCGTCAGTCTCCAATTGCAGCCTCTGCAGGACGACACGTGGATTCGGCAGGAGCAGATTGTGCATATGGAAAACCTGGTAGATACCGAGGGCGGGGAGAGAGTCAAGAAGGAAATTCTGAAGGACTTCATGGAAGAAAAGGTCCGCCAAGGAACCTACCGCATGGACCCCATATTAGAGGGAATGATGTATCAAGAGAATTTAATGCGTGAGTACCGCAAGAATCAACACAGCGAGGATGCAGCCAAGGCGCAGTCGTACCGGCAGCAATTAATGGACGAGCACCGAAGAGCGCGTGCCATCAGGGACGCGGAAATGTAACGGCAACCAAGCTCGTGTTTTTTTTTTCTCAACCTTTTTCTTTTTGTTATGTCTTAAAAACACCTTTGTTAGCGCTTAAAGTATGTATAGTATGTTATGGTAATTACTCTATTTCTGTATTTAGCTGTGAGTGCTGCTTCGTATGGGGACTTCAAAGGGCGTGGAAAGAAAGAAAGAAAAAAAAAAAGAGAGCATCCCTTTCTACAGTTTTTTTTTTGTTGTTGTTGTTGGCTGCTGCTTTTTGTTATTTTATTCGAAACAAAAGCAAATTTTCTCCTCTTGTCTTTGCTTTTACTAACCGTTCTTTTTTTTTTTTACCTGACAAATGGAATTCGTTCTGCCTTGTTGATTTACAAAGATGTGAGAGAAGTGCTCAGCTTATAGGCTTATCGCGGTGCTTTTTTTTTTTTTTTTTACATAGAGGCAACGATCTTACCTGTTGGTTTCTACGAATGTGACTTTTTAAACAGTTCTGTCTAGCAAAGTCACCGGACAAGTTGGTTAATTTCCTTTTTTTTTTTTTTGCAATGGTGTCTCCGTGTCGTAAAGAGTAGAACAGAACTTTAAGCCGGTGGGTCGATGTTCTGCTTTGTCTTGTGAAAGCGAAACTGAGGTAGCAATGTGTCTTTTTCTTTTCGTTTTTTTATTTTCTCTCTTTTTTTTTTTTTCTAATACTCTCATTTGTGCTTTGCTTGGAATGTTGAGCTTCCATCACAACGTCTTGTTTTGCCGGCTGTTTATTATTATCGCCGTTATTCTCAGAAAAGGAAATTGCTCTTCTTGTCATCATTTTCCCTCCATTTACTGGCAAATATACTTGACTGCCTGTTTCTTCTTTACTTATTTCTGTGTTATTTCTCTTCAACGGAAGAAGTACAACGCAAACATTAAAAAAAAAAAGGTACTTTTTCAAATGCCCGCCGCTGCCTTGCTGCCGGAGCTGAAACAAGCGCTCATGGAGCATCGCAAGGCACGCAACTTCGACGCCGCGGCCTGGGTCGAGATGAAGTGTAAGAAGCTGAACGACTACATGCGCCGGTGCGGCCTCAAGGCCTGTGTGACAAGTGTGTCTGGTGGCATCGATTCCGCGGTGGTGCTGGCGATGTGCGCACGTGCCATGCAAGCCAGCGACAGCCCCATCCAAAAGAACATCGGCCTCTGCCAGCCCATCCACAGCAGCGCCTGGGCGTTGGAGCGTGGCAAGGAGAACATCGCCGCGTGTGGCGCCACGGAGGTCGTGGTGGACCAGACGGCCCTGCACGGGGAGCTGGCCGCGATGGTGGAGAAGGCTGTTGGAATTGAAGGCGGTGACTTTGCTCGTGGGCAGCTGCGCAGCTACATGCGAACCCCACCCAGCTTCTACATGGCCCAGCTGCTCAGCCAGGAGGGCATGCCGGCCATTGTGATGGGCACCGGGAATAAGGATGAGGATTTCTACCTGGGCTACTTCTGCAAGGCAGGCGATGGCGTTGTGGATGTGCAGATTATCTCCGACTTGCACAAGAGTGAGGTCTTTGCCGTGGCCGAGGTGCTCGGTGTGCCCGCCAACACGCGCAAGGCGGCCCCCTCTGCGGACCTGTGGGAGGCCCAGACGGACGAGGACGAGCTTGGCTTCCCCTACGACTTTGTGGAGCTCTTTACGGGGTGGTATTTGGAGCAAGGAGAGGCAGCGAAGCTGGCGTTTCTCGACTCACTTTCACCGGAGGGGCGGAAGCAGTTTGAGCAATACACGGCTGCGTGCGAGCTGGTGCACCGCCGTAACGCGCACAAGCTGAAGGGTCAAATCAACTTGTGAGAAAGGTCCAGAGAAAAAAAAAATCGGCATTGCTGAACGTTTTTCTTTTTTTTTTTTACTTCAGTTTTCACGTCGATTCTCTTGTAAAAGCGCATTTCGCTTTTTGTTTTCTTTCTCCCTTCATCGTCTTTTACTACGAATGATCTTCAACTGGTTTATGCAATCTCGTTTTTTTTTTTTTTTGCTGTCTTGTCATATTCTGTTCAGTGGAAAGAAATAAAAAAGAAGAACATGTGGTAGGTTGCATAGTTGCGCACGTGTTTCTACTGATCATACCTGGGTAGGACAACAGCTCGCCACTTCGTGAGCAAGTGACTTCTCCCTTTCAAAGAGAAGGTTTGAAAAGTGCTCTGCTTTTCAGAAGTGATATGAGATACCTTTTCTTTGCTAGATACGGATGCGTTAGCGCTATTATTGTTATTATTCCGCTGCAATGAGCCAGACCTTGCAGAACAACTTCTGACCTGTATATGGCGCTCCTTCTCCTTTTATTCATTGTTGTTATTATTATTGTTATTATTACATATACATTGTCATTCACCTGACACCAGCTGCGTTTAATCTAGTTCTTTGTTGCTCACAACCGCCCTAAAGTACGCTTTCTTTACACACACAGATACACACACACACACACACACACGGACGTATCCGTACATCACCGCATATTGTATTGTCTAGAAGGAACGAAACAACTGCGCGTGCAATGGAGAACAGTGAACCTAAACCGCACATCCTGGCGCTGCGTCGCTTCCTCATCTCTTCGTCGTCGTCTTCATCTTCCGCGGCGTCGTCACCTGCGCGGCGCGCTGCAGCGGCGAAGAAGGCTGCGAAGCGGACCACAGAAAACACTTCTTCTGTCAGTACAGACGCCTCCGCGACTTCGTCCTCTGCCACGTCTCCCCGCCACTGCTCCCACCACTCCACGCCTCCACAGACGCGGCTGCAGTATACAGCAGAGAAAGCGCTGCCGGCTTCACCATCTCCAGATGCGCAGGACGCTGCAGCTGTCCCGCGGCGTCGCTCACAGAGCAGCGACAGTGCTGAGTCACGGGACTACGTGGACGCGATCGCCAGCAGCGCCTTCCACGACTGCCGTAACGCCACGACACGTTCGTTGTTCTCGACGCAGCATGTGCTCTCCTTTACCGGTGCCAGTCCTGCTCCGGCGACGGCGGTGGTGATGAAGGGGGCGGGTGCGGAGCCGAGTCCACTGCTGGGTGGAAATCTGGATGCCGAGAAGGCAGAGAAACAGGCTGACGAACAGGGTGAGGCTGCGCCGGAGGAACGGTACGAGTTCGATGAGAACGACATCTGCGTCGAGGATGACGGAGACGGTGAAGCCGATGTGGAGGCAGCAGAAGAAGCAGCTACGCTTTTTAGTCCCGTGACGGTGAACGACGACGCGGTGGACGCGTTGGAGAGAGAAAACGATGGAGGTCAGCCGGCGACAGGAGTCGCAGGTGAAGAGGAGGCGAATGCCGCTGGAGAGGCACAAGAGCTTGCGGACGACGTTGCACCACAAAACGACAGGCTGCCTCCGTCCTTCGTGACTGCCGATGCTGATGCTGGTGCTGCGGTGGCGGTTGGGGCGGCAGACCAGCAGCCAGAGTCGCCGCCGTTGACATTTCTTGTCCACCCACCGCTGTCACACTCGCCCACGCAACGAGCTGAAACTCAGTCGTCGGACACCACGTCATCCTCGCGCCATCAAGTCGGGGTGTGGAAGGCGATTTACGGCAAGGAGAGGTGGGGTAAGCCGCGGCAAGGCTGCCTCGGCGTGGAGGAGGACGTCTCGGAGGGCATCACGGCGACGAACACCGAAGAGCCGAACCAGTCCTTCTTGAACGCCGTAGCCGCACCACCAGGTATCGAATCTCACACTGCTCCACCGTCGCACGATCCTCCTGCTGGAACCTCTCGGCACTCGGACTCGTCGCAGTGGGCGGCGACGCGCAAGACGGCGTTGGAAGTGCTTCGTGCACAACTTGACAGCTCTGAAAGCCACACCGCGAGTGCCGGTGAGCAGCGCAATAGACGCAAAAAGCTCCCCATCTCATCTGTTACTCCACCGTCTCGTTCAGCAGACTGGATGGAGGAGCCGACCATCATTGACGCCGTGATTCAAGAGGCAGGAGAGGAGGACAAGGAGGACAAGGAGCTTGAGGAGCCGTTCCAGGTGATGGAGGTGCAGCAGACGCGTCAGCCACCCGTATTGCAGGTGAACGCAGAGGTGGAGCTGCCGCTGCCACAGTGTGCGTCTGCGGCAGTGTCGTCCGAGGCCAGGACGGCCGCTGTGACAACAGCGCAACCGAAAAGCCCTCGGCGGTTGGCCGCTGCCACGCAGCGACAGCGGCAAACTGCCGAAGGCGTCTTAGAGCAGCTTTTCAGCGGGGCATTCACGGCGCCTTGCATCGATCTTTCTCACCCTGAAGGAACCGACAGCCATGTCACGACCTCCCCCCTACAGTCCAGCCACCTGGTCATTCGACCGACCTTGAGTGCCGAGGTGAGTCGGATTAGCCCGATCAAAAATGAAGCACCGTCGATTCTAGCGGAGTTGTACGATACACCCGAAGTGGGGCGGGCACGATCGGCGCGAACACCCGTCGAGGCAGCTGTGACGCGGGCGGTGGGTACGGCGGTGACAACAGCGCTGACATCGCCGTCGTCACCCGACGACAAGGACGGCAGGCAGCGGCGGCGGTCGGGCTTCAGCAGCGAGAGCCGACGAGACGAGGCCACACTGGATCTCTCCGCCATGGACTTTCGCACGGCTCAGACAGCACCGACAACCTCGTCAGCATCGTCCTCTGTCCTGAGCGACGCTGCGATGCGGCCGGGCGAGCTCTACGAAGCGGTGCACTACGGCCAACCAGCAGCGCCTCATCCACAACGGCCACGGCAACTGGAGCAGGCGTACCAGTACAACGACGCTGAAGTAAATGTCAGGCAACGGCAACGGCAGCTGCTGGGCGGAGAGGACAGCACGATGCAGCCTCGCTCTGCTTCCGCGCTGCGCATCGACAGTAGGGTGTCAGTCTTTCCTGCCACCGCGCCTAACGCGTGGGACGTGGCGCACGCCAGCAAATGGCGCTCCAAAGAGCAGCAAGAAGCGCAACAGCAAACTCAAGAACAAGCTCAACAGCAGACTCAAGACACAAGTGGCACCGCTGCGGGTGCGGTCGCTCCGACGCCCTCGGCAGGGCTTCTTGACGCGAATCAAAGCCCTACCATCGCACAAAAGGAGAGCAATATTGGCAGCGCCGCGGCGTTGCGGCAGCAGCGGGTGCGTCAGGAGATGCGTGCAAAGGAGCTGGCGGAGTGCACCTTCCACCCCACCTTGTCCCCTGGCACACGGGCAATGGTGCGCATGGCGCAGCAACGCGAGATTGAAAAGACACTGCTGGACACCACGCCACCCCTGCCTCCGGCGCGAGCGGGAGCAAGCAGCGCCTCAAAAGCAGCTACAGCAACGCAGGCGCTGCCTGCGGCGGCGTCGACGCGGACGCCTACACCGCCGCTGGACCCGCGTACATTGAAAGCGACACTGCAAAACGTGTACGAGCGCCTCTACCCCGCGGAGCTGTCCGCGGCGGCTTCGAGGCGCCAAATCCTTGATCAAGAAATGGAGTATCGTCGCCTTGCTCGCGAGGAGCTGATTCTGCTTCGTCGCAGGGCGGGTGTAGTAATGCGCCGAGCGCCACGCAGCCATGGCGGTGCGACGCACGGACGAGACACCTTCGAGACGTTCATGAGCAACATCTTGCAGACGGACTGGGAGCAGGCGACGAGCGGGCGTAGCGCTGGCGTTGGCGGTGGTTGTGCCGCGCCGCTGCATGCTGGCGCAGGCAACGCTGCGGCTGACGAGCAAGTGGCGGTTGTGGAGACGCCGTACATGTCTCCGATGGCGATCGCGCTGCTCGAGGAGCGGGAGGTGAAGCGGAGGTACCGGACTCGGCGCGAGGCCGAGATGCAGCAGACGCAGCACTCGCAAGACTCTCAAAAGACGAAGGCGGGACCTGCCACCAGTGCAGCTGCAACAGCAGCAGCTGCTGCTGCAAAGGGTGAGACGTCCACTGCTGCGGGGCAGGCATCGCCGGAGAGCGTACCTGCGGAGGAGACGTTTCGCATTGCCCTTTTTGACGAGTTCTTGCTGCGTCAGAACGCCTACTACTTTAACCGCGCGCGGGCCGTCCGCGATCTGGAACGCAAACTGACGCCAGATTTCACGCCGACCACCACACACATGAGCGCACGTCTGGTCGAGACGATGGTGTCGCGAAGCCTCATGAATGAGTCTATGGGTCCCGAGACGTCGTCGCTCATCACGCAGCGGCGGCGCCAGCACATTCCGATCCCGTCGTCGTCGTTTATCCCGCAGCACCACTCACCCTACCGCGATCCTTGCACCTTCCAGCCGCAGCTGTCGCCTGCAACACGCGCCGCGAAGGCAGCGGAACGGCAGCAGCAACAACGGCAGGCATCAGCAAGCAAAACGAGTGCATCAGCTCATCGCAAGGCGTTCTTCGACCGTCTCTATGGTGATCATGACCGCATTAAGAAGGAGCGGGCACGTGCTGCGGAGGCGATCGTGGCGGCAGAGATGGCCGGTGTCACCTTCACGCCCCAGCTGAACGGTTCACGCAACGCGGAGGTGAAGTCGGTGTTGAACCCGAGGAACTTCGAACAGTACCAGCAGTACCTGCGAAAGAAGCGCGACTCACAAGACGAGGAGCGACAGGCGCGGCTGAACCAGTCACAAGAGTCGGAGGAGGTGGTGTGCACCTTTCGTCCTCAAACTACCAAGACGCCGGCATACATCTCAAAGATGGCCAAGAGCTTTGGTGTGCTGCGGCATCAGGACACTTCTTTTTGACCTGGAAAGAAGGTAGATGGGGAAAATAAAGAGGAAAAAAGACGATATATGCAAGAAAAAAAGAGAAGAAGAGTAGTTTCCACCTCAAATTGAATTGATGACTGCATTACCAACCATTTAGACATATATATAGAGAGAGAGAGCAAATAAAAAAAAAAAGAAAAGAAAAGAAAGAGACGATTCAGACATGGCTTGCTGGAAGATTTCGTTGGCTTCCTCTACGGAGCCATTGCCATTTTTGTTTCTCGCCAATTTCTGGTTTCACATATTCAGATCTGACTATTGGCAAATACGGGGAAAAAAAAAAAGAGCCTTATTTACAAAGCTTGTCTTGTCTCTTTTTCTCTCATGTGCGTTCAGGTTCCGTCAGACGTTAAACCAAGGAGAGCACAGTTCTTTTTTTTTTTTTTTGGCATGAAAATCACTGCACTCTTTTTTTTTTTTTTCCTGCCCTTCTCTTTTCCTTTCTTTTGGCCCTGTGCGCGCATAATTCAAATCAAAGCACGTGCATAACTGTAATAATATTAGTAGTAGCCTCGTTCCGCTTCAACGTCTACGTGATCGCCTCACCTTTTTATATAGCAGCTTTAGGCTTCCGCAGCAACACGAGTTCATATCAGTTGACGGAAGGAGAGGAAGCCCTATCACCTGACCGTAGTGTTTCCATTTCTCTTTTTCTTACTTCTCTTTGTCTTCATTTTACGAACTGGCACTATACGAGCTCTCTTTTTTTTGTTTTTTTTTGTACTCCTCTTCCTTCTTTTAGTGAGTGAGAAGTGGCACCGCACACTCGCACGCTCACAGGCGTACGCAAGAGAAGAGCTCTGCTTGCGGTCCTTGTCTTTCTTTCTTTGTACCGGTCTTATTTATTTTTTTTTTTTTTCTCTTACCCTCACCCCCTGGTTCTTCATCCAGAATAGTCTTTTTTATTTTAATTTTCTTGAGCTGCTCCTCCCGCGCACACTAGCGTAAAATTGAAAGGGGCCCTTCTCAGCCTTTCCCCCTTTCTTCCTTGATTTTGAGAAGGACGCTTTAGAAGGTAAGCACGGTAGCTCGAACCTTTTGTTTTGCTGTTGTTGTTTTACAGTGTCGACTTCTGTTTTGCCTCAAAACAGCGTTGCTCCATACAAAAATACTCGAAACCTGCTGTTCTTTTTCTTTTTTTTTTTTTGCTGGCTCTTCTTGGTTTTCTAGACTTAGAACTAAGATCGGCTGTTTGTATCCTGGTTGAGCTGCTGTACGGAAACACAAAAAAAAAAAAAAGCAGTCAGAGAGAACCAGAGGGGGGAAAACACCTTTGCTTCTTTAAACCCCACGGAGAACAACGACAACAACTGGAAAAAAAGAGTTGCTTTCTTCAAAGTGATTCGACATCTGCGCACATCTCCTCTTCCTCCTCTTGTTAGCCTCCGTCACAATGGAGCCACGAAAGCCGGTTGAAAAGGAGCACCCGAAGCTCTCCCCGTCCCCGGAGATGCCAAACGCGGAGCAGGCACAGCTGCAGTCGCTGCGCGGCTCTCGCGCCACCAGCGAGGCCCGCTCCGAGCCGGTGCCGACGTCGCCGCCCAACAACGGCCCCGCCAGCCCCGTCTACGTGGACGCGCAGCTCGTCTCGTACCGTAGCTCCCGCGCTGGCAGTGAGGCGCCGCAGCGTGAGCCGATTGCGTGCAGCCCGACGGGCGGTCCGCGACGCGATCCCTACGCCTCATTCCGTAGCTCCCGCGCTGGTAGCGAAGCCCCGGACCGTCTTGCCGCGTCGGGATACGACATAGGCGAGGAGAGATCGGCACGCAGCTCGAGGGCCGGAAGCGAGGCACCGGAGCGCGGAGGCAAAGATGGTCCAGCGGTTCCTTCGCCTAAACGGACACCTCAAAAGACGAAGCCGAGCACCTCGCTCATTGCTGCGTCGAGCGCGAGTCGGGCAGCGGCGCAGGCTGCGCGTGGCGCTGGCGGTGGAGGCGTCTACGGCGGTGGCAGGGCTCCAGAGTCGGTCCGCGAGCACATCCAGAGCGTCGAGCAGCGCCTCTACGGCACGGTGAGCCGTGCCACGACAACCTTTCAGTTTTACCAGAAGCTGCACTATCCCCTGGAGGACCCAAACGTGGTGGAGGAGGCGGACATGGCCGGCACAACCAAGGCGCTGAGCGAGTCGATGCCGTCGGGCACGCACTTTGAGGGCAAGGAACCGTCCCCGCAGCCGCGGCTGGGCAGCAACGTCGACGCCAGCGCAGAGGCCGGCACTTCCTCGCCCACCATTGGAGTCGGCGGCGATGACGCCACCGCGGATGCGCTGAGCAGCGGCGGCGCCTCCTCTTCCGCTGCGGCCTTGGCGGGCTCGCGCTCGCCACCGAGCATTTTACCACCTGCAATGATGCCATCCAGTGCTAGCTTGACTGGGAGCAGCAGCAGCCCCAGCCCGACTTTCGACGAGGCCGCCTTCAACGCCGCCTATGAGGACTCGAACTTCTTGAACGAGTCCGGCGAGATGTTGTCGGAGTCGTTCCGTGCGCCGTTGCGCGGCGCTGGCGGCAACGAGGAGAGCGCGCTGCAGTCGGTGAGTGTTGTGGCGATGACGACGCTGATGGACCCGACGAGCGGGGCTCCGGTGCTGGGGCTCTGCCTGGGCGACTACAGCGGCCACATCGAGTACTTCGAGGTGAGCACGGCCGACGTGTACAACGCGCCGATTCGCCGCAGCAAGTCCATGATGCAGCAACGACAGCAGCCATGCACCTCGGAGGGACGGGCGTCGGCAGGCGTGCAGCTCTTTAGTAACACGCGGGGCTCGTGGCGGCGCAGCAGCGATGACAGCACCGCGACGACGGCGAGTCTTGGGATGGCCGGAACCGGCAGCAACAGCGTGGATTCCGCCGCGACAGAGAATATTACACACGACATGCGGGGACGTGAGGTGTTGCGGCGGCACTCGCACAAGGCTTTTGTGAAGTCGATCAACGCTCTCACGTCGGTCGCGGTGGAGCCGTATGTGAAGTGCCTCACCTTCGTTCGTCCTCGTTGCTCACCCAGCATGATCAGCTACCTCACCGCCAACGAGCGGGTAATCAAGCTTTTCCACGTCCGCCGCGAGGGCTTTAGCCCTTTCAACGCCTTTCCAGGGATGGAGGACGTCATTGGCAAGACGTTCGCCGGCTCCCGCTACTTTGCCCGCCTTCCCCCACAGCCTGCCATTCTGCCCATCAAAGAGTTTGGCCCCGTCACGAACAGCATCCAGGCCCTCAGCGTGTCGGCCGACGGCGAGACTTTCATGAGCGTAGAGGACCTGCAGGTGTTTTGGTGGCACTTTGAGGCTGAGGACACGACCAAGGCGACGTGCATCGCAGATCTTCGGCCGCCGTCTGGCGCGCTGGACGAGGTGGAGGAGCTCGTGACCGCCTCCTCCTTCCACCCAACGCACAGCTCCCTCTTTCTGCTGACGCGCAGCTCCGGTGTACTGAACATTGGCGACTTGCGCGACCCACCCTCGCGCCAAAAGCGCAAGTATGCCATTCGCTCAGAGCTGACGCCGCAGCACAACCCGCTGAGCTGCCCCGCCTACGACGAAATTCTGTGCAGCATCTCCGACGCCTCCTTCCTGGGCCCCGACCACGTCGTCACACGCGACTACTTGAGCTTGAAGTTGTGGGACCTGCGCAAGCCTGACCAGCCGTGTGCAATGATGCCCGTGATGAACTACGTTGCCAAGTATCTCGACTCGCTCTACGAGAATGACTCCATCTTCGACCGCTTCCCGGTTGCGGTGGACGACGTCTCTGGGACTGTCGTGACGGGGCTCTACGACGGGGCGGTGGCGGTGTGGCAGCCCCTGCACACTTCTCTCCCGTTGGCCGACTCTCTCGTGCACTACCGCGCCGACCCGTTCGTGGAGCCGGGCGATGTGGCCGCTGGCGGGGTGGTGACAGTGCCGGAGCTCGAGAAGACGCTGGCGGACGCGTGGGCGCAGACGCTAGCGGCCCCGCACCAGACGCAGCTGAACCATAGCGCCAACGACGAGGATGGGGGGATGGGTGAGATGTCGGAGGAGGCGATCCCAGAGCCGTTTACGAACAAAGTTCTCACCATTGCGATTGCCCCTGGTGGGGAAAGGTTTGGCTATACCTACAAGAATGGTCGACTGGTGTACGTGTTCGAGCGCAAGAGTGAGGTTTGAGGGCGTCATTTAACAACCGCGCTAGAAGCACGTGCTTTTTTTTTTGTTTTTCCTTTTTACTGTGTTTGTTTATTTAGATGAATGCTGCTTCTTTGTCGCGCGGTTTTCATCGTTGTTGTTGTTCTGGGCTTGTTCACGTATGTGTAACAATGTAAATACACATGTGCATGCATATATGTATTTCAGTGCTACGTGTTTTTTGTCACTTTGTGATTGGGCACGGAGGTCTTCCTCTCGCCGAAAGGACCGCTTTTGGAGAAGAAGAAAAGGGTTGGGAGGAGAGGGAGTGTTGGCTCTTTTTTATAAGCAGAGCTGTTTTTTTTTTTTTTTTTAGTTGCTGACGGTGTTGCTTTCTCTAAACGTTACCCCCGCGATGAAGCCGTCATCAGTGGTGCGTGGAAAAAGAAAAACAAGAAATACAACCCGGATTACTGGAGTTGTAGGGATGGATTAAGTCGAGGAAGCGCCAAAAAAAAAAAAGAAGAAAGTGTTTTTTTTTTTTTTTGCGTAGAAGCTTGGTTGCTAGCGTTACGTGTGCAATGGACGAATCTCTAGGACGAACTGCGGAGCAGATTGCTTTGTTGCTGAAATTTATGAACTCTGCGCTAGCACACATAAATGTACAAGTGAGTTTCTCTTTTATTGTACTTTACATGCCTTTTTTTTTTTCTTTCTGACATTCATAGCTGACAGTCTCTTCTCTTTTTTTTTTTTCTTGCTATCGACTACTCTTTTCGCTCCTGTTTCCACCTTTGTTCTTTATTTCTTGTTGTTGCTGCTGCTTTTATAGTGTTTGTCAGCGCGTAGCTTCACTTGGTTTTTCTCATTTCTTCCTCGGATTTTTTTTTTCCGCAATGATGCCTGCGTATCGCAACGACGTGGATCCCTTCAAGGACATTCGTACGCTTCCGCGAGAGGCGGCGCAGCTGCGACATCACCTCAGTCGCATTCACCACACTATGCAGAATAGGTACTTTGTATCGCAGGAGCTGTCCGAGTTTGCGCTGCAGCCAGACAAGTCCGACGAGTTTCTCGCGCACTACAAGGCCGAGATTCAACGCATCTTTGCAAAGCTCAACAAGAATGCGAAGCACCAATACAGCGTCAACGTGGACCCGCTGCGTCTCACCACCGGCTTCGAGTTCAAGCGAATTGCCGATGGCAAGAGCTGCGGCGACGCCGCGCGAGCTTCGCAGTCGTTCGCGTCACCTGACGCGGAGGCGAAGTGGACGGCGTCGGTGGTGGAGACGGGGAAGCAGCTGTCTCAGCAGCAGACGGTGGAGTCGCATCGCATGGCATTGTCTGCCGCGCTGCAATCTACACCGTCTTCGCAGCAGATGCAGATCATGCGCGCTGGTGGAGCTGCCGCTGGTGGTGCTAGTGGTGGTTACGTGGGCGGCGCGTCGACAGGCGTAGCTGACTCGGATGTGCGAAAGGCAAACAAGGAGAGCTTTCTGTTCAGTACACCCCCAGAGTTCAAGGGCTTTGCGCCGAACGGCGCTTCTCCTTCTGAAACGCTTTCACCCTCGTAAGTTCTGCGAGTGCAAGCTGTTTTTTTTTTTTTGAAGCTTCTCCGTTTATTTACTCGTTTTTTTTTTTTTTAGACTTCGTAATTTAGACTTCACTTTCTTTCTTCTTTTTTTGTTATTTAGATTGTGATCGTTGCTTTGCTTCATGTACATTGTTGTTGAAAAAAAAAAAGGTTGATCTTATTAGTTCTTTATTCCCGCGGTGCTGTCACCCATTTGTGAAGTGCAGACTTGTTTCTAATGGCGTCTACTCTGCCTCTCGGCTCACCCTTGCACCTGAGTTTGTCAAAGACGCTAGTGCCAGAAAAAAAAAAAAATGTCGCACCTTGGATTCGGCTTGCTTTTCAGTCACTTCTTTATTATTACTACTTCTTTCTTGTTTTTTTTTTTCGACCCTTTTCGTACTACGTATGTCAGAAACGCGCAGTACAGCGCTCTACACAATAGCTTTTTCTTTTTTCATTTATTTTCCTTTTTGCTTCTTGAGTTACCTACACAAGCACAAACACACAGCATTTAAAAAAAAAAAAAAACTGATGTCTCTTCTTCTGCTCGACGATGATGACGTCTTCGTGCCGCCGGCAAAGTCCGCCAAGTCGGAGCCGCTTCAGGTGTTAGATTCTGACGTCGATAACGTGAATGCAATGACCCGCAAACCGTCTGTTGTTCCCGCCGTTTCACTTACGACAACGCCGATGAATCAGCCTGCATGCACTACCACTACGTCTCCCTTTGCTGCTACACGCACCAAAGCCGCACCTTCAAAGGATGCCTCTCGTGACGCTGCAGCCATGATGTTTGCCTGCAAAGGCGGCGACGGGATGGCCAAGATGGAGGCGCTCATGTTTGGCATGCCAAAGGTCTCCGTTGTGAACGGCGACGGACGCTCGCCAGTCGCAAAGCCGGTACGACGCTCCACTGTCTCTCTGGACGACGTGCTGGCAACCGCGGTAAGCTCCACGCCAACAGGACAGAGGTCTACACCATCGGCTACGCCGCAGTGGGGCAGCGAGGTGCGCAGCACTGTCAGCAGTAGCACGCAGCCGAAGATTGTTTCGGGGGCCCGGTCACCCATGTCTCTCTCGTCGCCGTCGCAGCGGCAGGCATCGATCATCTCGCTGCACGACTCACAAGAGCCCGTGGTGGTGGAAGGACACGAGGTGCAAACCTCACCAGGCAATGCTGCGACAGCGTCGCCCTCGACCTCCCCGCCTGCACACCCACCTGTGAAGCCAGCCGCGACTGCCTCAGCGGACGCAACACCGACGCAGGCAGCAAAAACGCAGCTGAAGCTATCTGATTTCTTTTCTAAGATGGCGTGCAAGCGTTAGTTGGTGAGCTGGTCCTATCGTACTCTTGAAGTCTGGCAGCACATAGAAGCATAGAGAACAAATGAAACAGAAATAGAGCATCGAGGCAGTGCAATGGCAATGCGTAGCGAAAAAAAAAAAAAAACAGGAAGACCAACTCGAAAAAACGTCGGTTTACACGAGAAAATGCCAGGAGCAGACTAGGCTTTTTATAAAACTGTTTTTTTTTTTTGCATTTTAAAGCAAAAGAGAAATTCGTTTTCAATTCAGTGTTGTGACGTCATGTGCACGCGAAATAGTCAAAAAAGTGCGTTACTACATTCAGACATACATATATATATGCATTAAATGAAACTAAGAAATGAGGTCTTTTCTTCGAAGTGTTTAAGCGCTGTCTTATTCAGTATTCTATTAAAGGAGCTGTTTCGTTAAGAAGACGTTGGAGGTAAATGGAGTGCTGTACGCTCATTAAAAAAAAAAAAAGGAGACGCGTCTTGGCTGTCTTCGAACGGTGGAGTCTCGTTCAGCATTGCCTATCAAAAAGGTGCTTATGCCGCTTTTTTTTTTTGAGCCTTTTGTATCTTCTATAATGACGTTTACCAGAGATTGACGGTATTGTGCTTGTTGTTGCTGGTAGTATCGCTGACTCTCTTGATGCTCTCCAAAGTTGTTTCGCCTCCGTCTCTTTTGTCCTGATTATTCACCTGCTTCTACTTTCACAGCCCAATCACATTTTTTTTTTCTGCCCCTCAAGCTGTGCATCGCTCTTCACGCACAGTTTTTGTTTGTTCTGATTATTTGTTTTTGGACTTTTTTCTTTCTTCACTGCTTTTCCTAAACTAATTAAGGTTGTTCTTCAGCTCACGGTTACTGTCGCCGAAAAAGCGAATAGAAAAGAGAAAAAGCTCGACGGTGAAAGCCGGCCTTCAGGCTTCAATCCTAAGTCTTATGTCTTAAGTAAGTGCTGAAAGTGCCAGCTGTTTTTATATTGTTGTTTGTATGTGTTGTTTTAGCGTTGCTATTGTTACTACTATTACTTTTTTTACTTTTAACTTACCGTTTTTTTTTTTCAAAGGCGTTCAATTGCCTGCTCTTTTTTTCTTGTGTGTGCTTTTAATTGCTTTGGAGTGATACAAAGGTGCGGGAGAAAAACAGACGTGGAGGAAGCACCTTCTTCACTTCAAGCTGCGCAAGCGTCACATTCGCTTTCCCTCCTTCGCCTTTTTTTTTTTTTATCTGCATAGTGTCTGGACGTTGTTCAGACAGGAACGACCATTTTTCTTTTTTTTCTTTCCCCCTTTTTTGAATCTGCTTGGTTTGCCGCGAAATTTAATCAGCATTGAAAGTCTCTCGATGGATCCAAGGAGTACAAGCGCGACACTCAAACCGTCCTCCACCACTCCGCCGCAGCACATCGTCCCCGCTTTCGGCACCCACGACGATGGCCATGCCGGCGACCGTGCCGATGATCTCAGCGGGCCGCTGTCCTCGGCCGACGCGCCACAGCGCCACACCGCCGACAATCCGTTGTGCGACGGCGATCGTGAGACACCGCTGTCGGAGACGCCGCCCGAAGCCATCGACACCCCGGCTGCAGGCCGCACCACACCGCAGTCTCGCTTTTCGTTTGATCGGCAACACCACCGTGCAGGCCTGCGCAGTCACAGCCCCGCCGGCTACGAGAGTGACGACTCGTCGTTCCTGAATCTGGAGCAGTACGCTTCAGCTCCGGTTTTTTCAGCTGCGACTGAGTCACACTCGCCGTTTGCCTCGCCCGACTCTTTTCCCGTGGTCAGGCCGATGAAGCAGCATAGCGTGATTGTGACGGAAGGTCGGCGCTATAGGCCGGTGTCCGATGACTTCGTGCCAAACCGGTCTTTTCACCCTTTTGCCGGCTCTTTCGAGCTGCCGCCTGCCGCTGTAGGCGGCCCCGCTGGCCACGACGACGGGCGTACGACGGATATCGTGCGTAGCCCGAGCGTGCTTGTGGGACCGTCTGCGCCGTCGTTGTCCCGCGTGTCGACAATGGCAGGAGTGGAGAACGGCTCCGGCAGACGCGACAACGTCATCAAGGCATACTTACGCGGTGACACTGGCGACAACCGGGACTTAGAAGTGAACGACCCCATCAACAACTACACGTTTTTTGTCGGCGCCGCTGGGTCGGGTCGCGGCTCCGCTGAGACGTCCTCGGCTTCCGCGTCGGATGAGGAGGCAGACGCAGCTGAAACGCACGGGAAGAACGCGCCGTATGCTTCGCAAGGCACGCTGTCGCAGGGCAGCCTCGTCGACTCCATTGGGGGCAAAAGACTCGGCGCGCCGCCAAACAGCGACGCCAGCAACAAGTCTGCGGGACGGCAGCTCAGCGTGGACGAGGCGGAGAAGTTCGTGGAGACGCTGAAGCGGTCCTTCGCGATGCAGCGTAACCACACCGGCTCCCAGCTGCCGACGCCCGCGGCACGGAACGACGCAAACGCGCTGTTTGGAGATGGCCGCGACGCATCGCTTGAAGCGTTGAAGCGCAGCGTCGCCTTTGGCTCGGGTGGTGGTGGTGCGGGTGGTAAGTCAGAGGGCAGCTTTGCGATCGATGAGGAGAAAATTGCAGACAACTACATGCGTCAGCCGATGCACGAGGCGCTGCGGTGCGTGTCGCGCGAGAACCTAGACGACGACACGGTCAGCTTAAAGGCGGTTTGGGAGAGCCTGAAGTCCGAGGCGCTTTCGCGCAACATCCTCTTCGGCTTCCGCGTTACCGCCTTTGCTGTTTTTCCTACCTTCCTGCTGATCGAGCACCCACGCACGAAGGACTGGTTTGCTGCCGGGTCGCTGCTGCCCGTTATCGCCGGTCTCTTCGTGCGGCCCAACATCGGAGCGATGATGTTTATGGTGGTGCTGGCCCTCCAAAGCGTCGCCTTCTTCATGACCTGGGGCGTCATCATGAACGCCGTCGGCGCCGTCAACAGCCTGTCCGGGTGGTGGTGTGGCGTCATCTTCAGCCTCTTCGCGACGTCCATGTTCGGCGAGCTACCCTCCAAACGCTTGCTGATGGTGTACACTATTATTATTATGCAGACGGAGCACTCCCCGGGAGGTGACGCGCTGACGTTCCCGTGCCGCTTCGGACTCGACTTCATCATCGCCACCGGCTTTGCGCTGACGGCGGCCATCCTCCCCTACCCGATCTTCAGCTATCGTCAGGCTAACGAGGGGATTCAAGGGCTACACAAGCTGTACAGCGCGGGTGTGGGCAATGCGATGAAGAGTTTCTGGGCACCAGTGACGATGGACGCCAAGATGGCGCTCTCGCAAATACCCTTCACCAAAATTAGCGCACTCACCGCGACGGTGCGCATGGCGATCCACTTCACCTCCTACGAGCCGTCGGAGTTCAACCTGAACAACACGCTGCGCGGGCAGCGGCTGGCGATGCTTCAGCGCATTAAGATGCACCTGTACGCCATGTCCGCCGCGTCGTGGCAGCGGCTGTCGAGCACGCACTCCGTCCACCGCAGCCAGGTGCGGCACGAAATAAAGGAGTTCGAAAAGCGCATGCAGACGCCGGCGATGGAGCTGGCGGGGGAGGTCATGAAGGTGCTGGCACAGATCGGCGCCCACATCGAGCCCCAGCACATCGCAGCGAACGTGAGCTTTGATGCCATGGCAGAGAAGACGGTCATCTTCTGCGACTTTATCGAGCGGGAGCGGCTGGAGATGCTGTTTCTGCGCAAGCTGCCCGAGGAGGAGACGAACGCCTGCCTGCGGTGCTTCGCCTTTCACTTCAGCCTCATCGACATTGCACTCGAGCTGCAGCGGTTCGAGCAGGCAATGAAGAACTTCGACCCGTCGAAGTACCCGTCGCTGTTCCAGCGAGCGCTCAACTTCTTCTTCCTGGACTTGTGGCACAGCTTTTGGGAGGAGCTGCCGCACCGCTTCCTGCTCGACCGCCCGTACGACGTCCGCCTTTTCAAAGACGCCATCCGCTACACCGGCGCCTTTGCCGTGGCCTGCGCCTTCACCCTGAACTACGACAGGAGCAACGTGTATTACTTTGGCATGGCCATTCTCGTCCGCCTGGCGCAGCAAACCGCCTCGGAGACGCTCGCGATTGGCGTGAACCGTATCTGCGGCCTCTGCATCGGTGCTTCTCTCGCCTACATCACTCACAAAAAGACGCACAACGTGGCGGAGCTGGTGTTGCTGACGATGACATGGAGCTTTATCGCGATGTCCTTCTCGCAGCATCAGACCTACGGCTTCGGTGCGCAATACGTGCTGGTGACGAGCGTCGCGGGTCTGCGACTGGCGCCGACGCCGGCGCTGCTGCTAACTCGTATCACGGACAACGTCTTCGCCTTCATCTCCTACTACATCATCTGCACCTTTATTTTCCCGGTGGACCCGATCCGTGTGCTGTGGAACACGCGCACGAAGTGCTTCATGAGCATGAACGACCTTGCGCAGACGATCGTCACACTTGGCAGCGCGCCGATCACGGTAGAGGGCAAAGAGGTGGACTTCTTGGTCGCAAAGGCGCACGCCGCCATCGGGTCACAGCAGCTGCTGATAAAGTCGTACGCGGAATGGATGGGGAAGTCGGCGACGGAGCCGACGCTGCGTGGTGGCGTGTACCCCGCCCAGGCCTGCGCACGCCTGCGGCTGACGTTAAACGAGATCATGTCGCTCGAGGAGGCGCTCGTGGCTGGTATGACGCGGCTGCATCGGCCCCGCGATCAGCTGCCGAATGTGGTGCTGCGCGACATGATGGAGCTGACACGGCCTTTCTTGCTCGATGCGGGCCGCCTTATGCACCAGATTTTCCAGAGCATGATCGACGCCACGGAGCGCTACCGCACCTGGTCGATGGAGGTGCCGCTGCACCTGATGTGGAAGTCTCAGCTGGCGTGTCGCAGTCTGCACCACGTGACTGGCAATATGCAGCGCAACTTCTACGCCGCCGTGCAGCAGGTCGCGGAGTCGGACAAAGAGCTGCTGAATGTCTACGTCAACTCTTCTGCAGTGGAGGACGCTCTCATGAAGGGTGTGGACCCGTCGTTGCTGTTGAGCAAGGGCAACGAGGAGCTGGTGAAGCGCGTTCTGGCGATGAGCTTCCACATGTCTAAGGATTCAGTGGTCAGCCGAGATGACTTGCAGGCGTTCAACGCGATCATCACAGTTTTTGAGCTGCTGCTGAAGACGCTGTCAGAGTTGCTGCCACCGATGATTGAGATCTACGAGTTTGAAAAATCACGTCATATCAGTATTAAGGGATTGATGTGAAAACGCACACACACAAAAAGGAGACAAAGCAGACAGAGGACAGCACATATGAAGAACTCACAGATTTGGTTCGGGCAACTCTTTGTAAAAACAAGGAACGGTGCTACTTCAGATCTTGTCTTTCTTGTTGCCGTCAAGGTCTGCATTGCTTCTTGCTGATTATTATTATTATTATTATTATTATTATTACTCTTACTATTACTGTTACTATTGTTAAATTCTGCTTTCTTTTTTTTATTTTCTGTCACGCTGCCTGCCAGAGGCTCTCAGCCAATAAAACCTGAACTTCTTAAGTCACCTTTTTTCTTCTTAACAGCTTTAAGATCAAAGCTCTAGCAATTATATTATCAAACTGCTCACTTTTATCTGGAAAGAGGCCGAACTGTAGATGTGATATCGATACCTTTGCGTTTTTTCTTGTTGGCCATTGCAGTTGTAGAAACGGGGGCAGGCTAGAGTGTAAAGTGACCTAGCATGATTTCAGTAGCTTCACAGAGGCACAAAGCAAATTAAAAAAAAAAAAAAAAGAGGAAAAGAAAAGGAAATAGCGATTTACAACGTTTTTTTTTTTTGTTTCTGATACGAAGTGGCTTTTCCCACGGGCGTTTTCGGCTTTACACTCGGGTCGCCCACCGTTGTCCCTTTTTTATCGTCTTTCTTCTTCTTCTTTTATCTACTTCATAGCGGCTTTCTCTCTCTCTCTCTTTTTTTTTTTTTCCGCCTTCCGTAATGATAGCCACAAATTCGTTTTAGGAAATCAGAGTAGCCCTTTTATTTACTTAATTGAGTGGACGTTGTTCCCTTGCTGGTTTCGCCAAACCTAGCACAGAGCAGTTGCTTTCTGTCGTTCTTTTTGTTGTTTGTTTGTTTGCTTTCAGACTTTTGAATCGTATTTTTCCTGTCTCTCCCACTTTTTAACTTGCTTTTTTTTTATATCTGTTTCTTTCTTCTGTTCTTTCAGTTCTGAGAAATGATGATGGTGGCTCCAGCGAATCGCTATTCGTTTTGTACATTACAGTTATTATTGTTACTATTACTGCTTTTATTTGTCGCTGTGAGTCAATAGAAGTGCATCGCTGCGTTTTCATTTATGATGATGCTGTTGTTGTTTTTGCTCAACTTGAGATGAGACACTGTGGGTCTGGACAGCTTATTCCCCACCCCCGGTCGAATGAAGCGTGTTTTGGACAAACGCCACGCATGTAGGGCAAGTGGCGTCTTCATACAAAAACGAGCCTTTTCCTTTTCCTCAAATGAAAGCACCTTGTTGTGAACAGTATTGAGCATATACTAAAAAGAAAAAAAAAGAAGAAGAAAAAAGAGAGAACCGCTTTATCAGAACGAAGTTGGACGCAATGCTTAGGTCACTGTAACGAGTGTCTGCTTGTGTTCGGTTCTTCTTGCTGTTTTGTCCATTTTACTACTACTATTATGTTATGAATAACCCTCTTTTTTTTATTTGCGTAGACGCTTTACCATCTAAGCTTTTTACCTCACAGAGAAGGGAAGGAGGTCTAAAAAACGTTCTGTGCATGCTTTTGAGAGACTTTTTTTCTCATAAGGACCATCAAGAACGTCACGCGTGGGAACACAGTCGCCGCAGGAGAAGAAAAAGAAAGAAAGAAACAGTTGTTTGGCACTTGCAGCATCTCAGATTAGAAAACTGTCACTGCGGTACTTTCCAGCGTTATAGCATTTGATGAGCTCCCAAGGTTGCTTTTTTTTTTTCTAATTCTACTGCATTTTCGACTCTCTGAAGCATCAAAAAGGCCTTTGCACCATTGTTGGCAATGCAAGTCTCTCTCTCTGCTTTTGCTCTCTGTTCCCTACCACCCCCCTCTCCTTTTTGTTTGGTCTCGCTGCGCTTAATTCGCTTGTTTTTTTTTTTTTTCCTCAGCCATACACAGCTGCTGCAGTTTTTTTTTTTTGTGTGTGTGTGTTGGCACCTTTAAATAGCATCAAGTTGATCCAACACTAATCAAGGCGCTTGAAAACGAGAGAGAAAAAAAAAAAAACTCAAACCTACGTGTTGATGGCCGCTCTACAGCACGCGACTGCCTTGACGGAGGTGGATACGTTTATCGGCTGCTGCGACGATATCGTCCGCAAAGGCACACAGACGCTCTCCGTCAGCGCCGTCTGCCACCGTCTTGATCACCTGGAGGCGGAGTGGAGCGCGGTGATAGCACAGGTGCACCTCACCGTGGCGGCACGCTTGCAGGCACTGCAGCATTACTGGGACGTGTACAACGTCTGTGCTTGCACCGTGCCGTTGCCGCAAACCATCTGGGATCGTTGGGCTACCGGGATCACGTCGTCGTTCCCCGTGGCAGACACAGATGATGCGTCGCAGGTCGACCTCGAAACGCTGCGCGCAGAGCTTGTGGTGCAGTACTGGGGCCTGTACTGTCGACTGTACTGGGGTTGCGCCCGCGCTGTGAGGCCGCGGCTTGCGTTTGCTGCGGAGCAAGCACAAACGGCTCTCACGGACAGGAGCGAGAGCGCTGCCGAGACGTCGAACTCTGACGTGAAGTCTGACTCGGCACCGGCGTTCACAGTGGAGTTGTTGGAGCAACGCCTTGCGGCGCCACTTCACGCTTTTGCGAGGCTGGCGTACGACATGTCGCACCTCTTTGGCGATTACGGGGTGGTCGGGGTGGTGGAGCGTCAGTGGCTGAACGAAGAACTTCTGGAGCGCCTCGGCGACGCGGCGGAGCCAGCAGTAGAGGCGCTGGTGCGGCGTTCGTTCAAGCGTGACCTGCACATCCCCTCCGCGAGTCTACCCGCACTGCTGCAGGAATACGAGGAGAGCGAGGTGGAAGAGCGCAAGACGAAGGAAATCGTCACGATAGGGAAGGCAACACTGGAGTCGGCATGGATGCGGGCAGCCGTGACGCTGCACCAGCACCTCGCGAACCTTTCCAGCGCCTGTATTCGCGCTGCCGCAGGAGCGTCTGGTGCGGACGCGGCGACTCAAGGAGCGCCGCTGTATGACGAGAGGGCATATGCGTTGCTGGAGGATCTCCTGAAGGAGCTGCGCAAGGCTCCGCACAGTCGCGGCTGCCTCCCCGCGCTGGGTTTGCTGACCCACCGCGTGGTGGAATGGCAGCCCTCGTCGTCGTCGTCATCCTGGTCGTCGTCGTCGTCGGCGTTTCCTAAGGCAGTAGGCGTCGGTCTCAGCGGGTCGCAGTTGCAGTTCTATCTTTTTCTCCTGCATCAGTGGTTGGCGCGCTACATTGCCTCGCAGCACCGGTGGTCCGTGACGGACATGTTCAACGCGGCAGACGACTCGGACCTCTGGTCCTTTGTGTTGGACCGCCACACTTTTTGCCTGATGTGGTCACTGGCTACCTTTGGGCCGGGCACCGGCACGGGCACTGCCGCACTAACGTCACAGGAGGCGCAGCAGAGCTTCATGGCGGCGATGGACGCCAAAGTCGACAAGCTGCGCTCCATTTTGTACTCCGTGGCGCACTGTCTGCAGCTGTATCGTTCCTCAGTGATGACCTTCACCAATCCGCAAAAGGGTGCAGCACGTCTTGAGGCGGCGCGTGACGCCGTGCACGGGTGGATGACTCGAGTGGGCGTCTCCACTTTCTGCCGCGGCCTCCTCGGCGACCTGTTGGACACCACGGAGGAGTGGGACGACTCAAACACGCAGACGCCCCCACTACAGCTGTGGACACTGAACGTGGAAGCGGAGCTGAAGCTCATCATGTACGACACTCTGCACCTGCTGGACTGCCCAGACAACACAACGGATCGACTGGAGACATTGGTGCACGTCGCGCTGGACCTGTGCGCGTCATGGAAGGAGAAACTGACTGAGGCGCCGGCGAGCCAGCCCGTTTCGACCAGCATCTCGCTTTTCTCGTCAGTTGTTGCGCTGGTGGTGCGGGTGATACAGCGCATCCGCGCGAAGCTGCAGCGCACGCTGGACGCGGCATCATCGCTCGACAGCAGGGAGGTGGAGCTGTACCTGAAGCTCGTGGAGTGGATCAAGCAGCTAATTTCGGTTGCCGGCGCCTTCACGCAGTCTGCGGCGATGAACGCTGTGTGGGATGAGTACCTGCGCCTCGTCTCGCTGCCCACGCCACCCTTGGTCACCGCTGCAAATGAGGGCGTGGCAAATGCTGGAGAAGCGCGCTCGAGCGAAGTAATTCCTGGCTTCGTAAGCTACGTCTCGTCCGCGACGACGCGGGCGTTCGGCAACGCTTTTGCGGCGAGCGGCGGTATCGACGATATCACATGGGCACGCCGAAACGTCTTTAAGATGCAGCGCAAAGAGAGGGAGGCGAATGAAATGAGAGGCGCAAGGCGCAACGTGCCGTCGTCCGTTGACGAGAGAGCGATAGACGCAGCGCCGGTGGCGAAGAGCGCGAGGAAAGAGTAGTAAACACGGCAGCTCTTTTTTTTTTTTTTGAGTCTGTGCGGCGGACTGCGGCTTCTTGAGTTGACAACGTGGTTGCTGAATCGCATTCACTTCTGTAGTGGTTTTCTTTTTCTCCACATCGTTTATTAACCCTCATCTACACCCCAAGCTTTTTAGCAGCTGTCTGCAACTGGATGTAATGCAAGAATCGTAACAACAGCAATCTAGAAGAAGAGAAAAAAAAAGAGAAAAGTAACGGTAAATAATATGTGTGGGTCACAACAAAGTCTAAACAGCTTATGGTAGCAGGCAGAACGCTCAGTTTAAATCTGTGCATACGCATATTTCTCGTTATTGTTGCCGGGAAAGAGAAAACGGCTTTTTTTTTTTGTTCTTTATGTGTCCGTGTGCGGCAAATGTTCTCTCTCTCTCTTTGTTTTAAAAGAAAGAAAAAAAAAGTTATCTGACTTTTTTGTTTCCTGTTTTTTTCTTTCTTTCTTGTCGTACTTTTTTTTTTATTATTCTGTTTTTTTTTTTTTTCTGTCACATCGGCGCCTCTCGATGTCATGAATGAAAACCGCCTCGCTGTTGTTTTGCGCGCTTGTCGTCTTTTTTTTTTTAAAGCAGCAGTACTAGAAGAAAAAAAAAAAAAACAGTCTCATAGTCGTATCCTCTGCCAGCTCTTTTTTTTTTTTTTCGTTTTGCACTCTCCTGGAGGTTCTCTTCTCACACTTGCCAAGAGCCTATTCTCTTTTTGTGGCTGTTTTCTTTTCTTCTTTATTTATGCCTGTTAGCACGTAGCTAGCAGCCTGTTTGAGGTTGAGGTTTTTTTTTTCTATCCGTATCACACGAGGAGGAAAAAAAAGGGGAAAGGAAAGAACTAAAAAAAAAAAAAACAGCACATTCAAATCGGAACATTATACTCTCTTTTTTTTTTTTTTTTTGCTTCTGTTGTTGTTGCTCCGTATTCGCCATGTTTGCAGAGACCGACTTTGATGACACCTCGGCGATGGAGGCCAGCACGTCCTCCGTCGCAAGCGAGGTGGACCGTCAAAGCCCCATCAAGTTCACACCCGTAAAGAGCGGCTTTGTCAAATTTCACAAGCCTGGCGACGACGGCTTCAGCGTGGTGGCTGGCGCTTGCGATGATGCCGACGCCCGGCATGACGCGCATTTCATCAGCGGCGACGCGTGGCTCTCGAAGGAGTGCCACTGCATCCAATGTGAGACACTCCGTGTAATGGCCCGCTTCTCGGAGTTGCACAGCGATGCGCAGCTGTCCCCTGTTATTGTCCTGATGGACCTCGACAACTTCGGCTTTAATCAGTTCAAGTCCATCCCACCCTTTCATGACGTGGAGCTGCTGGACAACGTGGTCGTGTGGGCCTTTTTTGGGTCGTGCTTCACGCGCCACCATCGCGCCTGGCCTAGCGCACAGACGGTGTGCGAGCCTCTTCCAGGTCGTCTCCCCTTAGCACCGGGCACGATTGAAAAGAAGAGCATCTGGAAGATTCTGGTCGAGAAAAACCGAGTTTTCTTCACGCCATGCGGAGGGCAGAGCCAGGCGGCGGACGGCGTCATGCGTCGCGTGATTCAGGCGCTCCGTGGCATCGACACCATCTTCCTCACCGGAGATGTGAAGCTAATCAACGATATCTACCGTTCGCGTCGCCTTCTCGGCATGAAGACGAAGCGCCATCACGAGGATGAGCTGATGGATCGGCTGACGGTGATCAACGTGGCAGACATGGACAAGCGCTTCGTGCCGGTGTGGCGTGCTCTGTGTCAGTGTATCCGCGTCAATCTCCGCGAGTCTGGTGTCCCCAGTAGCGACGACAGCGAGGAAGGCCGCCTTCACAACTGACGAAGACACACACATATAAAAACACTTAAAAAAACGCTGTCGTACGCGGTTAATTGAACTATGTATTTACGCGCAGCAAACGAGGAACGTGCCTCCTTTTTTTTTTCGTTTTCTTTTTTTTTTTTCTTTAACATAAAGGAGAGGAAACGTTTTCACGGGAAATATGCTCTTACAACGACAAAAAAAGAAGAAGCTGTGGCAACTACCTGACCTGTTTTTTGTTTTGTTTATCTCATGAAGTACGTAGTTTTTTTTTTTTTTAAGCGCGCTTTATTTTCCACGCACTCAAAAATAACTAAAAACGAAAAAGAGAAGCGCAGACGAATGTGTTGAAATGCGCTCCTGCTTGACTGCTGTCAAAAAATAATAATAAAAGAAAAATAGCGGTTTATTTTCAAAAGCGACTAATAGCTTAGAGTAATTGACTAATGCTAGATGATTGTTTGGCGGTGGTCTTGTGCCCCCGAATTCGTGTTCCTTTATTGGTTCACGTCTCTCTTTGTTTCTTTTTTTTTCCCCCCCCTGCTGTCAACTGTCTGCGTGGAGCAGCTGCAATTACTGCATGAATCGTCATTTGTTTTTTTTTTTCTTTCCTTTTGAATTATCTTTTACGGGCTCAACACGTAGTCTTCTTTTTTTTTTTTTTATAATCTGACGTGTTTCTGTTTTATTTTGCAAACGATGAAAAATGTGCGCCACCTTTTTAAAACGCTGGGTGGAGGTTACAGTGTTTTCCCCCCTCTGTTTTCTGTTTTGTGTTTCCTTTTTTTTTGTGTGTGTGTGCCTTTTGGTGTTTCTGCCACCTTCCAAAGCTATACTCGTACCACTCTCTCACTAAGTCAACGCTTCCGCAATCCTTGACGCTAAACTAAGCACCTCTGCGGCATCAGTAAATACAGCGTTCACCTTTGATCAGAGCGCTCGCCAGGTGGTTTTATTATTATTGTTATTTCATATGTAGTTTGTCGAGCAAGAGCCTATTTTATAGATCCTTGTCTTTCCACTAATGCTCCGCAATCGACCCTCTTCAGCTCTCCGCTTTTCGCCTGTCTCTATCACTCTTTCTCTTTTTTTTTTTTCAACGTGACGTGGTTCCTTGAGTCACGCCGTCGAACCCCTCAAACACTGCCTTCGAGAGGACATTTGAGCATTAACATTTAGAGTTTAGAAGCGCCTCTGCTGAGTTTTTTTTTTCTCATGAGCGAAGCACTGGAGCAGCGTATGTCGGCGATGCGCGCACGGCTGTCTCATCTCTCCTCCGCTGTGAACAAGAAGGATGAAGAGCGTGCGCAGGAGCGCTTCATAGCACACCGCTATTACCACGATGTGTCCCCCACCACGCCCCACATGTCTGCCACGTCCTTTGCCACGACACGCGCACTGCAGCAACGCGACGTCAACCTCGTCGGAAACTTTCCCAGCAAAGCGGTTGCCACTTCTCCACCGTCCACGCCGCAGACACGGAGCGTCGATGCGATGCTGCAACTTGCACGTCAGCATGCCTCGGCGGCCAGCGGGGTGCGTCACCCAGACGTGATGCCGACGCCGACAGCCGCGTCTCTTGATTTTTCTGGACTTCACACCTACGACTTCCAAGAGAGGTTCCCCACGCCTCGGCGTGTCGGCACAACAGTCGCCACTGCCTCACCCGCCGACGATGCGACTGCCTCCACGATGAGCGGCCACCGATATGCCCAACAAGGCAACGCAGCAGCGGCGCCCGGCATCTCGAGTGCCGACGCCTCTTTCGTGTCTGTCTCGTCGTCTGCGCACAGTTGTGCAACGTCGCCGTCAGAAGCGCCGTTTGATGCGTTTCGCGCCGTGCAGGAGCGGCTGCGGCGAAAGATGCGCGAGCTCACTAATGCCACCCCTGCTGCGGCACCAAAACCAACCATGGCTGCTAGTACTCCCACTGCCGTCACTGCTGCCCCTGGTGAGACTGAAGGAGATACGCTGAGAGAAGCTCTACCCATTGCCCTTACAGCTCTTGCGCAAAAAACGCGTAGAACTGCTCCGCAGTTTGAAGATGAAAGTCCGCCGCCACGGCGGCCACCGTCACAGCCTGGCGCACGCGCGGCGACGGCGACGCCCCCGCGCTCTCCCAATGTGACACTGCCGCCGCCCTCGCCCGCTCCTTCGGATCACTTGCGTCCTGCCACAGGCGACGCTTTGCGTGTTCCAAAGCAGTACGACGCGCCAGCAGATGTGGAGCTCTCCGGAGCGTTGCCATCGAAGTCACATGCTTGCACGCTGCATCATCATCAAGCTTTGTACGATCCTGAGGAAGGTAGTGAGGCGACGCTCGAGAATTCGCGGCGGCAGCCTCGGGAGCGCGGGTGCGAAGCGTACACTCCGTCATCAGCCACGCCCGAAGACCCTCCGTCGCACCCGTCTGAAGTGCCCTGCGTATCTTCGCATGAGAACCCAAACGATAGGGTGGATGTGACACGGAGGGGTGTCAAGTCAAAGGTGTCCACCGCCCCCGGTGCCTTCAGTGATCCAGTGAGTGCGAAGATGCGTCAACCTTTACGTAGCGCCAACAACCACGCCGTCAGCCCCCCAGCTGTCGGTAAACTCGACGATGCAAAGAAGCCGTGCTTAGGAAACGTGCGCACTGCCTCGCGGTCACTGTGCGGGTCTGCGAGGCAGCGGCGCACGCAGTCCCGCAGCGCCGTCACGGAGTCGCGGTCCTCGCGCTCACGGACGTCGCGGCACACAACGTCGACGAGTCCGTCACCGTCACACCCGCGAGAGCGCAGCAGCACCGGTGCCCACCCTCCTCGTTCCTCCATCGCGGCGCCGCGGTCGAGGCCCATCTCGCTCAACGTGGAGGCCACAATTCTGGCTTCGGTCAGCGGGGCTGAACTTTTTGCGCTGCTGCGCATGCGCGGCCTCATCGACTCGGAGGGCGACACGGAGGAGTATCGCCTGCCCCTTGCTCGTTGTCATCGACTCTACGTCACCGCGGATGAGCACCGGCAGCTGCATCTTCTACGACAGTCGATGCAGGTCATGGGGGAGGAACAGAAGGACGTGCCGTCCTATCAGCGACCCACCGTTGCGGCGCGGTCGCGTAACGCCGAGTTCGCACCACCGCCTCCCGTCACACACTACATGGATCGATGAAAATGTGGAGTCGCACATCTTTGTTAGACATCGTTTTTAATAGATTTGAATACTCTTCTTTCTTTCCTTTCTTTTTTTTTTTAATTCCGTTAAGTGGTGAGCTTGGCTATCACCTCCAATTTAGATGCATAGATGCTGTTATTATTATTCGTTTTTTAGGTGAAAGTAGAAAGGGCATTGCGGATTTTTGCGCAGCCATCATTGGCGTTTTTTTTTTTTATGTGTGTTTGTGCGATCGGGGAAGGTAAAGCGAGCCTCTGCCATGCTTCGCACACACACATACACACACAGACGAAAAGTTGTTATATCAAATTTGCTTGCTAGGAAAACCTACCAGATTTGTCTTTCTCTTTTTTTTTTTTTTCTCTTCCTCCCTTGACAACAACAACAACCGTACCGCTTTTTTTTTGTTGTTGTTGTTGTTGAACGCCGATCGTTACCCGGGCACTTTCTTTTCGTCTTATCCGATTCCGTCTTCTCCCCTCCTGTTTTTTTTTTTCCACTTGAAAAAGACACACTTGCTTTGTGTTTGGCTTCTCGATGCTTCGCAGTCAGATAGGGCACTCGCTGCAGCAGGGCGTCCCCAGAAGCCTGCTGCCGAGGCATGAAATAGTTGCAAACACCATAAGATCCAAAAGGCTGACTGATATGCGGTGGGCCAGCGTCTCTGTTTCACTGCGCACTCATACGCCACTAATCACAGACGGTACAAAACACTCTCGGATTTTTCCAAGTGTCGCCTCCACCTTGGCCGGTGGGCGCGCATCGTGGACGCAGAAGCTGAGGAAACACAGCCCTCCTACAGAAAACAAAGGCTTCAGCGACGTTAACGGGCCGATTCAACCCCTTCCTCTTCCATTTTTACCGGCGGATTTACAGTCTTCGACTACCGGAAAACAGCCAGTGGAACGTGCAGCTTCTCTCGCTGCAAGGCCGGTCGAGATGACGCGGGACCAGAAGGTTGTTTTCGACCTGGCACTCGACGGGGCGTCGCTCTTCATCGGCGGAGAGGCCGGCACAGGAAAGTCGTTTCTGCTAACCGCGATTGCCGCTGCACTGACGCAGAAAGGCCTGCGCGTTGCGGTAACGGCGTCGACAGGCATCGCCGCGCTGAACATTGGCGGCAACACCTTCCACAGCGAGTTTGGCATTCCGACGCCGACACCAGACGACCTTGTGGACGCACCTCTGCCAAGTGGTCGAGGCAGCGCGCCGGCCACCGATGGTGACGAAGAGGAGGTCGGGGAGGAGTCAGTCGCAACAGGAGCGGACGTGGACGACAGTTTTGCCGACGCGCCGTCAGACAGCTCCGCGTCCGCGCCGTTTCGCGTGCCGCGGCGGCTGCAGTTCAAAAACACGGCAGCGCTGGCGTCCGTCGATGTGATCGTGCTGGACGAGGTGTCGATGCTGCACGCCGGCTTCCTGGAGACGCTAGAGCGGGTGCTACGGCAGACAGCTGGTCGCGACTCGCGTCGGCCGTTTGGTGGCGTGCAGCTGATCCTCTCCGGTGACTTTATGCAGCTGACACCTTTTGCTTCTGTCGGTGGCGTTTTTTCTGGGTCAAGGCAGTTGCTGCAGACTCGCACAGGCGACGCCGCGCATTGCAACCGGAAAACCTGCAGTGGTATACAGCGTACCATCTCTGAGTCGCCGAAGGGAGAGAAAGAGACCACGAAGTATGCTCACGAGTCACAAGAGACCTCGCAAGGCAGTAAAGCAGCCGCATCAACCGGTAGCTTTCAAGGCTCGTCGCATTCCGCGCCTGGCCGGACCCAGAGCCAGAAACACAGACCACGACGCCAAACCGAGCTGTGGTACTATGACAAACTCATGTTCGAAAGCTGGTGTTTCTGCCGGCATCTCTTGCATGTTCAACTACGGGAGCCGCAGCGGCAAGAGGATGCGGTCTTCGCCGCCGACCTGAATGCGCTGAGGCGCGGCGAGCTGCCCTTTCGCCTTTCTCGCGCCGCCCACCTCAACCCTGTCGACGACGACGCCGTGCGGCTTCTGCCCACCAAGGCCGCGGTGAAGAACTTCAACGACCGCCGCATGCTGGAGTTGAAGGGGGAAAGCCGTGTCTTTCGTACGCAGCTCACGATGACTGACGCCGCGTCCGCTGCGGAGCTTGCATGTGCACGAAACTCCAGCGGCAAGACGCGGAGCTGCCATTCCACTTTGCTGGTGCACTACCGGCTCTGCATGCTGTCGAAAGACGGTCACGCTGCCACGTTTGCGAGGAATAGACGTTTAAGCAGCCAAGAGCTGCGTGCGGCAGAGCGCCAGCTGGAGAGGCGTTGCCGCCTGCCAGCACACTCTGTGCAGTTGCGCGCGCTGCCGGTGCCGTTGTCGTACTCGTCATCGCTGAGCACGCTCTGTCTAGAGTGCGCTGCCGCCACCAAGAAGGCCGCAGACGCGCGGCGAGCCGTCGTGCGGGCGGCCTTGGAAGAGTGCGCTGCGCAGCAGCACTCGCAGACGTCTTGCGAAGCTGTGCCTCGGAGGAGCGGAAAGCGTGCTGCTTACACTACCGCGCCCTGCATGCTGTCTTCGGCGTCGCTGTTTACACGGGAGATAGTGCGCGTGGAGCCGATTGAGTGGTCGCAGCTACTGCGGCGATTGCAGCCGGCCATGCAACAAGACTTCCGCGACGCCATCCGCCGACACACGCTGCTGCAGGATAAAACCCTCAAGCAGGGCTGCCGCGTGATGTTGCTGCGCAACCTGTCCGCCACACACGTCAACGGCTCGCTCGGCACCATCACACGCTACCTGCCTGCCTCGCAATGTGACTCGTTGATGCCGGCGGATCTGAAGGCGACGATCGCGCAACAGGGGACAGCGGTGCTGCCGATTGTGCAAATGGACGCTGATGGCGCCGAGGTGGCGATCCCGTGGATTGTGCTGCCCGTGCCGGTTGTGCACAAGGACTGGTGCTACGTTCTGCGTGCCACCTGCATGCCGTTAACGCCGGCGTACGCTTTCACGGTACACAAAATCCAAGGCGTCACGCTGGATCACTCCGTGCTGTTCGACGCGGACGGCATGTTTCCTTGCGACCATCTTGTGTATGTGGCGGCGAGTCGGGTGCGCAGGTTCGAGCAGCTGCGCATCGTCAACTTGACGCCTGGGATGATCTCCGTCCACGTTCCTTCGCTGGATTTTTCTACTCACATCCCCTCCGTGGACTGTGCGCGGCAGACGTGGGTCGAGTGGCGGAGGAAGCCGAACTCGACAACCTTTCTGTTCCTCCCTTCCTATGTGAAGACTCGAAAGTAGTGTTTCATCAGAAGGGAGAGAGAGGTCTTGGCAAATACGAGCAGTTTTCGACGGTTCATGCCTGCCTCAACCTTTTCCTTTTTAATTTCTGCTGTCTAGATACTGCTTTAACTTTGTTCTGTTAGTTTTTTTTTTTTTTTCAACTAGAAGCACTGTCAACGAAGTGCAAATGGTCTTTGCTAGGTCTTTTTTATAGGCAGTGGTTGGACGCAAGGCGTTTAAAAGTCCTTTCTCATGGATGAAGCAGGCTCACATGTGTGTGTGTGTGTGAAGGAGTTTCTTCGTCATGAAGTTTGTGTGTATGAGGGAAATACTGTCTGAGATTTCGCAGCACCTGATTCTGTCCTTTCCCTTCGCATTCAGAACCCTTTTATTTGCGTTCCCCTCTTCTCCGTATAACAATCACCTTCTGGTACCGGCGCCAGATTTCAAAAGCAGTTTTTCGTTTCCACGTGCTCGTAGTCAGTTTCGAGTTTTTCGTTTGTTTGTTTTCTTCTGCGGAACGAACTTCTTTTCGTAGCTGTTATTTCTGAGCGTACACACGTGAGTTTTTCCTCTCTGACACTTATATACACCAACACACACACAGATTTACGCACAGCAGGCACCTTAACCCAAGTTTAGCGTTATTGTAGCTCCTGTTTTGTTCTTCTCCCGAAGAGTACGTCTTAACCGTGTTTCTCTTGATTCCAGAGTTTTTCTTAACCTACCTTTACTTTTAATAGTATCAAAACAGTATTCTTTATACCACAAAAAGAACATCTATATACAAGCACTCAGCTCTCTTTTCAATCATGTCTGAGCTGATCAAGATCGATGCGGGATTCCAGAATTACGCCTGGGGCAAAGACGCCAAGTCCAGCTTCGTCGCGAAGATGAAAGGGCTCACCGACGACAAATCTGGCAAGTACTACGCGGAGTTGTGGGTCGGCACCCACCCCAACTGCCCGTCAAAGGTGGCCGGTGCCAACGGCGAACTGCTGGATGACTTCCTCAAGAAGCCGGAGAACAAGAAAAAGTACTTCTCTCCTGCTCACCAGGCCAGCGGCTTCCGCAACACCGTTCCCTACCTCCTGAAGATCCTATCGATCCGCACCGCCCTCTCCATCCAGGCCCACCCGTGCAAGAAGCTCGCGGAGGAGTTGCACGCGAAGCTGCCGGACAAGTACAAGGACCCGAACCACAAGCCGGAGCTGATCTGCGCGCTGACCCCATTTGAGGCGCTCTGCTGCTTCCGCTCCTTGAAGGACATCATCGCCTTTCTGAAACGGATCCCTGAGATGGCGAAGCTGGTGGGGGCGGAGAAGGTGCTGGGCAAGTACTGGACCGCGGAGGCCAGCGACCTCCCGCGCGTGGACAGCGCCGAGGAGAAGCACGCGCTGAAGGCGATGATGGAGAAGCTGTACGACGTACCGAAGGACGTCTGCGCTGCGGCGCTGCGTGCACACCTGAAGCGCGTCAAAGACGAAGGCGAGAAATGCCCAGAGGACGAGGTGTTCGCGCGGACGTACAGTCAGTATCCGGACGACGTGGGCTGTTGGATGGTGTACTTCCTCAACTACGTTCAGCTGGTGCCTGGCCAGGCCCTCTTCTTGTCCGACAGCGAGCCACACGCGTACATCAGCGGCGAGGGAGTCGAAATCATGGCGTGCAGCGACAACGTCGTGCGTGCCGGCCTCACGCCCAAGTGGAAGGACGTACACACCCTCATCAATATGCTCAAGTACGACACGACGGGTCTTGCCTCTGCCCGCCATGAGAAGAGCACGAAGGAGGACGCGGCGAAGTGGCAAGTGCAGTACTACCAGCCGCCAAAGCAGTTTCCCGACTTCTCCATCTTCCGCCTGCAGTACAACCACGACTCTGGTGATGGCACGACCACCGTCACGCTGCCCACGATCGGCCTCGGCTTCTGCGTGGAGGGCACGGCGAAGGTGAACGGCGTACAGGTCAAGGCGGGTGATTGCTTCGCGGTGCCCTATGGCAAGATGACCTGCCAGGCGGAGGACAAGAAGTCGCTCGTCTTCGTCGCCTCCACGAACGATCTGAACCAGTACAAGAGTGCGCTGTAACAACAAAAAAAAAAAAAAAGAAGAAAAAAGAACAACAAGTAAAAGCTGAACACAAAAAAGCCGATCGACGAGGCGGAGGTGACGACTTGTGCTTCAGTTCTGGCGTGAAAGCTGCACACCACTCCACGTTGCTTTTTTCTTTTCTGTGTGTGTGTTTTTTTTTTTTAATCCTTCCGTTTCTTCTCTTATTTGTTTATTACCTCTTATATTTATGTATTGCTTCTATTCACCTCCTTTTTTTTTTTTGTTGATGCTCCATCACGGATTTTAGGACAATCAGCTCTTTCCTTGAAAGGGGATGAAGTCAAAATTGTACGAAAAAAAAAAAAAAGAAACGACAAAACAAAGAAGAAAAAGAACCTTGTCTTACCGTGTTGTACTTCTTATTGCAGGTGTGAACGTGCGTGCAGTTTCCCACGTTTTTTGTAGAAGTCACGCCTCTTGATCAGAGCACTGGAAGGTGCTTTGATTTGAGAAAGGGAGGCAGGGCCATTTTTCTTTTGTACATCACAAAGTGTGTTGCTTGAGGAAGATAAGCAGCTGCGACTATGAGTTTGCTTTTTATCCTCAAGTTTTATGCAATTGCGTCTCTTTTTTTTTGTTGTTGTTGTTCTTTTGCTTTTTTTTTTTTTCGGGTTTCAGTCTTCCAGTTCACCTGAAAGCCCCTCAAAATTGACATTTATGTTATTTGTGGAGGACGCCGCAGAGAAACACTGTGGGCGTTGAAGTAGGTATGTGGTACCGCTTTATCTTGGCGATGCTAGCCTTCTCTCTTTTCTTCTTTTTTGATGATGACAGTCTTTGCGTGCCTCACTGAAGGCAGCAGTTCTTTTCTTTTTTTTTTTTTTCCGCACTAAGCAGCTGCTGCTAGTGTGCGGCGGTACGTGGTATTCTGGAGTTTCACGCTTTTCTCCGAACTGTGCAATCCCTGTTTCGGGCCTTCTTATTCTTCTTTGCCTTCTGCTGATCTCCCTCTTTCTTCTCTCTTTTTTTTTTTTTGTCTCTCATTTGTGTGCGGCCAGCAAGCAGCTTCGATTACAGAGGCTTTTGGAGTAGCGCGGCGTGCTGGCACTCCGGCGGGCTCGACAAGAGTAGTCAAAACGAAAGAAACGGATCACCTACCAGATCTGCCCATCCTTTTTCCTTTATTATTATTATTGCGCAGCAGCATTCTTCGTAAAGTTGCCATTAAGTGGTCTAAATCCCTACAGTATATTCATGTCCATTTAGCCTATGATTCACAATTTCAGTCACACACACACACACACACATACATACACACACCCTTCCCCCCCCCCCTTTTGGTGTCTTCATTCGTCTAGTTCTTGTATTCCCTGAAAAACCAGCCCACTTTTGGGCAATTTGCTTTTTTTTTTCTTTGTTGTTCTCATTTTTTTTTTTATTTTTAGTAGAAATGGCCTCCGTACAACGACAAACGAAGGAGGTGCAGGAGCAACGGCGTAAACAACTGCTGTTGCTGCTGAAGCAGCCCGGCAACGATGAATGCATGGACTGCACGGCTCGTAACCCGACGTGGGCGAGCACCAACTTAGGCATCTTTATCTGCATCCGTTGCAGCGGCCTTCACCGACAGCTCGGCGTGCACATCAGCAAAGTGAAAAGCTGCACCATGGACCTGTGGGAAGCGAATCAGATCGATTTCATGGCGCAAATGGGCAACTTGAGGGCCAAGAGAACATTTGAGGCACTGATGCCGAGTAGCTACGTGAAGCCAGGGGAACGAGACCCGTCGGCCACCCTGATGAAGTGGATCCATCTCAAGTACGTGCAACGCAAGTTCTATCGCCCGCTGAGTGAAGGGAAAGATACGCCACGCGGTATCAAGGCCGAAGCACTGATCTTGGATTCCTCTGCACCGCCAGAGGACAAGAAGCAGCAGCAGCAGCTGACCTCTGCCTCACCCCAGCAGCTCACCAGTCCACGCCAAGACTCTCGTGCTCTGCCCTCACAACGACAACATCGGCAGCCATCGCAGCTTTCGAAAGCAGCCGCGCCTCTCACATCTCACGTGCTGCTGGCAAGCACAATGGCAGCGGCGCCAACGACGGAGAACATCGGTCTCAGCAGTCGCAACGCCAGTCCACAGCCGACTCTCTATGCGGGCGACACCACAGGCACGAAAGAAACGGCGATTCTGAACTGGCTGCGGGGCATGGCAAGTCCTTTGAAGGGCGACGAGCCGGTCACACCCTGGAGTCCTTCGGTTTCGTTTTCCAACGGTAGTCCATCAGCGGGTGTGGAGGAGTCTGCCGCCGTCACGACTGCACCTGCGGAAGCACCTACCACTTCCGTTGTTCCGGCTGCTGTTTCGGCTGGCCAGGGGAATGCAGAGCTCAATCCCGTAGACGCCGCTGCCTCTCCCCCGCGCCGCGTTGTGATAGCGAGTACGCCGCAACTGCAGACAAAGCACCGGCACCACAAGGTCTCCAATGATGCACAGGATGTGCTCTTCTCGCGAAACGATGGATCCGGCCCTGCTGCAAATAATGGCCCGTTTTCCTCCCATGCACCAAGCCCTACTAGCACACAGCAAGGAATGCGGCAGGACGGAAGTGGCAACGAGTCCGGCAGCTCGCCGCAGCATCGACACCACCACCATCGCGGGCACCGTGACGCAGCTGCTGGCACTGCTGTTGCTGAAGCAGCGTATCCCTCTCCCCGAGAGGCTTCCGGCGACGCCGCCCCTAATTCCCACCACTTGCATCATCGCCACCGCGTGACCCTCGATGAATTGCTTCCGTCATCAGCACCGGTCTCGGCTCCTTCGCCTGCTCCGATGTCAACAGACGTTAAAGCGGCAGCCGCAGTGCGCACGTCCTCGGCCTCGCCACTGCCATCACGACAACAGCAACAACAGTCCTCGCGACAACGGGCAGTGTGGGATCGCGGCAACAGCCAGGCTGACCTTACTCCACAGGAAAACACGCCGACGACGACGACGACGACGACGGCGCTTGTCGATCCGACCGTGTCAGCCACTGTGCCGCTGAAACTCGCCTTTTCCGCCACACGGTCTTCCAACATAGCCACAGCCAACAACAGCGGATTTCCTCTTATGACCAGGCGGTCGGTGGAGTCAACGCCATCCCCAACGCCGCCGTCGCCCTCTCATACGCCTCTCATTGCAGCGCTGACGGAGGCGGTACAGAACAGTACAGGTCCGGCTGCCACAACTGCTGTGGTCCCTGCGGAGCCACCCACCAGTGTCACAGCGTCTGCGCTGGAGACGCCGCGTGCGCCGTCCACTAGCGTGATGAACCTCTCAATGACGTCGCGGCGCTCGTCGAACGGCACGGTGCCAACACCGCGACGGGCGCACTTCACGCAGCCGACTTCGGCGCCCACCGCCGCCACGGCAACCCTGCACGCACGCGATGGAACGCAGAACAGCGAGCGCAACCGGATGGGCTTTGCGCGGGTAGACCGGCGGGAGTCGTCGCAGCAGCGCCACCTCATCTCCCCTGCGATGTTAGACGAGGATCAGAAGGCGCTGCAGCAGAGTTTCACGTCGCACTCCTTTGCTGAGCGTGTTGCGGCAGCGCACGCGCCAGCCACGGAGCTGCGTCCGCGTCCGCCGTCAACGCGGCAGGAGTCTGCGCTTCACTTTTCGTTTAACCGGCGCCGCGCCGCGCTGCTGTCGCCCGCCGTGGAAGACGAGGGAGTCACAGGGACCGCTCCTTCTCCACTCTTGACGCTACATCGCATGTCCACTGAAAACTCGGGGTCATTGAACGAAATGGTCGAGATGCAGCGACATCTCGAGGAGCAGCTGCGGCTGCTGAAGGAGCGCTTCAAGCAGAGCGCGGCACAGACGCAGCCCAGCCAATGACCTTGTTCCCCGCATATTGCTGACTGTCTGTATTCTCATTGGTTTTACACCGCATTCAATATGTCATGACTTCTTTTCAACCCTGTTCATTCGTTTTTCTTAAAAAAAAAAAAAAGAGGGAAAAAGAGGCCCACGTAAATCGAGGTAGTGAAGCAGGTGTTTTCTTCACTGCTGCTACGTGTCTGTTACTTGTGTACAAGCTGTGCTTCTCTTTGTTGATCGTCTCACTTTGCTTTGTCGCTATCACGCTGCTTGAACACCAAAACAAAACAGAAACTGCAACAACAATAACAACAGCAACGAAAAGAAATGAAGAAGAGTGTTCTGCTTTTTTTTTGTTGTTGTTGTTGTTTGTACATTCCTCAATAGTCGACTCTTGTTTTTTTTTTTTTGCTTTATTTTGACCTTACTCTTCCCTGTCTGTACACCTTGTTTTTTTTTCCCCCTTTCTTTTCTCATGGTGTTCTGCTATTTGTTTTCGTTGGAAAAAAGTTCAACATAGATCGATCTTTGCCGTTTTAATGAAGAAGGGTCAGCGCAACTCCGTCAAGCCCCTCACCGGCGACGCACACGCGTCACCGTCAGAAGCACAGCACCATCCACCGCTGAATTCTGAGCGCACCGATGCTGGCTCTCGCCCAAAACGACCTGCTCGGCGTCAGGTCACCGCGAGAAAGACTTCGCCCATGGCGGCGGGAAGCGCACCTGCGGCAGCAGCTCCGCCGTCGTTGTCATCGTCGGCCACGCAGCGCAGTAAGTCACCCGTGTTCTGGGGAGCGAAGAAAGACGCACCGCTGTACAGTGGCCCGCTAGGCGAGTCTGTCGGTGTTGTGCCGCAGGGCAGCGTCCTCTTGGAGACCTCCCGCTACCGCGACGCCTTTGGTGGGTGGTGGCTGAGCACCCGGTGCGATGACGGCTCGCTAGGGTGGGTTGCGTATGACGCGAACGGCGTCTTTGCCGAGACGGATTTCGCGGACGGGACTGCCGCACCGCTGTCGGCGTTGCCATGGCAGCGAGTGTACGACACACGCGCAAGACCAGTTTCAGCACCGGCTGAAGATGGTGCTTATCTGCCAGATAACGCTACAGACTGGACTTGTACCTTTCCCCAAGTCGACGTCGCCACCATCGCTGAACTGGAAGCCACGCACTTTCTTTTTCAGGAGGCATCACTTTTCGACTACTACTGGACTGCGGTGCACAAGGCGGGAGAGCACCGTGACTGGAACGGCGAGTATCAGCGTGCAGTGGAAGAGTATCGCATGAAGCCACAGTTGTCCCTCTCCGGCGACAAGAAACAAGATGAGGATAACAACAGAACACTGAACGCTGCGCGAGAAAGGCTGACACGCGTCATCGAAGAGTTCCGACAGGAGGTGGTGCAGGCTGTCACACGCGTGTGCGAGGAGGCCGTGGTGCCGCTGGCCCAGCGTCACGTTCCATCTCTGCCGCAGCACCCCAACGAGGTCTTCTACGCCAACGGTATCCTTCTGAAGCGCTGCGTGGATTCTGCGGGTGGTGACCTCGGCGGCGATGAACTCGCAGGCAAGCTTGGCAACGCCATCTACCGCAACAGCGAACTGATCGCACTTGAGGCCCCCTCGCACCTTCTATACGTGCCACTACTGGCTCGCTGCTGCTTTGGCGGACATGCGTTTCTCTGCTGCAGTATTCCGCCATACGGAGTGGACAACCTGATCTTTGCCAATCCCTGCACTTCATCAGTAAAAGGAAAAGACACACACGCGCCTGTGGTCACAGCCACAAAAGCAACGGATGCTGTCGCTACACGTCTTGACAGCGATGCCCACACCGCTGCGCCACCACCCCCTACTCTGGTGCAGGATCTGCTGCGCAGTCTTGGCTGCGCGTTGCGCCTGTGCGACGGAGAGGTGCCGTGGGAGTGGCGCGTGTACGCCGGGCGTGACCGCCGCCTCTATCTGTCGCACACCAGTCGTCTGCTGCCACCTGTGCTGCCGCTCGCCAGGGAAAGTGGCAGGGACTCTCAGCGACCCTCGCCCCCTTCGTCTGCTGGCGAGCGAAGCAGCGACGAACATCAGAACACATTCAAGGAGGTAAAGGCACAGCTTTACTCCCGTCTCGTGCGGTCCCGTGTTCGTCCTGAGGTTTTCTGCAGCTGGCCAACGGGGTGGAGGGTAAACGAATGCTGCTGCGACTGCGGCTGCACGACGGCGGACAAGACGGCAACGCAGCGTCGTTGCAGTGAGGCGGAGCTGAAGGCGGCCGTGCGAGCCTCCTCGTCCGCGGCAGTAGGGCAGTGGATAAAATCAGATGGCATAACGCAGGTGGCTGGCATTCTCGGCTTCCATCTGCCCCTGAACGCGCTGCCGATGCCCGTCGTCGCATGTAACGCCTGCGGAAACACGATTGACGCGAACGAGCTTCGCTTCGTGGTCTGCACAAATCCCATGCAGTGTTGCCGTGCATGCGTGCAGTGCTACACCCGTGTGCTGATGGACGGCGGAGGCGGTGGTGAGCCGCTGGCTGCTACGTGCGCAGCCGCCGTCCGATGCGGCGCTGGCTGCCGCAAAGCCGGCTCCTTCATCATGGAGCCGTCTGTCAGCGTTGTTCTGCATGCTCACGGGGTCAACGTGCGCTACCTGCCCTACGTCCTGCATCGTCTTCCCTTGCCCACGCGTCCCGCAGTGGAGCACGCAGTCCAGGTGGAGCTCGTGGCGCGTGCGACGAAGTACATTTTGCAACGCGATCTGTGCCGCAGTACGACAGCAGGGGAGGCGCGCAGCGTCTGCGAGACGGTGCTGTCAGCCCTCTTGCAGCCCACCGGTGCAGCCTCCGAACGTTTTTGGCGCATGCGACTCGGGCCCGCACTGCAGGCCCACTTCGACGGCATCTGCGAGCCGTTTCAGGTCTCCGTGCACGCCCTGCGCGCCGTGGCGGAGCGGGTGCAAACCTTGGTCGGCGTATGGCTTTCCGATGCCAGTTTGGAGTCGCTCGACGCTCTTTCAGTCCTTTCTCGCCGATCAGCAGCAGCAGCAGCAGCGTCTTCGTCAGTTGGAGCACAAGAGAGGAAGGGAGGAACTGAAAAGCCAGAGGAGCAGAGCAACCGCAACATGGAGGGCGACATAGCGAAGGTGGGGAGCGAAGAGACCCGTCCCTTTGTGGAAATTGAGTGCATTACACCCCGGTCCTGGGCGTTTCCTGTGCCTCCTCCGCCTCACCACGACCCTGCTCCCAATGATGGGGAAGCAACGGGTCGCGACACCCAGGTCGCTCCGCTGCGGGGTCGCTTAGAGGCAGTGCTGCTCTTCTGGATTGGAAACACACCAGAGAATGCAGATGATCAACAGCAGCCATTTTATTTGGAGGAGTCGATGTTCCAGAATGCTGCTTAGAAAAAGAGCACGGGTCCTCCTTTTTTTTTTTTCCTCCATTTATGTAGAGTAACAGTCGGTGTTTTTTTTTTTTTTAGCTTTTCTTACAGTCGTTGCACAGTGAAAAAGAGGTTTGAACACATTTTTACCCGTGTTGACGCTCTGGGTCTCCTTTTACACAATTTGCCTTCCACGAAGGAGGTAGCTGCGTTTTTTTTTTTTCTTTAATCTCTGTTTTAATCTGGTGGGAGGGGAGAGCAAGCGTGCAGTTGGACTGTCTTCTATAGTAGAAGAAGAAAGAGCACTTCTTTCTGAGTTTTTTTTTCTTCCTCTTGTCAACTTACACTCTTTCTTTTTTTTTTTTAAATTGTTCTTCGTGTCTTTTTTTTTTTTTCAGCGTTCGCAAAACTCTACCAAAGACACATCTAAGCGAACATCTTCCAGCGCTTCTGACTTCATTCTACTGCCTTGCACTACATCAGACTTACCTTCTTTTTACGCCCTTTTTTCCTCTCACATTAGTGGGCTTACTGCCGGTTCTCGTTGGCTCTCGGCGATACTCTTTTCCACATTTCACTCAAATCTCTTTTTTTTTTTTTTGATGCGCAAACATGCCCAGCCTGAACGCCGCGGAAACGTGTGCGACGCCGATCTCAAAAGGGAAGAAGGATGAAGGCGAGTCACAGCAGAAGACGAACGTCCCCGCGTGCCCTGTGGAGACCGCAGCGCAGGCGCTGAATGAGTTCGACCGTGTTCGAAAGCTCCTCGCAGATCTACAGAGGAGCGCGCCTTTCTGGACATGCGCAGCCAGGAACGAAACGACGCCTTGTTCCGCTGGGCTTGCTGCCCACACGCAGAAGCAGAAGCAGGAGCAGCAACAACAGATCCCTCCGCAGACACCCGTTGAAGTCACGGAGACGCTTCAACAGATTCACACCACGCTGGAGGACGCGCAGTACCTTCTTGTCACCTGTCAGAATGCCGTCTACAGCACCCTGTATCAGCAAGCCAGCGTGCACCCGTCCACCGCCGCGTCGTGCGGTGTCAGCCTCGCGAGCTCGCCATACGACTTCCACCGATCCAACGCAGAAGCACTCCGCGCCCACGAGGCAGCAAGCGTGCCCATCGAGATGATGTACGGCACTTCTGCCGCGGATCCAGAGAGCATTCCTGTTGTTTCGGGCTTTTCAGTTGTTAGAGACGAGAATAAGGAACCCACTGGATGCCGCCAGCAGCCTCTGCCGGAACGGACGCAGTTTGAGCAGCGCGCCGTGACGCGGACCCCAAATCGCATGCGGTGGCCCGCTACACAGTTCTGCTACGTTGTCCACGTCGAGTTCAAGCGTGGTCGTGTGCGCCGCTTCTTTAGCCGAGTACCGGTGAAGGCGACCAGCTACGCGCTCGTGCCGGGCGACCGCGGCTACGATTGTGGCTTGGTGATCCAGTGTGCGCTGTGGAACCCACACAAGTGCGCCTACGACGTGAGCACGATCGAGACGATGGACACGGAGGTGTGGCCGCCGGGGAACCACGGCACCATTCTGGAGCTCATCCGACTGGCCACAGACGACGAGGTCCAGCGCTTGCACAGGGAGCAACTGAGCATGGAGCGGCTGGCGCTGAACACCTGCCGCGATCTGGTGTTCCGCCTAAACCTACCGATGGAGGTGCTCGACTGCGAGTACCAATACGACGGGACGAAGATCAGCTTCTTCTTCGACTCGGCAGAGACCATTGACTTCCGGCGGCTAAACAAGGAGCTTTACCGCATCTTTAACGCTCGCATTTGGATGCAGAACACCAACGGGGCGGTGCGCAACGCAGCCCCGCCAAACGCGACGACCTCGCGCCGCTGGCGCGACCGCTTTGGACACCCCCGCAGTGACACCTGAGCATCTATCCGAATTCCCAACAAATAACCTCTCTTTTTTTTTATTTCTGCTATTCACGTTCTTTTTTTTCTTTCTTTTCAATTAACTTCAAGAGAGGCCTTTTTGTTGTTGTTGTTCACCTCAGCGGTTGCAGTGCTTTGGCAGATTCACTTGTGTTTGTTTTCAGTGCAGCCCCAGATTATGCCGCAGCGTGAAGGCAAGTCCGTGCTAAAGAAACGGAAGTGCTGTTCACCATTGGATGTCGCTTTTTTTTTTTTTTTATTCGTTCTCTCACTTTAATGGTCGTCTTTATAAACTCCTCTCCCGTATCATGGCACAAGAGAAAAAAAAAAGAATAAGCAGGAAAGAAAGTTGGTTGAGCATGGGGTACTTTCATTGCTGAAGCCTCGAAGTCTTAGCCAGCGTTGTGGAAGGATAAACGTATTCTCTCTCGTATATGACTTAAGGGAAAGGTCTGGCCTAAATACCCAAACATGTGCGCTGGTTTCCTGCCAATTATGCGGCGTCTCTCTGAGTATTTTTGCTGTGATGCTCCTTCCACCCCCCCCCCTACACACACAACAACACAAAAAAAAAAAAGAAAAAACATGGTGCTCGGTGCTGTGCAAAAATTCTCTTTTTAATCGATTGTGCTATCACGATTGCCTTTGTGCACATTGAAAGAGGGGTAGGAAAATAGCGGCACAGGAACTCTCAGCGCGTTTATTCACAAGCAAGCACACACAGCTCCTTCGGGAAAATCCACCACCATGCAGGCTGAGTCGCATAAAGTGCAGAAAGCACTAGACGCAAAAGTTGTCGTCCGCGGCGCGGACGGCCGCGCCTACCGTCGCAGTGTGCAGGTTTTTTTTGTTAACGAAAATGGTGAGTTTCTGGTGTGCAGTCCCGTTGGTTCGTCGAACTGTACTTACCGTCAAACTGTTCAAGGCGGCAGTGAGGCTGGCGAGTCGCCGTTTGAAACCGCCGTACGTGAAACCTGGGAAGAAATTGGGCTGGACATCACGCAGTGTGCCACCTTCGTCGCTGAGGTCCTGCCCTGCTCCGCTGGTTTAAGTCCCAGCAACGGGAACGCCTCTACTTTAGTGCCAGGCAGTGTTGAGGAAATCAATGAAAACGGCGAAGTGGTGAGCGAGTACAGGGCCGCGTTCCGCTACGCCAGCAAGACATGGCGGAAGATTGGTATATTTGGACAGGAGATGTACCCTCTGCTGTTTTTCCTTCCAAGCCAAGCCATACAAGGCGTGAACGTGAGGAGCCGCAGTCGTGGTGTTCGTCAAGAGTTTACGACAGCGTACTGGGGCACCCTCGATGAGCTGGCTCGGTGTGCTCCGCCCGTGAAGATGGAGCTGATGTCAAAGGTGTGTCCTGCGGTAGCCGCCACTGCGCAGTCGTTTCTAAAGGCGTCCGGTTGCCCTTCGACAGGTACTGCTGCCTAATGCGTGTATTACACCGTGTAAGAGCCTATGGTATATAAGCATCACTTTTGTCGTCTTTGTGTTTGTTTAAACGGGAAACAAGTGCCTTTTTTTCTGTTCACGTCCAATGCTAACCCTTCTTTTATTCTGCATAGTTGTCTTCGCATTAATTCCAGGGACACGTCGGCAATTCGGCTCATTTTATTTATCATAGATACGCTTTTATCCGACATCGTGTTTGCTACGCATTTCCTCCCACCTCTCTTCCCCTGCTCTTCGCCTCCCACAGTTGTTGCTTTAGTTATCGTTGTCTTCTTACTGTAGTCAAGACATTTTGCAGTGTTTCTCAGAAGCGCTGTTTAAAGCACTTTTTGTTTTTGTTTTTGTTTTGCAAGCTGCTGCTAGCAGAGTTTGAGTTGCTTGAATGTAGTAAAAAAAGCGCCACTTGATCCATCCATAAAGCAATTGCCTTATAAATATATTTCTCTCATATCACATCGTACAACTGCTTTTGTGGCTCTGCTGGACAGCTGATATATAAGGCAGCATTCACAATTGTGAACATACGCACATACACATAAAAACAACAACAACAACAACAACAACAAGCTGCATTCCTTGTTGTTTGAACTTTTTATTTCTGTTTTAGTTTTCTTTTTTCTTTTTTATTTTATATTTTGATTACCACCCAGTGGTTCTGCATGATGAAGTTGAACGGCATGACGGAGATTCCGGTACAGTTCCGCATGCGCAGACCGCCCAGACGAGAATTGTACTGCAAACTGTTCACCCTGTTCCTCTTTGGGGTGTTTTGTGCCGTGGTGGGCCTCAACGTTGCCCTGCTTCCGCTGCCTGAAGAAAAGGACGTCAGTGGTGGAAAAGTTGCTGCTGCAACAGACGACTTAGAAGTGTCGGTGTTTTCTACCTTTTCCCCGGAAGAGCGGGCTAAGCTGGCTGAGTTCAGCGCGCGTCTCTCGGTGCCGTATCTCACACCATGGGGCGCCTACGAGAAGCCGGTGCTGTTCTTCATGTGGCACCTTCTCTACCGCAGCATCAGGCCCGACTTGGAGCACTTTGCAGAGAACCTGCGCAACGCCAGTATGACGACTGCTGCACCGACAGCAGCAGCGACAACAACCACACCAACAGCAGCAGCGGCAGAAGTGGTAGCACATCCCAATGCACCTGAAGCAGCGGCAAGGAAGCCGCAGGTCGTGATTCACGTGCTGGAGACGGAGAACGGCTACATCACGGCCTCGCTGACTCGCTTTTTGCCCGAGGCACTTGTCTTTAGTGTGGTGGTGAACAGCAGCTTCGAGCGAGCGCCGGCCTATCCGCGCTATCGCGAGGCGATAAACGGGCTTGGCCCGGCCGTGGATGATGCTGCACACCACTTCTACACCTTCTCACCGAAAAAGCGCGGCTACGCGGAGGAGGTGGCCGCAAAGGTGGAGCGTGTGTTGTCGAACCCTGCCGCAGAGAACGTCACGGAGGTGACTCAGCGGCCCGGCGCAAACCAATTCACCGTCTCCGCAGTTCCAACCATGACAACCGAGGTGGCTGAAGGCAAGGTGGGCGGCGACGTGGGCGTTTCCCCACCTCCTCCGTCGATTTTGCCATCTGCCTCACGCCTCTTTTTGTGTGTACCGACGAACATCTTCAACCTGAGCTACTACACCGCCCCCGCAACACAGCAGCTGGTTGTGAACTACCAAGTGTTCTTATCGCCCTACATTGCACTGCGAGCGGTGCAGAGCTCCGCAGAGTTCGACGCAGCCCTGCGCGCCATTCTCACCCGCGCCAACGTCGCGTCTTTTATCGTGCTACCGCTCCTGTGGGACGACGAGGTGGTCAACGCTGGCGATGAGGCGCAGCTGCGGCGCGCGCAGGTCTTCTCCAAAGAGCTGGCTGACTTTGACCGCTGGTACGGCGAAAGCGAAGGCTACCCGCTGCGCATTCTTCAACGTGCGCTGCTGGTGCCGGAGGTGGAGTCACGATACCATGTATCGCTCACGGAACTGGGAGCAGAGCAGTGGGGCGGCGCATTGCGCCAGCTTTTTCGCGTGGAGCTGACGAAGGTGGAAGGAACTGCGAATACCATCACATCCACAATGACGACGACGACGACGACGACGACGACAGGCTCTCCGGACGATGCTACGGCGGTGGCGGGGACATCTGCGGTGCCGTCGACGGTGTCCCCTGCGTCGCTGTTTGGCTGTGCGGCGCGTAGATTATTTTTGCAGTGTGCGCCGCGGCCGCAGCACGCCAGCTGCGAGCACTTTTCTGACGGCATTTTTGCATAGTTCTGCCATTTTTTTTTTTCATAACGCGGCTTCAGTGTATCTTTGTTTTCCCTCCTTTATGGTTCTCAATGATGGCGTGGAGTGGCTCTGAATTCAACAACAACAGCAACAGCAACAGCAAATATATGTAAATAGTCTTTTTTTGACTACCTAATGGCGTTGAGTTTTTTCTTTCCACCCAAGTTCTATTGCGCGGGTATCTTCACTTCGAGCTAAAGGTCGGCCGTCCTTTAAAGGCGCTGAAAATGCCATTTGCTCATTTCAGTGCTTTTTTTTTTTTTCGTCATTTTACTACTACGACTTTGTCCACGGCGAGAAACGTCCGTCGCCGCATAAACGCAGAAAGTTGTAGTCTCTTTTTTTTTTTTTTTGCGGACTGTCAAACGCACTGCTTGTTTTTTTTTTTTTCTCTGCTGCAATGTTCTTTGTTTTTGTTTGTCTTTCTTTTTTCTCCCCCTTTTTTTCCCGCTCGCTACTCTTCTCTTTTACACAAAGTGTCAGCAACAAGCTCTTTTTTTTTTTTTTGAATTTTCGTGGAGAAGTGGGTTGTTTGTGCGTTTACCAAAAAAAAAAAAATAGGAAAAAAGAGCTTTTCTGGTAGTGATAACAGCCTTCAGTAATTAAAATTAACAAGAATAAAGCGCAGTACCGTTTTTTTCTCTCAACTCCCCACGTCTTCTTTTTTTTTCTTCGCACATCGTTTGCTTGGCAGGTTCGGATGGCGCAGCACCCAGCAAAGCTGCGGTGGAAAGATGAACACCCCTACGGCCTGTCCGCGTCACAGTTTGGCATGGCGCTTGGCTTCTGCGGCCGTGTCTCCGACTACGTGCACTACCTGCGCCACGTCGTTGGTACGGAGAAGGAGTTCAAAGGAAACGAGTTCACGGCGCACGGCATCAGCACGGAGCCGAAGTCACGCGCGCTCTACGAACTTCTTACTGGATGCCAGGTGCACAACGGGGGATTTTTCACTACAGACGATCGCATTTTAGGCTGCTCCCCGGACGGCCAGGTTCTTTACCGTGCGGAGGAGAAGCCGATCGAGCAGCAAGGTCCGCTGAGCGCGGCCACATCCGTTGTCGCTGATGCGCCCACGCGCAGAGAGTCCTGCCTCGAACAGCTGCAGCGGCGAAGCAGCGCTTGCTCGGTGCGTGTACCCTTTAAAAGCAGACGACGCGCACGGTCACCGCTTTCTTCTGCCTCGCTGTCTGCCTTAACCGGCAGGTCCTCCTCTGAGCTGCAGGGCCAAACGTTAAACGACGACCTGACCTCGCCGTTAGCGGCTATGCGGGTATCCTCCTTGAGAGTCGAATCACCTCTCGCGTCCTCGCTGCGAATCGACAGCGCTGTTGCGGGTGCTGCTGCCACGAACAGCGCGGCGTCGTTGTCCCCTTCTTCTGCTTTGGCGCGCCTTGCCAACAGTAGTTCCTCTTGCTGGAAGGTGCGTCTGCTCGAAATCAAGTCGCCTTTCAGGGCCCTGTACGACTCCACAAAGCCGAGCTACGAGCCTTTTGGCATTCCGTTGCACTACATGTGCCAGATCCAAGGTCAGCTCGCCATCGCCGGCTGTGAGGAGTGTGACTTTTTGGTCTACCTCGACCACCCAGCCTGCCAGGTGGAGGCGTGGCGGGTGCGTCGCTCACGGGAGTTCTGGCAGTGGGCAGAGCCGAGTCTGCGACAGGTGTCTCTGTGGGTGAAGGAAGGGCCGCCGGACTGGCTTAACCGATCCTTTGCGTTTCCGCCTTTTGACTTCAGCCGGATCGAGGTTGTGCCGCTTGTTTTCCCCTACGACATCTCCGCCAGGGCAGCGTTGAGCGGCGCGCGTCGGTTTTCCTTCTTTGCCAACCACTCCTCCCCGTACGACGCCTTACGGCGTCACCGCGAAGCTCGTATCGCTGACGATGGTGAAGGTGGTGCAGGCCTTGGGAGCGGTGGTCGCGCATCCCCGTCTGCTCCCGCTTTGCGGACTCAGTGTTCCGTGCAGGAGTGGTGCCAAGTCTACTGCGGCAAGCCCTGGACGGACTTGACGGAGTACGAACGGATCGCCGTAGCGGTGCAGACGCCCGTGGTGCAGTTTCTGTTTGAGGCCAACACGAGCCACTGCTGCAGCAGCGGAGGCGTAAAGAGCCAAGAAGACGACGAGGAAGACGAAGACGAGGACGACAACGAGACGGCCGGTGCGTCGACTGAGGCGAAACATGGGGTGTTCTGTCAAACGCTCTCGGCGTGGCGTCGCCTCCTCGAATCGAACGGCTGCTACGAGAACAGCGCCACCGCGGAGTTATGGCAGTCGCTCCTCCGCACTGCCTCTGCGGGCCGCGACCCTATGGTGCAGCTTGCTGTGGCGTCGCCAGAGGACTGGGAGGAGGGCCACATGCTGATTCGCTGCACGCTGCCTTCTCTCAACGTGCAAAGTGTGCACGCGAGCGGCAACGGTAGTGAAGGAAGGAGCAGCGCAAACACGAATAGCGAGCCGTTTTCCGACACCATCTCGCTCGGGTTCTTTCAAAGATCGTTTCTGGTGTCTCTTCTCCCGGCACCAGCGACAACGCAGCGACTGGGCAGTTTGTCGTCGTTGTCGCAAACGTCCTTTGCCACACCGCTTGACGGCGCCCCGGTGCTCGTCTCTTCCCCCATGCATGGGGCACCGGGGGTGCAGAGAAGAGGAACAAGCAGCCAGAACAGTACGTCCCAGCTTGCGTGAGCGCAACGGCCTTCTTGCGGAAGTGGAAGAACAGCAGCATTTTGCTCTTTATTCGCTAAAAGTAAAATCCGTTTTTTTTTTGTCCTGTCTTGCTCTTTAGACTTTAGATCTCAATATTCTCTTCTACATGAAAAATAGAGAAGGATAGAGCAAAATTTGTCTAACCAACAAAAAAAAAAAGGAAAAGTAGCAGGCTGCGCTTCACGCGTTTTTTTTTTTTGTCGTCTAAATAGACGCGGAGTTTTAACTTCGCAGAACGGCTTTCAACACTTAAACGCGAGTGTTCTGTTTCTCTTATTGCCTTGACTAACGAAGTTGTACCGTTATTATTATTATTTTGATAAGCCGAGATGTCGACTCGTAAGTCCCTCATCTCTTTCTTGTATGTGTTCTTTTTTTTTTTTTGTTGTTGTTGTTTCCGTAAATAACCCTCACGCAATAATAGTAGAGCGCTTCGACTTCTTCAATGAAAGTTATTGTTTATTTGTTTTCACCCATTCGAACTTATTTTGTTGTTGTTTTACAACATGAGTTTTAGTGCAGCGTCGGCCATGATGACCGCCTTCGGTCTCTATCATGAGGAAGAAACGGACGGGTCGTTTGTAGAGGCGGAGCGCATGACGCACATGCTACCGCTTCTCGAGGGTGCCCACGGCGAGACTGCAGAGAACGCCGTCGAAAACAACGCCGTCTTAGCGGTCGTCAACAGCCTGCGCGAGGACGGCGGTGGGCCGGACTCGGTCGAGGTGCGTACTATCCGCTGGCGCGGGCAGACAAAAGCCGCGATTCAAGCGCAACTGCAGCCCATTGTGCTGCACTACCGGCTGCAAATATTGCTGGTTCGTGAGCGGACGCATCGGCGGGCGCTGGAGATGGCCGAGACCAATGCCCGTGTGCCGCTTGTGACGGAGTACTACCAAAAGACGCCTGTGAAGTGGCGTCTTGTCGGCTACATGGGCTCGACACAGGCGCTGCACATGCCGGCTGACTCGGAAAGCCTCTGCCGCACGCCTGGGAGCACCGTCACGTCGGTGTCGGAGGCGAAGCGGGAGCAGCAATTTCGGGAGTCCTTTATGCGGATGGAGGAGACAGTGTTGCGGCGCGGCAGCATCAGCAGTGGCTCCACTCCAATGAACTGCATCCAGGATGGACATCGCAGCTTGAGTGCGCGAAGTAGCAGGCACATCTTTGCCTTTTCTCCGGTACCCATTGCCCCGAAAGGTATGCAGTCGGGGAGCGACACACTGGACGAGAGAGAGGAGGCGCTCAACTCCACAGTGGCATTTGTAGACCCAACAAGGCACAAGAAGTGATAATAGCCATGGCCGAACGCTATACTGCTCTTTTTTCTTTTTCTTTTGTTTGTTTGTTTGCTGTTCAATAATTACTAGAGCACTAGATGATTCATGTGTGGTTTTTTTTTACCGTTTTTTTTTGACTTTATTTTGTTGTACGTTCTGTTACATGTGTATTCTTTTTTTGTTCTCGATACTAAAAACGGAAGCCTTCCCACCGCTTAAAAAAAAAAAAAGAAAAGAGAAAGCACTTGGAAGGGAGCTGCTTTACTGTTAATGAGCTTTGGCTGTTGTTGTTGTTAGCGTCAGCTTGAATTGAAAGCTACGTTTGACAGCCTCGTGATTTGGTCGTCGCACGAAAGTCGGTGGAAGACTATTGTGCCATATTTTCTACCTCGAGTGCTGCGCACTTTGTTTCCCTCGTTATTGATTCGCTCGTCGTTGTTTTCCTCATCTTCCTCCCCTCCCCCTCTTTTCTCCACATTTCACAAACAACACTTTACGTAACATGAATAGGTGTGAATCGAAACTCATCCCGTTTTGACCGTACCTCGTACTTCGTTTTTTTTTTCCGTTACTAACACGCATTTCTTTCTGTTTGCCTTTGCTATACACCAACTACTAAAGCCAAAACTCTGGCTCGCTTCTTTAAAAAAAAAGAAACCGTTCGTTGTGCAGCTTTTTCTTCGCGCCTTTTTTTTTTTGTTTGCGGGTCGTCTGTTTCATTGCTTCGAGTTTCTTTTTTTTTTTTTTTCTCTCTCACATCTATTGTTTCTCAAACGTTCAAGTAAGCTAGCTTTGGCTTTTTGTCGTTTTTTTTTTTCCCTATTATAAAAAAAAAAATGCACTCAAACGGTGCTCCGCAAGGCGGCTCGCTGTTCCAGCAGATGTACAGCGCGCAGCAGCAACAGCTGCAGCAGGGGCAACCTCAAGGCGGTTACCAGCAGCCGAACGCCTACGGGGTGCCCCAGCAGCAGCAGCCCATGCCGCAGTATGGTGCACCGAACCAAGGCGGCTACGGCGGCAATTCCAACTACCAACAGCCGCCCCCGTCACCACCACCGCAGCAGCCGTACAGCAGCTATGCTCCGCCGCCTATGCCTCCGACACCGGCGCCGATTTACCAGCCTCCGGTGATGGACGACGACTACTACAAGGGCTTCCACGATGGCGTGGTGCGGCCGTCCGGCCCGATTTGGGGCAACGCGGTCAGCTGGATTGTTCCGCTGGTGGTGAACGTCGCCTTTTTCGTGGGCCCGATCTGGTACTTCAGGCGCAAGTACATGCAGGCGATGGGCAGCGCCGCCTCTGCCGCCTCCGGTGGAAAGGGTGGCGTCTCCTCTGGACCGATGGGGGGACTGATGGACATGATGAATCCGATGAAGGCGAAGAACTTCCGCACGGAGGTCAAGGGCACCACGTTCAAGGATGTCATCGGCATCCCCGAGGCGAAAGAGGACCTCAAACAGTATGTTGATTTCCTGAAGGAGCCGGCGAAGTTCACGCGTCTCGGGGCCCGGCTGCCGAAGGGCTGTCTGCTGACGGGGCAGCCGGGCACGGGCAAGACGCTGCTGGCCCGCGCCGTGGCAGGAGAGGCCAGCACACCCTTCTTTAGCTGCAGCGGTGCCGACTTCATCGAGATCTTCGGCGGCAGCGGTCCGAAGCGGGTGCGGGAGCTCTTCGAGGAAGCGAAGAAGGCGGCGCCGTGCGTCGTCTTCATCGACGAAATCGACGCCATCGGCTCGCGTAACCAGGGCGGCCGCTCCATGGGTGGCGGCGGCAGTAGCGAGGAGAACCGCACCATCAACCAGCTGCTGGCCGAGCTGGACGGCCTGACCAGCAAGGAAGCCATTGTTGTGATTGCCGCCACGAACTATCCTGAGGCGATCGACAAGGCCCTGCTTCGCGAGGGTCGCTTTGACCGCAAGGTGAACATTCCTATGCCTGACCAGAAGGCCCGCTGCGAGTTGTTTGAGTTCTACCTCAACCGCATCATTACCGGCGACCCGAACTGCAAGCCGAAGGTGCAGGTGTTCAAGACGCGGAAGGAGGGTGAGAGTGACAACAAAAACAACGCCAGCACCGCTGCCGACTCGACGAACACGGAGGCGAAGAAGTTGGTCGTTGAGGACGCGAAGCCCGAGGCGGTCAAGGTGGTCCCTGGTGTGAGCAACGCCGAATACGCGAAGCTGCTGGCCGATCGCACGCCCGGCGTGTCCCCGGCACAGATCTCCACCATCGTCAACGAGGGTGCGCTGAACGCCGCGATGGATGGGAAGGAGGTGGTGCCGCTGAAGACGCTGCAGGACAGCATCGACGACGTGCTGATCGGCAAGAAGCACCGCCAGCGCATGAGCGACATTGCCCTTCACCGTACCGCCTATCACGAGGTGGGTCACTGCATCATGGCATGGACAAACCCGCTGCAGAAGGACGTCATCAAGCTCTCCATCATCCCGCGCGGGCGCGCCGGCGGGTACACGCAGCAGGTCCAGGACGAGGCGATGGAGCCGCACACGGACGAGTTCCTCTTCTCGCAGCTGTGCGTGTTGATGGGCGGGCGTGTGGCGGAGCGCCTGTACGAGAAGGATATCTCAATCGGCGCGATGGACGACCTGCAGCGCGCGACGCGGCTGTCGATGGAGAAGCTGCTGAAGTACGGCATGTCCAAGACCATCGGCCAGCTCGCCTTCAAGCCGAACGACAAGAACGACGGCCGTGCGTGGATGACTTGGTCGGAGAACCTGCACGCCAAGGTGGAGGCCGAAGCCCGTGAGCTAGTGGAGGCGGCCTACCTGCACACCGAGAAGGTTCTGGGAGAACGCAGGGAGCAGCACATCAAGCTGGCGGAGCTGCTGCTCAGCAAGAAGGAGCTGAACCAAGAGGACATCACCAGCATCCTCGGCGAGCGACCGGTTCTGAAGCCCGCAGACAGCAACAAGGTGTAAATCCGAGAGTTTACACTGCTGCAGAGAGAGAGAGAGAGCGAAAGGAAAAAAAAAAAAAAACATGCTCAGCTCTCTCGCCTTCGTTTTTTTTTTTTTCTTCTCCTCTCCCATGGAAGCGTTTGTGCGCGCATGCCTCGACTGCACCACACAAGAGTTTTTTTTTAGTACAACCAACAATTCTCTTTTTTTTTTTTCGTTTTCCGGTTCGCTCGTTTGAATAGCATGGTGGTGTTTCCTGTTTTACACTTTTTTTCTTTTTCCCTCTTCTTCCTCTCTCTTATTATTTGCTTCACTGCCTTTTAGTATGTCTTGTATTGGCAGCGTATTCAGCAGTTCAATGACTGTTATTATTACCACTATTACATACCTTACCTATTATCTGTTATTTACTTTTGTTTCTCAGTTGTTTCTCTCATTTTCGTTTTTCTTTTCCTCTTTACAATCGTAGTTGAATGGCGCAGCGGTGTGCCTGTTTTTGTCTTCTTTTCTTGTTGTTCGTTGGTCGTGTAGTACTGATTTTCTGTCAGTGTGGCGGTCCTTTTTTCTTTTCTTCGTATTACATCCGTTTTTTTTTTTACTTTTATTTGTTGACGCTGTTGATTGGTCGATTTCGTCTCACAGAGTAAAACAAACAAACAAAAAAAAAAAAACACACACACATAGGACATTAAGAGAAAAAAAAAAAAAGATGTGAGAGAGCGCCTGAGACAACGCGCTCCTGCTTCTCAGATCGTGGACGGCTCGCAGACTGGATGACATTGCATTGTGACCTGTCATTTCTCGGCTGTTTTCTCACAAAAAGTCCTTGGCGGCCTGCTGTGGCTATTAAGCAGGATCTTCACCTTTAGCCTTGCTTCAAGCCCCAATAATTAAAGCGAAGTTGCTGCTCTGTCATTTTTTTTTTGTTACCAAAACGAGCGTGTTTTTTGTTGTTGTTGTTGTTGTTTGGCAGTGTTTAGCGGTTTTAACAGCAAAAGCAGCCTCGCGCTTCGTCGTCGTACGGCTGTTTTTGACTGCAGTTTTTTTTTTTGTGCTTTTGCTTTCCCCCTCCCCCCCGGACTTTCTTTTTCTGCCTTTTCTACTTTCTCCACATCTTCCTTCACCTTTCGTTTTCTCTCTCTCACGCTCTCTCTCTTTAATTACAATCGCCCTGGCCATAGTTGCAAGGGCAATCACACAGGGGCTCATTAGCCCTGATTCTTGCATCGTTGCTTTTTCGTTTGCTGCTCCTCTCTTTCTCCCTCTTTGCTCTTCCCACTTCCCTCTTCTCAGGTGTTTCACAAGAGTAACTTTCAGGCCAAGCGCTTCCAATTAGAAAGTGTCACCAACGTTCACGTGCGTTCGCTTGCACTTCATGCAGGCCGCGTACACCTCTGCTGATCAAATAGAAGTGTTGCGCAAGACTTTGCAAGATGTCTTACTTTCCATAGACGCGATGACGCCCGCCACGTCGTGTGAGCGTGCCGCCGTGGAGGAGAAGCGACAGAAAGTTCTGCAACTCTTGGCTGAGCTTTCGTCACCCTTATCCGTTGAATCCCACCCACACCTTGTCTCACCCGCACTGGAACTTGACAGTGCTGCGAGCTACTCAACGGTGTCGGATGTCACGCAAGGTGGCGAAACGCACGTAGCGGAGCCGGTAGATTTCCTTCCTCTGCCACAGCACCGTCTTCTGGGAAATGTGTTTTCGCGGCCTGTGCCGTTGCGACAGGGGCCAAGTAAAGCGTTGGAGAGCACCAGTTTTTCAGCAGGCGACTCAAAAGAAGCTAAAACGACGTGTCCCCACTTCTTAATGGAGCGGGTGTCGCCGCAGTCGACGCCTTCGTCAACGCATCTCGACAGCCTGACAGAGCCCTGCGAGTCCACTTCCACGCGCAGCTATAACGAGCGCCAAGAAGAAGCTGCAGCACGCGTAGGCCGCGCGAATGGCGCAATGACGCCCGAAGTCACCTCTAGTTGTCGCGCTGACGACGATGATGAGGGTGTTGAGCACTCAAACGCGCGTGTGGCGCCGCTGCGTGGAGCGCGGCCGTCCCCACCTCGCCGTGACGTCTGCTTGTACGACTACGCCTGCGTGACGCCCAGCTTTTGGATTCACATATGGCCGTGCTTTGGAAACGCGGTTTGCTTCACCTCGAGGCCGACGCGTGTCTTGGTGCGTGGCTGCTACCGCTACTTTGAGGACGTCGTGGAAAGGGCGGCTGCGCAGACCAACTGCCAACCTGCCTGCCCCTTTCTCTACACGCCAGAGGGCTGTCCGGTGCGAGAGCTGGAGAGGCTGGTCGCGGAGCAGCACTACCTTCTTTTCCCCTCCGGCGGCTTCTACCGCAAACAAGCGGTCCCCACCGCACTGCTATGGCTGCTTTACAGGGACGCTAGGCGCATTATTAAGTGCGCGTAGCAGCTTATCCGATTCGAGAAAGAAAAAAAAAACGGTTTACTACATGTTGAAGGTGCTTTTTTTTTTTTTCCGATACGGAGCTGTCCGCCTCTCGCCGAAAGTCAACGCTCTTCATTGAATGTTGTTTCACGCTACATGCTCCTTTTGTACTATTGTTTTGTTTTTACTGTTCACCCTGTATGCTCTCACCTTTTTTTTTTTTACTCACCGTTCTTATTGTATCCTCAAAAGCAAGCAATGTACCTTTTCCTGTGACAACGCTCTCAAGCGTGTCTTTTCAGAAACAAGAGCTGTAAGAGAGCAGTAAAAAAAAAAAAAAACATGTTGACCCTGTACTTTTTTGGGGGGTAAATTGCCAACGTTTTTCTCATTCACCCACCCCTACTCCTATTTTCTCTTGTCTTTTTTTCATTTCTTTTCCTTTCCCTTCAATTTCAATGACTGCATTCAACCACGGTTAAATGCTCGTGCGCTTCGTGGCCCCACTACAACGTCAAAAGTCGTTTACAGTACTTTTAGTTTTGTCTTCATGAGCGACGGTCCAAGTCGACGCAAGGTATACGGCTTCAAAGCCGAGCGACAGGCCTTCTTCTCTAAAACTGTGCGCAAGACCTTTTTGGACGAGGGGCGCAAGAAGAAGGATGAAGAGCGCGCACGCATGGAGGCGTACCGCAAGCTGTGCAAGGAGGAGGGCATTGTTTCCAAACGACTCGAAGAATACGACCGCACGCGCAAGGCCGCCTCGGCAGAGCTCAATAGCAACCTGGAGAAGATTGACTACGACCAGAGTCTGACAAACAATGAAAAGAAGAAGCGCAAGTACAACTTGAAGCGCAAGTTCTCGGCAACCACTGTCACGGATTTGATGGACAAGCAGCAAAAGCAGTACAGCGCGCTCTCCGGAATGGAGGAGGTTCAGCGCAAGCGTCAGGAGGAGCGGGAGGAGAAAAAGGCCGCACGGGAGACACGCGAGAAGGAAAAAAAGGCGCGGGTGCAGGCACGCAAGTCACGAAACGCGCTTCTTGCCAAGCGTACCAAGAAAGGCCAGCCTGTCATGTCCAGTCGCATGGAATCGCTGTTGCAGAAGATTGAACGTTAGCTTGTGGACTCGTTTTTTTTTTTTGGTTTTAGAGTGAGTGTTTTGTGTCGTTTAACGTATGCGATAAGCCGCTTAAGGTAAGAAAAAGAGGACTATAGTTAAACAGCAAAACAGAAATTGTGGATGAGATCCGTCCTCTCAGGTAGTAAGGAGGGCAGTCACCGAATCTGCTAAGCTAGCAGAAAAACGTGTTCGAAGCAGATGTTTTTTTTTTTTCCTTGCTATTGCCAACAACGGCAAAAATAAAATAAGAGTGTCACAAATGACGATGGAGTGAGTTGGAGTAAACGGTTCAGCTCTGTTATTTGCACTTATTATGAATGCGACACACACAAAAAAAAAAAACGGTTTTAAGATGCCCTTTTGAGAGCTTTCGTTCTCCACCCTGTCCGGGCGCCATCCTTTCATTGCTTTCTTCTCTCGCCTAATGCTCTGTGCATATTTTCTTTGTTTTTTTTTTTTTAGTCAAACGTTTACATGAGGTAAAAGTAAGGAAGCTATCTGGGAGAATACGGAGAAGAAAGAAAGAGCACACACATACTTAACAGCAACAAAACGAGATCATGGCTAACAATTCAGGTGCTCTCTTTGTCTGTGGCGAAGGAATGCGCAGCGGCTTCTTTCTTCTCGGCCTTATTCTCATTGTAGTCACTGTTGTGCTTCCGCTGGTCGCGATGGGTCTGCGGTCACGCTCGGTGTTTCGCCGCCGTGATATTCGACCCCCCGCTCCATTTCATTGAATTTCACTGGAAGAAAGCAAACAAACAGAAGATCTGATGGCTTCACTGCAGCAATGAAAAGCGCTTCTTTAGACACGAGCTGAGTAATGGCGTGAAGACAAGTTTCTTTTTTTTTGTCATGTGTATGTGTGTGTAGTTTGTAGAGTTGTGTATTTGCTGTTGTTTTATTCACCATGGAAGAAGTGCTTTGAGGCTTGAATGTCGGAATACCTGCTCAGGTAACAATCAAGAAAGAAAGAGAAAAAAAAAAAACACACACGATTTGAAGGTGCCAAAAAAGCGCTGACCTCTACTTTTCATCAAGTGAGTCAATGAAGCGGAATGACTTGTGCGAGTTTTGCCACAACTTTACGGATGTCTTTCACGTGCTGAAGTGTTGGTTTTCAGAAGTGCACGAAAGCATTTCTCCGTTGTTTCTCTTCGGTGCTGTTTCATTAGTTGCTGAGCCTGTGTACATCGCTTTTCTCTGCAAAAGTCTATCCCGTCAGATCTTTCTCCTTTGCCCTTTTGCTGTTATTGTCTCTTGCTTAGAGGTGAGTGCGTTTGTGAAGACCGCATTTTTTTTTTGTTGTGGTGGTGGTTATTGCGTGTGTCATTTGGCGGATGATTTGCTTTGCTGTTTTTTTTTCCCCCCTCTTTCTTTCTTTACTGTAATCTTGCAACAGTCGCTTTCTCACAGTACCCATCTCGGCAACAATGCGGGCGGCACGGGCACTCGTTTCAGCAGGGTGTACCCGTCACTTTTTGACCCCATGCGTCGCAGCCGCCTACCGCGGCATCAGCAGTACGGTGCCGCTGTGGGCGATGAACACGTCAGACGGCACTGGAAGTGCCAGAAACGTCGAGGACGCGAACAGCTCCGCCTCGTCCACTGCGTCGTCACGGCAGAATGCGTTCGGCACGGCGAAAAGCGGCAGCGACGGCCGTGGCGCCTCCTTCGCCAAGAACCTCAGTGTCGAGGCTGGCGACGGCGCAGCAAGCCCGATGGATGGCCCGGCCAACCTTTACGCCCACACCATTGTGACGGAGGCGGATAAGGCCCCCACCGGTGTAGCCGTGCCCGCCACATCCGCCGCACCTTCCTCGTCTCCTGCGACAGGTGGCCCCAAAAAGGAAAAAGAGGGCGTTGCAGGAGGTCCTTCCACGACGCGGCAGCGATACACGACTGTGCCACTTCGCCCCGGCAAAGTCGGCAGCGAAGGCCACACTGATGCTGATGCGATGGCAGGTCAAGCAGCCGGCACTGCGAGTCACACGTCCGCTGTAGTCGGCGGAGCTGCCACGCGCGACAACGCGTCGTCATTTGTTTCCTTCTCTGCGGGTGACTCTTCTTCTCCAGATGAGGTGACTGTGCAGCGTGCAGGCTCCAAGGAAGTGAAGACAGCGGCCCGGCCGCAAGACGGGCCGATGGTGCCGGATTACGGTCCACTGCGTGCCACCGGTCTGTGGTCGGTGGACGAGGTGCTGGACGAGCAGAAGAAGACAGTCGACTTCCACCGCATTGACGACGTGGAGAGCGACATCGTTGAGGAGTTGAAGCATACGGAGGAGGCGCTGGTGCCATATGAAGAAGAGGAGAAATGGAAGCACAAGCTCATGTTCGAGTACAAGTTCAAAAAGACGCCGAAGCACCTCACCTGGAAAGAGCTAGGCGAGGAGATCGAGTGCATGGACTGCGTGATCGAGCCGGATGAGCACCGCCCTGAGGAGATCTTCACAATCACCTTTTTCTTTACGGATAAGAAAACTGGCACGCGCGATGTAGTATGGACGGCGAAGAACGACGTCTCCTACTCGGAGGGCTTCACCGACTTGCTGGCGGCGGTAGGCGCGTGCCTTGGCCGTTCTGATGTGCACCGCACCATCCGCTTTGACGACGGCGTTGGCTGCACACGCGACGTCACTTTCCGCAAGCGGTCCCGTTACACCTCTGACATCTACGTTGCCTTCCGCCCGCCCGAGAAGTACAACAAGTTCGAGCGGAAAGAAGAGCGCGACGAGTACGAGGCGGCGATGGAGAAGGAGGGGATGAGCACCTGGGGCTACCACCCCTCCTTGATGGACCCGGAGTTTAGCGAGCTGGACTTCCGGGACCCGGAGGGCACCTACGAGGTCGCCATCTCTGCCCATGGGTTTTCCTTCATCATCCTACGCGCCGTCAACCGCCTGCTGGCGCGACCGATGAAGGACTTCTACCGCCCTTCGCAGCTGATGCGCACCGCGAAGGTGAAGACGGAGGACGAGATCGGCTTCATGCACGCCATGAAGGGATGGATGGGCGTAGACGAGCAGATCTACCCGCACTACACGCCGATCGAGGCACTGCAGGACCACTGGCTCGGCAAAGATGCCCCGTTCAGCCTCTGCGCCATTGTGAACAAGATTCGCGAGATGAACTATCTGAAAAAAGAAAACCCAGAGTTCCAGTCGTGGCTGTCGGTGCGGCACCGCGATACGCACCTGGCGATTCGAAACATGGGCGTCAAGCTGCTCGGCGTTGGCGCCAGCACGCTCTTCGTGCCGGTGCAGCACAACGCGACGGTGAACCGGCTGCTGCCCAAGTCGCAGCAGCGGCGCCTCGAGTCAAAGTTCTCGCTCAACGCCGTGCTCGGCTTGCCGGACGAGACGCGTAAGCTGGAGGAGTTCAAGCAGATCACCGGGCTTGATCGCATCACGGACTCGCCAACGACGTCCGGGGCGTCATCTTCGGAGGCAAACGCGCAAACGCCGCAAGCCTCTATATCGGAAAAATCATAATTCTACGTAGGCTCTTAATGAATGGTATCGACCATTGGTTTCTTTCCACACGATAGGTATAACCTTTTGCGTTTTTTCCTTTTTTCACAGTTTTTTTTTTTGATTTTCAGAATGATCCGATTGTGTTCTATTACTACTTCTTTTTTTTTTTTGGTTGTGTAGAATTGGATCCCGTTATTGTAGGTGTTTTTTATCTCTTTCAGAGAAGTTGGTTGGTGTTTTGCTGTTGTGTCTCAGACATGGACGGCAAAGATCTGTGGCTGAAGGGCGACGAAAGTGGCGACAGGGTTTTAGGTTTTTACATCAGCGTTCAACAAGTTCTCGCTTCGATTTGGAGCTTTTTGTTTTCGTTTTTGAATTGCATTGACCTTTCACTCGTTGCGTGAAGCTTCTAACGAGTCTTTACAACCCTTAGACCGGGAAAGTAAGAAAGAGAAAAAAAAACAGTTAATTCTATTGCATGCACGTTTATGTGTGTGTATATGTGTCTGGTGTGAAGTGTACTTGGAGTCGGCACATTGCTTTGCTAAAGCGAGGTGACTGTTTGCAGGTACCGCGACCCATTAAACTAAAAAAGGCAAAGAAGGTTCCTCTTTTTTTTTTTTTGAATGCGAGAAACATCAAGAGTGATGTGTCTTCGACTGCAACTTGACGCCGCCTTGCTTTCTTTGCTAATGACACCGATACTTGTTGTCGTTGCACTCCCACCGTTTTCAGTTCTTTCTCCCTTTATCCTGTTTTGAATGCTCAGTTTTACGCTCTCACTTTTTTTTTTTTTCCTCTTGACTCTTTTCCTCGTGGCTTTCTGTCATTTTTTTTTCAAACGTCAAATTGTAGATTACGAGAAGTAACTCTATTCTCTCAACAAGTTTTCGTCTTACCCCCGGAAAGAAAAAAAAATGACTGAGGGGGTTGATTTTTGGTCTGCGACCATCGCAGCTTACGCGCCGCTGCAGCTGCCAGCGCCGGAGATGACGCCAAATCTGCTCAAGCGACCACCCTTTCGCTTCATCCACGACATCGTCTCCGCAATCGACGGGCGCTTTGCTGCTTACAACCACGTCATCCCAGTGGAGCTGCAGGACTCCGCCAAGGTGGACACAAAAGAGAAGAAGATCGAGTACCTGACCATCCTCATAGGGTACGTGGAGAAGCTCATGAAGGTGAAACTGGATGTGAACCCGAAGAAGATCGTTTCTGGCCATGAGCCAGAAAAGACGAACGTGTTTCTGCAGTACCTTGCTGCCGCGGTTGGCTACGCGCAGCAGGACAAGGCGCAGGAGGCCGCAAAACAGGCGACCAAAGAGGTCACAACGACGTCGTCGTCGACGCATGAAAACGCGTCAACACCCGCGACGCAAAGCAACGTGCAGCTGCCCAGTCGTGATAGTCTGCCGCGGAAAAAGTCGAGCACCACCAATGTGGAGAAACGCCGCCAATCACACGTGACGGCGCTGGCGAACGCCGAGGCGTTTAGTCGCAAGCTGGACGGATTTTCGCTGAACCTGAATTTGAAAGCACCGGGCGATGTGAAGAGCGATGGGCAGAGCATCGTTAATATGTGGAACGAGCTCGCCACGACACAGGTCGACACGAAGCCGTCACAAATGCCGGTGGAAACGTTAGAGACGGCCATCAACCGCCAGATTGAGACTATCAATATGATTGAGGGCTTGCTGAAGGAGAGCGACGCTGTCATAGACCAGCTGGAAACGCTTGTTACCTAGTTTGTGTACCTGTTTTCTTTTCTTTTTTCCTGACGTTCATGTTTATTTAGGGGCTGTTTTGCATGTAAACTCTGTGGTTTTTTGCTTGTTGCTTTTCTGTTTCTCCTTTGAATGTAGGAAACGGATTTCTCTTGCTCTTTTTTTTTTTTCTCATACGCTCTCTCTCTCTCTCTTTTATCTAGAGGTGGAGAGATCTGAGTCAAAAGCAGTTGGTGCGTTTTAGTTGTATGGTGCTCACGTCAAGACGAATCTCTCTCGCCTGGATTGACAGGGAGTTGGAGCGTTGATGCTGTGGCATTTAATCGCTGTCTCCATTATTCGTCGTTTTCTTAAAAAGAGAGAACACCAGTGCACTTTTTACGGATGCTGAAGAACAAGAAAGAAGACTCCATTTCCCGTTGTAAATGCACCGTTGTCTCGTTACACAGCGTATTACTGGTCTTGTTTCACAATTCACTACTTTATTTCGCTGTCTGTTTTACCTGCTTTGAAGAAGAGAAGAAAAAAAAAAAAAACACCTGGCACATTCTCGGCAACGACTGCATGATTGAATGACGTCGCTCGGTGCTTGCACACCGGCGCTTTTTCTACCATTCTCGCCAAAAAAAAAAAACAGGTTTTCTCCTCTTCACTTCAATCGCCTTTGCGTACAACGTGCAAACTCACAACGTCTCCCTTCTTTTGGCAGCTCATCATAGATAAAAAGACGGAAAAACACATAGTCCTTGCTTCTTCTTCTGGTTAATTGCCGCTGGTCTTTCAAAACGAAAAGGTTGATTTTTGTGCATCCCTGAAGTGTTTTTCAAATAAATCAAATTGTGTTTTTTTTTTTAACGCTTGGGCTGCCTGGTGCTTCTCTCCTTTTCGTTTTTTTTTTTTGGCCTCGGCGAAGTGTTGAATGGTTCTCTTATAGAATAAGCAGAAAAGAGACACGGCACAATCTAAGACTAAACGTGTGAGAGAAAGAGAGAGTCTATGTAATGGACTCTTTGGAACATGGCGAGCGGCTGGCGGTGCGACAGCGCACCGAGAACAGCGGCAGCGCCTCGACAAGCGGGCGAATTGAGGTGGTGAGTATACGGGACGAGCTGGCGGAAATCGGAGAGGGTATCAAAGACCTACAAGGACAGTTGGGTTCTATCCAGCCCGGCGCTGCCTCATCGCAGAGTGCGTTAGAGAGACTGTGGATGTTGCTTTGGCAACTGCGACCTTATCTCTTTTTGGCCTCTCCAGCCACGGCGCGGCAGTGGAAGATTGGCAGCGACATCTTTCGGCTTCATCACCGTCGGCACTACGTGCGTGACGCAGCCCACGTGGCCATTGCGCTGCGTTTATACGTGGCACTCTTCCGCTTCACGGTTGTCTGCCCCGCGGCGGCGTTGCATGGATGCTTGACCTTGTTGAGCATTTTCTCCGTCTTGAACGACCCACGTCTCCGCTCGTGGCGGGACAACTGCGAGAGACTGCAGGAGATGCTGCTCTTTGTCTTGCGGCCCTTGCACACGAGCGACAGCGCCGCTTTCACGCAGGTGTCGCGGGTGATGCGTCAGCTGCTAGCGGAGGTTGCCGCTCACTTCGACGACGTGCCGCCGGACGAAGCGAGCCAGCCGCACCTCGCACTCTTTCTCGATCTGCGCGTGCAGCCTTCTACCGCGCTGCTGTCTCAGACGGAGCCACTACTATCGGTGCTTCTGCGGACTCCCGCTGCGAATGAAGAACAGCAGGCAGCGGAGGTGCAGAGAGCCAACGTGCTGCACGAGGTTTTCACCACACACATCTGCGTCGAGACAGCCTACGAGGCACGGTGCGTTCAGACTGGCCTCCTGCAGCTCCTGACGCGGCTGGTGGAGCAAAGGCTTATGACACACCTCCCACGCGACGACGTCGTGCTGCTGTGTGACGTTGCTTGCCATCTCGTTTCCCGCGCCGTGCCTGGCGCTGAGGGCGGCGTGGTGAACCAGGTTCAGCACGAGGTGGCGTGGCACGCGATTCGCTTTTTCGTCGGCGCACACTTCTTCCTTCCTCATGTGCAAGGGCCATTGCTGCTGTCCGTGCTGACGGCGCGGTGGCAGTCGTTGTCCTCGGCGTCCATTTTCGATGTGACCGTCGCCGAGCAATCTGTCTTGTCGTGGTTACTCGCTCTCGATCGCGTTGACCTGCTGACGTTGGTGTCTGCGTTCGAGCGACGGGCCGGCAGTGCTAGCGGCGTGGCTACTGTTGCCGTTGCCCCGGTCTTAACAGCCTGTATGGCGCAGATGTGGGAAATCGCGGTGCGGTGGTGCGTGGAACTCTACGGTGCGCCAACGTGTGGGCTCGCAGCGTCAACCTCGTCAGTAGCAGTAGCGGCGGCAGCGCAGCGCACGCGAAGTGCGGCAGGGATGCTGGCGGACTGGGTCACGCTGTGCGAGCGCTTCTTTTGCTGTACTGTTCAGCTGAGTAGCCCGAGCTCCTCTGCGACTAACGCAGGGAGTGGCATCAGCAACACTGGCGTCTCTGTTCACGACGCCGAGTACGCGCATCGCCTGCAGCTGCTGGCTGATGAGCTGTCGCTTCCATCCATCACGGCTTCCCTCCTGTGCACGCAAACGCCGCCGTCGCTGCTGACGACGAGCGCCGCAGATGGCGAGGTCTTCCTGCCACATCGCATCTTGACTTTCTTCTCCGTTCCCGCAATGCCGGCGTACGTGGCGGCGGTGGTGGAGAAAGCGCAGAACTGCGTGGACGTCTCCGCCTATCGACTGCTGGAGGCGAACGCGCTCTCGGTGCTCTCCGCTTTGCCGAGGAATGGCGCTTCATACAGCCCCATCCGATGTGACGCTCAGGCGTTCTGCACGTCGTTGCAGGAAACGGTCCAAGTTCTCATGCATCACGAGAGTCCCTCGTATTCGCTCCTGCTACAGGCGCTGATCGTGCTGCTGCATTTCTTTTCTCCTCGCGACGCGCAGCCAGCGGACTGCCCAGCCAGCGCGGTGGTGGTCCCGCGTGTGGTGCAGGAGCTCGACGCCGCCCTCGCCACGCGACTGTCAAATAAGCCCGTATTGCCCGGAGTGTCGGCGCCGCTGTGGCATGGACTATACAAGAGCATCGCCATCTCACTTTTCCGTGGTGGCTCAGGGCTGAGCTGGAGTCGCCGAGCGCTGTCGATGCCGGAAGCGATGGCCCTGCAGCCGAGCGGAGCCGCAGCGGAGGCGTTCCTGAGCCGCGCCGCCGGCGTGGTGGAAGGCTTGCACGAAGCTCTTGCTACGCGTCTTCTACCCAGCAGCATTGGACGAAACGGCGAAGAGAAAGCGCTGCTGCGCCTGCGGTGCACGTACGAGAGCCTCACCAGCGTGCTCTCCGTCGCCCTGCCGCTCCTTTCTGTGCTGGAGAGCGTTTTACGCAGCGTGGAGCGCTACGGCACTTCCTGGCGTGCACATGCAGCCACTCCGCAGGATGGGAAAGCGCACGTGCCCAGCGGCACGCTTCTGGCGGCCGCCTCATTGCTCTCATGCGCCGCGCACGTCCAGTTGCAGTTGTTGGAGGCAAAGTACACCTTTGCCTGCATAGCTGGACCGGCTGAGGTCGACCCACCGTCGACGTCACCTGCGAAGGAGACGCGGAGCTCGAAGAGCCATAGCAGGGGTGCGGCAGCGCAGAAAACCCCCAAGACGACGAGTTCCACGGGACCCGCGGCCGCAGTGGTGGTTGACGTAGACGACGACGACGACGAGCACGCGGACGCAAAGGCGGGCGAGAAGCGCCACGACGAGGCAGACGCCGGTGGGCGAGAGTGTCAGGCGCCACCAACGAGTGCCGCCGCGGCAACGTCCAAAACGCACCTGTTGGAGCGTATTCTGGAGCTGCATCACACGCAACTCCTGCCGGCAGCGCTAGCCGCGCTTCGCGCGATTGCCGCGCCAGAGAAAAGCAGCAGCAGCAGCGCCTTCGCTGCGGCAAGCGCGGGTGGAAACGATGCGAAAGAGAGCGCCGCGGCAGACGACGACACTTTTAACAAGGACAATGCAACGGCAGAGCTCCTATGCTTCCGTAGGGCGCTGCTGCGATTTGCGTACACGACTCTTGCCCTCTCTCCGCCGACTTCCGTGGACGGCGGCGACGACCTGCGACTGTGCTTCTCCTTCAACACTGTCACGCAATGCGGCGACCGGCAGTCAGGCGTCGCTCACGTGCTTGCCCCTCTTGCAGCTCGAGAGGTGATGATGTGGTCCTCATTTGACAGGGCGGCTCTTACCAGCGCAGGCACAGGCCAAAGAGCGCCCCTCTTTTTGCAGTGGTTGTCAGCCTCGGAGAAGCTCACCACACTGCTGAACACGAGGCCAGAGAACGTGAGCGCGGCGATGGTGGCTGGTGTAGGGCAGGACGCGATGGACTTGCTGTGGTTCGCGCGTCGCTGCTTCCAGGATGTTCGTGCTGCCACCACAATCTCTTCCGCAGAGGAGCCCACATGGGTTCTGTCGAGAGCAACCAGGGAGAAGCAGGAGGCGTGCTTTGTGGGGTGCCGATATGCTGTGCAAGAGGCTCGAGGCTGGCTCGCACTCTGCTTCGACTTGTACAGCATGTACCGCGCCGCACAAAGCGAGGCACACGACGCGGCCCTCGGTGTCATGGGACTTTGCGTTGAGACGGCCCGGGACGTAATGACGCTCTTCGCGTGGTCGGCAACGGACCTCCTGCGCTTCCGCGAGCGGCCCTTTGTCTTTTCCTCGTTTTTGAAAGCCGTCGTCGACAAGGAGGATCGCGACATGAAGGTGGTGCTGTCTGCCTCGCTCGACGTGCTGGGTCGCTACTGGATTTCCGCGGACAGCACGGACGGCGCGGACAACAGCAGCAGCGGTTGCAATAACGCTTTAACAGCCTCCATTGGTGGCACGGCTTTCGTCCCCGGCAGCGAGTTCACCCGCACACGACTGAAACGGTTGATAGACCGCGAAGGTATCACCGAATGGAGCAGCGTGGCAGGGGCCGTTGCGTACGTGCTGTACGAGTACGGTAGCAAGCCACTCACCAGGCAGATGCAGTACCTCGGGGAGGTTATGAGCTGTCTGGGCAAGACGGTGAAGGACATCCCAGCACTGGTGCGCTCCTCCAAGCACATGATTGCGTTTCACCTCGTGTCGCTGGAGGCGGACGCGCAGCTGCTGGCGCGCGAGCAGCGACGGCGCAGCGGCCGCGAGCGTCGCTCTGTCTCGCCGCTGCCCGGCGCTGCGGCGGTCTCACACGAGTCCCTGCGACTTGCCGCGTACCTCGGCTGCAATGCGCATCGCCTCTTCCTTGCCGGGGGCACCAGTACCATTAGCTGTAGCGGTAACCTTCCCAACACGCACGAGAACGCCGAGAGGCGGGTACAAGACGAACAGACCGCGAGCGCGGCCCCACGCCTCCTTTCCTCACCCACACCGCTGTGGAGGCTGCCGAGCGAGGCGAACGAGTTCGACCACCTCGACGGCATCGCCTTCTCCGTTTTTGAGCGCGCGGTGGAGCAGATGGTGACGCTGTGCGAGAGTGCCGAAACAGTGGCGGCGGTGGAGAGCTCGCTGCGCAAGCCAGTCGGCCGCGCCGTAGCCGCCGAGGAACTGTGGAAGAGCATGTTCGCCGTGCTGGACTCCATTTACAAAGCCGTCCGCATCGAGCCCGTGGCCCGATGCGGAGACGACGGCACTGCAGCTGAGGAAGAGGAAGGGGTCGCGGAGAAGGGCGCGCCGGGCTCGCTGCGCACGCGCCGTCGCTGGCTGCTCGGCCTCGCATCGTTCATTCGCTTTATGGGGCCACAGACCACACCCATTGCGCTGATGCTGCCGACGCTGCTGGAGCGTTGCTCGCGGCTCTCCCGCCTCGTGCCCTTCGTGTGCATTGTGTGGAAGGAGCTGGTTTGTGCGTGCACGGAGGAGTACCTCGCCGAGTCGGCCCCCTCGATCGCGCTGAGTCTCGTCAGCCTAGAGCAACACGCCGCGCCGCAGGAGGAGTCGCGCGTCCTGTTAACGAGTGCACTGCAGCACCTGTACAAGCGTACGGAATCCGCAGGCTTCTGGGACGCCTACAAGGTGGTTCTGGGCACAAGCAGCGAGCTCGTCGCCTTGATCCTTCAGCCACGGAGGCTGGACGAGGAGACACGAGTCGCCGCGTCAGACGCGGCCGAGGAGAGTGAGCTGCGCAGGGCGAGCAATCTGCTCTCGGGCTTCGTCGAGGTGATGCGTTCCGGCTCCCTGCAGTCCACCACAGTCTTTGTGCGCGCGCTGTACCAGTACTTGAGCGTCGCTGATACATCCAGGCGGCTGCAGCTGTCAAAGGCCGCATCGTGGAAGCCGGAGGTGGTGCAGACCTTGCTGCGGTGCTCGGAGGCGGACACGGAGAGCGCCGTGTACGCGATGCGCTGCATCAGCATCATCGGTGCGGTCACCTCACCCGCAACCACCGCGGCCGCCGTGGCGTGCCGCAGCAACACGACACCGTCACGTTCCACAGCAGAGGCATCCAAGGCGAGCGCATCTTCCCTCGCGCCGTCCTTTGATGGGCACGGCACGTGGACTGGCGTGCACGGCGGTGGCGGCCAGTCATCCTACCTGGACGCGGAGACGGTGCTGAACTGGCGCAAGTTCGCGTTCACGCTGCTGAGGGAGTACTTCCCGCGCGTCTTTGCCAGCACAGCCGACCCGGTGCTGCACAACTGCATTGCCTTTGCGGTGCAGGAGCTGATCCGCGCCTCGACGATGCAGGAGCGGCGGCTAAACAAAGGTGTTCAGCTGCGCAGCGAGGACATGGTGCACGTCGACGAGCTGGAGCGTTATTTGTGGTGGGCACGGCTCACGCCCAACGTGAAGCAGCTTCTCGGTGCCTTTACGACGACCCGCTACTCCCTCACCGTGAACTGGAAGACCCGCCTGCGTGCGCCGGAGTACGTATCAGGCCTCAGTTACCGCCGCTGGCTCTTCAACTTCTTCAACCATCTCGTCGCGTCGTGCGAGGGCTGGTTTGCCGAAATGGTGCAGCCGCTGCGCAACGTGGCGAAGCGCAACTCGCCGCTCATCTTGTACCTCCTGCCCTACCTCGTCGTTCACCTGCTGGAGTCCGGTAAGCTGGAGGATGAGCAGTACCTCGAGTGTGAGATGAAGACGGTGTTGGAGGCGGTTGCGGGTGGGCAGAGTCACACCTCGCTCTCCCTCCGCTCGCAGAGCATATACGAGGTGCACCCAGACGCCGTGCCGCTGCAGGAGCCGCGCGAGCACGCACACACCGTTCTGAGCATTCTTGAAGATGTGGAGCAGCTCCGCTGGTCGCTGCTGCGCAACCGCGGCCGCGTCCCATGCGTCTTTGACCAGCAGGAGCAAACGGAGAGCACGTGCATACACCTGTCTGAGAGATACGGTGCCTTCCTCCGCCTCGTGCCGTGGGCGCTGCGGTGCCGCGCGGCGTTGCGAATCGGCAGCCACGTCCGTGCGCTGCGCAGTGTGGAGGGCCAGCGCCGCATCCCGGACCTGGCGGCTGTGATTCAATCCGTGCCGCTGCAACGCATCTTTGCCGCTCTGGACGACCGCGAGTCGTCGCGCTCGATTCACCGCGCCTCGCCCGGGCTGTCGTTAGAGGACACCGCCTTCTCCCTTGAGAACAACGGCGACTGGCTGGCTGCGCTGAGCAGCTCCGAGTTGGTGCTTCAGCACCGACCCTCCAGCGGTCAGCATCAGCTCACCGCGCTGCACTGCATGAACGAGTTGGGGGAGCTGTACATGACATCCCGCTACGCGGCGTCACTGCTCGCCTCCCAGTGCACCGGAGCCCCGCAGGGACCGCAGCCAGCGGTGGGCAGCTCAGACGTCAGTTGGTGGGCCAGTACCACGCTTTCTCAGCTGGATGCCGTCGTTGACCGGGCGGCGCCAGAGGACGCTGCCGAGCTGCGCAGCCACGTGCAAGCCTACGCGAATGAGGCGGCGTGGCGGCTGGGACAGTGGGACACTCTGCTGCCGGACGAGCTGGCGCATGTCACGCACGCGGCCGTTGCTGACGATGATAATGACACTGCTGCTTTTCTTGGCCACGGCGGTGGTGGCGCTAGTGTGAGTCTTGCGATGCCCGCCGCGTACCTTCAGCGCGAGCTCAGCGGCCGCTGCGCACTACCGTATGTGCGTGCTGTGACAGACGCAGAGCGGCTGAAGATTGTGCCGATGGTGCGCACGCCGTGCCAGGAGGACCTGACAGCGCAGGGCTACACCTTCACCTTGCTGTTGCACGCGTTGGGCGACGTGGACGCCGTGTCAGACCTGCTCTGTGCGAACATCTCCGTTCTTGACAGCAACAGAAGCGGGAGGGGAGCGGAAGAAGAGGAGGAGCAGTTGACAAACGCACGGCGTGGCACCGACGGAGAAGACCTGCGGCTCACACCGAGTCGCATCTCTGCTGCTCTTCTGCCCAGCGCTGTGAAAGACGAGATCGTTGCGCTGCTGTCGCTTCGGGCCTCCTACGCGGAGGACACCATCGCCGTTCGTGAGCCGCTTCTGTCGCTGCATCGCATGGTCTACCGCGAGATGGGTGTGCCGCAGAAGGTGGCCGAGACATGGCTGAAGCAGTCGGAATTGCTCCGCGACGCCGGCCTCGACGAGGCAGCTCTCACGGCGGCGCGGCAGGCAGCCTACGAGTGCCCGGAGCACATTGTGCATACGAACTACTACACGCTCGTGGCGAACCTGCTGCACGACACACAGTCTGCCACACCGGCGATGGAGTTTGCGCGGGAGTGTCTCGGCGATGCCCGCATCCCCGCCGTCACGCGCGCCAAGGTCCAGGTGCTGTTGACGAACTGGCTGGTGGAGACCGGCTCCGAGCGACCGGAGCGCGTCTTTGCCGAGTACGACAAGGCCCGCGAGCTGGACCGCCGGTCGGAGCTGGTGCACTGCCAGATGGCGGTCTTCTACGATCACTTGCACACGCTCGCCACAAACGCCAGCGAGAACGCGGCGGCGCAGCTGACCACCAGCTCGCCGACGCCGCAGGCTGTCAACGCTGCCGCTGGTGGTGGTGTTGGTGAGGGCGGCAGCTGTGCGGGGCCCAGCACCAGTGCGACCACTGCCGTGTTGTACAGCGCCGTCCTCATGCACCAAAAGGAAATGGTGGAGTCGATCCGAAAGCATGCGCTGAACGCTATCACGCACTTTGGCGAAGCACTGCTGCGCGGCACCGAAAAGGCCTCTGTGTCGCTGCCACGCATGCTGACCCTGTGGCTGGACAGCGCCGCCTTTCTCGGGAGTCTGATGAGCACCACGGCTGGTAAGCTGGACGGTAGTGCCGCAGGCGTCCTCGAGGACATGAATACCAAGGTGCGCACCTTTATTCTGAGCACTGTAGGCACCACGATCCCGCCTGGCGTGGTGATGACGGCGCTGCCGCAGCTTCTGTCGCGGCTGGCGCACCCTGTGCCTTCCGTCCGCTGGGTATTGACCGACGTGGTGGTCTACCTGCTGAACTGCTTTCCGCAGCAGTGTCTGTGGCTGGTGTTGCCGATGACGGTGAGCAAGGACGGGCCAAGGGAGATTGTGGAGACGCAAATCATCAAGCCGTTTGCCGACAACCCGCGCAACGAGCGCGTGCTGCGGTATGCGAAGATCATCTGCGATACCCTCCTTGCCATCTGCAACTGCTCCGCCAGCCTCTTTCCAAAAGAGCGCGGGCTCACGCAGCTCAGCCCCGTGCAGAAGCTCAACCCTATGCTGTCTAGCGCGAACTTTGTTCTCCCGGTGCTGTCCAACCTGACACCGAACATTACCGCGGAGGAGATGGAGGGCGTCTTCGCTACCTCGCCCTGCTTCGACCACTTCGAGGATCGCGTCATCGTCATGCACTCGTTGCAGAAGCCGAAGCGGATCTGGGTGGCCACGAACGAGGGACGGGAAATGTCGTTCCTTTGCAAAGCCAAGGACGAGCCGCGGAAGGACATCCGCATGATGGAGGTGGCGACCCTGATGAACTCCTTCTTCCTCTCCGATCCGGAGGCGCGGCGAAAGCGGTTCTCGCTGCGGCGCTACTCCATCACGGCGCTCAGCGACGACTGCGCTGTCATTGAGTGGCTGAGCGACACGTCGACGCTGTCGAAGGTGGCCGTCGAATGCTACACGTTGGACCGCAGCGGCGTGCATGTCTCGTCCGTCAAGAAGTGGCTGGCGCTGGTGGAGGAAAAGAAGTTGAGCAAGATGGACCTCTTCACCAAGTACATCCTGCCCGAGGCACCGCCTGTCCTGCATCAGTGGCTCGACCGTACGTTTGCCAGCAACCAGCATTGGTACGAGGCGCGCAACCTCTTCACGCAGTCCACCGCACTGTGGAGCATCGCTGGCCACATCGTCGGCCTCGGCGACCGCCACGCGGAGAATCTGATGCTTGACTTGGAGCGAGGCGAGTTGATGCACGTCGACTTCGCATGCATGTTTGACAAGGGCGAGAAGCTGGAGGTACCAGAGCAGGTGCGCTTCCGTCTGACACAAAACCTGACGGATGCAATGGGTGTCCTCGGGGCTTACGGCCCTTTCCAGGCGGCGTGCGAAGTAGCGTTGCGGTGCGAGATGAAGAACAAGAGCGCCGTCATGTCGATCGTCGAAACGCTGCTGCACGAGCCGCTAGTGGAGTGGCGCCGACAGAGCAGTCGGGCAAGCGCGTCCGGTGGGCCGAAGCAGCTGATGGAGCGGGTGGCGCGGCGGCTTGACGGTTTTCTCGACCTTTTCTCCATCCCTCCTCAGCGCGACACGCTTGCGTTGAATGTGGAGAGCCAGGTGTCGAAGTTGATCCACCACTCGTCAGACCTGAACAACCTCTCGCAAATGTACATTTGGTGGATGGCGTGGATCTGAGCAGGACGCAGGACCCGCAACGTAGAGTTTGAGACTTCATACAACAGTCAGCATAGATTGCCTCACAGTGCAACCGTCTAAACTGAGATTGTAACAAGAGCAACAATAATAAGAACACTAAGAGAAGCACTCCGTTTACCAAACGGTGTAAATGCAAGAAAAAAAAAAACAAAGGGGTCTTTTTTTTTTTGTTTGTGCAGAGGAAGAAAAATGCAACGCAATGAGCGGTATATGATTACTTTCTAATTAGCATTGGAGGGTTTGCTGCTCCCTTTAGCATGCGAAGAGGGAGCATTCGGCTTGAGACGAAGGCAGGGAAAAGACGTCGCTTTTCTTGCTTCTCATATCTCATCCGTTGGTATGTTGCACGTCAACAAAATCGATTCTGTAAAGTGTGCTGTCTGAATGGTCTTCCTCTTTTTTTTTTTTCTCTCTCCTGTCCTTCCTGTCCCGACGTCTGCCTTTCGGTGTGTGCGTGTGTGTGTGTGCATTTTTTTTTGTCTTTTTCCTTATCGGTTACCGTTCACACACTCGGAACTGGTGAGAGAGCTATGAAGTGGTTGGCTCGGCTTTTTCGCCGCAAGCCGCGCACTCCGCTGCCACCAAAGCCGTACGTCGACACCGCCTCCACCGGCAGGCACATGCTTGACGCGCGCCTTTACGATCCGAATGACTTGAGTCACGTGGATCCAGAGAAGCCGCACTGGCAAGACGCACGCTTTGAGTCACGCCAGCGAGTCCCTTTCTTCGACCTATTTGGTTACAATCGTGACTGGAGCTGGACCATATTCAAACTGTCTGGGGTCTTCTTTATCGCTATTTTCTACTGGGAGACGCGCTCTATGATTTACATGAAGAACAACCCCATTAAGGTGTCCTCGACCACAAACGTGTCTCCCGTGCCAGACTACGCACGCGACGATAAGGCGACAGAGGAAGAACTGCGTGCTGCCGGCTTTGCTTACGTTGGTGTGAAGAAACTCGATAACCTTGGCATCACGCTCTCTGACAATCCGCACGACGAAAGACGATGAATGCTGAGCGTGCTATTTACCTCGAATGTTCCCTTCCTTTTTTTTTTTTATTTCTTATTCGGCAGCGCTGTTTTGGGTGTGAAGTGTAGATGTGTGTTCTGCTGTTGTGTCTGTTGAGTTTGAGCCCCGCCCGCTGCGTACGTAGTCACATTTGCTGATTTTCGCCGTTTTTTTTTTTTACTTCATTAAGTTATTTCATGATAGCAACAAAGAAAAGTTCTACATTTTTTTTTTGTGTGTGTGTGTGTGTGTTACCTATGTGGCCAATTTGAGAATATTGTCTCGTTGGTGTGGTCTTTTCCCTGCACGACGCTGAGCTCTGCGAAGAGTGTGCAGTGAAAAAATGAAAAAAAGAGAAAGAGGAAAAGAAAAAAGAACCGGAGCAGAAGTTACGTCTGTGCATTTCTCTTCTTTCTCACACTGGAGTTGTTTTCGCCATTGTGGAGCTGCCGAACCATGTTATTTTTCTTTCATCATCCGCAGTTTTTCTATCCTTCTACGCTTTCGAACTCTGGTTTCCTTTACTGTTCTGTTGGAAGAAGTGGGATAGTGAACTACAAGAGAAGTCCTGTGGCGGTGTTTGACATCTTTAGAAAGGTGCAAACACCATACACTAGAAAAGTAGGTAACTAGCGTGAAACGGAGTTTTTTTTTTTTTCTCATAGGATCATGAACGAAATCTATGCAAAGCGTCTGGCGCAGACGTCCATGTTCCACCAGATCATGCGCAGCCACGGTACGCTCTGGGCCGCGACACAAGTCACAAAAGAAAAGCTGGACCTCGCATTCGTGAAGGAGGAGTTTATGCGGGTGAATGGACGGCGTACCATGCCGCTGCTAGTCGCCGCGGCGGCATCGGAGAACCTGAACGAGAGTCACCTGGCCCATCTTACCGACCACTGCGGATGGACGGAGTCAGCGCGGGCATACGCGGTGCAGCATCAGACCCCTCTTACCCAGCACATCGCTGCGATGGGGCGCATGGCGGAGACAATCAACCAAGCGAAGACAGCTTCAACAATGCAGAGCCTCTTCAACGAGCACATGGCTCGCATCGACGGTATCAGCTTTTTCGAGGAGGAACCGTTGATCGATGATGATGAAAATGAGTAGAATGTCAGGATAGCATGCTCGTGTTGTGTGTATGTGTTTCTTTTCAGGCAAGAAGATGATATTGTGGATATTATTGTGGCTGTTTTAAAAATCTATCTGTGCGTTTGCGTTTATCCGCGAAAGTGTTATTTCATCTGTACATCGCATCAAAAAAAAAAAAAAACGAACATGTGCACAAACGTTAGGTGTATTTTGTAAAGCCGCTTTGGTGTCTTTTCGAAGTGGAAATAATCATCAACAGCAACAGCTTCAAAAACGAGTCAAAGCGATACTGAACAAGGTAGCAAAGCTCTTGGCGGAGAATCAAGGTGACGATGATGACCTCCGTTCTGTGACACGCGATCACCACAAAAATGCCTGTATCAAGCCGGTTCTTTATCTCTTTAAAAACTATGACTTCCCTTACTTGTTCTTTATTACTACTTTTTGTGTGTGTGTGTATATGTGTATCTGTGTATAACGCTTTTGTTGTTTTTTCTTTGCTGTTTTGTTCTTTTTCTCAAATCACCACGTCCTCCGTCGCGTAGCAGCGGCCAACCTTTTGTTGCTTCTGCGTAATGCGTGGACGATCGATTTGGCCTTCTCTATTTGATCCGCTTTGCCTGCGTGCTGCTGAACGCACTTATTCTTTTTTCTTTTTTCTTAGAGTTTCCACAAGGCGGACAGTCCCATCTGCATCGAGTCTACTTCCTTTTTTTTTTTTTTGCTGTTTCACATTGGGCGTTACTTTTATTCCTGATTGTTTGTAGCTGCATCTGTTGTGCGGTATAGAGCCGGTTTATTATTGTTGTCGCTGCTGCTGCTGTTTCTCTCTTTTTTTTTCTTCTACGAAGCTGCTCATTTGAGGAGGCGAACACACAGCCTCTTTCTTCGCTCTCTGTCTTTTTTTGTTTGTTTGCTTGTTTGCACGTCTGTGCAGTGTTGCAGCTAATCAAATAAGAAGCAGAGAGGAAAAGAAAAAAAAGAGGATCACACCTCACAGCAAAAGATGTTGAAGAACCTCAAGAGCGGGCTTCAGCACATGAACCCGAAGAACATCCACCTGCCGCACCGAAAGGGACACAAAAGCTCTAGCGATGCAGCCAGCAGCGAACAGGGTGGGGAAGACAACTCCCAAGGCATGCCGTCACCATCGAACTTCGCGGTGGGGCCGAAGGCGGTGCCGCCGCCGCCCGGCGTGCTGCCTGGCAAGTTTCCTCCTGGTACGATTATCAAGGGCCCGCCGCCACCAGGTGCAAAGGTCATCCAAGGGCCTCCGCCAGGGGAGGCGATGCGAGTCATAGCGAGCGGCTCCGACGCCGTCAGCCCTCCGCGGCCTGGCGCGGTTTCGCCCATGGTACGCAGCGTTAGTGGGTCACCTCCGCCAGGCATGAAGGTGATGGCACACCCCCCACCGGGCGCGAAGCTGATCAGCGGAGCCCCACCACCAGGCGCGAAGATCATACAAGGATCCCTGCCACCCGGGGCCAAGGTCATTCAAGGTGCCCCTCCGCCGGGGGCAAAGGTCGTGCACGGAGCTCCGCCGCCAGGCATGAAGATCATGCATGGTACCCCGCCGCCAGGTGCAAAGATAATCTCCGGTTCCCCACCTGGTGGCTCGCTGCGGCCCAACTCACCGTCTCTGCTGGCATTTCCCCCCAACGGCGTCCCGCCCCGCAACGCGACCTCGCCTCTGCCGCCGGGCGTAAAAGTGTTTCACGGCCCACCGCCGCCCGGTTCGCGGCCGATGTCGCCTGAAGAGGTGCGCACCCTCACTGGCAGTCCATCCCTAATCCCGTCCCGCTCCGTCTCGCCGACGAATCCACCGGTGTACCGCATTCTGCCGAACGGCGTAAAGGTGATCGCAGGGCCTCCACCGGCCAATGCGCTGGTGAAGATGGTGGGCAAGGCACCTGCAGGCAGCTCGCTAAACCCGTCACCACCGACCAGGTCACCGCCGAAGAAGATGCTGATCAAGTCGATGGTGCCGAATGGATCACCTCCGCCGATGATCCAGGCCCCCGCGTCCCGTGCATCGTCACCGAGCGGCTCGCAGCTCATTCCACAGAACAACAGCTTCTCCGTTGGTCCACCGCCGCCGTCGGCGCAGGCAAACCAGAACCTACCACGGCCTACACCGGTGCGCCCGGCTGCGACCATTGTCAAGGCGACGCCGTCTGAGCCACCCTCATCAATACCGGATACGGCCTCCTCCCTTGCCGTGCCGCACCCCAAGGTCGTGTCCAGCCGCAGCGGGTCCCAGCAGGAGTTGAACTTCGAAGAGGAAGAGGACAGTGGCGATGACGACGACATCCAGTTTCAGGAGGCATCGCTGTCTTTACCACCGCGGAAGCAGTCGGCGGCAGCGGCGCCACCTCCAGTGCCGCCAGCGCCGAGGGACGCCTCCGCCAAGTCCTCCTCGTCGTCATCGTCGACCTCCTCCTTGTCTATCAAACATGACGCAGACGAGGCGACGGCCCTCCCACCCGCTCGAAAAGGTAGAGAGGCTCCGACTTCGTCCGCGGCATCGATGCAGAGCTCCCATCGCTCCAAACCAATGAGCGAGCCCAAGGTGGAGGACAACGTAAAGAAGAAGAGCCACAGCAGTAGCATCAGCAGCAGCGCCGCAGCGGCTGTAGAGGACAAGACTAAGAGGGAAAAGCACAAGCACCACCACCACCACCACCATCGCTCGCGGTCGAGTGAGTCGTCCTCACAGCAGTCGTACCGTGTGCCGCCCGCTTCAGACGGTGCCCGAGCTGTTGCTGCCTCCGTCGACGTCCCGCACCGTCTTTCGTCGCCGCGCCAGCAGGTCGTGGCGGAGCGGGACGAGTCGGACGGAAGCAACGGACGCTACGGCGGCGCACAGCTGAGCGAGGCGGCCTTCACCCCACAGGCGCTGACGTCGACGTCGCGCAACCGCATCGCCGAGGACTTCCTCTCGATGCTCTGCCCGCAGCAGTACTACGGCAAGGTGAAGAAGATCAACCGTATTCGCCCCTTCAAGGCGAATCGGTCCGCCGCGACTGGACTACGCAGCTGTAACTCGATCTACGTCGCGACGAAGGGTACGATGCCGAACCCGTACTTCTACCCGCAGCTGCGGCTGCGCGACACGGATGGCGAGCAGCCGACGGGCCTGTCAGGCGACGAGGCGGCGGATGGAGCGGTGGACACGCCCATCATTCTTTACGAGGCGGCGCCGGGCAACATGCTCTTTGCCGAGACGGAGCTCGATGCGCGTCGCCTGCTCGAGAGCAGCCCCACGGCGAACAGCTGCTTCATGCTGAGCAACTCGGCCATCCTCTTCAAGGACCCGGAGCACTACGTCTTGCCTATCGCCTCGCTGAATGTGCACTGGGTCCCGTACGCGTCTCCGCAGTCGGAGCCGCAGTGTCCCGTCCACAAGCGCGAGCTGCAGCTCTTCGACCCGTACTCGAAGGAGCTTGTCTGCGCCCTCTGCGCCTCGCGCAACGGCATCCCGATGTCCAACTTTGTGGTGATCCCTGACGTCCTCGGCAACGTCGAGTCGCGCCAGACCATTCAAGCAAAGGTGTCAACGCAGCTCGACGAAGCGCAGCAGACGGCGCGGCGCTGGGTGGAGCAGCACCAGCGGGTGCGGGAGTTGTGCGAAAACAAGAAATCCGCCATCTGCAACCAGTTTGACTTGCTGATCGAAGCGCTGGAGGCGAAGAAGAAGGAGTACACGGAGGCATGCGAAGCAGAGTTCGCCTACGCGCAGACTGACGTGGCCCGGGAGATCCTCATCACGGACGAAAAGGTGCAGCTGTTAAAGGCCGCGTCGGACCACCTCCGCACGGACCCCTCCCGTCCGTTGTTTTCAATGCAGATCGCCACCATCGCCGAGGGCCTCAGCGCCACCACCGATCTGCCCACTCACTTTACCCGCAACTCGCTGCAGCTGCCTCCCATGAGCGCCGGTCTAGTGCCGAACCTCGAGGGCGTTATGGCGCAGGTGCTGGAGCTGTCTCCGGGTGGTGGCGTGAGCGGCGGCGGCAGGGTTGGAGGTGAAGCTGGCAACGGCAGCCGCAGTCGACCACGGAGTATGACGCAGTCCCACTCGCCCTATCGGAACCAACGCCCGGTGGACGATACGGTCATAATGGGAAGCGGAGGCCCGCGGCTGCGCTCTGGGCAGACAGCGTCACCTCGTCGGTCAGCCGCTTCGCAGCGACATTCTTCGCGGTCAGTGAGCACGACCAATAACAACGGCAACCAGCACCGCATGACGCCGCTGCGTAACGCCCCTGTCGTTGCGGGCGCGGGTCCCTCAGGCACCTCGTTTCACTCCTCGCCGTCTGCTTCGGCAGCGTTGCGTGATGAGTCAAGCCGCATTTCGGACTCCTCGCCGACGCAGCGGCGCAGCGCCAATGGCGTGGGGCCGCCGTCCCCGTACGCGACGGACGCTGTGTCAGTGCCAAATAGCACCGGCACCTCCCTCTTCGACTTTCCGCTGCACGACTTACTTAGCAGCTTTGATGGGTCGAATGTGAAGCGGCGGTCGCCGCGGTACATCCAGTGGGCCATCCGCGTCGAGGACCCGGGCGACTGGGTTGGCCTCGGCGTCGGCGTCGGCAATACGATCGACGCATGGGAGCAGGGCAGCACAAACGACCTGTCGCACCTGTGGATTGTGCCGGCCTCGATGACAGGCAACGTGCTTTACCTGCGGGTCTCCGTGCAGCCGAGCAGCGGGCACGCGAAGCTGACAGTGTACGATGTGCGGGGCAAGCAGCTGGACGCTGGCGAGGTGCCGCAATGGAATGCGACGAGACCGTCGTATCCGCAGGCGACTTTTGGTGGACATGTGGGCACTGTTCGTATGATTGAAATGCCACACGCAGTTAAGTGACGTGTTTTTCGGTTTTTACTTTTTTTTTTCGAGTATCTTGCACTTTTTCTTTTTCACTTGGACCTTTCTTCCACTGCTGTTTTTTGAAGTACTTTTTTTTTGTACCATTAGACTACTCTTTTCTCCTTTTTTTTTTTCTCCCCTTTTACCATTGTGGTTGTTTGTGTTTTTTTTTTTGTTGTTGTTGTTGTCATGGGTGTGTGCTGACGCGTAGCCTTCTACGTGTCTTCTCTTCCTTATCGGTTCTGCTGTTTGCGCTACTATGGAGCGTATCAGTGTTGACTTCTATTCTCGATAACTGTGATTCTCCGTTCATCTAGAGTAAGCCATGTTTTTTTTTTTTCTGTTTTCTTTTCCCCCTTTCGACTGTTGCTTTCTATTTGTTTTCATTCTCTGGACTTGGCGCCGCTTTGTACGAATCTATCTCTTTTTTGTTTGGCTATGAAAGAGCCCCAATGAGTCTTTAGAGAAGAACCCCCATACAGAGGAGGGCCTTAGAGCTCTCCAAAGTGCTAACAGGAGTGCGGGGTTGCTGAGCTGAACTCGTTTCCCCTCACTGTTGTTCTTCTTAATAGCTTGCCGGCGCCCTTTAAAGGGAGCACAGCAGTTGCTAGGCGATCGAATCGGTGTTCACGTCGCAGAGTTGAAAAATCGTGTATGAATAAACACATTTATATATGTGCATTACTATATATATATATATTTATATTTAAGCGCTTTTTTGCCAAAGATGGCCTTTGCAGCGTGAAGCTCCTTGCAACTCTCCACTTTTTCCACCCTAAACGACTTTCTGGTCTCTTCTTCTTCTTCTTGCTTCACTTTTCGCCAAGGTTTCTTGACGCCATCCACAAGTGTCTGTGTGTGTATGTGTGTAATGCCTTCAACTGTGAACGCATTCTCTTAGTTATACGACGTAGAATTGTGCTCGAAGAGACGCCGAACAAATGCCGTTTTTCGGCGTCGATGACATTCTCTTTCTGCTCGCCTCGACAACAGCTCTTCTGTGGGCAAAGCGGGCGGACATCGTCGAGGGCAGCGTCTACGCCACCGTCCACCTGCTCACAAATGACCCAAAGGAGGCCGCTCGGCGCGCAGCGAAGGCCGCGGAAGCGCACGGTGGCACGCCCACCCTGTTGCTGCGAGGTTTTGATCTTCAGTCAGAGGAGCAGCACCTCCTGTCCTTGCAAGACTGCTCCGCGTCGTCGACGGAGCGTCGTGCAAGGTCCCTTGATACGCTGTGCATGGACGCGCTTGAGCATTCTGATGACAGGGGAAAGGAGTCGTTGCTGGTGAAGGAGAGCGTGCACGCACAGTTCAGCGAAACGCCGCTTGTGTATCAGGTGCCCCAGGTGCCGCACCGGCACTACAACCCACGCAAACGACAGCGGCACGTTTCCTGGCTGGCCACGGCTGCCGAGGAGGACGTGCGGAACTGCATTGGGCGATACACCGTTGCGGAGGTGCAGACTCTGTTTGCGAAGATGGAGCACGAGGGGCTGTGGGAGGCGGTGATCCACGTGAGCTACGGAATCGAGCAGGCAAAAGAGGAACTGCGCTACCTGAACCTGCACAACATCGAGTGCGCCATCCGCACCCTGCTGAGTACCGCCCACCCGGACACCGCGCTGGTCTACTACTTCCGTTTTGGCGAGGATGTCCTCGTGGCGGATGACATCCTCGTCGCTCTTTTCCATGCTTGTCGACATGACGAGCAGCTAAGCCTGGAGCTGTGCCAGGCCGTTACGCCTTTCCGGTCCCGGTGGACGCCGACCGTCTACGCCTGCTGCCTCACCACCACCGCCCGCTACGACTACGCCAAAGCGAAGGAACTGTATGACGCGTACATGGCGGCGCAGCGCAGCCGCCAGCACGCCGCACAAGGCCCACTGCGCCGCGTCTTGGCAGCCTCCTCCCTGCTCCGGGAAACTGGCGTTGTCGCGCCAGAGGAGCCGCTTCGCCTACACTATTTGTATCACATTATTATCCCGCTGGTGGTGGAGCACGACCCGGCGAGCGCGGAGAAGTATGTAAATGACATGCTACAGAACGACCCCGAGTCTGTTCCAGACGTTTTTCTGAAGTGTCTGGGGCTTGAAAAAGGCCGCGAGCTTGTCTTTGCACGTTTGAAAGACCTTCAGGGATCGAGGCCGGCGGCGCCAGGAACCAGCACCGGCTCAACACGGCTGCCGAGGAGTGGCGAGGTGGGTGATCTCGCTGTGTACTTGTACAGCCTGAAGCCATCCGCAATGAATATGAACACGCTGCTGAAGCTGCTGACTGAGTACTCCATGTCTACCGAAGCAGCGAAGGCTAAGCAGCAGCAGCCTGCGGGGCTGTTAGGAGACAACCCAAGCCCTGGCACTGGTCGCTTGCCGCCGTGCCCAGCGCGGACAGCACTTCGTTCCTGCGCATCGATGGAGGCGCTGTGTAATGGAAAGTCCGCGGAGCTTTCACAGCTACTGCAGCAGGTGCCGCTGCAAAGTGAGTTGGATGCGAGTGTGCTGGCACGGACCATCACGGAGCACCACGCCTCGTGGCGTCTCGCGACGCAGTTTCTCGCGGCGATGCTGCGCCGTAAGTGCTTTGCTATCGTCCCTGGCATTGCCAGACACGTCGCCCGCCAAGGGCAATGGGCGACTGCGGCAAAGTCAATGGCCATTTATCTCAGCAACCAGCGGGCCGCCATGACCGTCGCCGAGGCGACGCTGTGCGTGGAGGCCAGCGTGCACGCCGGGCAGTGGTCGAGCGCGCTCTTCTGGGTAGAGCGGGCACACGCGGCGGGCTTGGCGCTGTCGCCGCCGACGTACGACCTTGTCCTCGGGGCAAGCCGACACTGTCAGTTCGAGGAAGCGGAGCGGGTCATGACGACGATGCACGACGTCGGGGCGTCCTGCTCTGAGCGAGGCGTCATCGACTTCATCGAAACGGCGGCGCACCAGGGAAAAGTGTGGAAGGCATTTGACGTTTTACAGCACAACAGCAACGTGCAGTGGACTCCTTGAAGATAAAAAAGAAAAGCAGTTGTACTTTTTTTTTTTTCCGAAAGAAACAGTCGTAGCGTGCGTTTTCGAAGCACTTTAAAAAAAAAAAAGGAAAAATATGAGGCCTACAGTTCTCAAGCGCATCTCCTGCTTTCTCTCTGTTTCTTATTTCCCTCGTTTTTATTCTGTCCGTGAAAAAGAAGCGCCAACACCACCACCATTATCCATCATGACAGCTGAGTTTACCGAGCTGGACAAGGCGAACCGCAAGGCTGAGGCATGGAAACGAGAGGCGCGGCAGTCCGCGCCAGTCTACCTCTCCAGCGGCGTCGACATCTCGCTGTCTCCCGCTGACCCACAGCCCGTTCTGCCATACCTGAGCCCATTTCGGGTCTTGCGCACCAGCGACGTTCTCACGAAGCTGGTGCAGCTGCCGTCCATCACCTTGACTGCTGCCGTCAGCGCCTGCTTTGGCGCTCTTGTGGCGCTGCTGCTCACCTTCCACCATCGACCCTCGCCGGAGCTCACACGGCTGGAGCAGCTGCGGCGTTGGGTCAGCAGACCGATCCGGCTGGCTCTCTGCGTCGTAGCGGTCGTCGGCTATCTTCGCTACCTCCGTCGTCGTTACCCCACCGTGCTGCCCGTATCGCAGTACCAAAACCTCTCTCACACGCCAGATGGACCGTGCTTTGTCGCGAACCGCGTGCTGACCATCACGAACTCGCAGGTGGGCACCCACGCCGACGGCCCCCACCACTTCTGCCGCAGCCTCTCGCACCGCAACTTCGACGACGCCCACTACAGCGGGGATGCGGTGGTGCTGGACATTTCGAACGATCTCCTCCACCCACTGCCAGACACGGAGCCGGGCGCAATTACAGTTGAGGTGATGGAGCAAGCCTGTGCGCGGCTGCCGTCGGCCTTTCGAGATAAAACCACGCCGCTGTGGCGCCTGCTGCTGGTTACCCAACGCAAGCCGGAGAGTTGCACGACTGAGCCGACCTTCCTGACACAGTCGCTGAACGTGCTGCTAGACAACGACGATGTGCAGCAGTTGTACACTTCATTTCGCACCAGTACTCCCCTGCCGGCAGGCCGCACGAACAACCACAACCCGTACGCTTTCCTCTACCCGGAAACGATCGAGTACTTGCACCGCAAATTCCCAAATTTGTTGCTCGTGGGCATCGACTCCCCGTCTGTTGATCCGATGGACGTAACGCCGCTGGTGAACCACTGCCACGGTGCGATGCTGCGATGCGGCATGGCAATCCTAGAAAATCTGCGCTACAACCGTCTCCGTCCCTTGCTAGAAACAGGCGTGGATGGGCAGCGAGGCGTGCTGGTCGGCGCGTTGCTGACCATCTTCTCCACCACGCAGAGCTTTGATGACGCGCGTGGCTGCTCCGTCGTGTTTTTCCCCTACGAGGAGGAGTAGTGAGTCCACCAAACTTGATGGAAACCTATAAACGAGACAGCGACGTATTCACGATGGCTCTCTGAAAATCAAAATAAAACAAAACTTTATATGTGCTTTCTTTTGCAGTGTTTGCCTACGAACGCTGTGACTTTTTTTTTTTTTTTTGAGTAAAGGGAACTCAGCCCTTTTCTTTTTTCTTTTTTTAAGGGGGGTTATTTTTGTCGTTGTTGCTCTTCCTCTATTTGTGTCACACTCTTTTTTTTTTTTTTCGCCTCCCACCCTCTTTGAACCCCTCCGCGTCCGGCCCTTTTTTTTTTTTTAATGTTCTGCCTTCATTATCTTTGCTGTTATTATCATTATTTCTGTATGTGTTTGCGTATCTTCTGCTGCTTTTGTTTGCGGCACTCCGTTGTACTTCGTTTTCTCACTTTTTTTTTTTTCGTCTTGACGGCTTTGGTGGTGCTAAGAGACGTTGTGGTTATGAAATGTCCGTTGAGGGAAAGGGTAAGGGGGTGGGACAGAGAGAAAGAGCGCGCGCAGAAAGCAAACGGTGACATTGCCTGTTCTTCTTTTTTTTTTTTTTTGAGCCCAATCAGGCTTAAAAAAAGAAGCACCTAAGACGAAAAGGTAATTTGAGTTGCATCGTACTATCGTAGTTTTTTGTTTTGCTTTTTTGTTCGTTTTCCTTATACACAACTATCTATTTCTATATGTATGTATATCTGTTTATCTGAGTCTCCTCGCTGTTGACTCTTTTTATTTTTCACAGGTTACTATCGCGCGTATTGGCCATCTTTTCTTCTATTATGTGCTTCCATCCACTCTTGCAGAGCATTGCGAGCTTGTAGCACTAGCTTCGAAAAGTGATTTCTAAAAGTAAAAGAACAGAAGACGTGCCTGCTGGTAAGAAAGGGGAAATGCCACATATCCTGCGTGCTGTTGCTTTGCTGCTATTCAAGACTACAACTCGAAAACACGAGTGATGGTTCTTCCTTTTTTTTTTTTTGTGGTTTACATTCGGTGAGCAGGCTTATGGTTTGCTCGCTTAACCTCTCTGCTTTCTCAAGGCAGTGCTACATTTTTCTGCTGCTCCTTGTCGCATGCATCTTCGTTTCCTTTGTTTACCTAACTGACGGACATAGATAAGTGCCGTTTTCCACGGTGTGTGCTTGTTTACGTAAGCGACTTCAACGCAAATACAGACACGCAGACACACCAACGCAGATACACGCTTTGACAAGAAGAAAAACAAGCACCACAACAGATTTTTGGTCTACATGTCGTCTCCAGCGGCACTTGCGCTGGGCCCGCTGCTGCAGTACCTTCCATTTCAAAAGCTCAACAAGGTGCAGGAGGCGGTCATTCCATCCCTTTTCACCAACGACGGCAACTGCCTCATCGCTGCTCCAACAGGCAGCGGGAAAACGGTGCTGTTGGAGGTGGCGATGCTGCGTCTGTTCCGGCACGTCCTCGCCAGCGGCGGAAATGTAAAATCTGCTTCACGGAAACCTGCTGCCGCTGCTGATGTTGCGGACTCAAAAACAGAAATTGAAGCGCCTTCTTTAATCGAGAAGCGCAAGGCGGTGTACATCTGCCCGATCAAAGCACTCGCGAACGAGAAATACGAACACTGGCGACGTCAGTTCCCCTTTCTTTCGGTGGTGATTGAAACAGGAGATCAAATGCAGCAGCGTGATCTAAAGCGGAAAGGCACCGCGGACGAGGTCAGCGCAGCAGGAAACACGACAACTGCGACGGCCGCGGCGGAAGACATGTCGAGCGTGTCACAAGCAGACATTCTCGTCACCACACCCGAGCGGTGGGACAGCATAACGCGCCGGTGGAAGGAGAAGGAGGTGATGGCGATTGTCAACTCTGTGGGCTTGCTCCTGCTGGATGAAGTGCACACCGTACAAGAGGAACGCGGGGCTGCCATGGAGGCAATCGTGAGTCGTGTGAAAGCAATTCAGGCGGCCACGCTGCACAGCGCGACGAATTCCGCGGCGACGACACGCATTGTTGCGATCAGCGGAACACTGCCAAACATCCGTGACATGGCGGAGTGGTTGGAGGTGAGTCCGGCCATGACTTTCGCCTTTTCCGCTGCGGACCGACCTGTGTCGCTCACAATCAAGGTGATCAGCTACGCCCACGACTCCCCCAACCCTTTTGCTTTTCACCGTTTCCTCTCCTTCAAACTCTTCTCCTTGATCCAGCAGTTCAGCGACGGGAAGCCGACGCTGGTATTCTGCGCCTCGCGAAAGGAGGTGACAAGCACGGCGGCGCAGCTCGTGGAGGACATTCGCGCTGCGGCGACGCGGCGTGGCCAGCTGGCGCAGCTGCAGCCCTCAGAAGACGCGCGGCGGCTTTCTCAGCAGGCCTCCGACAAGCAGCTGCGCGGCTGCCTGCTCACTGGAGTGGGCTTCCATCACGCTGCCATGACCACCGAGGACCGTCTGCTGGTCGAGCGGATGTTCCGCGAGCAGTACATCGCCGTTGTGTGCTCCACCACCACACTCGCCCTAGGCGTGAACCTGCCAGCGCACCTCGTGGTGATCAAAGGGACAACCTTCTTCGCGAACGGCCAATGTCAAGACGCGTCCGTCACGGAGGTGATGCAGATGTGCGGTCGTGCTGGTCGCCCGGGCATGGATGCGCATGGCCTGGCGCTCGTGCTCACCACGCAGCGAAAGTCCTACCTCTACGACACGCTGCGCAACGGCGCGGTGACGCTTACCTGTGTGGAAAGCCACCTGCACCGGAACATGATTGAGCATGTCAACGCGGAGGTGGCGCTTCGCACCATTCAGAGCTTCCGTGCCGCGACGGATTGGGTCAAGACGACTTTCTTCTGGATCCGGCTGCAGCGGTGTCCGCGACATTACGGACTGAAGTTTGCGAGTAAAACGGAGGAGGACGAGTTCAGCGCGGAGGCCTTTGTGGAGGCGCTGATGGAGCGAGTGCTACGTGTTTTGCTGGAGGAAGGCTGTATCTCCATCGAGCGCACCGCGAAGCTGGCGGAGCAGGAAGAGCTGCAGGACCGCTGCTCGTCGGACGAACCCTTGGGCGACATTCGTCAGCCGAGCGCCACGTTCGAGCCTACGCGCCTGGGCAGGGCCATGTCACGCATGTATATTCTCTTTGACACCGTGTGCATGTTGAACGCTGCTTTGCAGAAGCGGGGAGTGGCGAAAGGCGGCACGCACGCGCAGGCAGACAACGAGGACGCAGACGACGACGCCGTCATGGCTGTCACGACAGCAACAGGCGACGTCAGAGAGGGAGAACAGGAGGAGGAAGATGAGGAGCAGCACACACGCGAGGAAGCCGTAGCGTCAGCTGCTCCTTTCTCCTTTCTACCCTCATCCGTGCCGACCACAGTCACCACGACGAAGAAGACAGCGATGCAGCCAGAGGGAGGCGGCGTCGCAAAAGCCACGGTGGTGGTGCCGGCTGCAGCAACAGCGGCTACAAAGCCCTTCACTCTGCAGGAGACGCTGCAGCTGCTCTGCCAGTGTCAGGAGCTGGTGGAGGTGCGGCTGCGGCAGGGCGACCGTGGCCCGCTGAACGAGATCAACCGCGCCGTTCGCTTCCCTTTGCACAGCGGCCGCCGTGGTGGTCGCGAGGTGCGTGAAGATTGGCATAAGGCGTACCTGCTCATCCAGGCCCACGTCGGCCTTCTCCCCATCACGGAGGTATCTCTCCGTAACGACGCGACGCGACTGTGGTCAGTGGTGCCGCGGGTGTCGCGTTTTGTGGAGGAGTACGCGTGGGCGCAGACCTCCTCCTACACCTTTGCCTGCTGCGCCAACCTGCTCGCGCGTTGCATGGAGCGTCGAGTATGGCCGGATGGCCCCGTGCTGCGCCAGCTGCCACACGTGAGCGACGCGGTCGCCGAGTCGCTGCTGCGTGGCGGCTACCGCGGCTTCGACAGCCTGCGCTGTGCCGACGCGCGCCAGTTAGAGGTGCTGTGCAGCCGCCTGCCACCTTTCGGCACTCAGCTACTGTCGCACGTACGCAGTCTACCGTATGTTCAGATGGAGCTGCAGGTGACGGCGCCAGAGTGCGCGAAAACGGCTTTGCCTCGGGGAGCTTCAGTGAGCACGTGTTATATGGGCACGGTGCGCGTCTTTCTTAGTCCGTTTCTGACAGCCGACCCAGCGTATAACGTCGAACACGCTTCCGCTGATCCACCGACGCGGGGCATCGGGCCTGGCACCGATGCTGTGAAGCGGCAGGGAGGTAAAGTAGCGCTGACAGAATCCGCCGTGCGCGATGGGCGAGCGCTGTTGATCGTTGGGGCCCCTGCCGCTGACGTGGTGCTGTTGAAGCGCTTTGTGCCTCTCTCCGCATTATCAAGGCGGCAGACGGACTCGCCTGATAGGGAAGTTGCCAACACGGAGTGCGTGGACAGTATGGTGGTCGCGTGTTTCACCTTCCCTGTTGCAGCGTCGCTCGTCCAGCCCAGCGTGGCGCAGCAGGACGGGGGCACATATGGGATCGAGGCGTCTTGCTTCGTGCTGCACATGGTGGGACTAGATGCTATGGCGCGGGTGTGCGGCTCAGTTCTGCAGACGGCCGCAAGACGGCCTTTCGAAGTGTGCTCAGCGCTTTCCACGTCATCTGACGCGCGGGCGCTAGCAAACATCCAGACACCAACGCTTGATCAGTTCTGGTCGGCCACAACAGCCGGGAACAAAATGCATGATCACAACGCGAACGCAGAAGTGCAGGAGATGCGGGAAAAGAGCCAAGAAGCGAATGCCGTGCAGACGACAGTATCCGCGCAGATTGCGGCCGAAGCGCGGGCAAGTTTCACCGCACTTTGTGCTGACATGACATACATCGCCTCCGCAGACAAAGCAGCGCGAAGGCAAAAGGCTCGAGAGCGGAAGCGGCCACGAAGCGAGCCTGCAGAGACGGCTACACCAGCCTTTGCGTCAAAAGGCAGTGTTGCGTCCAGTCACGAGGCAAAAGGAACGCCGCAGAAGGCAACCCCGCATTCTTGTGAAGCACACGCCGCAGCTACGCCAACGTCTACCGCCGCAGCCGCTGACACTGATGCTGCTGGTGCTGCTGCTACGGCAGAGGCGACGCCCGAAGCTGCGGTGAAAGGGGAAACAGTGGCCACTCCGCCGCACGACGGTTTTGTGGAGGCTGAGCGATCAAGGTCGTTTTCAGCAGCTCCGCAGATGCCACCGCAGTGCTCTCCACGCGCTGCGTTACGTTCTCACGAGGAGGCTGCAACACCCAAGAAGGCGCACATCGACAACGAGCCACAGCGAAAACGAGCACCTTCTTGCAGCCCTGCCATTGCCAACAAGCGGGACGCTGGCGGTGCTCCTGTCCGGCTGCCCCGCTGCGCCTCTCCGCCCGCCACGTGTCCTACAGTCAACGTGTCGGCTTGCCCGTCATGGGCCCACTTTCGTGGCGGTTACACGACGGCAGATGACAGCGCACCACCTTTTGCCTCAGGCGATGGCGTGCCAGCCTATCAACAAGGGCCAGCCCCGCCGGAGAGCGTGCACGACGACGGCTACAGACGGCCTCGATGGCACTTTTCAACCAATGCCACAAGAACAGCAGCATCACCAACGCTGTCGTCACACTATTCTTGCATGTGCCCGACCTCTGCGCAGCACAGCCACAGCACTCAGCGCAGGTGTTGCTACGCTGGTTCGTCAGACTCGTACACCGGCGAAGTGGGTGGCATGTACGGGAACAGTGAGAATGCGTACGCCAGTGTCACGGAAGCTGCGCCACACCTCGTAGTTGGTGAAGGCGCCTTTCTTCCTCGGAGACGTTCGTCAGCGCCGTTATCGTGGACGTGTCCTTCAATAGCGTCAGAAGCAACAAGGTGGTGCCCACAGATTTACCAGGACGCACGCGATGCTGTGTGGCAACAGACAAGCGTACAGAGTGCGCCGTCGTACGTGCGCAGTGATGCGGAACGCTTTGCCAACTACAGTATGGAGGCATACACACCGCAGCCTTACTACGCACCCCGCCACCCACCTCTTACGCGCGAGACGTGGAGTCCCACTGTTCATGTGGCAAGGTGGCCGGTCGACTACGCACACACAACCACCGTCGCAACACCTCCCACGCCACCCACTTCTTTTCTTTCATCTGAACTCTGGCAGCATACCACTCCACACGCTCCGTGCGACCAAACAGACGCTCCTCCGGTGTCGTATTCCGTGCCCGGTCCGCATAGAAACATGGAAGCGCAACAACCGCGCACGCTGCACCGGGGGACCGGAGGAGAGGCAGGTGCCTTTTCGACTGCACAGCCATCTCCGCCTCACCTCTCCAGCAGTGCTTCTGCGGTGCCCTCTGCTTTTCTGCCATCACAGCGGTGGTGGCAACCCACGTTTGACGTGCGTGGTAGGGCGATCTCCTGTCAGGCCCCCACGACATCCTCTGTTGTCACGAGAGGCACCAGTTTTACCCCGCACGTGCGACAGTCCGCGATGGTACCACAGTCGTGGTGGCAATAGCGTTGACGGCAGAAGTTGCCATTTTTTTTTTCGTACCCTCCCCCCTTTTCCTGTTCTCTGCTTATTACTCTGCTGTTTATCCACCTCTGCTCACTGTTAAAGAAGTCATAACAACAACATAAAATAAAAAACGAGCCTCTTTGTTCCAGCGCTCGCTCTGCTCACTTTCGGTGCGCGAAATCAAAAACACATTGCTTTCATCGTTTCTTTTTTTTTTTTTGAGTTTGTGTATTGGCCCTTTTACTTCTATAGATGCTTGTTCTCCTCAACCGCTTTCTCACCATTTTTTTTTTCCTCTTCCTTCTTCTGTTTTTCGTCTTTGAAATCTGATGCTTCATTTCAAAAACTGTCTTTCGGTTTTCCTGTACGTTGTGCGGACCAGTCTGCGCTGTCACGACTGTGGTGCTTCACCTTTTTTTTTTTTTTTTGCCTTTCCCGTTAGTGTCAGCTGATTCGTAGGGTGCGTGCGTGCATTACGTATACGCGTCACGATTCCTCCTCATCCATACGTTCTTTCTCTTTGTCTGCATTGTAACAACTCTATTCTCAACACGGGCATTCTGCCCACTATTCTCACTTTCTTTTTGTTTTTCTTTTCATCGCCGAAGAACAAATAAGCGAGTTTTTTTTTTTTAATACCTCGTGCGCTTGCTGTTTCTACATTTTTCTCATTTATCAAGCATTCATTGTAGTCACTGATCAAGCCCTTCTCTTTTCGCTTTATAGTTCTACCCAGTTTTTCGAACGCTGCTCCTCTCATCTCCGCTTTCTCGTCTTTCTTCTGGTATTGCCAACCATCTCTGCAGCGTTTTCATTTGTCTTCGTGTCGCATTTTCTTTTTCTTTTTTTTTTTTTGCTTTCTCCTTTTTTTTCGTGTGTTCCCCCTCCCCCCCCCTTTTTTTTACCGCTCGTGCCGATCTGTTGTCTTTTTTCCACAGCTTTACAGTATGGTCGTATCTCCTTTCGGAGCGAAGTGGACAACGGACAACGTCGCGGAGCTCTTCTCCGCGCCGGATGTGGGGCTGTGTGACGTACTTTACACCGAGGCTGTCGCGGATTACCTACAGAGCATCCAGAACGTTCCCTCGGCTGGACCGCCGTCGCGCCGAGGAGGTGGGGAACCTGTAGCCGCGGACCAGCGCGACGCGTCAGGGCTAGCGAGCGCCGCCAATCGCGTCATCTGCGTTCTGCGCTACATCAACGCGCACGCCATCGACTTGTTTGCCCTCCTTCAGGGCGCCACCAATGTGAGCCCGGCGAGTAAAGAGGTCGCCTCGCCATCGGAGAGCGACCGCGCGAGTGAGGCGGCGCCTGCTGGGGCTGCCTCCACAAATGGCGACGGTGCCTCCCCGTCTTCCCTGCCCTCGTCTCTGGAGTCCGCCGTGGACGCACTCAGCGCCGAGGAGCGCGAGCACTGCGCGCTCGTCAACTTGACCGAGCTGCTCTCTTTTTGCATTGCGCAGTCACCAGAGCAGACGGAGGTGAACGCAGTGGTGGCGGCGTGCACAACCGCGCTGAGCTGTCCCAAGACGGTGGAGGCCCAGCGTGCCTTCGCGGTGCAACGGCTGCTGCTCGAAGCCTTCGACAGCGACTTCGAGACAACGACGCGGATAATCGCCGAGACGCTCACCCCTGCCATCGTCACCGGCGTCGTGGAGAACCTCGCAAGCAACTCCATCGTAGCGGAGACGCTCATCGCGCTCTTCGGCTCCGCGCTGTCGGCGGTGTGGATGGTGAAGCCGACGACGAAGACGGCCCTCTTCACGTCCCGCTGGATCGAGCTGCGCTTCCCTAAGACCCTCTGCGCCTACCTGCCCATCGCCATTCGCGACCCTGGGATGTATCACTACTTCTACTTTTTCAAGGAGCTGCTCAAGCGCGGCTACAGCCACAGCGCCGGCCCGGTGGTGGACGTGCTGCTGGGCGAACCGCTTGTGTCGAGCTACGTCGAGTGCATTCTGTGTTGCTGCGAGCACGACATCCACCGATCTCCGCTCTTCGCGCCAGAGGGCGGCGCCGCCGCACCTGTGTCGCTGGCGGCGGACGGGATGGAGGTGCTTGTCTCGGTGGTGAGCCTGGTGCGCAAGTCGCTCGTGCTGCCCGAGACGAACCCCATGTACGAAACTTCTACGCAGTTTATCGCGCCACTGAAGGTGCTGGAAAGCCAGGCGCGCCGCATCGTCGCACTGCTCGCCCCGACGGCGAGGGAGAAGGCGGAGCTGGCGGCGCCGACGCTGACCAGCTCCACGCAGCAGGGCTTCGGTCCGCTTCGCCTCGCCGTGTGCGAGCTCTTCGTCGAGTTTTCCCTCTTCCAGCTTGCGGAGGTGGACCGCATGCTCGTCTCGTCTGCCTTCTTTCCCGCCTTCATTCAGTGCTGTGAGCGCTTTCCGCAACACGACGCATTGGCGCGCTACCTGCACCGCTGCGTCCTCGCCGTCTTCCAGCGCGCCACGTTGCTGGGCGAGAGCCTCAGCGACGCGGCCGACCGTGACCTTCTCTGGAAGTACTTTGTGCAGCCCAACACCGTTCGCCTGCTCGGTGACAAGGCGTTTTCGGTGCTGGGCGCCTTGACGCACCTGGCAAAGGTGCCGAACACGTCGCTGTCGAGCCACTGCGTTGACGCGCTGACCAACCTGGCCGCCCTGCCGCTCTTCCAGAGTGCGGCGGGTGGCTCGCTAGAGGAGCAGCTGGCCGACTTTCGGGCGTCGGAGGCGATTCAGGAACGTGTGCAGAACATGGCGACGCCGATTACGGGGAAAGACTTCGAGCGACAAGGCTCGGCGGGGCTGCCCGCGGTGGTGCACCGCGACACAATTAACCTGGCAGGCGACCGCTTCCGCGGCTCACGCACCGGTGGCGTCGGCCGCGGCTCCCGGATTTCCGGCGTGGCGAAGAAAGTGTCGAAAGGCGCGTACATGATCGTGCGGCACAACACGGACGACGATCGACCGCAGCAGGCTGCCGCGGAGCAAAAGGTGGACATGGCTGCACTGAAGCAGGAGGTGCGCGACCTGCAGGAGGCCAGCTCGCCGCAGGTGCGCTCCTACCCGAGTTTCAGCTCAATGCATCTTGGCTTCTTCGCCAGTCCGCAGGGGCACGCAGACGACGACGCGGCAAAGAAGCCGGAGAAAGGGGCCACCATGAAGTCACCTCTGTCCACCAAAAGTTCTGTCAAATAGCTTGCACGTGGTTGCGTGTGCGCGCGTCTACTCTCTGTGGTTTTTGAGAGGGAAAACGAGGAGGGCGGGGCCACACACACACAAGCATGCCGACGGCTGCTCATGTTTCGCTCCTTTTTTGAGCACCTGCCTCAGAGGTAGAAAAAGAAGGAAAAAAAAAAAGCGCGTCTCCCGTGCGTCTTTGTTGGTGCTTATTTGTTTATTGTGCGCACACATGTACAGTTAGCTTTCGCTCTAGATTATTAGACAAGTGTTTCTTTTTTTTTTTTTTGCTATTACTATTATTGTTCGTCTGTATATGTGCTTTCGAGAGTTTTCGTTGGTCTTGCGTCTTTGTGGCTGCTTTTTTTTTTTTTTGTCCTATTATTATATATTTGTTTTTTAACCACCGTGCAAGCGGCGGCCTTCTTTTTCTTGTCATATCGTCGTGAACTGTACACGCCACTTTTGGGGGTGTTATTGGTGCTGTTTGGTGGAGTTGCGTGCTGATCGAAGTGAGGGTCTGCGGTGCAGGAAGGAGTTTTAAGGTGACCGGACGTCTTGCTCTTCTATTGTCTCAGGCGTGTCCAAAGCGTAGAACCTCAACAACAACAATAAAAAGAAGACGCTGTGCGCTTTTCTCTCTAAACAGTGCCCGGCAAGGAAACACCTGACTTACTGTGATACTATATATATATATATATATATATTTCTTAGCGTAGCGCAGCGAGTGAAAAAGCTCTTCGCCGATATTGCGTAAGCGTGAAAAACGACTATTTGCTTGTCATCTGTTGGCGTCAGTGATTTCTGTTCGTTGTTACTTTCTTTTTGCTTTCTTTCTCCCGCGCTCTTCCCCGATCTCCATTTTTCTTCTTTCAGAAACACTCACAGCGCGTTCTCAAGCGTCTCTGATTGTGCACCGTTGGCTTGCTGCCTCGTCTAACGCGACGCTCTGAAGCAGTACACACACGTATAGAGAGATGGATGCGAGCCAGCGACGCTGCTTCCTCGAGGTCTACACAGATGTCGACGAGGAGCCGCGGCTGCTGCAACTCGAGCCAAACGTGAAGCTCCGCAACGTGCTGGAACGCTTCGACGAGGACGGGGACCTCTACTGGCGGGAGCAGCTGCTCGACCCGGAGGCAACGCCGGCGTCGCTGGGCATGCCGTGCGGCGTGGATGAAGCCAACACGCTGCGGTTTGTGCCCGCTTCCGCCTCCTATGTGCCGCCCAGCGCGACGTGGACGAGCCAGCGAACGCCGCTGGTCGAGTCGACGGCGGCCATGCAGTCATCGCCACTGTCTTTGCCTCAAGAGACTCGCACGCCGTCTCTCCCCGCGTACGTCGGCGCCAGCGCTGATGCCCCTCCCGCGGCGGTGTCGTGGTATTCGCGGCCGCGGCTGCTCTCGCCCGCGCAGCCCCCCGCGGCAAGCGTGCTCGTTGGCAGAGGCCGGGCATCGTCACAGAAAGTGGCAACGGCTGCTCCGTACGACGCACGTTTTGCTGCCGTCTCTGCTGCCTACCGGCTTAGCGCCGGAACGCGACGCAATCGCCCTATTCTGATGGACCCGGCGCTTCTCGTCGACGACGCCGAGCCGGTGGAAACGCTGCGGTCGGAGTTGCGCCGGCTGCAGCGTGACGTTGACAGCCTCAAACGCCGGGAACGGCTGGTGGAGTCGCCGATCCCCGCTTCGTCAAGCGACGCCAGCGTGGAGGAGCTGGCGACGGAGCTGCACGACAGGCAGATGCACCGCCTGTATGACCAGCGCCGCCTCTACCTAACACACGGACAGACGGCATCGTAGAACAGTAAGTACTGGTAGAGTCTTTATGTGTAGACGCTTAGAAATTAACTTTTTTTTTTTTTTGCCGCTCAACTCTTCTTGCGCCCGTCTTTCGATTCGAACATTTAGCTCGCTTTGCGAGAAAAAAGAAAAGACATCAAAACGGAAAAAAGGGAACAACAAAAGTGCGTCGTTTGGGGGGCAGTTGGGGGGGGGAGGTGGCGTCTTCGCCATCCTGCGGAAAGGCGGATGGCCTCATCCTCACCGCACCGCCTGGGGAGACGCCCACGACCCTGCCCGGCGAGGGAAAAACACAAAACAACCAAAAAAAGAAAGGGAGGGGAAAACGAAGAGTGCTGAAAATCAAACGCTTAGAGAAACGGGCCTTGCGGGAGGTTGTTGCGGCGGCGCATGTAGCACGATCACCGATTTCTTTATCTTACCTTTTTTGTTTCTTCTCCCATCGGACGCCCGCCGCCACGCGCGCAACGAGGTGCGGCGGGCGTCGTTGCATTTCATTTCCTTCTTGCTTTTTTGTTAAAGCTGCTCCGACTAACTCATCATCAGTGGCTTTGTGGAGAAGCGAATGCAGGAAGCAAGGAAAGAAAAGTCAATATGTTCTTTTTTTTCCCCGCCACCTTCGCAGGAATGCCGGGCGATGTAGGAGGTCGGCAGGAGGATTCGTAGCTTTCCGTTTTCGCTTTGAAGTCGAGACTTAGTCACAACATAAATTGCACAGCATAAGTGACGCAGCGCGACACTCACAAAAACAACCCTTCACATCGTAGAGTCAACGCTCTCGGCTCTAAACGGTATCAACCAACAACGACAACAAACAAGACAACAAAGCTCACGCCGTCGTACATCTGTCAGAAAACTGGCAGTAGGAACAAGAAACAAAAAGAAAGTGAATAGAGGCGTGAAAAGCCCTTTTTTTTTTTGTAACCTTACGCATCCCTATGCACATCAGATACGCTTTGCTGATGTCAACAGCCCACGAAAACCGTCACACAACAAAGATAGGAAAAAAAAAAAAGAAAAAGAGTCAACAGGGAAACACAAGCAAAAGAGAAGTCAACTCTACATTATAGAGTTGTGGTACTACTGAGCCGCCGAACGGCAAACACAAGAACACAAAGCAAAAGCTAAGAAAAGAAGGAAAAAAAAAAAGCCGAAAGAGAAAGGGTTAGCAAGACAGACACGGCACACATACGAACACAACAGCCTCTTCTTCCACCTGTTTGTTCGAATCGCTGCGGCTATGGCGTGATAAACAAGAGGAAAACAACAACAACAACAACAACAACAACCAACAGACCGCGAAAACACGAAGTTCTCGTTGTATCGCAACGCTTTTCCACCGTTTTACAAAGACGGTCGCACGCCGGCAATCGTGGAGCAGGCATCCAAGAAAGACTCCGTCGACCAGCGCGGTGGGTCAGCGAAGGCCCACATGTAGAACTGCGTGATCGGCGCCACTTCCCACTTGCAGCGTCGGCAGAAGTTCAGCACGGCGTTCTTCTCCTTCGACTTGCCCTTTGCCGCGACGCGCTCCATCACGCACTCGACGATGTTGCCGTCGTTGATTACATTTTCCTCGACGTCGCCGTCGCTGATAAGGACCGGTAGCGAGTTTGTGCCGGTGGAGCGGCTGGTGGCCGGCACCTCGTCCTCGTATTCCCGCACGTAGCAGTCGAAGTTCCACGTGTCGTCGACCACGCGCCCGTCCCAGATGCGCAGGCGCACCGTCTTCTTCGCCTCGGAGGGATAGACGAAGTTGCGGATGTCGTACGAACCGTACTCGATCCCGTCTGGGTTCACAAAGATGGCGCCGCGGCTGCTGTCCTTGTACGCCTTTAGGCAGTCCTTGATGTCGCTGATGTTGTAGTGCTCGAGGAGGCGCACCAGCCCTGTGGCGGGCAGCTTGCCGAAGCTCTCCTGCAGCAGCTTCACTCGGTCGTGCAGGAGCATCTCGCCACCCTTCTGCTTGCCAAAGAGGACCACGTCGGAGATGTAGAAGACGTCGTCCAGCATTGACGCCTCAATAGAAAAGAGGAGCGGGTTGGCTGGCACCTCGGCCGTGGCGGCCGCCTCCGCCTCGTTTTTCAGCTTCTTCACCAGCTCCTGCAGCACCGTGGGTGGGTCGGTCAGCTCGAAGAGAATGTTGTACGACGTGAGGTGGACAAAGACACCGGTGTCGTAGCCGATGAGGGAGACTTTGTCGCCCCACATCCACGGGGTCACCAGGTAGTAGGGCAGCTTCGCCGCAGACTGCACGAACTGCACATAGTCCACCACGAAGTTCGGCTCCGAATAGGTGAAGTTGTACGGCAGCTCGCGGCCGATGGTGCTACGCTCCGCCTCTAGGATCTCCTCCACCCGCTCCGGGTCCACCACGAGCGGGCACTCCGGGATGAAGTTCACCTCCTCTAGCACCAGCGCTGGCGCGTTCCCCTTCAGCAGCGCCGATACGTCCTCGGTCGCCTTCTTCACCATGTCCTTCATGCTCATCTCCTCCACTATGGCCACGACGCTGGTTTGGTCTAAGCTTGAGGCGAACTCGAAGGCCTCGGGATGGGCCGTCTTGTCGCTGATCGTGTCGAAGGTCACGCCGCGCTTCACGAGCTGTGATAGCTCCGGCAGCAGCGCCACCACCGCGTCCAGCTGCAGTCCCGCCTTGGTGAGGTAATGCACGACGTAGTGAGCGTGGAAGCGATTCGTCGTGAAGGCGTCGTCCAGTACGAGGCCCTTCAGCGTCGCCTTCTTTTCTAGCATCGCCCGCAGCACCGCCAGTCGCTCCAGCGGTGGCGCCTCCTTCTCCTCCTCCTCCTCCTCGCCCGCTCCGTCTTCCCGTGGTGTCTTCAGTGACACGTACTCAAAGCCCTCCTTTTCCGCAATCGCCTTGGCCACACTCGTCTTGCCTGTTTGCTTGTAGCCCACCACCATCACCACACGCGGCGTGTTTTTCGTGATGTACGACGGCACCGCCACAGCAGGCGCCACGGCAGGCGGCGTCGCTGGTGCCGGCATCGGTGGCGGAGGCGCGCTGGACTTGCCGGAGGCCATGCCGCTATGGTTGCCCATGCCCGCGCTCATGCCTGGCATAGCGGGACCGCGCAAGTTCATCATGCCCGTGTTGTTGCCGCCGTACTGTTGTGGCGGGGGCATGCGGCCACCAGGCCCGCTGCCCATCATGTTATTATTCATGCCCATGTTGTTACCCCGCATCGGATGCGGCTGCTGCATCTGCATGGGCTGTGGCTGCATCGAGAGCTGGTCGTAGCCGCTGTTCATGTCCATGCCGACGTTGCCATGGTACATGCCTGGGGCGCCGCGGTAGTTGCTCGGCCGCATGTTGGGTCCGCCCATCATGTTCTGATTTGGGTTCTGGTACTGGTTGTGCGCCATGGGTCCACGGGACGGGTTCATGCGGCCCATGCGGGGGTTCGGCGAGTAGTTGCCCTGTGGCTGACCGGCACCGTTGTTCATGTAGCTGCCGCCACTAGCACCGTAACCCTGGTTGTTGCCGCCGTAGCCTGGACCCATGCCCCCGTTGTTGTAGCTGCCGCGGCCGCCGCTCCCACCCATACCGCCCTGTCCGTAGCCGCCGTTATTATCGTACATCATCTGCCCACCGCCGTAGTTGTCGTTTGGCATCATGCCACCACCTCCCCCGTTGTTGCCGTAGCCTTGGCTGTTACTGTTCATGTTCGACTGCTGGTAATTCGCCGCCTGGTAGGAGGGGGCGTCCGGATTGAGAGTCGACATTTTCCGTAGCTACGCTGGCTCGCTTTTACCCAAAGAGAGAGAAACAAAAAAAAAAAGCTCCTTTCGCTTCTAAAGCTCCAGCTTGTTGCTTTTTAGAAAGAAGAGAATTGAATCTTTTTTTTTTTTTTGAGAGAGGAGGGGGGGGACCCAAACCGGTACTTTGAACGTCAAGCGATACCAGATAAAAAGCGAAGAGAGGAAAAAAAAAAAAGCCTACTGCTGCGACAACAGAGGAAAGCCAAATAAAGAACAGAGCAAAAGGGTTCTTCAAAATGCACGAAGCAAAGACTCACTCCTTACGTTTCTGTCAACAAGCAAAGTTCACGACCAAAACACGGTAGCGGGTACGTGAAATTCAAAAAAAAAAAAAGGACTTCTTTACGACTTTTATTTCCACGCACCAGCACTGCACACACTTAAAGAGCGGCAGTTTAATCGGTAACTGCAATGCGAATCCCCTTTCCACTTTGTCACAAGTCGTTCTTCTCAAGTAGGGAAAAAAAAAAACAAGAAAAGCAAGAACAACTGCACAACCAATAAAGCACTCGTTATCCCTTTTTTGAGTTGCGGAGGACAAACAAACAAACAAACAAAAAGTGACAAACCAACAAGGAAAAAAAAAAAAAAGAACAGAGCTTCTACTTCTCTATAAAGAAGTAAACAAAAAAAAAAAAAAAGAAATGCGCGAGTAAAAGCGAAGACCGAACACAGAGATGAGCAAGAGACGAGCAGGACAAGTAAAGAGGAATAAAGATGTCAGCAGTTTCAACGGATTCAATAGCCTGGTGAAAGCACAACTTTGAGATCTGGGTGTGTGTGCACACATATAAAGCTATTGCTATCTTTGGAGAGGGGGAAAAAAAGGGATAGCATATCTATATATATATATGTATTTCTAGCGTTAGTAAAACCACTGAGCCGAAATGGCACAAACACTCCTTTATTGTGTGTGCCCACGCGCGGCATTGGTAAGCGTAATGCTCAAAAAAAGCACACAGCGTTCAGCAAGCGGCGTGTCGCGGCATTCCAAGCTTACGGCGTGCCTCTGTGTGAGTACAGCCTTTGTGCATCCCTCCTTGCAGTCCTCAGTTTTTCATTTCTTTTTTCTGTTGTTGTTGTTAATTGTCGAGCATTTCTTTTTTTTTTTTTTTTGTCATGTTATGTTAGCGTTAAAGGCGGCAGCAACAACGCTCAGAGTTAGCTCTTCCACCAAACTCTCCGCACAGAAGAGAAAGATGACTTTCTCTCTCGCTTTCAAAGGCCGTACCAACCTTCCTTTACTACAAAAAAAAAAAAAAGAAGTGAAAATAGGAAAGAGAAAGGATAGTACAGAGAACAGAAAAACAAATAAACAAAAAAGAGACTATTATATCAAAAATAAAATAAAAAAACACCAACAACAAGAGAGAGCAAAATGCAACCGCAGTTCCTACACACAAACCGAACACACAAAACACACACTCAAACAAAGACCCTTGAACAATTCACATTCGTAAACCCAGTGACCCATCAAAGAAGCAATGACAACAGCAACAACAAGTCCAAGAGAAGAAAAATACATATATGTATATGTGTTTTGCCGGACCAGACACAGACATAACTGCACAGCGGGAGCAGTGTCAACGTCGCTGACGTTAGCAAAGCAAGACGCCGTTGAGGATGCACGTTTCCTTTTTTTTTCTCCCTTTCTCTTTGCGTTTACGAGCTCGAAACAGGCGCGTTCGTAAACGCAAAGATGTGTGTATAGTAGGCGAGGCAAAAAAAAAAAAAGCAGCCGTTCCACGCTCACCTCAAAGCAGCTTCAGTTCTTCGCTTGTCCAGTGAAGTGCAGCGCTTTGCATTGCTCCAGCAGCTGCTCGTAGCTGAGATGCTTCAGGTGAACGATGCTGTCCACCACGGCAGTCTTGTTCGGCCGCGGCTTATCGGCGCGCAGGCGGTGCAACTTCCAGACCGTCTCCGGGTGCCCGCTCGCGATGGTGCCTGCCTTGACCTGGTCCATCTCGAGCTCGGCAATGACGCTGTTGCGCAGCTGGAAGCCGCGCACCTCCATCTCCGAGAACACGCCCGTCGCACCCGGGTAGACGACCTCGCGGTCGCTGTCCGTCGTGTAGAGCTCAAACTCTGTCGTGCGGGTGCCGTCCGCCTCGTTCACCGTCTCCTTCCCGTTCATGAGGCGGAAGTCAGCGGTGCAGAGGCCCAGCGGCTTCCACTTCAGCAACAGCTTGTCGAGGCCGAACTTGTAGAGGCTGTTCGCCTGAAACACAAGGCCGTCCACCGCGAAGGGGGCATCCTCCATGCGAGGCAGAAGCATCGGCAACTCGTTGATCGGCACATACTGCTTCAGCACAACAGACGCGTAGGCGCCGGCCTCGCCACTACCGTCAATCATCGCCTTGAACCACCGATTCAGCAGCTCGTAGCGCTCGGCGAACAGGGTGCGCTTTGCCTGCTTCCCACCAAAGAAGACGTAGTCGATGATGTGCAAAATCGGCGTCGGGGGCGTCGACTCGCCCGTCGTGCTGAGCTCGGCGTCGAGCATCCACTCGATCCCGTTTGCATCATCTGGGCGGACGCCCAGCATCTCGTATGCGTTCGGGAACATCAGCGGGTCAAAGAGAACGTTGAAGTCGTAGCATCCGGTGAAAAGGAAGGGGAAGCCGAGCACGCCGAAGTGGGAGTGCTTGACAACGAGGAAGCGCTGGCCGTCCACCTTGAGAGTGACGTACATGCTCGACATCTTCTTGCACTCGTTGCGGTTCGCGAAGGAGGTGGCGTCGACGTAGCCGCCGACGCTGGAGAGCGGCGCGCTATCGGTGCGGCCGGTCGTGTTGCCAATTGCCGCGTGCACCTCCTTCGTCAGCTGCTGGAAGTCGCTGTAGTCGTCCAGCAGGTAGAAGTGCTCGTACCCTGGCACCGGTGTGGCGAAGGGAAGGCGGATATTGCGACTGCGAGTGGGGAATAGGCCGTCGATGATGCTGTGAATGCGCTCCCACGCACGGCGCGCGTCCATGACGTTGCAGTCGATGGCGTGCAAGACGCCGATCTTCTTATACACGTGGTCGGCCACCTCAGCCTGCGCACGCTGTTCGACGTAGCGCCAGTGGTCAGCCCCGCCCTTCTGGTCGCCGCGCTGCTGTGCACGCTTGATGCCCTCCTTCGGGTCCAGCTGCAGCCAGAAAACGATGGGCACCGGCAGCTGGCACACATTGAGCGCGGCCTGGAGGTAGTAGGCATCCATCTCGCCTGTGGCGACGAAGCGGTCCAGCACGATGCCGTTGTATTGCCGATCTGTCGCATCAGGTCCGAAGTGCGCCTTCACCGCTTGCTCCACCTCCACGTAGGGCTGCTTGCCCTCCTTGTACATGTCGCCGGAGGAGAGGTGGAGGAGGTGGTAGCGCTCGGCGATATTCTCTGCCTGTGTTGTCTTTCCAGAGCCGCGACAGCCAAAGACAAGGACGACGAGCGGGTCCGAGTTGGACGGGACAGCCTTGCGGCCAAACTGCGGTGGACGCCAGCCGGCAAGACCGCCGCGCGCGCCAGGGCGGGCGCCTGCGGCAGCCATCGGTGTCGCGACCGGACGGGCTACCTGGGGCAATGCTGTGGCTGGCGAGGTGTGCGCAGACGGCAGCGTTGGGGATGCCGGGCTGCCGTCGTTGGGAAGCGGGGCAGCGCCGCTGGGCCGCCCTGCACTCGCTGCGCTCGGCGGCGCACGCGGTAGTTGTGGCGGTGGCGTCGAGGACGGAAGCTGTGGCTGCTGCTGTTGTGAATGCGGATGCTGTGCCACCAGCCCTCTTGCCGGCCCCGGGTAGGGCGCGGCAGTGCTCGCGGCGGTGGCAGCGGAGTAGGGGGACGGGCCGCCAAAACCACCCACACCACGCACTGGTCGCGCCATCGGAGCGGAGGTGACACGTGGTGGGATCGCAACAGGACCCTCGTTGCTCGGCGTCGGGGTGGTGCGTGTTGGCGCTGGCACTGGCGGAGGAGAAGTGGGCTCGGTAGCGGTGGTGTTGTTCGCCGCCGTCCCTGCAGCCACCGCTGTCTGCTGTTGCTGAAGCTGCTGCTGTTGATAGGATTCTGAGCGCGGCGCAGGCAAGCCAGGCGACGACGGACCACGCTGCAGCTGCGGCGGTGACGGCTGCTTCTCTGGCGCAGCACCGCTTGGCGCTGTGCTCGCGTTGTTCGACGACGTACCACCGACAACAGAAGACGTGGTCGACGCAGCTGCTGCCGCTGCTGCTGCTGCTGCTGCTGCTGCTGCTGCCTGGCGCTCCTGTGCACTTCGCGGGACCGCCGGCGCAATCTTAGGCGGGTAGCTGGTCGTCTGTTGTTGCTGCTGTTGCTGGCGTGGCTGAGGCGGCACGATCTGCAACGGCGAGTGCGGCTGCGGCGCGGGGCCGCTCGACATATTAGGCGAGTGTGCACCGTACGGAGGCGAGAACGGGGCCGCCGCCAAGGAGAGCCCAGCGCGGTCCTGAGAGCGCGAGAGCGACGACGACGACAGTTGAGCTGGCACGGGAGCCTGCGCAGTGGTGTAGCGATTCGTGGGGCTCTGCTGCTGGATGCCGATGGGAGAGCCGGAGGGGCTTGTGGAGGGCTGCCGCCGCATTGACGACGAGGACGCAGACCACCCCATGATAGGCGGCTGGTCGAGCTCCGCCTTGTCGGTCGCGACGTCCGGGGAGCCGGGGCTGGAAAGACTGGCGTGCGAGTTGACGCGGCCGCCCGTCCCGCCGCTGAGAGAGGCATTCATGCTGCTGCCCCCGCCCGTCATCGCAGCGGAAGCGGCCGCGTTGGTGGGCCGCGAGGGAAAGGCGCTGGCGTTACCACTCATCGACAACTGGGGACGCCACATCGCCTGCGATTGCGGGACGGTGCCGGAGCCGGGGCTAGCGGGACTCACGGAACCGGCGCTGGGCACACTCTGACCTGCCGCCGCCGCACTCGCCGGCGCCTCCTGCGCGTCGGGTACCGACAGCGGCACCCTCATGCTACGCTTGAAGCCGGAGACGAGAGGGATGTCGTCCTCGCCGACAGCCCCGCTCGTCAGACTGCTCAGCTGTGGCCCAAACTGCGGTGCCGGCTGATACACCGGCGGCACGTACGGCTCCAACGGCTCATTGCGCAGAAAGGACGGAATGAATGGCTTCGCCGTCGGGTCGAAAGACGGCGCCTTCGGGTTCAGGCTCATGATGGGTACCCGTCGTGCACAGATGAAAAAAACTGGAGGAGTGCGACGGTGCGCAGCAAGTGAGCGTGAGAGGAGCCAAACAGTCAGCAGCGCTCACAATGGCTTTAGAGAGAGAGAGTTGCAGCTTGCCGTTTCGGGACCGGACACAGTAGGAGGCGTGAGAGTGGGGATGCGAGAGCAGACACCCGGCAAAGCAAACCAAAAAAAAAAAAAAGAAAAAAAAAGTTCCACTACTACTACTACTACTTTCAAGTCAGACAGTATTTTTTTTGTTGTTGTTGTTGTAATGGCGAAATACACATAAGAAAGAAAAGACACAGAATCAAAGACGAAAGAGAAAACAAGAGACAAAAGGATGATTATGAAGATGACGAGAGAAACCAAAATACAAGCTGAGAAGTCGTGTTGACGGCTGAAAGAAAACTCTCAATAATGAGCTCCAGTACAAAAACACCGTGTACAGAAATGCGTAGCTTTTTTTTTTTCTCTTCGTGCTCTTTGACGTCGCGACAACAACAATGAAAAAAAAAATGCGAGCTAAAGTTCTGATGCTTCATTGCTTCTGAATGTGTAACGCACCAGTGCCACGCGCAAGCAACCGACAGTAAAACGATCTCCCCCAAGGGGAACTTATGCTGCACGGCGAGGAGTACCGCACCACCTCAGCCCTTAACCGCATTCTAGAGTCCACAAGGACTAAAAGCTCTTCTCCACGCACGTACGCAAAGCAAACGTGAACCTCTTCGCTACTCGTCGATGATGTTCTTAAACCCCTCCGCCAAACCTTCGGTGTAGGTGTACTGTTTCGGCGTCTTCCAGTCGCTGCCGTAGTTCTCCACCAGGTAACGCTCAGGTGGAACCCAGAAACCACCTGCCTCAGACGTTCGCACGCAGAACGGCAGCTTCGTCAGCTCCTTGTCAAAAGGCTGATGACGGTAGCGGTACATTTGATGCCGTCGCTGGCTCGCTGCTTCGTAGAAAGACGAGGCCCATAAAAAGGGGCCTTTAGCTTGCACAAGCGCGTCGTCGCTGTTTGGCACGGGTGGGTAGTACAGGTTGATGTCGATGCGTGTGTTGGTGCTGGTGTGCAAGATGCGCAGCTCCAAGCCCTTCTCTACCGTGCCGCACACATCAAACACGAAAAAGGCCCCAGTGGACGCAAGGGCGTTGATGAGGCAGTACAGTCGGTCCTGTACGCGCTGCAGCTGCGACGAAGACAGAGTGTCTGTCATCGACGCTGGCGTTGCTTTTGTCGCTGTTTCCTCCGCACCACTGGAGCACAACTCGGCGTACAAGATGCCGAGATCGATGTCCTCGTCGTAGGGAATAAAGCACCCGTCCCGCCGGGCTCCTAGCGCAGTTCCACACGCAAGAAAAAACGGAATGCGCTGTTGGTCGAGAACCGCCTTGATGGATAGAAGAGCCTCCTGGAAGGCTAGCTGCTTCGCCACCGCCACAGCGTCAGAAGGAAACAGCTCTCGTACGTGCGCCTCAAAGACGTTTGCTGGTGTTTTGCTGTTGTTCCTGTTGATGGACTGCAAAGGCGTCCCCGATGTCGAAACACCGCCTTCGTTCACGTCGGGCACCACGAGTCGAGTTGGAATTCGAACGGATGAAAGACTCTCCGTATGTGAAGGCAAAGGGCGAGAAGACCACTCCGCGCCGCCCTGTCGCACGTCTGTACGACTGCACTGCTGGTCTAGCGTCTCTAGTAAAGTATGAAAGAGGTCTTTCTGCGCTTGTGGGTCGTCGCTGGTGAGGTACGCGCTGTAGCACGCGTCAAACGCCTCGCCGCTAGTCAGCGTCCGCCCACCGTCTGAGTTTGCACTGCTACTGCCGGGAACTCCGTGAAGCCGCTCCTCGTCAGAAAAGGTCTGCAGCCAACGCAGCAGGGCATCGCGACGCAGCTCCACCAGCGAAAGCGAAGACGTCGGTCGTGAAGAAGCACACGTAGGCCGAGCGGCGGCGTTCGCAGCCCTTTTTGAAGGAACAGAATTACTGGATGGTGCATTGATGAGCGAGCTGCCAAGTGACGCAGAAGCCGCGTCTTTTGCGCCAGAGATGAGCGCGGCCTCAGCAGACTCGCAGACAACACACGGACTTTGATGCAGATGCTGGTGAAATGCGTGCGGCACGCTAGCGCACATGCGAGAGCCGCCACGACGCATTGTCTTAAGTTGTTCCAACGAGCTCATTGCACAGGAAAAAAAGAATCAACAATGATAGCAATAGTGAGAGAGTCACTCAAAAAAAAAAAAAAAGAAAGTGGAAGCAAAGGGGAAATACTAAGTGTGAGAATGAAAATGGGTGATCCACAATTCAACACGCAGCATGTTGAACGGTGTTTTCTTTTGGAAAAAAGGGAAAACTATATTAGAATGGCAGATGCGAAAGATCAGCCGAACACGTTCGAAGTTCGGAGTAACATCAAATGAGCTACCCGAGCCTCAATCGCTAACTGTAGTCAGGGTGTCAAGGAAAGCACAGCTTTCAATTGCGTTTTTCTTTTCATTTCTTTTCTTTTCTTTCTAAACGCACAGCTTTGACCCTTCTTGAGTGTGCTGTTTATTTCAAGTTACACTGGCAAGCGAGTTCCACACACACATAGCAACAACAGCAACAACAAAAAGGTGTTTATTAACAACCGTCAAAAAAAAAAAAAAAAGCGAAACCGCATGCAACAACGCAGACACTAGTAATAAAAAAGTAAAAACAACTTACTAGTAAGGCGTTTGCGAAAAAAAAAAAACCCTTCAAGCGAAACGAGATGATTCACTTGCAACGGTGCAAAACAAAAATGAAACACTTAAAAGCCAAACATGTAAACAAGCGAGAAAAAGTCTAAAGGCTCGAACTGCACCTGTGCTAAAAGGCACCCAGCTCCGCTGAAACCGTCGCGCCGACGTTCAGCGCACGATCCAGCTGCGTCTGCGCCGCGGCCGCAATCAACTTGCGTGTCCGCAAGTCCTGTCGGTAGAGCTGCTCCAGCAACGGGACGTGCAACAGCCACTCTTCTCCTTTCAAGGAACGAAGAGGGTCGTCTTGGCGGAAGGAGAGAAACATGCGCGGCGCCAGCCCAGCCGCGTGCGCGACATCCGACTGCAGACGACGCACCACCCACTGGCCCGTGCGGCTCGTCTGATCGCCCAGCGGAACAAGATAGCCGATCTCCCCGCTGTTCGTGACGTAGAGGGCAATGCTGCGTTTCGCGTCGTCAGCGGTGCTGCGTAGGCGGATCATCTTCGTCAGGGATCCACCCGCGAGCCGATACTCGCCACTCACGCTGAGCAACGCCTCCAGCACCTTTGGCGGCTTCCCCGGCTCCTCCTGCACGCGTGGCTTGTAGCTCATGCAGATCAAGTTGCGCTGATCATCCGAAACGATGAGGCCGAACCGGGAGTCGTGGTAGAGCATGTCGCTGAAGACAACGGAGGTGGCGCTGGTGTCGCGGCCAAGAACCGTGATGGTGTGGTTCGCCGCGCTGTAGCGCGCAAACAGGACCGAGTGAAACAGATCGCCAATGACGAGGTAGTCGCGCAGGGCGGAGAGGTGCGTGACGTAGGCGCCGGCATAGAGAATTGCCATCGTCTCCATGTTCGCCTTTGCCGCATCGTAGCGGTACACGCGCACCGTGCCACCCACCGCCACGGCTACGCAGTCGTCGTCGACGCTGGCAATCGCCGTGACAGGGCCCTTCATCGCTTCGTCGTGCACGTTGCGCAGCTGCTGCACCTGTCCGTCCAGATGCGACGTGGCGAGTAGGATGAGGCGACCGCGACTCGTGACGTCCTCGCCGAGTGGGTAGGCGGTGGCCAGCGCACACACTGGCGCGGTGGTGGCGGTGCCCGGCGCGTCCATCGCCGTGTCGCGCGTCACCTGCAGCAGCGTCGTCGCCAGCACCTTCTCGTTCTCATCCAGCACGAAGCAGTCGGTGCACTGCCAGTCGGCGGTCGAAAAGAACTGCACCTCGTAGCGCTCGTTCATCGGCACGGGCGCTCCCGTCGTGGCAGCCAGCGGCGGCAGCGCGACAGGCTGAACGACGTGCGGCACCCGGTTGCCCTCCTCGTCCTCTATCATGCGCAGCTGCACGTCAAACGGGGCCTTCGTCGGCGCAAAGGGCTGTGGCCGCGACGCCACAACGAAGCAGCCGTGCGCGGCGGGGGAGTAGGTGATGTGGTGTGGCGTACAGCCGAGGCGCACCCGCTCCAGCCACCATCCCTCGCTGCTGATCAGCTCGCCGAAAGGCTGCATCGTGGCGAAGTGCACAAAGCCCTCGGCGCAGTAAACGAAGCCGCCCTGCACGTGACGGGAGTGGAACGGCGCGAAGCCGCGCACGGCACTCTGGTTGTGGTGCCGCGTCGCCACGAGTTGGTTCGTTGCCGAATGGTAGAGGAGAAACACGGGAGTCTGGCCACACACGTAGAGGCCCTTGTAGCGGTGCTGCAGCTGCTGGAAGGCAATGAGGCGCTCGCTGCAGTGCCGCATCTGCTGCGTCACACTTGCCAGGCGGGCTCGTTCTTCCTGCAGACGCTGCTTGCGGGCCTCAACAGATTCGACGACGTCGGTTTCGGGCACGAGATCCAAAATGTGGTACACCTGCTTCACACAGCGCCGATGGCCGTAGCTGTCGGCTGGCACGACGCGGTAAGTGACCAGCTCGCCGGAGGAGAGAATCAGCACAAACGTCGCCTCCGTCGGGGCGGCTGAAGTGGCCGGATCGTCATGCTGATCAAACACGGAAAGGTGGGTGACGGTGGGCAGCGGCTCCGCGTTCAGCCGCTCCCGCAGCTTCACCGCCGGCGTTTCGACGCCTTCGACGGCGAAAGGGGGAATGAGGGCGAAGTTCGGGAAAACGGACAACGCAACCGCCGACGTTTCCCCCGCAGAGGAAGACGAGGACGACAACGAAGACAGCTCGTAGAGCACGAGGTTCATGTTTTGGATCACCACGAGCGTCTGCGCAGCCGTCCACCACGCCATGGCGGTCACGCTGCTCAGCAGCAGCGTTGCAGAGCTCGCTAGGCTCCTTGCGTCGTGCAAAGCGATGGAGAGCACCTGCCCGTTGGTGAAGCGCACCAGCACGCACCGACGCTCCGCGATGACAAAGGCAGACAAGGCTGGGTTGGCTGCGCCGCTTTCAGCGACAGCTGCGTTTCCTCCGCCGCTTCGCAGTGCTGCCAGGGTCTCGAACTCTACCCTTGCTATCTTGCGCTTCCCATCCATGGAAAGCAGCCGCACCTCCGTCTCTGTTACCTGCAAGAGGGCGCCGAGCCAGTCAACGTGAGCGGCGTGGACGGTGCGGGCAGCCACGGAAAGTGCCGCACCGCGCACCTGCTGCACCGAGTCGCTGCGGACGGCAAAGAGGATGGAGAAGTTTGTGCCAGAGATGAGCAGGTGCGGCGGCTGCGGGGCGGCGCTGCTTCTGTTGAGAGCGGCGTCGTTCTCGTCCTCGCGGGGACGCTTGTGCGAGTCGGCCGACGCTGCAGCCGGCTCTAGAAAAAAGACGGAGATGGCGTCGAGCTCCTCTTGCCGCACGACGCGACCGCGAACGGAGCGACGTAGCACGGAGAGGGTGCCAGCGGAGCCGCTGCCGGAACACAGGGCGAGGTCCATCACCGCCCGCCGCTGCGCCGCTGTCATAGACGGCAGCGGCTCCAGCTCCACACTACGGAAGAGGTCGGCAAACGGGGACGCCTCCACGGAAGGGTCCAGTGTGTCGCCGTTGGCCTCGGCGACGACGGTTGTGTCGACGACGTCCATGTCCCGCACCGGCCCCAGCCCGATGAATCGCTGCAGCACCTTACACGGATCGCGCGGAGTGCAGGCGATAAAGCGGGAGTCGCCGTTCAACGCGCCAAAGAAAAAGTGCGTCGCGTCTACCGCAGCATAGGAGGAGCAGAAGCAGCCTGTCATGACAATTTCAATATCGATGGCGCCGACCGCGTTGCCGTGGCTGACCAGTCCCACGTCCGCCACCGTGCCGTCATCTTCCGTCACCAGCAGCAGCCGCTGACTGCTCACCTCTCCCTCGCCATGCGATGCCTGCGACGGCACCACCACTGCCGTGGCATTCGCAAAGTTCAAATTCACCTTTACCAGCTCTGTTGATGTTGCCTGGGCGGGGTCGCGCCACTGCACGCTCTCGAATGCCACGGCAGACGACTTCAAGTTGCGCACCTCGTCCTCGCCGTTCGTGTTGATGTAAGCGCCGTAGCCCCCCTTCGTGCTGACATGCACAACCATGTTGCGGCTCACGCAGAGAACAGCAGACGAGACATCCTGAAAAGCAGGCAGCGGCGTCATGCCGGTCACGTCGTAGGGCAGACCGTCGACCTCGTTCAAAGACAGCAAGTGTGGCGCGACCGAGTTGGCCAGCATCACCTTGATCCACTCCACGGAGCAGGTGAGCATGTTGGTCTTGACCGTCTTGCTACGCCACTCCAGCACCTTTACACGCCCGGCCCAGGTCGGATACTTCTCGAACAAAAACGCCAGCAGCGGCTCGCCCGCAGACTCGACAAACTGCATATCGCGCACGTTCCGCAGTGTCGCCTTCACCTCTTGCAAGCGCCAGTGTGTGATGATGCCGACCCGCAGCAGCGGCGGTGCCGCAGAGCCCGTGCCCGTCTCTGCTGCCTTCGTCGCGGACGACGACGCCGGCTCCTCATTGCGAGAACCGTCTTGAGTGGTGGCGGCGGCATCGATTGACTTGGTGGTCGCCGCAGCCGGCCCGCACGCCTCCTGCTCTTGTGCTGCCACGAACGCCGCCGCGTCGACGAGCTCCAAGACAGGGAAGAAGAAGACGTCGCTACGCTTCGCCAGGACAGCGACATAGGAGCCGTCCGGGCTCACTCGCAGCACCGCGTCGAGTGGGCAGCGGTCCAAGACAAGCTGCCGGTCATCGAGCTGCACAAGGGCGACGGTGTCGAACTGGCAGGTGATTGGGTTGAACTGCACGAAGGAGACGTGAAAATCGTCGAAGAGCAGCACCAAAACGTCTGACGCCGCACGAAACGGCCGGCACGTCGCGGCGGCCAACGGTGGAGCGTGAAGAGTGACTTCTGCCACCTGGCCGAGCTGGTCCGGCGGAGCGTGGGCGCTGCTGTGTGCGGCTTTGAGGCGGTACAGCGTGAGGTGGTTTTGACGAATAACCACCACCTCCTTTGCTTGTTGCGCTGCAAAGGAGTCAGGCAGGAAGTAGCCCGCGACGGTGTGTGTCACGACGGACGCTGGCAATGACGGAGCAACGGCAGTGTGCAGCATTCTATTACGCCCTGCTTTCCTTCTTTTTTTTTTTTTTCTCTGCCGTTTAGATTTGCGTGTATGTATGTGTGAAAGAGAGGGAGTGGGGAGGGAGGAGGGGCTGGAAGGGTTGTGAACACTTGAACTCTCTGCAGCCACACACGACACGACGGAGAAAAAGAATGAAACAGGGTGCTTCACTTTGCTTTGGAAAAACGAGAAGATAATGAGAAAGCGAGCGAAGGTGAAAGAACGAAAACGGGAGAGACGCCAGCGCAAGGCAGGGAGGCTACAAAGAACAACAAGACCGTTTACGAAAACCCCTCCCAAAGAGCCTTTTTTTTTTTCTCTCCTTCTTTCCTTTGAATACAGTTGGACCGTGCTTCATTATTATTATTATTATTATTGTTTTAGCACAACGACTTCAAACGAACGTAACTTAAAAAAAGAAAAAAAAAAAAAAGACAACTCTAAAGAGAGAAGGAAAAAAAAAAGGACTCTAAAGAAATAATAATGATAATAAACGGGCCACTGGCAAAACATGAGTAGCCACAAAAAGAACACACACAAACAAGAAGTCGGAAAGACCTGCAAGTCACGAGGGCAGCTACGAATACGCTTTCTCCCCTTTTTTTTTTTGTTGTTGTTGTTCCTCCCTTTTCATGGACTGTGCTCACACGAATCGACGTGTACGCTATCTGTCTGCTCAGCCAAAAAGGTCTTCGAGTGTTTTGAGGAGACACACAAGTGCGCGGCTCTCGTTGGACTCGCAGCGGTCCAGCAGCTCGCTGTAGCGGGGCTTGAAGGAGTGAGAGACGATGTACTCCAGTGCAACGGAGTTACTCGACATGAGCCGGTAGAGGGCGAGGAGCGCCATGTTGAACGAAGGTTCTGGCAGTTGCTCCACGCTGCGAAAGCGCAGGTTGTACAAGAGCAGCGTGACCAGCCGCAGGGCGTAGTGCTCGTCGTTCAGCTGCGACATGTCCCGCTTCAGCGAAGGACTTGTGGTGATCACGATGCTGAGGGACAGGTTTAACGCGAGGCACGCCGCCGAGTACACAACGGCGCCGCTCGTATCCATCAGCCCTAGGCCCATCAGCGAGACCCATGAGTCGCGGTAGCGGCTGTCGGTGTAGATGATGGCGCCATGGGCGCAGCAGGAAAAGTTGCACAGCAGGCGTAGCATCGCGACGCGGCCGTCCGGCAGCAGGCGGGGAAAGTCCCGTGCAGCCAACACCAAAATGGAGAGCAGCTTTGGGTGGAAGGCACAGGTGATGAGGCAGACGCGGTGCAGGACAGCCACGCGCAGGCTGTTGAAAACAGGGCCCCACACCGACATGGGACTGCGCAGGAGTGACTCCACAACCATCTCGACATAGTTGAGGATCAGCTTTGGAGGAATCGTGTCCACCGCTGCAACAAGGGCGTCTGCGGTCTGCTCCAGCACCTCCAGCGCGGCTGGCTTCACCAGCTTCTTCGCGATGAGGCCTTTGATGAAGGGGCTGATGCCCAGCAGCAGCCGCTTCGCGAAGTGCGGGTCGGAAGCGCGGAATATGACGGCGGCGGTCGGCGGCAGCGTCAGCACGCCGCATGCTGTCGACGCGCTCAGCTGCATGTCGACACTGCACTGCCGCTCCACGACCCGCGACAGCACCTGACGGGCCACGGCGCTCTGAATGCCGTGCGTGGTCAGAGTCATCGCCTCCGCCACGGCCGCCCCCAGCGGTGTTCTGACGAGCTGGTTGACCGTGTCAAAGAGGTACTGCGGGATTGAGACGTCCTCGCCAACCAAGTAATGCAGCGCCTCGTTGGTGAAGTGGTGGCAGTTGTGCCGCACGGGGTGGTAGTCGTGGATTTGGTTCACGTGCATCGCCCGCAGCGCGACCCAGTGGGAGAACTCCGTCGCCGTCCGCTTCGTCACGCCAAGGCGGTGCCTCTTGTACTTGTTGCCGAACCGCGTCCGTCCCGACGCCGCCACGCCGATGCCGCCCTCGAAGTAGAACTCGAAACCGTAGCAAACAATGCCGGAGTGATAGACGCCAGGCGTCTCAATCCCCACCAAATCCTTGCTGTACTTCTTCAGAAAACCGTGCGACAGGTCGTACACGTGCAGCTCCACCTCGACCTCTGCCGCCTGCGGGACACAGTGGTCAAGAACAAAGCTGAAGCAGTCACGCACGGCGGTGCCAGGGATGGAGCGCTCATTTGGCGGTTTCAGCGCCGCGACACGACTCATCTGCAGGTGGGCACCGGCCACCTTCGGCGGCGACGACGGAGACGAACTCGCAGCAGCCGTCGTGGTCGCCTCCACTGCCACGCAGCTCACAGACAGGCGGCGCGTGCTGCATGGCGCCGCTGCGCCAGTTCGGCCGTGCGTGTTCTCTGTCATCATGAGCGGTGTGAGTGGCGGCATCTCGTGCTCGCTCTCCGTTGATTCTCTGTTTACGGAGAGGTGCAGTCGGGTGTCGCGCAATCGGCGACACGGCGTGGGAACGGCCTTCGATGGCAGCAGCACGCTCTCGCTCTTGTCGAGAGGGTCGGTGCTCTCCATATTAGCGTACAGCGCCGGATCGCCGCTCATCGTCACCTCTGAATGCTCCGACATCGCCAGTGTCAAGGATACGGAGGAGAAATAAAAAAAAAAGACTAAAAAAAGCGTTAAATGCGCCTGACAATAAGGGAAGAGCTTCGCTTTCCTGAGACTCCAATTTAGATTTACTTACGAGTGATAATCACTTCTGGTAAATTGTGTGTGCGTGTGTGTGCTTTTGCGTTGGAATAGGAAAGAAAAAAAAAAAGCGCACACACACACACAAAAAAAAAAAAAAGAGAGAGACTAAATGTACAGTGTGACGCCAAGGCGTTTTTTCAACTAGCCCAACGGCTCTGCTGAATAGTAGCCACCAACGAACGGTTAGCAGGTAAAACGGTTCGCACGCAGCACTGCTCGATGAAGACAGAATGCGTGACGGTGGGGAAAAGAAGAAGAGGGAGGGGAAAGAGGGCACTTTCGTTTAAAACTGATTAAGAAAGAAAGAAAAGAAGAAAAAGATACAAGTAAAGGAATGATTGACGTCACACACTTGCTCAAGTTTGTTGGTCGGAAAAGCAGTTTTAGAGCATTTTCCTTCTTTGCGTGTCTGAACAATACCCGACGCACCCTTAGAAGCCGCAACTCTTTTTTTTTTTTCTTCCTCTCCTAAACTGCAAGAACAGAATTCAAAAGACGAACAATGTGAATATCTCTTTTTACGTACTCTCGGACATAACTTGCAGTTAAATAGTCAGGGGAACACACCCAGTTACTGAGCAGGGGTAATAAGAAATGTAAATGAACACACCCACGCACACGCACATGTTTTATAGAAGTGAGAAACTGTAAAATACAGTCTTCCTGAAGCATCTTTTCTCAATCCTTCCGTTTTCACAGTCGATTCGAGGTGTCAAAGATTGCTGTCAGCGTTGCCATGAGCGTCGTCATCGTCGCTCTCGCTGACCTCGATAGCTTCTTCCCGTGATGTACCACAATTCACAGCCTTCCGCGCAGCGGGCGTGACGGATACTTTTCTGCCCACAACTTCTGTCGCCACTTCGCTCCGCTTCTTCTTCATGGGCGGCTCGTCCCCGTCAGCAGCGTCCTCTGCTGTGTCGTCATTGCCGCAGAACTGGCAACCACGCGCGCCAGCCTCGTTGCAGAAACCACAGCGCGGGCACTTCCAGTAGCCATCCGCGTCTTGCACGGCCGTCTGTCTCGCCGGAACGTAATCAGGCACGTCCGCCTCTGCCTCACCAGCCGCACCGTCATCCACTGCTGCCGCAATGGTCTCGTGCTTCGGCAAAAGCGAGGGGGGAGGAGAGGCACCGATCGACGTTTCTACGGGCCACCTCACGTTTGCCGCGGGTGCAGTGGTGGACCCACTTCGTCCTTGTCGTCGCTCAGCCGCCGCAGCGAGAACGCGGCGCAGCGCGTCACGAGTTGGCGTGAAACCCGGAGGCGCATCAAAAGGCCGCAACCCGCCTCCTCCACCGAGGCGACGGCCCTCGCCAGGAAACACCGGACTCGACGGAACGACCCGTGAGTTCGCAAGTGCTGCTCCAGTTGCGGACTTGGGCAGCTTCCCAAGACGAGCCGTGACGGTTGCCGTACGCGTCCCTCCGTTGCGACCGCGCGTTGCCGTGCCGCCACGGCCTACTCCTCCGCCACGACCTGGGGACGCCTGTGCCACGCCCCCAAGTCGGTGGCCCCCTCGCAAAGGTGACGCGCAGCACGTCGTCGAAGACGCAACGCTGGGCACGTACGCGGCTTCCGGGTAGAGCTGCTTGCCCTGCTGGATCATCGTCACCTCTAGCGCCTCACATTCTTTCACCAGGTCGTAGTACACACTCCAAAACGCGCGGTCGTGGCGGGAGTGCACGCAGTGGGTAAACTCGTGCAGGGCAGTGCATAGCACCTCGTGGAAAGGCAGGAACTCGTTGCGCTTGCCCGGGACGCGAAAGCGGACGCAGACCTCGCTGCCCGCGTTGACATTGAGTCCCAACAGAGAGGCGCCGCGAGGATAGAACTCTTTGATGACGCCCACCCGCCACCCTCGCCGCGGCAGCAGCACACGAGCGCGTTGCAGGATGTGGTCCATGTAGGACTGCGCCAGAGCATCGTTTTGCCAGCCTAGTGTGGAGACGGTCCCGATGTAGGGGAGCTGTGCCAAAAAGGCGTTCGACATCTTGACAAAAAAAAAGATAAAATGTTGCTTCAGCGCTTTTTTTTTTTCCTACACAGTGCTCTTTCGTTCTATCATGTACTCCATGAGGATCAAGTCGGTGCGTGAGAAGGGTAAGAGTTATAAAGAAACGGTTAAAGATGTCCTTCTTCAATAAAGAGAAGGTTTGAGCCACCCACGCCCTTTTTTCTTTTTTTCTCTCCTTCTGCAAGTACGGAGCTGCCTTTCTTGTTATTAAAAAAAAAAAGTGTTGTTTTCATAGTGTACCATCTACGGTACTGTTCGACTTGCTAAGGAGAGGAAGACAGTGCCGGAGTAGGCAACATGCGTGGCGTCGTACACACTATGAGAAAAGAAAAGAAGAAAAAAAGAAGAGTGCTTCACGTCATTTAGGAGTCTAATCTTGCCCTTTTTTTTTTCTTCTCTCTTATAACTGTTACGTCTGAAAAGCAAATAGTGTTTGTAAAGATCAGCCAGCCACGCCCAGGTCCACCTGTGACGCTTATTGCCCAATGCGCTCGTTGTTGAACTCCTGGTTCATGTTCTGCGCGTACCACCACTCCATTCCACGCGGAATAACGGTGGTGTTCTGCACGTAGTCAAAAAACTGCTGCGGCATTGTCACGTACGCCTCAGCGGAGGGGAAATTCGCGGGCCACAGGTGCCGCTGACCCATCGCCACGCTGCTCACCACAAACTCTGGCCCCACCGTCTGGTGGAAGATCGTTTTCCCCATCAAGTGGTCCAGCTCGTGCATGAGGCAGCGCGCACGCATCCCGTCCAACACCTCTACCTTCTCGTTGCCGTGCTCGTCCATCCCGGTGCAGGTAATGCGCTGCGGCCGCACCACCCATGCCGTCGTCGCGCCGCACGAGATGCAGTTCTCCCACATACCATACATTGGCGCGACGGAATGACGGTCGTCGTAGCCCGGCACCGTCGGGTTCACCCACACCTCAAAATCCTTCTCGTCGGGGTTGCTCTTGACCAAAATAACAGCGGCATCCCAATGCGCCTTTGGGGCGCTGAAGGAGACGCAGTGCAGGTCGGTGGCGAGCTGATTCATGTCCATCAGCCGCGACATGAACAAGGGCGAGCGCAAGTCTGACTCGGAGACGGGGAGGACCGGACGGGTCATGCATCGGTGCGGGTAGCAGGCGACGCGGCTCAGCGCCTTGGCCTCGCGCTCCAGCGTCTCCGTCACGGTGTCTTTGAGGCTCTTCGAGGAGGAAGCTGGCGGCTCAGGGTCCGTGTAGCGCAGAATCCTCGACCCAGCTCCAATGAGCGCGCGAAACGCGTGGCTCCGTCGCAGCATGGCACAGAAAAACTCAAGGGGTAGAAGGGAAATGTCGCTGACGCACAAGCTACAATAACTACCACAGCAATCCAAAAAAAAAAAAAGGCAGAGTGTCACGCCGTTTCCTTCCTTTCTTTTTTTAGGGTAGGAGAGGGGGGGGGGAGGGGAGTGACTCGGCTAAATGAAAGAGACAGAATGAAAGGAAAAGGAAGAGTCAAAAAACAAAAACAAAAACGGACGGTTTTGCTGAAAGTAAAAAGCACACTGTTGCGTGCAGTGAGTAAGAGCTTTTCGTTTCTCCGGTACCACCACACTTTATCAGTTGACATTTTCTTGCATGAGAAGTCAAAAAAAAAAAAACGTCGTCAGGACACTTAAACCAAAAAGCACACACAAGAAAGGCCGTGTTGCCCTTCATATCTAACACATAGCGAAGTCCTTTTCTCAAAAGGAAAAAAAAACTGCTTCGCTTAGAGGCTCTTCTCCAAGCAAGAGTCGTTTGTATTATGAAGCAAGAACATACTGCATCTCGCTGTAGCCATGAGACGTATTTCTTACTTCGTTTTCTTGTTGTTGCTTGGTTCGATACTGCCCTTTCTTCTTAGACATTTTCGTTCCAGTTTGGGTTTATGGTCCGTCACCAAAGACGAATACAACTTTCTGCACCTACGTATAAACATACACGTGCACCTGTATAAATCCGTTCGCTTCGCCGAGAATCAAAAGCAGCCCGTAACGACGCCGGTCGCCTCAACGTGGTGTTACGGTTCAGTACCCCCGGTTCCAAGGGGGAAGCCAAGACCCAGCCATCGTCGCTCTCATGCGATGTAGGACTGGCTCATGGCATCAGCAAACAGGTCAAGGGTAAAGTCGTGTTCGGGAGGCCTGGAACTCGTTCCATGTCCGCACTACCCCGAAGAGCCTACACACGTCCGCGCGTAGTGCTTACTCTCGTAAAAGAGCTGTAAGCATGCCCGCGGTAGGCAGAACAACTCGCGCATCTGCAAAAAAAAAAAAAAGCAGCCACTGGTGAAAAAAAAAAGTGCACATGAGACGAGTTAAAAAAAAAAAAGAAAAAAAAAGAAAAAAAAAGAAAAAAAAAGAAAAAAAAAGAAAAAAAAAGAAAAAAAAAAGTAAAACGAGAAATGTAACATCAACAAAAATGCACAGAGCACAGCTAACAGCAAAGGAGATTTCTTTTTTGTAGTCGGTTACAATGAGGAGCACTTCTCAGAAAGAAAGACAAGAAAAAAAAAAAGAAGAGTCTCACTGCTTTTAAAAGCTCACCAACGCTTTTCCACGAGCCACGCTTTAATCGTTCGAGTCGCCAGCTGGAAGTCCTTTCGATAGACTTGGAAGAGCGGCTCCTCCAAGAGTTCAATGGCGTGCAGCGGCTCGGCGTCTTCGCGGTTCACCAGGCACTTGCCACAAATGTCAAGAATCACGCGCGCGTCATGCAGTCGCCGGCCACTCGGATCTTGCATACGCAGGAGCCCCTCCACATGTGCCTTAATGTTACCCTCCCAGTCGAGCACGCGCGCGCCACGGTCCCAGCGGCTCAGCTGCGGGTCGTCGCTGAAGTCATTGACGATGCTGTTCGTGAAGAGCGGGTCGACGCCGGTGAGCAGACCAACGAGTAAAAGGCCAAAAGCCCAGGTATCCGCGGTCTCGCTGAAGAGCCCGTGCGGTGACTGCCGTGTTGACGGCGGGATGCGGCGGATCTCGGCGCTGTGCGCGGGGCACGGCGTGCTTGCGACGAGCTCAAAGTCGCACAAGGCTACGTCGCCGTCGTAGGAAAGCAGGACGTTGTCCAGGTGCAGGTCGTTGTGGGTGTAGCCGCTGAACGTGCCACCGTGCGGGAGGCGGTGGTTCAAGTACGCAATCGCCTCCACCACCTGAAAGGCAATCGCGGCAATGACCTCGATGGAGTCAACGGGAAGGTACTTAATCGCGCTGCTGAAGGCACCGTGGTGCTCGTCCTCAGAGGAGGAGAGATTGTCCTCGAGGTTGGTGCTGGACACGAGCGAGTCCGCCGCAAGCCTCGTCTCGTGCCGCGAGTTCAACATGAGGCTCTGTAAGAACTCCTTCAGGCTGCAGTTGTACAGGGGCATCAGCAGCCCCACCTTTTTGTGGTGCTGCGTCACAATCGCGTCCGGCAGCACGAGGTGCAACGCGGCGTACTGGGCTTCTTCCACCGTTAGAAAAGAACTGCGCACACTCTGGCAGTGGGCATTGTTTTCCGCGCAGCGGTACGCGGTGGCGACAAAGGACAGCTCATCCGCACTGATCTGTGACGGGTACCGCTTGTAGGCCTCACGATCGCGCGGTGGGGGCGAGCTGAGCGACCACAAGGACGAGTAGGAGGACAGCGCACGTTGCTGGGTGACCTGCAACAGCGCCGGTGGGAACGTGACACGGCAGACAAAGGACCCGCGGTCGCCGCCGTAGCCGATCACGTCCCTCAAATCACCGAGCAGCTCCTCCTCCAGAAACGGCACCGTGTCGTCCTCCGAGAGGGCACCGGGTGACGCCTCACCGGAGCTGTTGACGGCGTCGATGGCGGCGGGCACGGAGTGCTGGCGCGAGAGTGCCGCTTCAGCACTCCCCGCACTTCCGCTCGGATGGAAGTAGTACTCGTACGAGGCCCTCTCGTCCTCCCCCTCCCCCTCTGCCTCCCTCTCCTCTTCGTCTTCCTCGTCGTCTTCGACCAACGGGCCACACGTATGTGGCGGCAGGATCGAGTCTGGGAAGTAGTAGGGCTCGATGGTGCCGCTGGCATTGCAGCGCTCCTTTTTGGCGGAGACGCCACTGCCGCTGTTTGCTTCGTCAGAGATGCAGGTGGAGGAGTCCTGGATCACCGCTGGCGCCTGCAGCCAGTAGCCGTGCATGGTGAGGTAGCCCTCCGCGCAGTTGGCGGCGATGTCCAGTGTGCTGCAATTCGAATGCATGCGAAGGAAAAGAGAAAAGAAAACTGTCCGCAGACAATAACAACCTCTTGCAGCGCTCTTGTTTGCCTTTTGTTTTTATTTCTCTGTAGTTTCAACTATTACTAGCAAAACTAAAAGCAATGCAGCAAAACAAAAAAAAAACAAGCACAAACAAAGGTCGCCTTTAAAATATGGGGGAAAAGAAAGTGGACCACGCTTTTGCTGTTGTTGCTGTTGCTCTCTCTCTCTTTCTCTGTGTGTATGTATGTGTTTATGTGTGTATGTACGTTATTATTGCTTCAGTGCTTTTTTTTTTTTCTCTTTTAAGGCAGGGAAGAACAACAGAAACTTGCACGTGTAGGCAAGGATTCGCACTTTATCTAGCATGTACACACGAAGAGAGCAAGTTACTACTACTCCAAATGTGTGTGTGTATATATATATATATATATATATCAGTCACGCAGGCTACGCTCAAAACAATAAGGAATGCCGCAGTAAATGATACGTTGGAGAGTGGTATTCTGGTTTGCTAACGAAAAAAAAAAGAAAGGCAGAACAAGTCAACTGTTTGTAGCAAAATAGAGCCAATCTGGATGAGACAAAGAGCGTAAAAGCTGTCGACCGTTCACACGCGCAAGGTACCCTTATTGTTTAACCGCCAAGAAGCTAAAAAGGTGGAAGAGAGAAGAAAAAAAAAAAAAGCGAACGCGTGGATTTAGAACGCCACCATCGAGGAAAGAACACCCGGAGAAGACGAAGAGAAAGACAGAAAGGTGAAGTTTTAGAGCTTAGAGCGTAAGCAAACAAAAAGGCCTACAAGACTGCACGACAAGCGCACGACGACGACTACCAAGAACTTTTTCCGCACGGCACGGAGAGCAATGCTACTAAACACAAATGAATGAGCGCACCGATTGTGAATCGATTTTCCCCTTCTCCTTCTGTTTGTGATTTACCCAGTATGTGACTCGCGAGCTCTCAGAAAACACAAAATGTAAAGAACACCAAACACGGCTGTTGCCAAAGCACGTAACAACACCTCATAACAACGTCTGAATACCAGAAAAAAAAAAGCACAAAATAACGCACTACCCATCACGAATAACGAAAAAGGCACAGAGAGAAATCCCCTTACATGCACCGGCGCACTTTATAAGAGAGGAACAAAAAAAAAGCTCGCTACTGTTTTCCTCTCTGTTTTTTTTTTTTTTTAATCTCTTTTCAAGCAAGTAACTTTGCTTACGCATAGCGTTCCAGAAGCTCGTTCTTTTGAGCCGCAGCGGGTCGCACGTCTTGGGTGGAGAAACGACGTGCAGGAACGTCGTTCAATGCGTCGTATAGCTGCTGTGACTTTCGAAGGGCTCGTCGAGCGTTCAACTCCCGCTGGTTGCTCACGTACACTGCCCGCCACATCACGCCAACAATCAAAACTACAGAGGTGCCGAGAAGCGCTTTTTTCCACAGCAGCGACCGGCGCGCAGATTCTTCGTTTTTTTCCTGCGTCATGAATGAAGCAGTCGCGTGCAATTATAATTCCACCCTTTTAAGAAAAAGAAAGAGAGTAGAAATCAAAACAGACATTTGCGGAGAAGGGCTTGGGAGCATTGAAAGTGGATCGGGAAAGTGCAGATGCGTACGTGGTTCGACGACGAGCATCGCTCATTCCCAGACTGCCAATAAACGTCAGCTGCCAATCTGTTTGAGGCCTGACTTCGAGTTGCAACTCTAAGAAAAAAAAAAAAAAAAGAGAGATCCAATTGGCGTGGTGATGGGCGCTGCCGTCCCATAACAGCAGCGATTTCACGAATTTGTTTGATTCGCTTACTGTTGCTATTTGAGTTCTTTTCTTTTTTAAAATTAATAACGCAAGTGCTTCCATTTATGCGACGAGTACAAGAAAGAAGCAAAGAAAGAGAGACGGTGCCGCTGCACCGACGCAGTGAAAGAACGTCTTTGCAACTGCCTTCGTCATGCACTTTACCCCTTCCACCACCACGGCAAAACCGCCGGTGAGGAGCGTTCAAAAGCGAGCAGAGTTGTCTAGTAGCTGCCCAAACGAGGTCCCAGAAAAGGTGCTCCGATGGTGCCCACAGCCATGCCACGCTCTGACTGCGGCGTCTCCGCAATCACACGGATGCGCACCATCGTGTCCTTCTTGATGGAGCGGCGGTCATCGTGCGTCACCCACGCGGCAGCCTCCGGTTCAAACGACCACTCCGCCCCACCGCTGAGGCTGTCCTCGCACATCTGATTCCGATTCACGAAAAGCTTGTTAATGCCATACACACTGGCCCAGAAGCCAGTCTCGTCGACGTCGCTCACAAGCAAGTCGACCACCTCGCCGCGGTGCAGCTTCAGCACCATCGCTTCGTAGGTCAGACGGAAGGACACGCTTCCGTCATCCAGCACTTTCCCTTGCAGCGTCTCGGCGTTCAGGATATCCAGTACAGCAATCACCACTGCGGAGGACTTGGTGGCGGATTTGAAGTCTATCGCAGCAGTGCTGACGCGGTCTGCCGACGGCAGAGGCTTCCCCTCCACCGCCTCGCGGAGAAAGGTGAGGAGACTGCGGTTGAGTGTGTTACACAGATCTGCTGGCTTCACAGTAATGGTGCGCTGCAGGACAATCTTATAGAACATTTTCGTTGGGATCTTTAAAAAAAAGGTGGTGTACCCCTCCCTGTGCAGGATAGTGAAAAGTGCCAGCACGTTGCAACTATGTAGTTTTCTTTAGCTTTGTGCAGTGCGCAGAAGGCAAAAGATGAAGAAAAAAATGGAGGAGGAGGAGAGTTGAAACGAGCAGTGCAGTCACTAAAAAAAAAAAGGAGGGAGAGCGTTATCTTTTGCTCGTACCTGCCGATAACTTTGAGCTTTGTTTAGTACTGAAAAATGGCAAAGATTGCAAAGTCGTCGATTGTGGGGACCGCAAGGTACCTCCTCCAGACATAAAAACAACAACGAGAAACTCTCTGCTCCATTTCTTTTTATTGTTCTTTTTTTTTTTTTCTCCCTCTTCGTGGCCTTGCATGTGCATTGTACGAGTGGTTTCGTAGAAACCAAAACAAGACTACAGAGGTAATGAAAAGAGGGCTGGACAGTCTGCAACTAAAAAAAAAAAAGGAACATAAACGAGGATTTACCACGTTTCCCAGCGTCAAGCTTGCTTTAGCTAGCCACGGTTTATAGAACAGTATAAATGTGTTTGTGTATGGCTTTGTGCATTCGTGCTTGTGTAAGGAAGCAGACGAAAAAGGACCGATAGAAAAAAAAAAAGAGAAGAAAAAAGAAAAGGAAAGCAGCGTCTAAGAAAAAAAAAAAAAAGGAGACTGGACATCATTGTACCAGACGAATTAGGAGAGAGAAAAGAGAAAAGCACGCGCTAATAATAATAATAATAATAAAAGGAAAAGGAACACACACACACACACAAAAGATGAGAAATGCCGCTTGCAACCTTGAGCAACTGCGAGACGTGCCAAATGAACGAAGAAAAAAAAAAACAAAAGGCACAAAAGATGTAAGCTGAGAAGGAAAAGGTGATGTTAGCAAACAGAATTTGCGTTTCTTTGGTGCTTTGCGAGGCTATTGATAGTGATTTCCTGTTCTCCATTCCAAAGACAGCCTCGTACATTGTGTAGTTTCCATGTTAGGAAAAAAAAAAAAAGAGAGTATATTGCCAATAGCGGCATTGCACTTGACGTTAAGGGAGAAAAAGGAAACTGTACATAAAAAGAAAAAAAACACCTTTTTTGTCTGTTTCAACTAAATAAGAGACACAAGTACGTCAATCGTCTTGCGTGTAGGTGGCGGATTCATCCTCACTATATATCTTTAAGTTGACGCGACAGCGATGGAAGCAGCTACACTTGTTGCTCCAGCGAAAAATGATGGTACCGAGGGACGGACAGATGTAGTGGCCGGCGTCGCTCTGCGTGCGCTGACGCGGCACCAACGACAACATCGCCCCGTCATCCGTGGCAGAGACGAAGACGGCGGAAAACGTCACTTTCCGCTCATTCTTCACTACAAACTCCCACACAATCTCGGCGTGCGCGTTCATCGCGAAATTGAGCGTTTTGGACGTGTGCGGGCGCAGGTTCAGCCGCGCCACCGTGCGGTGTAAGTGCTGTACGAACAGCTCGCCATCGTCGAGGTAGTCGCCCGTCTGCTCTAAACTGCTGAACTCGCTCTGCCGCAAGTGCGTGGAGGACTGCGCGTCGCCATAAGGGCCACAGGCAGCGTTCGACTCTGTGCTGAGCATCGTCGCCGCCACGGAGGGAATACAGCCGCCCAGGCATCGGCACCTACCACCCAGCTCTTGCGGTAGCAGGTCGCTGCTGATATTTTCCAGCAGCGTCGAGGTGCTGTTGTGCCGGCCGCAAAACGTCACTTTCTGCCGCGTCTCCTCATGCAGCAGGCCGCGGATCATCAGGTACGAGAAGCTCATCGCGGAGCCGCAGTTTGTAACGTAGACGTGGTGCAGCAGCTCCGGGTAGTGCTGCACGTTCATGCTTACAATCGATTTCACCATGACCAGCAGCGGCTTGTAGAGGTAGCGGCGCAACTGAAGACCAGCGCAGTCGACGACCACCAGACACGAGCCCACCGAGGGCTTTTTGCGAAAAAGTCCCGTCGCCTGCGTCGACGTCGCACTGCTGCCCCTGTGGTCGCTGCGCTGCACTTGCTCAAGAAGAGCATCGTGTATCAGGTTGCTCTTCCGGTTTTTGCGGTTGCAGTAACGAATCAGCTGCCAGAGCACGGCAAGTGCGTAGGTGTTGAAAAGTACTGCCAACGCACGCGGCTCGGCGTCGATCGGGGTGAGCGCAAACAGATCCCGTATCAGGCGCTTCGAGTCGAGGCCGCCAAGACGGCAGTACATAATTGGATGTCCCTCGCGGTCCCAGTAATGAAAGGCGAAAGGTACATGCTTGGTGATGACGGCAATAATCGGCCTTAGAATGCCGTGAAAGTTCATGCTGTCGGAGAAGATGGTGTATGGGTTGCCCGTCAGCGCCTCTCCAGTGGCGGAGGGGTTCAGCAATACGGCTTGCTGGCTCGCCGTTATGTCGTCATCGGCAATGTCGTCTCCGCCGCTGAGACTGCCGTTGCGGTTGTTTTCGTTGAAAGAGAGGACGGAGTGAGCATGACTCATGCGCCGTCCGTCGGTGTTTTTGCTGCTGAAGGCCACTGTCCCGGAACGCGAAAGTGGGGGGCTGCTTTTTTCTTTTTCTTTTCCGTGGCCAAACATGTGGAACGGGATTAACGAGCGCCAGCTAAAACCACTACTACTATTATTGGCATCGTTGCTCTTGTCAATTCCCCCTGGGCCTTTCTTGTGGGCCTTTCCGTCGCCGCTCTGCGCCGAGTACGTCGAGCACCGTCGAGACGAGTCACCGTTGTTGCCACCGTTGCCGTGAGCAGCAGAGGTGACACCGTGTCCAGCGCGCGAGCTAAGTGGCGAGTTGGTTGCTGGGCGCCCCGTCGAGGCCGCCAAATTGGAGTAGATGTCGTCGTATTGCACGTTATAGTAGTCGAGCTGGTCCTGCTCCAGTCGCAGACGGCCCTCTGCGTCGACGTAGCGCTTGCCAGAAGTGAGGTTGTGTATAAACGGGATACCGAGCTCCTCACACATGGCTGGCTGGTCATAGCCGCAAATGCTGATGAGGCAAGGGAAGAGGGCCATCTTATCCAGGTTCTGCTTCTTACGAAACTCGGCGGTGCGCTTCAAATCCTCCAGCGCCTTTGGAATGTTCATGTTGTTGGTACGCAAAAAGCGAAAAACGACGTAGCGACTCTCACCTGGCGACAGGCCGTAGGAAAAGTGCTTGAGGTATTCCGTGACGCTGGAGGCCCCCATCAACTCGGTGCCCGGCGACTCCGCCGCGTCGCACTCCTCCTTCGTTATCGAGTTCCGCTTCACGAGGTGCTGCAGCGCCTTCAGCGTGGCAGTGACGGTCTCCTCATCCCTGTCGCTGAGCTCGATGCAGTCCGTTCTGGCGGCCAGCAGTTCGGCATCAGCGCTGTCCGCGTCGTTGCGGAGACTCGCAAGGAGCCGATTGTTACTCATGGCCACAGAGAATTAAAAAGAAAAACAAGAAGAAAAAAAAAAACGATTCGCTATAAAGTAAATCTCTTCTTTTCCTTTTTTTCTTCTTTGCGTTTTTTTTTTTTTAAATGTGCTTGTATGTGTATGAACCCTGATGGAACGGCTGACGGCGTGGAGAAGGCAAATCAACAACAACAACAACCCGAAAAAGAAAGTCAAAAAATAACAATACAGATAGCATGAACCCGGGGAGGAGAACGATCAATAAAACAACAGCAACGAAAAAAAGGTACTGTTACACGGATACACCCCCTTAACTATGTGGAAGGAAACAGATATTATACACAAAGAAACAACAACAACAAAAAAAAAAAAAAAAAAGAGAATGGACTGTTCGTAATGCAGCAACGAGACTAAATAGATAGAAAAGAAACAAGAAGAAATCGACAGCAACAAACTCAATAATAGCCCAACGAGTAAATGAAATGTCAACGTAGGCTTACTAGCAGCGGCGATACATGAAAGGCGCCATTAAAAAAGAAAAAAGAAAAGAAGCACCCGATCCCCGATCTCCGATCTGGCTAAGGGATCCTACGGTCTAAACGGTGTATCGAGTAAGGAGAGAATGAAAAGTTGTTGGTCTGCGCTTGTTTGTGTTATCCACCACCTATGAAAGCAGCAAGAGTGTCTTCTACGACGGTTTCAATTCTGCAGAAAAGAAAGAGAGAGAGAGAGTAATGAAATGAAACAAAAAGAAAAGGAGAAGGGTAGCTTAAGAGAGCAATTCGAGATGGCCTTTTATAGGTGACACTATTTGTCGCATCTACACACGCAAAAACAACAACAACAAAAAAAAAAAAGAACATGCGCAAGCATATTTCTGTATTGTTGCGCAATGTTGGTAAAACCGCTACAAGCAGAACGCCTTGGCAAGTGCTGGCATTTTATAAAGTGCATTTCCACTCAAGTCCTTTACGAGTGATTAAGTGCATTACACCGATGTCAACGTGATATGGGGAGTCGCACAGGTAGCAAGGAGAAACACACGCAAGAAAGAAAGGAAAAAAATGCGGTACCATGAAAACCACTCAGCAATTGGTGGAGGAAAGCAAAAAAAAAAAAAAAAAGGGTGAGAAAGAAAATTAATCACACCATGTGTGTGCATCTCTGTTTCGATTGATGCAAGAACAAGAAGAGAAAAAGAAAACCAAAAACGGGCATAACGCGTTCGCAGCACCGTTTTAGCAGGAAAACGCAAGAGTATCCAAAGGAAAAAAAGACAACAAAGAGCCTCAGATGAGAGCCATATGGAAGCATCGGATCAGTCGAGAGCTCTGTTGTGCGTTACACGGAGCTCCACCTGCTTGCCATGCATCCACGAGTACTTATTACTAAACGTCAGGGTCAAGATTCCGGTTTGAGTTACCTTGAAGGTGTCCACGTCCATGTTCAGCTTCTCCCGCTTTAGCAGCTCAGCCGCGTCTCTGAACTCCGCTTTCTTCTTTGACTTGTGGGCTGACGCGCTTTTCTTCGGTTTCGCGGTTGCCCCAGTGGAGACGGTGTCGTCACCGTCGTTGTCGACGTCATCGCTGTCTTCTTCTTGGTTGGGGTTGCTACTGCGGGGATCGCTGGTGCTCGGCTCGAAGACGGCCATGAAGAGAACCTCATAATTGGCGCTCACCGTGAACTCCCACGTCACCTCTTCTCCCGCCAGCAACGCGTATTTCTTGGTCCACTCCTTGCCGGCCTTGAGGTGAATCTCCTCCTTCTGCACGTCCTCCTCGTTCGACGCCACACTGTTGGCCGCGGCGGAGTCGCTCGTCATCTCCCCTGCCGTTTGAGGCTTCACGTAGCGCGGCAAGCACCCGCCATTGCAGCGACAGCTACCGCCCAGCTCTTGAGGGATTTTGTCCTCGTCAATGACCCGCTTCAGTATCTCCAGTGCTTCGCTCTTGTCGGAGCTGAAAACCAGCTTGCGGCGCGTGTTCTCGTCGAGGCTGCCCTTCACAAAGTCGTAGGCCATGCGAAAGAAGCGCGGGGCGTTGATGATGAAGAGACGGTGCAGCACCTCCGGGTAGTAAGCCTGGTCTACCTCGAAGATGGAACGAACCACCTGAATGAAACTGCGCCGCACCACCTTAAAGCTCAGCCCTTCCATGTCCATCACGACGGTGATGCCCATGATGGGGTGCTTGCCGGCCTGCTTCGACACCCGGTCCGCGTACTCGATCAAGTAGTATTGCACCTCGTTCATGTAGGTGTGATAGGGCACGATCACATCACCAAGCGACTTGCCTGGAGGGGTGATGCGGGCAAGGTCGTGGAGAATCTGTGCTACGTTGGCGTGCCCACAGCAGTCGTACAGCACCGGGTGGCCCTCCTTATCCCAGTAGTGGTAGACGTTCACGTACGACGCCTGCAGCGCGCGGTAGCACAGATCCACCTCGCTCTCGCTCTCACGCGGAAAAAGCGCTTCACATCCCGGCATCGTCTGGAGCATCTTGCACAGCGCGTCCTCGTCGTAGCCGCGCAGTGGGAACGCACAGGGGAACAACTTCCACGTGTCGATTTTGTGCTGTGCGCGGAAGGCGACTGTCTTGTCCACCATCTCCAGCGCATGCTTCACCTTCCAGCGGCGCGCCGTGAGCGTCTTGTAGGCGAAGATGCGCCGCTTCTCCGGCGTGCTCTCGCGGGCTACGTAGAAGGGCAGCTTGCCCTCGAAGTGCTCGTCCAGCTCGCGGAGAAACTCTTGGATCATCTTTTCTTTTTCAGTTGTGAGGGTCGCCATCTCCGGCACCGACTCCGGGATATCTTCCACCTTCACCATTGCTGCCACAGTTCAACTCCGCGGAGGGGGGGGGGAGGTATTATGTGCTAGGAAAAAGGCAGAGAGAGTGAGCAGTACTATATAAAAGATGTAATATTCCGGAATAAGAACCGCTGAAGTAAACACACACATACACACAACGATTACGAACAACAAGACTATGGAAAAAAAAAAAGAAGCAAAGTAATGAGGTAAGGACAAGAAAAATATAAAAAAGAGCGTAGTTCTTTTGAGGACAAAAAAATGTGAAAAGGGCTTTGTGTGCGTGTGTGTGTTGTTCACTGAGGGACAGCCTGCATCGCCTTTCAATTAAGCCTCACCGCAAGAAACAAAACAGCAAAAGCGGGAGGGGGGGAAAAAAAAAAGGAACTGCAAACAAGAGGACTGCAGAAGGGGACGGAGGGAAAGAACTTCTTCAACACTGTTATTTTACACCGTACACAATGAGAATCCAAAAGATCAAAGCGGTGGTAGAAGCTTATGAGCTTTAACGCCAGCCAACTTCGCTCAGCTTTCTCTTGAGCACTGATTAAAAACCCACAACCACAAGGCAACAAGCACACACACACACACGTAAAAAAAAAAAAAGGGAGAAGGTTCAGTTTGATGAAACGGTGTGTATAGTGAGTCTCGAATGTGGAAGGGGGAGGGGAAAGGGAGATGGGAAACAATCTGTTTCCGGCAAACCTATTGCGTGTGTAAGAGGAGAAAAAGAAAGAGATTCAAAAAAAGAAGACATACGTAGCGTAAAAAGAACACATGATATGAGTCTGTTGGTGTGAAAGAGCCATGAGCTAAGGTAGCATCCATTTCCCCTCAGCAATCAGGAAATTGGTCAGTTGTTCTTTTTTCCCTTAAAGAGCCACTGCTTTTTCCGCTGCATATGGACGGCGAAGCACAATAAAGCTTGCCAGAGAAAAAAACGGAAGAAGAGAATAGAGGGCGCGATTTCGAAAGGACCACAAGAAAAAAAAAGCGCCAAATGTACTTCTTTTTTTCTTCTTTTTTGTTTTTCTTTTCCTACGCATTTGAGGTAAATTCACGGAAGCGTTCACGTAGCTTCACAGTTTTCAGCGACTACATTATAACAAATCCTAAAAGTAAAAGAAAAGGAGAAACAAAACGAAAAAAGAAATTTGACATATTAAGTAAAAAAAAAAAAAAAGAGTTCGCTTGGTGAGATTGATGTGAGGGGAATAGAGCATTTGAAAAGAAACACTGTGCATCTCGGAAACAAAAAAAAAAAAACTCAAAACGACTTTTTGCAGTGCCGTGATGCACATCAGGTAAATAAATAAAGAAACGAACATTGAATGGCACCAATTGAACGAAGAGAAAAAGGAAGTTATGCACACACAGAGATGCGTCGCTAGTGGGAAAGCACAAGACTACGCAAAAAAAAAAAAGAAAAAGAAAAAAGGGGCCAAAAACCACGAAACACATTTTCACATGCAAAAGACAGCGTCAACGAAGTGAACAAACAACCGAACAAAAAAAAAAAAAACCGAGATTTAGACAGGCACATTCGCACCATCAAGAGCAAAGTGTGTTGTCTTCATTCCATTACGGTAAGTGTTTTGATGCCCGGAATACTAATGAATGACTGCATTTGAGGAGATGAGAGAAATCACTACTAGTCAGTAAACGGGTAAAAAAAGTGGAAGAGAAAAGAAAACGACACCCCCAGACATATATTACCTGTTCAATGACTCACGGATGGGGAGGGGACAATGCCATAGTTGTGAAATCAACTGCATCATACATTCCTTATAAGAGTCACCCAGGGATGTCAGCTCACTCAAACGTTAGAGCAGTCTTGTATTTGACCATCCCGAGACAAGCACAGGCAGAAAACGGTTAAAAGAGAAAAAAAAAGATAAAAAAGAAAAATACAAACAGAAAAAAAAAAAAAAGCATGCACACACATAAAAAAAAAAAGAGCTTCTCACTAGCACAATAGTGGCATCCCGAGAATCAACCCTCAAAGCCGCAAATTCATCCATTGTCAATGATATCACTCGCACAACACATAAAAAGAGGTCTTACAGAAAGAAGCAATCAACTGCGGTAGACTTCGCAAACTGCAAGCCAGAGAAAAAAAGAAAAAAAAGTACCTTTGTTACAATAACACGAATGGGGAATGCGGTGTCGATATAAAAAAGAAAAAAAAATGCAAAAAAAAAAACAGAAAACGAGTATCACACTGCTAATCAAAAAAATAGTAACAGAAGGAAAAAAGGAAACTCGGCGATGAGAAAGGGGGAAAAAAAAAAAAACAGATCAATTGCTCAGACCACGCGAAGAGGTGTTGTGTGTAGAGATAAAAGTAAGGACAGAAAACGGAAAAAGAGCAATTCGAAGCTTGACAGCAGTGTTGTCTCTCATTTTCAGAGGCCGCAAAAGTAGGTGTTGCCGTTGCTCTTTATACCACTTGAGGCAAATAGAGATGTCCACCGCTGATGTCCAGCGACGCTTTTTCCAAGATCCTTCTCGAGAGACGGTCGCGTGGCAGACACGCTTCTTTTGCAACTATAATCAACAAGAAGAAGAAAAAGGGAAAAGGCGTCGACAGAATCACGGAGCCGCAGAGGGATGAGGATGAAAATGGGTGGAAGAGAGAAAAAAAAAAAAAGAAGGAAAACACCTCGTGAAAGACAAGACGACAATAACAATAACAATAACAAAGGGAGAAAAGGGGGCTTTAAGAAGAGTGATCGCAGGGCAACTGCAGACAAGCGCGTTTTTTTTTTTTTTAAATAACAAAAGACGTGCGCACACCTACGCACACCGGTTCAGATTGTGAAAGCGAGAGGCCCGCAAACAAAGGTACGAACAGGGGAAAACGAAAATCGCGCCAGTTTCGCGTCCCAGACAGCTTTTTTCTTTCTTTCCGTTTTTTTTTTCTCAGTCGTCAGCCGCCTCCATCATCGGATCGGACTTGTACACGCGCATCTGGATGGATTTGTCGTGCACCATGGCATGACTGTTGTCCCACACCAGCTGCAGAATGCCATCCTCCGGCGCCATGAAGCTGTCCGCGCCGTCCTTCAGCTTCTCCTGCTTCACGACGGGATTCTCTGTTGTCGTCTTCTTCACCGTCTTGTCAATCTTCACACGCATCTTGCCCTTCTTGACGTTGGTCGAGATGCCGTCCTGCTTCGGGTAGAACATCACCCAGAAGCGCACCTCCGCGCCTTTGGTCGTCGAAAACTCCCAAATCACCTCCTCACCCTGCTTCATCTCAAAGACCTTCTCGTGCTTCGAGCCCGCACTGAGCTTGATGTCCTCCGTCACGAGGTCACCCTCGCCCACCACCTCCTCCGCGCTGAGGACCGCGTCCGGGTTGAAGCACGACAGGCACCCGCCCGCGCAGTTGCAGCGGCCGCCCATGAAGCTTGGCACGCGTTCCAGACCAATGATGGTGTCGAGCGCCGCCGCCGACTGCTCCGGCGAAAGGAAGGTCAGCTTCGCCTGGATACCCTCCGTGAGCGCGGACTTAATAAGGGCATAGCCGAACCTCACCATGGGCGGGCAGTTGACGACGAGGACGCGATGGATGAAGTCGCCACAGACGCCGTTCATGTGTTGCAGCGTCGCCTTCACCTTCTCCAGCAGTGACCGGTCGACCATTTTGTAGTTCAGCCCCTTGCAGTCCACGACCACTGTGCAGAAGTTGCGACGCGGGGCACCCATGTCGATGCCGGGCTGCGGGTTGGCCGCGAGCACGGTGTCTTGGTAGTTGCAGAGGTACCAGCCCGTCTGGACCACCGCGCCACCGAACATCTGGAAGTAGTCCTCAATCGACGTGCCGACCGGCACCTGCGCCTTTGCTTTCTTCAGCAGCGTGTGGGTTTGCACGCGGCCCACCAGCCAGTACAAGACCGGAAGCCCGCGGCGATCCCAGTAGTGGAAGCCTGTCATTGAGAGGGAGCCAAGGGTGTTCGTACAGCGGTAGACGTCGCTGGTCGTCGTGCCCCACTTTAATCCGAGCGTCGCAGCCACCTTGGCCTCATCGTAGCCGCGGATATTGTAGCCAGACGGGAATAAGTTCAGTTCGCTCAGGTGAAACTTGTTAAAGAAACTGATGGCCTGATGCGCCATCCTCACCGCTTCCTTCACGTTCCAGTTGCGCGCAACGAGAAAGGCATAGCAGACAAGGCGGATGTCGTTCTGCGGGGTAGGCAGCGTCGACGTGCCGCGGTCGATGGCATGCTGAAAGAGCGGCGGGAGAGGGTTGTACGACCGCTTGATCTCATCAAGCAGCTCCGTAATGCGCTCCTCCGACTTGGCCGTGATCGGCTGGAAGAGTGGGAGCTGCTGGACGACAACGGACGACATGACGTCGAGAATGTGGCGGAGTAAAGTACCTCAAAAGAGTGTGTGAATCGTGTTTCACCACGTACTCGCACAGAGAGAGAGAGAGAGCCTGTGCGAAACGTAGAATATATATATATATATATATATATATATATATTCTAGTCAGAAAGTAAGAAAGGCGAAAAAAAAAAGGAAAAATAAAAAGAACACAAACGAAAACTAACTTGTTAGGGAGTATATTAGGCGAAACAGGGAGCTTGACGAGCTGCACGTAAGAAACGAAACAGAAAGAAAGCCACACACACGCATAGCAACAACAAAGAAAAAAAAAAAGGCATGCATTTGAGGAGGTGTTTGGAAGGGTGCGGCAAAAAAAAAAAAAACGTAGAAGAAGAGAATAAGCAAAGAAGGAGGAGGAAGGAGCGGCGGGAGTAAAGCAAGAGTCGATACAGGTGCGCTCTATAGAAGGACATGAACAACAGTAAGAGCTGTGCTCAACGTCAAGGCATAGGGCATGTCGTGTGGGAGGAAATGGCTGAAAAAATCCCGCAGCACATCAAGACGGAACCGAATAGACTCGCTCAAACGACTACAGGCAGCGTGCTAGGCCTTCGCCCGAGTGGTGCTCCTTTCTTTTTGTTTTACTTTGCTTTGGAAGCGCATAAGAATGTCGTCAGCTCTCCTTTTTACGGAGTACTTCGAACGCGCTTCGTCTGAGCAATGGAAGAGGAAAAAAAAAAACAGTCTCGTTGTTAGACTACTTAGCACATTCAAACAGGATATATAAAAAAAACTAGTTTGTCTTCTGATAAACCAAAAAGTAGATGGCCTCCCTCTCCGTGTTTTTCGCCGGTGCCACGGAAATACTCGTGTCGTTGCACAAGATCACAGACCCGCTCGGTGGAGCGACACGGACGGCCTCTGCCTCGTTTGCCCGTCCAGTGGCCTGCACTTTCATCACATCTGGGCTAGCGGCGTGCTGGAAGAGGTAGGTGACGTAGTGTCCACGGCTGACGGCATCACCGCGGTGTGCCACCGCGGAGAGCAGGCGGTAGGTCCGCTCCGCGTTGCTGAGCGTCTCGTCTGCGCAGATGTTGCGTGGAATCTGCAGTGTGCGCTTAAGGTGAACGGTGTTGTCGAGCTTCACGAGGTCGCCTTCGCGCGTGATAGCCCAGCGGCGTAGCTGCAGCAGCAGAATGGAGGGTAGATGGCCAAAGCGCAGCGTCTTCTTCAGGCTCTTCTCGCGCTCGCTGTCGTAGATCTTCTCTGCGGTGAAAGTGTGTTCCAGCGCCTGCTCCATCGTGCACTCCGACGCGAAGGCGATGTCGACCGGCACAGAGAAGAACTTCTCCACGAGCACCGAGACGTGGTCCCGCTGCCGCTGCTTGCCTTGCAAATGACTCTCCAACGTGCCGCCAAAGATCGCGCTGAGCAGCCGCGACTGCCCCTGTGCGTCCACGTGCTCCCGCACCGCCAGCTTCTCCTTTCCCTTCACAACCGTCCAGCCTTTCTGCGCAGAAGAGCCCCGGTCCTCCGCGACGCTGTTAATTTCCGAGTGCACCGTCGACGCCACTTCGGAGTCCTTGCCTTGCCGGTCCTCAAAGGCCACCAGTTCTTGCTGAATGCGCTCCAGCAGCTTCTGCAGAAATTCCTGCGCGTCCTCCTGCACGCTGCCGTCCAACGCGCGCTGCAACGCCGGGGTTGCCGAACTGGCACTGGCCTTGCTCTGCGGCATCAGCAGCGGCGCGACGACCGCCAGTCGCGTGTAGCCGGGCTTCCAATACTGCAGCGCCCACTTCCCGAATGCAGCTAGCGTAGGGCAGCACTCGCGAGCGGTTGCGTCGCAGCTGGCGGACACTGCAAGCTGCGCAAAAGCAGGGATGAAGAGCAGCGATTGCAGCATCGAGTTCATGAAGCAGAAATTGCTGTTGTTCACCATGCCACGCGGATACACTAGCTCCGTGAAGTCGCCCTGTAGCGTGAAAGCGCGACGCCGGCCGCTATTCGGCTGCTTGCGGCCGCGGTTGCTGGTGCCGCTTGACGCACTCGCTACGCTGCTGCTGGTTCTGAGAAGCTGCCCATACAACTCCCCTACGGGGCTCACTTCGACGTACACATGCTCCTGTCGCGGAGGCTCGAAAAGAGCTACCTTCGCCTGCTGAACATCTGGCACCTCAAGTCTGTTCTCGGCGACTGGTGCTACTTTCAAGAGTTCACCACTATTCGTCACGTTTCCATTCTGATTATATATGTGACTATTACCGCTTTTGCCTTTTCGTTTGCTTTTCTTCTGCACCACCTGGGACCCAGGTGGCCCGTTCATTCGTGACTCTGATTAGAGAAAAAGAAAGAGAAAGCAAAACAACAACAACAACAACAGCAAAAAGCAGTTCGCTTTGCCGCGAAGAACGAAAGCTGCTCTTGTTTTGTCGTGAATATGCTCCTGACAGAGTTAAAAAAAAAAAAAGGAAGGCGTGGGGAAAGACAGTGAGTGGAGCAGATATGACCAAGGAGACACAGGTCAAAAAGAGAAAGAGAGGAGGAGGGGTAGAAATGAAAAGCCGCGATTTGCAACAGCAATGTGAAGAAAACGAATTGCTGGTGCTACGAGAGCCCTTACGTGAGCCACGGGGGTCACATTCCACCTTAGAAAGTAACAATCGTCAAGGCTAGTAATATTGACAATAAGCACAGCACAGTAACAGGGAGAGTTTTAGGCGCAAGGAAGGGCATTTGCAAAACCCATCAAAGAACACTTAGCGAGTATCAAAAGCAAGACGATCGGAAAGACAAGGAGTTCAAGCGTCCTGCGGATCTGGTCCTGCTTTTTTTTTTTTTGTTGTTGTTGTCATTGGGGCTGGTGTTATTATCATTATTTTCTTTTTGATTTCACAAGCTACAAGACCATATAATAACTCCCTTTGTACAAAGCACAGCGTGCGCAATGAAGCGAGGCAACCAATCCAAGCTGAAAGGAAAAGAAAAAACAAACACGATGGTCGAAGGAATGTGCTATAAAACAGAGAACAACCTCTCGACACTTTTTTTTTTTTTTGCCCAACGCTAGAAAGAAAGTAAAGAACTCAGTTACGTAAACACGCTTTTATTTACATAGAGGTTCAACAAATGCGGCACAGACGCTACAGGAAAAAAAAAAAACGACAGAGAGAGAAAATTGCCTACACAGGTTTCCCGAACACATGTCCAGAAGCTCAACGTTTGACAGCACAAAAGAGGGGGAAACAAGCAAGCAAACAAACAGAGCTTGCATTGAAGACTAGTTTGTGGAGAGAGGCTTGCCGCTCTTCACCGTTTCCACCAGGGTTCGGACATACGACTTGACGTTCACTGTGTTCGTCGCTAGCTCCAGTGTCATGCTAGCTACCCTCTTCGTCTTAACATCCAGCAGCTTGGACAGCACCGCCTCCGTCACCTCCTCCCACCCAACGTCGTTGCTGTCGCTGATGCCGCAGCGGAAGAGCGTGCGCAGCGTCGCAGCGTCGTCGGCGCGCACCTGCGGCGACGTCATCTCTATGCAAAGCCACGTCAGCTGTGCACAGCAGTTCAGCATCGCGCACGCCTGTCGCAGCCGTCGCTTCGCCACCGTCACAGCATCAGCCCGCAACTGGAGCAGCTTGTAACTCTCCTGGAAAAGGACGGAGATGGCGGTCGCGTCAGCCGGGCTGCGGTCGCGGAAGCGAGCCAAGAGACGTTTTTCAACGGCACGGAAGAGATCAGCGGCCTGACTCAGACCCGTCTGCGCCGCAGCCAGCTCTTTCCGAATCGCCCAGTGCGTATCCACCACCGCAAGGAAATCGGCCAGCGGCACCTCGTCCGGCATGTCGAAAAGCTTGCCTGCTTCCTGTTTGTAGTGGCTTTGCACTCGCCGCGTCAACTCGTGCGCGAGGAGCCACAGGCCCTCCATCGTCGACCCTTGCAGCTTGAAACGGGCGGCATTCTTCGACACCAGCACGGTGGCGTCCGCACCATTCAAGTAATGCAGCGACAGCACGTTCGGTGCGACGCTGCCGAAGGCGGCCACGTCTTCAAACAGCTCCATCAAGGACGGCGGCGGGCTCTTGTCAGTGTTGATCTGCACGCTGAAGGCGGTGTTCTTGACCGGCGGCACCGGTCGCGCAACGAGCATCAGCGGCGCCGTGGCGATGTACTGCACTGTCTGGTACTGGCGACGCTGCCCGCGGTAGACAGCCACCACAATCACCTCGAGCGAAGATGGAATGATGAGGTCTTTGTCCTGTACCGCGCTCACCGTGAAGGGCAGCTGCGTGGTGCTGCCGGCGACGATTTCAGCCACCTGGTGCTGCACGGGTTCAACGAGGAGCGGTGATACCGCCTCTGCCACCACCGACACGTCGTCCACGCCGCCTCCGAGCGTCTGCAGCGTCACGGTGAAAACAGCGGTGTTGGCGGCCGGATCTACAGCGCCGAACGCGCTCGAGACGGAGAGCTCTGGCGGCGGCGCCTTCTTATCTGGCTTCGGCGCGACGGGTGGAGGCCGTGACGGTGATGCGGTACTGCCGGTCGAGCTGCCGCCGGTCCCTTTTTCCGAAGCTGTTTTTTTCTTGGACGGTGATGCACCGGGAGACGGGACCAGCGTCTCATCCTCGTCGACCGAGTCCGTGAAGCCGTGTATGAGCTGCTCAGCTTGCTTCAGCTCGCTTATGATGTCAGGGTAGGTGGCGGACTTGCTGTCGAGCGTCGGCGGACGGTGGTTCACCGGGTCGGTACCGAGGTAGTTGATGGTGAGGCTGCTGTCGCTCGCCAAGTTGACAATCACGCCATCGACGCCGCACAGCGTTGCCACGCGGAGGTGCAGCGGCGCCGCTCCGCTCGGCACCGCCGCGCTCCACTCCAGCTCCGTGTCGGAGTACACCTGCACGAGACCGTTGAAGGTGCCAACAAGCAGGTTGTCGCACTGGATCTCCGGCAGCGGGTACACGCACAAGGAGGCGGCCTCGACGTCGAGCCGGCGAATCATCCGCGGGACACCCGTCTCGTTTAGAATGTACAGAATGCTGGAACAGAGCACCACGATGTCGGCTTGATCATGCGGCAGTCCGCGGGTGAGGCGGCACACGGCGACGTCCACCGCGTCCTCGCCAAGGTTGAAAGCCCAAAGAGGGCGGAGGTTGCTGGTGCGGCTCGCCGCCACCTCCTTGCTGGCGGCGAGAGCCGCCACACCAGCGGCGCCGCCGTGCTCGCCGTCGCCGAGGCCCATTGTGTTTTTCACGATGGAGTTGTAGCTATAGCAGAGGAGAAACATGGAGCTGTTAGTGGTGAGCAGCGTGTCACGGTAGGCGCAGTAGGTGAGCGGGCCGGGCAACAGAAACTGGTTCTGCGGGAAGAAGCTGCGATAGAGAATGCTGTTGTGATCTGCGATGGTGAGCAGGCCGTCCATCGACTGCACGCATACCATGTTGTACTCGATGTGGCCAAAGCTCCCAGAGGCGAAGTTGTAGGCCGTGTGCTCGAGATACAGCTCGCTGTGCACGGTGACGTTGTAGAGCGAACTCAACTCTTGCGGAGCCCTGACCTTCTCGGCGGTGCTGCTTTTATGGTGCGAGTGACGCGTTGCGCCACTCGTCGGACTTGTCGCGGTGTCCTGGCCGTCCGTGCCACCCGCCTCTCCACCGCTACTTGCACCACACGAGTTCTCGCGGGTAATGCCTTCGGAGCCGTTGTTGTTGTTGCTGTTGTTATCGCTGTTACCGCTGGCGGTGATTTCGAGGAAAACGAGGGAACGTGGGAACAGCATAGCCAGCAGGTTGGTGGAGCTTTCCGACCGAAAGGGACGAAAAGGTCCGCACTCAAGCTGCAGAATGGGCTCGTCGTACTGTTTTTCGAAGAGGAGATCGCTAGGCTGCATAGGTCCTTGCACCGCGCCTGGGTTGATGATGCGTAGTACACCTTGAAAAGATCCGATGGCTATCTTATCAAAAAGCGTGCTCACGTCAGGGTCTAGCAGCGTGACCGCCGACGGGCTGAACTCCTCCCCTGTAAAGGAGGTGTACCAGAAGTCTCGCAGCTGGAAAAGGGAGCCCATCTTCCTATGCGTTACACGGAAAAAAAAAAAAACGTATGCTGTTGTTCTTTTTTTTGTTGTTGTTGTTCGATATAGACTAGAAGTGCATCTAGAGTGCGTGGCTGCGGAAACAAGAACCACGCAGACCTGCCGCACACCCTAAGCAAGCGCAAGGTGCGTCAAGCGCCAAATGTAAACAACACAGGGACTGCTGCCGCAGGTAAATTAGAATAAACAAAGATATTAAAAGTCAGAATAGAGTTAAATGAGACTCCAAAACAGCTGTTTTGTGCGGCAAAAAAAAAAAAGAAGGAAGAGACAGTAAGCGAACGACAAACTTGCGCATCAACGCCATTTTCTTTTTTGTTTTCCTTGCTCTCAGCGGCATTCGTAATTCGATGTTCATGTGCCTCTTGCATGACACAGGCAGGAGCGCAGCAACACGAAAAGCCATGTAGTACGTCAAAATTAAAAAAAAAAAAAGAAACTAGAAGATAAGACGATCTAAAAAGGAACGCCGTGGCCCTTCCTCGTTGTCTTCGGGAAACAGTTTGCCGTGTGAAAAAGGAAAGTAACAAAAAAGAAAGACCCTCTTTCCTTCCTTCCCTGCACTTCGAATGGTTAAAAGGGAATGTGCTGCCGTTTTTCCTTTCAACTTCCTCGTCTCTCTCTCTCTCCCTCTCCCAAGTGCACTGCTCCTCTCATGTCCAACTGTTCTCTTACTTTCTTTCTCTTTCTTTTTTTTTTTTTTGTTTACTTACGCTGGGTTCACACGTCAACAGAAAAGCAAAATACGCAATCAAAGGAACCCACCCCGCAAGAGAAGAAAAAAAAAAAAAGAAAATTCGTAGAAGATGAGCTACAAATTGAAGAAAGGCGGAGGGGGGGAGGGGGGGAAACAAACAAGCAAACAAGACAAAGAACCCGTCACTAGTATCAAAATCTAACTCAAGCAGCAACAGCGCACCGGTTAAAGCAAAGGACACACAGCTTCAAACACACACGCACAGATGAATATAGACGTACGCACTCATTCATTCGTTCATTCGTATTCCAAAACTCACACCCTGCTACACGCTCCTCTCAATGATCCTGTGTAACCACTAAAAGTCGTCCCAGGCCCAATCATCCGTCTTCTGTGGCTGGGTTGCGGTGGGGGCGCCGGATGCGGAGCCGACGCCCGAACTGCTGTTGTTGTTGCTCAGCGGATTCGGCGGGCGATTCTGCACGGCGACTGGCATCGCCACAGTAGAGCTGTGGCTGACCGCCGGTGCCGCCGCTGTGGTATCGGCGGGGCTGGCTGAAACCACTCGGCCCTGATACACCGGCAGGTGCGCGCTCGCGGGAGGCAGTCCCGCACCGCCGGACGGCACCGGTGTGCCACGCAACGGGCTCGTGGGAACAGGGCTGGCATGGGAGCCCTCGATGTGACCGAAGCGTGCCGGATCCACCGGCGCACCCGCCGCCCCGCTCTCCGCACGCGCCTGTCGCGCATGCTGCATCAGCCCAGCAAAGCCGTCGTCGTTGCTCCAGTTGGCTTTGCCACCGCGGTCGGCCATCTTGTGCTGTAACTCCGTCGCGTAGGTAGAGACGGTGGAGGAGACGGTGGAAGACACATTCGCCCACCGCTGCGCCAGGGATGACTTCATGCCGTCCACGTCGGCGTTCTGCACCGCCACGCTTGCTTGCTGCGCCAGCTCAGCCGTCTTCTGCGACACGGCGTTCCATCCGCTGGACAGCGCCGAGAACCAGTCCCCGCCACTGCTGCTGTAGCTGCTGTTATTGCTGTTCGGTTCCGCGTGGGACTGCCCGCTTGATCCGATCCCAGTAAAACGGTTCGGGCTGGTGGGCGGGAACATGGCAGTCGGGGAGGGACTGGAGGGGCTTGGGCTTGTCTGCATCTTCAGCCTCGTGTACCACGCCGGTGGTTTCCACGTCGCCTCGTTGAAAGGCTTGCCGAGCGCCTCCGCCTGGAGCAAGTCGGCGTAGCGCAAGGCACCGAGGGACTCGTAGCGGGCCTTGATGGGGGACTTGGGCACGTCGTGGGCCTCGAAGTACAGGCGAGCACGACGGTTGCCGCCGAGCTCCATCTGGCGCAGCTTTTCCGGCTTCCAGTTCGTCCACCCGTCCATGGTGGAGCTGCGGACGAAGGAGAGGTGCACGCCGAGGCTTCGGTGCTGGCCACTGCAGTTTAGACAAATAAAGGTGCCGTGCATCACGTCACACCACTGCGGGTTCGGGCCACCGCACTCGAAGCAGCGATTGCACTCCGGGTCCTTGGCGAGAATCGCGGTGAACGCCTTCTCGTCCGCCGGGTCGACGTAGGTTTGGCGCGACATCGTATGCGCTTGCGTGCGCGTGGAGTGTCTTAGCGAATAAGAAAAGAGGCGGAAAAGGCCTGTTAAAAAAAAAAAAAAAGATAAGCAAGGCCGAAATCGGCGCGGAGATCAAAATAACAAAAAAGTGTGGGCTCTATGTTGTTGAACGATACACATAGAAGAACGAACGTGAGCTTTGTGGTTAAAGAGGGGAAGACACGAGTAGCGGTAAAGGAACGCAGAGCATAAGAACAGAAAAGTAGAAAAAACACATACAGTGCGCTATAGCATAGTGACAAAAAAGTGTCATTCACTAAAGTAAATTGAAAAAAAAAAAAGGCGTTTTTTGTATACATAAAATAGAACGGCTCCCTTTTCCTTTCTTTCTTCGCTGTTTATGTTCTGCTAGTGTTGTTTTATCAGTGATTGTATGCTCTTCATATATATGGAGAATAAAAAAAAAAAAAACTGAAGATGCACATGAGCGAATAAACAAGCACCTATTTACATCGTCCAGACAAGCCTTGTAGGCTTTGGCGCCGAACATTTCACAGGGAAGAAAAAAAAAAAAGAAAAACAGAACTCTCCGTAAACTTCAAAAAGAGCACGTGTCAAGGATAAATGATGCTCTTTACAGTTGCAATAGACGCGCTTCACCTATGCAAAAAAAAAAAAAAGAAAATCGCGTGTGTTCTCACAGTACAGCTGAAGCTGTGAAAAAAGGAGAGGGAAGGAAAAAGAGCGAGACGTAAGGCCACACAAGGTAGGCATTTTTTTTTTTCTGCGCTTCAGTCTACCATAACTCTTCGTCAATTTTCGTCGTCGTTGTCGCCGTCGTCGTTGTCTCCGCTGTTTTGCAGTTCGTTCACCATGGCCTCGCGCAACATGCGGTTCGGCTGCAGTTTCTGCTTCGTCTTCTGCCAGTTCTTGCGTATCTTCAGCAGCTGATGTTTGTCGCCGGTGGACTGCAGCACCGCCTGTCTCTCCTGCGAGGGCGACTTGGATGGCGACATCGCGGGAGAGGAGGAGTCGCCGGTGCTTTTTGCCGGACGTACCGCGGCGGCTTGTCCTTGGCTGCCGTAGCGTTTACTGATGTCCGACTCCCGCACCTCCAGATCCCCGATGCGGGCCTCGTAAACCTGGCGCAGGAAACCGATCTTGGAGTTGAAGTCCTCCTGCATCTTCGTGATCTGCTCCTGCTGCCGCTGCAGCTGCACAGCCTGTCGAGCGAGTGCTGCCTCCGACTGTCCGCGATCGCCGCCCCGTGGCGACTGCGAGCTGCGGCTATCCGGTGAGCGCGGGCTGCGCATGCTGAAGGAGGAGGAGCTGAGGGCGTTGGGCTCGCTGCGTGTCGACGTCTCCGCAAAGGCGCCGGACAAGGCAGCGGCGTTGGTGTTCGCCCGGTTGCCGCCCAGCCCGTTGCCAGTGGGGTGCAGCGCGGACTCCATGTTGTACTCCTGGCGTTCCAGTTGCAACGCCTGCGCACCCACCAGGTTGGTGTTCTCCACGACGTCGGCACGCGGCGTGGTGGAGGCGGAGAGGGTGAGCATCTTCAAGAAGGCACCCATCTCGTCATCCAGCACGAGCGTCTTCTGCAGTTCCTGCATGTCGCTACCCACCTGCTGAATGAGCTCTAGGAAGGAGGCAACGGAGCTGAACGCGGCCACGTCACTCTCCTCTGCCTCAAAGGCGTGCGACGGGATGCCTCGCAAGAAGCCGACGCTGGCGTCGCCATTGGTGGCGTTCGCTTGTAGTTTCTGCTGCTGCTGCTGCTGCTGCTGGGACGGGGAGGGCCGTCGCGTGCCCGCCTCCGCTGTGAAGTGGCTGTGACCGAGACTGTGCAAGCCTCCCGCTTCACCACCGCCGCCGCCGCCGCTCGTGCCGTTAGCCCCGCCGGTGCCATCAACGCTGCGTCCCTCTAGCACAGCCAACTCGCTCTTCGCCGCCATCACCTGCGCTTCGGTCAGCCCAGGCAGCAGCCGGCCTGGGGAAACAAATGCGTTCGTCGTCGTGTCGCCTCCGCTCTTCCCATCTACGGATTCAGCAGCCGTGCCGCTCTCCCCTCCGTTGTCCTTCTGCGCGAGCTTGTAGGCACGCAGCGTCGCCAGCGTGTAGCCGCCCTGCCAGCGCTGCGACGTGATGTTGCCAAAGCGATCGACAGAGGTCAATGCCCCGGCAGGAAAGGTGACCTGGATGCGCTGCACAAACTCGTTCGTGTTCTGCTGCAGCTGAGACAAGATGGCGCGTGCATTGCGCATCTTTGCGTTCTGCAAGTCGTACAGGCGGATGTGCTGGAAGGAGAGGTAGAGGATCTTTTTGCGTTCCTGCAGCGCCGTCATCAACTCCTGCGCCGTCTCCACCACGGTGTCCTTGATTGCTGTGAAGCGACCCATCAGCTGCTGGAAGTTCGAGTCGAGCATCTTCAGCTTGAAGCGGACACTCGGCTCGACCGCGACGTAGGCCTCACCTGTGCGGCCGCCCTGACTGCAGCCGAGCAGCACCTCGCGGACTTCCGTGATGAGGCCGCGAGAGCCACGCAGCTGCTCGCTCAAACTGTCCATTGTCTGCCGAAAGGTGATGCGCGTCGGGTTGAGGCTCTCCTGCACCTCCATTTCGTTACTGACTTGCTTGTAGGCATCGCTGCAGTGACTCTCGAGACCGGCGTTCAGCTGGTGAAAGAGCAGCGCCATCTGGTCCTCCAGCGCGGTTGTCTGCTTCTTCAGCACCTTGTTGTGCGTCTCCAGCATCTCGACAGCCTTGCCATGGTCGTAGGCAATCTGGCCCACGTTGTCCAGCTTCTCCTGCAGCCGCGCACGCTCCCGCTCCGAGCCCTCCAGCTGCTTCTTCAGCTCCCGCAGCTCGCGTTGCAGCAGTCGCATCTCCGTGAAGCGGAAGTGCTCATCGCTGTAGTCGTCGGCGAACACCACGCCAAAAAAGCAGCTCAGCAACCGGCCCAGTTCCGCGGTGCGGCGAAACAGCCGCGACGACAGGAGAAGCAGGTCTGTGACGGGCAGGGAGGTCGGCAGCTCACTCTCCAGCTGGAAAAGGATGTCTTTGAAGCTCACCACGTCGTATACGTCGCCGGCGACCAGCGTCAGACACGTCTGAATCATCTGCCGCAGCCCTACGAGGTTCTCGTACTGCTCATTTGCGAGCGGGTCGTAGGCGTCGTTGAGGTCCTTGCAGTCTGGCATGAAGGACGACTCCGTCTGCGCCGCCTGATTACTGCGCTGACGTCCCTTGAAGGTGACCCTGTGGTTTGTCCTCGCAGCAACATCTGCCATCACGAGTAATGGACTTCCTTGAATTGCTTGCTACTTTTTTGTTGTTGCTGTTGTTTTGAAGTCAGTTAATGACAATGAGGTAATAAAAGGGGGAACACAAAGAAATAACAGCAAAAAGAGCACTTGAGAAGACGTTTTCAAAAAGCCAATACTCACACACACACACACACAAAAAAAAAAAAAAGAATCTACGAGTCCACTCACTAAAACCGCAAACTCGGAATTCTCATGTGCGCAGCGGCAGGAGTAGTCTACAACGAGTGCCTTCACTATTGCTATTATTACTTGACGTGGGGGTACTCAAACGCACTTTTCTTCTTCTTCTTTTCTTCCTCTTATTCTTGCATGCTGCGAATGACGCATACACTAAGGAACATCTAGAGGTGAAAGCAAAAAAAAAAAAAACGTCGCAAAGGACAAAAACCAGTACATGAACAACATATGAAAAGGTGGAAAAAAAAAAAAGAGACACTAACAGCGTTTCTCACACAGATGAAGGGGCAAAAAATGAACGAGAGTCGACCCATATTCAAGTACATGTGTGTGTCGCTTAACTGACCTGCGGCTTCAGCTTTTCGAGCGGGACGGATGGTACGGGTGTGTAAAAGAGATGCCGCGTCATCGCCGCTGTCAACATCTGCCGCCCCTTCGGATCACCGAGAAAGACTGCCATCGTGCTGTCCGCCGGCGCCACGCGGTGCTCCTTCATGTAATTCAGCACATCAAATACGAGTGACTCGTCGTGCGTTATGTAGGTCTGCAGAATGCTGTTGTAGCACGTTGCATCCACCTCGACACTGTTCACGCGGACCTGCTCGAAGAGCTTCGTGGTTGCCCGTGCGTCGTTCTGGCGCCGGGCAACCTCAAAGAGAACGCGATAGGTGCCGTTGTCCGCTTCCAGCGTCGGGCTGCTCTGCAGCTGTGCGTAGAGCCGCTGAATGCTGGCGTAGTCGTCGTGCTTTAGATGGTACTCCATGGCTAAGTTGTAGCACGTCACATCCGCCGTGACCGGCAGTGCAGCGTCGTTAACGGAACTCGTGCTGCCGTTGAGGCGGTTAAACCACTCACAAATGCGTGCGTCGTCGTGCTTTAGCAGAAACTGGAGAATTGTGTGGTAGAAGCCGATGGACTGCGGGAAATTGTTGTGGACCACCGCCTCCACGTACTGCAGCACCGCCTCCACGTCGACGACACCCTTGCAGTCCACGTAGAACTGCAGTCGGATCCGGTACGTCTCTTCGTTTGCCGGGACAGTGGAGTAGGGCTGCACCATGGCACTGTACAGCTCATCCGCCACCTTCCTTTTTGTCGGCTTGCTATACGCGTAGGCCAGCACAATGTTGCTCGTGCCCGTGTCGGCCCAGGCTCCGGAGGGGTGGATGCCGACGCGCATCTTCTCGAACTCCTGCAGCACCATCTCGCCGTCATCGACTGCACAGAGCACCGCCAGATAGTCGTTCATCAAGGCGGTGCTGAGGAGGACGTTGGCACCTTTCAGCTCCTCCAGCAACTGCTCCGCCCAGATGCGGTCCTTGACTTCGCTGCATACTTGTAGCAGGAGGTGGGCCAGCGGCGCATTCAGCGCGAGGCCGTTCTCCTTCATATTCACATACACCTCCTTTGCCCGCTTCGCGTAGCCAAACTTGAGACAAGCCTTGGTGATTTCCTTCCATGTTTCAAGGTTCGGCTGCACGGTGGTGCCGCGAATGTTGCCGATTTCGCTATTCTCCTCGGCATGCAGCGCCGCCTCTAGCAGTGTCCCGGCATCCAGGTCGCCCTGCGCGGTCGATTTCCCCCTCGGCTTGCCTTGTGCACCGCTCCCGCCCGCATCGCCGGCGCCCTGCACCGCAGCACGGCCTCTGTTCGCGTCCTGCACCATGTCGTTGAAAACAGTAAAGACGCGCTCGTCGTCGCACAAGACCAGAGTGCTGAGCGCTTTGTTGTAGGTGTACGTGTCAGGACTTACCCGCATGGATCGCATCTCGCGCAATAAGGTAAGCACCAGCTCCGCAATGGCGTGCATGCCTTGCACGATCTGGTCATGGCGCCGGCGTTCTTCGGCGTAGGCGCCGGTGCCGCGCACGTAGTCGAGTCGCTGCTCACACATGCTTATGAGATAGTTGTACGTCTCCACGTCCGGTACCAGGCCCTGCTTTTTCATCTCTTCCGTGAGCTGAAACGCACGGTCGTAGTCGCCGTGGCGGCAGGCGGCCTTCAGGATGGTATTGTAGCTGCGGTTGGAGGGTTTAATGTGGAGGTCGAGCAGCTCCTGGAAGACCTTCATCGCCTCCGCGTATGGCGCCGACGCGACCATGACGCTCATGAGGCAGTTGTAGGTGTTCACGTCACGTGGCACGCCGAGCTGCTTCATTTCCTCCATCAGAAACGTCGCCTGCGCCACGTCGCACACCGCCGCGCAGTAACCGAGCAGCGTGTTGTACGTGGCCGTGTCCGGCACGAGGCGGAAGTAGTCGCGCATCTGTTGGTAGAGCAAGAAGGCCTTGCTGTATTGCGCGCTCCGCTCGCAGGCGCGAAAAAGAAGAATGAAGGTTTCGAGGTTAGGCCGCACGCTGCTGTTCTCCTTCCGCCCCTCCTTCTTCAGCTCGTCGTAGAGGGTGAAGATGGAGCCGTCCGTGAAACGCACAACGAGCTTCATCAGCAAGTTGTACGTCTCGGTGTTGAGAGGGATGCCCTCACTATGCATACGGTGGTGCACCAGGGCAACCATCTCCTGCGCGTCCTCCTTGAGCACTGGGCGGGACAGCAGGGCGTTGAAGCTGGCAGTGTAGGGAGCGCACTCCATCACAACCTGGTAGATTTCATCATGTTCGTCGCTCGCGGCGGCACGTGCCGCTGCGGGAATCGCCTCAACCGTCTCGCGACGCACGAAATGGTCCTCGCTGCCGTCCTTGCGCCGGATGGAGAGGGTAACGGGTGGACGGGCTGTTGTGTGCATTAGAGGCTGTGAGGAAAAAGGTAAGAAAATAATATTAAAAAAAAAAAAGTAACGAAGACGGAGAGCAGGCGAGAGTGAGAGCAAAAAAACAGTTTTCAGCGCCGGAAAGAAAAGAAGAAGAAGAAAACAAAAAAGAGTGGGGACCTACAGCCACTTTATAAGAGTAAACCGGTTTGAAAACTGTGAGAGAGTCAAGGCAAGCGGCCCAAATCACACATCAACAGTGATGGCGAAGGAAAGCAAAAAGAAAAACTGCGTTGCTGGCACATCCAAGCAAGACGTTCTTGACCTTTTACGCTCTTCGCGCGTTACGAAAAGTAAAAAAAAAAAAAGAAAGAGCCTCTCATCCTCCTTTACATCTCTTGACAGCGGGCTTAACAGTCTTTTGACCTTTCTCACGTTTTTTCCCCAGTTTCATGCGAAGTGGACAAATCAAGAAACTTGAAAAGGACTTTCACGGTCTCACCACCACCACAACAGTCATAATATTCACACAGCAAATGAGAACCCGTTAAAAAAAAAAAAAGAAGACATAAACGTCAACTGCGTGCGCAACAACAACAACAACAAAAAAAAAGAGTCGCAAATGCACAAAACACATCCAAAAGAGCTTTAAAAAAAAAAAGGAGAACATTCGCACGCGTGCATCAAACAACTTGGACTAATACACTGTTGAGCGTGAAACGGAGCTTGCTGGGCGCGCCTTCACACGATGTTCTGCAGATCTGCGACAAATTGAATGTGCTGCTCGATCATCTCCTGGAACGGAATCTCCTTCTTCAGCGTATCCTCCTCGCGCGTGAAAATAAACCTCGTTTGGTCGTCCGATAGCGTCCACTTGCGCTCCGCGCCGATTTCGCGCACTTTCTCCTGCGTGTCCACCATAAGAATGCGCTGCGCCGCTGGAATGGACAGTTGTGTGTAGGACTGCGGGATGCAATTGGCCACTTCATCGCGCACCGTCTGTTCTAGCATCTCCACCACCGGCAGGTACTCGTTCGCTGGCACTTTCTTGCGCGAGGTGAGCAGCTTGTTGTAGCTACCTTCCATCAGGTAACGCTCTAGCTCCACAGCAAAGCGGATGTACACGTTACCGCGGTGCGCCTCAAACGGGATCTTCTCCATCTCGGAGTGAAACTCCGCTATGCGACTGCACACGAGCAGACGAATCAGATTCAGACCCAGCAGCATGAGGAACTGCGGCGACTCCGGCAGCTCATCGGTGCCAATGTCGCTGTAGTAGACCTGCAATTGGCTAAAGTACACCTCGAACGAAGCGAGGTCCTTCTGGTGAGCCGTCGCCAGCACACCCAGCTCGAGGTAGTCACGCGCGAGCGACAACTCCTCGCCACGGGTGCTGCTGGAGGCGCTCGGGCTCAGAAAGGTTGGGAACATGATGATATGGCGCTTCACCTCTGCAAGGAGCGCGTTACACTGCGCATCGTTCTTGGCCTCGTATGCGGCCTTGAGGTTTTTGACGTCCTCGGCTATCTTGCGCACAGTAATAGAAAGATCCCCTACAGCGGACATGATGGATACACAAATGTATATGCGTGTGTTTGCTTCTGTATGTTCTGTTTTTTTTTTTTCTTCTCTCTTTTTCTTTCTTCTTTCCTCTTCTTTCAGAGAAAAAAAAAAAGGTTGACTCTTATCTTTCGACAACAAGCAAAGAGGAAAGAAAGAGGGAAAAGACAAGAAAGAGGACGACATGAAATCATCACCAACAACAACATTGAAAAAAAAAAGGCAATGAGACGAAGAGAAAGAGAAAGAGACACTTCAACCTTTTTTCCCTCGCCTCATTATTTGTTTCTTCTCGCCTACTCAAAAACTTGAACAGGAAGAGAAAGCGTGTTCAAGCTCCAACTCTTGTTGTCCGTTTAATGGGCAAATGACAGTGTTTGCCATCGTCCGTGCCTCTGAAACTCTCGCCCGAGTATGCTGCACTATGATTTCATAGCAGGATGATACAGCAGTGACCAAGAGAAAAAAAAAAAAAAGACACAGGAAGAAAGAAGTTTGTGGTTGCAGATTCTGCCCGCCTTATGCTCTACGGAGATGTTTCAAGGTGCTCTTCTTGTTTTCAGTCGAAGTAGAGTGTGGGTCCACAGGGCAGAGAGATGCCAGCGCCAAAGCCACGCTGCTCCACAGACATCTCCGGTGGCACCGTCGCCGGTGCACACGACGGCGCTGACGCTTGAGTGAGTTTGCGTCCTCGGCGCCGAGGACGCGGTGGTGGCACTGCAGAAGCACACTCGATCCGTTCAACAGACGCACGGAAATGGACGGTTTTCTTTTTCGCCTCCCTCACTGCTGGCGTGTCTTGCTGTGCAGCTGAGCCGCCCAGCCGCCGTCGACGCTCTGGTCGTTGCAGAAAGATGGGAGATGCGCCGATGAAGGAAACGGTGTCACCCGCTACGTCAGCCTCCGGCGAGTTGTGGGTTGAGAGCTCCACTTCCGCTGCGGAGGGGAAGGCAGCACGAACGACTGGTGAAGAGACAATAAAGCGAGATCGGTTGTCTGCCTGACCATCGGCTGCGTGTTCCCTTTGAGTTGGTGTGGCTGCTTCGACCTCGTCGTTTGCTCGGCTCTCAAGACGTCCACCTTTTCCACTGCTCGTGGGCACGCAAGCAGCGGCAACAGAGCTGGCAGTAGCCGCAGCCGAAGCTAAGCCTCTAAAAGAAATCGCACTGCTGTTTGCGTCAGTTGACGTCTGCTGGGAGGTGCGAGAGTCGGTGTTGACCAACGACGAGCGCAGCTCCTCGATGAGCGTCAGGTAGGAGGCGATGCTCGAGCGAGGAGACAGCACGGTCGAGTTACACGATGTCGGGAGTGACTCGTCGTTGTGTGTGCCAGAGGTGTGAAGAGCCGGCGTAGCAGCAACGGAACTCGACGCACTCTTTCGCTCAGCGAGTGATCCAGGCGTGATTGCCGCCTGCGCCTCCCCTGTGCCAGAGCACGTGTCACCTCCACGCAAACGCAGGTCGCCGCTGTTGACAAAATGGGATGCTGCATCGGCATTTGAGCCTGTGGTGCCCGCACTTCCGTTCTGTGAAGGTGAAGAGCGCTCCACGGAGAAGGTCAACACCCGCGGACTCTTGCTAGAGAAACGGACGTGTCGCAACGCACCCGCTTCGGTCAGCCTGCCGTCTACATCATCTTCGGCGAAAAGGTCTGCTTCTGGCGCGTCTAATCTAGTGTAAGACGTGTCTTCATCCGTGCCTACGGCTGTGATAGGGGAGAAAAGGAGAGAGAAGCGAGGAGTTCGCTGCGGCGGCAGCGTCGCATGTAACGCGACACTGCTGTGTAAGCGGCGAAGACGCTCCACAAATTCGCGCGGGACGGCAAAAGCTGCTGCAGAACTGGATGCACTCGCTATCGTGTCTGCGTCAGACACGCTCCTCTGCAGCGTCTGTGGCGTCGTGCGTGCAAAGTGCCGTGCTTCGCCTGTAAGCGTGAAGGCCACGCTCTCAGGCGTTCGTACGCCACCCAACGGCGAAGCTGGTAAATCACTCCGGATGCGCAGCTGTGGCGCACGGATGGCTGTGTTACTAGACTGAATCTGATGCTTCCTGTTTGTAAATTGTATTGGATCGAAGTATGTACTGACTTCAGAATTGGTGTAGCCGTGCGCCATCCGCCTCTCATAGAGACTCAAGAGCTCCTTCTCCTTGGCCTCGATCTCCCGCTGCAGAGCTGTTCGAAACGCAACGCGCTCGGCTTCTGATTCGTTCTGTGCTCGATCATGCTGCATTTTTTACGCGCCGTTCAAAAACGACTCTGCGCGGAAAAAGAAAAAGCCGAAACATGTAAGTCTAAAGATCGTGTAACAAAGCACAAAAAGAAAGGCAATAAGAACAATAACAATAACAAGTAACAACATTAACAGAAGGTGAGGATGGATGTCTGGAAGGAATTCTCGCACTCAAAAAAAAAAAAAAATGAAGAAATAATGTGAGCGAGATGCAGAATAAGCTACCTACAGTCTTCTCTAGCTTTTTCTCGTGCACGACTGTTTCATAGTCGTAGAAAAAGAGAGTCATCTATTGCACTTTAGTCTATCGTTCTTTTTTTTTTTTTCTCTCTCTTTCTCTTTTTCCCTTTTTTTTGCGTTTCTTATATATATATATATATATATATATATATATGTGTGTGTATAATGCAACACAACTCCAAAGCCATTAAGCAAATGCCGCCTTTTTTTTTATTGTGTTGTTGTTATTCTTGTTGTGATTTGTTACATCAAAAAAAAAAAAAACAGCAAGAACGTCCTAAACCATACTCTTGTAAGCACGTATTAAAGCTATACATACATATTCACGTTTGCGTACTCATGAGGTGTTGCCGTTTGTCCATCGGGTGAGGCGTTGCGCTTGCTGCTGACGCTGCAGGACGCGGAGAGCGGCGCCGTAGAGGTAGGCATTGTAGTCCGCCTTCTGACTCGCGGTGAGGTAGCGGCGGTTCTCTTTCGCCACGGGTAGGTCTGTCGAGCTGCCGTTGTACGTCGTTGGCGTCTTTGTTGGCACACTTGACGGCGCCGGCGAAGACGAGGCCATCGTGCTGTGCGAATCATCGGAGCTGCACAGCGAGCTCCCGGCCGAAACAGGCGTTGGGAGTTTCTCTGGCCACGTACTCGGGCCATCGACCGGCACACCGGGCCTCCGTCGCAGCCCTCGCCAGCCATCGCTCAAGACGAGCTGGCGAGGAGTTGCGCCTTCATCCTCGTTCGACATGGCACCAGTTGTAGCGGCGCCTGCCAGCAGGCGGTGATCCTGCGGCGCGAATCGTCGGGATGAGACCTCCCGATTGGGTGAAGAGCCGGTATTGTCTTGCATGACGTTGGCGCTGCTAAAAACTGCCTGCGGGGCCATCTCAGCGATGATCTGGTTGTTTCTGCTGCTGCTGCTGCCGCTCTGGCTGACAAGCTGGTGTTGTTGTTGCTGCTGTTGATCCTTCCAAAGAGCATCCGTAACAGCGGATGAGCTGCCACGGTTGGGCGTGCGCACCGTGGGGCTCACGAGGACATTGGAGGAGGACTGAGGCTGCAGCGGTGAGCCGCTGTCGAGGCTGTTCAACAGGCGATGCGGCAGCAACTGAAGTTGTGCTTCCAGCTGATCCCGCTCCCACGTCTCCAGCGGGCTGCCGACGTTGTGCATCGTCATGATGGACGGAGTCTGGGCTGCGCTTATGTCTGCGGAAGCGGAGTAGGTGCGCTCAAGGTGGGCGCGGACGACGGGGTCCGACGCGATGGAGTCTGCCAAGTGCCACGCCTCGATCCTGTCCTCAACCCCGCGTGGGGCAGTGTAGCGGACAAGCAGGTGGTGGCGGCCGTTGGCGTCGATGCGCTCGCCCAGCACGGATGCGATGTGCCCAACCACCGCCGCCGCCGCATCAGCGACGTCCGCAGTGGGGCTCTCCGCCTGATCTGCTGCCTCGTCGACGTTGTCGTTTTCGCCTTCGTCGTAATACCCAAAAGAAAAGGCCGCCGCCTCCGCGTACAAATAAAGGAAGGACTCCAGCTGGTCCCTCTCCACGCGCATTCGTCCCGCCATCTCTCGGCTTGCGAGCACCTCGATCTGAGCGCGCAGCTCTGTGCGCGAGGGAGCGCTAGCTTCACTGTTGTCGGTCGGCCACGCTGATTTGTGTGATCCCTGGGGTGGCTGATGTGTCTGTCGCGGTGGTGCGCGAGGGACCGAAATGCCGGCGGGACCCGAAGAAGTCTCGCCGCCACGTCGACGCAGCTGCTGCAGCCTTGTCGGGGAGCACAGCAGGCGCGTCACTACGCTTTCTGTTTGCGCGGGCAGCTCGTTACGTCCACAAAACGCAACAAGGTGGATGCCGTCGTCGTCCTGGCACAGGCCCTGCTCGCACTCCAGCAGCCACCTCCACACGCGCTCCAGCTGGCGTCCCTCGAGCACTGCCTGCACCGTCACCCCGTCGGAGCCGCTGTCGGCGAGAGAGGCGCCGTGGCTCACCAGCGCATACCCAAGCGTCGCCACATTGGGACACAGCGCCGCTGCGACAAGAAGGGCGCTGGCACCGAAGGCGTTGCGTGTGTCCACGGCGACTCCGCGCTGCAGCAAAGCGTAAGCGGCGGAGAAGTTGCCCAACGCGGCGGCCCAGTGCAGCAACGTGTTACCGTCGCCATCACGCGCGTGGACGTCGTCGCACACGTCGAGGTAGCGCAAGAACGGCTCCTCCAGCGGAGACAGCAAAAGACCTATCACGTGGTGCAACGAGGCATCTAGATCCATCGGTTTTGAACAATCGCAACCATATTTTCTCTTCTCTTTTTATTTGTATCCAGAGTGTGACCAGTGCTTTATTTAATAACAGAAGAACAAAGAAAAGAAAGACCAATAACAACGGTTCGAAGAGACTATTGCTGCGCGAGAAGGAAGGTCTTTGATGGAAACACCATCAAAATAGAAGAACGTTCACCAAACGCTATTTGTGACACCTTTTCTGCATTGTTGCATTGGTGTTCACAGTAACCGTTGCTCCCCCCTTTAATGCGCCAGGATAACAACACTATTTTTTTTTTTTTGGCTCTTTCTTTTAGCTAGCTAACGATGAGATGTAGCCCGCAACGATCGTGACAGAGAAAAAAAAAAAGAACTCAGCAGAGCTTAAAAGTACTGTGAACTCCATGAAGATAAGCACAGACAAAAAAAAAAAAAAACAGAGCTTCAGGAGACAACTATCGGTGATCAGTGTAACACCGTTATGATGGAGCGAATATGGCGAGAAGACAGACGATCACAACGCCGCAGGGAAACACCATGGACATCAACAGTGGCAGCCCTCCAACGTAGGCGTACATAGCAGCGTAGCCGGCCGACGCGAAGCACGGCCAGCACTGCAGCATGAGATGCGTTGTCTGAGAGGTAGAGGATATCCTGCGATCGTCACGACTGTCTTGGGTAGGTGCAGCGTCTGCATCGCCTTCCTGTAAGCGCCGCGCTTCCTCCTCTGCGAGCGCCTCGGGGCTGTCTACCCACGCGTCGTCGCCCGGTGCGTCAGTCTGACAGAGAGAGGTGGTGTAGTACGAGCCTTTGGTATTTGCATGTGCCACTTCTCCTGTCGCAGACCCTTCAAAGGATGCACCGCTCGAAGACGCGGTGACACCGGCTTCGATCGTTTCGTTAGGGTGCCTTTCTACGTGGCACGTCAGTAGGGACTGGCGGAAGATGCGATACAGCAATGAGAAAGCACTGTGCAGCTGCACCACCGTTACTACCGTGACAACAAACGCCTCCACACTCATTCTGTGGTAGAGGCTCACCTCCGCGTCTGATGGCAGCCGACTTGCGTTTAGCGCGGCGAACTCGGGGTACTGGCTATACGGCAGCACGCCGGCTAATGGCAACTGCCAGCCGACGCAGGCGTCCCCTGACGTTGCCGCGGCTGCTTCCAAGGGCTTCCCCTCCGCTGTCGCCCTGAAGCCACTTGACGCTGCCGCAGACAATGAAAACGATGCGCCGCATAGCCCGTACAGCCGCACCCAGTTGACCCACTCCGTCCATACGCCATCCCAGAGAAAGCGTGAGCCCAAGGGAAGCAGTTTGTGTCGCGCCAGCATGTAGGCGGAGAGATGGACGTAGCAGCAGGTGCGGTGCACCACGTCGTACAACGCCAACGTCCAGACCGCGGCCAGCAGCCGCCATGTCACTGCTACATAGGTGCCGCTTTCCGTGTCGTCATCGATGTGCCGCTGCTGCGGCTGCGGCTGCTGTGGATGCAATGGCACGCCGAATGTCTCCGTCGCACGGTGGCGTCCACCCTCACCGTTGGCGTTCCTGCTGTCTGATGCATCTTCGCGCACCTTTCGTGTTGCGGCGGGCCGGACAACAAGAAACAGCAGAGACACACAGAGAGAAATAAGAAGCCACAGTGCAATTACCACCAGGGAAGGTGGCTCTCCAGCATCGCTGATGCGAAAGCTCCATTCGATGTCGAAGCCTCTGCTGCTTATATTTGAAGTGGAATTCATCTATAAGAGACCTTTTTCTTTCGTTATTGTTGTTCGTCGTTGCTGTGCTTACGCGTTTGGGTGAAAATGTGCTTCTATGAGCATAGAGACTGATGAAAAGAACATAAGAGATAATCTGCTATTGCAGATTCAAATATCGGAGATAGTTTTTTTTTTTCTCCTTTTAAGGTAGAAGGCAAGGCAAGAAGAGAACAAAAACAAAAGAAATGATTGGACTGTATCTTTCAAGGTAAATGTGACAGAGAAAAGAGCAAAGCGCCGGTGACGCGCCCAAAGCCACGGACATCGTCAGACATGAAGCCCCAACAGAAGAGAAGACACAGAGAGAGAGAGCAAGCACACATTGAAAGAACAAAACAACAATACGTTTGCCTCGTTCGCCGCTATTCAGTGACCTCTTCTTTTTTTTTTTTCTTTGCTCCAGTCCACCAGATGCCTGGGAAACAAAAACACACCCGCCCACACGTACTTTGCAGACCAATACAATTACAGGTAACACTTTTGGGCGGCAAGCGCGTGCTTGACGCATATTGCTCGCGTTTTCATGCCTTAGTTAAAGATAAGAACAAAATGTGAAAGTCGAATAAGAGGAAAAAAATGTTCCAACACAACGAAAGGTCCAACAACAACAACAACAACAACAAAAAAGACGATCGTAAAAACCGGTTGTTAGTTCTTTTTCTTTTTTTGAAAGTGAGGTCGTAAAGATGAAAGAGATGCGGCCACTCTAAACACAATGCAATCGTCCTGTGTGTGTTTTTTTTTTCCCTACTCAAATAGACATTTGCCCCAGACTCAGAGGGTCAAGAGTACGTTCTCCTGTTGCAGATCTAACTCTCCTGATTGCTTCCTAACATGTGAAAAAAAAAAAAAAAGGAACATCGGCATTCTTGGTGCGCACAGCGCGGGCCCATTTATCTGCCTATGGCAATAAAGAAAAAAAAACTGGAGTAAAAACAGTAGAAGAAACAAGCTAACACCATGGAATGTCTCCGTAACGTAAAACACAGAAAAACCAAACTCTTCCTAGAGTAGACGCAGCATCCTCATGCACTAAGCCTACAATGAGCGAGCTGCTTATTTTTCTTTTTCCACCTTATCCAGTAAACAAATGACTACAAGTTGCTAATAACAAAAGCAACAATTAAGATTAAGCTACAGCTTCAACTGTTTTAGGTCTTTGCTAAAGTAAAAAATGCGTTACTCGCTACGCGTCAGAAAACGCAAGACGAGAGTATCCACTTAAAGAAACGAGCAACGTAGAGAAAAAAGGTGCAACGGAAGTTCTGGATCAAGTACAAAAAAAAAAAAAAAGAGCCTTCTTCGTCGGGCAGTTCCTCCTTTTTTCCCTGGTACAACCCAGGATGACATGAAGAGCGAGAACATACACACGCACACATGCACTTCCTTGACTAGTGGCGGGGCACGGTTGCACCATTCATCTGTTGTGCACCATTCTGCTGGATCATGTTCTTCTGCTTGCTCGCCTTCTCCTGCTCCTTCGCCTGCGTTTTGGTCATGCCGTTCTTCGCACCGTTGCCTTCTTCCGCCTTCTCTGCCGACGCCTCCTTCATTATCGTCGTCGTCACCTCCTCGGCTTTCTCTTGCTTGTGGGCAGCGTGGTGGAGGTGACGGTGGTGGCTTTGATGCGTCTTCTTGCTGTTCTTCACCAGAAAGTTGCCGAAAAGCACCAGAAGAGATATCATGTACCAGAACAGCGACTGCAGCAGCGGCGCACTGTACCGCAGCTGCGCACGTGGCACCCAGACAAGGTCGTAGGTGGACTGCACGCAGTTGAAGACAAACTGCGTAATTTGCCCCTTCGTGATGACAAACTTGAACTTGTTCAGCATGTTGCGCACCGGGCCAGATGGAAAGAGCAACGTGAGGAAGTAGTAGCCGTACATCACGACATGGACGCCGGAGTTCACCATGGCGCTGTAGTACGCCTCGCCACCAGGGCCTGCCAGCGAGGCCAGCCACCACATCGCAAAGATCGTCGTGTGGTGGTAGATGTGGAGGAAGCTAACCTGGCGGTAGTTCTGCTTCAGAAGCATAATGAGCGTGTCCATCCATTCCACCACCTTTGACATGTAAAAGAGCCAGATTAGCTTTGCGATGCGCCACTCCGCGGCCGACGTACCGGCGGCATTGTTCCACAGTGAGTAGCCCGCCGCACGCGCGCTGACCATGAGCCCGATGCTCATGTACAGGGACAGAATGAGCAGGCCGAGGTTGTGCAGCAGCCCGAGGTTGCGACAGGTGAACTTGCCAAGAAAGCGGCCAAAGACACGAAACAGCACGATCATAGAGAAGTAGCCGAGAATAGAGGCGATGCAATGCCACGGGTTGAGAAAGGGCAGACGGCTGGCAAAAGGGTGCGCATGGTCGTGCATCCACTGCTGCATCTGCGTGTGTGCCGCAGGGAAGCGTGCCTTGATGGATGCCTCGAAGGCGTCTCCAAGGCCGCCGAAGCGGGCATAGACCCACGCAGCAGACTTCTCCAGCACCCAGTCAGGCAGCTCAATCGCCGCAGCGATCTGTTCGGCTTGTTGAATCGACACCATGCTTGGTTGTGCTTTTTTTTTTTTATTATAGGCAGCTGAAATTACTAGAAATGTGAAAAAAAAAGGGGAAAATAATACCCACGAAACAACGTCAGCAACAGCAAAAACTGGATTCTCAAGCAACTATTGATTCAGCACCGGTTTGGCGTGTGCTTTCAAAGCTCTACTTTTTTCAAACAAAGAAAAATGGACTTAAGAAACTGTGTGAAGATGATACACGGCGAACGACAGCTTCAAAAAAAAAAAAACGGCAACAATTAAAAAAAGAAGGAGGATAGTTTTTAGCCGAAATAGAGGTTTCCCTTTCTTGTTTGCGTTACGACTTGCTTGCGCAGATGGATTGAGTAGTGCGCTTGTTACTCTTTTGATGAATCTTAAAAGAAAAAAAGGCAGAACAAGAAAACTGGTAAGTTCAGGATAAGAAATCGGTAATGACACTCTTGCTAAGAATACAAGGGACTCACATGTCTGTTCGAGAGGAGGAAAGGGAAAAAGATCAGAGGAATAAGAGAAAAAGCAGCGATGAAAAGAGAAGAACAATCAACGAAAAGTGCGTTCTGTAAAGATGCAGCCTTCACATATGTGTTCATTGTTTTTTTTTTTTTTTGTTGTTGTTGTTGTTGCACAGGTGTTGCAGAAACCAGCGCTCAAAGCAACTATCCTCGTGAACGGAGGCTTTTAACGGCTTTAGAAAGACCACCCCTAATTAAAAAAAAAAAACTCAAGAGCTTCACATAGCGAAGAAAGGAAACGTCCACGGCTCAGGCAGCCAGAGGCAAAAAAAAAAAACAACAACTAAAGGTGTGCTTCTCACAGCTTCTAAAGCAACAACAACAAAACCATACAGGATAAACCCCTGCTTTTTTTTTTTATTGAAGAACAAGTAAGACAACTGTCGCGGAAAACGAAGAGGGTGAAACTTGAGAAAGAAGGGTTGAATAAAAACAATAATAAAAGGGATCGGGAACAGAAGAAAAAGAAAGGAAAAACAGAAAAGAAAAGGCCTTTGTCGGCGACATCTACAGATGGAGAAGGTAGGCTATCGATATATATATATATATATAATGACAAAAAGCGGAGAAATGTCGCAAACAAGAAAGCCAAAAGGGCATGGCACACTAAAGCACAAGACGCTGGACAACATAGTCTCGATTCACTTGTCCCCTTACTCGTCCTCCTCCAACGTAATAAGAGGAGCAAGGTTAGAGGTGAAGAACTGTCTCAGCTGCGCGTCATCGCAATGTGTCGTGGTTATATTGTTGTCAGTGATCAGCAGCGGAGGAAAGGCCGGCAGCTGCTTCTTCAGCCACACCAACTCCTTCGCGGTCAGCGAGGCAGGTGAAAAGGTGCCCACACATCGCCAGACGTGCTCCTTAATCGTGTGACTCGCCAGCGGGCAGCCGTCCTCGTCGAGGTCCGCCTCTCCTCTCTCCGGCGCACCAGAGAACTCGTTCTCGCATTTCACGGACGAGCTCGCAGCAATCTTCCGCTGCGTCTCGCTTACCTCGTTGATCGAGGCGTTTTCGCCCAGGTCGCCGAAGCGCACACGCGTCAGCAGGAACGTCTCCAGCCGTTTTGTGTCTTGGTTCGTGCCGGGGTCGAGCAATGGGCACTTTTCCTGCAGCGCGTTCAAAAACGGCTCCGAGGAGTGGCATTCTGGCGGCTGGGCGAGCTGCACCTTGCACTTTACCGACTCCAGCTGCGAGGCTAGATCCAGGTCGATCCACTCTAGCACCAGTTGGTGGATTTCACTTGCCGAGGCGGTCGATTGGGGCAGTTGATGCACGAAAAAGGAAACGTAGCCGAACTTGGCGTCGAGCGGCTCCTTGTAAATGTGCAGCTGGTGCGGCACGACGCGGCAACCGGCAAGCGTCAGCTTCTTCACCGTGTCGGACTCATGCTTCGGGACGACGTGCGGGGCGATCTCGGCGACTGCTGTGTGGAACGGAATGTCAAACAGTACGCAGTGGTAGTAATGGGAGCAGAGCGACTTGTCGAGGTTCAGCGAACGCTGTGCAGCCGACATGATTGCCTTTCTTTTTAAAGGAGAAATTGGTAGTTACGATGTTGAGCACGAAGGAATATGCAACTAGTAGACTCGAACAAAGCGTTTAGATACACTATACGTGCGCAGGAGAAGGAAAATAGAAATAAAAAGGTGAAGAAAAAAAAAAACAGCACTGCGAATATTAAAAAAAAAAAAAGGAAAGACACAGCGCTTTGAGGACTTTTAAACTGAGGGAAAACAAAGTACTAAGAGTAGGTTCACAGATTAAGTGAGTTTCTTACCTGCTAATGTAAAGCGGCATGTTACTTAGTTTCCAAGCACCGATCAGTGGAAATGATAGTAAAGCAAAGAGGAAGAGTGACAAAAATTTTTTTTTGCAATTTGTGAGCGGATCGGTGAGCTATTCTGAAGCGACAGAAGAACGGAAGAAAACCGTATCACACACAAGGACGGAAAAAAAAAAAAAGAGAGAGGGAATGACGAAAGGTCTGGAAGATTTGAAGAGGAAAAACAGCACGGCAGGTGCCTGTAAGAAAAAAAAAAAAAAACAGTCAGCTTTCGTTGCACATAGGCAATAAAAAAGAAAAAGAAAAGCTACTTGTTGATTCAAAAACACTACCAAAGATAAGGTAACAAAAACTAGAGGTGGAAGAAAAAAAAGAGAAGCAAAATGAGAGAAAGCACTACTTTGACGAAAGGTGCAAGGGTCACTTTTGCAGTTTGATTCAATACCAAAAAAAAAAAAAGAACAGAGACAATAATAAGGCACGCTTGTTTAGGGACTGTAAAGAGCACGGACAACCTCCGTACACATTGAATAAAGGCGACTGTAAGAGCAGAAGCAGTCGAGCAACAAATAACAGCACGTCAAACAACCAAGCAAATAAACCAGATGACGGCTCTCACGCTTCAAACAGGCAAGAAGAGCATCAAAATGTACAGCAACTTCAATGGAGACGAAACAGCAATAACAAAAACGATAACGAAGAAAGAGCAACCACTCATTTTTCTTGAGCAGTGGCAAAACTGCGACGGCAGTCTCATTCCCAGCGGTTCATCTTGGCACGAGATTTACTCCATGCGTTGACTACGTTCATGGTGCTCTTGAACGCGTGGACGTCCCCGCCGTTGCGGCGGAGCTCATCGTAGAGACGCATGAGGGCCTCCGACGACTCGCGTGAGCTGCGACCCACCGCGACGCCATGCAGTGCCTGCGGTGGGTGTCGCTGCACCTCCATCAGCAGCACCTCGTACAGCCGCGTGGTGCCGCGCACCCGACTTCGCACCATTTCCTCGTAGAGAGCCCACATGATCTCCCACTGATGCACATAGCGGGCACGTTGGACAAGCAGCTCGTACGTTTTGCCATTCGGCGGCGTCGACCACGCTGGTGCGAGAATGACAGGAAGTGTCGCACAAGGCGAGGAGGCGCTAGACGAGGATACCGGTGATGCCTGCGCCTCCTGCGCCTCTTTCGTGGCAGTGCTGCTCGGCGGCTCTGCACCGCTGGTGCCTCGCACGGGCGCTATTTCTGGCCACTCCTTCTCCGCAACCACTGCATTGCCACGAAATTCGACCAACGCCCTGTTAAAATCATTCCAATGCGATTTGGCACGCAGCAGGTAGAGCAACTCGTTGTAGACGTCGGCGGTGCGGAGTGGCTTTGGGCACTCGAAGAACCACCGCAGCGCCGTCTCCACCCGCTCCTGTTTGTAGGCTTCGTACTGCGTTTTTGTGTCCACACTGGCCGCGCTCGTGTTGCCTGCCGCCTCTGCAGCAGTCTGCCCAGCTGGAGCTGCCGACGCTGGGGCTGACTCCCCGGCGTCTGTTGACAAAGGCGGTGGCGTGGCCGGCAGGTGCGACTTAAGCTCCTCCACTGTGTGGCCCTCCAGCACGTATTGTGGGTTGTGCAGTGAGGCGATGAGGCTGGCAAACGTGGACGACTCCATTTCAAGGTTTAGCTTCGTCATCATCTGCAGCACCCGCTGCGTGGCCGCCATCGAGCGGGAGCGGCGCAGCAGCCCGTTGAAGTCGCCGACCGCAATCACCGGCTCGTCTGCCATTGCAGCGGCAGCGGTGTCCACATCGCCACGCATACCCATGCTAGAGTCCTCCCCCTCCCCATCCTCGGCCGCGTCCAAACGCTGCAACGCCTCTGCGATGCGAATGCCCTCCGCGGTCCTGCGATTCGATCCTACGAGGTGCAGTTGACGGGCCGTGGCCACTTGCTCCAGGTCCTTCACGAGTGCCCGCCGCGCTTCCTTCTCCCGCTGAATCTGCGCGTCGAAGCTCTCGGTGTGCGCCACGGCAGTGGTCACCATCTGCGCCGCCGCCTGCTCCGCCGTGCGCGATGTCCGCCGCAGCAGGGCCATCAGCGTATTGACCGTCTTCTCCTCCATCTGGTACTCCGCAAAGCCGATCTGCTTCATAACTGACCACACGTACTGCACCTCCGTCAGGCGGCCTGCCTGTAACAGGCACTTCCACAGCATGTAGTAGTGCTGGCCGTTCCAACGCGTGATGCCGCGCAAGTTTCGCACGTTGACCCGCCGCGAGGATGTGGTGGACTGGTCCTGCGCGTTGGTGGGCGGCAGCGCTGCCAGCATCGTCTTCAAGGCGGCGAAGCACTGCGCCTCACAGGAAGAGTTAGCTCCCTGCCCGCCCGCCGGCGAAGGCGAAGCTGCAGCGCCTTCTAACGCGGCCGCCGTGGCCCTCTCCGCGCCCGGAATGAGCACCTGGCGGCAGGATTGGTCCACAGCGTTTGTGAAGATATGGTACGCCTTGGCCCAGTTCCCGTCCGACAAACAGTCTTTCAACATGTCGTGCAGGGAGTAGTGCGTGTTGCTTGCATCATCTCGCCGCGGCTGAGACGATCTTGCGTTTCCACGCGTGAATTCTCTAGTAGCCGGCGCCGTCGAGGGTGGCCGGCTGTATGCGTTGCTGTTGGTGTTGCTATAGTTGTGGCTCGTGTCAAAGCTCGCATTTGAGGAGACTTGCGGTACAGGGGACATCGTCGATGCAGGTGGAGGCGAAGAGAGACGTGAAAAGCTCTGCTCACTCTGACGCTCCAGTTTTGCCTCGAACTCCTGCTCTCGTTGCGGGTTCAGCGTGGCTGCAGCACCGATGCCGCCACGTTCGCGTGCGATGGCCGCGTGGGTAGCCTTTGCCACAGCGTCGAAATCCATAGTTGCGAAGTTAAGCCCGAGATCCAGCGAGGCTGGCGGAGTCCGCGGGGCGGCGGCCGACACGTTGACAGCACCGCCCACACCGGCGCTGCCAGTGGAGGCCTGCGCCGGCGTGGGCTGTGGCGTTGTTGTCGTCGTCGTCGTTGTCGTCCCGCTGCTGCAGAGGCGGTAGATGTGCGTATAGGCGGGCGAGCCCGCCGGAAGCACCTGCAGTAAACGAGTGAAGGAGGCAAGCGCCGGCATCGCGTTAGCTGTGTATGGCGATGTGTACAAGTACTTAGCTAAGTCTGTGGATAAAAAGTACGCGATTTCAAAACTGTAAAAGTCGGTGCTGAAGAAAGAACAAGGGAAAAAAAAGGTGTTCAGGTTCAATGATGTGAAAGCTGCTGAACATTCTGCACGCGGAACATTAAAAAAAGGGGAGGGAGGGGAGAGAAAGTATAAAAGGTGAAGAAAAACAAAGACGCAAGTGCTCGGCTGGCCTGTGGTTATTCGCTTCAAAAGAGAAGAGAACTAGACTCCACTGTCTCTAACTCGTATCTTACGCAACTTACGCGAAAACCAAGCTGGCGCCTTTTCTCCCTCTCACTTCAGCTGAGAACAGAAAAAGAAGAAGACCATTTTCAAACGTAGCCGGAAAAACTCTATGTCCGCCCTCAGCTGTTCGCGCGAACACGTTACGCCGGCAGCTCTTCACTGTCACCTTTTTTCTTCTACTGCTGTTGGTTTCTGCCTTCAAAAAACAACAAAGCTCAAAAATAAAGAGATTACCTCTATGAATCTAAAAAAAAAAAAAAGGATAGGATAGTAGCAATAATAGTAGCTAAAAAAAAAAAAAAGAGAGAAACAACAATGTTTGGCTTTCACGTTTTGTATCTTTACAACGGTCTTGCAGCTTTTTCATCAAAAACAACAATAATAATAACTGCCACCACAGCAGGCAAAAAAAAAGGAAAAAAAGGAAAAAAAAGGAAAAAAAACTGAGAATAGTCCATCTCACGTTCATGCCAGTCAGGTGACGACAGTCAGCGTACAACAAGAACAGCAAGAACAATAACAAAAAAAAAAAAACAAAAAAACTGCAGCTCCCCTTCCAAGTCTAAAGTGTTTAACTTATGATCTCATTAAAATACTCGCTAAAGCACGTCAACGGTGCACGCCGAAAAAAAAAAAAAAACACACACACACAGGTGAACACATCAATAGAAATCAAAAAGGGGGGAAAAAGCGTAGAAGCCAAAGGAATATCGTAACAGCAGTAACAACAATAATAGATATACTTCGCTAGTGTTGCTTTTTAGAATGCGGAAGGTGCTTCACCGACCGCAACGACTTTGCTGTCACGAACTTGCGCGCCGCCTTCTTGCCGCGACGCCCACGCGGGGCTGTCGCGTTCACTTCGACTGTCACCACCTTCGCAGCAGGGGTGGGAGACGATTTTGGGGATGACTTGGTGACCTTCGCGCGGCTACCCCGCTTCGGCGGAGCCACTGTCCCTCTTTTAGCCTTTTTTGTCGTCTTCCTGGCAGCGCTCAACGGGGCCGCAGCCGCCGCAGCCCTCCGAGGGCTCTTCTGGGGAGTTGCTTTGGCCGGCGAGCCGCGAAAGAGAGACTGCTGCAGTTCCGTGGAAAGCCGCATGGATACCTTCAGCTGCGACTGTCCTGCTCCCCTCCCGTCGGTGTCGTGTTGCTGCAGTGGCGGAGCCAGGGGCGACGAGGCGTTGCTCACGGAGCTGTACGGAGGCGCAGGCGTAGTTGCCACCGCCTTCGCCGCTGCGGACGTGGCTGCTGCTGCTGTTGTTGTTGCTGGCGTTGCGACGATGCCTTTTCCCGCTCTCCGCTGCGCTGCAGCCAGGTCCTTCGTGATCGCTTTCTGCATGCGACGGCCGGCCGCGGCGCGCACCTTCTTCGCGCTGGACCGCGTGATGCCCTCCAGGAACTCGAGGTAGTCATCGCTGCTGCGCGTCACACGGGGTGGCCGCTGCGAGACGCGCTGCGAGATGGTGGACGTCTGCGCCGTGGTTGAGTCCGCCCCTTCCGAGAACCCGCTGAGCCGACTTGCAGGGGAACCGGTGGACGGCCGCGTGAGGGAGACATCGTCGTCGCCGTCGTGTACGTCGTCGCTGTCTCCCGCTTCAATGCGGGCCACCTCGGCTATTACATCGGCTGGCAGCATCGCCAGCAGCTCCTCGGCTTGGCTGCGCCGGCCTCTCTTGGAGCTGTGCGGCGTCTGCGACACCGGCGCACTCGGCGTGTGCATCAGCAGATCCGCGGATGACGACCTCACACCGGTGGAAGCGCTGTCATCCATGGTGAGTGTCGCGCTGGCCGGCGTCGCCGCGGCTGCGTGTTGTGCAGCTGCGGAAGACTTGAAAGGAGGTGTAAGGCTGTTGCTGCGGCTACACTGACGTGTGACCGGCGGCGACGACAGCGACCACTTTTTTTTTTCCTGCTGCGGCTGCTGCTCGTTCTCTTTCTCCTTCTCCTGTGCCCCTTCCTTTTCGTTGCCTACGCTGTCGTCGCCCCGCTGGGAGGAGTGCGTCGTCAGCAACGCCCTCCCCGACTGTGGTGATACGGTGATCGTGTGCGCCCGCAGCGGTTCCACGAGGTCCATCCAATCGTTCTTCGAGTCAAAAAGGTCCTCCTCTTCTTTTTCGCTGTTGTTGCTACGCCCAACCAATACGTCGCGGTCAGACTGCATCGCCGGCAGTGGGCCAATCCGCACATCCTCCTCCGCATGCAAAGCGTACTCGTCGCGGAGGGAGGACAGGGGCCACGCTGGTGGAGTCGCGGTTGCCCACGCCGGCACTGGGCTCCGTGGGTGTCGCACCGTCTGCTGCGAGAAGGGACGCTTCGGCAAAGACACTTGAGAGCGCAGCGAGACAGGGCGTGGCAGCGGGGATGTGCCGCTCTGCGCATCGGTATGCGCCAGCGTCTCAAAGTGATGAGGCGGACTCTCTCGCCTGGCGGTGAGCGCCGACTGTGCGGCGCGGGAGGGCGGAGTAGGTGTGCGCGGAATCCGAACAGGGCTGATTCGTGGCGGCGGCATTGCCGGTGCTGGCTCGTGCGGACGCTGCAGCAGTGTCTGATGTCCACGCGTCGGCTGGACGAGAACGAGGCTGCTACGGTGCTGCTGCTGCTGACCTTCCTCCGTTGTTGTGATGTGCCCCGGTGGGGAAAGCGGCAGCTCAAGCGACGCCTCCTCACGCGCGGCGTCCTCGACGTTCTCCTGCGCCGTAGATGGCGGCACGGGCGACGTTACCTCGCTGGCGTGGAGTGGCAGTGGCGTGCAAGTGCGACTGCGACGGCCTTCTTTGATGGCGGAAATCTCACGCTGCAGCTCTAAGAACTGCGCGGGCACGTGTGGCGAGGCCGCTGTCGCAACACGCATCACCGTTGCAGTGGTGGTGGTCGACTGTGCCACGCTGACCACCACCGCCGCCTCCACCGCAGGCAGGCTGGGAGTGACAGGCGCACTATCGCAGTCGAAGAACATCGCAGACTGCGTCACAAAGCCTGACGGCGCAGGCGACGCCATAGCAACCGGTGGAGAAAGCGCTGAATGGCTCCCCCCAGCCGCACCACTGTGAGCGTCACTGCTGCAGCTGCTGTTGCGACCGTTGTCGCCGCCATCTTTGTGTGAAGTAGTCGAGGGCTGGCTCGTGTCGCGCGCACCACGGACAGAGCGAGACTGGCGGCGTTGGTCCTGTTCGAGGGTCGCGAGACTCACATCCACGTCAGCAGCGGTCACCACAGGCGACGCGGAGGCGTTAACTTCGGCGTTGCTCGCGTTGGGTCCGCTCTCGCCCCACGGTCGCCGCGGCGCCTGCGCGTCGGAGCGGGTGCACTGCCTGTCACCCACCAACTTCTGGATGCTGTCCTTCACGTTCTGCGGAGTCAGCATCGGTGACTGGAAGGCTTTGGAGTTGGGCGAGCCGCTGTCAGTACAGCTGCCGTTGTTGCTGGCTTCATTGGAGGTCTTCGTCATCACCAGAGCAGCAGACCGTGCGCGCTTCTCAGCGGAAGCCTGCAGACTCGCGATGACGTGCTCGGGCGTCGGCGTTGGTGAGGGCGTGTGGGTCGCTGTGGTGGGCGACAGCTGCTGTTGCGCCGAGAAGGTCGGTGGCGCGGTGGCAGTCGGTGATTTCACCGTCGCCTCCTCCTCCGCCATCTCCACATGCGCTTCTCCTCCCACTGCTTCGCAGTGACGGCTGTCTTGTCCGGCACGACCTCCCATGGCTCCGTCGTCGTCGTCGTCGTCGTCTTCACGAGCACGGCGCTGCTCCTCCTGCGTGCAGGCGAGAATGCTGTTGATGATGTTCTCCGTCGTCGGCCACGGCGAAGTGGACGGCGCCACCGTCACGCGCGCCTCGCCGCCTGCGGGCTGGGAGGACAGCGATACTGGCGTGGGCCGGTCGCAGCACTTGTGATGCGGTGAGTCGAAGTCCGTCATCGGCTTGTCAGACAGCGGGACCGGCATTGGCGCCGGCGACGCTGTCGGGCAGGAGGACGGGGAGCTGTGTGTGCGTCGCCAGTGCTCCAGCGAAGGCGTCGGTCGCTTGCACCCGCACGGTCGGCGGTCAGCGGACGCCTGTACGCTTTGGATTAGGTCCTGCGCGGTTGGAGCAGGGCTGGCTTTGGTGCGCCGCGTCGGCGACGGAGTCCGCAGCTCGACGGAGCGCGATGCCGAGGTCTGGAAGGCGCACGAGGGCGACTTGCTGTCGCGGACGTCGTCACGGCGGTGTTCCTCGCGTTCGCGCGACACTGCAGGCGTCGCAGGGGCGCCACGGCGCTTCTCCGTCGACGCCTCAAGGCTCGCAAAGAGCTGGGACGGCGTCGGAGCTGGCGAGGCACCTTCTCGGGCGCCATGAAAAACTGCCGAAGCACTCTTGTCCTCCTCGAGCCCGTTTCCACCCTTGCTGTTGTTCTGATTCTCTGTCAAGAGGGCGTCACTGTTCGCTGGAAGGATCGCGCTGCGCGCTGTGCTTGCCGTGCCGTCGTCGATAACAGGCGTAAGGGAGGTGGACATGCGCGTCACGGGCAGCGGTGTGCGAAACTCCCCCACCGCGGGACGGCCGGGCGTGTTCTCCTGTTCCTCCTCCTCTTCGGCGGTGGTCGCATCAGTCCGCTGTTTCGAAGTCGACGGAATGATCGGCGTAAAGCGAGGGACCGGAAAGGTGTTTGAGAAACCGGCGATGCCAGTTGTGTCCGTGTCACTCTTCACGTGGCCTTCTGCCTCGTTGACGGGGCTGCCGGTTTGCGGCGTCGCGGTGAACGGCGGTGGGAGCGGCAGAAAACGACGTTTCTCCAGACGGGACATCTCTCGCTCCTCTTCACCCTCTTGTTCCCCCCTCTCCATAATGGCATCATCTCCCTCGGCCGGTCCCTCACCTGCCTCGTTTGACGACTTCGGCGTCGGTGCAAAGACCTGCACTGACACGTGCACGTTGCGGGCCTGTGACGCGCCGTCGCGCCCCGCCCTCTTGCTGCTGCTGCTGCGGTGGCGGTTCTCTGCAGCGACGTCGCGGACCTCCTCAACTCGCGCCCGCTGCGGCGGCGGTGACCGGGGCGAGACTGTGCGTGGCGTCGACGTATCGCGTGACGCCTTGCACGCCACACCACTCACCTGATCGGCCGTGTTCACCTCGCGCGGGCTCGGCGACGGCGGAACGTGCAGCCTCGCCACCGCTGTCGTCGACGCCGTCCCTGCAGTGGTGGTGGTTCGTGGGCGGCCGCTCGCGCAGGAGGGGCTCGGACCGGGTCGAAACGCTACGGAAAAGCGCATGGGCGCCCGCTCCGCCGTTGCCACGTCCTCGCTGCGGCTCCAGTTCAGCTCCCGGCGCACGTTGTCGCCACGCGGCGGCGTCGAGTGCGAGGCGGAGGACGACGATGGCACCGGCGACTTTCCATGACGGCTGTTGCAGCGTGGTGGGCTTCCGGTGCCGAAGCGCATGGCGGGTGGCTTGAGACTCTCGCGCTCCAGCATCTCGCGACGCTTGCGCAGCGCCTCTTGCTGATGTCGCAGCTGCGACTCCGTCTGCTGCAGGAAGCGCGGCACCTTTTCGTCAGACATCGCACCTCCCGATTTTCTGTTTTTCTGTGTGCTTTGGCTGCTTGTGAGTTGAAACGAAGCTGCTGCGACTGGTGGTTCAAGAAAGAAAGCAGACAAAAGTCCGCCTTTGCTCTAAAAAAAAAAGAAATAAAAACCAAGCGCAGTTAGCTCGCAATACGTATGTCTCTATTAAAAAAGAACAAAAAAAAGAGAGAAAACAGAATCTAATATGTTACTTGCTTATTGTTGTTCCTTTTCTTTTTTTTTTTCCTCGTCTCTTTTAGGAGTGCGGTGGAAGCTGCAAAGCAAAACGCATTGAAAGAAGGAGGAAATCAGGGTCTCAAAGAGAAATTAAAAAAAAAAAAGAAGAAGAAGAGGCTGAACGTAAGAAGGACGTTATTCACTTCATTTCTTGAAAAGAAGATCGGAGCAGTGTGGCTTTTGGATAGATTTCCTATTATTTTATTTTTGTTGTTAAAGTACGAGAGCACATTTCTACGTAGAACCGTCGATCTTGTCTTTTTTTTTTTCCCCTACCCTTCCTGTTTCTCTCATGAGTTCTGACAGATAATTTCACGAAGTGACTGTTAGTTGTCAAACAAGTTCGCGTAAAAGCAGCGCAGGGAAACAAACGAACAAGGAGGGCAAATAAATTAAAAAAAACAAAGAGTTATTAATGCAGAGTTAAGCAAATAGCACCTCCCCAGACAACGGTTCAACAATGTCGTTAAAAGCCAAAAAAAAAAAGGCGCGACACAAAAGGGACCGATACACTAAGCACAGCCCAGAAAAAAAAAAAAAGAACCTCATTATGAGACTCGTTTCGCTATTTTCAGGAACTGTTCGTAAAACACGAACATCAGGACAGATCGGGGAACGGTCTGGCACAGAGAGGGCACCGTGCCACGATAAAAAGCAACCAGGCCACCTCGCTGCCACACAGTCTTGGCGGACTGAGCAAAAGTCTCGTACTGCACCTCGCCCGACCGCGCGCGATGGTCCTGCAGACGCGTCTTAATCACCAGCAGCGGCTGGCAGATCAGCGCCAGGACCACCTTCGTCAGGGTCGAGCAGGCACACACCTCTGCCACCGACAACTCCCCTCGTCCGGTGATGCCCGTAATGGTGAATTTGATCGTGTCGTACAGAGGCAAGTTGAAGGCGTTGGGAACGGCCAACAGCACCTGCACCGACACACCCCTCCACAGAGAGCGCAGGCCCGTTGTCCTCACAGTGTAGACAAGGCCGTGGCGAAAGGTCTGAAAGTTGCGCGGCACAGTCGCCGTCCGCGCCGAAGCCTCCTCGAGCTGCATGCGGGTCTTCAGCAACCAGATTGGATTGCACGCGACCGCAGAAGTACAGCTCGCGACAATCGAGAAGCCAAAGCGCTGCAGTAGGCTCCGCCACGTCGCGCCCCAATACACGGTGCGGTTCATGTCTTTTGACTCCGAGGCGTCACCAGTGGACGAGGCTTGCTGCCGCGATCTCTGCCACGCCTCGTACCACGCACACTGGCAGCGGTAGAAGTACATGTACACGCCCCAGGCACAGACGGTGCCGAGAACCGAAACGTGGCAGCCGCGGAAAAAAGCCCGCACGCCGCCCTCCTCGCGGTAGATCAGCTGAAACGCACTCGTAATGCTCCGGTAGGTTTGTCCGTTGTGCTGGCGGGTGAGCGTGCCGTCCTGCGACATGAAGCGCATTCGCACAACATCAATGGGATAAAGGAGGATTGTGCTCGTTGCGCCGCCGAGCTGGGAGGCCACCGTGTGCTGCAGGGAGGTCGCCTTGGTCGGAGCATGCTTCTTTTCCGACATGGTAAAGCACGCGGGGTCAGGCGGCAGAGCAAAAAAAAAAAAAGAGAGAGAATAGAGCGTTAAAGGACAAAAAACCCGCGCATTCCACAGCTACTGGGCAAAGACAGAAGCAAGAGGCGTTTGAGTGTTATGAGGAGTTCTGCACTCAGCTGCCTGTATTCGAAAAGCAGTTTTTTTTTTTGTTTCAATGGAGTAAAAACAGGAAAAAAAAAAAGCAATGAATAGTGGATAAGAAGAACGCGGAATAGGAAGGCCCGTCTTTATAGATGGTCTAGACGCATTTGGTTCGCACCATTGTGTGTGCGCTGAACTACGAAGGTAGGGAAAAAAAAAAAGGTCGTTGTCTTTTCCCGCTTCCCGCAAAGTGCCGTTCTTCATCCATTTTCATCTTTTTTTTTTTTTTGGTGGTGGTGATGGTAGTTTTTTTCTGTGCTTACACTAATTTAAGCGATGGCATAAGTTGTAAGAGTAACGGGAATGAAATGTGGAAATAAAAATGTGGAAAAACACACGGAACTAGATAAATAAACAGATATAACGAATCAGAAAGACGCACCAAAAGCAACAAGACGACAACAACAAAAAAAAAGAAAAAGAAACTATAGCTTGTGAAGCTGCGCTCTAATGCAGCTTCATGCCGTGTAGCGGTTGCATAGCGCGGAGAGCGTCTTCTCATAGATAAAGTAATGCAGCAAAGACCGCGGCAGTGAGTGCACGAGAGCTGTGGTGAAGCCGCGATACATGCCGCGTGGCCCCTGCGTCTTGAGCACGTTGGAGATGCTCTGCGGCACCGTGCGGTACTGCACTGGGCCGATGGCCGCGCGCTCATCCTGCATCCGCACCTTCATCATTATCAGTGGATGGGAGAGGATGAGAATCCATATCTTGGTCAGAGTCGAGCAGACACCAATCTCAAAGAGGTTCAGCTCCGTCGTCTCCGCGTGGTGCCAGCGATACCGCAGCACGAGACGCTTCAGCGCGTCGTACGTCGGGATGGCCAGTGAGTTGGGAAAGGTGAGGCTCAGCTGCAATGTCAGCCCGCGCCAGAGCGACCGCACACCCGTGGTGGACACCGTGTAACGCAGTCCCCGCCAGAACGAGCGGTAGTGGTTTGTGCGGTGTGACTCTTCCAGCTGCATGCGCGATTTGATCAAGAATATCGGGCACGCTATGCAGGACGAAACAAAGCTGGAGACGACGGACACGGAGGACCGGCCCAGGTAGGACGTGTACTCCGTCAGGTTGCACAGCTCGCGATAGACGAACATGTACACGCCCCACGCCACAATGGAACCAAGGACAGCAACCGGGCAGCCGCGGAAGAGCGTGCGGATGCCTTCCTCCTTGTAAATGACATACATGGAGCGCGGAATAGACTTGTACACCTGTCCGTTGTGCTGGCGCACGGCGGTGCCGTCCTGAGCCATAAAGCGTGTCTTCAAGACGTCAATCGGGTAAAAGACAAACGTGCTGCCAGCGGAAGCAAGTTGAGAGCTAATAGTGTGGATGCCAACTGGAGCCTGCCGGCCGATGGCCTGCAGCGACAGCGGCTCCTTTTCATCATTTTCGTCCTCTGCCGACTTTTCGATTGAAATACTCGACTGCAGCACGTCCACCATGCGGGTATGGGACACCGGAGTACTGTCAGTATCACCCGTGGAAGCGCCGAGCGAGCTGGGAAGCGTCTCCAATCGCGCATTGTCTCTGGACGTCATTTGCCGTTGTGCGTTAACTGTGCTCATTCTTACACAAAAAAAAAAAAACAGAAACTCCTTTTTTGATAAAGAGCGAAAGCAGGAAACATGAGAGACAAAAAGAGACATTGAACCCCGAGAAAACCCAAAAAGCTCTTTTTTCTTCGATGTAGATCATTAAATTGCTTGCAGTTCGCCACAGAAGAACCGCAGTTCTGGGTTTTTTTTTTCCCTGGTAAAAGGAAGTTGCTGCAAGAATGTGAAACGGCTTCGCGCGAAGAAAGGTGGCGCAGCCACGACAACCGCTAAACACCCTGAGTTTTTTTTTTTTTTGCGGAAAACTACAAAGCGCGCTGCTGCCACGAATAAACACACAAAATAACAGCAAAACACTGTGTTTTCTTTTTCCTGTTCTCTTTTTCTCTTCTCTGCGCCGATACTTTACACACAAACACTCTCTAGTGCTGCGTGGGTGTTTGGACTGACACCACACCCGCAAACGCACCTCGTTTCATATACGATTATTATTGTAATGTAAGCAAAAAGAAAGAAAAAAAAAAGAAAACCAGGAAAAAGTGCAAAACGTTAAAGCTAACGTTCTTCAATAAAAGCCAACGGGAAACCCCATTGTTACTCGACGACCACAGCCGGACTTAAAAACGTAAGTATATATATATATATATAGTGTGTGTGTGTATGTACACACATTCTTGTCACAAGCCTCGCACACAACCGCTTACATGCTCGTAAAGGGGTTCCGCGGTGGCTCATCCACCGTAAGCGTTGAGAAACCGGGAATCGTCTCTTCGCGGATGCGGCGCTCGTCTTCCTCCTGCATCTTGTTCTCCTGCTCCGCTCCCCACACCTTCACCTCAATTAGAAAGTCGGCAAACTGTGTCCGGAAGCTGTCATCATTGGTGAAGTTGGCGTAGCACATGTCCACAAACGTCTCAATGGCGGAGGTGGTGAGGGTAGGGATGACGGTAAGGCTCTGGACGAGGTAAGACGTAATGGCGTTCTTGCCGATCGTTGGTGCCTCAGCTGGCACCATCGCCGAGACAGAAAACAGCTTCTGCAGGATGCGCACATGGTAGGGGAACCCGGACGCGTGCAGGGAGTCCATCGAGGCGACCATGACGTCCACCATGATCCGCTGCATGTAGGCTGTGTAGAATACCTCCGCGTACTCGGATTTCACCACGTTGTCGAGGAAAAGATCCAGTGTCTCCAGTCCAGTCGACATGGTGGGGAAGTCGGTATGCTTGATGGCCCACAGCATGCCGGAAACGACGTCCTCGTGACTCGCCGTGTAGCACACGAAGGCGGTGAAGCAGTTTTTGCTCAACGCCTGTAGCAGCTTGAACAAGTTCACACGAAACTCAGGGTGGCTCTCCATGTCCTGCGCGATGATGGCCACCGTGGTGTTGAAGGTGTGGTCTAGAATCGCGCCGCATTCGTTCTCGACGCGGCTGCCGAGCGTGTTCACCCACGCAGTGGCCAGCGCCAGCGCGCCGGGCTCCTTTGCCTCTGGAATTGCGTTTTCGTAGTCCAGCAGCACGACGGAGAAGGTGTCTGGCAGGCACGCCGTCGCGATAAAATCCAACTGTGTTGCGTGACTCACGAAGCGCTCAAATATCTTCAGGATCTCGCGCTTCGCAAAGCGCACGAGCTTCATATCCTGCCGGAAGAGCGCCGCCTCGCCAACTTCGGAAATAGTCCGCGTCTGTGCCTCGGAGAAGGTGCGGTAAAATCCGTAGAGGTCTTGCGTGATGGACATCATCTCGTACACGAAGACGTCGCCGCACGAGTCCGCCACGTTGGCGAACACGCGGAGGTAGTGTAGCAGCTCCGACATGGCGTCATTGTTCTGGCAAAAGACAGGGCCCTCCGCGGCAGCCACCTGCGTGATGGCCTTGAAACGTGCATTCGAATCCGTCAGGAATGTCTCAAGCAGGTTCGATCGTTGCGGCTCCGTCGGCGCAGCGCTGATCATGTGGCCCGCCGCGTTGAAGCACGTCTGAATCTGCTGCAGCGACAGCATCTCCGTGATGGATGACCAGTTCTTTGCAATGTCCGCCGCCAAACTTGTCCCACCGTTTACCTCCGTGTACTTGGCTGCGAGCTGCTTGCTCAGCTTCACGAAGGTGTCCACCGCCATGTCCTGCACGCCCGGGAACTTCTCCCGCATAAACTGGAAAACCTTCTTGGTGACGGTGGCGAGGAACGTGACGTGGTTGCGCAGGTAGCGCGGGTACTGCCCGACGATGAACATCACGTCACTCGCAATGACGGCCCGGTTCTCCTTCCCGCTCATGCCCTTGAAGAGCGTGAGGAGGTCGGTGATGATCTTCACAAAGAGGTCGCTCTCGTCCTGCTCCGACAGCGCCATCGAGATGGAGCCGACGGCCCAGCACAGGGTGTTACAGTTATGCCACGACCACTCGCTGCGGTCGACCTGCCGCTTCATGAGGTCGACCATAATGTTCCGCGTGTCCTTGGGGTCAAGGTTGGTGAGAAACACTAACGTCTGGCGCATCAGGTTGTACAGCTGCAGCTCCTCCACGTCGCTCACGTGCTCGCGGCGCAGCTCGCCCTCTTCCTCGACAATGATGACCTCCTCGGGCTTGGCCATACGCCGGATCAGCACGAACCGCACATCCGACAGCACGCGTGGCAGTTTCGACATGAGATTCTTCTTCACGGCGCTGGCGGGAGCCCGCAGCAGGTGGTCGCCCAGCCACCACCAATACTCCACACACGACTTGAAGAGCTCCTTCTCGTCGATGTTGCTCATGCCCACCAACATTTCATGGCACGTGACGAGCAGCAAGTCGTCGTAGGAGATGTTGCTGTAGTAGTGCCGCAAAAACGCAATAACGAGGAGGTTGAGGCTCGAAATGTACTCCTTGTCTACCAGCGAGCCCCGCTCGTACAGCGCCACCGTCCGCTCCATCACCGAGGAGTGCGTCGTTGGAAGCGCGTTCAGAATGTGCCCGAGCGCCGTCTTGAAGGTCTCGAGGATAAGCCGCACCTGCTGATCACCCGTCGCGCCACCGCTCGTGCCGGCGGAGCAGATTTCGGTGAGACACCGCACCGCCTCGACGCGCACGTTCTCGTCGCCGACGACGAGGGTGGCAATACTCTGCAGCACCTGCTCATTAAAAATGACCTCCGGCGTCATCCACGGCACGTACGCTTCCAACGTTGCCAGCGCGGCCCGCAGCAGCGCCGTGTCCTGCGCGTTGACGATCACCATGACGCACAGCTCCATGATAAAGCGGAAGTCCTGCGCCAGCGCTTGCTTCTTCCGCTCCACCCACCGCGACGTGAGCGACTTCTCACCAAACTCGAATACCTCCTCGCCGACGAGACGAAGCAAGTTCAGATTGTTCTCCGCCATGGGATCGGTGGGGGCAGCGCTGGTGGAGATGTCCCGGATGAAGGTGGGCCACCGCACCGGCCACTCCCGCTTTGCAATCGACACAAGCGTCATGTTCATCTTCGTGAGCAGAGCACGGTTTTGCCGAATGTGGGCAAAGCTGGTGCACTCCCGCACAATTAGCGTCACTACGAAGTTGCGGATAGCCTGCTGGTTCTCCGTAGACAGCGTGTTCCACCGCTGCAAAATGGTCTCCTCCAGCACCTGTAGCGCGAAGAAGCGCGTGCTCGTGTTCTGCGACTCTGTGAGAAGCTTGTCCACGCGATAAAAGGCGTCTGGGTTGGCTTTGAATTTGGTAAGCACTTCCTGCGCTTCCATGATTTGTGCAGGGCTTCCTGACGACATGCTCGTCATGACTTGGTCAAACTGCTGCACATTTAGCGGCTGGGAAAAGTCTAGAATTGCCTCCATGGCTAATAGCTGTAGTAGTACGAATAACAAAAAGAAAAGAAAAAAAAAAAAAGAGCAACGAGTGCTCCCGGGAAAATACAAAAGTTCAATTAGCTTACAACAATCTCAACAAAGAACACACTGGGTTCCTGTTATCGTTGCAAGAAATAACACAAAAAGCAGCGACAACAACAAAAAAAAGCTGCCTCGAAAGATGACAGATCTACTTGTATGAAACAATCTGCAGGATCTGCGCACCTTTATGCGACGCCTCAGCGTATAAGTGTTTCGAGTGGTCTGCAAAACCCTGAATGCGCATAAACTGCCAGTTCTTTTGCTGTTGTTGTTGTTATTCGGAAAAGAAAAAAGTGTCTTTTGCACAGTCGTAGCAGCCCTAGTTTAAGGCACTGCAACCTCCGAGTACCACCTTTTCGTTTCTAGTTAAAATGATAATAATGATAATGAGCCGGTTATAGTGGGTTTAGTGAAGTGCCAGTGCACCACGAAGTGATGATTACAGAAAAAAGAAAAAAAGGAAACGAAAAAGAATGCAGATGTAGAAGTGAACGCACCCCTTTACATTTTTTGTTCAGATGCCCTGCAGCTCCAACAAACGGGGGGAGGGGAGGGATGCGTCTTCTTGCTCAAGAGCAGTTTCGTTCCCTCCTACGGAGACGTGAAGCCTCCGACACAAATCAAGACTCCGTATATGTATACACCAAAGTCCCGTTAGCGGGTTTTTAATGGAGGACTGTTTCAAAGCCACGCAAGAAAGGTCACACTTCAAACAAGCATGCCAGTAAAAGCCATCGAAGATGCTCACAGAGTTCTCTTATGCCGCTTCTATTAAAACTACAAAAATAGCTCAAGCCCCACTGTCAGCTTTTTTTTTCCCTCCTTTTTTATGTCCAATTGCGGTTGCGACTCAAAACGAAAACGAGTGACTAAATAAACAAACAAACAAATAAAAGAAACATCCAGGACGCCGGAAAACAGAACTGCACACTCTGCTCGAGCCAACGGGAAAAAAAAAAAAGAAGCGAAAGAAGCATGACGAGGAAAAAAAAAAAATAGCGGGAAACACTCCTGAAGAAGCGCGAATTGTCAGTAAAGAAAAAGACAACAACAGAAACTCAAAAATGAAATGGCAACACTTCTAGTCATCCAACACAACAGCAAAAATAAAAAAAAAAGAAGATTGTCGTTGTGATTCTCTCATGCGTGCTGGCAAACACAAACACCTACAAGGGCCACACATACACATATACACAAACACACCTATGAAAGCAGGAAAGCGCCGTTACCCTCCGTCATGGCGAAACGCAACTTCTTTTCCATCTCCTTCTTCGTCGCGTACTGCGGGAGCTTTAGATAGTTCTGGCAGGTCATCGCCGATGGCAGCAAGTCGCCCTCTGCGACGGCTGCGCTGTCGGCCGTCTTGCGCACCACCGTAAAAGGTGGCCGCAGCCGACCCAGACCGCCAACCGGCAGATGCGCCGACCCAGTCAAAAACAAGAAGAACTGCTTCTGTTCTTCGACGCTAAATGAGGCGAGAATCTCAAAGAGCCACTGGACGTGCTTGCAGTTCGACGTGTAGCCGTAGTTCGCCTCCGAATACTGTGCGAACTCCTCGAAGGTGATGGCCTTTTCGTGACCGGCAATGAGCTGATACGCCTCGTCCACGCTCAGCACCTGCAGTGCCACCAGTGGGATGTACCAATGGAAGCCATCACGCAGCGCCTGCACCGCCGCCGCAACGCCGCGGTTCAGCAGGAAATCGACGACGAGGTCACAGTACTCCTTCACGTTCGCGGCCGTCACCGTCTCCGTCGCGCCGTTCGGCTTCAGAGCAATGCTGTCGTCGCCAGGCAGCGTGAAGTCGAGCGCGAGATCTGCCACGTTGATTGCTTTCTTCTGCGTCGGCAGATGAATCTGATCGGCGTTGCGTGCACCCGCCTCGGAAAGGGCGACAAGCAGGCGGCCCACCTCGTCACTGATGTCTTGCACATCGTACACCCCGCAGACGTCACCGCGCAGCAGCCGAATGAAGACCGGAGAGAGAGGAAGAGCCGGGACGTGCTCGTCAACGAAAGCACGGCCAATGAAGCGGCCCATGAGCCGGAAAAAGGGCACGATCTGCTTCTCCTCAGCCGAGCCGGGCACGCAGGGCTTCGGGAAGAGTCCGAGTGAGACGTCGTACTCCGCATCATCGGCGGCCTCGTCGTTGCTGCGCCAGAGGCCCAACTTGCGCTCCCGCAGCTGACGGCTGACGAGGGTGTAGAACTCCCGCGTCGGGCCGTCGCCCCAACCATTTTCGTTGTAGAACTGGAAGCTCCACGTCGCGTTGCGGGCCTTCGCGTCTTGCGAGCTCAGCACCTTCTTTGCGCACTCCAGCACGTCCTCACGCCACACACGCTTCGACTCCTTCGGCAGCTGCCCGTGGATGCCCCGTAGCTGCTCATTCGAGAAGCGCGGGTCCTGCAGACCGAAGAGCTCACGGTATTTGCGCATCTGGATAAGGCAGCGATCGGTTGAGGTGAAGCCGACGTCGAAGAAGAACTTACGCGTGGCGAAGCTGAAGAGGAAGCGGCAGTCCAGCGCCAGCTTCACCGCCCAGGTGCCGCGCTGCTGTCCTGCCAGGAGGAGCTGCGAGCACTGCTGGATCGCCTTGTTGTTCAGCTTTGCGTGCTGGAATTCCTGGGGGCTGACCGGCGGTGCAAAAGCGTTGAAGATGAGCTCCGCATCCACGTCCTGCAGCATCGCCTTCACCTCCGCCGAACACGCTGACGTGCTCTGCTTGTGCAGATAGGTGAGCAGGTCCGCCCAGTTTGCGATGGCCACGTGCAACAGGCGCAGCAGCCCAAGGACGTCGCGCTGGTTCTCCGTGAGCACCTCCTTGCTGTACGGGAACGCCATGTCTAGGCTTTGCTGCACCTCCTGTACGGCCCTCGGTTTCATCTCCTGTGACGGCAGCCGCACCTGCATCGGGCTCTGCGGGTTGCCGCTCGGCGGGAAGTTGTTCGGGACCTTATAGAGGGCGTAACGTTGGGAGTCGTAGGGCGTTGTGCTGTAATACAGCACGACAGGGCGGTTGTTCGAGTACCCGGGAATCCGCGAGGTGTCGCGCGGCATCGTGCGGTGGTGCGCTTCGCCGGCGGCGCGCCCCGCTGCTGCTTCCGGCGCCTCCTCGTCCTGCACGTTAGCGGAGCTGCCGTGTCGGTGCTTGCGCTTCTTCGTCTTCTTTGCCTCCTGCGATGTCGGCTTCTCCTCCGCCTCCTTCTTTTCCTCCGCTGCGGCCGCCTCGGGCATGACGAGGTGCTCCATGATCTGCAACATCGTCATTGACAGCGGCAGCACGTGGGTGCCGTAGCGGATCCACACGTTCTTCGGTGCATGTGGCGCCGCAGCAGACCGTGGTGCATCGCGGCGTGACCTACGGGCATTTGCGGACGAGGACGGCAACGGCGACCCTGCGGTATTACTGGTGGCGTTGCTGTTGGACTGCAGGCGTGGGTGCAGGTCTGGCAGAATGTTCGTGACCGCCTCGGCGTCCTGCTCCCCCTCCTCGTTATCCTCGCTCTCCACGTGCAGCACCTCCTGCTGCAGCACCTGCGACATCGCGCTCACGGACGACAGCGGGCGAATGCGTGCTTTGATCCACTGCTCCGCGGTGCTGCTGCTGCTGTTGTTGCTGCTGCTGCCGTTTTCTGAGCTGACGCCGTGCTGCCGCAGGGACAGCGTCGTGTCGCCCGGCACCGCAACGGAGGGACGGTGCGGCTCAAAGCAGACCACGAAAAACTTGTGCACCCCGCCAACGAAGTCGTAGCTTGGTACCGTGAAGTTGTCAAGCAGCGTGAGAACGGTTTGGAGGTGGTGGACGAAGCGGGACAAGACGTTAGCACCGCTGCCAGCCGCGCCACTAAGCCCACCAGGCGGCGCTGGCGCCAATTTCGGAGTGGCTGTTGCGGACTTCGGCGTCGCAGTTGTGGTGGCGGCGGCGTTGTTGGGGCTCCCGATGGGCGACATGGGCGAGCCGGCGGAAAGGACTGCGATGAGCTGCATTACGGCGAAGACGCTGTGCTTGCGCACGAGGCAGTTCTTCAGCTCACGCACGATCCCGCTCGAGTAGAACTCAAAGGCGGTCACATCGCCGGCGAGCAGGTCTCGCAGCAGCTCCGCCGCTGTGGCGAGTTGGTCCTGCCGCAGCTCCTGCACGATGCGACGGAGGGCCTCGGTAGACTGCTCGTCCTCAAGGCTGAGGAACTGGTGCAACAGCACCGCCGCCTCCGTGCCAATGAGCGTCCGCCAGCCCACCATGGAGGTGGTAAGGTCTTTGCGCACGTCGCGCGGCAGCGGCGCCTTGCCCTTGACCTTGAACCGCTGCTTCAGCAGCTGCAGGCTCAGCCTCACGCCCTCGCGCACAAACTGCACACGATAGACGTCACCCAGCTTATGAAGGAGAAGCCCGGCGAAGGCAACGGCCAACGCGTTGCACACAAGGTCAGAGCCGCGCAGGTTGTTGTTCAGTACGTCGCCAAGCGCCGCCGCTGTCACGTTGGCAGCGACGAGCTGCTCCGGCGTGGCCATGTCGATGGCGCTCACGAGGAAATTCAGGCAAGCACACCGCACCGGTACAACCTCTGACGAAACACACACCTCCGCCACCGTAGGAACCGCCTCCAGCACGCGCTGCAGCAGCTCCGGCGACTTGCGGTACAACTCCACCTTGTCCTTGTTGCGCGCCGTAGCCCCGACCACCTGCTTCATGTCGGTGTAGGCGTGCTGGCCGCCGTTGTCTTTCTTATACTCCTCGACGACGCAGGCGGCGCAGTAGTCGCGGTCGGGGCACTGGTTGCAGCGGTACCAGTCGCCCGGCAGGACGCTTTTGCCGCAGCCGTCGCATATGAACCCGCTCGGTCGACACCGGCTGTAGGCGGCCTTTGTCTGAATCTTCAAGCCCTTCTCGTTCTCCACGCGCTGCCGCTTCTCGGCTAAGACGGCGTCGGGTGCCGTGCCCTCAGCCTCCTCCACATCTTGTCCCTCGTTGTGGTCGTCATCGTCCGTGGTGTAGTCCTCGTCCGCATCCTCCTCCCCGTCTTCGTCATCGCCCTCTTCGCTGTTGCCGTTTCCGTCCAGCGCAGATGAGCCGAGGAAGGAAGAGCGCTGCGTGAGCATCTCCAGTCGCTCTATCTCGTCGAGGACACCGCTGCGGCACGGAATGAGCAGCGCCGAGAGCAGCTGGCACACCAGTGTGCGCTGATGTGACGTGAGGCCGACGCCACGCGCGGTCGGCTCCGTCGAAAGCGGCGACGTGGCGGACTCCGGCGGCTCGCTGCTATCCAGCAGCATCGTCACAGCGGTGCCAGACTCTCTGCCAGGGCCCGCGGCCGCGTCGTCACCTCCGGCACCTGCGCCATGAGCCGATCGCGTGGTGGGAGAGGAGGACGACTCCCCCTCTGCACCCATCACTGCCGGTAACGGCACCGGCTGCAGCTGCAGCAGCGTCAGAAGCGTCGTGAAAAGTCCACTCTGAATGGTCGCGGCGGCGATGTCGGCGCTGAAGCGGACGCCGCTGCCGAGCAGCTGAAAGGCGGACGCTAGCGTCTCGTCATTCAAGTCGCGCTCCTGCAGCAGCGCTTCGATTTTGTCCGCGGCATCCCCAAACGCCATGTCGACGGCGGCCCGGTCCCCCCTCACGTCGTCGATCACCTGCGCCAGCGTGGCGACAGCCATCTGCCGAATCTCGGCATCTGGATTCGTCATGCTCTGCCGGATGGCCGGCAGGCTCGACTCTACGTACTTGATCTCGCTCTCGTTGACCTCGCGGACGAGGCGTTGGATGATGGTCCAGATCTGGCGCTGCTTGTGGATCGTGAAGAAGTCGGCAAAACCCAGCAGCGCCTCTACACCGTTGTTGCGCAGCGTCTCACGACAGCCCATGGGACCGCGGGTAATGATCTCCAGGCAGCTGATGCACTGCTCCGACAGCTCGACGTCCTCGATGGAGCGAAGGTGGCGCAGGAGCACCTCCACAGCCGCCGCTGGAGACTGCAGGGAGTCGAAGGTGCGAGGGAAAGCGTCCAAAATGTACGTGAGGGCCCGCGCAGCCGTAACGGACACCTCTGGCAGCGGCGACGACGCAATGCAGCGCAGCAGCGACGGCAGCACCGCGGGAATCGTAGCGAAGATGGTTGGGGAGATGAAGGTGCTCATCGTCAGCTGGTCGCAAAGCACCTGCAAGCCGCCGTACTGCACCATTGGGTCTGGGCTGTTGATAGTGGCGATGAGCTCCGCGTTAGCCCGGCGCAGTTCACCACCTTCTGGAAGCCCAACGCCCTCTACATGAAACTGAAAGCCGTCCATGGTATTGTATCCTGGTTGATGCTCGCCTTTTCTCCTTATATATGAATATATGTATATATATATAAACTATTTTCTGTATGTATGGTAAAATCGAGGTCCCTGATCAATTCTCTTTCAACCGCAGTGGGGCGTGCTTCAAAGGAAGCAAACAAAGATTGTTGACAAACAGAACGAAGAAGAAAAAAAAAAAAAGACAAAAGCAGTGCAGAGGTTCAGTTTTTTTTTTTTTTTTCAGCCCAGTCATAAAAAAGGGGGAAAAAGGTGGAGCGCTAGCTTTGCGTGTGGCCAATAATGAAAACTGACGCAAATAAAGCCGTTCCGGCTGACGTGCGACGTAAAACAGGAGCGAGCAGAACGCAAAAGCACGTAAGAAAAAAAAAAAAGCAAAAACGCAAATAGTGTATCGAAACACCTACTTCGAGATCAACTACTTTTCCCCTCTTTTTGTGTTCTTCGGCGAGCCCTAGAAACGATGAGAGCAGGCAGGAACGCGCCAAAAAAAAAAAAACGTTTTGTCAAAAGCAAATGCCCTCTCTCTTCAAGGCCATAAATAAACAACACGCAGGAAGCAGCTGCGTATATGTGACTAGAAATAAAATGTGAGGAATGCGTAGAGCACAGTACACACGAGCTTGAGGCAGGAAAAAAAGAAACGAAAAGAGTGAGAACGAGAATAAAATCAGAGAAGAAAAAAAAAAGACAAAGGTTGAAGACGGATGGGGGTGGAGGAGAATAGAACCTGCCGACGCAAAACAGGTACAACTAGCCCTCCATACAACTGAAGACTTGCCAATCTGCTGTGATTAGGCAAGCAAAATAACTTGAAAAAAAAAAAAAACGGCGACAGCCTTCCCAACACACTTTGATCCCTATGCGTCCTACATCTCATATCTCTTTACTTTCTTATAAAGCCGTCTGCTGCATACACGCATAAACACAAGCACGCAGAGTAGTGTTTTGGCTAAGCAAAACAAAGCCAATCTGTTTTATTCTAGTTTAGTCATTCGCTTTTCCGCTTCACTCAGAGAAAGAGGGGGGAAAAAAGGAGAGATGAAACCCTATTGTCGTTACGACGCAGACTAAAAACTGTAATTGACTACACTCTACAAACGCCGCTCTGTTTCACTAGTATTCCACCACCACAACAACAACAGAAGGACATTCATGTTCAAAACTCAAAGAGCAGGTCCAGATAAGAGAAAAGAGCAAAAAATGGCATCTCAACAGCAACGAACAGCTTCAAGCCCTACATCAAGGCAAAAAAAAAAAAAACAGCACGTGCAGCCAAATCAGATCCATTTTGACCGATCGGAGTTGTAAGAAAAAAAAAAAAGATAACCTAACGTCGCCGTGGTTAGCGTTACTCGATCGCCTTCGGCTTCTGCTGTTGCTGGGTCGCCTTTAGCGCCTGCTCGCGGCGGATCTTGCGCATAATCTGATAATGGTAGTGCTTGTCGAAGCCCTTCGCCTTGGCCTCCGCGTACTCTTTGCGGGCACGCTCCTCACCGCCTACGCCCCACGCCGGCATGAGCTTCCCCGCCGCGTCGTCGCCGCGCAGCCACGTCTTCTTGGGCCAGTTGAAGACGTACGGGCCGTAGACATACCACTTCCAGAAGCTGACCTCGCCGCTCATCTTCGCGTAGTTGCGGCGCAGCATGTAGATAGTGCGGTCGTACGACTCCGCACTCCAGTCAAGCCAGGAGAAGAAGGCTCTACCGGCTTCGCTGGTCGGGCGGTCAAGGAAGCGTTTGTAGTAGGTGTCAGTGTCGAAGTTCCAGACAAGTTGTGGCACGAAGGTGTCGTCATACTTGATATCCTCGTAGCGCACGAGACCACCACGGCTGTAGTAGGAGTAGACCTCCATGAGGGTGGGGGGCACGAGGTACAGGAGGTACATCACGCAGAAAGGAATCCACGCAATATCAAGACCGGCCATTTTCGATAATTCTTGTCTTTGTCTGAGTTGCACCGAGAGATCTCGAGCTCCTAGGGATAAGGGGAGTCCAGTTGCAGTGGCAGTGGGGTGGGGTGGGGGGGGGGGGTGTTCAAACGTGTGCGGTGAGAGAAAGGACTACGGAACCTCACCTTCACTCAACAAAAACGTCTATCTGACAAGCGGGTTTTACAAGATGGGGGGCCGCAACGATACTATAACTACGTGTTTTGCTATGTCTTCTAGTTTTCCTCTAAGCCAGCTAACGAACCAAACAGGCGCTTTATAACGAGATGCTGCTGTAGGAAGAGCACCAAGCATTAAAAAAAAAAAAAATGAAGGTAAGGAAGACAACTGAACGATATGAAAGAGGACGCAGCTTCAGAGGAAAAAAAAAATTAGAGCTTTTTGTGCTTTCTTTTTTCCCAGCTAAGCGGGCAACAACAATAAAGGAAAAAAAAAAAAGGTACATTGGAAACGCTTACTGAACATATAGACAGGGAGTCCGTTTTTATTTATCTATTTACCTTGTGTGCATGCACCCATCCTCTTCCTCTGCAGCACCTTGAGAAGGAAAGCCACCGCAACAAGCTCTTGTTTCCCAACTCGCAAGCAGCGCAGCCTCCCTTATTATTGTTATTGTTATTGTTATTGTTATTGTTATTGTTGTTATTGTTCTTATTATCAAAAGATATATATGTCTATCACCAACTAACCAATCAGACCTCGCCAAAACCAGTAAATCGCCTCAACTTCTGCCGCTCAGCGCTACTGTACGCACAAAGACAAAAGACGCAAAAAAAAAAGAACGGTTTTTTTTTTACACTTTTCGCAGTGCGCAGTGCACAAAATGCCCCTTCCGTTCGTGTCTTTAGACATCCGCGCCAACAATCTCCACAATAGCCATGCCGCGGACCACAGTCGTGCCGAGCGCCATCTGCTCTTCCTCGCCGTTCTCGGTGCCTGTGTGAGTATCGTCCATCGCGTCGTGCAGCACCACCGTCATGTGCTCGTCTACGCCGCGCAGCACGCCAGAGATGGCGCGGCCGCCCTGCAGCTTCACAATCACCCTCTTCTCCATAAAGTGATTGAGGTTCGGCAGCGACTTCGGCGGTGGCATTTTCAGGAAAAGTCTATTGATCTCTTTTTTGCTCTTTGATGTCCAAACGACCAAAAACAACGAAAAACAAAAAAAAAAGGAAAGGAAAAATGAGAATGTAGAGCCGTAAAGAAAAAAAAAAAAAAAGAAGAGCAAACAGAAAGACTGCGCAACTACTCTGCAGGCTTTGCATTTTTCCGAAGCGCAAGTCCACCACTTTAAAACGTGGCAAAACGAAAACAGCTGTCATCCTGCGGCGGAGCGTGCTCAAAAAAAAAAAAAAAAGAAGTAGCGTAGGAGGAGCGACGGCTACTGATATCACCATCATTGAAAAACTCCGCGTTGCCTCCATATCGACAGCCTTCTCTGCGGAAACAAAGAAGTTGAGCTTTTCTTTTTTACCTTTCTGCCTAAAATACCGCCGTTCTCGCGTTCTTTTTCTCCTTTATTTCCAAGAATTGTGGAAGCCTAACGTTAACATCACAAGTATCTACATCGGCAAAATAAAAATAATAAAGAAAAGCCATTTCATGTGTAGCGTGAACAAGTGAACGCCAGTTCTAGAACATGCTGTTCACAACTTGCTTCGATCAGGACAACTTGCTTTTCGTCCTGTTTTACAACTAATGCAGTCGAAAAGGAACAGCAGCAGCAACAACAAAAAGTCTAGTCGTACAACTCCATGCCATCCTCCAAGTCTTCTAGCTTACGCAGCCGTTGCGCGTCTGCCTCGTCACGGGCCTCCGCATCGCCGGTCTTCTCGGACTCCACCTTCTGCATGTACTTGGCAGACAAGTCGTCCAAATCGACCTCACCGTCAGCGGGCGCCTTCGTCAGCTCCGTCATGTGCGTGCTGCGCCGCTCGCGCTGCTTCGCCGCAGCCCGCCTCTCCTTCACCGCACGGTCCAAGTTCTTGTCGCGCACGCTCTCATTTTCAAAGAGGGTGCCGATCACGTTCTTCTCATCCGGGGCTAGCGTGCAGAGCGACGGCGACAACTCCATCAACGACACGTTGCCGTCGATGCCGCCGGTGGCGACGTACTTGCCATCGTGCGACGGCTTCAGCGTATGCAGGGCGTAGTCGGACACCTGGAACGACAATGACGGCGTCGTCTGCCGCAGCATGAGGTCCCACACATCCACGTAGCCGTCCATGCGTGTCGTGAAAAAGACGCCGGGCCGCACGGTGTGCCACGCCCCACAGGTCAGGTAGGCCTTGTGGTAAAACGTGCTGAACATCGGTGTGAACTTGAAGTCTTCGAACCAGAGCCGTGCCGACCAGTCGCCGACGGAGAGGAAGTACTTAGAGAAGGTCGGGTTGCGCTGCACGGCGTAGATTGGACCATGGTGGCCATTGAAGGTGTTGGCGCCGAGCTTTTCGTGCTGCGTCTTGCCCTTGCGGTTGCATGAGAGGATGGTGCCCTGCTCCGTGCCGATCATGTACTTAGCCGGACCGCCCACTAGTGGGTCGTAGTCGAGGCACAGACCGCCAAGGATGCCCTTCGCACCGCCCTCGTTGTTGCGCGGCTGCAGCACCACGTTGTCCTCGCTAATGGAATGGATCGTGACAGGCTTCTCCGGGAGGCGGCAGTCCCAGACAAAGACGTTGCCGTCCGTCGAGACGGAGAGCAGCTCCCCCGATTTGCTCTGCAGCCACTTGACGGCCCACACCGGATCCTTGTGGCTTTCCTCAATGAGCGAGCGGGCGGCGGGTCGGTTCGGCTGGCGCGTGTCCCAGAATTGCACCACGCCGTTCCAGCTGCCACCCGCAAGGAGGTGCGGGTCCTTGCTGTAGTACTCGATGCTGCACAGCGGCGACGGCGTGACGAGCGTCTCGGTCGGCTCGTTCGGGTTCAGAATATCCCAAATGTGGGAGTTGGTGCTCATCGTCGGCGTCTGGCTCTGGAACTTGAGCCGCGAGTAGGCGACAGCAATTTTGCGACCGTCGTTCTGCCACGACAGCGCTGCGGCGGTGCGTTTCTCCTCCGACGGGTCCTTCAGCACCGCACAGATCTTCAACGCGGCTGGGCCGACCGACTCCTCCTCGTCCGGCGGCGCCTCGGGAAAATAGCGGCCGTAGATGTCCAGTGCTGTGTTCTGCTTCACACAGCGCTCGATGCACTGCTCAGCGAGCCGCGTGCATGTCTGCAAGTAGCCCTCCTCGCGCTCCACCTTCTTGCAGTACTTCATCTTCTCCTCAAATTCGGAGGGGTCCACGGAATGTGGCCAGCCGCCCTCGCGGTGGAACTGCGCGTGACTTTTAATGCGCACAGAATCGGTGTTCGTGCTCGCCTCCGACATCTGCGGCACGTTCTGCACCTGCGTCTCTTTTGGGTTCTGTGAGGTGAACTTCTCCCTCAGCATGTCGTTTGGCGCAAGGTCGGCCAAGATCTCGCTCTCGTTCGCCTGAAACTCCGGCATACGGCCGAACTCCCGCGCCGGACGCGAGTAACTGTACGTAATCTCTGTCATCGTGATGTACTGTACTGTTGTTGTTGTTGTTGTTGCTTTTTAGGTGGAGAGACCTTTTTTTTCCCCTCTTTGATCTTCACGCAAACTTCGTTCAGTTGCCTTGTGATGGAAGAACAGAAAAAAAAAAAAAGAAAAATGGCCTTCGTCAACAAGTCGGGTATTTCGAAGCCAGTCGACTCTGTGTTTCCCTCTTCTACTTTCTTCCGTATTAAATCGTGTAAGGCACAAGACGGAGAAAGAAATGGTAGGTAAGAGAAAAAAAAAACGGGTAACGGGAGAAAAATACAAGCAACGCAGCAACTCGCAGAACTGAAACCCTCATACGTAGTAAAGCGACTCGGGAACAGACCGACAAGAAGAATGAAACAGAGAATGCCTCTAAGTTGACCGTCTTCGATGCCACTGGATACTGTAACACCATCTTTTGCTGTTTCCTCTTTCCTTTTTTTTTTTTTGTTGTAAACAAATTCTTCGTTTTCCTTAGCTAACGCAAACGTTTAATTGAGGCGATAGAGGGCAGCCATTGGGGTGCAAAAGGAGTAGGGCGTAAAGCTAGAAGAAAAAAAAAAAACGAAGCAACGATAGCAACCAGTCCAACATGCACACACACACACACACTCAAAAAAAAAAAAAGAACTTGAAAAGCACAGATATCAAAAGAAAATGACCGTTAGGGAAGGACAGGCGGGCAACGCATATGAACTCGCCAAAAAGGAAAGAAAGAAAAAAATAATAATAATAACGTCCTTTTCAGTATTCCTTCACCCATTCCCTCTTCTTGATCTTCAAGCCTGGAGGGTTGCCAGGAGTGCCATCCTCTGCTGGCACCGCGTCGTTCTCTGCGTCTTCTGGCTGGTACTGGTACATGAACGTCACAACCGACTTGTCTTGCACGTCAAGCAGCGCGAAAGACGGCGGGATGTTGGTTTCCATGGCATCGTCGGCACCGGTCAGCGAGCCTGGGTTGACGAAAAGGCGTGAGTCGAACTCGAAGTACTTGGAGTGGTGTGTCGCACCCGATACCAACACGTCGACGTCCATCTCCCGCTGCACCGCTGCCAGCGAGTCCTTGTCACCAACAGGCACGACCTGGTGCCCGTGAATGAGACCAATCTTGAGGCCTTCCACGGTGACAACGGCCGTTTCAGGGAAGTGATCCGTCCACTGCCGATCGACATCGCTCGCCGTGCAGTGGACCTCAGCTGCCACGGTGCGTAGGTAGTTGTACATTTCTTTGCTGCCAATGCCGCCAGTGATCAAGATTTTGTGAATGCGACCTGGCGTGAACATTTTGTGGAACACCTCCGGCACACCGCTGGCGCGCTGTGGCACCCAGGTATCCCCAACAATGAGAACAAGCACCATACTTCGCAGCTACAGGATGAAAAAAAAAAAAAAGCAGAGAGCGACTCTTCTACAGAAAGAAAGTAAATACAGACTTGGAACTACTCTTGATCTAAAAAGACAAGAGGGAAAGAAGGAGCCAAATGTCGCTTTTTTTTTTTTTTCTTTTGATGTTTTTATACCTAACAGCATTTGACCTATCGGAAGCAGCAAAGCTCTATTTCTAACAAATCCACATTTTAAAGAAAAGACTTGTTTTTCTTTTTCCTTTGATGCTGTTTAGGCGGAATGCAGTATAGCTGATCTTTCGCCTCTGTGAAGCCAAACGCATGTGTCTTTCCAAAATCGATGAGCCGGATAGCTTCCCATGTTTCGTTACTATTTGGATTCAGTGATCGCAGAAAATGTGCGATAACAAAGAAAACAAACATGAAGATACGCAACTGTCATTCACACAGATGGGTAGCACAAAACACTTGTTGTAAAAAAAAAAAAACAGGTACACATATATAATAATATATATATATATATATATATATATATATATATATATAACTGAGAGCAGAGGGAAGCGTGCCAGACACACAACGTCACAAAGAGAAAAAAGAGGTTGTATCTTTTTTCCCCCTCGATGCACTGGTGAACGCGTGTGCCGCTTCTATGCATCGGTTGATCTAAAAGCGGCGTACATCGTTTCCATGATAATCAGGCACAGGAAGGCCGTCATGATTATGCCTATGACTCCAGCAAACAACAGCAGAACCCGCGGCCCTCGTCTTGGCGCCAAGGCACTACGCCCGTACAGCCCGCCAACGCCGCCGTCTTTGCGGCTGCTACTAGTCGACACTCCACGCTGAGGTACGGCGTCGCCCTTCAATTCGCTCCACCAGCGCCCTGCCTCGACCGCCCACTCCCGCCAGGTGCCGCCATCGTCGTAAGCGATAGCCTGCGCCACTTCGTGACGGTACGGCAGCCCCACGCGCACTCCCCGCGTCTGTGGAATGGAGAGACCGCCAACGCTGCTGCCTGCTGCGTACGGCGCGGGAGACACGGTGACGTCGTGCTCCGCCGCGGCCGCAGCCGCAGTAAGGGCCTGCCGCAGCTCCCGTATTTGCTCCCGCAGCTTTGCCTCCACCGCCACCGCTTTTTGACGCTCCTCCTCCTTTCGCTTCGTCTTCTGCTGCTCGCGTGCCAGTTGCTTCTGCGCTTCCTCCAGTCGGCGCTGGCAGTCTTGCAGCTCCGCGTCGCTCTGGCGCGCCTGCGCCTCCGCCCGCTGCAGTGCCTCCTGTAGACGCTTGCTGTCCGCGTAGAGGCTGTCCAGCGCCTCCTCACGTGTGCTGTAGTCCTGCCGAAGCATCTCCAGCTCCGCCTGTTGCTCCTGAAAGATGCGTGCGTCGATTGCGCCGCCTTCGGTGTACGCTGATGCCGCCTTGAGCGCCGGCTTCAGTGGCAGCGGCGTGGACACCACCGCGTTGGTACGGTCTGCAGAGGCTGCGGCGCCGGGGTGCGGCGGCGAATCCGCCTTTTCCGCTGCTAGCATCGCCGTTTGCGTATTGGCGCAGACCTCTGACGCCGGCACGGTGTCGGCTGGGAGGGCGAGAGGGTCTCTGACGCTGTAGACCGGCAGAGTACGCGCACCACTGCGCCACTCCTCCAGCTCTGTCTGCACCGCACACAGCTGCTGCTGCAGCTCACTGTTGCTTTGCTCAGCTGCCGCTGCCATGCTCCGAAGCGACTCTTTTTTCTGCCGAATTTCATCACTCAGCAGCGCCTCCCGCTCCGCGTGTTGCGCGACGTGCTGCTCTAAGCTCTCAATTGTGGTCTCGTACTGCGCCCGCTCCTCCGCCCAATGAAGCACCATCTTTTCCAGCGCCTGGCGGATCTCAGCGCCTAAGGCGGCATCCGCGAGACCGCTACTGCGCATGAGCAGCTGCGTCTGCTCGTACTGCCTCTCACTGCGCAGCTGCGTCCGCTCCTCCCCACTGCGCTGCACCATCTCCTTCAGCCGCTGGATCTGCTCTCGCAGCGAAGCGACGTAGGTGGCGTCGAGTGTCGTGTCCACCGCCTCGCTATTCGCCGCGCTAGGCAACGACGTCGAGCTACCGTAAAGCTGATGTTCCAGCAGATTTTGGATAACGACCTCCAGCTGCTGGTTCGCGGTGTCCCACAACTCACGTGAGGCGGCAAAGCGAAGCCGCAGCCGCGTCAGCTCTTTTTCGATTCCGGTGCTTTCGACGCGTAATTCCTCGTACGATTGAGCTTGGCGGGCGAGCTGCTGAGCGAGGGTGGCGATGTGTCGTCGCAGCACGACAGGGTCGGACGACGAGGTCAGGGTCGATTGCGGATCCTGGGACAGTATTCCCGGGGCATCCTGCTCCTTGCCCATATCCACCACATCCTGGAATTTCTTGAGAAACGAGTTCATCGTTCAAGTGGCGCGTCAACAACAACAAAAAAAAAAAAAAAAAACAGAAGCGTGCGTTCAAGACTTACAAAAAAAAAGCAAAAACGGCGCAGGTCACAGGAGTGCTTCTACGAGAAAAAAGCGCACACTCCCCATTGGACTAGCCTGGTCGGTTAGTCTTTTGTGCTCTTACTATCAGCAACTGAAGACAAAAAGCTATGCAGCTTTGCTATTGTTCGAACCTGATATAAAAGAATTCAGAAAGCAAGAAGTAGCCTCTCTCAAATATATAAAAAAGAAAAGAAAAGAGAAAGAGAAAAACAGCTGTTTCACAGTTCACTGGTCCACTTCACAGATGAGTGCAAAAGCGACGCTGAAGAACTACTGTCCAGCTTAATGCGCTGCCAACGCACCACAACCGTCACGGGTACTTTCAAGTAACGCAGTGCTTTAATGCAGGGCATACACAAACATATAAAAAAAAAAGAAAACCACTATAGCTGGCGTACTGTGCATATAATACCTCTGCTTTACAGCGGAGAGAATATCGTTTTTCTTTCATCTTCTTCTTCGAATTTGTGCCAACGCTAACGAGAAAAAAGTGGACCTTACGTCCGAAGCAGGTGCATTCACTACGTGGTTCTATGTTTATGAAGTAATCTATGCGGCATTCACGTCGTCGAGAAGTGTGTGTACCGACTTTTCGCAGAACCCGCACACGTCCTCCTTCGTGCCAGGCTCGATTTTGACTTCACTCTTGTGCATGTCCACGTCCTCAACGACGAAGGCACCGGCAGTGTGGAAGCACTGTCCACGCTCCACCACGCGCGCAATTGCGTCGTCGGGGATTTCGCGATAAAAAGTAAGCGTCGTGTTGGGCATCGACAGCAGCTTATCCTTGTCAAAGGAATAAAGCACCGTCGTCATGACCGTACCAAGCTCATCATTCGAGTAGGACTTGATAAAGGCGATGGCTTCCTCCTTTGACTCCGGCTTCTCGCGAATCTCGTTGTGATAGTAGACTACCTGGTCAAACGTCACCGCCACACTGCCTGGCCGTTGGAGAATACGCGCTTGCTGGTCAGTGTCTTCCGCGATCTTCTCACGTAAAGCTGCCATCTTTGCATGAGCAATCATGCTCGTCAGCTCAAAAGGATCGGACGAGCGAAACCGCTTCTCGTCGATGTCGGGGGAAAGGTAAACCAGCTCGTAGGTGTCACCGAAGTGCGTCTTGGAAATCTCACGGCGACGCAACGAACTTGTGCCAACTACCATAATCGGCTTCCCCATCTTTTAGATGTGGATTTGGAAAAAAAAAAAAAAACGGAGAGGCAACCAAGCAGCTGAAAAGGTAGTTTCTTTTTCCTCTAAGTATTCAGTGAAGGGGAGACGCGATTTGAAAAAGAAAGACGGAGTTTTCAGATTTACACGAATAAAGAATCGCCATTAAAGGACTTCATCCGCCACAAGCCCAGGTCAAGAAAGACCGTGCATTCCAGAAACGTGTCGTCCTTCCTTGCGTGCTTGCTGAGAGGCCTGACCCACGCGAAGCCCCTTTACCCTCCACAGCAACCATAGCGGGCAGAGCCTTCCGCAACGACTGCCGCCCGTGCATCGCCTTCACAGGAAAAAAAAAAAAGGCACACATATATTTAACAGACACTGCAAGAAAGAGAACTTTGATAAACGCAACTGCAAGTGCGTGCTTGCACCTGCTGCCTTTCTGCGCGCCTTTCTGCGGTGCGGCCGTACTAAATGGCAGTTTCTTTTCTATTACTGTTGTTGTTGTTATTATTATTCAGTTACCCAAACTACACGGACGCAACAAAAAAAAAAAACATACACAAGGTAAAGAACTGTCAAGGCTGACCGAAAAGAGAAGAAAGACAAGAATGGGAAACACAGAAAACAAAGACGCGCGTGCAGGCCACCCTGTAACTCGTCAAACCCCATAAAAAAAAAAAAAAAACAAGCTTGTGTGAAAAATCTTGTGAAACCCTCCGGAGAAAGAGAAAAGGCGTGGGGATCCATGTGTACGTGAACTACAAAAGAAGCACAATAGAACCTTACTCAGGCAAGAGGAACAAGGAAAAAAAGAAGAACGGCAGCTTCATGTGCAGCAGGCATGCGATCGCGTTGCAAAAGCTCGTGAGTTTCAGTTGTGGCGCAGCTGCGGAAAGATCTTTTGGTCCATCGTGGGAGGGCCGCGTTTCAGGTACGCCGTGAAGTTGCTCCACTTTTTCTCGCTCTGCAGCCGATACGTGTCGCGGTGACGCCGCGTAGTACTGAGGAGGATCTGCTCCTTGAGCAGCTCGCTCTGCTGCCGCTTGTGGAAGCTCTTGCTGTCGGCGTCAACACGCTGCACAAACTGCATTAGCTTTTCTCGCGGCACGTGGTTGAAGTTGACGATAAAAGGGTGCTTCAGCAGCTGCGTCACCGACCACCGTTGCGACACATCCACGCACACGGTGCGCAGGATAAAGTCGTAGAACGGCTCCGACCAGTTGAGCGGCTTGTTCATCTTCGACAGCTTCAGCAGGTTGCCGTAGTTCCAGAAGTCGGACTTGAACTGCTCGCACGGGTGAATGCCGGACGCAAGCTCGAGCAGCATGATACCCAGAGACCACACGTCCGCCTTGGCGGTGAACTCCACCACGGCCTCGCCACCGCTGACGCCAAAAGTGTCGTCGGTGTCGGCGTCACGGTGCAGGATGCTAGCCGCAAACCTCTCCGGTGCCTTGTACAGCATCGATCCGAGATCGATGCCGCGCCGCTCCACATGCTGCTTGTCCTCCATCACGCAACCGCACCCAAAGTCTGCCAGCTTGAACTTCCGCTGATCGTAGCGGAGCAGCACGTTCGCCGGCTTCAGGTCGCAATGGATGATCGAGTAGTCCGTGTGCAGCTCGTTGAGGCCCTTGAGGACGTCGTGGGCCAGCATCGACAGAAACACTTCCGGCAGCGGCGTCTCCCGCTCCACCTGCCGCTCCCACGCCGCCGGCTCGTTATACGCGCTGCGGCCCAGCGAGTGCCGCGGCGACCCGTACTGCGCCTGGTCTGCTCGCCGATCCAGCATGAGCTGCTTAGCCGCCGCATCACCCGCCATGTACTTGCGGAAGGTTGACTGCGCGATTCCCATCAGCTCCTCCTTCGGGATGCGGGACACCATTTGCTGGATGTTCTCCACCGTAAACGACATCAACTCCATGAGAATGCTGAGCTGCTTCTGCTCAACGTCGAGAGAGGCGACGGCGTTGAACATCTGCATCATGTATTCAGGCGGTGGACGCGACCGCTGCAGGCTAATCATGGTCAGCTCCTTCACTAGCCCCTTCTTGCGACCCTGCCGCTCCACGTCGTTCGTCGCGTTTATCGCTTCATCGATGTTCATGCATTTCAGCGCGTAGACCTTCCCATCCACCCGCACCCGGAACACTGTCCCTTGCGTGCCCTTTCCAATCAACTCCTCGATCACCACCTCGTCCATGTCCAACGAACGATTGCTGTGTCCGATGTCCTCGGCTGAAATCGGCTTCACCTTTCGAGCCCCGTTGCTGCCGCTGTGGCTCGCACCGTGCCGTGGCACGCGACCCGACGCCATCGACAGGAGCGACGAGGAGCTGTCGTGGTGCCGCAGACTTGGCGAGCTGGTGGAGTGGGGCAGCTTGCCTGGCACGTTGTGGAAGCCTGTGGTAAGGGAAACCGCCGAGGTCGGCGTGACGGCCGTGCCGGAGGAATGCACCGAAGCCCCTGCTGCGGTTGGGGAGGCGGTAGTGGCTGCGGTGGCAGCGCCGTCGTTCGGAACACTGGCGCGGGCGCAGCTGCGCAAGCTGGCGAGCGCCTTCGCCTTGGCGGTACGGAACAGCGGTGAGCCGACTGGCCGCTTGGCGGTCTCGAACAGCGAGGCCCACTCGGGAGCAATTGAGAACGCCTTGGACTCCAGCAGTGGAGACGGGGGCGACCGCGTGGGGAAAGGAAGCGGCAGCTGCACCGCACCGACGTCGCAGTTAGTCATATGGTTCCCACCACTATGCGATGTCGCCGATAAGGGCGACATGACCTCTCGCACGCAGCCGTCATTGGACATCTCAATGTTCAAAATCGCCTCCTGCACCGTATCGACAGATCGGGTGGCTTGCTTCTTCTGCCGCAGACGCTCCGTCAGCAGCCGCGCGTCCTCGGTCCCTGTAAAGGTGCTCTTGCCCTCCACAAACATGGAGATGCCATCGATCAGGACAAAGATGTTCGTGTTGTTGACGTGGATGAACTTCGCCTCTCCCTGCTGCCCGGCCAGATTTGGCGACGGGCCACCACCGTTGCCCAGCGCGTTTGATGACGACGCGGGTGTCTGCGCATGGATCGACTTGTCGTAGCCAGCAGCGGAGTCGAGCGAAGTCAGATCAGCGAGCGAGTTCAAGTTCGACACGCTCGCGCAGCGGAAGCTCGGATCGGTCGTCACCATGGGCGACACCGTGTTGTCATCAATATCAATGAAGAACTTGTTCAGCTCCTGCTCGTTCTTCTGCTGTACTTGCACCTCTGGCACGTGAGACTTCAGCTGCGGCAGGTCAAACGACGGCCCTGTCTTGCGAAGAGGTCGTTTAGCGCGCATTGGAGTGGATTATTATTACCTTCGTTTTTATATTTCTTTTTGTTGTTGTTGTTGTCGTTGCTGCTGCTGTGGTGTGTGTGGAGAGGAGGATAAAAATGAAAAGGAAAATGAAAAGATGGCAAAGGAGAGAAAAAAAAAAAAGGAACAATGGTCGTGATTAATGGACTACGGTGATGTTCGTTTTTTTTTTTTACTCCGTTTTTTTTTTGTTGTTGTTGTTCGTTTGTTTGTTTGTTTGTGTTTCTAAATATGAGTTTCAGCATTTCAAAAAGAGAAGTAGAACCACAACGACTGATGTGCCCTTAAAAGCTCTTACAAGAGTGAAAAAAAAGAAAAAAACGCAACAACAGCAACACAGCTATGTTACAAAGAACAAGGTGCTCTTTAAAGGTCTGCAAAATAGGTTCAAAGCCGGCTCATACGTTGATTACACAAGAAAGACTGTCTGTGCTTTCGAAAACACATGAATACGTACCTTTTTTTTCCTCTCTTTTTGTTTCCTCTCCTCTACGTTCCTCATACCCGCACGCGCCACAAACTCCCGGCTGAGGTAGACGTGCGAGGAGTTCAGACAAGGGTGAAACGCGAAATGGCTTCCTTCGTTTGTGTACGTCCCTCTTTAAACTACAAATTGTACAAAAAGCAACGAAAAAGGGGGTGGATTTGCAAGACCAGCAAGGCAAGGCAGTTGAAATGTGAGGAAAAGTCAGACGAGATGGCTTGACGCGTTGAACTCACGCTTCCGTGTCGATTGGGATGAGTGCAAGCAGCAGCTCTTTTTCTTGTCCTCAGACCGCAAATGTCAAAGATCGATGGTGTGAAAACCTCCCTCCCCTTCCTTGAAAAAAAAAAAAGGGGCAGAGAGAAAAATGATGATACTATCAAGCGCGCAGCCAGGTCATTCAAAAACCGCAAACAAATTAAGGCCGAATACGGCGCTCATCTTGCTTCGAACATTTCTTTCTTCTCTTTTCAAACAGCAAGGATGAACAGATGCCAAAAGCAGCTCAACACGCACTTACACACAAACGTACATATACACTTTTCCCCAATCTATCAGAAACGTAAAGAAGGGGGAAAAACAGGAGCAAGTAAAGAGAAGCAATTCAGTCGTCGTCCTCCTCAACGATGGACTCTTTGGTAAACTTCGATCGAGAATCCAGCGCCGGCGGATTGCGCACATCCGCGTAACGAGCATGCGGCGGTGGCATGTGCTCGCTGAAAGCGGTCAGCACTGAAGGCCAGCTCGCCGTAGGCGACTTCAGCGCGTGCGCCCGCAACTCCTCGCCGACGCGCAGCGCCTCCAGATACCACTCCGCCCATAACACCCCTCCCTCTCTCTCGTCGACGAGATTCGACAAGGAGGTACTGCTGTCAGCGCCATTCCCGCCCCGTCGCACCGCATCTTGAGAGGACGACTGCTGTTGTCCCTGGTGCTTTGCTTGCTGCTGCTGCTGATCGCGCAGGCGCTGCGCTGCGGCGCGACGCATCACCATCGGAGGCCGCTGCCCACTCGTTGAGATGAAAGCTGCTTCGGGATTGCTCGCCTTCAGCTCCGTCGACGGCGGCGTGCGCGTCCCGCTGCTGAGTCGGGCATCGGCGGCCGCGACGCGGTAGTGGTCCACGGCGTCGCTGGTGCCGCTGTGTGCCTCGTCCCCCTCTCCTTCTTGCTCCTCTTCCTCCTCTTCGTCCTCCACGTCTTCCTCGTCCCTTTCCCGCTCCTCGGCGGAGTCGGATAAATTCGGTTTGCGCCGCTTCGCCAGCGCCGCCGCAGCTGTGGCACGGCGGTGACGCCGCCGCTCCTTGTGCGCGCGGGTGCGGTCACGCAGGTGCATCTCGCGATTGCGGTAGCTGATGTTCACGGCGCTAATGGGAAACGTGTCGGGATCCCATGACTCGATCAGAAACAGCACGGAGGAGCGCAGCGTGCGGCAGACGTTGGTGAAAAGCTCACACTCGCTGAAGATGGAGGCGAGCGACCAGTGCTGGTAGCGGCGCATGCACCCCACGAGCACGTTCGTCTGCAGTTCCCCCAGCGGGCAGGCGAAGAGCACCGGGTGCCACTGCCGGTCCACTGCAAAGTCCAGGGCTCGCATGACGTCGCGGCGGCTGAAGTCGTCGCCACTGTTCATCCCGTCCATACGCCAGGTGTGCATGTCCGCTAGCCCGACTACACGAATCGGCCCACGCGTGGTGCAGCTGGTGGCGGTTTTGCCGGTGATGTCGGCGCCGAGCAACCGCTTGACTGGCCCGGGCAGCGCCTCAATCGAAAGCAGCACCACGTGTCGTATGCCGATGTGTCGTAGGTAGGCGACGTTGGCCTCCGTCGGATAAGCACTGCGATACACACCTTCCTCTACCATGGCGAAGTTCAGCGGCGGCACCAGCGCTGGTCCGCTTGACTTACTACCAGCCGATGCCATGCGACTATTACGACATGCTAGAACGAGAAGACAAGATGAGAACGAGAACAAAAAAATGGGGAAGTGTGAAAAATGGAGAAACAAGTAAAGCGAGCGAAAACACACAAAGGAAAAAAGGAATGAGCCCAAGTGCCTTCGTCTCCGTATAGTGTGCCAAGCATGAGAAACAGCCTCAAAAAAAGCAATTCCGTTCACCAGGTTCAGGTGTTCGAACTCCTGGAGGACCAGTCGCTAAAGCTCCTTCCTATGCGCAGGACGACGGCCTTTTTGGGTGCTCGCTGGTGCAAAGGGAGAAAAAAAAAAAAAAGAGTATTCAGGTGAGCAAAAAGCCGCATCTTAAAGTCATACTAGCGGCTACCAAATCGTCATACTATTCGCTTCTTTTTTTCCCTCAGCTGCAGTGAAGCGTTTTTCTTTTGTTTGTTTGTGTTTTGTTTTCTGCTTTGCTTTTGTTGTTTTGGCTTTAGCGTCGTACAACAACATTAACCAAGCTGCACTTTTAACAACCACCTCAACAAGGAAAACAAATCAAAAACAATAAAGGAGGAGCACAGTATCCGTGAGCGACGGCTGTCAAGACAGGGAGAAACACTGTCCTCTCTTAATCTAAACAATCACAACAACAACAAAATAACACCAAGGGCTTCTTTTTTCGCTGAATGGAAAGAAGGGTTCGCGGCGCATCGTCTAACTTCGGTGTCGTTGCTCATCATTCTTCTCCATGTACAAAACACGACCTAGGTGCTTCTTCTTTAAGAACTTAGCCAACCAATAAAACGGAAAAAAAAAGTCGAAAAAAGAACAACAACAACACAGAACCCGGAACGGCCAAACAGTTCTACCGTACAAAAACAATAACAGTAAAAACAGGGGTAATCGTACAGACCAACAAGATTGCCTCTAGTGCAGCAACAGCGTCGTGTGACAGCCTTCCTCTTTCTCGCTTACTGCTGCTGCTGCTGTTGCTCTTCCGGCTTGGTGACAATGACGTCGTCCACCTTTAGGATCATCTTCACTACCTGCGTCGCCAGCCGCAGCTGCGAGCACTTCCCGCTCAGCGTCTCGAAGACCTCTTGCTGCTTCATGTCAATCGTGCCGCGGTCCATGCAATCAATGCCGGCGTATGGGTTCTTGCCGTCCAGTTGAGCCTTGCGCGCGTCCGACAGCGCACGAATCGGGTCGAGGCCGCTGTTGAGGGCGAGGTTGATCGGAATCGTCTCAAGCGCATCGGCGAAAGCCCGGATGGCATACTGGTCGACGGTCGACACGGCATCGGCGTGCGCCAGCACCGCCGACGACGCCGCCAGCTCAGCCGAGCCGCCGCCATAGACGATGCGGTTGTCACGGATCAGGTTGCGCACCATGCAAATCGCGTCGTGCAACGACCGCTTTGCCTCCTCGATCATCATCTTGTTGCCACCGCGAATGAACACCGTGACGGCTTTGCTATTCGGGCAGTTCTCAATGAAGATCATGCGGTCTTTCGTTGTGCCGAAGTTGACCTCACGCACGGTGCCGCAGGTGCCAAGCTTGTCTGCCGTCAAATCCTCAAAGCGCGGGACGATGCGGCCGCCAGTGGCGATGGCGATCATTTCCAGCTCCACGCCACCGACCCACCGCACGGCAGGCAGTTCATTGCGATACAGCAGGTAGTTCGCCTCGTCGTCGAAGCCCCACTGGCAGATGACGAGGTCGGCACCAGCGTCCTTGCAGCGTTGTACTTCGGAGCGGAAATACTCCTGCTCCTGCGCGTGCAGCTCCTTCATGTGCTCGGCGCTGTTGATCTGCAGTGTGTGCTTCGTCTTCGGCTTGGGCGGCTCAAAGGCGCAGGTCAGGATCGCCATCTTCGGGTTCGTCAGCCGCTTCGGCATCTGCGGGTGCGAGAAGTCCTTGTCCAGCACAATACCGTCCACGAGGCAGGTGTCCTCCAGGCGACCGCCGACCTTGCCCTCCACCTTGATGAGATCCATGTTCACGTCACGCCGCTCCATATCGGCTACGGCGAGTACGGCGTCGACGCAGATCTGCGCCAGGCGGTCACGGTCGCGGTTCACCACCTTGGAGTTGAGGGTGGAGCGTGCCGTCTGCAGCAAAAAGTCCTTTTTCTCCAGCGTAATGACGTCGGCGACTTCCTCCAGCCGCTTGCAGGCGATCTCGCACGCCTTCTCGAAGCCCTCGGAGATACGGGAGCTGTGGATACCCTTGTCCAGCAGCGACAGCGACTGCTCCAGCAGCGCACCGGCGAAGCAAACCACACCCGTCGTGCCGTCGCCAATCTCAGAGTCCTGCGACTTGCTCAGCTCGACCATGAGCTGGCCGATCTCGTTGTCGATGTCCATGAGGTCGAGGATGGTGGCCCCGTCGTTCGTCACAACGACCTCGTTGTCCGGCGTCGTTAGGATCTTGTCCATGCCACGCGGGCCAAGGCTGGATTTGAGCACGTTGGCGACGCCGAGGGCGGCGAGGATGTTCACCTTCTGTGCCTCCACGCCCGTTACACGCTCCTTCTGCGCCTGCTCCTTCACGAGAAGAAACGGGCGGCCGTACTCGTCAAAGGCAAGAGACATAATTGCTGGTAGGGAAGGAGCACTTCACTGTATGTGTTGCGAATTCGTTTACAGAGCGATCCAGTCCAAGACGTATATCTATTATACAGAATAAGAGTGTGAAAGTATGTGTGTTCTGGGGAACCAAAAACGTTTAAAACAAAAGAAAAACGAGAGAGAAAGAGAGGGCGAGATCGACTACGTGGAGTTAAAAAAAAAAAAAAAGAACTGCCGACAGTCACACGTCAGTGATGCGCACCGCGACACATTGCAGTTGGAAAAAAAAAAAACAAGAAACAAAAAGAAAAGGAACAAAAAAAAAAAAAAACAGCATCGGAAAAAGAAAGACTGTTTGTGAAAACAGTTGATACGGCTTCACAAGAGCCTTGGCGCAGAGCACAAGCAAGCCACCGCTTATTTAGACACGACGGATGCGTAAGTGTAGCTGTGGCGTCGGGTAAACCAGACCTTCCAAGACTTCTTAGAAGTTGACGGCTGCTTTGCAGTTGACAAAACTCAGCAAACAAAAGAAAAAGAGAGAAAGAAAAAGGAAAAAGAAGCAGGGTTCTGTAAAAAGAAAGGAAAAAAAAAACCGCTATTTCTCACGTCCCCGTCTCGCTGCCGTCCTCGTCCAGGTACTGCAGAACGCGATGCGTCGCAAACGGCGGAGGAGGAGGCGTCCGCGCCGCTGCCGAGGCCCCCGCATCCAGACGCTGCAGATCCTCTGTGCCGTGTTTGTGCTGCCCGACCAGCCCACGCCAAAAGTTGATGATGGCGTTCATGCGGGCACCTTTCTCTGTCGCGTCGTACGGGACGGCGTTCACCATCGTCGCAAACGCACTGGACGGATCTGACATCATCGCCTCCTGGTGCAGTCGCGCCCGCCGCGAGTCGCGCTCTGTCTCTCGTTGCCGACTTGCCTGCGTGCGCCGTGCAATGTATCCGCTCTTCCGCTTCGCCTTCAGATCACCGCCGAACATGGCGCAGAGCACCTCCGAGGCGCGGCTGTCGACAGTCTGGATCACCGTGCTACGCCTACGCGCCGTGCCGGCGACGGTCAGCAGCGTTATCTCCGACGGCATTCCCTGCAGCCGGTACTGCTCCGCTTGCTGGGCGTAGTAGTAGGCGGCGGTGCTCTGACCCGGCGCCGGCGCCGAGGGCCCGCGGAGAAAGCGGACGACGTCATCTTCCGTGCAGGGGGAACGGCTCACCATTACGCACAGCTGCTGTGATTCGGCCCACGACATGCGCACCACCGAGTAGAGCGGCGCGGCCTGCGCGTAGCCGGTTGGTGCGGTGCACAGCCCGCCGTCGAAGCACTCCCACGCAATCAGCCGGCTCGGGTCGCCGACAGCGCCGACGAAGGCCTCGCCATCCGGCAGAAGACTCACCGGAGTAGCCGCGGGCAGTCGCGTGCTGACGACGCGAAGCTGCTCGCACGTCGTCGCGTCAAAGACGAACACGAGGGGGGCACGCTCGCACACAACGATGGCGTAGCTGCCGTTTACCTGCACCTCAGAGGCGCCGTCGCAGTCCGCAGTGTGACGCACCGACATCTGCCAGTTGTGACTCTTCTCCGCCGACGCCGTGCGACCGGCTCGCTCGCCCGCAGAGGCAGACTCACCGACAGCACGCCAGCACACGACGGCGCTGTTCGCATGCACCGACCAGACGCGGTTGCTGCGCTCGTTGGAGGCAATGCTCAGCGTGATCGTCGGCTCCCCGCCCTCGACCAGCACGCCAGCGTTGTCGACGCGGGCAATCAACTCGCCAAGCAGCACGCGTGTTGGCTTGCCCCCTGCGTCATCGTTTTGCGAGATCTGCAGCTCCGGCGTGAAGGTCGCGGTGAGATGCAGGGCCGAGTCCTCCTCCGCGGCAGAGGCGCTGCCCATCGACGGCAGCTCCCCCTCCAGCGGACGCTCGTAGCCCCACACGAAGAGCTGGTCGCTGAAGCCGCCAGCAATGACCTTTTCCTGATGGAAGATGGCCGCGTACACAGGGAAGCCATGAGGGAGGGTGCAGACACACTGCACGCTCGCCCGGCCGGCGCACGCGTCGGCGCTGAACGAGCTGTTTGGGTGGGTCGGCTGCCACACCCGCACCGTCCCGTCAGACGAGCAAGACAGCATGTACCGGTCCTCCTTCTGGAATACAACGCGATGAAGGTGGCCAGTGTGGCCCAGCAGCGTCGCCACAACGGGCATGTCCGGCAGCAGCGGATTACGCAGCTCGACCAAGTACTGCAGGTGGCGGCATACGCCGAGCGCGAACAGCGTGCCATTGTGAGCGAAGCAGACACAGGTGACGGCACCCATGACGGCGGACGTCTGCAGCACCCCGTGCGGCAGCAGCGAGCGTTCGCCGTCCATGCGGTAATAGTTTTCCGCCGCTGGCGCCCACGAGCTGGCTGGCACGGCCGCACCAGCAGCCGCAGCAGTAGCAGAGCGACCGCCGCCAGGCACTGCAGCTGCGCGTGCGTCGCTGTCCGCCTCCCCCTCGCTGCCCAGGGAAGCGGCGGCGGCGGCGGAACGCGGGACGGCGCAGCTGCCACCACCCGACACAAGCATCGACAACAAGTATTCCTCATATGGCAGCATGTCCGTTGTCTCGGGCACGTAATGCGCGTCACAATACTGCCGCATCGTCACCACCATCCCGCCGTCGTACGGGATTTTGCGGTTGAAGCAGAGTTGAAAGACGTGGTAGATGGTGGGCACGTCGCACACAGCGTCGGCGCCGTGGGAGAGGCCGAGACGGTCCCCCAGGGCCGCGTTGAGGTCGTAGGTCTGCAGGTAGGCGCCGGCGGCCGACCACGAAAACGGCAGCAGCGCCGTCAGCCACGTCAGGTACCACGGGGTGCGCTGAGGGTAGCGGAACATCTGCACGTGCACGTTCTCCGCCGCGACGAGGTTGGAGCGGCCGGTGCAGTCGCGCAGCATCAAAAACCCCCAGCAGATAGGATACAGCCCGGAGCGGAACAGCGGGAAGCCGTGAATCGTCTCGTTGCCGAAGTCGAGGACCTCCAGCAGCAGCATTGCATCAGCGGCGCCGCCGCGCAGCCGCTCCGTGCTGAGTCGCAGCGCCACCTTCGCGTCCCACCACGGCGCCCGCGTCTTGTGCGCGCGAATGTCGAATGGTTGGGTGACAGCGCAGGGCACGGCCGCCGAGGCTTCCACGAGGCTGCGACCCGTCACGCAGCTCACGACCCATGCACGCACAAAGGGGTGTACCACGCCGGCGTCTGCGTGAAGGGGGCTCATGCCGCGAATCGTCAGCGCAAGCACCGTCGCGCCAGACGCGGCGGCTGCGGCCTTCCCTATCACGCGCTGCTTCCCTCCGCTCACTTCGTGCGAGGTGGCCGGCAGCACTTTGGAGTCGCTCGTCGCGTCACTGAAGGCGCCGGTGAAGCGGAAATGCACGGTGCCGGCCTGCGCGTGCTCCACCTCCGCGTCCTCGTCATTGTCGTCCTCCTCCACGGCGATGTCCAGCGGTGCAAGTCCCTGGTTGCCGAAGCCGAGAAGGCTCTTGCGTGTGAGTCGTCGTGCATTTTTGCGACTCAGACCTTTGTTCTTGGTGCTCGCCTTGCACAGTGCTGCCACACGCGCGGCTGGGGTAATATAGCTGAGCGGCGTGTGGTCGCTGTGGGTATCTTCGTCGCTGGTAGTGGGAACGTCGCTTTCCGCTGCCGCATCTCTTTGTGGTGCAGCAGGCGTGGGGCCAGACGACCTCCGATGCCGTTTATTCTTCGCCTGATCCGGCGTCAGCGCGTTTGTACTGTGGGACGACTGTGAGGCCATTCCATGGGACGTGACGGAGCCACTCTTGCCCTCAACCTCCCGCATTTTGATCACCATCGCCTTCCTTTTCGACCGTTGTTCACCACGCAACGTGCTGCGGTGACGATGATGTGCCTCTGCTACATTACGCTGCTGCGTGTCCCCGGCAGGTGTCGCACCGTCACGCGCGGTGACGTTTCCGACGCGCCGTGTGCGTCCCACATAGGCGTACGCGTCGTCGCTCTCACCGCTGTCGTCGCTGGAGGAATCTACAGCTGAGGCGTCTCTGTCTCCATCTGGGGAGGTGAACAGCGCACAATCTGCCTTCTCCAGCACATCCTTGGTGCGTCGCAGATGCCGCGGCTTCTCTTCTTTGCTGTTGACGTTAACGTTGGCTGGCGCCGGCTTCAGAGCAGGTGACACTGCACTATCGGCGTCCACAACAAGAGCAGTCGTGTTCGCGACTGCCGCCGTCGCGGCGGAAGCTGTTGGCGGCAGAGGCAGTGGCGGTGACGGCGCCGTCACTCTTGCGGGATTTAGAGGATCTGGTTGGGTACTGGGTGGCAGCAGCGTCGTCACCGCACACGGCACGTCAACGGCAGCAAAGGTAGCCGTTTTCTGAGCAGCGGCGAGGCCTGGTATGGACACCGTTGCAGCAGATGCAACAGCCACCGCAGGCACCAAGCTCGGCGATGGCGTCTGTGCCGCTGACTGCACTTGCTCAGCAGCGACAAGGGACGGTGCAGGCACATCTACAGCAGAAACAGGAGTTTCTTGTGGTGATGCGAAACAAATGTGCGTTGGTGGTGGCACGATTGCAGCCTCTGCAGCAACCAGCGCTGCGGTTGCGGACAGCAGCGGCACAGTACCAGAAGAGGACAAGGAAGGCGACATTGTGTGGGAAGACGGGCGAGGAATGCGAGCAACGCGCAAATCCATCTGTGCTGGTGCTGCGTCAGGCGACGTCTGCGTGGCAGGGTTGGGCAGCGGCAACACAGGCAGCGGTACAGGAAGGCTGACGGCGGCAGGGGCTACCGCTGCAACTGTGCGTGAGGATGGGGTTGAAAGCCCTGTGCGATTGTCAAATGCAAGTGCTGTTGGCGCGCTCGGCAGTGGAAGCTGGCGGATGGCGCGCAACACAAAACTGTCATCGTCATCCTTCTCACTGTGGCGAGAATCTGACAGAGCCACATCACGTGGTGGGGAGCTGTCAGAAGAGGAGCTCATGTGAGCGTTTTCTATCTAAACTGCGAAGAGCAGGCGTCTCTTTCTAGAGTGAGCAATTGTGTATTGAAAATAAAAAAAAAAACGCTCGTTTTTTTTTTTACGCTGGCAAGGAAAAGCTGTAGTCAAGAAAAAGTGGCTATTGCTAGGAAAATACAACAGCAAAAAAGAGCCTCCCTTTTGGTTGCGATGGTCAGTAATGTCTATCGCGCCTGCTTTTTATCGTGTATGTGCTACACTTTTTCCCCTTGAAGACAGTATCTCTATAAAGCAGTGTGCCTTTTCTAATTCTATTGACAAATCAAAAGAAAAATAAGAGGGTTTACTCCTTTTCTTTGTTTTTTTTTTTCTCCTGTTTCACTTCAGCTGGATGTCGAGTTGAACTGCTTGAAATGGTGCTTTTTTGCAGTCCGCTGTGGCACACAAAAGAGAGGACCATGCATGAGGAAGGGGGCAGATGCAAGCTCAGTTGATGTGTGTGTGTGTGAGTGTGTGTGATGACTCCATGTGTGTGTATTTGAACATTTGCATTGGCGAAGCGAAACAGCGTTAAACAAGATTTACAGCCGTCTTCGCTTTCACTGCCTCAACGTCTCGCCTACGGCCAATATAGCTCTTAAGAAAGTCCCAACATACAGTAGCACTCAACGCATCACAGTGCTTTAGCATGTGCATTCGCAGCCGTGCACCAACTTTTTTGTTTGTACGGTTATTATAAAATAACAAGTGAGCGTGCACCCATTCAGCTTCTTGACCTTCACATACTAGCCCGATAAAAAAAAAAAAGAGAGAGCATAAAGTTGATCAAACAGACTCGTTGTCCCAGCGTTTTTTTTTTTTCCCCCCTCTCTTTCGCTATTGATGCACTTGAAGCTTGCCCTGTTGCTCAGGCGTTCACATCTTTCAAAGTACACAATACCGAACAGTAAAAGTAAAAAAAAAAGAAAAGTAAGCAACGCGAAGGAGAAAAGACGCCGCACATAAAAAGACACACACAGGCTGCCTTGAAAAAAAAAAAAGAACGAAACTGATTTGTCCAGCACAGCCTTTTGTAGTCTGTAGAGCTTACGAGAAACGAGAGTTGAAGCGAAGCATGAAGGAAAAAAAAAAAAAGGAGAGTTGTCAAGAGCAACAACAGCAAAAAAAAAAAAACGCTTTCCGCCTTCGGTACATAAACCTATCAAAGAGAAAGCTCTTTCTCTTGGGTAATAGAAGCAGCAGCCGCAGCAACCACGGAAAAGAAAAGGTGGCTATGGACACTTTTTTTCTCTTTCTTTCAAAAGAAGAAGAGTCCGCATTCCTTGCTTTTTCTTAGGCAAACATCATTTTCAGCTGCTGGCGAGCGACGGGCACATCGTTGTTCACGGAGGCCAGCACATCGCGGATCACATCCAAGTCTGTCGATGGAAACTCAAGCTGCAGAGCACGTGTCGGACTCAGCCGCTGGGGAACGTCTGGCGGGGAGCTGTGGCTACCAGAGGAGGTGCGACTCGACAGAGGAGCGGCACCAGACTCGGGTTTCTTCAGCTTCTCCGACGCACGCACGTACAGGAAGCGCGAGACGAACTGATCGCGGCCCACCTCTGACACGTTTTTCACGTACTCGTCGCACGTGAAGACTTCTCGCTTCAGGCCCTCCTCTAGCAGTGACAACAGGTCGTCCGAGGCGTGGATTTCAGCCATCAGCTCGAGCGCGCGCGCCTGTAGCGGGTCGGCCGGTACCAGGCAGTTCGCGTGCTCCTCAATCGTGTCAGAGTGGCCCTCCAGCTGTCGCAGGAGCGAGCTAACGTTGCCGACACTCGGCACGTACTCCTGCAACTCCTCCTGGTGGGACTGCAGAAGGTCCTTCGCCTTGTGCAACTCGCGGTTTGACTCGTTCAGCTTCTGCAGATACCGCAGCGCCTGCTCCCGCGTGTCCAGGTAGTTGGCCGCCTTCTCGTTGACGTCGATCACCACTTTCTCGGCGGCGTCCTGCACAAGGGCCTGACGTGCAGGGTCAACGTTCTGAGTCGCCGGCATCGGCGCCACCGCAGCAGCGGGGGAGCTCGTTGGGGGACAGTAGTCGGGTCCCACCAGTGGGTACTCGAGCTCGAACTGCTCGCTAATCGCCAGAAGCATGTCCAGCAGCGGAAACGGCCGCTCGACACCGCGCAGAAACGAGAGACACTCCACCTGAATACGGCCATCGGGAGACATGACTGGGTACGGCTGCTTGATCTTCTCCTTCCCAGGCGGTGTGACCAGCACGGCCGAGGGCATCTGCTGCGGGTACTGATCGGTGAAGGACAGCACGACGAGCAGCGGCGTGCCAACGCTGTCGGGCGTCTTGCGGATCATCAGGAAGCACTCCAGGTGCAGCGGCTCGGCAACGCCCTTTCCAGGCGTCAGACGCGCCCGCGAGTTGGGAAAGTTGTTAGCATACGGAAGGAAGCTGCTCACGGCGTACGTGATGGCGCTTGCGGCGACGGGTGGGTAGTACTTAGAGACGACAGAAATATCGGCTGCATCGTTCAACGTGATTTCCATGATGGCGAAAAGAGAGCACACTATACAAATATATATATATATATATATATAAGACAGAAAATACAAGAAGCAATAATAAACAAAGAGAAACACAGCAAATAAAAAAAGTGGAGGGGAACTTTGTCAGCATATTCAAAGAAGGGATAAAGCAAAAAGAAAGAAAAAGAGCATCACAAAGGCAAAGTTCAAAAAGTTGATGAAAAGCAAATAAGAGACGGCAGGAAGCGTTCCATTACGCAACGAGACGAATAAAGACATTCGGGAGACACGGCACTCTTTCTCTTGCTGCACACGGTGTCCCCCTCTTTTTTCAACACGGGGCTGAGGGCCATATCTAGCGGCTAACATCCTTGCAACGACTCCATGAAGGGAGGCCACAAAGACAAAAAACACGTCAACAGCATTGTTTATATGACAAGTAGAAACACTGCTTTTCTTTTTTTGTTGCTGTTGCTATGGTTTTATTGTAATTACGTACATAACATACAGGACTCTATTCCAGCATTCTCACTCTCTCATTCTTTCGCGGAAACTGTTTTTTTTTTTTTCCTTTTCCTTTTCTAGAAAGAGGGTCGCTGCCTTCAAATATAAAAAAAAAGCAACCGCACTTACAAAAGCCCATCCAAAAAAAAAAAAGAAGAAAAACGAGTAGATTTGAAAGGGGTTCCTCTTCTTACGGGTAGACAGCAATGAAGAATGCTGCATAAAAACGAATAAACAAGAAAAAAACTCCAACACATGTCAACGAAAAAAAAAAAAGTGCCCTGAACCGTCAAAAGCGAGTTGTCAATCCCCAGCACTACATTAAGCACACATATAATTGTCAATGTTGAAAAGGGGGAGAAAAGCGCTTGCAACAAGAAAAAGAAAAGGGCAAAGCACAGTAAGACACGTGGTGAGTAAACAATAAATCGGGTCTGTAAAGATAAAGCCCCTCCCCCCCCAAAAAAAAAGAACAAAAAAATGCCACTTTCCACTAAACTCAAATGAACGCTTGCAGCGTGCATTGAAAAACGGAACGAAACAGCACGCTGTTGCTTACTCTCGCACAAGCATCGCCTTCATAAACAGTCGTCGTCAAGATATAACATGGAGCCACGCAATAATGGGCCGAATCGCCTCTTCATGAAGAGATCTGCAGCCGTCAATCGCCGTCTGTTAAAGCGAAGAGGCCGTAGAAACAAAAAAAAAACTCTCCTTAGTGCGGTGTACTTTATAAATAGAAAACCACTTTGTATCAAGCATGCCGACTGGTGCTTTGTAACTGCCATCGCAGACACACATAAAAAAAAAAAAAGAAGGAAACAGTCAGTTGGCAGATGCGAAAGAAATCGCACTCATATTCAGACATGTAAAGAAAGCCAAAACAGACAGAGAGAAACAGGCCGTTCGAGAGCATCACTTCTTTTGAAAAAGAAATAACAACAATACGTACAAAAATGTTGGAAAAAAAAGTACGGCAGAATAACGGAGGGAAACGTTCCAACACGAAAGAAAAAAAAAAAGAGACAAAGCAGCTAAAAGTGGCATACATGATCATGCATTTGCTAGGCAACAATCGTTCCGCTTTGTCATCTGTCAATAAAGCCATGGAAGAAGAAGAAAAACAAACACCAGGGACAGGTGAGGAAAAAAAAAAAAGAAGAAAATGAAACAGTAATTATATTAGTTGCATTTGCCGCTGAGACTTTGAAAAGAAAAAAACAGGAGAGGGGGAGACAGAAAATAATAGCTTACCAAGCATAACCACAAACGAGGCAGCAGCAAAAAAAAAAAAGAAAAAAGGGCACCACAATTCAAAAGCAGACGCGTTTCTTCTGACGACATCCTCACTGAATAAATACCCTGCAGCCGCGATAACCATAATAGCAACAACAAGGCAGCTGATAGACCTTCAAGGCGAGTCAAGCATCGCCAAACTTGTGCACATGCACGCACATATAGAAAAAAAAAAGACAATTAAATAAAAACGTGCGTTTAAATGCAAAACTGACTAATTAATTAAGACGAGGGAAGAGGAGAAAAAAAAAAAACAGAAAAGTCGTCACACAAAGGACAGAAAATAGAAGAAAGGAGTGGGAATATGGAAGAAAAAAAAAAAAGCGAAAGAAAAACGAATCTAAAAGAAAAAAAAAAAAAACAAAGCGTCAATGCAATTTGAGAGAAACAAACCAAAAACAAAAGGAAGAAAAGTACATATGAGACCACAAGAAGTGCATTTCACACTTGTAGAAAACAAAGAATAGAATCCTACACACATATACACACAGAGGTTGAAAAAAGGAGGAAATCTGCGTGTAAAAAAAAGCTACCGTAGTATCCAATACAATAATTTGCTGAGTTGAGAGGATTGATAGCCAGATCCTCTCGCTTCAAAACATTAGTACATATATCGAATTCCAGAGTGCTTAGAGAACAAAAAAAAACCTGAGTGCGGCTATTGAAGAAGCAAACTAAAAGACAATTATATTTGTGCGCTTTTCGAAATAAAGATTAAAAAAAAAAAAGAGAGAAAATAGAAGGCAGGGATAAGGGCAAACAATGACAACAACAGCAACAAACAAAAACAATCAATGGACTGACGTGAATAACGAAAAAGTAGATAATACGGGCTCAAAGGCCAAAACAGAGAGCAGCATCGTCGTCCGTACTTTGTTGAGCGAGTTATAGAGAACAGTTTGCTCTCTCCTCTGCTGAAACAAGGACCTGCCAAGAAAAACACACAATAAACAAAATAGTAAACAAAAAAAAAAACGCATAGGGAAAAGAAAGAAAATCAATAGATTTGAGGGCTTTGTTTTTAAAGTACATGTTTTTTTTTGTTTTTTTGGAAGCCACATGACTCACGCACGAAAGGGAAGTGACAACAGTCTGTTCAGCGAGGAAGCATGATCATACCGGAAAAAAAGAGGACAGCAAACAAAGACGCAATGAAGAAGGGACGCACTGCAAAAAAAAAAAAAAAACATATATATATAGTTAATAATAACATTAATAATAATAGTGAGGCTGATAGTGAGCAGCAAGCGCTGGCATCTTCTTTTTGTTTATTCGCAGTAGCAATTCAAATAAAGGGAAAACAACAAGAACAAAAAAAAACCCTCTTTGAAATCAGCCGCTACGTTCTATACCATAGTTTGGTGCTTTTTTTTTTTTTCGGAGCTGATCAGAGAGAAAAGAAAAAAGAGAAAAGAAACGGTTTCAAAGGCAACGAGAATAGCAAAAAGAACAAATATGCGCATGCACACACAAACACACAAACACTTGGAAGAACTAATGAAAAAAAAAAAAGAACTATGTTGTTTTAGCGAAAAGAGAAAGACCACAAACTGAAAAGCTGAATTTGGCTAGACGTCAGCAAACATATTCTTTTTTTGTTGTTGCTGTTTTTCGCCGGTGAGGTTGCTGTTTCGAGCGTAATGCAAGCATTACTCTCAAAGAAAAAAAAAGTACAGAATACTATACGTGACCAAAAAAGTTCTGACGCTCCCTCAGAACGGCAGCACTGAAAGCAGATGTTCCATAAAAAAAAAAAAAAGCACAACAAACAGAAAACGTGGGAGGGAAACTGTGCTGCTTCTGGAGCGTGCGACTTCTTCTGTTAGAACCTTCCATGGCTTTCACCACAAGGAGAAACGAATGGTCAAACGATTATGTCTCTGCTAACATGCGGGGAAAAAAAAGGAAAACAGAGTAAAATTGAAGTAGTAAACAAGGAAAAGTGGAGATCCTTTTTTTTTTTTTTAAAGATCTTCAATAAGGAACGAAACATCCTCTACATAACAGAAATAAAGAAAAAGAGACAAATAAAAGCACTTAAAGATGAGAGAGTTGCTGGCTTACTACAGCGATGTGCATTGCTCTGGCAAAAGTCGTTCAAAGTTAACCAGTCTTTAGCACACACTATAATGAAAAAAAAAAAAAGGAAGGAAGAGAAGGAGGGGGCAAAAATGAAAGCACTCTGGCACATTCTTACAACGCGAATTTTTTTTTTTTTGGCACGAGTCGCTTTTTCCGCTGGGAACTATCGGCATGAGCAACACGACAAACAACAATATTAAGAACAATTGTAGAGCAGTTTTCTAGCATCGCCGTTCTTCCCCTTTCTTCGTACTTTTACTGAAGCAGCATCTCTCCCTGCGGCTGCACGAAACGTATGTTGACGCCGCTACTGGACTCCGTGGCGATGCTGGTCTGAAGCGCGCACCGGATGCACACGGCGATGTGCCCGCTGGGGCACCAGTACGCGACCTCCCGCGGCACAATCGCCGAGTTGCACTTGGCGCAGGTCCCAGCCTTCGGGTACTGCGAGAGAAACAGCATCCGCCCACAGCTGCAGTGCTCCTGCTGCAGGGCAGGGGTCAGCTGCACCGCCGTTGGCACGGGCGTCGCATTGTCGGTCGCTCCGCTGGGCGGCGACAGCGGCGCTATGTTCAGCTGCTGACTCTGCGAGTTCGCCTGCGAGCGCGAGGCGGCGATCATCATTTGGTTCGCCGCCTCGATGTTGGCGATACCGCCATTGGCGGCCATCTGCATCGCGTACACCGAGGTAGGACTCGTAGCAACGTTGGCCGTGTTGAAGAGCGCACCGGTGGAGGCTGAGTTTTGGAACGCGCCTGTGTTGAACAACTGCGGCAGTCCGTTGCCGCCCGCCGAAGACGGCATAAAGCCAGATCCGTTGAAAGGCAAACTGGCTTGGAGACCGGAGGCGTCCATGAAGGCGGCGGGCGGCATCATGCCCCCATTCGGCATCCCGCCTCCGTTGCCGCTGCTTCCCTGTTGCTGTGGTGGCTGCTGTTGTGGCGGCTGCTGCTGCGGCGGCGGTTGCAAGTAGATGGGGTGCGACATGACGTTCAGCGGACTAATAAGGTTTGTCTGCATCGCGCCGTAGCCGGCCGATGGGTTTGTTGACGTGTTGTGCACCGAGTGGCGTGACTTGGACTGCGGGGTCAGCCGCTCCAGCACCAACGCCGCCTTCGGGACGCCGCGGAGGTGGTCCCGCGGCATTTGCTGAATGAAGATGGGCAGCTGCAGCGCCTGACTGTGGTCCACTACCCAGACACAGTTAATGTCGCACAGGACGCGCTTCGAGAAGTCGAGCACGGCGTTCAGAGCGCTCGCGTTGATCATGATGAAGGCGCAGGTGCGGTCGCGGTTGTGGCTCTTCACGTCACGCACCTGCACCGTCTGTCCGTGCTCGTGGCCGATGGCCTTGAGGAGAGCCTCGATGTCATCCTCTGAGTAGCTGCTGGGCAGCTGGCCAACAAAGATGCCGGCCGACTCCTCGCCTTCAACATTCGGTGGGACAGCCTTCTGGTTGAGAAAGTCTCGAAAGTTCAGCTTCCGAGCACACAGCGGGGGGCAGACAATGTTGCTGTAGACGTTGAATGAGGCCACGTTGGGCGACGTCGTGGTGTTGTGTGGGGAGGAGTTGTGACTCGAAGGACCAAACGCCGTAGCGAAGTGATCGCCGCCCGCCCCATCGCGTGAGTAGGTCATTGGCGAGTTCGTGATGGCGGGCGTGCCGTAGCCCTGTTGCGCCTGCGCCGCGAGGTTCGGCGACAGGTTATTGAGGGCTGTCACATCGAGTTTGGGCACTCCGACACCCGAGATCCGCGAGTTCGATGAGGAGGACTGCATGGTTGGTTGCTGTTCCGGTGCCGGTGACAGTTCTGCTTGTTCTCGTTGCTGCTGCTCCGACGGAGGACGCTGCAGCACTGCGTGTGGCAGAACCACATCATCGTCATCTTCCTCCAAGTCGAGGAAGAAGCCAGGGTCGTTGAGGACATTGCTACGCACCTCATCGTCGGAAAAGTCGTCCACCGCGCTCATCGGTACAATCCAGCTGGACGTGATGGAGGACGTTTTTGAAAAAGGAAGACGAAAGATGAAACACAAGAAGAAACACAAGAAGAAAAGGACGGGCTGTGGGAAGAAAAAAAAGCAGCCGTCCTCACGACGCAGAAAGACAAAACAAAAAAAAAAAAAGAGCTTAAGAAACGCACGACAGCACCAGAAGGAACAATAACAGAATTGCAAAAAAAAAAAAACACGAAGGAAAAAAAAATGTAAAAAAAAAAAGAGAGAAAAAGAGAAACAAAAAGGAAAGGGGAAAAAACACTGAATTGAATTAAAAGGAAAAACACAAAGTGCCAAGCACAAAAAGTCAGCAAGAAAAGGTAAGAAAACGAAGAACTCAGAGATGTTCCACAAAACGAGCGAATGAAAAAAAAAAAAAGTATCCTCTTGTTCTTCTTGATCTCAGCGTTTCGTAGCCTTTTGCGACAGAGGCGGTGTTTTTCTTGTGTGAATTTGTGACGCAAACGAGAAGAAGCCAGAAAAAAAAAAACAGTAAAGACACTAACGGAGAAAAGCAAAAACAAAGAGACAAGTAAATAAAAAAAAAACGGACTTTGAACTTTTCACCTACACGGACGAGCAAACAAAAAAAAAAGTCTTTTTTCCAATAAAGCGATGCCGCTGTCGCCTTGTCC